>CAMTZC010000024.1:15002500-17502500 GCA_947086505.1 Morpho deidamia
CTTTCAACGGCTTAACCAATATCGATTTTGAGAGTGATTGTGAGTGAGTGAGAATATATAAGGTCCCAAGTTGCCACTGGGAGTTCAAATCTGTAGTAAATAGTATAAAACTAAGCCACTGCGAAGCAAGATCCTATTTAGGTAGTTATAAATAAAATCACCTCTCCAGTGCCTACGATACTTGAGTCTACCAAAAAATCGAAGATTTTTGCAGGTATATATAGAAACCAGTAGATTATTATTGCTATTTACTTTTGTTGTAAATAAAACTTGTAATAGGAAACACATTAGTAAAGAAATGACCTGTTAACTTTCCACTGTAAGATAATCTTTCTATCTCATTTTATAATAACGACTCTCAGCTTATTTATACCCACCACTTTGGTACAATACACATAGGCAATTATAAATCAAGAAATGTCCAGAGATATATTAAGATATCTTTTATCACGACGACTTTATCCACAGTAAAGCGTTTGATAAATGTAAATATGTCAAATTTGGCAAATTCTAGGATGGCTTTCTTAAACATTATTTATTCCAAAAATTTTAAATAACAACACTGTTGACACAACATATCGTCTATATTCTGAATCATTCATTGCTGTAAATATAACGACACGGTTAATAAGAACTGATAAGAAAGAAGAATTTATAAGAATGATCTGCCGTAAAATTAAAAAGATTAATGGGCGTACTGCATTATGTTACTTACATAAAAAGAGAATAATAAAATTAGTTCTTTTAATTATTACGAATGTCAATGTTGTTAAAATAACTTTTCAACACTTACAGCATTCCTTTTGTCTTCAATAACTGATCACGTTTTACTACTTAAATTATTAAACCATGCAACCTTCAAAAATATAAAGCATTAATAAAAAAGCGTTTCTTATAGGTGGATAAAAATTATGTATAATGTATTGTAATGTAATGTAACGTGTTTATGAACTTAGAATCTGTTTGAGGTCAAGTTAAACCAATCAACCAATGTCTATTAAAAAAAATTGAGATGCTTGCGTAGTAACAAAAGTGTTCGTAAATAAATAATTTTAAATTAATATTTACCGGCATTACTAGTTATATAATAACTAGTTATACAGTCATTATGTAAAGTTAGAAAGAGATTAAGAAGATGTTAGATAAAATAATTATTGCCGTAAAGAATTCAGTCATTTGAACTGATTTTATTTGTGCTACAAAAGTTCGTCTTTTTTTTCTCCGCTTAGGTAGAACAAGGATGGTAAATCTTATAAATCCTCCAGTGATTGCAACGCTCACCGCGGATAGGTGTCATATTTCACAGAAAAACCTATTTACGAAATATTCTACAATTGTTTTAGAAAAATATAGTATTTTTCACAAGGATTTTAAATCTTCAAAAAGTTGACGTTATATCTACTGTATACCTTTTATTCCTTACAAACAATTCAGCGGTCGTTCTTGTCAAGTTTAAGTAACAAGTTATGTATTATTCTATTTTTGAATAAAAATTACGGAAAAATAAAGAGCGATAATTACGAAGAGATTTTGGTGAAATTCAGTGTTGGCGTCTAATGCGCTACTCTTGTTGGCCGTCATCACGCGTCGCGGGAGAAGTTCGTTATTAATTCATCGCTTCTCAACTCGGCTGCTTTTACTTGCATTACATTTTCACTTCGAGAGCAAACGGCCAATTTAGACTATAGGTTTTATGAAATAAGTTGTTCTCTTATTAAATATAATATTTTTATTGTGCACTCCTTAAAAATATAACCTCGTCACTCATATTCTGTTTTTAAATTTTAACATCTAAAACAGTGGCTGGAAATAAATCTAAGTTGCGATTATGGCGAACCACAATCGGCAGTCGCATAAAGGCCAAAAAGCGGCCACGCGACGTTGATTGTGATATTGTCTGATCAGGGTGGAACCCGCGCTCGGCGGTGGCGCGGACGCGGGCGTAGGGCACTGGGACGCATCGCGGCCTCCACCCGCATTTGTGATGCAAATTGTTGCGCCCGCCACACCACCCGCACCACGGCGCGCCGTTGTGTTTCACACCTTGCCTGCTGCACCTACAGCAATTACTATGAAAAATATTCATCTGACCGCTTTCACACTCTCATTATCACGGGACTGTGAACCATATACTTTTACATTAAATTGAATATTTCTCGTCTTTGTGATTAAATAACAAATTATTTACAAGTTCTTTTCCTTGAAACACAACACCAACTTCGATCGATTGTAATAAGGGGAATTCAATAGGTGGTAACTCTATGACTGCAAGAAGTCCGTGTGAAGTTTCATGAGAATCTAAAAGTCTCGATAACTCGCTTGAATGGTATAACATTTCAAACGATTTCGCAAAACGAATAAATAAGAACGAAGGCAAGAAGCGTGCGGTGAAACCGAGTCAAAGCGTGGATATTAGAAACGCTCCGATTACTACGCTCAAACAAGCTACTGACTTAGTGTTAGCTGAACCTTCATATAACTTAAAATCTTGACTAGATATACTTAAATATATGCACCTTTTCAGATTTATAAATCTTGTCTATTACTTGTAACTTTCCAGTATATTGAATCGAAAGCGATTAAGTGGCAATGTTGTGGACACGAACACCGGTACCGCTGCCGGCCTGACCGCGTTCCACTAACGGTATCCATTCCGAAGTATTTCTCCGGCCCGTGGCACACTTTGTGCGTACATTCACCTCGACCATCTCACTGTCGACGTACTTGAGACCCTCATAGATGTCGATATTATGAACTATCAGATTGCAAAATTAGCATAATTCGGGATAAGCAATTAAAGATAGCAAATAGCACTAAGTGGAGATAAAGTTCTGTCATTGGTAAAACCTCCAAAGCCCACGCAAACAAAAAATATCGAATTGAGATCACAATACCGTTAGAGGTCATTGTACCTACCTACTTCTAACGGATTTTATATAGACATTGCAAGGAAAATTATTACTGTAAATGTAATTATCTTAGCACTGTCTAAGTTTTTGCGAGGTTTCTAATTATTTTATAGATCATAACGAAGCCTGTAACAAACCTTCAAAACTTTACTTTACTTACTTTAAATACATATGTTGAAATTTTTTAAATGCTACGGGAGTTTAGTCGCATTTCTTGGATATCTAACTGAGAGGTGGAATTTTAAGGAGCTTTCTTTCTTATTCTCGCCTTTCTTGCTACAAAATATTTATCGTCTTAGCCTTTTATACAGATTCATCTATGAACAAAAAATATTTTAATATGTCAATATGAAAATATTATTAACATACTAATCAGATTGTATATAATATTCGTCTAATCTTTAATTTTAACACTGGGCTCAATTTAATTAATTTACGGTGTACTTACATCGTGATTAATTACAATAATACAACAAAGTATATTAATAGAACAAATTATGCTTATGTTTAATTAATTATTTATACTAACTTGCTGAATAAATCAAGTACACTCGCGAAAGTACTTAGAAAGCAGATCATTAATTTTACGCTTTCTGCTTTTAATTTTCTATAATTTAAAATATTCTTATTAATTGTTTGCGTTAAGAACAATAGAAAAAAATGGCGTCGTTTATCTTTTATTTTAACCGTTTCAACTTGTTGTTCATTTTAGTATTTGGAACTGTATACTGTCTGATTATATTTAAATGAAGCTTTTACGGAATAAAATTGATGTTTTCCTATCTTTTAGAAGTGTAATTATTGGTATTTAACGTTAGTACATCTTAAAACAAAACAATTCAAATGAATATATTAAAGTGCTACAATTTCCCTAAAAATTTATTGCTGTGTAAATGAAGCCAAATTAAAGTGTACGTACGTGAATTATTGGTTTTACAAATAATATTTCTTACTGGTATACGGTGTAGTAACGTTTTCTTGCGTGCGTGTGATTACTTTGCTCGTATTACTGTTTAATATATTCATATTTTCACCACCTCTGCATCCTTAATGTTTCACTTCCTCCTTTTTCTACGAGGTAGCGTTTTTGCCGTTCTCAAGTTTATCTAAAATTAGGAGGGCGAGATATGAACTGTATAAATAAAATGTAGTAGGTATATAAAAATAGAAAAGGAAGTAGCTTCAGTTTTCTTGCAGAGTTGCACTAATCCGCGACCTACTAACTTTTGCCGAAACGAATATTTTGCTGAAAATATGCTAGAAATCTATTCAAGTTACCTTTTATGATACATAACATATCTACTTACACAGTGTGTATTTATATACCTATACATATATTATTAGGTTTAGGTGAACAGAATATTATAATCCGAACAGTATATTTTATTAGGTGAACAGTATATTAGGTCCTTACATATGAAATTGGCGTGTTGTCGTACTGGCCACTTTGATCTCAAATATTACCTTTATGGTTAGGTTAGATTAGGTTAGGTTAGGAATTCCAAATTCAAATTCATACAGCTATTTACTCATGCATTTGTGTTTCAAACCCCCTAATTCATTTGCTTTTTCTTCTTTTGTTTTTTTCTTTGTGTCACTCTGTTTACAAAATGGAAAACATGAAATATCGTGTTATTTACGAGTATGAGTTCCACCGTGGCACCAGTGCTGCAGAAACGGCTCGAAGGATTAATGATGTGTATGGTGACGGTGTCGCAAAAGAAAACACAGTGCGTTTTTGGTTCCAAAGTTTTCGTTCTGGAAATTTCGACCTGCAGAACAAGCCTCGTGGACGGCCGGAGACCAAAGTTGATAATGAAGAATTGAAGGCTATTGTGGAAGCGGATCCATCGCAAACCACGTCCGAGTTCGCTGCAGGCTCCGGTGTTAGTGATAAAACTATTCTAATCCACTTGAAGCAAATTGGGAAGGTGAAAAAGCTTGAAAGGTGGGTACCTCATGAATTGAGTGAAGCAAACCGACAAACGCGCGTCGACTGCTGCGTTACGTTACTCAACCGGCACAATAATGAAGGAATTTTAAATCGAACATTACCTGTGATGAAAAGTGGATCCTCTACGATAATCGGAAGCGCTCATCGCAATGGCTGAACCCTGGCGAACCAGCCAAATCCTGCCCTAAGCGAAAATTGACTAAAAAAAAGTTGCTTGTAAGTGTTTGGTGGACTAGTGCCGGTGTCGTTCACTACAGCTTTCTTAAATCTGGCCAGACGATTACGGCAGATATCTATTGTCAGCAACTGCAAACCATGATGAAAAAGCTAGCTGCTAAACAACCGAGGCTGGTCAATCGCTCTAGGCCACTGCTGCTTCAGGACAACGCTAGACCACACACTGCACAACAGACGGCTACCAAATCAGAGGAGCTTCAATTAAAATGTCTTAGACATCCACCGTACTCTCCGGACCTTGCTCCAACAGATAACCATTTTTTTTCGCAATTTGGATAACTACTTGCAAGGAAAAAAATTCAACTTCGATGGGGCAGTCCAAACCGCCTTCAAAGATTTTATTGATTCCCGCCCGAATGGTTTTTTTAGTAAGGGGATCAATGAACTACCTATGAGATGGCAAAAGTGCATACATAGCAATGGTACATACTTTGATTAATTAAATATATTTCATTAAAAAAAAAACGACTTTATGTTCCTCCCATAGAAAACGCCAATTTCATATGTAAGGACCTAATATTATAAACGACGCTGTGATAGCCCAGCGGTGAGACCGTGCGACTCTTTCGAGGGGAACACGAGTTCAAACCCGGGTAGGCACCAATGAGTTTTTCTATTAAAACTCATGTGTCTAATTGATAATTGCAATTTATCACACGCTTTTCGGTGAAGGAAAACATCGTGAGGAAACCTGCATATCTCTCTAGAGATATGCAGGTTTTGATAGAGATATGCAGGATTGGTAGGTTACACATATCTCCAGAATTCTCTAGAATTCTGGAGATATGTGTAACCTACCAATCCGCATTGGAGAAGCGTGGTAGGTCTTAGCTCCAATCCTTCTCTCCAAAAACGGAGAGAGGAGGCCTTAGCCCAGCTGTGGGCATAACAACGGGCTGTTACTTTACTACTTTTTTTATATTATAATTAAGGGATTTTCGCGGCTAAAGTGATTGGCGGAACACACTGATTTACACTCGGGCAAAGCCAACGCGATCCTCCAGTTACGTATAATTATTAATTACTAAAAATTAAAAAAAATGTATTCTTATAATTTTTATTATAATTATTTTGATGTATTTTCAGCTAAGTAGATGATGAAATTTAACCGTCGGGGCTACCTGTGTTTTTCATATTATAATTAAATATAAAAATATATTCATATGGATAATTTATAGAATTAGGCGTTACTTTGCGGAGATCCATAATACAAAAGTAATAATAAAATTATTTTGCTATAATCCGCGATACAGTAAATAGAAAATATATATAGTGCTAAATGTATAGTGGACTATACGTTTTTTCATACCCGTTACATGCAGGATTCGTAAAAAAACATATGCACAAGCCTCCACCACTTCCACCACAATACACAAGCACTACACAAGTTCACTATCACAAACTCAACAATCGTTTCGCCCCGCAACCGAGGCATCATCAGGAGATAGACTCCACGACAAAATCGCAAAGCCTTTTTGCTTTGCGATTTTGTATACTGTATCGCGGATTATAGCAAAATAATTTTATTATTACTTTTGTATTCATATGGACTTTACTTTGAGATTAGATAATGAATTTAGTTATCCCGTGAGAACGGTTAGTTATAATCATAATTGTGTATGTAAATAAAAAATTGTTAAGAAATGTATGAAGGATATGTTTTTTATGGGTTTTTAGTCATCCGTTCATCCGATTGTAGTGATTCCTCATTTTTACTGTATGCTTTCAAACCACTTTCTCTAGATTTTTTTTCTAACTATGGAACAGCACCTAACTGACACGATACCTATTTTTATGTTCGGCCGACAAACTGAAAGTACTTAGTATATGGATTGAGTTAAAATGCTTAGACGATAGAAGCATTTCTACACAAGAATGTTGTATCCACTTTTTACTATTCCGAAGTTCCCACGTAAAAGGAAAATACCAGATTAGCTTAAAAATGCCGTTTTTTTCCTCGGGTACACGAATAAATTATATAGTAAATAATCGCGGGTATTTTTTATCAGTGTGTCCGACGCTTAAATATATTTAAGTTGAATCAATCGAAGTCGTGGGCACAGCTTGTATACATAGCAATTTTATTACCCTAAAATTTGTGACTGTTAGCAAATTTGATTTCGGTTAGATCTAGCTTTTTTTTAATAAACCCAATCCTCTCTATCGGTGTTAGTATATATGTAGAGATCAAACTTGTTTATCCTGTTATTCTTCAGTAAAACTTGATTCGCTTTTATTTTTCGTAATACCTCGTTTAGCTAATACCGATGTCACCAATCCGATTATTTTACTTATAGTTTAATATAGGTTAACATTAACATGTTAATATTAATTCATCAAAAAAATTGTTCATTTAAAAAGTCAATTATCGCGCACTTTTGATTTATTTTACTTATAGTTTAATATAGGTTAACATTAACTTGTTAGTATTAATTCATCAAAAAATTGTTCATTTAAAAAATTCAATTATTACGCACTTTTGATTTATTTTACTTATAGTTTAATATAGGTTAACATTAACTTGTTCATTTAAAAAATTCAATAATTGCGCGCTTTTGATAAAAAAGGTACGCTACAATGTAATTGATGCAAATATTAGTGGTGGTTTCAAAGAGGTTACAAAGAAACTATTTATGTTGATCGGAAGCTAAATTTCAAAATATCGGTGGATCAGTTAATTATATTAGTTCTTGTCCGGTATTTACCAACTTTATGCAAACACGCTGATGAATCATCTTATCTTATTCGTCATTTTATTGCTATATTATTTGGAACTCGTCTGGGCAACAAAAAGTTTTGTTTTTGTATGAACTCTCTCTTTCTTGACAATCAGCCCTTAATAGTTTTCCCAGATTCTCAAATTGTTAACTTTATATTTTTTTAAATCTATGTTATTATCATTTATTTTAATAACTAGCAAAGTTTCAATCAATTCGCTGATAGGTATGTAAGTAATATGTTATGCCTTACATATTGCTCCATCAAACTCCGTAGTAAATTATTTATGAATGCTTAAAAGCTTAAATGAAAAAGCTCTGTTTTGCATCTGGTAAATTTTAGCAATATGTTTTAACAAATCATAGTTCTTTGTTCGAGGACTCCCTACTATGTGCTTAAAAATAAAACAAATGTAGACACAGATAACGTTTCGTAGAGCAACAACTACGCATACAGATTGCAGTTAACGTGCGGCTATAGCGGTGCCTGTGTCCTCACCTCGGCCGCTTGACCAACTTATTGTGCCACAGAAGTACTATGGTCACCGATTTACAACCATTACCATTCAGTTCATCTAAAAATGAATTTAGAACAAATTCAAGTCTTACAAAATATACAATAACACTATCTCTCGAAACGTATGAAACGTACTTTCAGTACTATGCAATATAATGTATATATATATTTCTATTTGTAAAACAAAAACATGCCATAATAGAAGGAAATGGAAGACGTGACTGAATAATCCTCATAAATCCAACACTCCTCAAAACGCTGCCTTTTACTATATTCCAGTTCGTCGGTTTTGTTAGAGCCTCTTAAATCTCTGCCGACCGTGTTTATCCCTATGATAGCCATTTAGGACTTAAAGTGGGTGAAAAATGATGTCGGACGTGGCCGCTTTGTGTTTGTTCTCTTGCCAATTTGGTTATACGTGCAAGTGTCTAGTAAAATATGTTATTCTCGGTATAACGGGCGGGAGGGTGAGTTATAAGGGTGCGACAGCTAGGTGTGGCTCCCAAGTCGTCGATGCGGCGATGACGGTGGTGTTTTATGAGCGGGGTGCGCCGCGGCGCGGGCGCGCCTGCTAATTTTGATAAAAGCTTCGTCCGGCCGCGCCCGACCACCAACCACAACCTTCTTCTACCAATGTGGCCTATTAATACTGCAGCTGACTTTATATATGGACTGTTTAGGTACCTATTACTATAAATTAGTCTAAAACCGTCGCTGTCGTTAAATACAGAAACATAACAAATATATTACTCACCGATTTAATCGATAAAGTATATGAAATTCAATAATTCGTTTCTATCAGAAAATGACAGTGATGGTTTAGAACACTCGGGTCATATTTGAAATAGTTTATTTTTCAAATCCCCGGTTAGACAATATTTTTATAGTGATGTAGATAGATAAGAAAATATGATCAGCAAAACTGTCTAGATATATGCATAGGTCATGTGTAGCCTGAAATGCAACAAGTAGCGTCATAGTGTAAAGATTGTAACTATCGGCTTCAATAAGAGTGGAGTGTTTGCACAATTGCAATATATTAACAAAAACAAAATGATAGAATTATTTTGCTATACTCTAGAATATTATATAAATATAATATAGCATATGATAGCAAATTAATTCTTCGAATACTTTGTATTATGATATTCCGAAAAAGATGTCTTCTTTTATAAATAACATATTAACGAGCTACACTTAAATTCTTTACGTACGTTTTTAAAAGAAAATTGCGGGTGTAAAATGCATACTTATACTTTCATATTAGGTCCTTACATATGAAATTGGCGTTTTGTCGTACTGGCCACTTTGATCTCAAATATTACCTTTATGGTTAGGAATTCCAAATTCAAATTCATACAGCTATTTACTCATGCATTTGTGTTTCAAACCCCCTAATTCATTTGTTTTTTCTTCTTTTGTTTTTTTCTTTATGTCACTCTGTTTACAAAATGGAAAACATGAAATATCGCGTTATTTACGAGTACGAGTTCCACCGTGGCACCAGTGCTGCAGAAACGGCTCGAAGGATTAATGATGTGTATGGTGACGGTGTCGCAAAAGAAAACACAGTGCGTTTTTGGTTCCAACGTTTTCATTCTGGAAATTTCGACCTGCAGAACAAGCCTCGTGAACGGCCGGAGACCAAAGTTGATAATGAAGAATTGAAGGCTATTGTGGAAGCGGATCCATCGCAAACCACGTCCGAGTTAGCTGCAGGCTCCGGTGTTAGTGATAAAACTATTCTAATCCACTTGAAGCAAATTGGAAAGGTGAAAAAGCTTGAAAAGTGGGTACCTCATGAATTGAGTGAAGCAAACCGACAAACGCGCGTCGACTGCTGCGTTACGTTACTCAACCGGCACAATAATGAAGGAATTTTAAATCGAATCATTACCAGTGATGAAAAGTGGATCCTCTACGATAATCGGAAGCGCTCATCGGAATGGCTGCACCCTGGCGAACCAGCCAAATCCTGCCCTAAGCGAAAATTGACTAAAAAAAAGTTGCTTGTAAGTGTTTGGTGGACTAGTGCCGGTGTCGTTCACTACAGCTTTCTTAAATCTGGCCAGACGATTACGGCAGATATCTATTGTCAGCAACTGCAAACCATGATGGAAAAGCTAGCTGCTAAACAACCGAGGCTGGTCAATCGCTCTAGGCCACTGCTGCTTCAGGACAACGCTAGACCACTGCACAACAGACGGCTACCAAATCAGAGGAGCTTTAATTAGAATGTCTCGGACATCCACCGTACTCTCCGGACCTTGCTCCAACAGATTACCATTTTTTTCGCAAATTGGATAACTACTTGCAAGGAAAAAAATTCAACTCCGGTGGGGCAGTCCAAACTGCCTTCAAAGATTTTATTGATTCCCGCCCGAATGGTTTTTTTAGTAAGGGGATCAATGAACTACCTATGAGATGGCAAAAGTGCATACATAGCAATGGCACATTTTGATTAATTAAATATATTTCATTAAAAAAAAACGACTTTATGTTCCTCCCATAGAAAACGCCAATTTCATATGTAAGGACCTAATATATACAGGTAGGTATAAAGATCATAATACTTTTACATTATATTTCCTGTCATGCTTTATATTATCATCATAAAAACATCTAAAAAATTCAAGCGTATATAATATTTTAAGTGTGATTCTTGGATTCTTGAACTGACTTTTGTTGGGTTTGTACAAATATTTAATTTCTTAACAAATATTTTAGGAAACAGCTAGTACCTGCAAGCAACGTAACACAAATTTAAATTGGATCGTTACACAATTTTACGTGACTGAGTTCCATTTACGATAAACAAATTTGGATCATTTAAACAAAAAATGATTTATCCATTTTGTAGCACTATTGCAGAGGTATAGTTCTTCCGCACTCTAGATGTCACTGTAGTGTGTCGCCGAACCGAATGACGAAGACGGAAGCGATGAACGGACTTTCAATGAAAAATGGCATTTTGTCGATTTCTAAAATACTAAACAACTCTCATGACTTCACATGTTTAGATATAGTCAGTTTTACAATCAGATTATTTACCGATAAGTCTTACAACAAAGAAATTTTTAATAAACTAAAATATATATGCATTACTTAATATAATTAATAGAAGTAGGGGTTACTTTGCCCAACACCATACAACAAAAGTGATGTTAAAATTATTACGCTATATATTAAAGCGAAATAATTGAAAAAAAACGGTAACGGTTTGAAGAAATCGATCGATCTAATCGAACGCGTCAGCAAAACTCTGCGGTTGCTCTTTTCAAAATTTAAGTCTCTTAATGGCTAAATTATTGTATGTATGAATATAAAGCTTGTTTTTTAAAGATTTATGTCTATAACAGAGGAATCTAATATATTTTGGTCATTCGATTATAAACATTTGAAGTTCGATATATTGTTTTCTACCAATAAGTACCTATATAAGCAACTATAACACAAACAAACCGACGACAACCGTTAACGGAAAACCACTGAAGATCAAGACTTTTGAAATTTGTCATGAACATGTTATTTTTCGCGCATTGGATTTTATTAATAACTACATTTTCGATATTTAACCTTTAAGAAATAAAGGAGCTTAAAATTTAGTACAATTTTATGAGGCCTTGCACATTCTGCAAAATCTTTAAATAAAAATCTTTAAATTCTGCTTAAATATGTCTGGTTTCGCTAAACTTTCAAAGTAGTTTAGGTATTGACTTGTACTTTTTACCCTACTTGGTCTCTGTAACTTCACTGTTAATCCTAGAATGTACATAGCAAAGCATGACCTTCACCACTATTCTAAGTAAAACGAATCAGTCCTTAAGGAAGATGATAATATTTTTATTTTATTGTTGATTATTTTAATTATATGTCCAAGTTATAGTAGGCATTACGTATTCATCATTCTTATAGTAAAGTTCTGACAAGAAAAGATTGATAACATCATGACGCGCTAACTCAAGCGCTTGCAAAGTTTTTGAACACCTATTGTCAGTTGCCAATGATGACTTTAGACCGAAGTTTACATGCTGACTATTAGTAACATAGGAAAGTACGGGTCACATCGCGACAAAATCGAGTTAACTTTTTATAAGGTTCGACGTTTCGGCAGAGTTGCATCCGCCATGGTCACGATCTTAGGTCCCCGAGGCGGTCGATGCATCTGGTGCTCCCGATGCATCGATTAGCGGAGGGAGGGGCCACTGCTTAGAGAGGCCCCGACCCGGAGGTGGCGCTCTCCGGGGTACAGAGCTGCTGCTGGTGGGGGTGGGGGGCAATGTGCACAACGTTACCCTGTCCCCGCCAGCAGCGTGGAGGAGCACTGTCAGGTTTTTAGTCGGTGAGAGTCCGACATACCCACCGCTCGTCCCCGTGGGGCGGTGATGACCCATAACGGGTTTTCCTGACATAAAAAAAAAAAATTGTCACGATCTGACTAGAGCGCCGCGGCGTCTTCGTTCCCGAGTACTTCTTTATTTTCTTAATCTTTATTTTCACCAACTACCCTCGCTTGAACCGTACAATCCACATAAGGTCTCTTACACACCACACTGTTATTATCCGCCCGCGATATAGCTTGCAACGACTTCTTCCGCGAGTTGTATTTATTAATCACTGGATCCCAAGTCGTTGACAATCGGAAGCCCTCTTCTCTATTGAACGTATTATGCTTACGAATTTCAATGGCTTCACGCGCCACTCTCGCATAATAGTGGGCATCAGTTGACAGGACTTTGGGATCATGAAGTTCAATCCATGATTGTTCCCCGAGTTGAGCAGATGTTCTGCAATCGCTGACTTGGTTGATTGGTTGTTTTTAACTATGTGACTCGTATTTTCACTTATTAATGAGAATGAATCGCGAAAGTTTAAAATCTACTATCATAGGAAAGCTCGGAATTGCTCAGTTTTAGAGTGTTTAAAATCAGATTGTTATTTCGTGTAGAAACGAATGATACATGCAATTAACAATTTGATACAGCTTGATTTCTATTGAGAGAAATTTACACCAACTGTAAATTACTGTGGAACTAAAGAGGCCATTTGGTTTAGTTTCACTCCTACGTATTGGTGCAAAAAACATGAATCTTTACAAGCAAGTTTTGGTTATACAATACTAGCTGTGCCAGCCACTTCGCCCGCGTGGAAATCTGAGCGTCACAATTGTTTTCTAGAATTCCAATTTTAAACATAGAAGTAGAGATCTTTCATTCTAAAAGTGCACGCCCCTCCACCAAATTACATTATTTTAATGTGTGAGAGAAAATATTGACTGTACTATTTTATGTGTGCGCGCAGCAATTTCAAAGTTGACTCGACTCATTCGCGCACTTAAGGTCAACTAATTGCTCGACTGGTATAAGTCAAACATTTATATGGCGGAGAACGCACGCTTTGTATGAGACAACACGTCTATTCTGTCACGCGTTCTTATCATTTGTGCACTGGCTGACCAACCAATCCGGTTACACGGGTTACAAGTAACGTTCGCATAAAAATAAAATTAATAGTATATAATATTTATAATCAAATTTATGTTGAAAATTCTTTAGAATATAAAAGTAAGTTTTTAACGTTTCCCTGTAGTAATAGTAAGCGCTGTGGATTGTAAACGGGATGTTCTGCATTCGAATCCTAGAAAAAACATATTAGTATATTTTTAAAATTTATCCCTGGTCTTGGCTAGATAGATACTTCCGACGTACCCTTCTAACAAACGACGTACCACCAAGCGGTTTAGCATTCAGGTACGATGTCGTGTAAAAACCCTGAATGGATACACGTTTAATCTCCAAACCCTTTCAAGAACCTTTAAACCCTTAAACTACATCGGCATCCATCAGGTGAATTCGCAATCAAGAGCTAGCTTGCCAACTTAATTTAATAAAGATCATATCATATATTCATTATGCAACTATTAGAATGATAAATAAAATGTAATGTACAGAAGTCTGTTAATTTATTTTATTAGTAATAATAGAAAAAAATGAAACCGCAATAAATATTTACTATTTTAACGCTATTCACTCACGTCGCTATCTTCAGATCCAGACTCAACATTAATTATAAATTCAAAAATTTTCATATATTCTATCTCAATATCATTCACATTTCGACACGTATTTTCCCACATATTTCTATCAATCATGACAATTCGTTCCTTAATTAAAGCAATGGATTTAATGATGAAATAATGATAGATGTTAAGTTTTGCCCGTTTTTTTTCGCCACATAGTTTTATAAAATTCTCCATATTTTTCTATTAAAGGAAAAATTTATCTAATTATTATTTAAAATAAAAAATAAAAAATATTTATCCTCTTTTTTTTGACATGCTAACTGTACTTTTGGCAATAATCGATGCGTGCTCCTACTTTCGTGTCTGTCCGGCAACTGAGTAACCAATTAGAATAACAAGTTTCCGTGTATTTCGTCTGTACATATGTTTTCTGTGTGTAACTAAAGACATTGGAGGGGCGTGCACTTTTAGAATGAAAGATCTCTAGTTATTGTGATTTAACTATAAGAGATAGAGACGTGCTCTCGCGAACTTTTTTGTAGTATTCTTATAGATCTACAATTCTCTAGGACATTACTTTAGCGTATCTCTTCTGGTTTACGCAACGCACACGACTAAAGCTCTCAGTAAGCAAGTTTTTTAACAACCGCGCGATCTCTTCAACACAGTTTACATAATACCGATATGTACTATTTACCTAAACCATCCGGAAGTAATGCACTATATTTTGATGAAACCGTACAAAAATCCGTTGATTAGATTTTGAGAAAATCGATTACATACAGACAGCCTTTTGGGACTTTATTTTATAAGTATAGATGTCGCACGCTTAGTATTAAACTGACCGAATTCAAAATTGTAATCTTTTTTCATCACGTTACGATCTATTTAAAAAAAAAGCTAGTGTTTCTTGCTCTTCCAAGTTATGGGTCTCTTTGACTGTCACGAGTTTTGTTTGTCACGCTACGCTCTATTGTAATTAGCCACAAAATAACTTTTTTTAATTACTTACTGCGTGTGATTGATTTAATCGAAATAATTCAAGGTAAATAAGTTTCATAAAATATTTAACATAAAATTACTGTATTAAAAATAATTAAAATCGATTTTAATAATACATTGTTTCTAGTAAAATGTACCTATACGATATTTAATAATTTTGATGTATTACAAAATTAAATATAAAAATGTAGTTCAGTAAATAGACTCATCTACACTGAATTATATATGTTTTAATAATATTTCAACTTCATGTTAAATATGAGTATATAAATTTTTAATAAGGAAAGTTACAAAGAATATTTTTAGAGAAAATTAGGCGAAATATATTTACTCAAAAGTGATGGCAAGTGTTCCTCAATACAAATATAAAGTTGTAATTCTGACAGGGCGTGGGTGACGTGGGCGTGGTTTCGCCCCGCCCAACTTGAGCCCGCCCTCGCCCTTTGCCTCCTTTTCATGAAAATCTACAGGCGCTCTTTCGCTAAGGCAGTAATAGTTACCCAATGAAAATGCGTAATTAAAAACGCGAACAATTTCTACTGCCTTAGTACTCGAAAAGTACCGACTGCGAGTCATATTAAACAATGTTATATATTCAATATCATGTCTATCAGAACATTATCTACTATTAATCTTACATAAAAGTAAAATGCGACGTAATCATGCTCACGATGGTAATATAAATCCGTTTTGCATTTTGAGCTTGTATTTTAGTAAGCAACGCAAAATATTCAAGACCAAACTCGAGATCTGTTGAAAGAGAGGATGATACTCGTATAGTCATATAAATTTTTGTTTCAAAACATTGTCAACGAAATGATTACTTTGAAATTGATTACATTTAGCCGCTGATAGCGTGAGAGATGAGAGTCGGCGAGGTAGCGGCAGCCCGCGGGGCAGATAAACTCGTTAGAGCAAGATACGTCAACCATGGCGACAGCGGCTGAGCGCAAGCCGCGGGTATCCCAGTAATCTCGTTGGACTTCCGACCCCGGCGACTCCGATTCACCCTAAATTAGCTTTTGTATTCGATCAACAATCTAATTCTCTAACTTGTAAAACGTTTTTCTTTAAGCTGCACGGCTCCTTTATTTTCAGTAAATATTCCATTATTGTCCGTAAACAATTACGCTGAAAAGATGTTAAATGCGCAGGTATCGCGCTCGTCAGTTGTAGAAGCACCTCGTAACCGCCGCTAAAAGCTTCTTGTTGACGTAGCGTTCGATTCGAGAGGCACAGCTACGTTCTTGTCGTTGTAATTGATTGCTTTGTCGCGTAATTTGTTTGCTGACGCCCGACGCCTAGAGCGAACGATCCTCGCGGGAGCGCCGTTACGACGTCCTCTCGTCATCGTCCGCGTAAATAATAAATGCCTTCCAACGCCGTTTGTATTGCCACCGACGTCAAGTGAACGCGGCCACTCGGCACCTGTTACGTGACAAGGCATCTAGTTGTCATTATAATTAATAATAATAATTAAATGGCAGTTTCGCACAGTAAAATGTATATGGCATTAGTACAGTTTCATTTATTTGATTATGGCCAAAGCTACATACAGACATGTAATATCAATTGCTTAAAACCGAAAGTGCAAGTGAAAATTAATGAATGAAATAAATTTATCAGATTTGTACACGTGTGTACTGTACAAAAGTACTGATTTCAAAAATCTAGATTTGATAAATCTCTAAATAGGTTTCACTGAATAGTGTGACATTAGACTAGATTGTTTCAGCCATTCGCTGGACTGTTTCAGCCATTTGTGTGTCCAGTAAGTAATCTAAGTATAGATGACTTACTAAACACCCATGTACTCGATTTTTAGCATGATATCTGGTCATCTAAAATTTTAAATATTCACGTCTTGTTGTTCGACGGACCTTGTTGTCATATCTACTTAATGACCTTACGTGTAGGTCACACTGGCTGTTATTTTAGTACTCATCAAGAACACGATAAAGATTTACTGCGATTAAGCGCTATTTTTCGTATAAAATGCTTATTTTAAATTTTTTAATACTTTAAAGAATGGTTTATTAGTAACTGTGGTATACGAAATGATTATTTTCTATCCGCGTTTAGAGAAAATCTATGTAGTGCTAAATGTAGAGTGCACAACCCGTCCTCATACCTCATGGATGCAGAATTAATAAACCGCATGCACTATAATAAACCAGCACCGCTAACACCGCACTACACTACTAGCAGTGAACCGTATACAGTGCTACTGTACTACCACAATCTCAACAATTGTTTGCCCCGTAATATCATATCTGAGCTATAGTATAATAAAAAAATAATTAATCAAGACATTTTCTATTCATATTATGAAAAACCGTGGGTACCGAAAATATTCATAAATAGTTACTTATCTGTTAGTCGTGTGTTTAGCAAATTTGATCTGATATCATGGTAAGCTTTGATTTCGTAAAGCGCACAACAAAGCATCGGGTGAACAGATAGAGACGTGCACGAGCGCTCCGTCACTAATAACCCCGTAATTGGTATCGAAGCTCGCCACAGACGGATTACTGAACGTCTAATTGAATGCGAGACGGTGCGACACCGCCACCTTCCAGCGGCAGAACTTAATTTTGTTGCGGTCAAGTTGCCCAGCTTAGCGCACGTGCTCCCCCGCGCGCAATTACACCGCCTCGGTGAATTAAATTGCCTTAGAAGCAGAAGGCGCGCATCGTGGAGATCAAACGCGAATCCCCCACCGAATGGGACTTTTAAGATTTGCCCGCCTGCCGAGTTTCGACCTCAGATAATCATTTCGTGTCAATTAGCTAATGAAAAATGAAAGAGCCGTTGGAATGTAAGGAGCACCGTAATTAAAATTACCGTGATGGCTGGCATCTGTTTCGAGCTTACTATCTCTTCACGTAGGGTGTTATTGTACGAATTATTTAAATGTATTCAGCGTAGCGAACGTTTGGCAAAAGTTTATCTTAAATTCATTGTTAGCACATAAGAAAACATCTGTTTCAAACACATATTTGTGAGTGTAAAAAGATTTACAGTAAAATCCCAATTCACACGTATATTATCGAAATTTTGTGCCAAGGTTAGAGTTGATTTGTAAATGGAACGGTAAGCCAAGGCAGGTGGCAGGTACTGCTAGCATTAAGAGTAACGATTAGAAGTATGCTATGATCTCGATGTATCAGTCAGTGTGTTTATAGTACGAGTACAGTACAGTGTCGGTAGCGGCGTGCGCGCCCGCCCTGGACACACGCCAACTAATCTCCTCTCAACAGGTAAATGGAGCCCGCCCGACTGCGGTGACATCACACTCGCATTACACACTCTGAATCACCTCATTTTAAATATCTTTGTGCCATTCAGAATAAATATTATAGTGTTGATTTACGATCGGTAAACTTTAGTGGGAAATATAGATTTAGAATAAATTACATAATCTCGTTTCGAAATAAACTACTGTTTTATTTTAGTGTTGTCGTTTAGAATATCTTATAAAAAAGTGTATAAACATTTTTTGCGACTGTAAAAATATGCTTGAACCCGGTAGAGCAACATGTGCGTCGGACAGCACTGTGGCTCGTTATTAACTTTTTAAACGATTGTGTTAATTAGCACGGTTCGCGGCGAACAGCCCTCGAGCGCTGCAACCACGGAAAAAAACCGATACATTCCTCTATTAATTAAACATATAGTTGCTTTGTTTAGATTAGTAATGTCCACACATTTATTATAAATTTTAAAGCTTTATATATTCTTACTTAATACTCCATTTATGCGATTAATATGTTTATTTACTATTTACACTAATCGTATATTGTTAAAAATTGTTGGGGATTCCAATGTAATTAAATTATTGTTCTGATAACAATGTAAATATTCTAATACCACAAGTTAAAAGCATTATTCATATGAAAAGAAAGATATTTCTTTACATTATAATCAAATATCATCCAGGTTATGTAATTATAACGAAATGAATATTTTGACTGACCTGACTTTCTCTTTTTGTTTTAGCAACTTTTCCGGTCACAACAAGCGGCGGCGGCCGGTGGTCAAGCTGCGGCAGCCCAACTTCAATTACTCCAACAACAGCAACAGCAACAGTTCCAGCTTCAACAACAATTGGCTGCGCAACAGGCGTTCACACAAGCACCGTATGTGATAAACGCGGGCCAAGAGGGCACGCCTTACATGAGCGCACTGATAGCTGGCGTTCCTCCTTACTACGGCGTAGCGGCACCATGGGGTGTATATCCAGGTCTGGTCGCCCAACCCGCACAGCAGCAAGCCCAACAGCCGCGCCGACCCCTCACTCCGCAACAGGGAGAACAACAAGTTAACGGTCAGGGCCAGTACGTGATTCCGTACTATGACCCTAGCTCCCTAGTAATGGGTGGCCGAAATGGCACGCCTCTCCGTTTGGTGTCGCCGGGAGGTGTGTTGGCTCCGCGGCAATACCCGCCGGCGCCGACGCACCCCGCCGCCACTCCCGCTCCTCCCGCGGCGGCACAACCGCAACCACAACCACCGCAACCCGGTAAGTCACAACCAACGTTACCGCTATGCCAATTGAACATATCAATGCTCATATCACACAACAATGATACTACGTCACCGCTGCGGTTGCACTTGTCTTGGTTTTGTAGTTGAGTCCTGATGTATGTATTTAAAAAAGTATTTTATGACGTAACTTGAGATGTACATTTGAGCTTGAGTGGTGTCTGAGATCTACTTATGAGTTTAAAGTACATGCGTTAGGAGACATTTTTATATTTCGTTTATTGTACCTTAGTGACTGAATTTACTTTATGAATTGTAAAACAGTTGTGATTAATTTGTGAGTTAGATATTTTGCAATAAACACGTGCGTTCAAAATAATATATTGAAATATACATACTGAAAGTTATATCTATAAATTGAAAATAAAGGAAACCATTTTTGGACCGTTTATTTGGATTTTGGATACTTTAGTAGAGATCTTGCATTCTAAAAGTGCACGCCCCTCCAATGTCTTTACTCACACACAGAAAACTTATGTACAGACGAAATACACGCAAACTTGTTATTCTGATTGGTTACTCAGTTGCCGGACAGACACGAAAGTAGGAGTTCCCAAAAGTACAGTTAGCATGTCATAAAAAAAGAGGATAAATATTTTTTATTTTTTATTTTAAATAATAATTAGATAATTTTTTTCTTTAATAGAAAAATATGGAGAATTTTATAAAACTATGTGGCGAAAAAAAACGGGCAAAACTTAACATCTATCATTATTTCGTCATTAAAGCCATTGCTTTAATTAAGGAACGAATTGACATGATTGATAGAAATATGTGGGAAAATACGTGTCGAAATGTGAATGATATTGAGATAGAACATATGAAAAATTTTGAATTTATAATTAGTTGAGTCTGAATCTGAAGATAGCGACTTGAGTGAATAGCGTTAAAATAGTAAATATGTATTGCGGTTTAATTTTTTTCTTTTTTTACTAATAAAATAAATGAACAGACTTCTGTACATTACGTTTTAATAATCATTCTAATAGTTGCATAATGAATATATGATATGATCTTTATTAAATTAAGTTGGCAAGCTAGCTCTAGATTGCGAATTCACCTGATGGATGCCGATGTAGTTTAGGTTTCTTGAAAGGGTTTGGAGATTAAACGTGTGACCATTCAGGGTTTTTACACGACATCGTACCTGAATGCTAAACCGCTTGGTGGTACGTCTTTGTTAGAAGGTTACGTTGGAAGTATCTATCTAGTCAAGACCAGGGATAAATTTTAGAAATATACTAATATGTTTTTTCTGGGATTCGAATGCGGAACTTCCCGTTTATAATCCACAGCGCTTACTATTACTCCAGGGAAACGTTAAAAACTTACTTTTTATTCTAATGAATTTTCAACATAAATTTGATTATAAATATTATTATATTTTTATGCAAACGTTACTTGTAACCCGTGTAACCGGATTGGTTCAAATTGCTGCGCGCACACATATAAAATAGTACAGTCAATATTTTGTCTCACATATTAAAATAATGTAATTTGGTGGAGCGGCGTGCACTTTTAGAATGCAAGATCTCTAGTTACTTCGTCTTAAAACAAGCCGATTCAGAAGTATATAGTTGCTATAATAATCATAATAATTAGAAAACATTTCATGATGATTAATTTATATTTTGTGTAAAACACTTAATAAGGCCATAAGTTCTGCTTTGAATTAAACAATGTGAAGTAAAAGATAACACTTGAGTGTAAACATTAATTCAAGTCATCTATTCAAAATGGCATCCCTTAATTTTGATACTTTGTATGTAATTAAGAACATCACAAAAATTGCAAAATATTAAATTGTGGTCTCCATTTTTTATTTAGTAAAAATGATGCATCGCGTTTTCCCGATCTCTCGATAGTTCACCCAATGGCGGCCGTTGAAGCTATGATTAACTGCATCAATCATAACCGTGTTAAACTTGTTCAACGGGTGATGTTTTTGAACTGTGAAAGTACATATTGATCTTCTGCTTTTGTTTAGTGCTCGACGATCGTATTTTTTTTCTTCGAAATGCACATTTCTGCCTCCATTAGATTTACTGTTTTAAATGACTTTGACAGAGTCTTATTGACCGAATAACGTGTACCGACTGCTATATGCTTAATTTCAGGTTATATTTGATACTGCGTTCTTGATATTATATGAATTAGGCATCATTTTCCGCAAGAATTTTTTTGTTCTAGTAATCGGTAGCGTGACACTAAAAAAGGCAACTTTGTGCTTCCGAAAAAAACTATTCTGTTCTCTTAAGATACTCCTGCCGCACAGCATGATGTTATATTAACAAACGCGTTGTCCTTAATCATCGTTGATATCGTACTCAAAATGCAAAAAAAAATTGTTTGATTTCGTTAAATTACAAGAATTATTAATCCAGAATAGCGTCATGGAATGGAATGCCTATATCTTATTACGATTTTTGCCTTTTCATATCTTCAATTTTTAGGCTCTTTAAATTTCTGAAACACTTAATCCCGTTAATACTTTACTTAATGGGACTGCAGTCAATTACAGTCAAATTATTCTGTTTGAAATAAGAAATTTTATCATCTACTTGTAGAGAGTATTTTTCAGTGATATGTTTATTTAAGACTAAATTGCTTTTTTATTTTAAATCTTTACCATCCCGCCTACGATGCCAGGACTCTGATAAACATATCCGTTATTCTCATCTCTTGTTCCTCAACTTCACATATTTTATATGCTTATTATACTAACCCTTTTGTGATGAACTGTCAATTTCTTAGACGGACATTTCATCTCTATCTTGTATAAGTTATTTTTCTCGTTTATTTTTCAATGTAAACTATACAACGACACTCATAGTATCAATTACCATTTGTAATTTTAGAAGTTCTAATATTATCATAAAAGCTTGTATGTATATTAGTAACCTTACTATTTTTTCATTTTGCTAATTTAACTTTTAGTTTGTACATAATTTAATTATATTCGCTTATTATTAACAGCTTACATGGAAGTGTTTAAACATTTAATAAAATATTTTCAATAATAAAATTTAACACGGTCTCCATTTTTTTTCTGACGAACGCTACTTCGGCGTTTGTCAGTTTTTAGTTAGATATGTAGTTATTAAAATATTGTTTCAACTTTTAAAAATATACTTTGAAGTTTTCGGTAGTCGTAGACAACAACACTCGATATGTTTAGTCACCAATCATAGACTCGTAAATTTCTTACATTTATTATTACGTTTTTAAATAACGTTCATTTTATCTGCATTCAGATAAATAAGCTAAAGTGTAAATAGCAAAGTCGACGTAGACGACGTTCAAATTTGTACATATCCGTGTACAGAGATGAGCCCGGAGAGAGGAGGATCGAAGAGCAGAGCGGAGAGTGGAGTGCGGAGGTATGTTGTTCCAGGCGGTGCGGTTGCGACGCGGCGCGACTCGCTCGAGTTCGGCGGCGGCGGTCTACAAGACTACGCGCGCAAGTGGGGCCCTTCGCCGTTATCGCCGCCGCTCGGGGCCGCGCTCGGTCCCGTCGGCCTGCGCCCCGTGTCCGCCGCGCCCGGCGCCGAGACCGCCAAGTACAGGTGCCTACCGAAACACCGCGACACCGCTGCTCGTGTACCGTCCTAACAATTATAGCTGACAATTCCACCGGATCCCTCTTCAACGGCAACTGAGGCACAATTACAGAGTCAACTACTATTCCAGAACATGAAATAGTAATTTGTTTATCGCTGAAAGTTCATAGCCGATTTATTAAATACTGATTTCATGTTAAATCATAATTAGTACAATGAAGGTTAATTTTATATTAATAACTAGTTGTGCCAACAGCGGCTTCGCATGAATGATTAATAAATGCGAGAACTAGTATGGAAGAGTACATCAGTTAAACACAGGCTCCGATCATGTTTGAGGTATTTAGAAAAAAAAAAAAACAGCGGCTTCGCCCGCGTGGAATTCAGTGATTTACGAAACATTTTTCCGAATTTTCGCAATTTTGAACATAAAAGTAGTTATGGTGAGTTAACCGTGAGAGATAGAGACATGCTATCGCGGACTTTTTTGTAGTATTTTTATAGATCTACAATTCTCTAGTACATTACTTCAGCGTATCGCTGCTGGTTTACGCAGCGCTAGCGACTAAAGCTCCCAGCAAGCAAGTTTTTTTAACTGCGCGATCTCTTCAACACAATTTACATAATACCGATATGTATTATTTACCTAAACCATCCGCAAGTATTTCATTATCTTTTGGTGAAAACCGTACAAAAATCCGTTCTGTAGATTTTGAAAAAATCGATTACATACAGACAGACAGGTTTTTGGGACTTTGTTTTATAATAAGTATAGATTAACTTTGTATAGCACTTCTTTGTTTACGATGTTTCTTTCGATCGGACCTCGATAGTGCTATTAAATTGTGCAAGGACTCGATAATCGAATAGGAGGCGTAGTGGTGGATGCAGTGTGCCGTCCTGCGCGTCGCGTGTGACGCACATTCCTATGTGTAACGTTGTAAATAGCTTTGTATAATTCATTGTACAAGACTGCATATTACTTGTTGTACAGTTGTTCTGATTTAATTACATTTACATTTAAGCATGCCCATTTAATCTAACATTCCTCATTATAATGTACGTGTATGCGACATACAAAGAATACGCGCGCCCACCTCATGATTTGAATAGTTGTTTGTTTATTTTACAGAACTGTCAGCAATTTAGCGCAAGGTTTAACATCGAATGGCGGTATGTTCGGATCATCATCATCGTTATTGAGCAAACTCAGCGGAGTCGGAACTATCTCAGGTTGGTACGGCATTAGATCGATGTATTTACAGCTAGTCGCGAACCTTTTGACACGTTTGTTTATGCTACGTATAAGGGATGTGTCGGAGTCATATATTATAATGATATATGACCTAGAAGTATTCTACAAAAGTCCTTATCTATATATACTATAAAAATCGTTTCTGTTTGAAAAAATGATAAATTTAAATATGAATTATATACCATTTTGAAAAACTCATGCCTGCCTGGGAATCTGACGGAATCAGGGGCAATCATAATCCCAGGTGTGACCGCTGTTTCCAAATTCTGTGCACCTCCGATACAAGCCTTCTATTTAATATTTTAGAGCATCTAGAAATAATTAAACATAAAAATGGCACTTCGACGAACAGACGAATGTCTCTAGTTCCTGCTTTTTACACATATTCGAAGACAAAATAATTGGAAGGGCTTCAACGCCAACGCAAAAAAAGGTGATGCGTTCCTTTGCGATTTTGGAGTCTAGTTATTGATAATGCATCGGCTACGGGGCTATATTGTTTACATTGGGATATTGAATCCTGCGTGTATCAGCTATAAAAAGGGATAGTAATAATCCGCATCTAGCATTACATTTATTTATTTTCTTTTATTTTATAGCGGACAATTGCAAAATAATCCAATATATCATATCTCTCTATAACGTTTGATTGAACTAAAATCTAACCTTTAATACATTACACAGATAATATTTTGGTATATCAATGTTATTGCTATATTGTCTTCATTATTTTTGTGACAAAACTTTTTCAATGTTTTAAAAAATATACATGAACAGTGGAAACTGGCCCTGGGGCTTTCAAACGGGGACGAGAACTATGAAATTCGAGACAAATACACAATCCTCGTTTTGATTCACCATTGTAAGCTTTATACGAAATTATTTTTTTAATTTTACGCAAAATAGTTGCAACAAATGTTCTTGTACAAATGACCCACTACGGCTACTTATCTCTTTTTGTTTTTTTTTTATAATCTCTCATTGATATCATATATTTAATGATTATCCATGGTAATACCTAGAGGCCTTAACTTTATTTTGCCCTATTCAAGCTTCACGTGGTCAAGCTTTACAACAGAGAGTGGCACTGTTATGACGCACCCGTTGCTAGTAAATCTTTTGTGCTTACTCATCACATTTTCTATGTTTCTATATAAGTTAATGAAGCCGTGTTAGCCAAGCGGTGCGACCCCGTTACGTTCTAGGTGGTCACGGGTTCGAACCCGTTCAATAATAGTAGTATGTTGTGTAGAATTGCCATATTCAAATTCAAAATATTCTTTATTCAAGTAAACTTTTAAACAAGTGCTTTTTAATCGCCAACTCTACTGCTGGTCCGAGAAGAGGAAGCAAGAAACTCGGCGGTTGCTCTTTTCAAATATATTTCTTATAACATTACAGTTACATTTAGTCATTACTATCTTGTACAGGGTAGAGATGTAGCTATATCCACGCATTCTTATCGTCTATATAATCCTCCATAGGCTTTCTGTATCAGCCTCCCTTTAACAACAGTGTTTTCAAACTGCTGTAATGGCAATGGTAAAATTGATTGCGGTGTTTTATATATATAATAATATAAATATATATGGGACATTTACACACACGGACGTCCGTCCCCAAAGTAAGTAACTTAATACTTGTGTTATGGGTGACTAACAACTGGTAGATATACTACATATATAAGTTTAAATACATACTTAAATACAAATACACACCCAGGCTCGAAGAAACAACAATTTGTTTATAGAAAATGTTGGCCCTCGGCGGGAATCGAACCCGCGCCCCGCGGATCACTACCCACAGTGCCAACGGGCCAGTTATATGAATATATCTAAACAATTGCAATTGCATCATATCTAAGCGTTGTGTAAACTAGCTTGATGGTATAATAAAAATACGCTTCTAATAATCATAACCGATATATTAGAATATATCCATTAATATCGTTTAATGTGTACTAATGCAATCTTTTAGTTACAATTTTGCAATCGACTGCTGTCTAGCGTCGATACTCTCGTGAATAACGATAATACAAATGTAAACTTTCATTAAAGGTTAGTTTTTTATAAAGCAATGAGTGAAGTGGGAATCACTCTTATCATTCTATATTCTGTAAAGATTTCTTTTACATAATCTTCAAACGGCTGATTTCATTCAAATCAAATCAAATCGAAATAATCTTTATTCAAATAGACCATTTTAGGTACTTTTGAACCGTCAAGAATCAATATGATAAATGAACTCGGCAGTCAATCTTTTAAATATTTTCATTTATACATTATTAAACTGCTATCTTGTATGAAGCTGAAAGGATTTTCAAATCCATCTATTAATTATCATATTATAATATTAAAAAAATAATAATAATTAATTAATAAAAATGTTATAAATTTGAATGGTTACATATTGTAAAGGGCTAATTATCATTTTATGATTTCGTATTTACATTAATATACGGTACGATTACACACACATGGCTCTCCGCCCCCATAGTAAGTAACTTAATACTTGTGTCGTGTGTGACGGACAACTGGTAAACATCTACATATCCCGAAGAGCTAACAAATTGTTTATAGAAAATGTTAGCCCGCGGCGGAAATCAAACCCGCGACCTGCGGAACTGAAGGCAGGGTCACTGCCAACTGCGCCAACGGACCAGTCAAATATTATTGACATTATTATTGTAGATTAACTTTAATTATATTTATTGTCTTTTTGAATGACGGGATGACCTACTTAATACAACATTTATAAAGAGATCAGAATATTTTAATTTAGGTAAATATAATGTTGTCTGTTAAATAAGTAAGTAAAAAATATAGCTTAGGACCCACCCGATAGCGCCATTTTTCAAACAAAAATAAAACTAAATTTAACCCCATTCAGACAAACATATCATAGTTGAACACGGATATAAAACCTAATTAACAGGCGTTACACAAGTAACACCCCTCTTTTAGTCTCAGAATTAAAAAATGTATACATATAAACTAATTTTTGCATCGTTTCGTATTCTTCTCATTAATGTCCCATAAGGTAGGAATTTATAATTAACAACATTGAGATGCCTATATATGATCCCATGTCAATATACACACAAGAAAGTAAATAATATGGTCACCAACTACACAAATCTACATAAATACACAAATTTCCGGAGACAAAGGTTATGTTTCGCATTATAATGTGACATCAATTTATTTGCACCAGAATGGTTCACAACAAGATCACTCTATAAATTTTTATATTACATAGTTTATGTATAGGAATCGGCTATTCCAACTTCTCTATCGGGTAAGCCCGATAGAGACGTTAGTTAGTTTTGAGCCCATGCGTAGCAGACGCTAGTTTTGAGCCCATGCGGGCCCCTTATTCCTGGGATCTTTATATGGCGTTATCGGGGATCGAACTGTCGAACTATTCTAAATAGAATAAAACGTTAGTACAGCCGGTTTCTATACATTAACTATGAATACTACTCACGATAGTTTAAATTTATAATAAGCCCAATTTAAAACTCCACACTACTTTCTATTATAAAAAAATGGTATTTATATTTCCTGCAATTCAGCGATAAAACGTTTATTTGTAACTGTATATATCTGTAACTATGATAGCAATCGGTGCGAACGTGTAACTCTTTCCAGGGGTTGATAGGTTAGAACCCGAGCAGGCACCTATGAATTTTTCTATTAAAACTTATGGGCACAACTGATGTTTGAAATATATCAAGCGCTTTTCGAAGTAAACATCGTGGAGAAACTTGCATATCACCAGAGACTTCTGGGGATATGTGTAATTGACCAATTCGCAATAGAGTAGCATGATGAGCCTCTCAACTCCTCCTCCTCGCGTCGTTTTCTTCAGTGCTGAGGGTTGTGACCTCTTCCACGGATCACTTTGTCGTGGATAATCGATTTCCAGGTTTTGCGATCTCCTGCGACTTGTAAGGCTTCGTGGACTGAACCCCTCAACAGTTCTCTCCAAAAACGGAGAGAGGCCTATGCACAAGCGCGGGATAGTAACAGCCCGTTACTTTACTTTTTTATAGTATACATACTAATATTATATGAAAATGGGTTTTTTGCACAAACTTATCAACGTACCGACTTGATTTTTGAAATGGTCATTGCTAAAAAAGTAGAGTACCGTACAGAGAGTACTGTACGAAATAAAGGTCAGAAGCGAATAATTTCAAGATATTTAATAGTGAAATCGTAAAAAATCTTTTGGTTTATTTATAAGTAAACTCAGTAAATTGGTTTAAAGAAAACAGTTCGATACGTACTACGTTACATCCGAGTGATGTTAGTGATCAATTAATATCGAGGTCATTTCAAATAATTGGAACGATCCATGATTGCCGATTTATCATAATTTATACTTTATGGCAATGCTGATTTAGATATTTAAAGTATATAATATGTACTAAGTCTTATAGAAAACTAGCTGTGCCCGCGGTTTCGCGCGCGTCGGAATAAGTGTGTCACAATTTTTTTCTAGAATTCGAATTTAAACATAAAAGTAGTTATTGTGAGTTAACCATAAGAAATAGAGACATGCTATCGCGTACTTTTTTGTAGTAGTTTTATAGAACTACAATTCTCTAGTACACAACTTTAGCGTATCTCTGCTGGTTTACGCAGCGCACGCGACTAAAGCTCCCAGCAAGCAAGTTTTTTAACAACTGCGCGATCTCTTCAACAAAATTTACATAATATCCATATGTTTTACATACCTAAACCATCCGAAAGTATTGCACAATGTTTTGGTGAAACCCGTCCAAAGATCCGTTCAGTAGATTTTGAGAAAATCGATTACATACAGACAAACAGCTTTTTGGGACTTTATTTTATAATAAGTATAGATATACAGTCGTCGAATCTCGTGGTACAATTTGATAACATTTTTACCATAGACATGAGCTTAAGTAGAGCAGTGTAATTCAATAATCTTTATACAATCATTGAATCTGGAAATTTCATTTTTTTGCAATGTATAAGACGACAAATATACGTCGCCATGGAAATATAATAATGATCATAATATGAATGTCGTCGTAGAAATATAGATCAAATATATTATGATCAAAGTTTAAGATAAATAAGAAGAATAGATACATCAAATGGAATTATCGTCGACAAAATCTCAAGACTTTTGTTATTATCAACGAGAACAAATTCTCATATATTGTCGGTAATAAAATTGAAATATAACTACAGACGCAAAATGGTTACAAAAAAAAAATATTCTTATTAGAATGACAATATGCAAAAATAAAGGCAGTGAAATTTAAGTGACCGCCTAATTCTGTAAGTTATTTAAAATCTATGCAACATAATTTTCAATTTTCGTAATTTTCATATTTTCAACGACTGGCCCGTTGGCGCAGTGGGTAGTGACCTCGCCTTCAGCTTCACGGTTCGCGGGTTCGATTCCCGCCGAGGGCCAACAGTTTCCAAAAACAATTTGTTAGTTCTTCGAACCTGGGTGTATGTTTGTATTTAAGTATGTATTTAAAATTATATATGCAGTATATTTACTAGTTGTCTGTCACCCATAACACAAGTATTAAGTTTTACTTTGGCGACGGACAACCGTGTTTTTAAGTGTCACATATATTTATTTATTTATTTAATACAAGCTTTTTTTCTTTAGTGAATTTGTTGCTTAATATTACAAATTCATAGATAAGTGATGCATATAGTTTTAACTCGGGTGCTATGGCCTGCCAGCTTCCAATATCGAATCGTCGACCGATTTCGCGAAGTGCATCATAAGGCTCTGATAGTATCCAAAAAAAAGCCTTTTTTTATTATTGTTAAATAGGTGAGCGCTTGACTGTAATCATGCCTGATGATACGACGGACGTATCCAAAAAACGTTGGTATTGTCAAGCTGCACTTGAAAATATCAACGATATGCTTATGGTCCTACTTATCGCGCTGCACAGAATCAGAATCGGCATTAATAAATCTCATCATCTCAGTAAGAGAATGATGATCCTACTTAAAGTGGGATCGGCACAATCCATACATCTTATTTTCGATCTACCTCTAGTCCACTAATAAACTAACATCCATCCACAATTATAATTAAAACTCTTTTGGCCACATGATTTTCATCCCTCCTCATTATATTACTATACCAACTTAATCTCACACTTCTATAATGGGCGCAACCTTCTTTCAATTCTACATTGATACACGTACATCCCAAAAACAATTATAGAATTATTTAGAGTTTATTGTTGGGTGCAAAATTTAAGGAAATCAGTAGTTAACACAACGGCTGATCGAAGGTATCAATTGCCTAATGCATATACACAAGCGTCGCGGAAGTTAATTGACGTAAGGGCCGATTTACATCAGACGAGTGAATGCTCATTATATCCCCAGTCTAAGAAATTCGGTTACTGTAATCAGACGCATTCATTAGTATTTCTTTCTGCGTTCGCCACGATTCTATGCAATAATCTAAGAATGCTCGCTCGCTTGATGCAAACGAAAGTAGAGCGCGCGAACAGAACATCACAGCGTTTTTTCGTGTTCGAACGCGCTCGTTTCACGTAGCGATCTCTTTAAAGGATTCGTTGATATTTTGGTGTAAACGCTAAAAAAGATATTTCTTTTACATTAAAAGATCGAGAAATAATGCTCTTGTTCTAGCTATATGTTCGTTTTGTTTAAAACGGCGTTTATAAATGTATTTTTTTGATACGCTCTCTGCTCAAGCTTATCTAAGCAATGGGAAGATCGATTAAATACTTTCTTTCATCATTCTCCTGCCCTTATGCCACTCTACGTGGGGTCGCCAAAACATGTTACAAACATGTTGTCATATGATTTGGCTACGTATTTTACGACCGGCCGCCTGCCTGACGTCAACTTACCTTAGTCGCCTTTTACGACACCTCGGTACGAAATGAGGGTGGTCTATTCTATGCAGCCGGATACCACACGGCATTTACCTAAGTCGGCTCTTACGACACCTCTATAAGAAAGGAGGGTGGTCTAATCTATTCTGCCGGATACCACCCGGCTATGATCAAATACTTTCGTTGTAATAATAAATCGTAAAAGTACGTAATTATCTGTTATTGTTGTATCATAAAAATTCAAAATTCCTTCAGTTCATATTAATCGTATTCATTTTAATTACATATTTGTGACCAGATGAATGAGATGTATTTTTTAGATATACAATGCGATTTATTGATCAACTCCTACGATGAAAATGTAAGGACATACTATCTCGATAACGGGAATTTCCATCATTATTCATCAAGAAAATGTGCCACACCGAAGGGAAAACCTAAATTAATTAAAACTTACTTGCGAAACTTTACTTTCAACGTTTGACTGAGGTTAAGACTACTTTAGTTAATTATTCTGGTGATATTTATGGATCGACTCCGTCGTAGGATAATCCAAGAATACGTCCAAAATTACGCAACAAATGAACTTGTTTTTAGGATACAATCTCTCTAATTGCTAAATATTATATATAATTATGAGTTAATGTAGTAGTTTTGGAGTATTACATAATCGCCATGTTATACGTTTTTTAAACATCGATGTTTTTTTTCTACATTTGTAAAATGAATGAACAAAAGGGTTTTGGGCTACGTATAAGCGATATCATAACAAATGACATATAAATATACAAGCACGGCGGGATAGATGCAGGTATTCATTTAACCACAAATTCTCAATCTTTAAACGCTTTCTCGGTATAAGGACCACCGGTTTCTCCGATCAACCGATCAATAAAATATATGTTATTGGAGTTAGTCCATGACTCAACTCCAATCACATAACTTTTAGATTATAATTTTGTTATTACTTTATTTTAGTAAATAGTGACTAAAATTCATTCATTAATTATTAATTTTTAAAAGGACAGGAATAAACTTAAAAATTTTATTATAACTATAAGTATCATTCATCTTAGCCGTATTCTTTTGTTAACAGAATTAGTTGGCGGTGGGGTGGGCGGAGTTGGCGTAGGCGTAGGGGTAGGAGTGGGAGTGGGATCAGTGGGCGCAATGGTGACAGGCGACAAACCTGCGGCGGGACGTTCGCGGCTACTGGAAGACTTCCGTAACAACCGCTTCCCGAACCTGCAGTTGCGAGACCTTGCCAACCATATCGTCGAGTTCTCACAAGACCAGCATGGATCAAGGTAAAGTTGACATCATCATCATCATCCTCCTGCACTTATCCCATTATAAGTGATGTCGGCACAACATGTTTCAAATGATTTGGCTAGGTATTTTACGACCTGCCGCCTGCCTGACTTCAACTTACCTTAGTCGCCTTTTACGACACCTCGGTAAGAAACGAGGGTGGTCTATTCTACTCAGCCGGATACCACACGGCGGTCGTAAAGTTGATATCATATATAATATAATTCGTCATTTATTTATATAATTGATTCTATTAACTGATATAAAGTAGCGTTATTTTTTGTTAGCAACATTCGTATTTATATTTTTCATCAAAACAGAATATTCCGTTTAGAGATTCAAAATGGGCGATGATATTGAAATAAACACAAGAATTACCTTATCAAACTGTACATAATAATATATATATAAACTTTCACATTTGGCACTTATTTGGTGCCAATGTTCTTAAAATTTCTTGTAGAAAAAATAACCATTTTTACTCATGCATATTCTTAGTAAGTTTAACTTTGTATTTTCTATGAGGCTACTCTTTTATAAATGATTATAAAATGTGATCGATTAATCTTGCTTTTCAGGTTTATACAACAAAAATTAGAAAGAGCAACAGTTCAAGAAAAACAAATGGTGTTCAACGAAATAATCGGTTCCGCATATAGCCTTATGACAGACGTTTTTGGAAATTATGTAATTCAGAAATTCTTTGAATTTGGCACAACAGAGCAGAAAACAACATTAGCGCAAAAGGTATGTATCATAATAAACAAGGAGATAAATAATAGATTACAATATAATAAAATATATGTAATAGATAAAATTTATATAATAGATTTATATTATAATAATGAAATATGCAACACTTCCTGTTCCGCACAAACGTGCGGGCGGATGAAACAACCTCCGAAACCTGGGCCCGCCATTTCGGCGTCTCAACCTACCTTATGCGGCTGTCAGCTTTATGATGCGGCCGTCAGCTTTATGCGGTCCGGCCTCATGAATAACTGCGTGTATATGTGTACGTGTGTGTGTGCGCTTGTATGTACTTGGCCGATTCCCGAACCCGTTGGCTCGCCTCAGCAATCTTCCACGAACACGTACTGTCTATTTCTCCCGGCGTATACACTTCACTAACGCGGTTAAATAACACAAATAACACCCGGTGTGCACACAACCTTCGTAAGGTCACACGTTATTGAATCGTCCCATATCGGCGAACATTAATCCCAACGCGTACTCAAACCGCGTCGCGGTCGCGTCTTATCGAAATACAAAACGTTACTAAAAATACTACGTAATAAATGCGAGCGGCCAACGCCGACCACACGGCACTCGAAACGCCCGTCCAGTGAGTCTCGACGCGAATCTACCGATAAGCTCGCTGGCTAGGCGCGCCAATTTATACAAAACACTTCCATATTTTAATCCACTATATTGCTCCATAGTTAATAAATGGCTGTTAAATTTATTACTATTATAGTTTTATCTAGCAACTGGGTAGATAACTACCAGTTGATATAAAAATGTTTTAAAATTTAATAAATTTTTTTTTTTTTTTAAGTTTAATTTTTTTTTATTTATTTCACATATATTTTACATGAATAATAATAATTGAACCGAGATGGACTTACCAATTTTCTTACCGCGCAGTGTTGTCGATGTAAGATCAATCTTTGTATTTAGGAAGAAGTCTAAAACATTGGGTTTTTAGGATGTTAAAGTAAAAAAAAGTAAAGTAGCGGCCTGTTACAGTCCCACTGCTGGGAATAGGCCTCCTCTCTCCGTTTCTGGAGAGAAGGGTTGGGAGCCTGATGAGATGTTAAAGTATTAAATGCTATTCATATTTTTCTTTTTTCTCAGTCGTTCACTCTTGACAGAGTGGTCGTGGTTGATGACGTTTTGTAGCCTATTCATGTTTTTACTAAGTTATAATTTCAAACGCCCGTCTTTATCCAATATTTACATAAAATTGCATCTATTCATTATTACACGTATTCGATATAAGTCGTATATATTGCGTGAGACACACCGCGGATAAATGTCTAGTAAATTAAATATAATTATAAACAAGTTTGCGCAGTTCTTGGCCGACATTGCGTAATGTGATGTTATAGTGTAATTAACGAGTACGGTTTAATATTAGTAACGGTTACAATACCGTTATTAATATTATTTTTTCCTACTTGATGAGGTTTTTACCTTAAATACTTTTCCCACTGATCATTATCTGATATATGAAAGACAATAGAAAAGTTTCCGTAGCGGTAATTTTTCCACTGGTGGGAATATCTGATATCATATTTACGGCAAGAAATAATATTGTAAGCTAAACTGGATGAATGAGTTAAACAATTGTTTTTTCATAATATTTTATAAGGATAACGGCGACTCCATCATGATAAACTTATTACCACAACTTAAATTTCCCATTAAATTAAGTTTATCTACGGTATTGAATTGGATATAACTGAAAAGGCAAATAAATAACGCACATAGTAAGCTGGTTTATTCACATTTTAAAAACTTAATGCCATATTTTTTACACTCATAATTATTGATTGTTGGGCGATATAAAATTCACATACATTGTCAGTCAATTTTGGCTCTGCCAGTGCAACACCATAAAATAACTATTAGAGGGAGGCTGATACAGGTAACATTTTACTGTGAATGTGAAAATGCGATGGTTTAATTGACCTTCTACAATCGAATGATTTAAAGTAATTACACTTATTTGAAAGAGCCACCGTTAAGATTGTTACTGGAGCATTTTGCGTCACAGCTAATTGACTTATACAAGTAATTATTGAAGTTTACTTGAATAAATAATATTTTTAATATATTAATTCTTTTTAGGTGTTTTTTTTACTTCCACATCCAATGTTTAAACTAACTGTAATAATTTGGATACAAAGCCAAATGTCTGTCCAATGACCAATGTGATGTCGTAGGTTCGCGGGCACGTCTTAGGGCTGGCACTGCAAATGTACGGATGCCGTGTCATCCAAAAGGCGTTGGAGTCAATACCCGCTGAGCAGCAACAAGAAGTTGTGCGCGAGCTGGACGGGCACGTGCTCAAATGCGTCAAGGACCAGAATGGGAACCACGTAGTCAGTACTAATTTTTTTTTAATTTTCAAAATAATGCTTATAATTTAAGATGAGAAGTTAAGGTTATTAAGTTGGTATGGTCATGGAATGAGTAGAGATGAAAATCATGTGACCAGAAGAATTTTAAATATAAATGTGAATTGACACAAGACGAGAGGGGCCGAAAAAAGGTAGTTGGATTGTGTGTATGATATGCATATAAAAGGAGTAGCACCAGAGTTGACGAATGATGGAAGAGAATAAAATATGAAGATGTGCCATCCCCATTCAAGAGTGAGATAAAAATAGGAATATGATGAATGACGATGAATTTAAAATAGGTTACTTAAAATACCCAGTTCTCAAACGAACACGTTTTTTTGTTACCTTGTGTTTTTAGAGATTGTGTATAATTTTCTAGTCTATTAGTCGTAGTCACACCACATTTTGCATTGTGGATTTTTTTTCAAGGAAAGCTCTCTTTTTGTTACAAAGAAATTCTCTTAAGAACACTACTTTTTTGATGGCAAGTGCTAATGTAAATGTTATTTCAGGTACAAAAATGTATAGAATGTGTGGAGCCAACGGCGCTGCAGTTTATAATAAACGCATTCGCGGGTCAAGTTTACGCATTGTCGACACACCCATACGGTTGTCGCGTAATCCAGCGTATTCTGGAACACTGCACACCGGAACAGACCGCGCCCGTACTGGCAGAGTTGCACGCGCACACCGACCAGCTCATACAGGTGAACAACCGTTATTTTATAAATGATAATCGTTATTCTCTAATGACTTGTCAATTATCTGATTAATGATCATCGCAATACTTTTATCACTATAATCGTTAAGGTTTTACATATCCATTCTCATTTATTTATTTTTTCAATAAACGTAATTACAAAACAATAGCATCAAATTATATAAGAAAAACACCAAAATTCGCATTGAGCGATTATTGCATAGGCAGTTGATACAGTAAAAGAATGTTAGTTGGTTGCCACCGTCATTAATAATACAATAATCAGCGATTCGTGTATTAAAAAAGCTAATTATTAAAATAGTTGATACTAGTTTTAAATAAAAATTTGGTCGGATGTCAGGACCAGTACGGCAACTACGTGGTGCAGCACGTGCTGGAGCACGGCGCGGCGGAGGACAGGTCGCGGCTGGTTGCAGGCGTGCGCGGCAAGGTGCTGCAGTTGTCGCAGCACAAGTTCGCTTCCAATGTGGTCGAGAAGTGCGTCACGCACGCAACGCGTAACGAGCGCGCGTTGCTCATCGACGAACTCTGCGGCTTCAACGACAAGTCAGTTGCTCAAATACTCGTTTCATGCATTAAAATACTTCCTCTCAAATTAAAATCTTTTCAGTCAGTCAATCAGTTTGTCTTACTCTAATTGCGATCCGTTTTTTATAGTTTATTTACGTTTTAGCCAACTTTTAAGGATTTATTTGTAATTTAGAATGTTTGTACAATATAAATATTGAATGTGTACAGCGCGCTGCACGTGATGATGAAGGACCAGTACGCGAACTACGTCGTACAGAAGATGATCGACGTGGCGGAGCCGACGCAGCGGAAGGTGCTGATGCACAAGATCCGGCCGCACATCGGCTCGTTGCGCAAGTACACGTACGGGAAGCACATCATCGCCAAACTGGAGAAGTTCTTCATGAAGGCGCCGGAGCTGGGGCCCATCGGGCCGCCGCCGCCCGCCGTCCTGTAGTCGGCGTATTGAGTATTAGCGTCCGCGGACGTAGGCTGATGCGACGGCGCGTGTATCCCCGCCTATTATAAATTTTGTGAATATTTGCGATTGTACATTTGTAACTATAGAGCTCGCCGCTCTCGCGGCACGGCCTGTACATATAGCGGCAGACTGATGTACAGAAGATACGATTACTGTAACTGTAACCATAGTTGTACAGCGTCGACGCCGAAGATGCTCGGCCGTCGCGTCACCGCGGCCCGCGACCTCCGCGTCTCTAGCTCTAAGTATTCTAGTATTATTCGTTGTTCGTATGAATCTATGTATAAATATTTGAACGTCTCTCATTCTCGTGTAATTTATGAATCGAAGGAAGGCTGCGGTCGAATGTACCCGTGCGTTTCCGTAATTTAGATCGTTGTAGATTTAATATTAGCTGGGCTAGGGGACCGTAAATCTTCGGATTGATGAACGATGCCGCGAGCAGTTCTTGACAATCGGCACTATAGTCGCGATTATGTTAATGTTATGTTGTAGTGTTCAAGTTGAGCTCTCGTTTAAGTTAAGACCCGGCTAAAATCGTACATAGCTTATCGAATATTTTAGCGCCGGGATGTATAGTTTGATTTTAATTTTGTGAAAATGATATTTTTGTATATTTTAAATGTAATGTACTTCTTACTTAAGTTATTAATAGAGCCGAGCAGGCGATGCTTTACTTGTGTGGTAGGTTATAGTGGGGATTGTAGAACTGTGCGGTGCAGTCCGAGGTCTGCCTTGCCGGTTGCACGTCACAAGCGTAGCTGCTCCTCATTCCTGTCACTTGTAATTACTGTAGGAAGCGTAGTTTCCTATGACACCTCAGATTTTTTACGTCTAGATGTAATTGAAAATAAAATTATTGTATATGGCTGTACAAAAACAAACAAAAAGATTTGTAATGTAAAACCTGTATGTGATGGAATGAGGCGAGGCGGCGAGAGCGGCGAGCGCGGCCGCCCGCGGCTCCGGCCGCCTCGTCCGTAGGTTGTACTAGATAACATTTATATGACCATCTGTTTAGACATTAATTAATAAAGCATTTCTGTAATAATATTACAAAGTATCTGTCGTTTTATTACATCTAACCTTTAGGAATCTATCGATCACATTGTTGTAGGTCAATACAAATGTCGTATTACATGTGTAATAGGACATTTGTTATGGGGCCTGCATAGTAACTTGCTGCATCGGTGTAATATTTTACACTTTGTAATGAACATAAATATAATCCAACTAGCTTTTACTCGCGACTTCGTCCGCGTGGACCGTAGTCCTTTAATACTCAGGAGCTTCTATCGCTATACAACCCTGCAAATATCTCCATTACAAAAATCAGATCGATCCGGGGGGTTAAATAGCAGTTCCTATTGCATTTATTATGTTACTCGAAGGTCCATATTAAATTTGATTTCCTTCATACAATTAATCTGCACTGGAAAGATTCGATCTAAACTAAAAAAAATTGGTGAAACCTCTTAGTGGGCAGCAGCATCTTTCAGTTCATCTGTTAAAGTGAGACTATTGGGCCTTCTGATTAAATTATATACATATTTTTTTTTACAAAAATTCTTAACATTCGTTTAATAACTTTTTAGTATAATCTTTAAATTTTATATAAAAAACTTATCTTGAACCAACATCGATGAAGTTTGGTACAATTAATGCTTATATATCAGGGTAACTTATAGGCTATGATATAGGTTCTAGAAATCCTGTTAATTTAACAGGAATAGCATGACATTAGGAAACGCCATCTAATATCAACCTATCAAAGTTCAGTCACATCTGTAATTTGAAGGTTATATATATCACGTTGCTTGACTTACATCGAAAGAGTTATTTAAAAAAGTTTTAATATATTTACGATGACAATATCATTACTTTACTTTTATAAATAATTCGTGTCGTGAATCATTTTTGGAATTGCTCTCCCTATGAGAGTACAATTAAATTACTTGAATCTTTGAACTTTTTGTCCAATCTTTAAGCTTGAATCTTGTCTTTGTAGACAGACCCTTTTGAATAAAAAAAACACGTGTGCTAATTTAATGTTAGCTAAAATTGCCTTCAAAAGGCGAATGGCGAATGCGATTCGCACTTAACTGCCCCTCATTTTGCGCAAACTTTTCCGACGACCGCATATCGGTGTGATGATCACGGACTGCTATGAGTCTTGCTTTACGGTTTCATTACGTTTTTGAAGCTTTAAACTTTATATTGCTCTTTATATTGAGTGAATATCTTCGAAGTTCGCTTTTGAGTGTGTTGATCACAATCTGCTGTAATCTTCGGATGCATCCTAAGTTGAGCTTTTGGAAGATCTAGGCTCCAAATAGTGAAAGCGAAGCAATGAAACGCTATTCATATTAAGAGAATATTTTCGAGGTTTGCATTTATGTATGATACTCAAAATCGGCTGTAACATTCGGTTTATCATGTTTTCGACGGCATAGTTTATTTATTTTAGTAAATAGCGCGTATTATTTATATTTATTATAGCTATTAAATTTTAATTAATAATTAAATTTATCCAGTATATAGAAATCAAATAATAAGAAACCTTTCACCTCTTTCAAATTACAGATTCGACTTAAAAGGGCTCGATTCCAGCCGGTGTATAAGGAATAATTGTGCCAAATTTCATCTATATTGGTTCAGTGGAATGGCCGTGAAAACGACACAGACAGACTCGCATTTATAATATTAAATTATTCAAAAATATATATTAAAAAAATATATTTTGATGTTAACAATCATCGAAGCGCTAGAGATAAGTTAAACTTGAAGAATAAGTTAAAAATACAAAGGAAGGACCATAAAATTGTTTTTGGAAAATATTTGCTATGGGCGTGAATGGAAAGCGTGTCTCCTTTGAAGGCAGACAAATTACATCATAATGAAAATCAATTAATATTAAACAATTTAATCTTCATTCTCATTTCACAAAACAGATTCTTAATTCATTAAATACTTAAAGCTAATGCTTTATTTGCGAAATCGAACGCTCCAGTTTATTTTTCTTCCTCCTTTTCCTTGGGTTCTTTATTCTTTGTCTTGGAGCTGCGTTCGCGGTCTCGAGACCTGTCGCGGTCTCTGGAGCGCTCTCTGTCACGAGAGCGTTCGCGCTGTCGCGGAGACCGCGACCGTGACTTATGACGTCGTGATCTTGAGCGGGACCGCTCACGTCTGTACGATCTGAAACGAATTAATGTAAATAAGTACGTAACGACCTATGTTTTGAATAAAATGACTCGGCCGCCGGAGACGCGACCGGCGGAATCAAGGACGTTTATGCATTCGATTGCTGACGCGAGCGGCCGACCGGTAGTAACTTTTCAAACACGATAAGGACAGGCCGCGTGCGCCTGTATACGGCATTCTTTTATAACGCACACGTGTAATTTTGCGTTTCGGGTGTTATTCTCAGATTTAGTGACGCGTTTAACCAGTGAAGTGTTTGATAAGACGCGACCGTCCACGGTTTGGGTGCGTGTTGGATACTATTCCCCGATATAGGGACGATTTAATAACGTGTGACCTTACGAAGGTTGTGTGCACACCGGGTGTTATTTAGCCGATATAGTGAAGTGTATACTCAGGGAGAAACAGACATTACGTGTCCGTGGAAGAGTGCAGAGGGGAGCCAACGGTTTCGGGAATCGGCCAAGTACATACAAGCACACACACACACACGTACACATATACACACAGTGACTCATGAGGCCGGACCACATACAGCCAACGGCCGCATAAGGTAGGTTGAGACGCCGGGACGACGGGCCCAGGTCCCGGAGGTTGTTTCATCCGTCCTCACGTTTGCGCGGAACAACCTATGTAGCATTTTTAAACATTTTAATATTGTTTATCGATACAATACAATTATGCATAGTCCACACAGGAGTTCAGAATTCAATCCAACAGTTTTTAAGTTCAATATATCGACTTTGTGAGGTAAAAAAACAATACTTATAGATTGAACATCTCTCTTTTCGACCAATGCAGTCCCCATTTGGATATAGATCTCTGGAGATGTTCTGCCGAATATAGATTCTTGCCAGCGAAGACGAGGTCCCGGTTTTTAACGTCGGTCGGTCGTGGCTTCTCGCCGCCACCCGAAGTCGCAATGACTAATCAAAGTCATACCACCGTCCCTCCACTACGCTTCGCCCTAAGCTGTGGTCCGGCCTCACAAGAGGCACCCTTAGGACGACGTTTCCCGATGCTAGTAGAGCCTCTGCGCTCTACTCTCTGCATTTCACAACCTCGGCGATGTTTCTGCGCTCGCTGTTAAAGCCGTTAGGGCTAACAGCATACAGTCAGTTCCAAAATAACAGAATATAGATTCCGCAAGTCCCTGCGATAATTTTGAAGTCTTCTGTCCGCTCACTGAGAAAACGACTTATACTGCGTCCATCATATTATCAGTCTTTTGACAGCTCACGCTCATTAAGTTTTGTAATGCTTACGTACAAATATCATACAAATAATATTTGTACTTTATGGATGGGTACCGCCCACTTAGTGATGTCACACATAATGGTTACTACGATTATGCCACAGATTAAAAATAATCGGTAGAAATCGATGTTACGAGTATTAAAAGACATTTAATAACATTATATAAAGTTTTACTTTCTTCTTAGTTAATACATGAATACAAATAAAACAATCAGGATATTTTAATTTATTTTATTAGCACGAGTCGTCGGAATGATAATCAACACTAGACTCCTCCGATGAGGAGTCTTCAGTAGCAGTTATTATTAGCTCTTGTGTAGATAATATATTATCAAACGCAATATCACGTTCCCAATCAGAGAATATTACTCTTTTAGTTCTTTCCACCACACTTGCCCAGTTCTCGGCCGTTACGTGGGTGCAAGCATTTTTTAGCAATTGCAACATTTTATTCGCTGTGAATGGGGGGCTTGTATTGCATCTCGCAGCATGCCCTTTTACTTGTGCCCATATAAGTTCTATTGCGTTGTACTGGCAGTGGTATGGAGGAATCCGAAGAACAGTATGGCCATATTCTGCTGCCATTTCATTGATTACATAGCGTTTTGCTCTCTTTTTGGTTTTTAATATTTTTATTAATTCAACTTTTAACATTGAGTCGTCCACATTTTCTCCATTGTCCCGAAGCCAATTAATTATTTCATGCTTTTTATTAGCCTGTGTTGGCATTTTGTCAATTTGACGGGAGTGGTAGGGCGCATTATCAATAAAAATTATTGATAGTTCTTCCAATGAAATGACCATTTTTTTGAACCACTCTTCATACACATTTGCATTCATCTCTTCGTGGTAGTCATTTGATTTCTTCGATTTAAATGCCAACAGTGCGTCTTGTACAAATCCTTTTGCTGTACCTGCATGGCAAATGATTAGGCGCTCACCTTTTCCCATTGGTACTGAGGAAGTGGAATCAGCAGTATCATCAGTCCAGAAACGAGATAGTGTGTGGTTAGCGTTGAGCCATGTTTCATCCGTGAAAACAATATTTGCCCAATCTTGTATTTTCTTTGCCTCTCTTAAAAAATCACAACGTGCTATAGCTATATCTGTGCGTGCCATTAATAATTTTCTTTTATTTAACTTTTTATATGAAAAGCCAATTGTGTCCAAAACTTTGACCAAAGAAGATTTTTCACCATGAAATAGACCACTTCTTTTCAAAGAAACAATAAGTTTTCTCAAAGTTGGAATTTCTTTTCTCAAGTAGTAATCATATACATGACGACGAATAGCGTCAGCGTCAAAGTCATCAACAGCTGTCACCTTATGAGCCCGGCGCTTTCTTTTTGGTGTAGATGGTTTGTTTTGCTCCAAGCCGCTCCTGCCGTAGGCATCAGTAGTGATTTTAGTCACAGTTGATAGACTGATCCCCAACGCGGCTGCAACACGGTTTCGGACTTGCGTGATAGGTATAAGAGGTCCGCCATTTTGATTTTCTTGCTCAAAATACTCATGAAGTTTTAACACTAACTGTCTCGATTGTGCTTTCAACACACGTCCTTTCGGCATTTTCACGATCAATTAATATAAGTTTCACAAAAGTTTTTCCGAGGAATAAAGCTACTTAACTCAAGGTGTAACAGATGCGAGAGAACACTCAGCGAACGTAAATGCGTGTGACTATCACGGGCGTTTCGTTGAGAGTGACAGATCACGTCAAAATGGCGGCCGAGCGGAAGGTCTGTTGATGTTGCCAGTTGATGTATAATATATTTTTTATGATTATAATAAATACACACGGATTAACATTTATTTTCAAAAAACTAAGGCAATATTAAATCAAAATGTTGATTTCTATATCTGTTATTAGTTTACGTAGGTTATCATTAATCGAATTACTTAGGTACGTAATTCGATTAATGATAGTAGGTACTATAATCGGAATGGTATCGCATACGAGAATCTTTAGGACATCACTAAATATGTAAATCGTCAATCTGTCAAAAGATGGTTAATATAATGGACAGTGTATAGTAAATTTTTGGTGGCACGTTCGCCATGTAATGAGCGAATTCATATGTCGTTTTCGTACTATGTATGTACAAATATTATTGGTTACTATTTATTACAATTAATATTATATTTAGTTTGATTCATATTAATTTTAATTTTCAACAACAGGATTTGAGTATAGTTATTGATTGCATATATATAGCATACTAAGATTTCGCTCTTTATAATATCAAAAAATAAATGGGGGTACATAAATAAATTTTGTATCAGTTATGGTAAATAATATTTTTCAGGCTATATTGCTTCATAACAGGCATACTATCGTAGTGCAAATATATCCATACCATGAATAGTATGAAACATTAAAACGATTAAAATTCTTATTGAAATAACTGGGTAGTTATGCAATATTAAGGTTTGATATCTTGTTATTTTTATTATTTTATATTAATCGATACCATAGAATTCTAGTCAAACTACAGAAATTTAAACTTTACATAATCTCACTGGGGTATAATAAAGTGACTATCAATGTTACTTTTTTTTAACCCCACAGTGAGTTTTTGTCTTGAAGACATTAGAAATTATGCTTAACTTTCACATTTTCAACCTCAGTTTATTGTATAAAGAGAGCCATACGTGGTATCTATAATATGAGGCAATGTGAGTCTCTTCGCAAAAAGTTCAAGGAAATAGGCATAGTTACAGTAGCGTCACAATATATATATAGTAATATTATTTTCGGACGAAAAAATATTCATATGTATCAAACCCAATTCGATGTGTATCATAGATATACCAGAGGTCACAAAAAAGCTTGTAATCCCTGCGTCGCGACTCAGCAGAGTTGCAACTCATTTGTTGGTCTCGGTACTCGCTTTTACAATAACATTCCGCAATCTGTATTAGAATTATCTACAGAAAAGTTTAAATTAAGTGTAAGAACTATGCTTATACGTAAAACATATTACACAATTGAATATTATTTATGCTTGGATTTGAAAATCCTTTCAGCTCCAAACAAGACTGCAAATAAATAATGTAAATTTAAATGTTTAAAAGATTGACCGTCGAGTTTCTTGCTGGTTCTTCTCGGTAAGAGCAACATTCCGAACCAGTGTAGCTTATTAAATCTCATTATTGATCCTTCACGATTCAAATGTGCTTGTAAAAAGCCTACTTGAATAAAGATTATTTTGATTTGATTTGATTGTAGTATAATTATATATATAGGATTTTTGTCATTAATTCATATAAAACTTACTTTTCTCTTACTCGCTCAGGCTTCGTAGAACGCGACCGTTCCCGATCTCTTTCCCTGTCCCCCTGTGCAAAAGGTATATGTTACAAAATATTGTATTACTAGCTGACCTAAGAAGCATTGTTTTGCCATATAAATTATTTCTAGGGAAATTCTAGTGTTCATTATAAAAAAGAAAAAAAATTGTCCAAAGAATAAAAAAATAATGCTAGGGGTGGACCCTAAGTGATAAGGGTTATCACTTAGGGTAATGAAATATAGATAGTAGCCGATTCTCAGACCTACTGAATATGCATATAAAATATCATAAAAATCCGTCAAGCTGTTTCGGAGTATGGTAACTAACATTGTGACACAAAAATTTTATATATGAGATTTACAATTTGTAAATAGTATATAATATAAATAATCTAGTCCTTCTCTCAAAGTTATATAGTTAGTTACTGAGTTCCAATAATAAAATTCCAATACAAATGTCTAATTTATTTATACTAACCAGGTTTAGTAATCACTTTAAAAGAGAAATAATAAGATTCACAAAAATAATAAAAAAAAAATTGTACGATATAATTACGCAAAGCATGCCGTGTGGTATCCGGCTAAGAATAGACCACCCTCAATTCTTACCGAGATGTCGTAAAAGGCGACTAAGGTAAGTCGACCCGCCGTGTGGTCTTCGGCTGAGGAGAATAGACCACCCTCATTTCTTACCGAGGTGTCGTATAAGGCGACTAAGGTAAATTGATCCACCGTGTGGTATCCGTTTGAGTAGAATAGACCACCCTCTTTTTTACCGAGTGGTCGTGAAATACGACTGAAGTAAGTTGACGTCAGGCAGGCGGCCGGTTGTAAAATACGTAGCCAAATCTTGTGACAACATGTTTCTAACATGTTGTGCCGACCCCACTTAGAGTGGGATAAGGGCAGGAGGATGATGATGATATAATTACGCAAAGCAATATGATTTATTATTTTTATTAAAAAAAAATCTAAATATACCTCGTCTCTTCTATCACGATCTCTCCGCTCTCTATCGTCGCGCTCTCTCACTCTGTCTCTGTCGCGATCTCTGTCCCTGTCCCGTTCTCTATCCCTGTCCCTGTCACGCTCACGCTCCCGGTCGTGCAGGTGAGAGGGTAAGTGAGAGCGATATGGCGGCGCGTAGGAGGGGCCCACGACGTGTACGGGGGGTATGGAGTGCGGGGGCCCGGCGGGGGCTGGAATGGTCATGGGAGGCCCCATCGGAGGGCCCATAGGTCCAGGAGTCAACTCTTTTATTTCTGACGGGGCCCAACCGCTTTGTTCTGGATGAGCTGTGAAACAATTAACATACTTATATTTGTAGTGACCTCTCTATATTTAAATGTAAGAGAAAGATGCACTTGATGTCTCATAATAAAATATTACCTATAGATAAAAGCTGTAATAGCCAGCGGTGAGACCGTGTGACTCTCTAGAGACAATCATGGGTTCAAAACCCGGGCTGGCACCAATAGTTTTTCTATTAAAACTTATGTCTAATCGATAATTACAATTTATCGCGCTTTTCGGTGAAGGAAAATCTCGTGAGGAAATCTGCATATCTCTAGCAATTTCTAGGGATATGTGTGACCTACCAATTCGCATTGGAGCAGCGTGGTAGGTTTTAGCTCAAACCCTTCTCTAAAAAAAACAGAGAGAAGACGCCTCTGCCAAGCAGTGGGATAGTAACAGGCCGTTACTATGCTACGTCTTATAGATAAAAAATGCCCATACTTATATTTTAAAAATATGTTAATTGAAATTTATGCCTAGGAGTGCGTAATATATAATCAGTACAAGGTTTTCAGTGAAATAAGAAACGTAAGAAACTTGCATATCTCCGAAAATTTCGCCGGGATATGTATCCTCATTAAATCCGCATTAAAGCAGCGCGTCGGAAAGCCAAAGGAAGAGCCTTCTTTGTCATGTCGTCCATCTGGACGTAATACGGCATAATTAATAATCATTAATCTATTCAAAAAAAAAGCTAACATAAATGCACGTATTCGATCATGTAAACTTTTGTAATTCGAAATACACGTATACGTAAAACTAATGCACTGAGCTTAATTTTTCTCTCCAAAATGAGCAGCTACTTTGTTTACTTTAACAAAGGTGTAGCCAAGATTTTACATAACCCTAGACAATATTGTTGTCATCATGGTTAATAACATACTAACTATGCCTGTAGCTTCGCTCGCGTGGAAATCACACATACAGAGCGCACGCGACTTAGCAGGAGAGTTTTGCGCTACCTTTTTAACACAATCTCCAAAAAAACCTAATGTACTATTAACCTAAGCCTCCCAGAAGATGACAGACAGCTTTTCGGGATTTTGCTTTATAATAAGTCATCATCCTCCTGCCCTTATCCCACTCTAAGTGGAGTCGGCACAACATGTTACAAACATGTTGTCACATGATTGATTTGTATTTTACGACCGGCCGCCTGTTTGACGCCAATTTACCTTAGTTGTATTTTACGACCCTTCGGTAAGAAACAGGGTGGTCTATTCTACTCAACCGGTGGTGATTAATACCACATGGTGGGTCAGCTTACCTTGTCGCCTTTTACGACACCTCGGTATGAAACGAGGGTGGTCTATCAAGCTCAGTCGGATACCACACGGCATACAGATGAGTGTCTCTCTGCCCGTACCTCTATGTCTATGTCCGCCCATGACTTTAACACTTACCCCATTGTTCCTCGTAGGGTGCGTGTGGTGGCGGATAGTAATGTTCGGAGGGAGGGGGCGCGAAGAAGTCCGGGGGGGGCCCGTCCCGCGCGTGCGTACTGCGCCCGTACTCGCGCCGCTCCGCAGTCATCACCTTTTTGTTATAAAGTAACAGCCTGTTAATATCCCACTGCTGGGAATAGGCCTCCTCTCTCCGTTTTTAGAGAGAAGGGTTGGAGCTAAGACCTACCACGCTGCTCCAATGCGGATTGGTAGGTTACACATATCTCCAGAATTATCTAGAGATATGCAGGTTTCCTCACGATGTTTTCCTTCACCGAAAAGCGTGTGATAAATTGCAATTATGAATTAGACACATGAGTTTTAATAGAAAAACTCATTGGTGCCTGCCCGGGTTTGAACCTATGTTCGTCTCTAGAGAGTCGCACGGTCTCACCACTGGGCTATCACACCTTTTTGTTATATATTGTGTTAAATATGCTTATAAATACTCTTAATACAATGTGATTATGTAATAAGAAACATAATTAATAGGAATAATTTAATAATTTGTGGGAGACGGAAGTAGTCAAATGTCATTTGTTTCATAAAACGGAAACGGGAATGCAAACAACAAAGGTTATGAATAAGCCAGTTGGGCCTATTCTAGTCATTCTAGTGTCAGCGTTCAATGTGTCTACAATAGTGAAGTATAAGAAAGAGTTAAGTGTAACAGTTCATTATCATTTAATAATAAAATTGAGCTCGAGACTTCGATCTGTTAGACCGTACAGTATGGTTTATATAGAAAAATCCATACTTAATGACTTTTATTTTTATAGTTCATAGTTTGAAGTTAGAATATTAAATTTAATTTAATTAGTCTAATCACTGTTGGTACTTGGATACTACTACTTCGCGAAACCCTTGTGGCGGGTTGTACGAGCCGGAGTGATTGATCACCAGTCCACCAGTGAGGCCAGCCGTTACAAATTTGTTTGCAAGTTTACTTGAATAAAGAGTATTTTTAATTTGAATTTGAATAATTTAGTAACATTACAAAGCTAGCTTCACTCGAATTTGAAGAATCACTCAAATATTCCACATTATAAACACTTTGATGACCATTTTGAGCTGCATTCATCACACATGATCAGAACAGCCGTATTTACTTTCATGATGTCTGTCATATAGTGCATCCAACATTCGGAAGGATTACTTCTGAACTTTGGTTTACTGCAATATGTACTGTTCCAGGTGTAAGATGACTGATTGCATACTTTTTGTTTATTTGCATGTTGATTCGATTTTATTTATCGTTGCTGTTGTGAAAGAAGGGGTGGGGGAAGCACCTCGATACAAGACTGAAATAATTCAATAATATACTGTCGTTCGCCGACGATGACTTAAAAGTCTCCAATATAAAAACATTCATGTGTAGATATTTATAACAAATTCACATGATAATACACAAAAATTCAGGGTCATCATTTTAAGTGGGAGATAACAAACTGAAAGAGCTAGGTTCCAAAAAGTAATAAGATCTAAGAGTCTAACAATATTTGAATATTAAATTTGTCCAATTTTACTAACTTTTCCACCAAAAGAATGATGAAGTTTTTTGTGTCACAAAACTATGCTTGAGTTGTTTACAACATAACATGTGTTTGAACAAAGTCCACTATACCTGTATAGTGTTTTCACGAGCCTGGTAATTATTCGGTACACCTGGTGGCATCTCTTCATGTCTTGGTGGACCTGAAAATTAAATATTTTACTAAGTTTCATATTTTGTGGGGGTCATAGTGAAAACAAGTTAGTATGACATTCATTTTATGCTTTTTGTTTTATAAATAAGAACAGATAAAATAATCGAAAATTAGTTTATCATAGGAATCTAATTGGCAATTAATTCAGTGTAACCTTCATGTAATGTGTGAAAATTAATTAAAGAACACAATTTTAATTTGATCCTAGTTAAAATATATACATTAAAGCAGTGTTGAAAATACCCTTCTTTATAAATTGTAATTATATAATTAACTAAACTTGGTCACATTTTTGTCTTGGTTAAACAGCAGAATGCCAGAATTTTATATGGAACTTTGTACCATGTATATAATAAAAATACTATTTAATAATAATATATAAACAAAACAATGTACAAAAAAATTATGCCTTTCTTTAAATTAATAAAAATATCCCTTTTTCTAAGTAGGTTTTCTTGTATATTATATACCAATTTGTAGATTAATATATAGAATTTTTACGTAAAGTGAATTATCAAGTAATGTTATTTTGAGAACTTTTACTTATTTATATTGAAAAGACAAGCAGAAAATGTTATGTACAAAACGAAATATATCCAAGATACTTACGGAAAGCTAGAATTATACAGGTTTCTCAATTAGGTATTAGCTTAATTAGAAAGAAATATTTTTATTTAGTATTTACGTCACTATAATAAAAAAGTTTCAAAAAATAGTATTTCCTTTTCTTATTGCTAATATAACATGACAAAAAAGTTGAAACAAATTCTTAAGTATTTTTTAAGATAGAATTTTTATATATAACTTACGACGTTTACAACGTAACTTTGCAAAAAGACAGATTGTAGAGATATTTGTATAGATGTATATGTTGGCGACAGGATGCTGTTAGTAACTCACCAGTGGGTCGGCGATTGTCTGGCGGAGGTGCGCGAGGTGGCTGCGCGTGCAGTGCCACGCCCGCTTCATTGACACGCATACGTCTCTGGCGGTCGCAATATGCACTCCATGTTACCTCATTAAACCCGTAATTGAAATAATCTATAAAATAAATATAATGGTATAAGTAATATTGAATAGCAGCATATTATTGTAATTGTACTTTTTAAATTTATTTGTTAATTATGTAATAAATTATCATGAGCTCTATAAAAAAACAAATTACATATGCAGCCATTTGAATTACATTTTAACTTTATTGTATTGTTTATGAATGTTGCACAAAACATTCAATTCAACAACAAAAAAAGATAACTAAACTGAATACTTTAAAATATTCAGCAAAATATAAACATTGGCAAAGCATTTTAAACCGCTCCTTTAAGTAACTTAGCAGTGCAGTTCAAGTCACAGTTTGAACCATCAAGTATGAGATATATTATTTGACTCTACCAAAAGAAGTTATCAAATTGTATAAAATATCACCTGATATATCAGCACCAGGCTTGTTCCATGGCTTATCTTCAATAGTGTCAATGTTAAACTCTAAGGCTGGCACTCCATTAATACTGCCAGGACCTTCAAAATCTTCTAGTGTGACTTTGCTGCCCGCAGCAGGACCTGGCCGGGGCTTTTCCCCGCCAGTTGCTACAAGGCCAACACCACGCTGAAAAGAGTATTATTGGCACCTTCAATATTATTTATATAGAAACTTATAGATAGTATAATCTGATAATATATCTTCTATTACATATAAAGTAAAATAGTGGCGGCCTGTTACAATCCCACTCCTGGGAATAGGCCTCCTCTCTTCGTTTCTGGAGAGAAGAGTTGGAGTTAAGACCTACCACGCTGCTCCAATGTGGATTGGTAGGTTACACATATCTGCAGAATTCTCTAGATATATGCTGGTTTCCTCATGATGTTTTCCTTCACTGAAAAGCATGTGATAATTTGTAATTATCAAATAGACACATAAGTTTAATAGAAAACTCATTGGTGCCTGCCTGGGTTTGAACTCGTGTTCCCCTCAAAAGAGTCACACGGTCTTACCGCTGGGCTATCACAGCTCTATTCTATTACATATAATTAAGAATCACAAGGGTGCCTCATTGTGATTCTTAATCAATGAGGCACCCTTGTGATTCTTAATTAAGGGTCAAATGGCATTTTCATATATCGGATTTTTCCCTAATTACATAGTTGCTTTTCAACTAGGGTGATTAAAGATTAAAGTAAAAAGTTTTTCTATTTAAGTAGTTTTCAATTTTTTACAATTTATTATCAGAGTTTATGAAAGAATATTTAAATGTTCCAATAAATAGCTAACCTTGATATTCATGCCACTGTAGGCCTGTGGTCCAGACTTTATTTCACCAATAGTAACTTTAATATCATCACTATCGTCGGAGTCAGAGTCACCATTATCCTGACTGTCTGCATCTCCATTTGCTTGCTCCTGATCTTCGCGTTCAACTTCTCCAAAATGTGCATCATTGAAGTGCGAATCATCATTGCCTTCATTTCCTTCACCTTCATCCTGCTCTTTATCCTCCGTGTCCTGCAACCCAAGGTGACACTTAATAAATACTTGGGTCTTAGTTGCATTATTGATTTATGATGTGTTTGAAAACTAGATTGCCGATTATAAGTTTATTTAATGTCCAAGAAAGGTTTAACACCTAATACATAATAATTCAAATAAACACATTAACACCGTTATATATAAAGGTGTCTCAGTAAGTGTTGAATATAAATCACACAATTAATAAGTTTTTAATAAGTGTCCTGTTTAAACAAAGATAAAATGCTATTTCATTGTAAATCCGTCTCATGTTATTGGACGTTTCAATTATTATTTACTTTAGGTTATAAAGTGAGTAAACGTCAAACACATTTTTCAACTTACCGCAGCTTCTTCGGCAGTAGTTTCTTGTTGTGGCACTTTCTCCGAAATATCGGTTTCTTCGCCATCATTCTGTTCATTTACCGAGTCCCCGTAAAGCCAGTTATCATCATTATCATCTGCAGAATTTTCTACCTCAGCGTCTGCCATTTTTTTGTTTGACACACAAGTTTGACATAAGCAGAATACAGCATAACACAGACTACTAGTAATAAACCTAAGAGCAGTTGTAGGACCATAGACTTCAAATTTTAAACGATGGCTACAAACTATAGTTAATAAGGAATAAGGAATAATAAGGAAACCTAAATTCTTGGCAATGATAATCATACTAATGCGTAAGAATAGTACATTGAACATTCAACCTTATAACAATCTATATCATACATATAATCGCGTAAAACGTAGCCATACATTTTGTGTTCATTTGGTAAATAAATGTTCGCCTGCGTAATAAAACAAAGCTATATATTTTTTACAACCTTTTATATATTATTAAAAGATTTAACAGATTCATTTGTAAATACAAAATGAACCAAATTTTGTATCTGTTTTGCTCGGATTCTTTTTTCTTGGTTGTTATCAGAGGCAGGATGTTTGTAAAAATTGATTGGTTGAAGAGATGTTAAATTAGTTTGCCAGGAAATTATGATATTTTAGAACACAAAAAAGCTAAATAGAAAAACTATATTAAGCATACCACTTTTAATTTCAGTTAAATAGATAAACAATGTTACACAAATTACTTTCAATTTCAGTTAGATAGTAAAACTATATTAAGCACTTGGTAAGCACCTCTATGAACTTGGGCAACAATTAATTTAATCTAAACCATTCCGTCGTCTTGGGAATATTTTTTGCTCTACTTGTTCCACTTTCTGTGCCACATTTGCTAGTTGCTCTGAAGCATTTGAGGCAGCTGCACCACATGTCTCTGCTAATTCTTGAATTCCATGAGATACCTATAATAAAACAATAATGAATTAAGTTCTCTTAAAATTATTATACATTTGTTAAGGTAAAACAAAAATTTTAAAAGGGAAATGTTACTGACACATGAAAGATATATAAATTACAGAATTTTATTCAGATTAATTTTAGCTTCTCTAAACAAATTTACAATAAAAATGTACATATATAATAGTATATAATAAATAATTGCTAGAAATTATAGATAAATGCTGTGACTCATTGAGACTGTGTGACTCTTTCAGGGGGTCATGGTTTCAAACACCAGGCAGGTACCAAGGACTTATGTTAAAACTTATGTGTCTAATTCATTATTTCAATTTATCACATGCTTTTCAGTGAAGGAAAACCTCATGAGGAAACCTGCATATCTCTAGAGAATTTGGGGATATGGATATATATTACCAATCAGCGTAGCAAGCTTTAGCTCCAATTCTTCTCTCCAAAAACGAAGAGAGGAGGCCTATGCCCAACAATGGGTCATTACTTAATAGACCAATTACATTTCTTTACAACATACATAAGATGAAATATGGACATAATATGCTCATGCTTAAGAAACAAGTATAATTAAGTGAAACTCACAGAATCAGCCTCTGCTTTCACTTCAGCAGCCCCCATATGCATCTTATCAACAGCAGCTTGCATTATTGGGACTTGTTGAATAGCTTCAGATTCTAGTACTGGAGTAGCCTGAAAGGAGAGTTCAAGATAGATGTTAAAAACATAAAAATGTTTCTGAACGAATATACTGTAATTGGCAACACTGCAATAAAACTACTCCCCTTCTTTTTCTACGCCACACACCGAGCGCACATCTTTTATTTTACCCGAATATTTCTCCATTTTCAACACACCTTTTGCACTATTTTATTCAATAGAACCAAAATCTACCAGACCAAAAGAGGTTAGAGAGGCAATGCTTAACTTTAAATTGCAGTTCTATAACTGTAATTATGGTTCAATGGATTCAGGTTCTGCTGAACAAGATTTTGTAAGGTCCCTCCATAGATGTTGGATAATGATCCAACTGTGAACAGATATCACTCTGCATATATGGAAAAGGCATAGTAAGATATAATATAACAAAAGTAAATATTAAAACATACCTGTTTACAACGGTGCATGCAGTGACAATGATGTTGAATTATAGGTTCAGCAGCTACAACCTCATGCATGTGCATATTATTCTGTTGCATCTGAAACAAGAATATGTTAAAATAAGAAGCCTGTAATCTAGAAAATCCATTAAAATTCATTACTGTACTGTATTTTTCATATTAATTTAATAATGACTTACCATTTATCATATAGAAAACATTCAATTACAATTGTAATATTATATATAATATGTAATGGATGTTAAATTATAATAATACTTACATTCTCCATGAGATTTGGATCTGTATAGTTATTCAGTTCACTAGCCATATTTTTAGCTTCAGACAATTTTTCGTGACCAGCTGTTGCGTTGTTTATAGCTTGAGCAGCATTTAAAAGGTTTGATGTCGCCGAGTCTCCCTGTTGTCCGTCCATATGTGCGTTTAAATTGATACCCAATTTAGCTTCCAATTGTTCAATTCTACTTTGCAAAACCGCAATAGGATCCATGTTTAGAAAATATTGAATACTGAATTAAAAAATCGTGCTGTATAAATTCAAAAATAAAATGTCAAAATTTAATTTTGGAACACAAATAATTTTCTTTTCTCTCAGAATTATCTTAAATCAATGAATTCTCTTTTAAGTTTTACAATTAATTTTTTTTTTTTTTTTTTTGTAATGGCTTTTAGGAGCGTCACACGACACTAATTACTTCGCCAATGTCACGTGGAATGGAAGAATCACGGTAATAAGAGTTAACCAGTTCCAAATTGATTGATCGGTTCAATTTTGCGGATGTGATAATAGCCAGAATTTCTTGTTATGCCTTCACCTAAAACAATACAGACAGCACAACATATAACCCAAAACCAAAACTAATTGTACCATATATTATAATTATAAGTGTTAGTATACTACAGAAGTTAATCAGCTATTACAACTTTATTTTATTTATTTTTATGTATTTACACAAATATTTACAATAAGGACTAAACACAAGGGTTAACAAAAACTCAACATTTAAGGGACGAGGGATTTTGTATGGGATGACATCAAAGGGGGAGTAAAGGAGTTTGGGGCAGGAAAATAAAACATGAGACACAGTGCCTTCATCCAAGCCACATTCACATATTGAGTGATCCCTTATCCTAAGTTTAGCCAAATGATGGGGGGAACAATTATGACCAAGACGAAGCCGTGAGATTGTGGATGCAACCCACCTATTTGCATATCTCTGAAAGAAAAACCAGGGACGTCTTGGTATGTCAGTCTGGATTGAGGCATAATATTTACCTTTAATGCATTTTGTTGCATTCCAATTTGTATTCCAAGAGTTTGACAAATGGGTTCTCGCAAGAGCAGTAATGTCCTGGGCTGAGTTTTTAAAGTATTCTAAGGAACCTACATTAGCAGCTGCCTTGGCAAATGAATCCGCAGTTTCATTACCAGGAATGCCAGAGTGGCCTGGGATCCAGACCAAAAAAATTGCTATACCCTTTTGTTGACATGAGAACAATGCCTCCCTAATTCTCAAAATAATAGGATGTCTTGTTTTACTCCTAAAAGGATTTTCCTTAATGGTGAATAAGCAACTAAGCGAGTCAGTAAATATAACAGTCTGTTGTAGATTATGGGAATCAGTGTACAGGATTGCTTCTAACAAAGCAATGGCCTCTCCTGTAAAAACTGATGTTTGTGGAGGACATTTAAACTGTAAAGATATTTTGTATTTAGGTATCCAACAGGCTGCTCCAACAAAGCTTTCCGAAGTTAACTTTGAGGCATCAGTGTAGATTTGAAGAAAATTTTTCCAATTCTGATAAATATAACTATTAAATTTTACAGTTGTGTCAGGAGCTCCTTTAATCAAACCAATGTCTGTGAGTATAGGTGGGTTAAATACAAGAGCTTTAAAAGGAATATTATACAGAGGGTTAATTAGAAAGACAGATAGAGGATAAGGAAGGTTTGTAAATTTTTTAAAACTATTTAGCAAATAGGATGATGGATTACGAGGACGGACAACTTGAGCCAACTGGACTAATCGCGGCCAAAGGGGATGGGACGACAGCTGTAACATTTTGCCGACAAAACGATCAGATAGATATTGACGACGAATGTGTAAAGGTGGGTCAACACATTCTACTTGAAGTGCATTTGTTGGGGATGATTTCATGGCTCCCAGAATGATTCTGAGACTTTTATACTGAATTTTACTAAGTGTTTCAGAGGCAGCTTTATTCATAGGGTCTAAAACAAAGGTGGCGTAATCCATGTAACTACGAACTAAAGCATTATAAAGTAATTTTAAAGAATAAGGATGCGCACCCCACCAAACCCCAGAGACTGCACGTAACGCGTTAATGCCTTTTTCACATTTTTTAATTAAGTGCTCAATATGAGCGCATCCGTTCAGCCGGTTATCGAGAACAACACCAAGGAACTTAACCTTATGCACAAAATTAATATGCTTACCCTCATACAAGAGATTAATGAAAGGAGGGGTTCTTTTTCTGGTAAAGATCACTGCTTGACACTTATCTACAGCCAAAGATAAACCATGATTAGAAAGCCACTGGCCTAAGTAATAGAGAGCAGAATTCAGACGACATGATGATTCCTCTACTGAATTTGAGCTAGTATATATGACTATATCATCAGCATACTGTAAGATGTTACAAAAGTTATTTACAGACAATTCGAGATCATAAGTGTATATACTGTACAGTAAGGGACTAAGGATGGAGCCTTGGGGAAGACCCTTCCAGACAGTTCTGGGGGAAATACTGAGAGACTGGTGTTTAACCAGTACTGTTCTGCCAGATAACAGATTGCATATGAAATGTACTATCCTCGGAGGTAAACTCAGCTGTTGCATTTTATGCCTGAGCACCGGAAGAAGTACATTGTCATATGCAGAAGCAATATCAAGAAAGACTCCCATGAGGTACTCCCCCTTACCAAAGGCTATTCGAATGTCTGTAGTGAGTATGCTGAGGCTGTCTGTAGTACTCAAGCCTTTTCGAAATCCGAATTGGGAAGGAGCCAAAATCCCTCTACTCTCTAGTACCCATTCCAGGCGATTTTTTATCAAGATTTCAATAACCTTTGCTAACGTAGATGATAACGCTATAGGTCTATATGAACTTGGGCTTGACGGGTTTTTACCAGGCTTTATAATCGGAATAATGATTTGGGATCTCCAAGAATCAGGAATGACACTAGTTTCAAAAAATTTATTATATAAGCCAAGCAGGAAAAATTTTGCTTTATAGTTCAAATTAAAAAGGAAAGAGTAAGGCACTCCATCTTCCCCTGGACTTGAATCTTTTAAGCCATTGAGAGCAGTTTCAAGCTCTGCAAAAGAAAAAGGGGCATCCATTTCGCCTACAATAGATGTTGTTGTAAAGGAAGGAAAAGAGTCAACATAAGGGACAGTTGGGGGGGCAATTTTGTCAGCAAAATCCTCAAGCCAATCAGATGGGTTATTAGAAATAGGATCAACATATTCAAGAGAACGACGAAAACTTTTGATTTTTTTCCAGACAGTTGAGGAAGGTGATCTGGGATTTAGGGACTCACAAAAATTAGTCCAACTAACTTTTTTCTTTTTAGTGACACACCTTTTTATTTTGGCATTAATCTGTTGATATTTCATAAAATTTTCAAAAGACATACATGATGAATATAATTTTTCTGCTAACTCTCTTTGCTTATATAACTCATTGCATTCCTCATCCCACCAGGGAGAGGGAGGCAACTGGTTACGTTTGATGCGCTTAGAGGGGATATGGGAATCGGCCGAAAGTAAAAGAGAAGTCATGAATTGATGGTAGTATAACAAAACATTCCCATCACTTTCAAAATCCGGGTTAGCATCAATCAAATCATCAACTGTTTGTGCATAGCCTGACCAATTTGCCTTTTGTAATTTGTATTTTAATAAAGGTCTGTGATTTAATTTTGGAATGGCTCTATTATTCAATGAGAGGACAATGGGAAAGTGGTCACTGCCATGGGTACTTGCAAGCACTTTCCATGATAATGTGGAGGCAAAAGAAGGAGAAGATAGGGAAAGGTCCACTGCAGACTTAGGATTCTGAGACGGATGAACTCTGCGGGTTGGAGAGCCATCATTAAGGATGCATAAGTTATGATCCTCAAAAATGTCAACCAACAAAGACGCAAATACATCACAAAAGTAACACCCCCACAAAGTGTGATGGGCGTTAAAGTCACCCATTATTATTATAGGACTGGGAAGAGAAGCTATAATAGATTTTAATTCTGGGATTAGAGACACGGAAGGATGAGGTACATACAAGGAAAGAAAGGAGATGTTAAAAGCTCTCACAGCAACAGCGTTAAGCTGAGGGCTATGAGGGGGGAGTGAGATAGTAGAAAAGGGAAGAGAGTGCCGAATAAAAATGGCACTTCCTGCATAACCATCACTTCTATCATCCCGCAAACAGGAGAAACCTGGAATCCGAAATCGGGAACCAGGTCTAAGCCATGTTTCCGAGATGGCCAAAATGATTGGATTATGCATATTGATAAGGGAAATAAGATTTTGTTTTTTACTGAGAAGACTTTGGCAGTTCCATTGAAGTAGAACTATTGGGTCCATTATTTAGGATTTGGAAAAGTTGGTTTAAATTGTGGGCAACGTTGGGCGGTAAAGGAATATCACTACATGGTAGGACAATACTTAAGAGGAATTCGGAAAGGGATTCCAATAGCTTATTCTGTGACATAGAGGAATCATTTTGTGCAAGCTTTAAAGCACTGCCATTAGCTAGAGAAGAGGAGGGAGTGGAAATAATGGTTCGATGAGTATCCGTGTCATATCCCTTTGCAACTGGTGCTCGGGGACGGGGGTTACGGTAAACAGTTTTAGTATATGATTTAGTGGGAGAAGTTATTTTAGGCAATGAATTATTGTAAGTAGGGATAGAAAACATCTCTCTTGCCATCTCTGCATAGGATCTGCGGACGGGAGGGAAACGAGATGCTGCTTCTATATATGGAATATTTTCTTGTGACATTACAAGTTTTATTGACTGCTGACGCGAAAATTCTGGGCAACTCTTATCTGAAGCGTAATGTGAGCCAGAGCAATGAAGGCAAGTAGATTTATCGTTGCTGACCTCACATGATTCTCCTGTATGAGACTGACTGCATTTAAAACATCTAGGCTTGGATCTGCACTGCGCTTTAATGTGACCAAACCTACAGCAACCAAGGCACTGTATCGTAGGAAAGTGGTAGGTTTCCACAGGTAGAGATGTATGAAAGGAATATACCTTTGAGGGAAGCATCTGACCCCTAAAGGTTAAAACTACTGACTGTGTAGGTACCCAGGCGACTACATCATCTTTATAAGTTTTCCTATTAAGTCGCCTGGCCTTTAAAACCTGACCACAACCAGCAGGTAGGTCTAATGAGTCCACCAACTCCTCCATAGACCAATCCACCGGTACACCTTTAATTAAGCCCATCCGAGTTATGTTATAAGTAGGAATAACTGCTTTATATTTAGACAATGATAGAATCTGATTGTTTAAAAAACTATTAGCATCACATACAGTTGTGAATTCTACACTGATTTTATTGCGACCTAAATTTTTTATACCATCGTTAACAATATTGTTTATTTTGTTTTTATGCAGAAATTGACCGAATGATATAGCTCGGATGGTCGTACCAGCAGAAGGATCCGATATTTCTCTGGAGACGTGGATTATGAAAGGACCCTTGTCATCTTCGGTGTATGCTTTTGGACCTTCAGCAAAAGAAGAATGAACGTAAATTGTTTGCACCGAAGGAGAGGCCTGGGCCGGAATAATTATTGTCTTTTTAGGTGTAGGATCGGAAATGGCGTCTTCAACATGTCGTTTACGTGTAGAACCACCGGGATCAGGCGGTTTATCGATCTCCATTATGAGAACGATAACAAAAACACAGAATACACTTACCACCACCAATTAATTAACAAATAAAATACACAAACACTGACTATTTCCCTTTAAACAAACAAATTAGATAAAGAAAATGGCCGCGACACGTGTGTCAACCACAGCCAACGCAAGCGAAGTCCTACAATTAATTTAACTTTCATTTAAATATGACATCAGAACACAGACAAATAGTTAGAATCACGTCATAGATTACTGATTCAAATAATGTAAAATTTAACGCCTTGCGTCTATCGTCATCAACATCAAAGATTACAGTGTACATAATGAAAATCAACACTTCATAAGGACATCACAGCAATAGTAACATAAACTAACAATAGGCTTTTCATTAGTTATCTTCTTTATTATCTATCATTTTTATTAAGCCGTCAGTAGGTACCTACTTGTAATGTTATATGTATAATGTAAGAGGTTATAACCTAAAATATATATAAAAAATAATAGAATTAAAAAAAATATGGGCAGTGATGGACACGCATAATAAATAACAGGTTATTATAATATTAATGTTTAATCTATATTCACCAAGTGCCTACATTAGTCTGTGAAAGCCATGTGTTGCACTATGATAACAACAAATATTTATGAGCATAAATTACAAGTTAGAATCTGTCAATTTTGATTCATAAATGTTATCTAGTGATTCATGTTAAAATATTGAAATACTCTTAAAATTATATTTATTAAGGTATATCTCCACTAATATTAACAACAGAACTTAAGTTTCAATAAAATGGATGAAGAAATAGGTGGTTTGAATGAAGATGACTTTGTTATTCCAGTGACGAAATATGAATGTAAGAACAAAGTATTTATTTAGCCGATATTGCCGGTATTTATTTATCTTTCGATAACAACTGTATGTGACATTTAATTCCAGATCTCGATCACACAGCTGATGTGCAGTAAGTATTAATAAACTAATCGTTTTAATTAGCATTAATGCTTTCAAGTTTGTAGGTTAAGTTAACTTATTGATAAATACTTGTTTTACTATATAACTTTTAAAACGTGAAATTTGACGGAAAACATCAGTGACTGGTCTAGTATGTTTTAAAGTTACTGTTGGTACTTGTAAATATATTTCTACTATGACAAAAAGCATGCGTCTGAATAAACCAACTTATTAATCTAACAGTAACTGTGATATATGGAAACCAATCAGTTAATAAGGTTAATGAGATGACTACATGACGATGTGAAATGGTTTACTTAAGCAGTGATATCTTTTTAGTGTAATCTTTGTAAAACTTTAATAATCTTAATTTGAACATTGAGATGATTGATTGATTGAGATTTAAGGTGCAATGGAAGATGAAGGATATAATTCTTGAAAGATGTTATAAATAACAATTTATTTTATTTAATATGTTTTTATTATTATTTAATATTTCTGTTTCTAATGAATATTATTACATAAAAATGAAATATATATTAAAAACAAATAAAACATCGTCGTCGTCGTCGTCGTCAGCCGATGGACGTCCACTGCTGGACATAGGCCTCTTCATGGGATCGCCACACCACACGATCTTGCGCCGCCTGGATCCAGTGGCTCCCTGCGACCTTTTTGAGGTCGTCTGTCCACCTCGTTGGGGGTCTACCGACGCTGCGCTTTCCGGTGCGGGGTCGCCATTCTAGCACCTTAAGACCCCAGCGCCCATCGGTTCTCCGCACTATGTGCCCCGCCCATCGCCACTTCAGCTTCGCGACACGCTGAGCTATGTCGGTGACTTTAGTTCTTCTACGGATCTCCTCATTTCTGATTTGATCTCGTAGAGACACTCCGAGCATAGCTCGCTCCATCGCCCGCTGAGCGACTCTGAGCTTTCTTATAAGGCCCATAGTGAGCGACCACGTTTCGGATCCGTAGGTTATCACTGGCAACACGCACTGTTCGAAGACCCTGGTCTTCAGCATAAATAAAACATACAGCAACCTATTTCAATGGATGATATCATATGTTATTAAATCATACTGCATTCAGCACAAAGCTAATAACATTTTACGTTAGACCTGTTGATGTCAATAGAGTCAATTGAAAATTATAGATTCAATTACAGTAGAGTACTATGCCCTCTTCCCGCCCTACAGTACTGATTTTTTAGTAAAGATCATTTTGTCTGAAAACTCCCCCAAGCCTAAAGACGAAAGTCTTCGAAAAGTTTGTGTTGCTAATTATAACATAGAGACCAGGCCTCTGAATATGGCTATGAATGTGCAAATAAAAATGATTTATTATAAATTTATAAATAATTTTGAGGTAAATTTTAAAATAAGTTTCCATTAAGTCGGCCGCTTCAAGCCTCAATGTTAGGGGCAGTATATAACTACTTTGTGTCACATTATTTTTATCAAAGCTTCTCGATTGTTTGTCATACTATACTAACTTTACATTTATTTTGTTGTTTTAAAAATTTTACAAGCCGGATATACATAATTAAAATATTAAAGCTACCACATTTTTGCACTTAGTGAATTCACCATGCTCATGTTTTGTGGTCAAATTTAAAGTATTTATAATTTTGTCTTCAAACCAGGGGAATCTATAGTTACGTATAATAAACAAAACCCCCTGTCGCGTATGTCTCGATAAAAAAGTAAAAAAAAAAAAAAGTGGATTTTAAGGCAGTTTTCACAAAGTAAATTATGATGAAGATTTAACACTAATTCTCTAAATTCGATCAGAAGGTTATACATATGTTCCAAATTCTTTAGAGAGTTTCCTCAAGTTGTTTTTATTCAGACAAAATGCATGATCAGTTGTAAATAAGTCAATAATATTACTATGCCCCTATAATATGATAGCTTTGTAGTCCTTATACCTTATACCAAGCCTGATCTTTTTGATACAAACGATCCAGGTAAATTGAAGATTTGCAACTTGTCTTTTAGAGTTTCTTGTTTCTAAGAATTTATATGCTTGTAGCAAAGGTTAATAATTAGTTGAGTTGAATGGAATTTCAGAATTCAGCATCAAATTTGCTAAAATATTAAATAACTAAGCTATGATAAGTAAAAACTCAAAACATTGGAGTACGTATTATATACAATAATAGTTCAAACAGTAGGTCTAATATACTTCATTCAAATACGATTTGTACTCGCTACTTTCGTCAAGTTTGGTGTTCAAAAGTTTTTTTTACACGATAGGCCTAGAGCCTGGCTACAATCTTGTTTGATGGAAAGCGAAACGAGCTTGCCAATGAAGTGACTAATCACGCTTTTTTTTGAAATTCATAAATTTTTAAAGGGAATAATAACTGTAAGAGATGTATTGTAGACTCCACGATGGAAATTATGCAGTTATGCTAAAAAAAACTCTATTGGAGAGTGCGAGAAAAGCCCGACTCTCATAGGAGTTGCAATCGGGTCCCCTCTCAGACACAATAGAGCCAGCCCAGGATTTTTCGCTACGTGGCGTGGCAGCCTTTCATGGCTGGTCCCACTAGTAGGGTCCCCTACACCTGCGGTCGGTCAGCGGAGCAACCGTGATCGGATCCTGCCACTCCATTTTCAAATTCAAATTCAAAATATTCTTTATTGAAGTAAACTTGTAAACAAGTGCTTGATTTTGGTTGAAGTGATTTTGAGGCGCTTAGCACAACTGCACAACCAATCTGGTCCTATCACATACATACGACATAACTGTATACAAATATAGCCCAAAACGTCTGCTACGAGCTTCGTTCCTGAACACTAAATGCTTGGCGTAACGGCTTTGCTCGCAGGATGGTAACTATCCTCGACCGAAGTCTGCCACCAGATTGTTCATTTAGTAGGGTCACGTGGGATATAAAGATAGAAAAACCTATGTAGTTAAGCTTACGGACGTGAGCAAAGTTAACCCTCAATTTTTTGCCTTGTTACTGTTTCTGAAAGAAAACGCTACATGTTATAGGTTAGTTCGGTATATAACCATCAATTGTCCAAATTTCATCGTTATGGATAAGCTTACAGCGTAACAGACAGACAGGCAGAATTTCGTATTTATTATATTAGTATGGAGGATCTAATTAATATTCTTTTACGTATAGTCAAAAGATGCAATACATCGCTACATTTTCATTAAAGGCTATTCGTTTCATTCTACATACATATACTCAGCTAAGCTCAAGAATCAGCTGATATTTTGGATTTTGCTCTCTCTGTGTTCAGTCATGCCATGTGTGGTTCAATTTTAAAGCAATTTTTGTGGTAATTTTTAAGTTATTTCCTTATGGTTGTATGCTATGGTCATAAATAGCATTGTATCGATATCGTTATTTGAATGAGGCGATATTTTAGGAAATGATATATAAATAATTTGTATAATTTAGCGTTACTTTGCGTAGATCCATAATACAAAAGTAATAGTAAAATAAGAGAAATTTTTTTTTGCTATGCGATTTTGTCATAGAGTCTATCTCCTGATGATGCTTCGGTTGCGGGGCGAAACGATTGTTGAGTTTGTGATAGTGAACCTGTGTAGTGCTTGTGTATTGTGGTGGAAGTGGTGGAGGTTTGTGTATGTGTTTTTACGAATCCTGCACGTATCGGGTATGAAAATACGGATAGTCCACTATACATTAAACACTATATACATATTTACTGTATCGCGGATTATAGCAAAATAATTTTATTATTACTTTTGTATTATGGATCTCCGCAAAGTAACGCCTAATTCTATAAATTCTATAAATTAATAGTAAAATAATTTTGCTAAAATCCGCGATAAAGTAAATAGGAAATATATATAATACTAAATGTACAGTGGAATATTCGTTTTCAAACTTGAAACATGCAGCATTCGTTAAAAACACATGCACAAACCTTCACCACCATCACAATACACAAGCACTACACACGTTCACTATCACAAACTCAACAATCGTTTCGCCCCCTAACCGAAGCATCATCAAGAGATAAATTCTTGATGAGAAGATGAGGAGATAGAATCCATGACAAAATCCAGTCTAAATCCTTATTATTATTCATATTATAGCATAATCATTTTACTATTACTTTTTAAATGATATATATGTCTACACGGCTGTGTACGAATTTGCCCACGTGTATGTAATGTATCATAAAGTTTTGCTGCGTAAATCCCGTTCTTCCAGAAATTCTAGGATAAAAGTAGTCTGTATGTATCTTTCCTAAATATTAAAAAAAAGGTTAAAAAAAGATCCATAAGTTTAGTCATTCTGGAGAATTTACTATTAACATAAATCTTCCTCAAGAATTGCACTATTTCAAGAATCACATCTTTTATTGAAAATCGTACAAAAGTCAGTTCGGACGCGGTTTTTAGCAAAACAATTTAATCATTACTTTTGTAATGGTAGACTTTAAACTTCCGCGATTCATACTTATTATTATATACCTATAAAGGTCACATCGCGATTCGATCGAGTTATCTTTATATAAAATTCGACATTTTAGCAGAGTTGCATCCAGTGTGGCATCCATCCATACAACTTTGCCGAAACGTCGCACCTTTATATTAAGGTAGCCCGCTCTTATCGCGATGTGACCTGCAGGCCTACCATGAACTGTTACAGAATGAGCGTTCGGAATTCGTAAAAGAGACAGAATTATCTATAGCTCATATAACGTTATCCTTTTCAAACATTACGACCCCAATGCAATACACACTTCATGGTACGAAAAGAAAGCGGTTCGCGGTCGTCGTTTACGTCTTCAATTGAGTCGCAATAAGAGTTCATGATAGGTCTGCTGTATTCAAGCTATGATAGCCCAACGCTGAGAACGCGCGGCCTTTCGAGAGGGTCACGAGTTCTAACCCCGGGCAGATATCAATGAATTTTTGTATTAAAACAAATGTCTAATTGTTAATTGCGATTTATCACACACTTTTCGGCAAGGAAACTATCGCGCGAACCCAGCATATCTCTAGAGAATTCTGTGGATATGTGTAACCTATCAATCCGCATTGGAGCAGCGTGTTATATCTTTGCTCCAAACCTAGAGGGATCCAGAAAGTGAGAGAGGAAGCCTACGCCCAGCAGTGGAATAGTTACAGGACCATACTTTACTTTTTAGGAATTTCTCAAATGAATGCCTACTTCAATAAATAAAATTAGATTTATTTTTGAAACTGCATTATTGACCTCTGTGCTTTTGTTTGTTGATCGTACATTTTCCAGAATTCAACAAGATTTTTATTTCATTGCAGATTGCATGCATGGGGTGACACTTTAAAAGAAGCGTTCGAGCAATGCGGAATGGCTATGTTTGCGTACATGACAGAAATGGAATATGTGCAGATTAAGGAAATTCACACTATTGAGGCAAATGCGGACGATTTAATGGGCCTCTTGTATCACTTTTTAGATGAATTACTCTTTCTGTTTTCTGTAGAACCATTTTTAATATGCAAGAAATTAGTGATCACGGAGTTCAATACGGAAGAGTTTAGAATAATTTGTAAGTGTTACGGTGAAGAGTTTCAAATTGGTAAACATCCACAAGGAACAGAAGTCAAAGCTATTACTTATTCGGCTATGCAAATCATAGATGAACCTAAGGATAACAAATATGAAGTATTTGTAATTATTGATATTTAAATATATTTATTGACTTTTAAAAATAATGCCTTTCATTTGTTGTAATCATTGCCATCGATTTAGGTTACTTGTCAAATTAAAAAACCGACTGGATTACCTTTTTACTTAATAATTCAATGAAGCCAAATTAACGATCGACCTTTTAAATTTCGCTGTCGTTGCCATTAACATTTGAAATGTTCATGCTCAATCGAAGCCCAATAGAGATTTCTATAAAAGTACCAGAGTTATCTAGTTAGCTTTTGTAAATATAAATTATAGGTACTCTTATTTGATAAATCAACATATAAAATTAATAATAGATATATATCCAGAACTGTAATATCCCAGCAACGAGACCGTGTGACAGATTCGAGGGGAACACTACTTCAAACCCGGGCAGGCATCAATGAGTTTTTCTGTGTTGTTCCTGATTGATAATTACAATTTATCACACGTTTTTCGGTGAAGGAAAATATCGTGAGGAAACCTGCATACTCTAGAGAATTCTGGAGATATGTGTAACCTACCAATCCGCATTGGAGCAGTGTGGTAGGTCTTAGCTCCAACCCTTCTCTCCAGAGAGGAGGCATATTCCCAGCATTGGGATTGTAACAGGCCGCTACTTTACTTACTTTTTTTATAGATATCGCACGTTTAGTATTAAAGTGACCTAATTTTAAAAAGTTGTTTCCAATTTCAATAAAACCATGCCGTAAAAATTCGTGAGCGTTAAAGAGAGCCATAACTTGGAAGGGCAAGAAACACTATTTTTTTTAAATAGATCATAGCGTGATATAGATGACATTGAAATAAACAATGTATCTAACTCAAGCCTTTTGAATTAGGTTTCTTCCATACTAAGCGTGCGATATATTTCATGATGATAAATTTCAGTTACGTAATTTACTTGAAAGGATAAATTCTTAAGAATAGGAGTAAATACATATGCTCATATATTATTAGATATTTGAAATATTGTTAGATTGTCTTAAGTCGAAAAATAGATTTTCAATGTAGGGTGCCTTAGATATGCGAGACTTCACTCGTCTTTCAATTATTTACTGTAGAACCGCTGAATTTCAATCCAAGTGTGATATTACACTCAAGCGTTTTGCGTCTGCATTCCTAAGGCTTACAGCTAGTGCATGAATTATACCCTAGTTGAAATTGTATGCTGCCACTTATATGTCAAGTACCCTCGAAATCGAATAACAGTAGGTATCTCAGTATGTAGGTAGGTATCTCTGTACGTGGGTAGTTATGTCTGTATGTAGGTAGGCATGTCTGTATGTAGGTAGGTATCTCTGTAGGTAACGCTTTAAATCAGGGCTTCTTAAACTATGGGTCGCGACCCCATTTGGGGTTGCGTAGCAAAATTATGGGGTCGAGAGATTTTAATATCAAATATTTATGTATTTATTGTACAAAATTCAATGTTATCAAGTACAAATGTCGGCCACCTTATAATAAAATATGTTGTTGTGATATTTTAGAAGCGGCTAAATCACTTAAATATCTAGGAGTTATAATAGATGAGAATCTATCTTTTAAACAACACATTCAATCAATCTCAAACAAAGTACGCAAATTAATATATATTTTTAAAAGTCTTCGATACGTTGCTGACTCCAAAATTTTATACCAAATTTATTTTGCATTATGTCAATCTATTATACTTTACTGCATAACATCTTGGGGAGGATCCTCGAAAACGACACTTAAGCCCTTAGAAATAGCTCAACGTTCTATTCTAAAAGTAATTGGTTTCCACCCTTTCTACTTCCCAACTTCACTACTTTACAGATCTAGCAAGGTTCTTACAGTTCGGCAGTTGTTTATATCGTCCATTGTTTTGCGAATGGTACTGACCATAACCTACGATCCTAAAGTTTTAAATAAACGTAGAAATCACATGATTTGCACACATAGTCTAAAATATCGAACCTCCTTTGTTAAAAGATTTCCTATTTTTTTGGGTGTACACATCTATAATAAAATTAACAAATTAATATTCATTTATCCGCAAAACAGAAATAAATGTAAAAAGGAATCTCCTCATGCTTAGCTTGTCATATAATGAAACGGAAGAGATATTAAAATGTATGTCATAACATATGCATATATTTTTATACAGGAAGGTACTTTTTTATTCATTGCATTTGGACTTGTTACTCAACCTCTCACACACACTCATGCACTTACATATTACTCACCGAGAGGAACATATTTAACTATCCCTTTTTTCTTCTTACCTTTGTTTTAAGTATATTTATATGGGTCGTTTACATCAACAAAATTAAAGTTTATTTTTACGATATAAAATTATTGATTTATGGGAAGGGCGCTGTATACCGAGATACAGGGAAACCTAGTTCGGTTACAGAGGTCTAAAAAATACTTAAGAACAAAATTGTAAAGATAATGGTATTTTGTGTTCAGTTATATTTGTGTACGAATGTTTTTTGGTAAAATAAAGTTTATTATTATTATTATTATTTAAATGATTTATAGAAGCAGGCGTTACTTTGCGGAATTCCATATTACAAGCAATATAACAGAACCAACTACTTTGCTATAATCCGCACGGGTTAAGTGAATGCATGCAAAGCCAATGTGTATGAAGCAGGCAAAACGATCAGTACGATTTTTGTCGTGAAGCCTATCCTCCTGATGATGCTTCGGTTTCGGGGCGAAACGATCGTCGAGATTGTGGTGGTGGGTGTGTGTGCTGCTTTTGTGTGCGTTGTTGCTGGTGAATTGCGCCTTGGGGTGCATGTGGTGGCTGGTCCTGCATGTATAAGGTGCGTAGATTTTGCCTGCTTCATACACATTGGCTTTGCATGCATTCACTTAACCCGTGCGGATTATAGCAAAGTAGTTGGTTCTGTTATATTGTTATATTGTTATATTATTATTATTATTTATTATTATTTATATGTACCAGTTTATAACATCACTAGAGTTGGCGGAATACAGTGGACTTGCAGCGTTTAGTCACGCACATTTATTGAAGGTTTTGAGTTATCTCCACCGACAGATAGATTTTTGTATGTTTCAAAACGAGTTCTAAAACTATATATTTTCATATGTGTATGTCAATGTATTGTTACCTAATAAATAAATCATCAAAAAATATCAATTTATTTTTCTTTTACATTTGTATGGGGTCATCAAGAAACTCGCAATCATAAACAGGGTCGTGAATAACAAAAGTTTAGGAAGCCCTGCTTTAGACGGATAGTGGTAAAATGCTTTTCTGTAAAAGGTATATTTGATTGACAAATGAGCGATCTATTATCTAATAGGAATCTTTCCTATAGTTACGAGTACGCTAAAGGTTAGCTATGAACTACGATTTTTTAATTTTATACAATGTGAAGCGTTTGGCAGAACATTCTTTAGCAATGTGATATTTATGCAAAATAAAATATCCTCCTCCTCCTCATTGAGTGATAAGCTCAATACTGAGCATCGTGATGGTGAATTCGGGGACATTCTCTTGGGAGAATAGTCACAGTTGTTTGCTTTCTCTTTCCCTTTGCTTTCTGCGCCAGGATATTCTAAGGGTATTTAATTCCTACAGGCCCCCATAGGTTCTCCTGACTATATGCTGCCCGATGCTCAGCGTTGCCAACTCATTTAGCACCACCCAGAGGATATGTGCAAGGTTCTGCTAGGTTGCCCCTGCGGATGCTAGGTTGCCCCTGCGGATGCTAGCATACCATTCTTCATTTTTTATTATACATAAATTATATTAAAATTCCCCATAAGAAGTATAAAAAAGCGCATAAAGTTTGTATAGAAATCAAACTTGTATACTTTTTTGTTTGTTTTAGACGTTTTTAATCTTAGAAAACGGTTGTCCTTTATGGTTATTTTGTTTAATATTGCTAAGGATCTAATTTTTTATTCTTTATCTTACTCCCATAAGACACAAATTAAATAAATTCTGTTTTTAATTATATATTGTTCGGTATTTATTCATAGTTACAAGGCAATACTTTAAAGGAATAAAAATACTAATCGAGAATAAGTAAACTCGTTAAGAATCGCTTATTACGAGTCTTTAATTTGGAATCAATATAACTTTTTTATTTTTTAATTTAGACTGAACTGTTAGTTCCCGCCGCGATAACGCCGCATAAAGAGTTCATGAATAAGGGTCCCGTTTGTGATTGAAACCAGCCGGGCTCAACCGATAGAATAAAACGTGAGTAAAGCCGGTTTCTATACATTTTTTTTGTTGACTTATTGTAAATAAAACTCTATACTTTAACAAAAACTATTGTTATCTGTACCTGATAGGTTGACTCGACGGCTAAATTGCAAGGATTTTTGATATCACAGTTATATAGCGAAATGATCGTTGAATCGCGATAAGTAACTAATGTGTACAGTGTGGTAGTTGTCGTGGTTTCTACGTGCAATTGGTAACGGTAAAGTATGAACGGATTATGCTTCCCACATTTAGCATTACATGTTAACTGAATGAAAGTAGGTAAGTAATAGTACTCATCGCAATGCTGGGCAGAAGCTTCCTTTCTCCGTTTTGGTGAGAAAGATTGGAGCTAAGACCTATCACGCTGTTCCAATGGGGATTGATAGGTTACACACATTTCTAGAATTATCTAGAGATATGCAGCTTTCCTCACGATGTTTTCCACGATGTTGTATATTGCAAATATCAATTAGACACATAAGTTTTAACAGAAAAAATCATTGGGGCCTGCACGGGGTATAAATCGTGCCCCCCTCGAAAGATCCGCACTATCTCGTCGCTGGGCTATCAAATCAATACCTTATAATAATAACGTAATATTAAAGTAGATAACAGAAAATATAATAACAAAAATATACAGAAATGTGACGTTACGAATTGGAACACCATTCAACTTAAGTTGAGGAGTACCTAAACGCTGGTTTTTAAATGGCGACTATTGTTCTTTTAATCTAAATCTTAGTCTCAAGATAGTAAAAACGACAGTGACAGACAGGTTGTTGTGAGGATATATATTTATTTACAAATTACATATATGCATATAGAATAAACAAGTAAGGTTGTGCAGCACTGAATTTTAAAATGAATATAAATAATTAAAGAAAGGGCAACCGAGGGAGTTGATTTATTACCACTGACCATATAATTTTATATTTGGTAACGACCAAATAAACACGGAAAGCTGAACTACGATTTGTCTTTGTGCAAATCCATGAGCAAAGACTTTTCTTTAAAAGTTTGACTACTGATTTTAAGTCCCAGTATGGTGGAGGAGTATTACTATTCCAAAATTTGGCCACTTTGCATTATTTATGAAAGGTGTTAGATGTGATCGAGGTGGTACTTTATAACACGAGCACATGTATTTTGCACACCTTGTATAAGTGTTTTAGTTCGGGATTACAGTCGCCGGCCGATGAACATATATGATACATACATGTACATTTAGTTTACTTAGGATTAGGGCTTCACAAATTAATGCGTATATTGGTCCTTAAAAATTTTCACACACCATATAATAATTCAAGTCTATAGAAATAGTTTTAAATAATATTCTTTAAATGATTTCCGAAACGCAACACAATCCATTAATACATCCAGATTTTGCGCTTCGTTTACCCTATTAATTTTGTCATTTTGTATATAAACCACAATATTTTGCATTTTAACCTTACGCATTTGATTAGCTAATCCGCGAATTAAATATTTTGTTTTAATCGGGTTGAGTTATTGACAGTCACTATCAGACCAATTTGCTATCCTAAGTCAGCGGAAAGTTTGTCAACAGCTATTCGTGCATCGGAAGGTTCCCAAGATATAAATAATCGTATATGATCAGCATACATATATGATATCGACAATGTTGAATACATTTAGTAATATCAGTACAGTATAATATAAACATTATCACAGCTTCGCATTCCAATGTACAGTACTGTATACTCACATTTTCGGATACAATTCAAGATGGGGCGGACAAACCTTAGAAGCTTTCGTTGTCCAGGGAAAATGGAAAGCACAAAACCGCGCGGCAGATCGCCCATGTGATGGATCGACCAGATCAAATCTCCTATGGCGGTGCATGAGTGATCGGTACAAATGGTGAGAAATAGTAACACGCATAACTAAGCTTCTACAAAAAAGCTACTTAACGGTGATCACGACCGCTCTGTTAAGAGTGCTACTGACTGAGAAGTAGAAATTTATAATTAGATGGTATAAGTGACCTAAACAATAAACTGTGGTAAAAATGAAACGGTATAGTCTTTACTGTAGCGATGCCGATGTAAAAATCAAGTTTTTATATTTTTACTCAAACTCAAATTTCTTACTTCGTATTTAGTGAATTCAGCTAAACGTTAGGCTTATTTTGAAATTGAAATAAAAATAAAATATTGCTTGTTTGAGTCTGAATACTAATTCTATTTATATTTCTATATTCTATGTGTATCTGGGATAGTCTTTCTACTTTCGATATGACTCGGTGCCGCACAATTTACTAATGGAATAAGTGCTTTACATGGTAATATTAATTACATATCATTCACTTAGTCTAAGGCGATGCGTAAAATGTCCCACAGACAAAAATGATAGACAAATAAACGTATATACGTTTAAAAGAATTGAATATTAAATTTCAATGAAATCATAGAATCGATATATATTTATAAAAGTGTGTCAAGTAATAGTTTTTTTTAATATTCTTTTTAAAACAGATTAAAAATGTATGTCTATGAGTGGACGTATTTTCTACAGTCACTTCCGCTTCCATTGCGTTCGCGGTTTCATAAGCTTGACTTCCGTTATTCTTACGTACGTAATATATATAATTTTTCAATTAATACAATCAACTTAACGAATAATTTGACGAGAAACAACCGAATTATAATTATTCATCAAAAATTATAAAATTGTGTATCCTTAATAAATTACACATATAATAAATAAATATTGTATATAAATATTTCATATGAGTGCAATATTTGAACAAATCTACTTTAAAATTAACTAGATTTAGATTTATAGATCATGTTATTGATGTTCTTATTCTATTTAAGATAGTAATTAAATGTTTTAAAATTCCGTACGTATTTTAAAATCAAAATTCCTTGTTTTTTTCTAATATTGGAATTAATGGAAATTGAATTGAAATTTATTATGTAGACGTAATTTTAGCCTAGCGTACCTATATGTTTCCAATGTTTTGCGAGTATCAGATTTTTTATTTATTCAAGAGGGTAAACAGCAATTATATAGCAATTAGATATCAGTAGGTTGTATTATAACAGTAATTGACAGATCCTTTTTGATCTGAATTTTACAGTTATACTTCATAAGTCTCCAAAATGGGTGCATTAAGTGTTATGAAATTGAAAACGAAAGCATCTAAGTTTGGTAGTGTTTAGCATTGTTTAGTACTATAATATATTGATTGTATTATCTATGTAATATTAAAATTAAGCTTCAGTCATTTTTCAAATTATAAAATTTGAAATTAATATAACCTATTGAATGAATCGTGTAAGACGACTAGCTATGACAAGTCATACTATAATTTAAGTCGATTCAACTAACGAAAATTAAGCTTTAATAGTATTTTATGTAATCAGTTAAAATTATGATTTGCGTTGCTATTTTAACAAATATATTTTATTATGTTAAGGTAACCACGTATTCTAACTAACTGGTGGAACACGTAACGATATAAATTTCCTACTCATCACATGAGTAACGTCAGCTAGCAAATAATATAAGTAATTCCATAAATTATCACAATTTTTAAGTCACTAATATATAAGTACTTGGACACTAATAAATTAACTATAATTAGAATGAGTTTATGTTTAATGTTGCTTCCGAAATAAATTATCAAACATTATATTACATTACAGTTCATTTAAAGGTATATGTCGTTTCATTATTAGCTATTTGTTAGATGAGCTAGTCCTAGCGCAGTGCGCCGCATTTCGCTGCATAAAACCGGTCGCCAAACGAAAACTCAAAAATTCGTTATATTTTTTATGGCTTCTCAAACGAGGGGAGGAATTTGGAGAACGGCGTCGCTAGGGGTTGCTTGGTTCGTACGGCCGCTTCGCGCCTGCGCGCGTAGTTCGCGCCACTGCTACGTTGCTTGCAAGCCAGATGTTCTGAAAAGCTTCCTGTCGTCGTTACATTGCTCTGCGTTTTTATCTAGATGTAAAATGTGGACTAGATTCAATTTATTATTTTATAATATTGGTGAAGTAATCAGTGTATAATTTAATGTTTTTATTATACTGTGTAGTTTAATTGAAAGTTATCGAACGTCTCGATGTCCACGAGTTCATTTGAAACCAACAAAGCGGCGGACATTTTATTTTGAGTACTCGATAATGTAGCGTTTGCGTCGAAAACATTAAATGTCGTTTTATGGTTCTGTATTCGGATATCGTTCGCTTACACCTTTCGTAAGTATAATAATTTCATCATAGGTAATTTAGGTGAAATCTTTGCTATGTTTGCACTATAGTTTGCAAGGCGGTTAAGTTAAGCAATTACCGCTAGGTCGTCGATATTTTTTAGGAAAATATCTTTGAAAAAGTGACGTAAGCAAAATTGAACATCTGCAGGTATCGCTAAAGACCCTATGGGTTACATAAACCACATTACAACTGCTATCGACCCACTCCGCTTCGGAGGCTTCTCACTTGTGATTTCCGCGCGCGCGGCGCCCCTAACCTCTTCACTAATTAAATTTAAATGATTACGGTCTGTCGGATCATATGGTATAATATAATTGATTTTGATGTTGATGATTAACAGCGATGCCGAGGGGGGTGAAGCGAGGGCCGGCAGAGGGCGAAGCTGAGGTGGTGGTACGCGTCGGAGCTTCTCCGTCGCACACCACACTCTTGGATGACAGCCCTAGCCAGCCCATCAGTTACCATCTACTCGACCATGGATATGGCGCCACGCCTCAACACCAGATTCGGCGCGAGGCGCCCTCCGCACCGCCGAAGACTTCTGAAGTAAGTACCAACTTATCTTCTAACTTTTTCCTATAAGCATTATAAGCCTTACAAATCATTACTAGATCACCTGTTCTTTTATTTAACACATTTTATAGCAATCCTTTTACTATTGAACTTTCAACATATCAGCTGATTATAACAGTGCATTTCTCATTGCATAGGTACTTGTAAAATATATCTATGCAAAAAGGATAGACATATTTTACAAGTATCATTGTAAAACTAATTATCTTAGACCTTGCCTAATAATTGTTGATTTGATTTGATTTGATTTGGTAATAGCAGAGCATTGAAACAAAATTAATTTTATGTATCTATACTTGATATCAGGAAGATATTTAGTAAGGGATATAAGAGTTTCTACTCATTTTGAGTATCACTCTTTTGTAGTCTGTTTTATCTTATTATTACAACATGAGGTCTTTAAATTTATCAAAATTTACTAAACACAATTCCTTATAAATCATTTCATTGAGGTTATTTACTATTATGCTTGACTATGATCAAATATGTGACTATTTCATGTGCCTTTTAAAAACTTGTTTATTTTAGTAGATATACTTTAATTTTATTTGTGCAAACATTGTTTATTTCGTTAGAACTTAAAAGTAAGTTTAATTTAAATAAAAAATATATTTTTAATTCAAAGTCAAAATAGAAATTGATAAATATTGTTTAATAATGTTAATTAAAGGATATCTGAGAAATTGATTTTTGTTTTTAATAATTGTTTATAGTTGATTTATTCCAGTATCCATTATCATCAGAGTTACTTGTGGTAGATATAATTTAAAACTATTGCTTAGTTCATTACACTTTCGATGCTATCATTTAAAGATTTCATTTTGAGGTAAACATTTTTATTTGAAACTTTATAGTAAGCTCTTAGTAGCATTGAATTGAAAAAAAGTTAGTGCATTTTTTTCAATTCCCTAATATTTGTTAAACTATTTTTAGTTATGATATATTTGGCCCATGTTTAAGAGAGATACTTTACATAATTTACTTTCAATATGGAAGTTTAATAGTGCTTTAATTTTTTATATATAGAGGTTAGGGTCATAAAAATTTATCCAATATTTAATGTATTTCATATCTGTTTTTGGTTTTCATAATTATCAATAATTTAGTTTAGTTAATCATTAGAATAAAACAAATGAGAAAGCTTATAGAATTGGTTCTAATGTTTTAACTTTTATCTATCGTCTGTGCTATGCCTGTTTTTTTATCACAATAGATCAATAAAGTGGTATAAATTCCCATTACTTTGGGAATCAAGTTGATTAATTTTTTAACATTCAATTTTATTAGTATGTATGTTTCTTTTATTGTTATTTTGAAATGGTAATCAGTTTGAGCTATGCTAAGTTAAAACATAGTTCTGGTCATATTAAAATAAGACAAGCCATTTTGTTATAATAAGGAAGTTGTTAACTTAAATTGAGCTGGCTGTGGTTACTGGGTACTAGATATAATTGTAATTTAATCATGCATTATGAGAGACTCAATAGTATCAGTAGTCATTTCTATATGTAATATGGTTCGTACTAAGGTGAGTGTATGCTTTTTATCCACAACTTAACTACACATTTTTATATATTTTGAGACATTTGGTCTCTTCCTAATTGTTTTATTTATCGCTCTTTCGTTGTTTTATTTGTTAGCTACAGCTGGAATAAAATGTTGTTTAGAGTTTAATTATAACTATTAACATTGAAAATGACAACAGAAAATAGTAATTTTTCTGAGATTCATTCAATCAGGTGGATTCTTCTACACTAGTAGTTCCATAAAATACTTAAGAAGCTAAGTTATGGTATAATCTGTGTTGCCTTAAGTAGACCACCACCTTACTTAACTTTAACAGTGTAACCTCAATCCATTCTCTTTGAAATATATTACCATAAGTATATAGTATAGGGATAGTACTGTTGTATTTTTTTGTGTTGTTGTTGTAAGTTGTTGTGTTGATTGTATTAAATTAATTCATTACATTTAATAAGCTCTTCAGTTTAGTATTAGCACTTATCTCTATTTATTTATTTTATTATTATTTTCATTGATAATTTGTGGGTCTAATGTCCAATCGTTATCCAATAAGACAAGGTCCAGGTCCAGCTGTATACTGAGTAGTTTTCTTTATACACCTTTAATTGTATTAGTAAATAATTGTTTAATAAGTTGGTGAATTATTAACTGTAAATTCAATATGTTTTATGATTAAAGTGCTTCCTAAATTTCTATTTGGCCGACTTTTACTTACAAGTTTTTTTTAAAGTAAACTTTGCAACCAACAGAAATATTAATAAGATGGCTTAATAGGATTAAGGATTAACAGTTCTTTGGTATCTATTGTTTGTTATATTCTTTGTATAATGTAGTAAAAACATTTGATAAAATGAATTCAAATTCTCATATTTAGACAAATTGCTTTCTATGATTTGCTAGCATTCCTGTAGTATGTAACAAAAAAAACATTTCCCTGTGGACTGAGAAATTTAAACCAGGTTTTTTTCTGTTTCATTTGGTTATAAGTGTTTGAACAGATCTTAATTATAAACTTCCTGTTGTGTCACATCCTTAATTTTTATTACAACTCTACTTTAGTATGATTTAATAAAGTGTGTAGGGGGATCTTTGACTTTATTAGTAGTTCCAATTTGATGTCCACTGATGAACTCAGCTGAAAGTCTTTTGAGTCAAATTGGCCAAATATTTTGTTCATTTGTAATGTACCAACTACTTAATTGGGCAGTACAATGTGAGTCTAACTACCATATTTTTGTATGAATATAACTGTTATCGGAAACGTGGATCTGAAACGTGGTCGCTCACTATGGGCCTTATAAGAAAGCTCAGAGTCGCTCAGCGGGCGATGGAGCGAGCTATGCTCGGAGTGTCTCTACGAGATCAAATCAGAAATGAGGAGATCCGTAGAAGAACTAGAGTCACCAACATAGCTCAGCGTGTCGCGAAGCTGAAGTGGCGCTGGGCAGGGCACATGGTGCGTAGAACCGATGGGCGCTGGGGTCTTAAGGTGCTGGAATGGCGACCCCGCACCGGAAAGCGCAGCGTCGGTAGACCCCCTACGAGGTGGACAGACGACCTCAAAAAGGTCGCAGGGAGCCACTGGATCCAGGCAGCGCAAGATCGTGTGGTGTGGCGATCCCATGAAGAGGCCTATGTCCAGCAGTGGACGTCCATCGGCTGAAGAAGAAGAAGAAGATAACTGTTATCATCTACTTGGGAAGATTTTTTATTCAATATATTCACTATCCAATGGATTCTAGATTTTTTTGGATTATAGGAATAGTAAAGTGGTAATTATTATCTACCTTATTGACTCACTCAGAGCTGTGATGCCCAGCAGTGACTCTTGTGCGACTCTTTCGAGGGGAACATGGGTTCAAACCCGGGCAGGCACCAATGAGTTTTTCTATTTAAAAAACTCATGTGTCTAATTGATAATTGCAATTTATCACACGCTTTTCGGTGAAGGAAAAACTTCCTGAGGAAACCTGCATATCTCTAGAGAATTCTGGAGATATGTTTAACCTACCATTCCACATTGGAGTAGAGTGGTAGGTCTTAGCTCCAACCCTTCTCTCTAGAAACTGAGAGAGGAGGCCTATTCTCAGCAGTGGGATTGTAACAGGCCGCTACTTTACTTTTTTTACTTTTATTGACTCATATAATTTATTCATTTGTTATTTTTTTAATTTTGATTTTTATCCAGAAAATGTCTAGACACCGTAATCGTACGTCATCATATATTGTTTACTTAGTTGATGTTTAGTTGTATTACGGAGTTTAAATGTGAGTAGTTTTGAATAGATATAAACCAAAGATATTTATTGGGAGGGTGTTTAAGCGTAACTAGTCTACAATGCGCTTCGCCGTGTGGTATCCTGAGCAGAATAGACCTCCCTCATTTATTACTGAGGTGTCGTAAAAGGCGACTAAGGTAAGTTGACGTTAGGTAGGCGGCCTGTCGTAAAATACGTAGCCAAACCATGTTATGCCGACCCCACTTATAGTCGGATAAGAGCAGGATGACGAGTCTACAATGCGCTGAACAAATAATCGATATTACATATGTTTATATACAATTAAAAGTTCAAATCGAAAGAGAAATCAGCTGGAGGGCTAACCTTAAATTTGTTTTTTTTTGGGTGCCTGAAATAGCTTAGTGTCTGCACATATGTTAACATTGTGTTATAAGTTATGTCGCTAGTGGCCGATCACCCGCGTACATGCGCCATGTGGCCGCAACACCATGGGGGTCACGTGGGCAGGTACTTACTTCCTGCGCTCCTTCATTGCGCAACGTAACTGACATTGTCGTTATCGTTTAACGGCACAACGCCCTTCAAATGTTTCTACGTGTTCGCTTTACTCGAAGAAGCGTTAACCGATCATTTAATTCAGCGTTTCTTAATCTTTTTGATATGTGGAACTAACAAGAAGTTAGTCATTTTTGTTGTGGACCACTAGTTAGTTTCGATACTATGCTTTTAATATAACATTTTGTAAACTGCTTATATGTAAAAATATATTAAAATGGTGGTCAAACTAGTATCTCTAGTATATAAAAGTATATAAAATGCTATATTTCAGTTTTAATTCTACTTTTCCTAATCCTTTAAGTTTTTAGTAAAATGCTTAATTTTAGTATTTTTTCAATTTATAGAGCATACTAATATACTTTGTCGCATTTGCGCCGACTATGCAGATTAGTTAGTGGAACTTAGTTGTGCTGTTACATTTTTAATAATTTTTTTATGTTACCTCCTTAAACGTTATTAAAAAAGCAAGTAATTTTCGCGGAACCCTTGACTTAAAGAAACGCTCATTTAATTAATGGAATAACGATTATTCAAATATACTTAAGTATGATTATTATTTTCCCATCGTGCGTTATCCCTATTAGAATAATGCGAAAGGATAAAGCGACTATGTAAATAATTCTAGCAAATCTTTAATGCAGGGGTGTCGAATTGTATTTTGTCTAACGCGTCGTACTTGGAGGCACATCTGCTCTGATTTACTTGACACGGTACCAAAAAAAATTCGAGAGCGGTAACTTCGGTAAATATACAATGACTTTGCCTGTTCGCTATTAATAATAATACAAATTTTGAGATAAGAAATTGGCATTCTTTTGCTAGAGTCCCTTCCGAGATCCCGGTGCCTTTTTTTGTCGGCTCTAATTTATATCGCGTATTGTGTAAGTACGGGTACGAAGCCGCCCCACACTCTTCCTCGAAAGGGGGCTTTGCTCGCACTGCTCCATGTTGAATTAGTTGCATCAGCCTATTGAAAATGCCTCCTGCATCTATCTGTCTGCGTTTTCAATTAATTTTCTGAAACATTTCAAACTTGTGCGAGGTGTATTTAAGTGAGTGTTTTTGTATACTGTATTCAATTCTTGTGTCTTTATATTTAATAGTTTTCCGCCAATATGTAATAATTTGAAGAAATCAACGCTTAACATAGGAAACGCTAAAGTAGAAGCAATCGTATTCAGACTTATTTCGTTGTTAGTGGGACGTGTAATAATTGGAAAGATTTAGATGGAGAAGGAAACTTGTGTCAAAGATGTTTTAAGTGAATTTTTTTATGTGTTACAAATCCTTAATGAATAGACCGCGAAAATTTGACCTTAACAATATCTTACATTATTGTTAAATAAGGATAAAGTTTATTAAGTCCCAGTAATGTTTAATCGTAAATATTTAATATTTTTTATTTATTTTGTAATACTTTTTTTCTCTCTGGACAATTGTCTTTTTTATTCGCCGATATGTGGGTAGCGATTGTAACGTCACCCGATTAGTTACTTATGTCGCCACGTGACAGCCTACGTGCGGGAAGAATATTCGTTAATGGCCGCTCGATCGCTAAACATGATTCCTAGCGAATTAATTTAATACTATTAAAGATTACCGGTCATAAATAATACTAGCAATCTTAAGTGCAATTGAACTTTTGGTGTTAAGTTTCGGATTCGTACTGTACTATTCGTTTTAATAAACCCCGCGTCATAAAAAACTGCTGACTGCCAACGTCTGCGAGGACTTGAGACCTTCCATTGCATTGTAGTACAACTGCATCGAAAGGTGGGTGGTACTAAATTGTGTACTTATCAGTGATAATTTGTACATTTCTCAGAAAAATAGCAACAGTTTTGAACCCTAAACCCCTGTACAGTCCACTATTACTATCGACCGGACACCAAAGTCTACGACCTGGTCCCTTAAAATTAAGGAACATTTCGTTCCAGATTAAGCTTTGCGAAGGTCCATAATACAAAAAGTGATGAAAATACGCTTTTATAGCATACTTTTATTACTTTTTATAGGTCTTAAATTTTCAAACATCACATTTACAATCTTAATAGTTTTTTTCATGTCGTAATTTGCCTATTTCCGCTGATAAATTCATACAGTTTTCAGCATTTATTACACCCCTACGCGATATTTTTGCCAGCCGCTGATTTTAGTATAAGTTCCTTGTATTCTTGAAGACAGTTTATACCTTATAATTTTAACCTCTAAGATATACGTACGTTATTATTAGTATGTACTGTATCTATTTGTCCATTTTTAAATGATCGATTCTTTTAATAAACGGTTTTAGACTTATAAAGTGCTGATAAACGAACAATTTGGTTCCGCTTCGTTTTTGAATACATTTTTCTATTGCCATTTATGATGGTAAATTTCTAATGAAAAGTTAAACAGAGGTTTTTGTTGTATACTTTGTTCCATATCTTTGTCTGCGTTTATATTTCCCTTAAAGAACTTTGTCGGAATTTTCGTTTGAGAAGTTTTCATTTTGTAACAGATTTTCGTAAAAAGTTTTTCTTGAGGAAAGTTTGATTGTTATACCATCCATAAATGTTATGAGAGAGTTATATATTTATATGTAACTAGCTGTGCCCACCGCTTCGACCGCATAATGATCAGATTTCTGGACTTAAATCCCGACCGGAATTCTAGAATAAAAAGTAGCCACAGGTCCGTTTCGGAAAATGTATTATTAACCTAAACCTTCCTCGAGACTTAAGCACTATCTTTGAGTGAAAACCGTATAAAAATCCGTTCAGTAGATATTGAGAAAATCATACAGCTGATGGGGACTTTGTTTTATAATATGTATAGATACGTGCTACATTATTTTTATAGTTCTGTGACGTGTTTGTCTTGAAATAAGCAACTTAAAACGTAGTAGCAATTCTGAAGCGCCATCATCGGTTACAGACTCATGAACTTGGGCACGTTTTTAATCTTAACGAATATATTTATTCACGTGCAGTTCTTTCTAAGCCCTAAGTTAGTAGTTACAAAATGTTGCCTGTGCGAGTTTTACGATTATATTCCACAAAGTGCTTCTGTGTATGTAAAGTCATAGTGTTATCAAATTTCGCTACGGTGCTTGAAATTAAAATTCAAAATTTTAAAAAGTTTGAAAATTTTGTTATTTGATAATTTATTATTAAAGTTATATTTTGCTATTATTTACGACTAAAATAACGCGCTAGCCACGTATCGCAGTATGATTTTAAGGTGTTCGGAGGTGTTTATAGCACTGATTGAATGTGAATGAATTATATTTTAATACGAGTAACCGCCGAGAACCAACAGTAGAGTTGACGATTCAAAAGCACTTGTTTACAAGTTAACTTGAATTAAGACTATTTTCTATAGTAGCTTCTGCTAAACTCTTGGTCTGAATGGTAGGGTAAAAGGTATCTTATATCCAACTCGGTATTTTAACTGTATCAATACCAATAATAAATGTATATTTCTTCTGTTACTGTCAAAGCTATAGCTGCTTAACATCTCATTCTTCATCTTAACATAAAATTATCTAATAATAAAATAAGTAAATAGACAAACATTTTGTCATAAGAGTCTATCTCCTGATGATGCTTCGGTTGCCGGGCGAAACGATTGTTGAGTTTGTGATAGTGACCGTGTGTAGTGCTTGTATATTGTGGTGGCAGTGTTGGAGGTTTGTGCATGTTTTTTTACGAATCCTGCATGTATCGGGTATGAAAAAACGGATAGTCCACTATACATTTAGCATTATATATATTTTCTATTTACTGTATCGCGGATTATAGCAAAATAATTTTATTATTTCTTTTGTATTCTGGATCTCCACAAATTAACGCCTAATTCTATAAATTATAAAATTATCTGTCTTTTCCTGGGAATTCAATTTGGACTAATGATCAAGTCAAGTTCAATCATGTTTTTCCTATTTACTCGATGTTTAAAAATATATACTGAAGTCTTAATCTGCTCTTAATAGACTAGTTGTGGTCAGGAATTTCACTGGAGACGCGCAGTATGAAGGCTCTCAAACCGGACAGGCTTGGCGGGCGTTCTTATCGCTTGGTCTTTCATCTAGTCGGTCCAACAAAGCGTACATCTCCCTCGATATCTAACTCTATTCTCCCCACCCCTAAATAAATAAATAAATAAATAAATATATATATAGGGAGCTTACACACACGGTCGTCCATCCCCGAAGTAACTGAACTTGTGTTATGGGTGACGGACAACTGGTAAATATACTACATATATAATTTAAAAAAAAGTAAAGTAGCGGCCTGTTACAATCCTACTGCTGGGAAAGGCCTCCTGTCTCCGTTTCCGGAGAGAAGGGTTGGAGCTAAGACCTACCACACTGCTCCAATGCAGATTGATAGGTTACACACATCTCCAGAATTCTCTAGAGATATGCAGGTTTCCTCACGATATTTTTCTTCACCGAAAAGCGTGTGATAAATTGCAATTATCAATTAGACACATGAGTTTTAATAGAAAAACTCATTGGTGTCTGCCCGGGTTTGAACTCGTGTTCCCTTCGAAAGAGTCGCACGGTCTCACCGCTGGACTATCACAGCTATATACATATAATTTTAAATACATACTTAAATACAAATATATCAAAAGATACCTAATCTTCACTGGTAAAATAAAGGCGGGACGCGGGGCTCATAAGGAGTCCGTTTGTAAGTTACTAGGTTCACGGTATGCACATTTGTCTCGAGCAACATGATTTACGATTCTGTCGTGAAGTCTAACTCCTGACAATACTTCGATTACGGGGTGAAACGATTGTTGAAATTGTATAAGGTATGAAAACGGTTTTGCTTCCTACACTTAGCATTACATAGATCTTCTTAACAAAGCAAATTTTAGCAAAATATAACTTCTTATATTATTATTTAATTATAGCAAAATATAACTTCATAACTTTCACAACACATTTTTTTAAATCTCACTCAATCAAGTGTCAACCACTGCCAGCTTATTTTTTTTCAAGATAAAATATCCGTTTTTTATCTTGAAAATTAAGTAAATGTAAGTAGTAAAGAAATACTTACGTATTTATTTATAACTTTAGCAAATGTTCTTTGCGTATCTATTACTTATGTACTCTTCTCTTTTAACTTTGATACCCTGTAGAATCGCTGTGCGACTATTTGGCGCGCCCAAAATAAATTATCGTACAAACAGATATAATTCGAGATTGCCGTTTGCCATAATTTGTTTCTGCTGTTTCTTATAATAGTACCGTTATATCTTTTAAAGCCAATTTAATATAATCCAATATAAGGATGAAAAGTTTCTATATCTGCTATTCACTTTTTCTTTATATTTCACGTACTCTTGTACATTTATTAAGATTTATTATCTCCATTTTACATAGCCAGAATAATCAATGATTCGGTTTGTGGAATGTTTCTAAGAGATTTGGTTTTAACTTCAGCTTTTTAGAGTTTCTTGCTTGTTCTTTTCGGTAGGAGTGTACTTCCTAGTCAGTCGTAGCTTCTTTAATAACATTAACGAAAAAGAGCCATACGTGGCATCTACAATTAAAGTCCGCGGGATTCCCTGCGAGAGAAGTCTAAGAAAATAGGTATTCTTACATTTGCTTCACAGTATGTTTTAAGCAATTTAATTTTTGTACATAGAAATATAAAAAATTATAAAACGATAGGTGACGTATATAATAGACAAAGTAGGACATAGGCTTGCGGCTCCTGCTTTGCGCCTTGCAAAAGTACGTAAATCGTTTGTGGGTTTGGGTATAAGTTTCTATAATAAAATTCCGCAGTCAATTTTAACCTTGCCATTACTGCAGTTTTAAAGCACCGTTAAAAACAGGCTGATACAGAAAGCATACTATAGTGTTGAGAATTACTTAGATGATAAGAATGTGTGGATATAGCTACTCTACCTTGTACAAGACAGTAATGACTATATGTAACTAGTTATAAGAATTATATTTTAAAAAGAGCAACCGCCGAGTTTCTTGCCGGCTCTTCTCGGTAGGAACAGCTTTACGAACCAGCAGTAAATTTTGACGATTCAAAAGCACTTGTTTACAAGATTACTTGAATTAAGAATATTTTAAATTTGAATTTGATTGAAAGTGACTTGAAACAATCTAATTGAATAACGAGTTATTTGAATTTAATAGCAACATTCCGTTATATAATACATAGGAATAAAAAAACAATACAAAGTTATATTTATATAAAATATTAGTTGAAATAAATTGAATAGGCGGTGAAACGAAGACTGAACCTGAGCGAAAGCAGTTCAGGCAGTCAGGGGCATGTGGTGCCCATGAAGGCGGACTTCAAGACGCCCAAGCAGAAGCGCGTCAAAGTCCTCACCCCCTATAGTCGACCGTCCAGTTCTATGAAAAAATACACCGAACGTTCCAGGTACAATACTTTTGGTCCAGGTAAAGTACATTTGTTGATATTGTATTTTTTTTTTGGCCAACATGTTTGAATGCCACGATCTTGTGTTCATATCGATAAAAACATTGAACCCATATTTAAAAAACAATTACAACAATGTTAAGGTTTTATAAAAAAAATGTTTATATTAATGTCAATAGATTACTTGTAATCTTTTAATGTCAAAGACCTAAAAATATAATTTAATGAACTCGGATTTTTACGAGGAATAAAGTGAACGAATGAATGAATTATTTTTGTCACCCAAAAGTTTCAATGAGCTTAAAGTGTTGAGTGAAAAACTTGATATAATGTTGATAATTTCATAACAGAAAGTTGAAGTTAACTCCAACGGTACTCGTAACTTGTTTTGACGAGAAATATCAACGTTCCATTGTTAATATTCGACATAATTGCGAACGCTTTTGACTAAACTTGGCGCGTAAAATTTCCTCATTGCTGTTTTATATTACCTTGTCGAGTGGCTACAATAATATGTCCCTTATTTTATAATCTGTATTGTTTCAGATTTGATACATCATTAGGTCTACTTACAAAAAAGTTCGTTGCGCTTCTCAAATCATCGCCTAACGGTGTTTTAGATCTAAACATTGCAGCGGAACATCTCTCGGTGCAGAAGCGACGTATCTATGACATCACAAATGTATTAGAGGGTATTGGGATATTAGAGAAGAGATCGAAAAACAACATACAGTGGAAATGTGGTAAGTTTGCTCAATAAAGCGAACTATAGGTTCTTAGAATCTGTCAAAAGCCGTGTTTGATTTTGTGAGAGCTTTTCTTAAAAAAAAAGTATTATATAATACATATTTACAATTCATCCTAAAAGAACTGCATATTCCTATATTTTCTGAGGTACGTGAAGAGTCGCTTCTTCGCAGATTTCACGTATCTTTGGGTGCGGAGCTTAAACCTAACTCCTAAGACTTCTACCAGAAGTGGGATAGAAATACACTGGTATTTTAATTTAAATGCTGCAGTAATAAACAGGAGAATAAAAAACAATATATTATAATTTACATTTTTTTTTTCTATTTTAAATGTGTCTTTTTGTTTCTATAACCCAATATGGTAATGAAAGTGAGTTGACTCAAGTATTAAGGTAATTTTTTAGGTTAATATAGTTGTATTGATTAAAGCATACCAGAAAATAGCGATGACAGTACCCACTGCATGAATAGACGAGCTTAAAAATGATACAAGCTTCACAAAATTGCAAGTTGCGGGAGGTCCGTTAAAAATACCTTCAAAAGTAATCTATCAGTCAAATAAGACGAAACTAGTAAATACTAACAACTTTATTAGCGTTCTGAATTCTAAGAAATAAGGATATAATTATTAGAGATTTTAGACCATGTTTTAATTTGACAATTTAATGATTTCTATAGCACTAGCGTGTAACTTGTAATGTTGTAAGTAAATAATACGTCTTTTATATTCTAAAAGCGCATTCATAAGTATTTTCTTTATATTAATAGATCATTATAAATGCCGTGTGGTACCCGGATGAGTAGAATAGATCACCCTCATTTCTTAGTTGACGCCAGGCAGGCAGCCGGTCGTAAAATACGTAGCCAAAACATGTAACAACATGTTTAAAGCATGTTAGCAGACCCTAATTGGAGTGGGGTAAGGGCAGAAGAATGATGATATATTAATTCAAGATCATAGTGTTTTATTTTCGTGACAAGACATAAAACTCATCTGGAGGTTGTGAGGCTAAAAAATGCTAATCATTCTGAATAAAGACATTTAAAATGTAAAAATTAAATAGGAATAAAGACATTAATCTCTTTAAACCGAGGTTTTATGTATCTTAGTCGTTAAATAGTAATTGGATATATACGAATATTATAAATGTGAAAGTCGGTGTATCTGGTACGCTTTGACGGCTAATCCGCTAAAACGGAGTGAAACTTAGAGTGCGATAAGGGCAGGAGAGTGATGATTAACAGAGCATTATCGACTGGCCCGTTGGCGCTGTGAGTAGTGACCCTGCCTTCAGCTCGGCGGGTCGCGGGTTCGATTTCCGCCGAGGGCCAACATTTTCTATAAACAAATTGTTGGTTCTTCGAGCCTGGGTGTGTATTTGTATTTAAGTATGTATTTAAACTTATATATGTAGTATATCTACCAGTTGTCCGTCACCCATAACACAAGTATTAAGTTACTTACTTTGGGGACGGACGACCGTGTGTGTAAATGTCCCAAATATTTATTATTATTTATTATAATTATCAAAGAATTTTGACCATGTCTCTATTTGCAAATTTCATATTTTTTTAATAGTACTACGGTGGTAATAACTTGTCATCATCCTCCTGCCCTTATTCCACTCTAAGCACAACAGCACAAGCAAACTAAAACAAACAGCAAGCACAAATCTTGGCACAAAATGTTACAAACATGTTGTCAAATGATTTGGCTACGTATTTTACGACCGGCCGCCTGCCTGACGTCAACTTACCTTAGTCGCTTTTTACGACACCTCGGTAAGAAATGAGGGTGATCTATTCTACTCAGCCGGATACAAGACAGCGGGGTGGTAATAACTTGTATATGTTGTAAATAAATAAGCCTTCTTTTTATATTCTAAAAGCGCATTCATAAGTATAGTTCTTTATTTTGTATTAATAGAGTATTATAAAATATATAAGGTTGCGCCTCCAAAAGGTGCGAAAATCATTTGTCGGTCTCGGTACATGTATTTATAATAAAATTCCTCAACATTATCTAGACTTGCCTTTACACAAGTTTAGAAATTATCTTAAAACGATCCTGCTACATAAAGCTTACTATACAATTGAAGATTATTTGAGTGATAGTAGCATATCTTAACTGTAGTCAGCTACGCACCAAGCTGCAACGATTAATTTGTAACCATCAATCAAATTGTAAAAAAATATATATTTAAAAAAAAATGGCCGCAGAGTTTCTTGCTGGTTCTTCTCGGTAGGAGCAAACTTCCGAATCAGTGGTAGCTTCTTGAAAACATTTGACGATTCAAAAGTACTGTAAACAGTCTACTTGAATAAAGAATATTTTGAGTTTGAGTTTGAGTATAATGTAGGTAATTTATAGAATTAGGCGTTACTTTGAGGAGATCCATAATACAAAAGTAATAATAAAATTATTTTGCTATAATCCGCGATACAGTAAATAGAAAATATATATAGTGTTTAATGTATAGTGGACTATCAGTATACCCCGCAACCGATGCTTTGCGATTTTGTCCTGGAGTCTATCTCCTGATGATGCTTCGGTTGCGGGGCGAAACGATTGTTGAGTTTGTGATAGTGAACCTGTGTAGTGCTTGTGTATTGTGGTGGAAGTGGTGGAGGTTTGTGCATGTGTTTTTACGAATCCTGCACGTATCGGGTATGAAAATACTGATAGTCCACTATACATTAAACACTATATATATTTTCTATTTACTGTATCGCGGATTATAGCAAAATAATTTTATTATTACTTTTGTATAATGTAGGTCTCGGTGGTGCCGGTGGAGTAAACGAAGAGAACAGAGTGCGCCGCCTGCGGCGCGAGGTGCGTGCGCTGAACGCGCGGGAGGCGAGGCTGTCGCGCGCCGTGACCGTCGCCGAGCACGCGTTGTCGCGGCTGTCGGCCGAACACAGCTCGCGGGCGTACATCACGTACGCGGACCTGCGCTCGATCAAGGACTTCAGGAACCAAACCGTCATTCCTATCAAGGCGCCGCCAGATACCAGGCTCTGTGTAAGCACTTTTAATTTCTTTACTTTTACTTCTAAGTTTGCATTGTGATAGCCTAGCGGTGAGACCGTGCGACTCTCTAGTAGAGAGCTGTGATAGCCTAGCGGTGAGACCGTGCGACTCTCTAGAGACGACATAGGTTCAAACCCGGGCAGGCACCAATGAGTTTTTCTATTAAAACTTATGTGTCTAATTGATAATTGCAATTTACCGCACGCTTTTCGGTGAAGGAAAACATCGTGAGGAAACCTGCATATCTCTAGAGAATTCTAGGGATATGTGTAACCTACCAATCTGCATTGGAGCAGCGTGGTAGGTCTTAGCTCCAATCTTCTCTCCAAAAATGGAGAGAGGAGGCCTTAAACCAGCAGTGGGCATAGTAACAGGCTGTTACTTTTGCATTGTAAATTATTCACGTTTTCCATTCCTAGGTCGTCTTTCTATTATATATTTTAAACAATGTAATTTTTGTACATAAAAATATAAAGAATTATAAAACGATAGGTGATGTATATAATAGACAAAGTAGGAACCGACATAAGCTTGCGACTCCTGCTTTGCGCCTAGCAAAAGTACGTAAATCGTTTGTGGGTATGGGTATAAGATTCTATAATAAAATTCCGAAATCAATTTTGGCCATGCCATTACAGCAGTTTAAAATTACTGTTAAAAAGAGGCTGATACAAAAAGCCTACTGTACTGTTGAAGATTACTTAGATGATAAGGATGTGTGGATATAGGTGCGCTTCTACTCTGTACAAGACAGTAATAAATAAATGTAACTAGTTCTAAGATTTATATTTTAAAAAGAGCAACCGCCGAGTTTCTTGCTGGCTCTTCTCGGTAGGAACAGCTCTCCGAACTAGCAGTAAAGTTGACGATTCAAAAGCACTTGTTTACTAGTTTTCTTTAATAAAGAATATTTTGAATTTGAATTTAAATTTGAATTTTCCGTTCGACCTATGGAAGTTGACCGCTCTCCGGGTTACAGAGCCGTTGTCTGCGGGGATGGGGGCAATATGTACAACGGTACCCTGTCCCTGCCATCAGCATCATTTTCAGGTTTTAAGTCGATGCGAGTCCGATATACCCGCCACCCGTCCCCGTCGGGCGGTGAAGACATAAAATGGGTTTTCTTGACAAAAAAAAATGGAAGGACCGCACGACATATGGACAGGACATTTTACGTAATACGATTTTGTGCCGCTTGTAAATAAATGTTTAAAATAAATGTTGTAAAATAAATGTTTCCCTGCCACCCTTTTTTTCTTACGCCTAACTAGATCCGTTAGGTCTACTAAAATTACGTCATAAAGTGCGTATTCGCCGACTCCTTAGGAGCTTAATGTCCATCAGTTTATTCGTTAAATGTGCCCACCTTCTCCTCACCCCCACACGATCTGTGCCGCTTGGATTCAGGGGCTCCCTGCTTGTTTAATGTCGTCAGTTCCTCTTTTAGGGGTCTATCGACGCTGCGTTGCGGCGTCTTAATTCTAATACTTTAACACTCCAACGGCTATCTTCTTCTTCTTCTTCTTCTTCTTGTTCAACCGATTGACGTCCACTGCTGGACATAGGTCTCCTAAAGCGGCTATCGGTTGTTACTAAGTGCCCCGCTCATTGCCGTTTCTGCTTCACGACACGCACTGTATATTCTTTTCAAATAACTGTTCAATCGTTTACGGTCTTACAGAAACCTGTACTGTTTGGACTAAAAGTTGTGAAAAGGGGCTCATTTGGTGTATATTTGATAGACTACTCTCGTGGGAAATATGCAGCTACCAATCTCATAGTGAATTCTGGCTTCCTGTAATGTATACACTATACAAACAGTATTAATTACTTCCTCATTAAAGCCTGTTTTTGTTCCAGGTACCACACCCAGATGAGAAGGGATACATGATACATCTTAAGTCAATGTCTGGTGAAATTGAAGTCTACCTCTGTCCTAAAGAGAGGCCACCTTCTCCCCCACCTTGTAAGTTTAAGTTTTTTTTTATAACAACTAGAATAAATAAATTAAAAACATTATTAATGACAAACTTAAATTTCTTACCATTTAAAGAGATTCATATATTTTGAATTGAATTGTCTAATTATAAATCATAGTTGATTTATAGATGCAGGCGTTATTTTGCGGAATTCCATATGAAACTATAACAGAACTACTTTCCTATAATCCGCGTGTGTTAAGCAAATGCATGCAATGTTATATATATGAAGCAGGCAAAATTCACGTACCTTACATATACAGGACAAGTCACCACACGTATCCCAAGACGCCTCCACCAGCAACAATGCACACTAGCAATATACACAACCATCACCAAAATCTCTACGACCGTTCCGCTCCGAAACTGAAGCATCACGAGGATTTTGTCACTTAACCTAAACTGTTTCAGCGTCAGGGATGCTGCCATCAGATCCTTTATTAGAAGACAATAAAGCTTTGCTCGCACCACTCATAGCTCAGCTGCATTCCATGCCTTCAAGCTCAATTACTGCGGCATTTACGTGAGTAAATTGCTATGAAATCATTGAAATTTTAGTGTTTGTTTGTCTCTTACACTTTCAAGGTTAATCGGCTGGGCCAGTATTCATAAAATTTGGCTCAATTATAGCTTAAAGACGTAAAATATAGGATGCAAAAATCCTGAAAAGTCGGAAACTGGTAACAACATAAATGATCCATTATTGAGAGTACTTAAACGTTAAAATTAGCGCGAACCACGGTACAATTATACTATTTACAAAAATATAAAAATCTGTGATAGGGTTGTGACTTGGAGTAAAAATCAATTAACTCGAAATGAAAATAAGCGATTTATGAATAATCAATTTTATTCTGACTATGTTAAAAAAAGAGGATCATTGATATAATCGTTTTTTTCAATCGATTTATAATGATTCGATAATCGATTATAACAGTAAATTAATCGATTCATATATAAATGGATTATTATTTCACAGCTCTACTACAGGTCTATATATTAACATTATAGGACATCAATAAAGCGTGAGTTCAATGCAAACTGGAACAGTAGCAGGTCTTTATTATACTTTGAACCTACAGGTCTGTATATTAACATTATAGGACACCAATAAAGCGTGAGCCTGATGCGGAGGAGCCGTCGACGTCGGTGCAATGGTCTCGGAGCTTGGTGGTGCGCACGCCTTGCGTCACCGACCCCACGCTGCCGCTGGCTACGCCCCCACAGCGCCCCGCGCCACTCCCGACGACGCCCGCGCCGCCCGCGGCCTCGCCAGCCTCGTCGGTACCGTCCACGCCTGACAGTGAGTCCTGCCTTAAGCCTATTTTTCAAAATCAACAATATTTAACTAATGCATAATATAGTACTCGGCATTAAATAATGCACATCGATGTTCAGAACGAAACAGCCGGCCAGTTCGGTTTCGTAGACCACTGTCACTGTCACTCAGTTAGTATGTGACGTTTCACACGGGATATTCTATGAAGCAGAACTAGCTGATTTTCTCTCACTAAGCCTCGATGTGCATTATTTATTGCCGGGTACTACACTTACTTACACAGTCGCCTGTACCCAAAATACGTAATTTAATACTTGCGTAATGGATGACGGACAACTGGTAAATATACTACACATATAATTTTAAATACATACTGATCTACAAATATACACCCAGGTTCTCTCTGGTCTCTTTTGAGCTGTATGCGTGTATGATATTTATTTGTGTTTGTGATCGTTATTTGATCGACTAAGTCATACAAGACGCTTATTCGATGGCTATATGTGTGTAGACGAACAGGGATGTAGATGGAATCCACTGTTTTAAGTGGGTTCGCGTGTATTTCATTTTTCTCGAAGTAAGACTCCGAAAAACGCGTATAGAGATGAGTAATGAGAATATCGATGTCTCAATGGTCCGGTTCGCATGAACAACGGAAAATTAACTGTTCTGAGAGCAACATTCCGCACCAGTTGTAGCTTCATTAATCATATTGATGCTTGACGATTCAAAAGTGCCTGAAATGGTTTATTTGAATAAAGATTATTTTGATTTGATTTGATTTGATCTGAAAAGAAATCTTAATATTTTCAGATGGCAGCGCGCGGGGGCGGTTGCGCAACGCACTCATCGCGGACAGCGACGACTTTGCACCAATCATGGGCGGTGGCAGGTTCCAACTGCAGACCGAGGATCAGGAGTCAGGTGGGTGGATGTTGTCAATTAAATGCTACACACAATCAGCAATAATACTTGAAATAACTTCATCGACTGGCCTGTTGACGCAGGTGGTAGTGACTCTGCCTTCAGATTCACGGCCTACAGTTGATTATTTGAGTCATTGACGGTGTTTTTTATCCATTATATGTCAGTACTTCAACATTAATTATTGATGTAGTCATACCAAATGTATCATTGAAAGTTTCTAAAAACTTTACTAACAACAAGGGCAGAAAATAACAAAATTTTTACTCGATATGGGCATTAAAATCTCATGCTTAACTCTTATGCTTATTTAAACCTTGAAGTTATTCCAGTTTCAGTCTCAGATTATATTTTAGATTACAGTAGATTATATTTTCAGTCTAAGATGTAACATTAACTGTACTATGGCATTTTATTAAGATATTCTCTAAAACTTTCTAAAATCTAACATGGGGCAATTTAAACTCACTTTTTTTGGAAATGCAAATTAACTAATGTAAATTAACTGTAACGATACAAATTTCTATAAATATAAAATAGATAATTTAATTTGTTACAATAAAGTAACAAAGTAACACCTTCAAATGTTAAAACATGCAATGGCTATGATATAACATTTTCTCTTATGAAAGTATATAGCATAATGCAAAAATAAGGGTTGGTTAAAATGAGTTTTTTCTATCTCCATCAATCGTTCCTGATTTGATTTGAAAGAAAACATCTGAGGAAAGTTCTGGGGTTATAGTACCCGGCATTAAATAATGCACATCGATGTTTAGAACGAAACAGCCGGCCAGTTCGGTTTCGTAGAGCGCTATCACTGTTTCTCAGTATGTGAAGTTTCACACGGGTTCGTTCGTTCGTTCGTTCGTTCGTTCAGTCTGTGCGACAGAGACAATATTCTATGAAGCAGAATCTAGCCAATTTCTCTCTCTAAGCCTCGATGTGCATTATTTATTGCCGGGTACTATATATGACCTGACAATCCAAATTAAAGTGTGGTCACTTTCATTTCTACACCCATTATACAGTCCGATTAGGTTCATGCCATGGTTTAATATTTTATGTATTTTATATATTTTTTATGAATAAGTGGGTTCTTTCATATAATCAATCATCTAGCTTAAGCATTGTAGTGAACTAAGCCTACAGATAATGGGTGTAAGCGCCTTGCATTGAAGAACGGGACCCTCGCTCCTTGTGGCTAGTACTCGAGCTGTGATTTGTGTATTCTCTCACATCACAGTCAGAGTTCTAGCTACACGCTGCGAACTCACCTCTGAAGATCACGTCACCGACCATCTTGGATTTGGGACATTAAGTCTAGTTTATAACAATTTTTTCACCGCCTCGAACGTGCTGTTTCTCCAAATCCTAACTTAAAGCCCTTAGGTGGGGTAAACATATTGTAAAAGCGAAAGCTAGATGCGTTGTTTTAATAGCCATCCAAATCTGTAACTGATCAAATTGTTAGTACTTAGAGGTGCTAAAGTAACAGCCTGTTACTATGCCCACTGCTGGGCTAAGGCCTCCTCTCTCCGTTATTGGAGAGAAGGATTGGAGCTAAGACCTACCACGCGGATTGGTAGGTTACACATATCCCTAGAATTCTCTAGAGATATGCAGGTTTCCTCACGATGTTTTCCTTCACCGAAAAGAGTGTGATAAATAGCAATTATCAATTAGACACATAAGTTTTAATAGAAAAACTCATTGGTGCCTGCCCGGGGTTTGAACCTATGTCGTCTCTAGAGAGTCGCACGGTCTCACCGCTAGGCTATCACAGCTATTAGAGGTGCTATGAAGTAGTTTTCTTAGTTAGCAGGTAAAGCCGGTTATTATCACTAACATCAGATAATATTCGATACCGACAGTAGATCTAATTCAATCTATACTGATTAACCGATAGAATCCGGTTAAATATCAGATTAAATAACTGATACAAGATCGAAGGTGGATTGAAATATTTGACCCATGATTACTTCTCACAGAAGATCTCTCACTTGTATGTGCTTCTATGATATATAAACAGATCGATTCGTACTGAGTTCATATAGATACTGGATCTGTTTTGTGATAAATAATTAGGCCTTTAAGTATTTATCGTAAATTGCGAATATATAAACTTCATGTAAAAAAGTTAAATTTGGAGAATCATCTACTCTAATGCATTACTTAATAAATGTTGCATGTTTTTGTTGCCTAATGGTGTTCATTTGTTCATACTCATTATCATTTCGCTTATTACTAACTTGATACCCATTTGAAAGTGTGTTTGTATATATGTATTAGGTGTAAATTAACAAATTTCAATATCGTTGTTACTAATTATTTTATCTGTGCTTCATTTCGAAAATGTTATTTAGAGTTATTAGTAAACATGTTAGTAATGTTTATTTACTAAAAAGAATAACAACCTATCTACAATTAAACGCGAGTGAAAAAGTGATAGTGATAGCACTTGTTTCCTCTACTAAGGGTTCACCAAGCTAGCAACTATGAGTTTTCTGATAAAACTTATATAGAGTCCTCTAAGCGCTTTATGGTAAAATTAAAATATAGCGAAACCTGGTTATCACTAGAAAATTATTGTAAATATTGTTTCGTCAAATTTTAACAAAAGGGACAAAAGGGTTTATAACTTGCGCAATCTAAAGAAGCACCGTATCGGAATATGTAAATCTACATATTTCAGAGTACACATTGTTTAAAAAAAAAAGAAATTCTTAAATTGAATGTAAGAAGGCAATTGATCGGACAGTTATGGTATGATACACTATCCTAGAGTGCGCAGGCGAATAAATTATACCTTCATCGTAAAAGGTTTTTGTGGTATTAAATGTTAAACACATTTAATTTGCAATTTCTCTTGCAAAACTAAAACCGCACAATTTATTTTTTCTAAACTATGCTGGACATAAGGCAAAAATATATGTCAGATCGTGGGCAACAGCAACTATTAATCATTTCGTGTCTCTAATCTCCACCTGTGGGCAGTTCTAATAAAACTTTGGGTGTTTCTAAAGATTGTAACTATCATTTATTTTTGGATTAATTAAAACAACTTTATCTCCGCAATATTCGCCAATTCCTACATACTTTCGACACAAATGACACCGCTCTCTAATTTACCGATACGGTCGTTTCGTCATAATGAAACTTGCTTTTACCTCCTGAGTGATACAGTGTTGGGTCGAAAATATTGTGCCGTTTAAATAACGACCAATATATACATGTTATTTACATCATTAATTTAACGTATACATGTACAGTATTAACTTAATTTTAAGGGTTGGATATTTCAAAATCTATTTTTGCATTTATGTCTTAATCATAATGTGGGCAAAGATGTAAAATGATAAAAGTAATTACTATTGTTCCAGAACCTTAACTAGATGGGGTTATAATGAAAATATATTTGTTGTCTTCTGTTTTAATAATTTACTGTCTCGGTATATATTAAATTTAATATTGTGATTGCAAATCACTTTTACGATTCATCGGGATTATTTTATAATACACGTATATTATTCCGCACTAGGGTTGCCAACTGTACTTTGAATAACACTATTATACTGCTTTGCACTAGATTATACATTGACTTTTTACTGGTCAACAAAATAATATACAATACTGTTTTCAGCCCCAAAATTCTTAACACTTGTTTTAGATTCACAAAAGTGTTTTTTATTCAGTGGGCGCTCACTGCAGCGTAGCCACGGACAAATCACGATAAACTTAATTATAGTAGTAATTGTAGCGAGATGTGAAAATTTTCAAACATTACATGAATTAAGTACTATTCAGTTTTCTTTAATACTGTTTAATATTCTTCTTAGATCTAAATATCTCTTATTTCTTGTAAAATAAGTTGGCAACCCTATTCAGCAAACCCTGACTATTGTATATAATATTAGTAGCAGTGGCGGAGCGAGTTTAATTCGCAGCCGGAATACAATATCTTTGAGCTTAACCTTAGAAAACCATATAATATATATATGTAAAATATACTCGCAAAATAATAAATAAATAAGCAATTTAAATAATTAATATGCTCAAGCTAGACTTTAAAGTTGAGACAAAAAAGCCAATTTTAGTAAAAATAAAAATTATTTAGCAATTGTGTAGCTCCTGGGCATGATGGGGCTTGAATCCCCTTGCTCCCCCCCCCTCGCTACGCAACTGCTGGTTAGATCGTGTGCGGGTTGACCACTACATACTTGATACCGGTTAGGTCGTAGGTGTGTGGGTGCGGGTGTCGCCGGGGGCGGCCCCGAGCTACATCCCGTGGGGCTTCAGTACCTTGTGTAGCACCATGGGATTCAGCTCAGGGCTGCTCACTAACTGCAACCATCTACTAATACACCATCGTAACACACCCTCCCCTCATTGTCTAACTTATCCTGCACCGAGTGCCTTCGACGGTTACAGCTTAACGCTTCTGTGTCTTAACGCTTTTATTTTGCAAATGTGTCATAATATTCTGATTAATTTATTAACGTTGTATAAAATAACTTTGCGCGAAAATTTTTATATTCGTTTAAAAATTGTTTTTTTTTATTTTAATTGTCAGTCAGGGAAAATGGATTTACTGACTTTTATGCTTTCGATTAAGTTGATTACAAATATCCTGTCTCGTTTCGTATGATATTTTTATACTTTCAACACATTTTTTAACACTTTGTACACTTTAACTTATTTTGTGAAAAATTGTTAGCATCGGTAGTTAACGTACAGTATTTTATAATAAATGAGTAAAGATACTAGTCTCTGACATTATAAAATTAAAATTTATCGTTTCCGCATTACAATCTGTAATCGTTAGCTACCGGTGTATAAATTTCTATTTTTATCATGAGATTTATTGATCACTGTAGAAAAAACAGATTATACTTGTTTTTTTAAGCATATCGCTATGCACATATTTTATAAAAATAACTTGTAAAGTTATTGCTTTAACAAATATTAACGTAATATATTGAAAGTTTTAAATTTTTTTAATTATTTTACAACGAATATATGTCTAAATGGTGATAACATGATATTTATTTACATTGAAATTTTAATAATATTGTTTTGTATTGTATTTATTTAGTACTAGAGGCGAAAGAAAAACAAGAATATTTATTCTATTCATCCCAGTTTATAAGCTTTATTTGTCTTAAATTTTATCAATATTGGTCCACTAAATAAGCCGTCAAAACGTAACAAACATACATACAGTTACACTGTCAAACTTTCGCATTACTGAGATTATTACGGTTAACTTCACTACATATTGGAGCTTTCGGTTCCAACGATGTGATCAATTTCTCAAGTACTTTATCTAGTGGTATCTGGCTAAGTAGAGTAAACCACCCTTGTTTCTTGCTGAGGTGTGAAATAAGGCGACTAAGGTAAATTGACCCAATGTGTATTATTTGGTTGAGTAGAAAAGACCATTCTCTTTCTTACCGAGGGTCGTAAAATACTACTAAGGTAAGTTGACTTCAGCCAGGAAGTCGCATATACGCGTAATACGAAGCTAAATCATTTGACATGTATGTAACATGTTGTGCCTACCCTACTTAGATAGGATAAGGGCAGGAGGATAATGATGAGTATGGATAACCCATGGAACTTGGTACCCAACGGAGTTTAAAACTGTATTGATCACGTTTCAGAGCCGCTGGAGTTGGAGCCGTTCCTGGCGCTGGAACCGCCGATGTCGGCCAACGACTACGGCTTCTGCCTCGACCACGACGAGGGACTGTCGGAACTGTTCGACTTTGACTTTTAGTGAGAGTGGGAAGTGTCATGGTGACGTGACGTTTATGGTGCCCGTATTGTACAGTGTACGAAGTATATCGGCTAGATGTCTAGCCATAGGAGTAGTTGCGATTTTACGTGTGGTAAGTGTTAGATGATACCGTGAGCGTATTGGCGTAACGAGACAGGCTCCCCCCCCCCCCCGCGGCGTAATTAATTGCGCTCTTCCTGTCTGCTCTAGTAGCCCCCCCATCCCGTATGCCCGCGGCTTTAGTAAGCGGAAATTAATGTATCTCAAGGTTTTTTACGTATCAATACCGACCGATTTCCCGATGGGAATTCTAGGTTTACAAGTGGCTTATGTGTTGCACAATAATCTCCACTATCAATATAATATAACTTAAACCTTCCCCAACAATGACACTATATTTAGGTAAAACCCGTACACAAATCCATTCAGTAGATTTTTAGAAAATCGCTTACGTTCAGACAGACAGCTTTTTGGGACCTTTTTTATATACAATGTGTATATTATGATGATCAGTAACATTTGTCGTATAAAACTCCGCGGGTCGCGGGTTTGATTCCCGCCGAGGGTCAACATTTTCTTTAATTTAATTTGTTGCTACTTCTAGTCTGGATGTATATATGTATTTAAAATTGTATATGTATATATTTACAAGTTGTCTGACACCCATAACACAAGTATTAAGTTACCTAATTTGGCGTCGGACACACTGCTGTCTGTAAATTGTCCCATATATTTAAAAAAAAAGCTTAATTCCTTATTTTTCATCACCCCGGGTCGTGCCCCTTGATATGCAGCGTTCCCTTACGCCACTGCGTGAGCGGTATCAGGGTATCCGCATAGAGCACGTTGCACAAAGAGTCGCCAGGGAGTACGCCGAACACATTCGTTCGGTCGTTATGGTTTTTATGGTGTATACACGCAATATATAACATCGAATCTGCAATGGGAACTTTATTAATTTATTTTTATGGTAATTAATTGTTCTCATGACACTAGAACAATTTTGGAATCTGTCTATTGGTTAGATATTAAAATCATCCATCTATATGACAGTTTGATAAGTATGTAAGTTGGTGCTGTTGTATAAGAAAATATGGATTTACTTTGGGAATACCTAGTTTTGAAATTAAATATTTAATAGCAATAGTCTTGAAAGTAAGACGCAAAAAAAACATTCAAAGAATTGAAGAAAACAATTCTAGAAAAGTTTCAGACCGATTATAAAAAGAAAGGCAAAATAATGTAAAAAATTCGATTTCCTGATTTGAGAATTGTAAAATAGCTTAATTAAATATTACAAGGGGATTTTTTGATTTTTTTGTATATAACTTCAGATCTAAAATCTGAGAGTCATAGGTTCATATCCTGAGCACTAATGTGTTTGTTACCTTTCTTGCGTCTAATTGATATCTACACGAATTACACTATGAGGAAAATTATAATTCCAATGTAGCCAACAATCAATCTATCTCCAATTGAGAGAGTAGGCCTTTACTTTACCTTCTTATCGTCAAAATTATCACTTAAGTCTTTAACTTTCGCAAAGCTTACAAATAAGTCGTTAACTGTCGCAAACCTTTCAAATAAACTTATAAAAGAGTAATTTTGTCTTAAAATTAACTTATTTAATACACTAGTAATTTTTTTATTTATAACAAATCGATCTTAGTTGCTTACCCTCATGACAGCAATGTTAATATATTTTATATCTTTTATTTCAATTTTAAAAATTCAATTTTCTTACTTTATATTTGAACATTTTATACAGAATGTATGTATTATCGTACATTTGATTTTATTACTTATTTATTAGCAATGCATTATTAAACCATGATTATAATTTAACAAAACAATAATGCTATATTGATTACATACTTATTAGATTAACAGAGATTGGTAGTAGGGGGATTGTTTTTATTAGGGACGGTGGTTCGCGGCTGCAGTGTACATAGTCTCGCTCAAATCGCCGGGGGTTACGGCCCGACTGTACATATTATGATGTAATGAATGGTGATATCTTAGCGGCCTTCGATATTATTGTAAAGCTAGCTCTAATGTCCTGAGTAACACTGAGAGTATGGTTTGTGTTGTAAATTTTTGTCGTGGATTTGCGCATCCGAGTGGGATACTGCTATTGTGAACACCCATAGCTTATGTGCGACGGTAAGTTAGGATCGAAGTAAAAAAATGTATATACTTTCATTATTTTTTAACTTTGTGCGTCTTTAGGGTGTGGCTGATTTGATATATATGTCCCCTTTTGCACTCGATCCTACTAAAATTGCTTACAATTGATATAGAAATATATTTTTTTATCTACTCTTAGTCTCTACATAAAATATCGTACAAAACAATACGTATAGATGTCTGGATCTACGACACTAATTCGGTGTAATTATAATAATTCTTCTCTTATACAATTTGTAATTGGGGTTTAAAACGTTCGCGACAGGTGTACCACCGGTGGTTATATACTTGTCTGTCTCATGGGACGGGATTAGCCACCGGTGGTTCAAGTACCACGTAGGGCTCAACCCGCCCCATGGGATCTAGCAACAATTGAAATATTGAAAAAATAAAATGTTCGTATGGAGAATCTAGAGCTATTAGCTATTGGCTTTAGATTAGCAAATAAAAATAATCTATTTCCGACATGTCTTTATGTACGTAGAGAATTTCGATATGTTTATTTAGTACTTAACTTTCAAGTCCAACGTTAAGTAACTTTATCATATGAAACATGTATTCTCATGAGATATACAATTACAGCCCGTTACACATTACAATGGTGGCCTGGTAATGTTTGTGTTTTAACTCATTTCAATAAAAATTATAATTTCGCGTGAACTTTGATTACTTTGATAGTTAAAAAGTATAGATAGGTATGCATAAAAACACTACATAATGGCTCTGATAGCTCGCCCTCCCACATTCAAAATTCGAAAATATTCAAAATATATTTTACCAATAGGTGATTGAAACTGAATTTACGATTACGTAATTCAGTTCCATTTGCTTTTATGTACATTTCAAAATTATAGGTGTAATTAAATTACTCTTGGTTTCCTAGAGCAAGATTTTTTTTATATATTTCGTTGGATTTATTATTTTTACATATCCTAATCTAAAATATTTCATCCACCAGCACCTGATAATGCTTAGTGACTATACTACCAAATTTGTAAGAGTTAAATTTATAGAGATGTCAGGTGATGTTCAATGCTGTTCTACTATTGTGTGTATGTGTTTCTGCCTATAATGTTATGTTGGTAATATAAGTGCAATAAAATGTGTAGTTATATCTATTTTCAGTCACACTCTAAATTAGTATATGGGTAAGGGGCTAAGATAATATACCTATCTAGATGTTATATCTAAAAAATGAAAGTACTTGACGTTTGTTGCTGAGCTATTTACGCACGTGTGTTGCAAATGTGCAAATGTGGAGATACAATAAAATTGTCACACACTCTGCACACAAGAATTGTATGTTATTTGTCTCGGATCTTTCTAGTCAGGTATACAATCTATGGCTATTCCTTTGATACACGAGAATGTTAGGTATATGAAAGCTGTATCCCACCGCCCGCTGATATGTCCAAAAGACAAAACTGTCGTTTGCCAAATATTTAGTTGTATACTATAATGTTTTGTCACTTTATTTAAGCTTCGTTCCGTTTGTTTAGTTTTCATTGTATATATACTCAGACGAGACGGGGACGCAACGAACTGTATGTTTCCCTACAAAACTGTTTGTACAAAGTACGAACCAAAAAACCGTCTTTACTTATCAATGCAAATTGATCTGTTCGCTCGTCAACGTCTCGCCTCAAATAGTGTACAGCACAAATCTCATTGTAAAAAAAATATACTTAAGTGCATATCAAAATAAATTTAATGTTAGAATTAATTTAAAAGCACGTGGACTAGAAAATTGGTTGGTGTTGTGAGGAAGTGGAACCTTGTCGATCTTAATGGCAACAAAAGGATAGTTGACTGCCAGTTAAATATTATATTATTTTGAAAATTTAGAGGTTTATTTAAAATTTGTAAATATATATAACTAATATCAACAAGAACAGGAATTACTAATTATAATCCGGCTTGGAGGACCAAGAACTGCTGTGTAAATAATTAAGCGTAAATTCCATTTGATATTTGTACTCAATTATAGAAAATAGTATTTGTTTTCTTATTTATGGAATTGTTTTTTTGATAAAATAACTTTAACACACAACAATAAAATTTCGTTGAAACTAATATTATTTTTTTAGTAATTATGATAGCGTTGCAATTTTATTGACGGCTCTTAACTTTGTATGTAATTTAGCATTTATCAAAAATTAAAAATTAATGTGGTCTGGTAAGTGATGTACAAAAAACCTTTTCTAATTTCCTAATTTCGGTCAGCTATCCTATTGTTATATAACAAAAAACACTATATATGTTAATAACAGGTTCTGCAATAGAGAAGACTGCATTAAATAGATTTTTATTATAGTATTACAAATCTGGTGTTAATGAAACCTTACAAAAAAAAACAAAAAATCATTTACAATCGAATGTTGCCGGACACCCTAGTTTTGTAATTCCCATTTTTTTTTTATTTCGCTTAATTAAAAATTTCTCTTAAATTAATTAATAATCTCTAGAGAAAGAAATATAATCAATACAAAAAGATACAAAATGAAATTTCGAAATGAATTTGTGGCTCTTTATTGATATCATTAATGATTAAGAATTTTTGATTTTGAATAGGTTTTCGAGTTTAGCTTAAGCATATCGGCACAAAGCATACATTTTCTATATTTTAAAATTATGTTGCTTAGTAATGTTGCGACTTTCTCTTTAAGTTTATAAAATGTTAAATATGACAAATTTTTTTTTTTAAGTTAACCTAGTAATACACACAATATTGTTTGTGTAATGTACACAAAGAATATAAAATATCTGTTTTAAAAGTTCTTTGTGTACATTCTGTTCTTAACATTTTTCTATGATTTTCTTTTTCGTTTATAATTTGTATGAAGTTATTAGTGAAACAAACATTCTGGGGCCAAAACAAACGAGAAAAAAAGTACAAATTAATCAAAAATTTTCTCGTAATTTAGTTTAAGATTTATAGACTACCTTCATGTACTATCATCAATTGATTCCTATTTTTATTTCTATAATTTACAAACATTATTCAATTGAAAACTTTGTTTAAGTAATAATTGTAACCTTTTTTATAAAAATTCGTCATTTCGACATTTATTTCAGAGATATATGAAAAAAAAATGAATGGAAAATTATATATCAAGAATGGAACTTGCAGTTAACATTAGTCCTACAGTGTGTGATTTTGATATAATATCTACATGTATATATTTGTATCACAAAAGTTAAAAAATTTTTTTGTTTACCATTATACTAAGGAGTAAACTTAATATGCAACTTAATAAATAATAGAAATCAAAACTGCAAGTGCATTACATAAATGCAAATATTTGACGGTTAAAAAATGCTTTTTCCTTCTTTGGTTCTCTCAATGTAAGGCTTTGATTAAATTTTGAGTTCCTTTGTTGAATATATGGATATGGACGCGATAAGAACGGTATTTATTAAATTGTAATATGTAAGATAACCTCATACTTTACGCTTATTATAGAATCGTATAGTTCATTTCAGGTAAACGTTGAGTTTGATTGAAGTGAACTACCAGAGCAACCATTGTATAAAAAATACTGTTACAACGATTTTAGTCCGTACAGAGACAATGGCGTCGGTTCGACGGTGCACAGGGTCCTAATGTAGTCATGTTTCAATTCAGACAATATTTGTTGAGATTGCGTTGTTGGTTTATTCTTAGCTGGCTCTACCTTATGTTCTTAAGTTATCATAATATTCGCATACTTTCACGAAAACAATTTATTTGGAATTAACGACACAAGGAAAAAATGAAATTACGTTATATTAACATTAAACAGATACAAAAAGGATCCAAATTACAAGCAATATAACAGAACTAACTACTTTGCTATAATCCGCACGGGTTAAGTGAACGCATGCAAAGCCAATGTGTATGAAGCAGGCAAAATCTACGCACCTTATACATGCAGGACAAGCCACCACATGCACCCCAAGGCACAATTCACCAGCAACAACGCACACAAAAGCAGCACACACACCCACCACCACAATCTCGACGATCGTTTCGCCCCGAAACCGAAGCATCATCAGGAGGATAGGCTCCACGACAAAAATCGTAATGCGAGATTGTGGTGGTGGGTGTGTGTGCTGCTTTTGTGTGCGTTGTTGCTGGTGAATTGCGCCTTGGGGTGCATGTGGTTGCTTGTCCTGCATGTATAAGGTGCGTAGATTTTGCCTGCTTCATACACATTGGCTTTGCATGCGTTCACTTAACCCGTGCGGATTATAGCAAAGTAGTTAGATCTGTTATATTGCTTGTAATATGGAATTCCGCAAAGTAACGCCTGCTTCTATAAATCAAGGATCCAAATGTTATCCAGGATGTTATTCATGGATTATATTCTTTTTTTTTCTAAATACATACGTTCAAAGATTATAATAGAACAGTTGTTGTTTTGTCGGCCCAATTTTGACTTTTATTTTTTCCTAAAAAGCGTGTGATGTGAGATTATACATTTGAGAAGCTAGAAAACTTAAAATATATAGGTGTAGGCAAAATGAAATTATTTTTTCTAAGTTAAAGCTGGGCTGTCTCTAAGGTTGGGCTGTTGTTGTTCCAATAAGTTACAAGTGTGTGAAATAAGATAGATATAAAAGCAATTTTTTGTTTCAGTTTAACTATTGAAATATTAATATCTTGTGTTACAAAAAAATATTTATTTTCGTTATGCTTATAAATATTATTTTCTTTAAATTAAAAGCAATCAAAGAATATACCAAAAAGCAAAAGTATAAACCATCACGACAAATCATTTTGATATGTATAATAGAATATTGTGTTGCGCATGTATTTTAATTTACATTTATTCGACTCACCAAGTTTAAATCATTTGTGACTGACTCTTGTACTTAGTTTTTTTTAACTCCCGCACATACTGACTGCGCAGTGGATGAACTCGTGATTTGATTAATTATAAATTTAAATATTATTGGTCTATGATGATTGATTCGGCCCATATTGCGTCTGTTGTCTATGGATATATATTACTCTAAGTGATTTTATAGCCACTTACAGTAATAATTTCCTATGTCTATATTAAAATTACAGACGCCTGTGTTGCGGTGTTTCCTATATATAATTTAGTGTATCATAGGTTATTAATAGTGACTGTCAATAACACAATTGGCAATTAGTAGACAATTTTTTTTTAAAGAATATTGTGAATATGGACATTTTCGACATGTTTTTGTGTAGTACCTTATTTGGTTCAATGTAAAGTTGAAGGTGCAATGTTATATAATGCTGTATTTATGGAGTGCACAGAGTATCGGTACGCTTGTTGGTGCAATTGTTGTTGGTGAGAGGATCGGTTGATATTCACTTGTGTTGGAAGACTGAGGTTGATTATTCCAGTTTCGATGGACGTGCGAGTTATTTGTTGATTGAATTTAAATATAGTCATATATATAGTTAGGTTATATTTTTTAATAAATATAATATTGAGATATGTAATATAAAAATGTCTTTTATTTCTTACATCGTATAATTATTACAAATTGAAAATTCGTCCGGATTAACTTTATTAATTAATTTTATTTTAAAGGCTAAAGTGAAGACTAGTTCAAATATTAATATCTTAAATTAAAATAAATCTATATAAAGTCTAGAGGTATACATGCTGGCACTAAAATTAGTGTCTTCATTTTATGGTTGAATGAATTGTTGTACTGGGAAATCTCGAAAGGATTTACTCCAAATATCCGTGAAAGCTATGCTGACAAGATCGTTTATCAGCGGTCGTATAAGAGCGAAGCCCGGTTTCCACGTTGCATTTATTATACCGTCCAGAATTTGTTCTGAAAAATTAAGAGACGTAGGCTAAAGTCAAACTAAGTCATCAAGATAATGTCATATTAAATTTATAACTAAAAATTTTAATAATTTAGCAACCATAAATCATCTTAGATGCATAGAAGTATTATGCGTACAGTATTTTAACGATAATCAGGCCTGTAAGTGCGTGAGTCCATAAAATAATAAGAGGGTATACGAGAGACACATACTGATATTTGTCTAGTCACAAAAATAGACAGGTAGGTTTTCATTCATTTACTTTCTCTTTTTTTTGATGAACACATTTTAGGCTAGGGGAGTAGGGGAGCCTACTCTAGTATCATAACTTATATTAAATAAATTTCTTTTAAGAAATATGCAATTTTCAAGTTTGAGTTAGAATAATTTAAGTAAAGTAAATATTTTGCGTAGGCATCACACGCACCCATAACAGTTCTGCCCCTAAGTAAATTGCTAACATGAATATCCATGTCTCCGATGTGGTCGACCTCGACGTGGACGTCTAATCCTTTGTCCCTGCGTTTAATCCGTGTTGTCTGTGAATAGTCTCGTAATGTAAGATTCCAACGCCCGGATCGCAGTACTTCTAATCCGAACATGTCACCCTGTTAATTAATAAATGAATAATAAAATATATATTTAACGGGTGGCTCAAGTTAACGTTATAAGTATCGATGAACACTTCAGTTAGTGGCCGTGTGTTTCGTACCTCTCATTCCAACAAACTTTGGTTTTCAAAAGCAATTTATTAAAAATAATGTTTCTTTATTAATATAAATGAGTTATGAATATTTAATAAAGAGAATTCATGCAAGGCTTTCATTATTTTTTATTATTATCGAGTCCATAATGTAGCAAGCAACTGGATAAAATGTACGCTAAATTCAAAAATTGGCGGCATTTATGAAATTAAATCCCGCTAAAATTCACGGATAAAGAAGTACCAATTTTTACAAATTGCCAACTTCTGAATTAGAAAAACGAAAATTGTCTATGTTAGAAAAAAAATTATGACAACTTTTTTTTCAGAGATTAGTATAAAAGTATAAGCTAAATTTGATGAATGGCTATTCAACAGTTTTTTATTTATTATAATTCTTTCTTTCTCCTACCCTTATCCCACTCTAAGTGGGGTCGGTACAACATGTTTTCCTCTTCCATTCTCTTCTATCATTCGTCAACTCTGGCGCTACTCCTTTTATATGCATGTCATACTTCACACATTTCAACCATCTCTTTTTAGGCCTCCCTCTAGTCACATATCCATCCACATTCATATCCAACACTCGTTTAGTCACATGATTTTCATCCCTCCTCATTACATGTCCATACCATCCCAATCTTGCACCTCTCATCTTTTGTACAATGGGCGCAACTTTCATACTTCCCCTTATATACTCATTTCTTATTTTATCCAATCTTGTCACACCACACATCCATCTTAACATTCTCATCTCATTTGCATGTACTCTTCTTTCATCCATCTTTTTCATTGCCCAACATTCTGATCCATACATTACGACAGGTCTTATGACCGATTTATAAATTTTCCCTTTAAGTTTAAGGGGCATTCGGGGGTCACATACTGTCCCTGAGACCTGTCGCCACTTCATCCATCCTGCATTCATTCTATTCCTCACATCGCGATCAATTTCACCGTTTTCCTGTAGAAGCGAGCCAAGGTACCGGAAGTCGGAGCAGACTGGCAAAACAACACCATTTAAGGTTATTGGAGAAAAATTGGAGAGACCACTGAAATCACACTGCATGTGTTCAGTTTTGGTCAGGTTGATCTTTAAACCAAAACTCTCCAATTTCTCTTGCCATTCTACAAATCTGCTCTGGACCTCAGCTGCATTTTCACCGACAATCACGATATCGTCGGCAAATAGCATACACCAAGGAGCCTCCTCTTGAATATCAGCAGTAAGTGCATCCATCAATAAGAGAAATAAAAAGGGACTTAAAGTCGATCCCTGGTGTAGGCCTACAGACACATCGAAATTGTCAGTTACTCCGGCTTCAGACCGGACATGAGTACTAGCTCTTTTTTATTTATTATAATTATTGTAGTTTATTTGTATTTTATGTGTTATGTTGACATAAAAAAGACGTACCTTAAATTCGTAATTTCCTTCAAGCCATTTTTCTGGAAAGTATTGTGAATATATTATTCGCTGATTTTCCCAATCGGTTCTTGAAATAAAATAAAAAAATATTAAAATATTGCACAATGTGCTTTAAAACAATGTTAATTTTTTTTGTCATTTTGGTATTAACTGGACGTGAGTTGTAAAAAGAAGAACGATTAAATGGTCATCATCAGAATTATATAACTAATTTCTTGAGCTGTTGCAGTTTTGTATTTTGATTATTTGTCTATTGTTGTATTATCAAATTTAAAATTGTTTTAAGAAGTTTCTTGGTTGAAAGTTCACTTGTCTGAAGAAACGACTTAATTACTTCTAGTGACTCTAAATTTTATTATAGTTCATTGTTATTGCAATTTTTTTATATATTACATTATAAATAAATTTGTCAATTTGAAAAGACTTCTTTTGTATTTTTTTTGTATGGAGAAAAAATAATGACATATTCTTTCATTATTATTTAAAATTATAACGACCATTGCCGATGTAGTTAAGGGTGACGACTGCAGGCGGCCCCCCTTAAGTTAAGCATGTTGTATTTGGCCCAAGTTAGCTTTTGAGTCTGACGTTTAAGGTATATGCGTATTATTTAATAGTGCTTATAGGTTTACTTGTATTTTGTAACTGTAGATTGCGACCAGCCACGTTCATACACGTCACCCAAAGTGAGAGTGTATCTCATGCCGAGTGCACCTCGTACTTGCTTTACTTCTTTAGCGAAATGGGGGTCGAAAGGTGCGACACCCATTTCCGGTATACCTAAAATATAATGATAATTATAATATTTGAATAACGTTTAAAATTTTCCAGAACAATTTACAATAATCACCCAATTAAATTTCCCCACTTCTTACGTATACATACATAGATACTTTTTACACAATATTATTATTTAACTAATGTTTAAAATTTATTGCAATAAAATAGACGTCTAAAGTTCTTTTAATTAGAATACTTTGTTGGTATGAAACTCTTTTTGCGTTAAACTAATATAAAAATAAAATATAAAATTAGGTTTTAGATAAATGTATTTAACCCCCTTCGATAGCTCTGTTCTAATCAATCATTATTGCAACTCTCATTGAAAAGCATTTAAATTGAGGATAATTTACAGCTGGCTGTCTATTTTTCATACTTTACTAAATAACATCGGAATTTGTATGAAGGTGTGCACTTCTACCCTGTACTACTACATTTACATCATTTACCTGTACAAACTAGTTACATTTAGTTACTACTGTCTTAGTAATAACTAAATGTAACTAGTTTTAAGATTTATATTTTAAAAAGAGCAACCGCCGAGTTCCTTGCTGGTTCTTCTCGGTAGGAACAGCTTTCCGAAGCAGTGAAAGCACTTGTTTACAAGTTTACTTGAATAAAGAATATTTTGAATTTGATTTTTTTTTTCGAACTGACTGTATGCTGTTAGCCCTAACGGTTTTTACAGCGTCACCGGGCGGGACGAGCGAGCGCAGAAGCATCGTCGAGGTTGCGAAATGCAGAGAGTAGAGCGTAGAAACTCTACTAGCGTCGGGGAACGTCGTCCTAAGGGTGCCTCCTGTGAGGCCGAGAATTTCAATATGATTTCTTACCTCTTTTAAAATACGGGCGGAGCTTGTTCAAAACCCGTTTCATACATGTATCGAAGTCTGGTGATTTCATTTTGCATTTTGAAAACAGTTTTTCTAAACAAAAAAAAAACGACTTTTATAATAACTATTGAGAAAAAAACTAAAGCTTGCATTATTTGCTATCTTATTATTACTAGAGATTATTACTTTAAGATGATTTAGCTAATAAGGGAAAATGGTTTTTTCGGAACAGCGAACTCTTACAAAACAATTTCTGTAAATATCTATTATATTTTGTCACAGTGTTTTCTCTCTTTCGCCGTGTGGTATCCGGCTAATAAGAATAAACCGCCCTCATTGCTTACCAAGGTATCGTAAAAAGCGACTAAGGTAAGTTTACGTCACGCAGGCGGCCGGTCGTATAATTCATACGCCTAATCATGTTAAAACACGTTTATAACATGTGCCGATAAGGCAAGGAGGATGAGGACAGTGATTTCTCTCTCGAAATGTTTTTAGTCGCCGATATGTGGCTGCAATTTAAACGCCACTCGCCGAATAGTTAGTTATGTCGTCGAGTCTTCGCGGGAAGATGGCCGCTTGATCGCTAAACATGATTCTTAGCGTATTAATTATATACCATTAAAAATTACCTGTGATATATAATACTAGTAATCTCAAGTGCAGTAATTTATAGAATTAGGCGTTACTTTGCGGAGATCCATAATATAAAAGTAATAATAAAATTATTTTGCTATAATCCGCGATGCAGTAAATAGAAGAAATATATAGTTTGTCATAGTGAACATGTGTAGTGCTTGTGTATTGTGGTGGATGTGGTGGAGGTTTGTGCATGTGTTTTTACGAATCCTGCATGTAACGAGTATGAAAATACGGATAGTCCACTATACATTTAACACTATATATATTTTCTATTTACTGTATCGCGGATTATAGCAAAATAATTTTATTATTACTTTTGCTCAAGTGCAGTGTTTAACTTTTGGTGTGAAGTTTCTAATTCCTACTATAACTATTCGTATTGGTAATCCTGTGAAATCACAAGAAACGGGCGTCTGTCAGGCGTTGACAAACGTAAGAACTTCGGACCTTAAGTTGCATGGTGGCAGTACAGCGGCATCCTACTTATCGTAAATAATTTCTACATTGCTTGGTTTCTCTTAATCATTATTTCTCCAACCTTCATATATTTAAAATACCTATTTTTATGAAATCTATCAAATTTTGTGTAAATCCAATAGTCCACGGTTGTCAATTTATGAGTTACTAATCACTCGCTCAACCTTGACCTGCCGAAGAGGCATTAGTATTTTCAAATTATATACGTTAGATGTATTCGTTTTGTTACTAGTAATCTTATCAAATCTGCGTTCAGTACAGGACTAAGTTCCAAACTAAAAGCGCTGTTTTTTAAAACACTTCGTCGTTAATTTACACGTTTACGTAAGCAATTAAAGAACCCACAAAATATTGACTATTGCCGGTTTTGACAAATATGCTCATAACGAATTTATTCATTCGGAATGTTATCCGCAAAGTAATAGTACAATCATATATATCCCGCCTTAAATTTATTAACTTAATTATACGTACTTAAATTTTTGTAAGTATTTAATCATCTCGCTCTAAAAAGATGTTTCAGATTAGAACATAGTAACGTAACATATTTATAGTGTTTCTAAGGTATGGAGGCGGGTATGAAAGTATTTTGTAGTGTAATCAAGAATTATGTAAGGAATCTCAAATTCAACATGTAATAGGAGAATTAATCTTCCTTGAGCATTCATTAGAATGAATAATGTAAATGGTCAAATTTCGTGTTTCTCGACCCATGCCTAACCGGGCTTAATATAAAGATATATTAATTACAGTAAAAAAAAATGCTCCGATAGCCACCACACTATAGATGATTATCCGCTGGGGAAGTCTAAAAATTGTCTGATAATTTTATTATATTGAAATCGGTCGAGCCGTTTTGTAGTCTATAATAAGCAACATACATAAATACTTTGTCTTTAATATAGATTCTGTTAAATAATACTGGTTAACGACAGTAAATATAATTTGTTACAAAAGTTGATTGTTGCAATAACCTTCATTACCGAAAAGCTGGTTCTTGACACTTGAATGCAGCTTATGTAAGAGTAGCGCGCGAAATGACCCACATCGGATTCATAGCTACAGTTTGGCTAGACAACGCAAGATTTTATCAAATCAGTCTAATTAAACGGAGTACAAAGCCTTACTGAATACAGTAACAAATATTATTTAAGTGATATAAATATGGATTTAAATTTGTGCTTATAATTTGTGATATCAAAAATTCTGTTATAACCATATGATAAGATAATTTGTAACATTGTTAATGGACTTCTAACTTCTGACATGTTATCCTATTCGAATACTGAAAAAAGACGCCTATAGCAGTAAGTATGTGAAAATTACAAATAAAAATATTTAGTTTTTAACGATTTTACGTGCAAGTAATAGAATATGCTGAGTTATTAAACACATAAAAAGATTAAAAATGATTACTCTTCACGCCTGATCTGGGACGATGGTTAACTAGTTATATATTTTTATATATTTATTCATTTTAAGTTTTAATATCTTTAATGTAAATAACTTAAAACAATATTAAAAAGCAAAGCAGGCTTCTATTTGATAACAGAAGAATTTCGTATAAATTGATCATTTCGGAATCATTGGTCTTATTTTCATTTTTGTTATACGATTCGTATCTTGCGAATTAATTAATTACTTACGAATTTCAACTGCCTCTTTCTCGGATCTTGATACTTGTAAATAACACAACACTATTGCACTCATACTAATTAAATGCATTATGGGACGCATCTTTTTTATTGCACCAATAAATATGTCACGGGAAATAAAGTTTTACGTAAACTCCAGTATTCTAAATGTTTAAAATTACGTTTTTTTGCATAGACGTTATATTGCATGAAGTGTTTGTTTTGAATGTTTTCGCCTCACAAATGGTCCGTAATACTGCGTAAGTTCCCCTACCATGACTCTTTGCGACACTGACAACACCTCGAAGATCTCTTGTAATATTGATGGGAAAAATAATATGGGAAACTTGAAACATTACGTCTAGATGTTTAGTGGACTTGTAATAACAACTGATTGCGATAGCGTCTTGCCTCATGTATGGATATAGGGAAAATTTTTTTTAAGAGTAAATTTCGCTCCTTCATTCAACATTTGAACCTTCAACATTTCAAATATTCAACATTTGAACCTGAACCTCCCAGAAGGTAAGAGTCACGCGGTCCAATCGTCACAACATCATCAATTTGTTTTTTTAACTTTCTTATCCTTTTCTTAGTACTTGGGCTTCTCTTTTCTGTTCCATCTGAACGATCATCTAAACTGTTATATGTTAAAGACCTTTTTCATCTATAAGCAATAAGGCTTTTATACACACTTTGTAAAGCTTTCATGGGTTAACATTTCGTTAATCTTATTTGTACTGAGTTCAACAAACAACATTATGATGTATGACCAAACAATTTATGCTAATTTACTTTGCGCATAGACGTCAAAGTCAAACAAAATCTTAAATGAGAAGAATTGATGTATATTTACTCATTAAACTATATTTACCCTTGAATTTACTTCAATGTACAATATTTTACTTGAAACTCGCATCCAAGCATAATGCCTTTAAAAATTTTGAAGGCGCAAATTTTGTTTTGTTTATTTTTCTTCATGGTAACGCCATCGTATGTTAACACTTAGACGTTGTACTTATCCTAATTTACGTTCAAGCCTGCGCAGCTTGCGCATGGTCCCCATGGTGAATCACACCGTGGGCCAAGCTGCTGCTGCCAGGTCCAAGCTCCAGGCCCTGTTCACATCCCACCTGCCCGTCAACACCAAGCTGTGGGTCTACGGTGCCTACGTCCGCTCGCGCCTGACGTATGCGGCACCCGCCTGGTACGCGCTTTGCTCGGCGTACCAGAGGCGAAGACTACAAGTCCAGCAGAATCGATGCCTGCGATTGATCGTAGGAGCCCCGAGGTATCTGCGGAACGACGTCGTGCACCGAGATACCAAGATGCCGACCGTGAAGGAATTCGTTCGTCGACGACGAGGACGATGCTACGGGCAAGAGGGCAACACCGGACTTGACTAAACCACTTGACACGACACCGCCTGAATTTGATTTATATATATAGATATTTTTAGCAATTTGATTTTTGTGCATAAAAATATACATAATTATAAAAAGATTGGCGATGTATATAATAGACAAAGTAGGAACTGACATAAGCTTGCGGCTCCTGCTTTGCGCCTTGTAAGAGTACGTAAGTCGTTTGTGGGTTTGGGTATAAGATTCTATAACAAAATTCCACAATCAATTTTAACTTTGCCATTACAGCAATTTAAAAATACTGTTAAAAAGAGGCTGATACAGAAAGCCTATTCCGTGGAGGCTTAAATTGATGATAAGAATGCGTGGATATAGCTGCGCTTTGACCTTGTGCAGGATAGCTATGACAAAATGTAATTAGTATTAAGAATCTTCCTTTTTAAAAGAGCTCCACCGAGTAGGACGGCTTTCCGAACCAGCAGTAAAGTTGACGATTCAAAAGCACTTGTATACAAGTTTACTTGAATAAAGAATATTTTGAATTTGAATTTGAAGACCCGGATTGATTACGTTCAAGAAAAAGACTAGCTACTTTAGTCTTTAGAAAAATAAATGTTTTAAGAAACCGAGAACTGAAAATTGAAATAGAAATAAGTATATTGTCCGAGCTAAACGTTTGAGGGGTATAATTAGTTATAGTTAGCCTGTTTAGTGTATATCAAGAAACCGAAATTTTAAAATGAACGAAATAAATATCTCTAATTAAATGCTACCACCATTTCGGAATGCTGATATCCAATTAGAAAAACAAGAAACCAAGTTTGCTCTTTTGGCCAATAGTTATTATATTGAGAACATTATTTTACCAAAATAATGGGAATTGAAAAATGTGGTCAGGACTGGATTTAAGCAACAGAATATATCAAAAAAATAACGATTGCCACATGACGTCATTTTATTTGCGTATCTCTGGTCACGTTTTATCAATTATATTCAAAAGTTGAACGTCGTTTTCGTATCGCACGTCGGCTATTTGGCAATAGCTTCAATTAAACCGTGAAAGATTCTCGAATTAAATTATATGTGATGCTCGGAAGCTATTTTCGTTCTTAGGTCGTTAATAGAAATCTTTTATAAAACTTGGGTAGGTCATATTTATTATTCCGCGTAATAAAAAGCGATGATATACTATTATGAAAACATTGAGACCAGGAAGAAAAATGGAAATAATATTGCGTAATGGTTTTTTAATGGCACTGTAACCTAAGTACGTCTGCTAAGTCGTAGGCCGATAAAGCCTGTCACTAGAACCAGACTTTATATAATTTTATCCAAAATAAAGAACCAAGAACACTGTCTTGTGAACCGAGAGATTCACTCCATGACTGCTATTAAAAAGAACAGATTTTCTGGAAAAGGTAAATGAAACAAAATATTTTTTTATTTACTTATATTTAAAACTATACGTAGTTTAAAGAACCGTGGACGTTGGGCTTTATGGAAGTGGCGATATCGTATCGAAAGACGCAGTTCACAGAGTTCACTAGATAACCATAAAAATGTAGTAGGTAGAGGTACATTTCATACAAACGCCACACAAGACCCCTTTCAAGAAGACATAAAATCTTTTAGAACCTCCTCGAAAAGTCGCATCAGCTGTCCATCCATTGGTCGAAGAGAATAATACTAAATCACTGCACCTTATTATCGATTAAATTAGTGGTCCTATATTTTATTCATATTAAAGATAAGAAAACTATTCTTAAATAAATAAATTACACAACTATGAAATATATTAAACGTAGGTAAATATTTTGTAATGTTGAATAATTGAATAATAGTTTTTCGTCTATTCTAAGAAAATTGACAGTCGCCGTTATTGTATTTTTACGGACCTATAGTATTATGCGAAAGTGAATAAAGTTCTACTTCGCTCGTATAGATTAATGTGATTATAAGTTGAAAGACCGAGAGTTAGTCTAATTTTTCACAGGCGTTTTATCTCAATACTGAATTCCACGTCAGATTAATTGGATTCATAAATGTAACAAAGAGAATACATTTAATATGTAGAGTCGGCAGACTAAGTAGATAAGTTAGTTAAATTAATTTAATACATCTACATACATAATAACTTCACTTTTCACTCGTAATTTTTAAATTTATGGATGTTAAGACCAGATAACTTATTTTATATGTATTATTTGTGACTTATTTCTTCGAATTTAAAACATCATCGGTAATTCTACATGAATACTAATGGATATGTTTCTAGATATGTTAATCAATGAAAATTGTTTTGGTATGTTTAAATAGGCTATTAGAATTCAAAAATTACTAAGAATAGGATTAAAAAATTATTAAAAATCTGTAATATGTGTTTCGAGTTAAATGTTTACGCGAAGAATTGGCGAATACAATGATTTTATATGAAGTCTATTCTACTAGCGCTAATAGTGATATCACCATTTTAAAGTATATCCTACAACATGCAACCACAGAAATTTTGAAGCAATTAATAAATAACAGAAAAAGTTAAAAGTGATTTCCGATATGTTACTCATAAACCGAATGAAAAAATTAGTATAGTTCGCTTCATAGTAGTAAAGACATAAATCTATGATGAGTAAAGGACGGTGGACGGATATTCAGGAAGCTTTTTTGTATGTGGAAGTCCGAAATAAAATATCACCATAACAAAATATTACAAAATACTAATAAACTTCAAAACAACGACGAATTTGACGTAATGTAATATGTTACTATGTCTTATTATAATTTGTATTTTTACTAATAATTATTTGTACAGACCCTAGAAAGTGACACACATATAAATTAAACGTTAATTTACCATTATTATTCTTATTATCTTTCTTTACGGCCTGTACAGCGCAAATTAGGCGCAAATCATTCTGCTAAAATTAATTTTTACATCTTCGTTTAATTTAAAATCCCATGCACGAATTTTCGGACTATTTCAATCCACCATCGTAGTTATTTTCTTAAGAATTTCTTAAGAAGATGATTGAAACTGGTTTTTTTACGTTTTAAGTTGCTATCGGACGTAGTGCAACGGATAATTTATAGAATTAGGCGTTACTTTGCGGAGATCCATAATACAAAAGTAATAATAAAATTATTTTGCTATAATCCGCGATTATTACTTTTGGTGGAATGGACTTAACCTTTTTTTTTAATTAACACGTTATTTAATCTACAATCCAGTCATCATATGGTATCTTTTCGAGGATTCTGTCCAGGAACCTAGACATCTTCTCGGCGAGGTCCCTCTTGAGTTGCGGTTTCATTTCCTTGAGTAGTTCTTGTGCATTTGTGTTGATGAACAGGTTTAATGCTGCTTCTGGAAATAAAAACGAATTCCGTCATAGGTAACTATGTCGCAATCCATATACATTTTTCATTTTTAAAAGCTTTTATTCAACTTGCAATGTATGTATGTGAAGATGAAATCTTGCAAGTTAAAATTGACCTACGGTGTCATATTGTGCTGAAATTTTACATACTAGCCCAGTCCCGATGACAATCCATGTTTATGATAAGCATGACCTAATACTGTTACCAGCATTGAATCCAGACGAAGGAATCTTTTTTTAGGTTTTTTTACTTGACTTGTTTTTTTTATTACTCGTTGCTAATGCATGCAACTACCAGTAAAGGAATGCTTAATAGACGAAACGAATGTTATTAGAAAGTTTGTTAGTATGAAACAGATAAGTAAGTCACTGTCACACATAGATTCAAAATTAATTAATAGGCACATTAAATTCACATTGAAATAGGCACGTATTAATAGATTTGTCATGATGAATAAAAATTTTTTTTTGAATTAACTTAAATTTCATTTTGGTTTTTTTAATAATATTTTTTTTACGTTAAATGAAATAAAAAATAAACAAACAAATGTTAAATGTTGTCATTTATTTTTCACTCTGATAATATTGATCGGTTAGGCAAAGAACTACGAATATGATTCCAAATAAACGTAAATACTAAACGAGTTAGTATATTACACTATATAGAGTAGGAGTATTTTAGGAAGCAGCCTAAAATATAACCATCGAAAACATAAGGCTATCCATCTCTAGCTTTTTTATGTGTGATTAGACAAAGATAAGTATGGGTAAGTATCTTCCCTCTCTAATTATCTGTTGGACACTCGCACTCAAATGCCTTTTGCTCTCCCTCCTCCATTTAACTACTCTATATAACTATGGCTACATGCCGGCTACTATAATACTATGTATAATGTGTACATACGTAGAACAGAGTTACTGTTGTTCAAGTTGTCTACACCCATCTTGATGTCTTTGACGGAAAAGTCCAGTTTAAGCTGCTTCAGCTGCAGGAAAGTCTGTCCGTCGCGCTCGTACGGCTCACCACGGAAGTACACCTTAGCTTTGACGTGTTCTGAACAAAAAAAGTCAATGCGAAATAAACGCAATACAAACAAAAATAATCTACGATAGTAATGTATACATTTAAATTCTAATTTTATTTTTCAAGTTGGCCTTTATAGGTTCTGTCAAATAATAAAAAAAAAGAAGTGAAGTGCTTTACACGCGTTAAAATTTAACCATAGATTACAAACTACAAACCATTATAAATTCAAAATCTCTTACCATATTCCCCCCAGTAATCTCCACCGCCAGAAGCACGTACTAAGAGTAGAATCCCAGATGAACGGTAGCGCGCAGTCGCGCTGATGTGTGGGATGGAAAGTGTTAGCTGAAATTGGTACGTGTCTAGATCGGATCTGGAAAGAACAATGAGAAATGTTCATATCAAGGCTGGTATCAAATATACAACAATAATGAAACTTGTTTATCTTTCAGTTATGTAAACGTAAATGAATGATTTATAGAAGCAGGCATTACTTTGCGGAATTCCATATTGCAAGATTAGTCCTGCAAGTGTAAGGTACGTGAATTTTGCCTGCTTCATACACTTAGCATTGCGTGTGTTACGTCTACTCAGCGATTGCCGCTTTCCCAGACTTCACTCGACACCGGAGGTGTAGTGTTCCACAACTGGGAAAGAAACTTCGCGTCACCTCGCCTTTCCCTACCTAACTTCGGTGGGATCGGTCGCCCTTAGTATTTAAGATTTTAGCATAGTACATAGGATAAGAAACATTATAATTAATTACTTGTAAATAAATAGATTTATTTGGATAGTGAGTTTTGTGTACCCAACAGTCGCCACCCATAATATAATTCGTGCAATCGCTTAACCCACGCGGATTTTACTCGTACCAAAGTAGTTCTATTATAGTAAACGGAAATGAGTTTCACACCCCATACTTTTATGATATTAAAAAGTTTTAAATAGTTTTATTTTTAAAAACGTGTCTTCGAAACTAGATTTTAGCGTTTAAATGGTGATAATGTATAAACTTTTTTACTAGCTTGTGATACCAGTTACATTGGTTTTATTCCAACTATTGCAACCATGAAGCGAAAGTCGTTTGTCTTAAGTATGGTATTAAATCGTATCAACTTTTTAATCATACTAATATTTTTTTAGTTTAGTTCATCCGCTTGACTAATATTGCTGAAATTTCATACAATTGACGCTTAAGTACCGGGTAACATATTAGATAAAAAATCCCTGTGTTTCCTTAGGGAATAGGAACAAATATAGTACGTATAGACAGTATGTTAACGTTGAATTGGTACCGCTACCTTTATAATACGAGTAGATATGACAAACAGGAAGTTACTATCTACCATAAAAGATATGTTCAATTATAGTATGCAAATAGGAATTTAATTCCAAGACCATCAAGGATTGTTTGTTTAAGGTTAAGTTTGAGTGTTTATTCTTGGCAGACTGCAAATATTAAAAAAAGAAAATGACATTGGTTTTGATCGTAATCGAGAATTAATGATGCATCCGGTCAATGGTCCTGTGCATCGTGTTGCCTACAACGTGACCAGAATAAATTATAAATTTCTTTTCCTTCATTCCGAAGTGTATGATTAAGGATCATTGGCATTTATAGTAGTTGCTGTATATTGTCTATGATGACTGTATGCACGTAGCATCATATTCAACTTCACTGTTATGGTGTTCTTTGTGTTCAAGAACAACGAGAACTTAAAGGATTTTTCATTGGCTTTTTAAACATTTAAGGTACTTTTGTTCGTATTCTTCTTAGATCTTTTTCGTATTGACGATTAAATGTGGCCTACAAAATCCTAAATCTTCAGCTTTAACGACTTTGATAGCGTCTCCGGAGTCCATAGATGATAAAGGACTGCTAAAGTTTTCAAATCTGTACGAATTGAACGTTAATTGCGGCTGTTAGGACTTCAGTGACAATATGAGGAAACCTTTTGCACGCTTTTAATAGTTATTTAAAGAAATAAGTTTGGACATAGGTAATATTTCTGTCCTTCTTTATTGTAAATGAGGTCAATTTTCTTAGTCTATGCTTTTACCTGACATTAGTGATGGTCACGTCATTTACGCCGCTAGCGTTGATGTCTTTGAATGTAGCTTTGTAACCATCCGGTCCGCCGCCCAGTGCGATGGACAGTTCGTCTATTATTATGGAGTCCGACTGCAACAGGAAAAATATATTAGATTCAAGTGCAATACTCTATGTTATATTTCGAATAATTTGATATACATGAAAATTCCCTAATCGCTATTGCTGTACCGCATACAACTATAGAGTTTTTATATATAGAGCAGGGGACCCTGCGACTGCGAGTGTCCAACAAATAACAAGAGAGGGAAGATGAGATAGCCATAATTATCCTTGCATATGCACATAGAAATATTCATGGCGTGTTTATGATTCAACTACTTTGAACACTTTTAGCATACTTTACAAAAATATTTATGCGTTTTTTTTATGCAAAAGATCGCCTCTCAATCGCCAATATAGATACATAATATCTACACGAAACCTTCCTATATAAAGTCAGTATTTTTTCGAAGGATAGAACGCAGCTTTAGCTCTGCTTGCAGCAGAAAAAAACATATAGCATCATTAGTAATTGTCATACGAGTTCAGTCTTAAAGTATGTCGTAGTAATCCATAGTCCATCGTTATAAGAGGTAATCTTAGGAAGACCTCTTCTGCTAGTAGAGGTTTTATATTCTACTTTCAATCACGTAATAACGCTTCAGTGCTTCGCCATTTTCTCGCTAACAAAGCTGGTAAGGTTAGCTGCCTTTAATTAATTTAAAATAATTCCAAAGCTTATAAACTTGAAATTGATGTCACAATCAATCGCCAAATTTGTATTATAAGGATATACCTGTTCAATGCCCAGTTCAGGTGCTCCTTCCTTCATATGATCGATGAAGTTGTTGAAACTTTTTAATAAACACGCATCGACGTTTGGATCTTGCTTCGAACAATGACCTCCGAATATATCTGAAAATATAATGTCATTGTTATATAATCTTCTAAAGATATAACTTATAATTTTAACATATTTTCGTTATGAGACATGTTTATCGAATTTCACAATCCATGAAATATAAAATCTATTGAAATAATATAACACTAAAAGCTGTCATAGCCGGTTGAGAAGACGTGTAACTCTTACCATTCTATTCACGTATTGAAATCCCGAGCGGACGCCAATGAGTTTTTTTATTAAAACTTATATTTTTATTTGCTATTTACTGCTAGTCAAGCGCTTTTCCATAAAAGTAAGGATTTCTTTTAAGAATTATTGTGATATGTGTAACTACCAATCCACGATAGAGCAGATTAGTGGGTCTAAATTCAGACTTTCGAACTCAGTAGCGCAGTAACAATATAGTACAATGCCGTTAAAATTATTGAAATATAATTTCAATATTTTTTAATTATTAATATAATATTCAAACTCAAACTCAAACTAAAAATATTCTTTATTCAAGTAGACTGTTTGCAGTACTTTTGAATCGTCAAATATTACATATAATAATATTTAACGATTCAAAAAAATAAAATATTTAAATATAACTTCAATATTTTTTAATAAGGATTTTATGTTTAATTGCTGTCGTCGTTTACAATTAGTATAAATCAGACGTATAAAACCAGGTCACATTGAGGAAGTGATTAGAAAATAATATGACTGTCCTGTAACGTCTATGTGAAAGAGAAAGTTTAGAATGTTGATTTGTGAATTGCTTTTTAATACGGATTTGTTTTGATCTGTGAATGGTTTTTACCCATCCAATATGTAAGGCGTCGACAAGAGTAACAAAAGTAGTTTCCGCCGTGTAACGATTAATTCTCATGTTTTTCGGATATTACAAAAACTACGTTTTCGTTTACGTTTATTTGCAATAAATTTGACTTTGTATTATAAATCATCAAATTGTCCTACGAATGACTCTTGAATACAAATATATTTGCGAGACCAACTTCGTAGCTGCTTATCAGTTATAGAAGAAGTGACTTTTTTATAAACATGCCTAAGCGGTTGATTTTCCTTCTCTTGCAAGAACTTCGAAATAAATATGTATATATTTTTTTTATTGAGCAATAAAATACAAGCAATATAACAGAACTAACTACTTTGCTATAATCCGCACGGGTTAAGTGAATGCATGCAAAGCCAATGTGTATGAAGCAGGCAAAATCTACGCACCTTATACATGCAGGACCAGCCACCACATGCACCCCAAGGCGCAATTCACCAGCAACAACGAACACAAAAGCAGCACACACACCCACCACCACAATCTCGACGATCGTTTCGCCCCGAAACCGAAGCATCATCAGGAGGATAGGCTTCACGACAAAAATCGTACTGCAGTACGATTTGTGTCGGTTTCGGGGCGAAACGATCGTCGAGATTGTGGTGGTGGGTGTGTGTGCTGCTTTTTTGTTCGTTGTTGCTGGTGAATTGCGCCTTGGGGTGCATGTGGTGGCTGGTCCTGCATGTATAAGGTGCGTAGATTTTGCCTGCTTCATACACATTGGCTTTGCATGCATTCACTTAACCCGTGCGGATTATAGCAAAGTAGTTAGTTCTGTTATATTGCTTGTAATATGGAATTCCGCAAAGTAACGCCTGCTTCTATAAATCAGAGCAATAAAATGGTTTCTAAAGTTTTTAAGGCATTTATTTTCCTTTAGATACTTTGATAAGTCGATTTTTAAAGACAGATTTCTTTAGTAAATATTCATGTAATAGTTATACGTACTGAACAATTTGTTAACATGAAATAATTTTCTATCATTTATGCTTTACTATTTAGGGTTCAATGTTGCCATAACTTTTTATAGTTTTTTTCTTCAATGATTTATTGTTGACACTTGTATATAATTAAGGTATTTATATTCTTAGCTTGTCTTGCGCTTAAATAAAGGCTGAGATTTATGCATTATATAAGTGACAAAACATGCGTCTTATGTTGTAGTTTGTACTTTAATAGCTTATTAGAATTAGAAAAAAAGTAGTTAGTACCAAATTCTATTGTTCTCATATGCATAAATTTGTATTCGGATCATGGTTGATCATAATTTTGAACAGTCTATTTAAATCAATAGAATGTTTATGCTAATACACTTCACAAGCATTTTCCTCCTCAAAGATTAGTTAGATTGTAATGAAGTTACGAAAAGTTTGGAATGTTATTCTTACCGAAAAAAAAAACAACTAACTCGATGGGGGATTTTTTATTAATCACTTTATACTGGTAAAAGAAAATTTAATCTAGAATATTTTATTTTTACATTTTTCATCATTCTCTTGCCCTTATCCCACTCTAGCGGGGTAGGCACAACATGTTATAAACATGTTGTCACTTAATTTTGCTATGTATTTAACAACCGGCCGCCTGCCTGACGTCAAATTAACTTAGTCGCCTTTTACGACACCTCGCTAAGAAATGAGGGTGGTTTATTCTATGCAGCCGGATACCACACGGCACTTACCTTAGTCGCCTCTTAAGACATCTCGGTAAAAAGGAGGGTGGTCTATTCTATTCTGCCGGATACCACAAGGCTTTTTTTGTACCTTTAATGAACTATAAATATTATTGAAGCAAGTAATAATAATAAAAAGATGTAATTTGGGTTTTTTCTTTTTTATGTGATTAAGCTAAGCGCATTAAAGTCCTCGTAAGAAATTCACATTAAAAAGTATATAAACATAAAATTAAATTCATATTCTGTATCCAAGAAGATTGTTTTCAGTACATTTAAATCGTCAAATGTTTTTAAAGAAAGTTACATAATTGTACTAGCAATGCAATTTCGTCTAAAGATTCCAAGTCAATCCATACAATTCCCGGAATGTTATGGCCGCAAACATATTCATTAATATATGAAGATAATTAAGCTCATTAATAATATTTCACAAGTCATACAAATTAGCAAATAATTAATTAGGGATCACGAACTAAAACAAATTTCAATGCAAACCACTCAAAGGTACTCACTAACTTTAGGTTAATAAAATAAAAATAAATATAAATATAGGCTACTTACACACGGTGGGCCGTCGTAAGTAACTTAATACTTGTGTTGTGGTGACGGACAACTGGTATATGTACTACATATATAATTTTAAATACACACTTAAATACAAATATACATCCAGTAATTAATTGTTTATAGTCTGTCTGCATAAAAATATACATAATTATAAAAAGATTGGCGATGTATATAGTAGACAAAGTAGGAACCGACATAAGCTTGCGGCTCCTGCTTTGCGCCTTGTAAGAGTACGTAAGTCGTTTGTGGGTTTGGGTATAAGATTCTATAACAAAATTCCACAATCTATTTTAACTTTGCCATTACAGCAATTTAAAAATACTGTTAAAAAGAGGCTGATTTAGAAAGCCTATTATACCGTGGAGGCTTACATTGATGATAAGAATGCGTGGATATAGCTGCTCTTTGACCTTATGCAGGATAGCTATGACAAAATGTAATTAGTATTAAGAATCTTCTTTTTTAAAAGAGCTCCACCGAGTTTCTTGCTGGCTCTTCTCGGTAGGACGGCTTTCCGAACCAGCAGTAAAGTTGACGATTCAAAAGCACTTGTTTACAAGTTTACTTGAATAAAGAATATTTTGAATTTGATTTTGAAATTTGAATAGAAAATGTTGGCAGTCGGCAGGAATCGAACTCGCGACCCGCGGATCTGAAGGCAGAGTCAGTATCCCTTGCGCCTACAGGCCAGTCATTAGGTTAGGTATACATACTATAACGTGTGTAGCCCGAGGATTCATTGTCGATGGTTTCCCATCAAATAACCGAAGGTCCTTCCCACCGATGAGTCGGTGTATTGTTTTCTCTGTGCATTATTGTCGCCAGTATGACGATGACACCGTTATTACTGTGAGTAGCATACTTAATGCGGTTTCCGATGAAAGTTGGGTAATTCCCATTACCAATAACTATAATTTTAACATTTATTTACTCACAGATTTCTTTAACGCGATATGTTAAATTTTTTGGATGTTAGATAAATACGAACAATATTTATACTAGAATGATTTATAGAAGCAGGCGTTACTTTGCGGAATTCCATATTACAAGCAATATAACAGAACCAACTACTTTGCTATAATCCGCACGGGTTAAGTGAATGCATGCAAAGCCAATGTGTATGAAGCAGGCAAAATCTACGCACCTTATACATGCAGGACCAGCCACCACATGCACCCCAAGGCGCAATTCACCAGCAACAACGAACACAAAAGCAGCACACACACCCACCACCACAATCTCGACGATCGTTTCGCCCCGAAACCGAAGCATCATCAGGAGGATAGGCTCCACGACAAAAATCGTAATGCGAGATTGTGGTGGTGGGTGTGTGTGCTGCTTTTGTGTGCGTTGTTGCTGGTGAATTGCGCCTTGGGGTGCATGTGGTGGCTGGTCCTGCATGTATAAGGTGCGTAGATTTTGCCTGCTTCATACACATTGGCTTTGCATGCATTCACTTAACCCGTGCGGATTATAGCAAAGTAGTTGGTTCTGTTATATTTATACTAGAAATTCACATATAGATGAGTAACTAATCGGAACTTCGTATATAGATGTGTAATTGTTGGAATATAACTAAAAAAGACTTAATGCCTAATGATATAATCTGTGAAAATTAAAGATGGCTGCCAAACGTCAAATATTTGTTTCATTGTTCTATTCATAGATTTTCTATACTAGTGTAGGAAAGCCAGCCTAAAATGTGCTATGTTACAATAAAGAGAAAGCAAATAAGGGTGTACCTATGTCTCTCTTTTTTATATGTGATTAGACAAAGATGAATTTTACGATTTCATATTCCCTCTCATTATTTATTTATTTATTTATTTATAAGACACATCAACGACATGAACACAGTTACAATTATATAGGTTACATATTTAGTATAATATAAGTTTTCGTTCTGGGTGAACACGTCACTTAAAGGCATGCACAGTTTATTGTATATATTTATACATATTTATTGTGACACTCTCACTATTAGCCTGCCTAAAGCTTACTATCACTAGGTTGTTAATTTGAAATATAACATTAAACAATAAATCAAATTTCAAGCTGTAAACGGGTATGTTATATTCTCATCTGGTCATATTTCTACATTAACAGATACTATCATATGTATGTGATTATCATATAAACAAAGTCTGTTTATAGCACATTTTGTAGGATACATGAAATTTCGCAGACAGTTGCGAAATAACGACACAATAATGCGACACAAATCGCAATAACGCGTTGCGGCTATATGGCCCGTTACATTGCATCTGCTGTATGCTGTATACAAATGTTACTCTTCATGAAAAAGTTACAAAGCACAATAAAAACAGACTTTTATATGTTATTGCGAAATGTTATAGATAGATTCTATTCTTTTGTACTATATTCTTTAAGTTGTATAAGATTTAATTGATTACATGCCGTGTGGTATCCGGCTGAGTAGAATAGACCACCCTGATTTCTTACGGAGGTGTCGTAAAAGGCGACTAAGGTGAGTTGAGACACCGTGTGGTATCCAGTTAAGTAGAATAGATCACCCTCTTTCTTACCGAGGGCTCGGAAAATACGACTAAGGTAAGTTGACGTCAGGCGGGCGGCCGATCGTTAAATACGTAGCCAAATCATATGACAACATGTTTGTAACATTTTGTGCCGACCCCACGTAGGGTGGGAGGGCAGGGCAGGCATAAGGGCAGGAGGATGATGAAGATTTAATTGATTACACATAAAATATTCATAAAGTGCATTGGCAGTACGTGCCCGTGATACGAGCCTTAAAAATATTTAGAGGAGGTAGAGAGGATTATATTTAAAAAAAGTTAAACTTTGAAATGTGGAATCGATTTTTAAAAGCTTTTATTTAACTGGACTTGTATTTATGTTTTTATGTGAAGGTGGAATCTTGCAAGTTCAATCTGATCCACTTTTCGGTGTCCGATTGCGTTGATTATTTACATGATGTTCTAGTCCTGATGACAATGCATATTTATGATGAGCGTGATCCGATACTGCTGCCGGGGTTGGTTCCAGGCGAGTGAACAACGGTGAACAGTAGGACCATGAAATTTTTTAAAACTTTTTTAAAAGCTTTCATACATTTATTGTAAACGGAACGTTGTAACAGTCTTTGTAGACCACCTTAAAGTTTGGCGCTCACTTTCTAGAATATACATATGCTTAGTGAAGCTTTAAAAAAATTCAAAAATATATTTACTGTAATTATCGAGCATATATACGATGATCCGCGATAAGAACCGTACAGTAAAGTCTGATCGACTGGTTTTTATAAAAACGTGTCGGTCAATGGCCGGTTAATGCAGGGACCTTGTCCGCGAAACTCGGCCCGATCGCAATGATACCGTTACGGCGATTCAATGGACTTATTGGTCTTTTTTATCATGCGGAACTCTTTTATTTAGTTTTAATTAATATAATATATATTATTTTTAAGTCTAGTAGGTCTTCTATTTTTCAACGTGTTCCCCTTCCTGATGGTTCAGAAAGTGAGAAATTATGTCGATGGTGGCGAGGGTTCTTATGATAACGTTAAGAGAAATAGAAAAAGGTTACGTCTGTGTATTAATTATCTTACAACAAATACAGTAAGCAAATTTATAATCTTAAAATGTCGATGAAACTTTGTCACAGTAATCTCGAAGATGATGTATTAAGTATGAAGCCTTGATAAAGGCATAATATAGGGCGAAATGGAAACTGTTATTAGATAATAACATAACTAGAGACTGAATTAGTTAAAGGATGCTAACAAAATGAAAAATAAACGGCATCGTTTTCCGCATCGATTCCAAACCGTAAGGATTTGTTAATGCATGTATCAACTAAAGAGACGTCATAGAGTCTCATAGAGTCCTTTGTAACGCCAATTCTTTGCAATGGACAAGTTACGCAATTTAGTCATACACGCAGTCGATCGTAACAAAGATTGTTCTCTGAATCGTTTGACCTCTTTAAAGATTTGGTATTCATACGTTTATTTTGGACTATAATCTCTTAATAGACTGCGACTTTAGCTACATCGCTATTAAATTCTGCATACCTTTGGTGAACATCTGGTTAACATTTGATTTACTCGAGTCGATAAGCATTAATGGGTAAATATAATTTTTACTTTACCTTTTATATTAAAGAATGTTTTTGTCTAGATTGCTTATTTATTTTTAGCCTTAGCAGATTTTATATCGTCACAGAGAAGCATGGCGAGCGCAGAAGTAAAAATAAGGCTGCAATATACGGTCAGTAGAGTGCAGAAGTTCTATTGGAGACTGGAGATATCATTTTAATAAAGCTTTGCGTGAGGAAGGACTACGGTTTAAAGCAATGAGTGAGATTATGTGATTGCTCTAAATCCCGCCAGATATGGCAGAAAGTTCGAGCTAATGTGGATCGGTTGTAGCGATCGGGTACAGAGAGTACAGCGCATAAGTCTTGTAAGAATATTATAAACCACTATACCCAAGATACCTATTATTATTATTCTATTACCTGTACCTTATACCCAAGATATTAAACATTCTTTCTGACTGACTGGCCCGTTGCCGCAGTGGGTAGTGACCCCTGTCTTCAGCTCCGCGGGTCGCGGGATCGAGTCCCGCCGAGGGCCAACATCTTCTATATACAATTTGTTAGTTCTTCGAGCCTGGGTGTATATTTGTATTTGAGTATGTATTTAAAATTGTATATGTAGTATATTTACCAGTTGTCCGTGTGTGTAAGTGTCCCGTATATTTATTTATTCTGAAGATCAAGGTTGTAAGTAAACAAACAATCATTAAAAGCTAAATCATGTAAAATACGTTATATTCGAGCTAGTGCGAATTAACCGCATTCTTACGTAATATTTTTGCTAACGGCTATGAATAGTTTAAATTAATGTATACACACGATCTCATGGTAATAATATTGTTACAACTAATCCGTAAATTGCTTTATGTGAATGCGAACAGTATGTTCCCATAACATAAAGTATACACGATGTGTAAAGTGAATAACAAATAGCTTTCAATAAGATAAGTAAATATTTTCAATTAAACCTGCAGAAAAATTCATCTTAGGTACAAGGTATCATATCGGAAAGCTGAATCACTTGACAATCAATTTGCTGGAAAGGTAATCATTTAAATGATTTATAGAAGCAGGCGTTACTTTGCGGAATTCCATATTACAAGCAATACAACAGAACTAACTACTTTGCTATAATCCGCACGGGTTAAGTGAATGCATGCAAAGCCAATGTGTATGAAGCAGGCAAAATCTACGCACCTTATACATGCAGGACCAGTCACCACATGCACCCCAAGGCGCAATTCACCAGCAACAACGCACACAAAAGCAGCACACACACCCACCACCACAATCTCGACGATCGTTTCGCCCCGAAACCGAAGCATCATCAGGAGGATAGGCTCCACGACAAAAATCGTACTGCCGTTGTGAATTGCGCCTTGGGGTGCATGTGGTGGCTGGTCCTGCATGTATAAGGTGCGTAGATTTTGCCTGCTTCATACACATTGGCTTTGCATGCATTCACTTAACCCGTGCGGATTATAGCAAAGTAGTTAGTTCTGTTGTATTGCTTGTAATCATTTAATTAGCAAATACCTGTGACAATAGATAACAAAAAATATAGAGACAATAGAGTAAAGACTAGGAATGGAACTTTGGCTTATGACGCGAGTTGAGCAAAACTCATAATTCTATGGTAAAACTATGCTGAATTGGTTATCCAAAAAGATGTACTCAACTTCTGTTATTTGACTCAAAGGATCTGTCACTGAGTTGTGACTGTTTTTAAACTTTATACTTAAAGATTTTACATGAAAACCTTTTGGTGTTATTTTCAATTCACTGCCATCATGTTGCGTTTATAGTGGAGCGAAAATAGCTTAGAAGAACTATATATTTTTATTTCTTAATTGGGTTGTAATTAAATTAATTTATTTAATAATGATCCGAACTATGGAATTGAGCGACCCTTACAACGTTATCGGAAATCGAACCCCTACCATTGACAAGCGAATTGAGACATTAATTATAAAATCTTAAAGCTGATATAAGCTGGTATTAAAAATTTCACATCCTTTTAGTTAAAGGAGAATATCATAAGGGAACCTGCATGTTTCAGAAATGATGTATTGTATAACATAACAATACTCAATGGCAGGTCTGAGTTTACAATATTCTCTCTAAAAATAAGAGAGGAGGTCTTTGACCAACAGTGGGATATTAATAAATTGATACTTTAACTTTACTATCCAATAACCAGTCCATGTTATGTAACCTGGTTGCGGTTACGTTTATTTCACTAATCGCATTAACTCTGCGTCATAACAGTTCTTAGTTAAAGTTCAAATGCCATACTAGTTTACTATAAACATTTTATGTAATGCACATTAATGCTTGTCTATGTGTATAAATATGGCATAGAAATCTCAAGTAACTTTGTCAAGTAATCACGTACAGTTACAGGAATAAGTTTTTTTTTTTTTTTTTATTTATTTATTTAGGTTTACTTACAAATTGCTTACACTAATAATATAAATTCTTACTTGCTAAATTACAAAAGTTAAGTGTAACAATTCACTTAAAAGTAAACTCCTCTAGCATAAATTTTATTCTTATTACATATGTATATTTCTTAAATCTTACAAGTCAGAAGCAGTGTTAAGTATATTTAAACGAATGGTTTGATAAAATACCCTTTGAGTGTCAAAATGTAAATCGATATGATCACTGCATTTGTTGACGACTTTGCAAAATCTTGCATAAGGAGAGTTAGCTCCCAGAACTGTCTTTCTAAAAGGTGGATAGAGTGGTGCTATTGGTACTCTGGGGACCTTAGATGGTACACGAAATCGAATAGATCCAAGTAAACGCAAACAATCAATTTTATTGTTAACAATTTTGTATACAAACAAGGCATCTAATAAAAATCTACGTTTGTTTAAAGAGTCAATCTTGAAGTAATGTAACCTACTTGAATATGAACGAAGTGTCTTCGTTCTACCAACTGAAAAGGTCAGATGCCAGAGAAATCGCTTCTGCACTCGTTCAAGCCGTAAGGAATGAGTTGAATAATGTGGCCGCCAAACAACGCTACAGTACTCCAGAACACTTCGTATATGAGTGTTATAAAGAAGTTTTAGTGAAACAATGTGAACATTTCATTTATTAATTTTCTTTTTTCATCTTATCGTTAATGTACCGATTAACTGTATCTAGATTATGTTTATCATACGAGTATATCCATTTACACTAATATTATAAATGCAAAAGTTTATTTGCCTGTCTATTACGCTTTCACGACTATTCCATTGAATCGATGGTAATGGTATTTTATACCGCTAAATCATCATACTCCTGCCGTTATCCCGCTCTAAGCGATCCCGCTTAGAGCGGCACAAAATGTTACAACATGTTGTCAAATGATTTGGCTACGTATTTTACGACCGGCCACCTGCCTAACGTCAACTTACCTTAGTCGCCTTTTACGACACCTCGGTAAGAAATGAGGGTGGTCTATTCTACTCAGCCGGATATCACACAGCGGCAAATTTTATACCGCTAAATATCGGGCTAATATGTAAGATTAAAGAATTTTTCTACTGAAACAGGAAAATTTTTTAGTGTATTATAGCAATTCAGTTGACGCGAATTAAGTTGCGAATATAACTTGTCTTCTATATATAAATGTGCCATTGTAAGATAATCTAATAGCAATTTCAATTTATCGTCATTATACCCGCCGCCCGGTGATTAAGTATGAAATTGAGTTCAGCGGCTAAAAACTACATGACCTTATGATAATGACATGTAAGCTTATATTGTTTACAAATATTATATATAAAAAAAAATCCTCGAGTCAAGTGATTTCTAATTTAATAATATGGGCCTCTTCCTTATATATATATGACAGTCCATTCCGTATTTACGTATAAGACAGTAGGAACTTGCGTATTAGGTTATATGTGTACCGTAATATGATTTTTAATAGAACGTACACACGTAATATTTTGATATCACAAGTTTCAAAGCAAGCTGTGATAGCCCAGTGGTGAGACCGTGCGACTCTCTAGAGACGAACATGGGTTCAAACCCCAGGCAGGCACCAATGAGTATTTCTAATAAAACTTATGTGTCTAATTGATATTTACAATTTATCACACGCTTATCGGTGAAGGAAAACAACGTGAGGAAACCTGCATATCTCTAGAGAATTCTGGGGATATGTGTAACCTACCAATCCGCATAAGAGCACCGTGGTAGTTCTTCGCTCCAACCCTTCTCTCCAAAAAACGGAGAGAGGAGGCCTATTCCCAGCAGTGGGATATTAATAGGCCGCTACTTTTTACTTTACAAGTTAAAAATCCTTAAAAACAGAATATTGTGAGTTTATAAGAGCATTGAAAATTGTCATTTGAGATAGCTATCTAAAAGCTATTGTTCTCTAACCTCGATGGCTTCTCCTTGCATTGTCTTATTCTAGGAGAAATGATTGCTTACACTGAAGACATCGTCGTATTATATAAATATAGCTTACTAAGTATAAGTTTCGTTCTTTTGTTTTACAACTAAACAATATATAGTAATTTCAACTGTACAATTGGTGTATAGTTAAATAGTTTGAATAATATAAAATTTATTAATATGCTTAAAATTGCTTATCGCAATATTTTTTTGCTCATATTATAAATTCTCTAATGTGTTCGATTTATTTTTTAATTCTTTATATGAAACGACAAAAAAGTTGACTTTTGGTATAGATATAATTAGCTATGGTTTAGGAAAAATAATTAAAATTATAACCCTTAGGTATGTAAAGCATGTTTAGGCTGTATTATACAGAATTTCTTAAAAGGCAAACGAAACGTATTTTATTCAAACCCTAGTGTAAAAGTCTACAAGTAGTTTACAAGCCACGTCACCACAATATAAACTATCATTTTATACTTTAAAAATTTTAATTGGTTTAAAATATGATCTTTAATTCATTCCATTTAAATTAAATGAAGGAATGTTAATTGTGTAATAATATAGTTACCAAGGTACCTATGTTAATATGTTGCTTGATTACTGATAATTGTATCCCAAAACTATGGTGTAACGAAGTGTTTACATTTGAAACTGTCTATGGGCATGGGTTTGATTGTTTTAGTTACTGCAAATGCTATCACTATTTGAATCAACGCGTAGGAATAAATAATTAAATCAGCATTTGTATTCATTTCATTTAATGCTTAGCGCAAATGAAAAGGTATAAAAGTATTTGGAATGAGGAAAACATTCAACAGAGGAAAGTTGTTAAAATTTGCAACGGACGCGAGAGTGGCAAGGACTTTCACGTGTCGTTATCTTCGAAAATATAAATTAAACACTTTCATATGTTAAAAGGTTTTAATCAAAATGCATAACGGTCTCTCTCATAAACGGTTGGAAAACACTTGTCGACGTTGAAAACTTGTATTAAGCAAACAGCGTCGAAATTAAGGTAAAATTTTATTTATATAATATTGTTTTAGACAAAAGAAGATAAATATTTTTAGGACCTAAGTTTGTATTTGATGTTTTCAAGTATAATCACTTCAATTTAATTATTAATTTTAATATTTAATGTTATTTATGTTTTATCTTAATATTTAAACAAGAGTACTAGTAACGAGTCCGTGTAATGCCAGTTAGATGTCATTAAATTGATATGATAAAACGAGGCTGGCTATGATAATACTTCCATAAATAGCAGATTAATTTACTAATAATACGATTACAATTATCATCGGTAAATCTATTTCAAAATGTAATTAGCTGATGAAATTGTCAAAGTTAAAATTGAAAACGAAATACGACATTTGTACGATTTTTGTCGTGGAGCCTATCCTCCTGATGATGCTTCGGTTTCGGGGCGAAACGATCGTCGAGATTGTGGTGGTGGGTGTGTGTGCTGCTTTTGTGTGCGTTGTTGCTGGTGAATTGCGCCTTGGGGTGCGTGTGGTGACTGGTCCTGCGTGTATAAGGTGCGTAGATTTTGCCTGCTTCATACACATTGGCTTTGCATGCATTCGCTTAACCCGTGCGGATTATAGCAAAGTAGTTAGTTCTGTTGTATTGCTAGTTAAAATAATATTATGAAAATTAATGAGTTTTTTTATTTGTTCCTCTTTCACGTATCATCTTAGACGCAAATCGATATAATTTTTGGTACGGAAATACTCTAAAAGATGTCAGCTGCTTTTATAAAGTTACGGCGAAGTAGCGGGCCTAGCTGGCTTTGCGTTATACACATAAAGGAACTAACTTTAATTAACTTTAAATAAAGTACACTAACATTGCTTAAGAAATAGATAACTCAAACAATACATGTTTGTGTTTTTATTTCTTATCTTTGCTCGCGGCTTTGCTCGTATGAAAATCAGTGTGTCACAAATATTTCTCGTATAAATCCCGAATCCGCGGGAAATCTACGATAAATAATATCCTATAAGTTGCTCTACAACATATTTTATCTTCCAAAGAAGTCTTAATAAAATCAGTTTAGCCGTTTCGAAGAATGTTCTATTTACCCAAAAATTCTTCAAGAATAGCTCTATCTTTTAGTAAAAGCTGTACAAAAATCCTTAGCGCATTATGAGAAAATCGAGCAAATATAGACAGACAGCTTTTGGGGTCTTTGTTTTATAATATGTATAGAAGTAACATATAAAAGGCGCCGATCTGTAATGAAACTAAGATGAATGCTATTTGATGATTCAAAAGCGTGTCTAAATAGCAACTCGAATAAAGTATGTGTGCAATCAAATGAATGCTTCACTACAGAGGTAGTTATGAAATTGAACGATAATTGAATCCTTTGGTTTACTATTGGCACATTGGATGATGAATACATCTTTAAAAAGCTTTGTCAATAACAGTGAAAATGGTAAAGGTCACTCTATTAGTGAAAATAATAAAGTATACAAACTATTTTGTAAGAAAAGCTCAAATCAAGCTTTTGTAGCGAAAAATAAATTGCATTTTTTAAAATGAATGACTTCATAATCCTTATGCTTGTTTTAAAAATAATCATTAATTTCTGCCTGGAATCTGCGTTGAATATCAAGTCTCGTAACTTTTTCCGAATCAATATTCTGAGTTTAAAAGTCGATCCTTTGCGATCAACTTGAAAGAAGGATAAACCTTTTTTAATATAAGTAATATATAAGTAAAATACTTTACTATAAACAGAACATTTAGCCCATATAATGTTTGCATGGATTGATATGTAAATTTTTAAAAATTTGTTCTTTAAATAATATTTGCAAAGATATTTTAAAATTAACCTGTTCATCAAATAATCAAAAGAATACGGTGTCAGAGATATATTAGATCCGTTGCATTTGTACGATAAGCCACTATTGTGGACCAATTAACCAGTAATACCTATTTCTATTCATCCGCAATTTTCATAGAGTACAAAGTTGACTTCAATCCCGGGCAGGCACCAATGAGTTTTTCTATTAAAACTCATGTGTCTAATTGATAATTGCAATTTATCACACGCTTTTCGGTGAAGGAAAACATCGTGAGGAAACCTGCATATCTCTAGAGAATTCTGGAGATATGTGTAACCTACCAATCCGCATTGGAGCAGCGTGGTAGGTCTTAGCTCCAACCCTTCTCTCCAGAAACAGAGAGAAGAGGCCTATTCCCAGCAGTGGGATTGTAACAGGCTGGTACTTTTACAAAGTTGACTCATTGAAAAATATTATAAATAAAGTAATGTCAGTTGAAGTTATAGAATTAAACTATTGGTTTCGCTTTAATGAGAAAAAATTAGCAATTTATCTATTATTACTAAAAAAACATTTCAGTATATATTTTTATACAACATACACACACACACACACACACACACACACACACATATATATATATATATATATATATATATATATATATATATATAAACAAAATAAACAATAATGAAAATGATGAAATTCATTGTAAATTGTACGTTTCAGTGTTTTAAGATATAGTATTGCTTACATCCAATTTAAAAATTAAATAGAGATATATAGTTAATGCTTATTTGTCTACTTTCTTAAAAAGGTGCAACTTACTTGTATCTGAGGAAGTGGGTGCAACCACGGCGACAAAAACTAGAAAGAAAACTGGATACTCCATAGCCACTGATAAGAAACGACTATAATCAAGGTATTCTAGTTAATATATTTTAATCTAGAATCTAATGCCACAGACAAAGCATATATATATTTTTTTAACAAAGGTAAACGTGCGTCGCGCACAACCTGTGGCAGCTATATGTCCAGTTCGCAGTCAGCTGAGCCCTCCACTTTCCATTGTAGGCTTGGTACAAAAGCCCGTTTGCTTGTTTTTGTTTAGATACTTCCATATATATTCAACGTGGAAGATTTATTACACAGGAGTATTATTGTGAATATATGAAAGTCGACGAATTAGTTCATTACAATTAACAATAAATAAATATATGCGACAATTATACACACGGTCCCCCAAAGTAACTTAATACCTGTGGTATGGGTGACAGAGAACTGTTACGCGGACTAGTTAACATATATTTCATATGATTTTTATATCAGTCATTAAAAAGAAGCTTAAAGCTTAAAAATATTGTTGCTAATATTTTATCATATTGATTCAAATGTTAATTACATTTGAATGATTAATGAATTTGAATGAATGATGAATTATGATTATTTATTAAATTCATCAACTAAGAAATGTAGAAAAGAATCATGAGACTTCTAACTAGGTTTCATTTGAATGTTTGGGTATACAATGCTAGAAAAATTTGGATTTTTTTTTGAAATCAATAAGAGACAAAGATTGTAAAGCTTTGTTATAAAACAGCACGTACGAATCTTAAGTCAAAAAACCGTTAGTTACCGGTTTGACCGTAACCGACTTGCCGGCGCTATCGCCCATGACGCGCGACAATATTATATTACGTGGTAAGAATCGTAGAGTTATTATCAGAGGTTGTTAATTGCTATATTTAAGTAGGGAAACCAGCCTTAAATGTGCCATATTGCAATAAAGAGAAAGCAAATGATGGTGATCTAGCTGTCTCTCTTTTTTTATGTGCGATTAGAAAAAAATGAAATATACGAGTTTCATCTTTCGAGTTTCGAGTTTCTCATTATTTATTGTGCTCCTGTACTCTAGTTCTAATAACTATGAATATATTACATGTTAAGAATTGCTTAATTCCATATTTTCGTTAAACATTTATCGCGATTACTTAAACAAATTATATTAAAGAGCCCAATAGATTTCATTTAACAGATCAGCAATATGTCTTCAAAGAAAATGTATTTAGTATTAAATATTCAATTAATCGATATCAAGAAAGCGAAACCGACAAACAGACTTTTGTATTTATTCTATTTTAGGTATAGACTCATTATAAATATAATTACTTATATTAAATATACTGTGTACGTTTTAGTTTGTATCTATGGTTTGAAAGATATATTTAAAAGAAAAGCTCTTATTGGTAACTATATATTTTCTTATCTTAACAACTAACTACATTTTATTTAAAGTTTTGTGCTATCACTAGGCTGTACAGATTGTTACTAATGAGTATAATAATAACTAGTTCTCTAATCAATTTAGTTAAAAATTGAAAAATTCGTCGTCGTCATAAGACTTTTCAGTTTCACTTTGAACACGTAGAGCTGACAGTTTTAATCCCTTTTTTTCCATTTCATCTATTTTTGGAAGTTCTGTTTTAATCATTTCTTCAACATTCAATTTATTGAGTTCTACTTGAACTTTTTCTATTATAGGACCTTCTAAAGCGTCTATTATTTGATATCGTAAAAGATTAGGTAATATATTGATTACAAATTCAACAACATAGTCTAAAGATCCGGCTCCATTAAAACGTACTTGTATATTACCAACATCAAGGTCTAAATCTACAAACTGCGGCTTTTTTCTAGTATCGAGTGGCTGTGCTAATATCATCCTTCCACTTAAGTACTCTACAGAAAATGATGCTCTTCCAGCCCTCGACAACAGGCCACTGATTGCAGATAGTTCCCATTGAGTTGTTCCTTCAAGTTTTTGTGTTCCGATTTCAAAATCCGCAATTACTGTGTTATTTTGCATTTTCAAAGTTATATTTCCAACACGTTGAAAAGAAGATATCCCAGTTACCCACGTATTAGTCAGTGATACAGTAAATACGCTGGCGGTAGCATTATAATCTTTAATCTTATAAGGATCCATGTCCATCTCTCTTACTTTTTTCCTAACATCTGCTATAACCATGTCTAGAGGGGATATCGAGTTTGGAAATTGCATATCACCAGCAACTTCATCTAATCTTTTATTTATTTCTTCTCTGGCCTTTGTGTATGCTTCTTTAAGTACATAGGGTTTGATTGAATCGAAAATGAATGTTCCAATTGAATTGACTATTCCTTGTAACATGCCACCAAAGAACCCTGCATTTTCAAAATTCATTGCGATCGTGCTAAACGATATATCTATTTTGATATCTTGGGCTCTTAATTTTCCATCACGCTCTACACCTAAATTTGCTTTTGCTGTAATTTGAATACCTGTTATGTCGACAGTGAAAGGCCCCTGTACCCTGTTTAGCCATGTTGACATAGTATAGTTTCCTCGAGCTTGCAGCGTATCAATAGCGAGCCCAGCATGGACCTGGAATGAGGTTTGGGAATACTTTATCATTATTCTCATTAAATTTAATTATTAAGTGGGTTACTAAAATATTTTTAAATATTTATTCAAATTATAACCTAATTTAAATTATTTTGACGTCTGAGTTTTGCAAAAGTATTTGATAATAAATCATTCCGCACTTTTAATTGTAAATATAAATGCTTTTTAACTCAAATATATGTTTATGTATTTAAGTGTGTCTTGTCTGACTTTTCAAGCCGTTACAACAAATATCAATATGTCATAAATCAAGTTAAAAAAACAAAATTTCATGCAACTAGTGTCAACTGTTGAGAAGATCCCTCGCCTGGAGCCAATCCTGGCAACAGCATCAGGTCATGCGTATCATAAACATGCAATGTCATCAGGATTCGACTAGTACGTAAAAAAGAGGGTCAAATTTAACTTGCAAGGTTCAACCTTTACGTACACGGCAATTTGAATATAAGGTTTTTAAAAATGTTAAATTCTAAATTTTTATAATACATAAAAGGAAAAAAATACAATGGTTTATAGAAGCAGGCGTTACTTTGCGGAATTCCATATTACAAGCAATATATAATAGATTATAGCAAAGTAGTTAGTTCTGTTATATTGCTTGAAATACAATGGTGGCAAATTTCAGTTTACTTTTTGGCGAAGTTGCCCGAAAAGTTAGTTAACTAAAGGAAATTAGAAAAGGACGTTAAGGAAGTTCTTTAACTTAACCTTTGATTTTATCAAAAATGCTCTACATTTTCTCATAAACTCTTACCTCCATGATTCCGATTTCCGCGTTGACATATAATATTCTAAATTTGCTGATTCCGTATATGGCTGTGTTTTTAAAGTACAGAGTCCCGAGGGATATTGAGTGCTTCATATCTGGAACACTGTACGGATCAGGCACTTTAGCGCCTGGTAATCCTATAGGATTCGGTTGTTTGAAGTGTTCCATAATGTGGAGGATATATTCGCTCATTTTCGCTTCTCCTTTTGCTAGATCTTCAGGAGATGCTGTGGTTGTTGTGACATCTGTTAAGAAAGTGCTTTAAATTATTTTTTTATTACCCTTTTGCTTCTTACTGCTTCATTACAAGTTAGTTTTAGATGAAAACTTATCATCATATGTCATAATAACGATGAAATCACGATTGCAAACATAAATGCATTTAATTGTATATTTTTGCTTACGCTTAAGTTAAATTAACAAAATTTATTCACTTATATATAATTTATCAGAAAGCTAATTAGTTAAGTTTATTAGTGAATACACAATAATCCAAAATACGTTTTGCTTAAAGGCTTAGAAAACAAAGAGTAATTTACTTTATGATTTTAATCAGCAGTAGTTGAAATAAATTTTAATCAGCGAGCAAACATCAATAAATAAGCTTTTATTGACAAATTTCTTTATAAATTAAACCGGGATTTGGATTTTTTTGAGAAGTCGATAAGAATTGTATATTGCTTATAAATTGGGGCATAACCTCTAATCTTATTGAGCTAAACGAAAACAGTAAGCGACACGTTACACACTGCATATAGCAAATTATTGGTTTAAGAAATTATTTTTTTTAATTTAAAAACGATAAACAATACCTTGACTGTGTCCGATTGCAAAAACAGATAAAACTAACAATATGAAGATCAACATTTTGAAGCACAAACACAATCATACAGCAATCGCCCACTAAATGGTCATATCCCGAGTCGGTCACAGGTCACATTTTATCTCTGGTGTAACTCCGCCTTTGTTTTGCCACTGACGTACTTATTCGTAAGTCTCTCTTAGAATAACGATGTGTTTTACATCGCTTACTAAAGTTTTGTATTACTTCTTATTTACCAAACGTCGCATTACCATTACTTAATGCGTTTTTAGTGACTCTGCTATTAGAAGAAAATTTAGTAAATAAAGGGTATTTGTCCACATACATAGCTTATATAATTACGGTGCGGACTTAGGTTGTAACGTTTTATGACGATGTGTTAATTATTTAGCAGTTAAGGATGCTTTTTGTTCCGCAGTAGCTTATCTGTCGGATACATCGTTTGACCATAAGTGATTATAGTTGTTTACAACATATTATTTGAATTTGAATTTGAATTGAAGATATCCTTTATGGTAGCCAACATCTGGTAGAAGATATCATTGGAATGACTTGAGCAAATGTAGTGGGACTTTTAATGAAAGATAAGGGAGTTTGGAACACCTTTCTACACTTGTTTTTTTTTATTAATGATGTTTATTTTACGTATTTTATTGTAGATAAATAAATAAATAAAATAGGTTAAAATAGGTTTACCTATGAGGTAAAATTTCCACTGAACCAAAAAATGTTAAAGAGTTACGAAGCGTTAATTTCGTTTGTGATAGATCATAATGAGAAAACTTGGATTATAAGATTATAGGTTATATGTGCCATATTTTCAGTTACGTATAATGATTAACATTTATGGTTCAAAGATTCCAAGATTGAATTTAGTTACGTAAACATTCAACTTCTTATGTAAAGATTGATTACATATTTAGAATTTGAAATTAAAGACTTGTATTAGAAATTAAGATTACTCAGATTTTGTAAAGAAGAATGCAAATTAAATTGCCTCTTTTAATATATATTTATTATCCAATAATTAATAATAATATTATATAAGTAGGGTTTTCAATAACGTTTAACATTTTGTTATCATTCACTTTACGGTTTCCATATGAAATGATGATATTTATAACGTATTATCTTGACATCGGAAATTTCAAATCAAATTATTAAAATAAATTTGTTATTCTGGTATATCTTTATTTTATGACGTACAAAATAAGATAGAATGGAAAAAATATTATTATTGATTTGTTTAAATCTTTACTTATTAAGTACATAGATAACGCTGGTAGAAGGTGAAGCACTCGGTTTCTTTATCTGAATACTCTCTTAGTGAACTCCAATTCAAACTGAGACAAAGTATACAATACAGGCATCAAGCGACGTTAAGACATTATCGACGTTGAGTCACTTTTAGAGTCTAAAAGTAATAAGTAGTAAGTAGCTTTTCCCTTAGTAGATAAGACGATGATTAAAAGTTAAAGAATTCATCGTCATCATATTTTTCTTCAGTAATATTAATAATTCTAAGACTAGACAGTTGAAAACCATCTTCTTGAATTTTGTCTATATTAGGTAATTCGTTTATTATCATTTCTTCTACGTCAATTTCATCTAGTTCTTGTTGTATTTTACTTTTCACTGGACTTTTAATAGCTTCTATTATTTGATATCTCAGAAGATTTGGTAAAATATTCGCTGATAGTTCAAGTATATAGTCCAAAGTGCCCGCACCGTCAAAATGTAATTGAATATTACCAATTTCAATATCCATTTCCTTGAGTTCCATTTTGTTTCTTGTATCTAACGATTGGGATAGAAGCAATCTCGATTGTATATACCTCACAGAGAAAGAAACACAGCCAGATCTATACATAAGACCACCAAATGCATCTATTTCCCATTGAGTAAATCCTTTAAGTTCCTGGGTTCCAATACTAAAATCTGCTAGCACGGTATTATTCTCTAGGTAAAGGCTAATGTTTCCAATTCTGTATAAAGAAGACAAGCCAGTTATCCACGTATCACTGAGATGTATTTTAAAAATGCTCTTAGAGATATTGTAATCATCAATTTTAAAAGGATCCATTTTCATTTCTCGTAGCTTCTTCCTAGCATCCACTATGATACTGTCTATAGGAGATATCGTATTGGGAAACTTTATGTCTCCAACAACTTGGTCGAGTTTATTATTGATTTCTTGTCTTATATTCGTTTGTGCGTCCCTTAGCAAGACAGGTTTAATAGAATCGAATAGGAAGGTACCAATTGAATTAAATACTCCTGATATCATAGTTGTCAAGATTCCCGCATTTTCAAAATTAACGTTAATATTTTCGAAATTTATGTCAATTGATATATTTTGCGCCGTTAGCCTTCCGTCTAGTTCTATCCCCAATGTAGATATTGCTGTGGTCCTTATCCCAGTGACATTAGCTGTAAAAGCTCCTTTGTATGAGCTTAACCACATGTTCAGTGTATATCTGCCATGAATCTGTAGACTGTCAATGACTAAAGATGCGCGACACTGAAATTACTTTATTATTTATTATATGATTTTATTAATTATTTCAAATATAAACAATAAATTAAAATTAAATTCAATATTTTTCAGTTTTTTTATTTCATTCCAATTAAATATAACCTACGAATCACATAGTAACGTAGCGGCCTGTTACAATCTCACTGCTGGGAATAGGCCTCCTCTCTCCGTTTTTGGAGAGAAGGGTTGGAGCTACCACTTGGTAGGTTACACATATCTCCAGAATTCTCTAGAGATATGCAGGTTTCTTTACGATGGTTTCCTTCACCGAAAAGCGTGTGATAAATTGCAATTATCAATTAGACACATGAGTTTTAATAGAAAAACTCATTGGTGCCTGCCCGGGGTTTAACTCGTGTTCCCCTCGAAAGAATCGCACGGTCTCACCGCTGGGCTATCACAGCTTTCACACACACAGCAGCACACGAATCACATACTTAGTATTAAAGTGAAGTAAAAAAAGTTGTTTTGTAGTAAATTGTAATAAAGCGTAGCGCCTACAAAACTTGTGAATGTTTAAGAGACCCAGAACTTCGAAGAGCAAGAAAACACATTATTTTTAATAGTTTGTTGGGCTATGCCATAGATGGCGTTGGGATAAAGATTACAATGTATCTAACTAAAATAAGCCTTATTTTTATTTGGTCATTTTGTAAAGCGTGCGAAATGTAGATACGTAATTGTATAAGTATGCAAAATTGTAAAATAGGACATCGTATGACATTCGTTGTATTCAATTAAGAAACATACATACATTCTCCTGCCCTTATCCCACTTTAAGTGGGGTCGGCACAACATGTAACAACTTGTTGTCACATGATTTGGCTACGTATTTTACGACCGGCCGCCTGCCTGACGTCAACTTACCTTAGTCACCTTTTACGACACCTCGGTAAGAACTGAGGGTGGTCTATTCTATGCAGCCGGATACCACATGGCATATACCTTAGTCGCCTCTTACGACACCTCAGTAAGAAAGGAGGGTGGTCTATTCTATTCTGCCGGATACCACACGGCGTATTTGTATTCAATTAAGATGTGGTGCTTTATTTTATTTTGTTCTTCGGCTCTCGACGTGGATTTCAACATTGAATTTGATAAATGTATATAACTCACCAGTCCGTTTACTATTTCCTTACTAAAATACATATTAGTCATTTGCTCTTTGATTGATGATTAATGATTTATATTATAGTACATAATATATATATATATTATAGTAGCTATAATAGGATTATTTTGCTACAATAACAAACGCGGATTATAGAAAAATAATTATATTATAGCTTTTATTGATCATTCGCGTTATTTAGAAAGAAAAAAAGACTAAATAGACAAAAAAATACACTCGCATTATTCTGGATGTTAATCGGCGGCATACTTAGAAATAATTTAGTTCTGTCTATTCCTTAATACTATGAAATGTAGAATTTATTTATTTGTTGAGAACTGTATCTCCATACCTCCATATCTTGGATTTCACTCTTTATATATAAGACACGGAATTTACTTATGCCATGAAGTTCGGTGTCCGTAAATATTAGATTCGTTCCAAGCCCTATAGTCTGCTTCATATCTGGTACAGAATAGGGATCTGGAACTTCTAACCCAGGTAAACCCTCGGGATCAGGCTTTTTGAAGTGCTCCAAAGCCATTCGAATGGATTCACTGAGTTTTTTTTCACCTTCTGCGAGCTTTTTACTCGTTGTCGTTTCATAGTATGATAAATCATAATCTGAAAAAATTTAATAGCAATTTTACTTTTCTGATAACGACGGGTAAATATGAAAAGGAGTTCGTTTGCAAATATATGTAAAGTGTTAGCGATTTCAATTTTATGAAATTAATTTCAAAAGTGTATAAAATGCTATATCCATATCTAGTAATGTTGTTTTGTAAATTTATATATTATTATATTTTCAAGAAACACAAATATTTTATTTTAAATTGGAATTTAGTTATGTTTTTAAGGTGAAGTAATATGAAAAATTAACTTCTTAAGTTTATATAAAGACTTCTTGAACTTATTAAGGTAATTACATTTGTAATATTAGTGAAATTATAAGTTAAATTGTTTAGACGTAAATATATTTTAGTATTATAATATCACATTATTTTAGTTACTAAGTATGCGATTCAAAAATGTATATAATATATAGGAATTCACTTAATATGTAATAGTTTGGCGTAGGTACTTTTGCTTTTGCTAAATTTGAGTATGAAATTTAACAAAAACGTATATTACGTACGTACGTACGTATAAAAACGTATATTTGACGTATATTTTCCATTTTTGACTTAGGTGACTGAGAAATCGATTCAAAAAGAGACACAATTTTACTGACACAGTCTTTCATATTATACAATCTCTTAGAACACATGTTATAAGATAAAAAAGCAGTATAAATGACCTAGAGTTTAGCACATTAAGTCACGTATATAGATAAAAGATTTAGAAAATAGTACAAATTACGATAGAACAAAATATAACCTCGAACCTAGCTCTTTGAACAAATTTTGAATAAATTTTGATCACAAACAAAAAAAACCCCACTATTTTAATTATAACACACACCTTGGCTATTTACTTTTAATACAAACAATATTAATACATATAACGTTGTCCACATTTCGTCAAACAATATAGAAGTAAAGTTTTATATTAGTTCTTGAATTTGGGGCATATTAAACATTCCCCAAGATCACCAGGTCACCTTATCTTTTACGAAATACGTAACTCGATGAGTTATACGTAATTTTTATCATTCTTAGTATACTCTAATTCATAGTATGTTATTTTTTGTATTAATAATTACATTAATATATAAAACAAATATCAGTACACGTAGGTTTAAGAACTGTCCTAATAAAAGATAATCTATTCCTATAACTATTCAGGGAACGCGATCCTACATTATATGGCTCATAGGCTGCAATAGTGGCGCAACTCAAAAAACACGTGTTTTTTTCTAGGAATAGGTGTAAACGTCAAAATACGCGTTATTTTCAGAAGCAATACCGGCAGAACTCATAATTCAATATTAGACTTTTCGTTTAAGTAAACTAAGCATTTTTTTATGCACTTTCCTTAGCAAAGAACACTTTAAACACATTTACCTCCAATATGATGTTATTGAGTTGATATTGAAGCCTACGACCGATATATGTATATAACATAAATACAAAAATTACCGCAGTATTATTAGTATGAACATTTTAGAGTTTGGATTAGGGTTTATTTAGAGCATATAATATGGAGATAGATGCTGGGACGCATGACATATATTAATTCATAAACAATTCCGTACTAATTAGTAACTCTCTTATTCTTGCTAATAATTGGATAATATCCTTTAGATTAAAAATAGCAAATGCATATAAAATAAACTTTGGTAATTTCGTGCTACAGAAAAAAATTTCTAAAGACTATTTGCCACATTTTTTAATGTTGTTTATAATTTTATGTTATAAGATAAGATAAGATAAACTTTATTGCGTTTTACAAAAAGAAAATAAATATGTGCAAAGTATACTACAACCACGCCCTTGTACATGTTATTATTCAAATCTCTCTTCTTATTTACGTTGTGCCAAGTAACACCGCCCTCTGTATTAACCTTTATGAAACCCTTGTCACTTAATACTCAGTGGCGTATCTATCGGAGGGCTAGAGGGGGTAGTACTCCAGGGTCCCTAAGCTCTAAGGGGCCCCTTTAGGCTTGCCACAGCCCGGAATACGAATCATTTTACCTGGCGCTTTTCAATATCTAGCATTAGCAGGATCATCTCGCTACCCCTAGGGGTGGCGGGGTACGGGTCTCTTGGCGCGCTTCCTTACCCGGGCTGGTCCTCGCAGGCCTGGACGATGTTCGGGCCTGTAGGCCCAGGTCACCTAGGTGACCTAAGGGATGTCTAGTTCGGTGGAGGGACTGGGAGTGGTAGCTCCCAGACCGCGGTGTCTTGTTCCGTGGTAACGTCATATTCAGGTGGTCTTATCATTTCCAGTGTTTTCGCTCTCTCGCCCGTCGCGTCATCCTCGTCATCGCCATCGGCGATTAAGTTTCATAATTTAATTCAATATCTAGCTACGGCACTATCTACCTTTAACCTAACACCGAAAAAACAATATTTTTATAGGTTAAGCTAATATATTTAACGTTTGTCTCATGAGCTACACAGATTATAAAAAATTGAAAGAATGGAATACTACATAACAATTTAAGTCAGTTCTTGATGTTTTACGAATGCAAATACACGGAAGGTTTTTTTTATATTACTTTTGTATTGCTAGTATTTATAAAGATTAAACTTTTAGAAAAAATATATTTTTTAGATAGAAAGTTTTGGTAACAATAAATATGGCATTAATAATTTAATGATTGAGTAGTGTCTGACGAATAATAAATGAAAAATGGTAAAAGAATGGTTTTTAATCGCTTATATAAATAGTTTTAATCAATCCAATCTATTAAATAAGTTCGTGGTTTATTATTTGTAAATATTGATTATAACAAATAATTACTTTCGATACTATCCTATTTTATTAGTATTAACATATCATGATTATTAGCGGAAATTTCCAATTTTTCAGCGGGTAACGATAAAATGAACAGAAAACCTGTTCTATTAAGTTTAACTAAGGACTGCACCGTTGGCGCAGGTGGCAGTGACCCTGCATTCAGCTCCGCGGGATGCGTGTTCGATTTCTGAAACCAATTTCTGAGTTCTTCGGGTCTGGGTGTATTTATGTATGTATGTATGTACTGTACCATAGCACAGGTAATAATTTACTTATTTTAGCGACGGACAAAATAATTAATACGTGCGACTATTACATAGTCCCATATATATATATTTTTTTTAACAAAAATTAAAATTACCACATTAATATCATGTAAGTATGATACTGATTAAATCGTGTAAACCATATTGTTCTTAGGGAGAAGACGCCCCTCATATCGAATATTCAAGCACAGTTATGTTAATGGTCGCTTAAGCATTTAGATAAACGAGCCAATCATAAACGATTTGATCTTGAGTGACTTAAAGATTAAAATGACATTATAACAAAACGATTTTTCCTTCATGCCTATTAATATTACATTATTCACATCGTCATTAATTTACTCTAAGATAAATATAGTTCAAGATGCGTTCACTAAAATATTTTTGGTGCATTATAACAGTTACAAATCACTTAAGCTTAGTGTGAGTATAAAATAAATGAAAGATTTACACAAGCATAAGCTATCAAATACCCAGCGGCCCGTGCTACTCTTTCGATGGGGTTAGGAGTTCATACCCCTGGCAGGCACCAATGAGTTTTTCTGTTAATACTTAGGTGTCTAATTGATAATTGCAATTTATCAAAAGCTTTTCTGTGACGGAAAACATCGTGAGGAAACCTACATAGTAAAAAGTAAAGCAGCGGCCTGTTACAATCCCACTGCTGGGAATAGGCCTCCTCTCTCCGTTTCTGGAGAGAAGGGTTGGAGCTAAGACCTACCACGCTGCTCCAATGCGGATTGGTAGGTTACACATATCCCTAGAATTCTCTAGAGATATGCAGGTTTCCTCACGATGTTTTCCTTCACCGAAAGCGTTTGATAAATTGCAATTATCAATTAGACACATAAATTTTAATAGAAAAAACTTATTGGTGCCTGCCCGGGTTTGAACTCGTCTGCCCCTCGACAGAGTCGCACGGTGTCACCGCTGGGCCATCACAGCTGCGAGGAAACCTACATATCTGTAGAGAATTCTTGGGTTATGTGTAACCTACCAAACCGCATTGGAGCAGCGTGGTAGGTCTTAGCTCCAGTCCTTCTCTCCAAGACTTAGTAACAGGAGACAAGGTTTAGTAACAGAAGTTACTTTGCTTTTTGCTTTACTTCAATAAAAAAACCATGCACATGTTTTTGAAAGGTTGTTAACATAGTTGGTTGGTTTGTAGGTTGGTAATAATTTACATGGTTCTCTTTCATTTAATAAGATTCACTACTTATTGTGTTATATAATGTTGGACTGGATTTGACGTGAAAGGAAGCGGTCTCATTTTATTGTGATTTCGCTTATATGGATAAAAAACTTAATCTAACATACCTCATTACTAAGAGAACTTTTGACACACTTAAAAATAACTAGAAAGTTCGAGTGTACAAGTGGTTTGGTGGGGCGATAATGTGCTTTCCAAGTTTAGAGTTTTGTATTAATGGAGCCTATATTTTTCTGAAAACATTAAAGCAACCCCTAATTTTGTATAGACTTTGACTGTATGTGTTACTCTACCGGATAGCTAAGTTGATAAGTGTTTTATCGATACGAAGCTGTGTAGAAACTTGTCTCGAACACATTTAAAATAGTTTATTTCTTCAGAAAATTGGGATCTCCTCTTCATTGCAACCGTTATTTGATCGTCACGGTTGTATGCGCTTTTTTGGCACCTATGTCATCGGTGGTCAGACCAGTGAGATGTAGGTGGAAGCAACTGAAATAAGAGAGTTTGGGTGTATCTTACATCAGGGTCTCGAAGTACGATTTAGAAAAGCGTCTAAAGAGATGAGCTATAATGGGGAGACGGACGTTTCGCATAAACCAAGGGCAGCCAGTGGCTGTCCTCATGAATCGATTCTGCAGTGTTTAGAGTGTGAGCAATCTAATTTTGAAATTTGCTTAAATGCGACGTTCGGATAGCTTTTTATAGTTTCACTTTGTTGTGGTGTGACATCTTGGTTTTCTTGCATAACATCGGATAAAGTCGTCCCATTTACGTAGCCCTATTGCAGACTATGTGTATTTGCTTGTGAGAAGTCACGGAGGATTGAAAGTTACATCTTAGAGCAGTGATGGGCAAAGTACGGCCCGCAGGGCAACTCTGGTCTGCGAGATCATTTAATCCGACTCACTGAGGGTGAGACCGTTCGACTCTTTCGAGGGGAACACGTGTTCAAACCCGGGCAGGCACCCGGGTTCACTTTTCGGTGAATAAAAACATCGTGAGGAAACCTGCATATCTCTAGAGAATTCTGAAGATATGTGTAACCTACCAGTCCGCATTGGAGCAGCGTGGTAGGTCTTAGCTCCAACCCTTCTCTCCAGAAACGGAGAAAGGAGGCCTATTCCCAGCAGTGGGATTGTTACAGGCCGCTACTTTACTTTTACTTACTACACTGAGAGTCCATCGACATGGTTAGTGTCTAATTACACTATGTTACGTTTGGACACGTGAATTTTTTTTATAATTCTGGCCCTCCTCTATAATTTCCTCAAACTTTGTGGCCCCCAATTAAAATAGTTCGCCCACCACTGGCTTATACTAAAAACATGCTGTTTTCCGTTGTGTGGTTTCCGTGTGCTATCCGGCAGAATAGAATAGACCACCCTCCGTTCTTACGAGGTGTCGAAAGAGGCGACTAAGGTATGTGCCGTGTGGTATCCGGCTGCATAGAATAGACCATCCTCATTTCTTACCGAGGTGTCGTAAAAGGCGACTAAGGTAAATTGACGTCAGGCAGGCGGCCGGTCGTAAAATACGTATGTATAAATCATGTGACAACATGTTTGTAACATGTTGTGCCGACCCCACTTACAGTTGGATAAGGGCAGGAAAATGATGATGATGCTGTTTTTGGTTGTGTAAAAGCTTGACAGTGTAATTTTATTTTTGTCAAGGAAAATAACACTTCAAATATATTGTTGTAACAATAAACTTTGCTAGATCCTTTGTACAACCATAAAGTAGTCTAGAAAAACACTTAGAAAACAAGAAAAACATTATCAACCTGTTGAGAAACCAGTTGTTTTACGATGAATGGTTTTCATTGTCATTCTCAAGGTAACAATATATCAACTTAAAACCGTAAATCCTCAATAAGTGAGTTTTTAATAAGCACACTTGATGATGGATTCAACATTATTTTAACGTTTCGATTTTAAATCGATAAAAAAATCCATACAAATGTTATAAATAGTTTGTCTGTGTTTTTGTCTGTTACGCTTTCACTTCGGCTAATCTGCAGAACCAATAATGAAAGAATTTGGTGTAATTGAAGTTTATACACCTGGGTAAAATATATAATATAGAATTTCCGATTTTTTTCGTGGGGACAAGGAAAATGCACATACTCGTATATGCAATATGTGTTTTTTTTTCTTAAGTTTTTTATTAAGGGTGTTTAATCGCGTAAGTTGGCACGAACTATGTTGTGGGTACGGCTTAAAAAAGTAACGGCCTGTTTATATCCCACTGCTGAGAATAGGCCTCCTCTCTCCGTTTTTTTGGAGAGAAGGATTAGCGCTAAGACCTACCACGCTGCCCCAATGCGGATTAGTAGGTTACACATATCCCCTAGAATTCTCTAGAGATATGCAGGTTTCCTCACGATGTTTTCCTTCAGAAAAGCGTGTGATAAATTGCAAATATCAATGAGACACATAAGTTTTAATAGGAAAACTCATTGGTGCCTGCCCGGGTTCGATCTCATGTTCGTCTTAAGAGAGTCGCACGGTCTCACCACTAGGGTATCACAGCTATCACGGCTTATATTTATTAAATTAATTCACAATATTGAATGTATAATCGATGAGACCAGGCGACACTAACCGGAATTAGGAGACTCATATCCTAAGGAAATTCCTGGAAAATGTGTTACTTTACTTTATTTTGTATTAAAAATGCACAGTATTTGAAGTTGTTGATTTTTCTTTGTGAGTATTGTAACGAAGTATTCAGATTTGTCAATAAGTTCATAATATAGTAATTTTACATTTTAATACAAATTTATGAACCACTCAATTGCAATAAACATCATATCTAATTTATGTAACGTGATCTTTATCATAACAAATTGATTGTTAGGTATTAACACTCAACCTGAATAAGGATAATTTCAAGGTAGTAAATATAATTTTAGTTATGATATGAGTACAATAAGTGTTAATAGAAGCGTTTAATAAATGGAAGCTTTTAACTAATGTCCTTACTGTTAACTGTTAACTGTTGCAGCATCGGATCATGCTTATCATAAACACGCATTGTCATCGGGACTGGAACAGTATGTAAAATTTCAAAAGTAATAATTAAATTATTTTGCTATAATCCGCTATACCGTAAATAGAAAATATATATAGTGTTAAATGTATAGTGGACTATCCGTATTTTCATACCCGATACGTGCAGGATTCGTTAATACACATCCACAAACCTCCACCACTTCCACCACAATACACAAGCACTCCACGACAAAATCGCAAAGATTTGCGATTTTGTCGTGGAGTCTATCTCCTGATGATGCTTCGGTTGCGGGGCGAAACGATTGTTGAGTTTGTGATAGTGAACGTGTGTAGTGTATTGTGGTGGAAGTGGTGGAGGTTTGTGCATGTGCATTTACGAATCCTGCACGTATCGGGTATGAAAATATGGATAGTCCACTATACATTTAACACTATATATATATTTTCTATTAACTGTATCGCATATTTTAGCAAAATAATTTTATTATTACTTTCGTATTATGGATCTCCGCAAAGTAACGCCTAATTCTATAAATTATGAATAAAAAACTCGAAATAGTCCTGACCATCATGATATACAGAGATTTTGCAAATGGCCAAAACCAGCATCAAAAATCATTAAAATCATCAATATCCTTATCAGATACAAAAGTGGCCATTCATAGAAAAAAAAAGAATCACGGAAATTTTATAAACTTAACGATTATATTAATTAATCGCTGTCGTGGTTTTATAATAATGTATTTGTTTCTTTCTCAGAAGTACATTACATTATTACACGAAGTTAATAATAATTGAATGTTATAGTTACTTTATTGGCATATATTAAAAGCATAAGGGAATTTTAATATCTGTAGTTAATTTTATTAATCTTCTCTTGGGTAAAAACATGAATGTTCTGCATGTAGATTCCTTGAATCGTTTATTTGAACTCGATGAAAATTCGATTATTTCATTTGCGTGACCAAATGAAATAATCAAATTTTATCGAATTTAAAAAAATTACTCAACCTTGCTGTGATAGCCCAGCGCTGCGACCGTACGACTCTTTCGAGGGGATCACGGATTCAAACCATGGGCATGCGCCAATGAGTTTTTCTGTTAAAGATTATGTGTCTCATTGATAAGTGCAACTTATCACACGCTTTTCGGTGAAGGAAAACAGCTTCAGGAAACCAGCATATCTCTAGATAATTCTGGGGTTATGTGCAACCTACCAATCTACATTGGAGCAGCGTGGTAAGTTTTAACTCTCCAGAAACGGAGAGAGGAGAGAGTTCTATGTCCAGCAGTGGGATATTGGGAACCTTAAGTTTCTATACAAGAATGTTTTATTCCGAAAGGTTGTGGTATTTTATTACTTGTAAAATTAAGACTCAAATAATGCTTTTGTCAATTTTTGAATTTAGTATTTTTAAGTATAAAATTGTACTGAGAGGAAAGAGTAGTTAGTTGAATTTAGTGAATAGTAATATAATAAAGCAAACATTAGTTAGCTTTTTTTATCGTTGCTGATATCCACGAAAAGTTGCAGACAGAAGCCAGTATCCAAAAAAGATTAAAGTTATTGTTTAAAAATCATACGAAGTGGTATAGCAAAAAAAAATTGAATTCATAGCTTCCGCATGACCTGACTTGAATGAAGATTTCATTCCTATTTCATCTTACGTGACATTGAAGAATTGTCGTCGAGTCGGCAATCACGAAAGTCATAAATTGATATAAATATACTAAAATGAATAAAACAACGTACCTTAAAGTAAAATTATTTTACTTCTTTTTGTTTAAACATTTCCGGTTGATACAAACAAATCTGTTTATAATTTACAAGTAATTGTTTTAAGTTTTGTTCAAGTTTCAGGTCTGGTTCAACTAGGACTTCCTTTGTTTATTTCCTTCATATTGTTCTTATGAAACCAATTTGTTGTTTTATATAGTTAGAAAAAGTACAAGACAGACTGTAGACAATTTTTTACTCTTTACATTATTGACAAGAAACAACACAATGGTAGTTTTTTTAGCCCGAACTATATACCAGAGGAGATGCGTTTTGAATACTAATCAGATATCGTCATTTCCACATTTCTTTTCCGCTTATCTTAAACTAGTTTTTAAACGCAACTTCGTTCGCGGGGACTGCAGTCTTATTATTTGATTTGTAACAGCCTGTCACTATGCTGGGCTAAGGCCTCCTCTCTCCGTTTTTGGAGAGAAGGATTGGAGCTAAGACCTAGCGCGCTGCTCCAGTGCAGATTGGTAGGTTACACATATCCCTAGATTCTCTAGAGATATGCAGGTTTCCTCGCGATGTTTTCCTTCACCGAAAAATGTGTGATAAATTGCAATTATCAATTAGACACATAAGTTTTAATAGAAAAACTCATTGGTGCCTGCCCGGGGTTTGAACCTATGTCGGCTCTAGAGAGTCGCACGGTCTCACCGCTAGGCTATCACAGCTATTTATTTGATTAAGTAAACCGTAATACTTATTGGTTAAAGTGGATCAACCTTAAAAGCTAGACATCGCGGACTTTTTTATGTAGAACTTTTAGAGGGGAACAATGTTGTAATACATGATTTTTGAATAACTTTCACCGTTTACTTAGCGCAGGCGAGGAAAGCTTTTAATTTTGCCGTTATCATAATATTTTTTATTGCTGCTCCCCTCCTATTCATCTTAGCGTGATGGTATATAACCTATAGCCTTCTTCGATACATGGACTATCTCACACTCAAAGAATTTTTCAAATCAGTCCAGTAGTTTCTGAGATTAGTGCGAAGCGCGATTATCGCTTATAAATATTAAAAAAAAGGTCCTTTATAAATATTATTATAATTTTAAACAATTTGCTATCTAACTGTCAAAAATTTCAGTGAATACTTATGTTATTAGTGCCTATATGCTTGGGATAAATTTTTAGTTTATTCGAGAAATTTATAGCTAAAAAAATAAACGACAACGTTATCGTTAGCCCGTTATAGCACTAATGGGCAAAGGTCACCGCTTTCGATTAAAATTCGAGTCTACCAGTTCCAGTTCCTACCAGTAGTTCCTCTAAAGTAACCAATCAGTGAGTAACACATATAACAGGAATTCTCCTATGCCAATAATAATATCACGATATCCTTTCCCAAAAAGAGAGTTGCTAATACAAATATGAATTAGTCACGTAAGTTTCTAAAGAAATTGGTGCCTGTCCGCGATTTGAACCATCCCCCTGGTGAAGGGCTAACAGTTTTACCTTTCGGTTATGAATGTAATATCCCCATGATTCTCTGTAGAAATAATAAGAAAACAATTACGTGGAAACGTTAATCTCTCATCAAACGATTAGTTATAACATTTTTCAATCCGTACACCGACTATTCGACCTTCAGAATAATAAACTTGACACACTGTGCTCATAACAAATAACACATCAAAAGTATTGAACACATTCATGATCGAATGATCATCGTTAGTTCTGTGTATGTGTCTATTATCTGTCTATATATACTATACGTGAAGACGCCGTGTGGTATCCGGCGGAATAGAATAGACCACCCTCCTTTCTTACCGAGGTGTCGTAAGAGGCGACTAAGGTATGCGCCGTGTGGTATCCGGCTGCATAGAATAGACCACCCTCATTTCTTACCGAGGTGTCGTAAAAGGCGACTAAGGTAAGTTGACGTCAGGCAGGCGGCCGGTCGTAAAATATGTAGACCCCACTTAGAGTGGGATAAGGGCAGGAGAATGATGATGATATATATACGATGATGATAATGATTATACGTGAAGCTATAATTTTGTACCCATTTAAAAGAACATGGCGCACAGATATGCGTGAAAATTTAGTATACGTTGAGTCCCAATAGAGTAGCAAAACAATATTAATCTAAACTGACTAGTACTGCTGATGATGATGAATGAATATGATGGTGATGATGATGATGAATAAATATGATGATGATGATCCATGAATATGATGATATGATGTCTGATGTCCGTTATACTTTTAAGGCTTTTTGCGCCATCAATATTGATGAAATATTGAAAACTTGAAGTTTTTGTACCGGGCTAATATAAAGAGTACAAAACATCGCGTTTTTCCTTAAGAAATAATAAATTTCATTTTTTTACGTAAAATAACGTAATTGCGTTAAATTACTGTTTGAAAGTTGTGTTAAATTTTAGTTGAAGCGAAAGAAGTCGCATATATATATTCGTATATATGTCGTCGCGTATTCAAATAAATAAAATTAAATATCCAGTCGTGGAAATACTTTGGCAGAACAAAAGAAAATGTTAAAGGTAGAAAAATACCAATAATATTTTAACTTGACATGTTATTTATATAATTTTATAGTTCAACAAAACTTAAATGTCATTTAGGTTGCTATATATGTAATTAGTTATAATAGCTCCTTTGCTATTAACGTCAAATCGATGTAATGGATAAAAATAAGTATTTTAGAGGATGAACAAGAAGTGAAACAATTAGCACAATGTACGTCACGCAACTCCGGAAATAAAGGCGAGACAAAAAATAAATACGAAAATAATATTCCTTACATACTTTAAGCATATAAAAAAGTAATTCGTGGGCACAAAATAACAACATTTATGTAGGTTTTAAACATCTAGACTATTTTTATTCACGTTTTATTATATTATTCATTACATGCGTCAAAAGCGTAGCATTTATCATGAATAATAATAAAGTAATTGGACTATTAAAATTTTTGACGGAAAAGCCCTTTTGTAAACATTTCGCTCCGCTCCCTGACATTCTCTTCGTGCGTAGGCTTATTGTTAGGTCGATAAAGTAGGTAGTGCTAATTTCCGGAATTCCTTCCGCGCTGTCCTTCACAGGTCGTTGACTTTCTTGATATCTTATTTACCCTTTTACGTAATAACTAGACAATTTATTCGCATACTTTTTGTTTAGTACGATCAGGCTAGTCCTTTGCTGCGATCTCGACTGATAGAAAGCGAATGTTGCAGCCTAAGGTGGACCGTGCTTCCTACTTAAGTGCTTATTTAGTATTTTTTTCAATCTAGTCATTAATAGGAAGGCATGTGCATATGAATGCCGACGCAGTTGAAGAGGCACGCAAGGAAAAGAAGAAATTATTATTTTTTAATTTCGCAAGTTGTTCCGTTGAGATAGAAAAGTTACTAGTAACAAATGCAAATTGATTTGTGCAAGCTGATTTGTCTTAGGTTCTGAAATCATGGACCTAATGGCCTAAAACGAAGTCTATGATGGCTATATGCCTGATCCTTGCTAAGGGTTAGGAAGTTTAAACTCTTGTAGTTAATTTTTTAATGAAATTGTGGTCAAAAGAGTTAATTAATTGTATTCTTCAGTTCTTGACTCTTCATATCAAAATCAACGTCGATCAGTTGGTCCGTTTGAATGCGAAAGAAGCACAGAGATCTATCTACTCTTATATTTATATTATTTATATGTTTTCTACCATTATTAATAACTTAATAATTTACAGTAAAGTTCAGAACTTGTTTCTACCGAGCTTTTCCAGTAAGGAATAGGAGTATCGCGGAAATTTATCAGGCTATATAGTATTCTTTACGGTATAAAGTTCTCGATGAATTATAATTTCAATATTGTATTTTTTGCGCACCCTTGCAAAGAGCGTCGGTAACTGTTTAATGAATGACCCGTCATCGAGAAAGTTTTTTTGAGAAATGATACCTATCTGGGTTGCTTTTCCTCATATCGAGATCACATATATTTATATGTAACCTTGACATTTGAGCTTACCGGACATTGTGTATATGCTCGGATAATTTATGTACCTAATTTTATAATATAAAAGTATGAATAGTTGGTGAACGATATGTTACGCAGAAGATGATAAGAATCTTTTTCTTTTCCTTATATTCAGGTGAATATAAGGAAACCTGCATGTCTGGAGAGATATAGGTGTATCTCTCCAGAGATATGCAGGTTTCCTCACAATGTTTTCATTGCCGAAAATGGTGTGATAAATTAAAAAAAAAACAATTAGAACCCCAACGCCCATCGGTTCTACATACGTACGTGTAAAATTTAAAATATTAATCAAGCATATTTGCAAAGGTGCTTGCTTAGGGAGGGTGCGGTCTTTTATATATATCTCTATTTTAGGGTTAAAATAGTGTTTGCGCTTACGTTAAGCTTTTATAGGAGGCTCCGTTTGAATGATTAAACGCCTTGAGCATACTGTGAACTTATTTTTAAGTTATAAATAAAGAGTTATATTACGGTTATTATAATAAGATGCGTTATAAAATTTGAATGCGATACTGTTGCGATGCTATGCGTTTTTGAAGGTAAAACGGGACCTTTGTATCCTAGTTGTTTGCTGGTACATAAGTTTCGTTAAATCTTCATAAATATTGCTCCAGCGGAACTCATGAAAGCGTAAAAGACAGACGAACAAAATACACTTTTGTATTAAAGTATTAAAATACACTTATAATATTAGTATAAATATAAACGTTTCCTACAAAATTAAATTATAACAACGATATTTTTCCTCTATACTTATTCAATAAATAACAAGCAATTTTCTCAAAAGTCAACCTATTTAATCTTTTCCAACAAATTCTCACATTCCCGGCGACAATGTTTTTTTATAATATTCACCTAACTATTTAAAGGAAGTTGTATTTGAAACATGTAACAAAATGTTTTTATAATTAAACATTTATATGATCCCGCACTGTTGCTTAATATTAAAAAAAATGTAAACAATAAGTGTTTATTTAATTTCAATAGCCTTTAAGGTTATTAGCGATTACATCGGGAAATAAGAAAATTGGATAATAATGAGAATATCGTATTTATTTCACATGAATCGGATATTAATATTGTTGCATTAAAAAATAATCGAGCAATTACTTAACTTCCTCATTTTTATTTAGTTTAATATATAGCTATATAATCGGTATATACATCTACCTTTATATATAAAAATCCTGTGTCACGTCCCGTGTTTATGATCTTCAATCGAATCGATTTAAATGAATTTTTGTAGGCAGTTATACTTTGGTCCAATTTAAACTTCGGTGCTGAGGTTTTTATCCGATTATTCTTTTTTTTTATTTTTATTTAACTTGCGTTGTATATACATACAATATATACACAGTTTGTATGTGAGGTGGAATCTTGCAAGTTAAATTTGAAAACCATTGTGCTGAAATTTAACTTACTGGTCCAGTCCCGATAAGAATGCATGTTTATGATAACTATGACCTGATGACTTGTTTCATTGCGAATTCAAAAGGTTTTTATGCTTAAAGGGTCTTATTTATTTTAATTCTATAATTTTTCAACAGATGTTATGTGTTCGTTTGAAAACCGTCATTGTTGTATATTTACGTAGCCCTAAAAGTACTCAAAAATATTTTTTATCAGAAAGCTTGAAAGTTTATGTAAAAATGCGTTATATATTTTATGATTAGCTGTTATTTTTAATTTTTGAACTTTGACATATTATTTAATTAAAATGGGGTGTGAAGTTCGCCGGATCAGCTAGTAAATAATATCTTATAGTTGTATTCTTCATTCACTCTGTATTCACCATAACATATTTTGTCTTTTATAGAAGATATATTTTAGAACATTACGAAATACAATATAACCTGTGTCTATATTAAAAGGTTTATACTTTAATGATTTCTTAAATTCAGGTCGAAAAAAGACTTATTATGTTCATTTTTTTTTATCAGATTAGGCAAGCGCCTGGCTACCATCTCGACTGATGGAAAGCGACAGATGCAGCCTAAAGTGGACCGCGCTTGCCAAAGTAGTGCCTATTCACTCTTTTTTTGAATTTTGCTAAATTGTAGGTATCCGGGAACACATATGCAGGAAGGCAATTCCATGCCTTGGCTGTACGGATGAGGAAAGATAAACTGAACCGCTTTGTCCGAATTTTTGGTATATTTATGGTATAACGGTGGAGCCCTTCACGGCGTCAGCACTTTATAACAAATATTTATATTTGTGGTTTATTGTTACTTAATCTTCGTGTTGAATATCATCTACGTAATAATTATTGAGACATTTAAACTAAAACTTGACTAAATATATTAATGCTACCAATTTGGCATGTCGTTTCGAATCATCATTTTCTTTAAATAACTGGCTCTATGTTTGCAGTAGATATTTTTAAAACATTCTCGAAATACGAATAATTTAATTTTGACTTATAGTTAATTTACCTATCATATTACTAATTATTATACAATGGTTAGTTGGATATAAATATATAAAAAAAATATTAATATATTGGAAAATCACACCCACGGTTGTCCGTCCCCAAAACAAGTAACTTACAATTTGTATTATGTGTGACAGACAACTGGTAAATATATAAATATTATTTTTAAATAAATACTGAAATACACACAGACTCGAAAAACTAAGAAGTTGTTTATAGAAAATGTTGGGCCTCGGCGTGAATCCACTGGATCCAGGCGGCGCAAGATCGTGTGGTGTGGCGATCCCATGAAGAGGCCTATGTCCAGCAGTGGACGTCCATCGGTTGACGACGACGGCGTGAATCGAACCCATGACCTGCGGAGATAAAGGCAGGGTAACTGCCAACTGCGCCAATAGGCCAGTCAATTTGTCAGTTTATCGTTGATTTAATAAAAACCCTAGATTAGGTCAGATTATCGTAGTTTATGTAAAATAACTTTAAGCAATGATGTGTTCTGTGCAATATATTAATAACAAGTTATACACATAACTTCGTCCCTTAGGTATGTACTGTGTTTTATCTTCCTCCGGAATGAAAAAGGGGATTTTTCGTCCTATATGTTGCCAGGATATAAGTTTCAATTGCACCAACGTTCATCAATATTGGGTGGTACATTATCCTCGATAGTGTCAAATCAAATAAAATCAAATCAAGTGTTTTATTTTTGCATTACAGATTACAATCGATATCCTAATAACAACTTATAAATATTGAACAGTACTGTAATCTACCATATAGGGTGTACAAAGAAAAGAAAATACCTTGAACATTAATTTAATTTATTAGTGTAACAAACAAACAGACGGACAGATGAACTTTGGCTTTTGAAGTATTACTATAGAATGTTAAAGTATTACTTAATATTGGCGTAAAGTAAATGTATACACAGTATAATATTAGAGTATTATAATATTACTTATGACTAATATAGATACGATCATTTACTTCAAATATGTATATGTTATATCTATTTTAAATTACTTACACGCTAGTACTATACAAATCATACTCACGTGGAATGGTCCCAAAAATAAAATGTGTCTAATATTGTATATAGTTCCTCTAAGACTCTATCATCATTTATCGCTAGATGTGTTAGGTTTTAATCTAGGTTTTGGACTTCGACAGCAAATCTATTATCAAATAACATCAAAGTTACGGTAAGGGTCTCAGAGTACACTTAAAAAAATCCCATGACTTTTCGTAACTATGAAATGATATTTCGCACAGCAATAAATGTCCTTTTATGTTTAATTTCTTACGTTCGTTTCCTCACCTTGATAATACATAATCAGGCACTTCTTACGCTATATAAAACTATTGGTTTGTCCGGTCATTGCTTAGTGTTCGTGCTGTCGTAGAAAGAATATCTCGCTTAATCGACAAAATGGTTTACAGTTCAGTTACAGTTCTTGTTTTGTTGTGTGCCGTTAATGCCGGCCTCTTCGCGCAGATACGTGAGTATTTTGTCAGATTCGCTGATTGGTAGCGATTGTTTACTATATTATTTACGCTTAAAGGTATCACAATTATTTTATCATATTTTTGTTTATTATTTATGTTTTTCCAGTTATTTAATATGAAAATAGTGAAATAATGAATTCATCTATCTCATCTCTCTCATTCTGAAGTAAATTTTCGGTTCGATTTCTTCTGCTGGGATGAACTAGCCCTCAAACTACTTATTTGTAGATTTACTCATATCATTATATCAATAAAAATATTGTCATTTAATGATTTAAGTTTCAAAAGCAAATTGGTAACAAACATTTGAGCTAGGGTTTTTTTAATAACTTAATATTTATTTAAATTATATATGTCTGCAATAATAAATAAATAAATAATAAATAATAAATTTTATTTCTTTTTATGCTTAAATTAATTACAGGGTTTTGAGACCTTCTAGTAAGCATGACAATGCCTGTATCAGAAGAATCTCGCTCTTCCATAACAATGATAATTTTAAGCTTACGTGGTTTTTATTACTGTTCGTATAATATTTATATATTTATAACATTTATATTTATATATCTATATCTATCTATACTTATTGTTGTGTTTTTGGATGTGTATGTATTTGTGTGTGTGCATGTGAGTTATTCGAATGTTATATTTTTATTTTATTTTTTTATTTATTTATTTATTTATTTATTTTTTTTTTTATTTGTTTTTTTTTTTTTTTTTTACTTACGATATAATATAATTATAAGATTGGTTCCAGTAAAGCTTCTGTTTCCTCATAACTTAAATCTGTTAGCCATGCATTTAATATTTTTTTGCATTCATATATTGTCTTAGAGTAAATATAAGTTTTTTTATTTATTTTGTTGTACAACACCGTAGATATTTTTTTATATTGACGTCTGGCAAAATTAGTTTTAACTGAAATTCCGGTGACAACAGCGTTAATTGTTCTTCTAAGTAAAAGGGTGGAGTCAAAATGTACTGTTTTATGTAATTTTAGAATAGTATTAAAAATATATAAGTGTCTGACAGTTAGTAATTTACTTGTTGAATATAGCAGGTGTGTGGGATATCTATATGGTTTAGAGTATATTACTTTTAACAAATAGCGCTGAGCCCTTTCTAGCTCTATAAATTTTGTTTTGACTGCTCCTCCCCATACCGGTATACAGTAGGTAATAAGGGACTGAGCTAATACTATGTATATTTTGTTAAGTAAATCGGCCGATGCAACATTTCTTAAAATTTTAAACATCCATGTTAATTTTCTAATCCTGTTCGCTACGAGTTCAATATGATTGTGCCACGACAATCTTTGATCCAATATAACACCCAAGTATTTAGTAGAGGATACTTTGTGAATAATTGGACAAGTACAATTTTTATTCTTCTTCTCACAATTATGTATCCTTATACTGAAGTGACTTTGTGGTTGAGTATTGTTATTTATTGAAAAGCACATGTAATTGGTTTTAGAGGCATTCAGAGTTAGCAAATTAACTTTTAACCATGCAGCAATCTTAGCAAGTCCTTCTTCAGTTGCCATTTGTACATCATTCCAAGAATCACCAGAGAAAACTATCGCCGTGTCATCAGCATAAGAAAAAACTTGGCCATTATCCACCTGCATATTACACATATTATTGATGTAGATTAAAAATAATGTTGGCCCTAAAATACTACCTTGAGGAACTCCATAGGTCGTATATGTCTCTGCACTAACATATTTGCCCACTTTAGTGCACTGTGTGCGGTTACAAAGGTAATCTGAAAAAAGTTTCAGTGGCTTTCCTCTTACACCAATCTGTTCCAGCCTGCTTAAAAGGATGGTGACAGAGACAGTGTCGAAGGCTTTTTTCAAATCCAAAAACACACATAAAGATTTTTTCCTTTGATCTAGCTGATAATAAAGTATTAAAGATTATAAATTTTGAGTGTAGGAAAATTAAATCTTCCAAAATTAGATTTGTTAAAATTGTTAATTTAATATATATTAACTATAGTTTAAAATATTTATGATACATGCTTGACTCTATATTTAAGTGTTTATCAAATTTCTTTATTTATTTTATTTACAACAATTCGAATTTAAACAATTGTTATGACAATCAACATACATCGAGGATAATAGAAATCTTAGGCAAAAGCGTTTTTTCAACCATATTTATTATATAATAGTATAATAGTAAATACTGACCTTTTTGAACTATTGCACCGGTAAGCGAAATAATAAATGACTGACAATCTAACGGTGATGAAGATTCTCAGAAATTAGGGACCGACTACTCTCTCTGTAGAGAGAGAGGGACAAGTTTTAAAACCTCCGGTTATGTATCTTGCTTACCGGTGCAAAACAGATACGCAACCGGATAGATTTCCCGGTTTATACCTTCTATACCTTTATGGTCAGAATTATTAGGAATCGTCTCAGACAGATCATGGATCGCATCATATACGATTGCAGTTAAGCACGCGTCCATTATTACGAAAAAAGGTTAAAAACAATAACGTATTATAAAAAAAACAATATAATACAAAGCCTTTAAGCTATTGTACTAATTTAAATAGTAGCATACTAGAAAACTGATCGTGATGGTTGAATGGAAACATGCATATCTCTGGAAAATTTCTAGGCTATGCCGATCCATATTAGGTTAGCGAGGTGATTCTTAAGCGCTAATCCTTTGCTCCCAGAGAGGAGGCCGTATAGAAAATGAAGGCCGCTATTTCGGAAGGCTGCCTTTATTTTCTTCTTAAATAGTGATATTAGCACGCTGACGTATTTGCAAGCCCGTAATGGAGTTAGTCACGTCCAACTCCAAGTTAATTAAATAGTAAACAAAATGGCCCATTGTCACAGTTGATATGATCCTGCCTTCTACTACTGGGTTCGCGGTTTCGATTTTCACCGATGACCAAACTTTTCTATAAACATTTTGTTGATCCTTGGATTCTGTGTATATTTATTTAAAATCGTACGATCGTGTGTATGATTCAAAATCAAATACAAAATATTCTCTATTCAAGTAAACTTGTAAACACGTGCATTTGAATCGTCAACTCTACTGTTGGTTTGGAAAGCTGTTTCTACCGAGAAGAGCCACCAAGGAACTCGGCGGTTGCTCTTTTCAAAATAATTCTTATACCTAGTTACATTTAGTCATAACTATCTTGTATAAGTTCGAACAGAAGCTTTACCGACGCTTTCTTATCATCAAGTAATTCTCAGCTGTATGGACTTTTGTATCAGCCTCCCTTTAATTGTTTTCAAACTGCCCACAAAATGCCCTACATATGTATTTATCATGGTAGATTTTAAACTTTCGCGATGTATTTATTTTGTTTATTAAAGAATTTTTTGCAAGAATTAGGCACAATAACAAAAAAAGAGCAGCGAAATCATTGAGCAGCTCAAAGATTCTTTGTATCCAACTAAATCTACCGGTTCCCATAGTCCAAAGTTTAAACAGATGACTTTAATAATATAAATGTCCGTATTATGACAATTCAAAACAATACATATTACTAATAATTCTTAGAAGTTAGATGATATTTCAGCCTCGTCCGGATATTAACGTGACTCTAATACATCATTCAATTCGAACAATACGCATACTTTTAATGTTTAGATTATTTTTTTCTTTGATCTAGCATTCGTTAGGTATTTAACATCAGCCTATTCGAATCCATCAACAAGTTTAACTTGAATCATATTCAAGAGACAAAATAAAAAACCGTTTGAAGCTAAAAGTAAAAGGATATGTATCTGAAAGTTATAAAGAAAAGTGTAAATATTTCTGTTATTACCAGTTGGGCAAATTTAAATATCATATTCCAGTAATTCTCAAAAGCATGAAGGTTTACAAATTACCTTTTCATTTAGCAAGACCGCATGATGATTTGTAAATGTAAATTCTTACAGAAAATTATTTGTTCCACCCGTTGTAAGACATTGCAAACCCTTGGTTAAGTGTTTAGGCATCACCATAATAAATACAAGAGGTTTGATGTGTAAAACTTACATTTGATACTTCAGACAATCCTGCATACTATAATAGTAAGATTACGAGCGTCAATTGAATTATTCTTTTCACTAAGGAATTCCGTCTTAGAAAACCATTTTTTTAGCATATGCATTTAATTATTCAATATTACCTTTACCAGTAATCGGTGCTTAGCTCAGAAGTGGGCTATTATAACTCTAGGCAAGTTCTAATTCTATAATTCGCTATTTATGCCTTTCATTTTTTTTAAAATATGATAATGTTTATATTTGTTCATATTTGTCGTTACCTGGCATTAAGCAAAATAGAAAACCTATTGACTCTTGTTAGCCCTAGCACAGGCCTCGGCCTATTTGGGCTGCACACCAAAAATAAATAATGTTAGTCTGGTGCTTTTGTCTCAATTATAGGTGTAAAATGTTATAACTTTTCAATGAATAAATAAATAAATAAAATAGATTCCGTGGCGGAAAATCCTACAATACAAAATCAAAATCAAAATAATCTTTATTCAAATAAACCATTTCAGGCACTTTTGAATCGTCAAGCATCAATATGATTAATGAAGCTACAACTGGTTCGGAATGTTGCTCTAACCGAGAAGAACCAGCAAGAAACTCGGCGGTCAATCTTTTAAATTTTTTCAATTATACATTATTAAACCGCTGTCTTGTATGAAGCTGAAAGGATTTTCAAATCCAAACACACATTTAATACATATAAGCGACCTTCAGTCCTGTAAAGTCACATACATTTTCAAACCAAAAACAACACACAAATATGTAAAGAATTTTTAATGACCTTTAAATTATTCAAACTTTCAACACTACAAAAACACCGTAAATAAGAATAAGTCGTAAATTTATCAACAGGTAACATCTCAATTAAGGCGATCGTGTTAATACGTAGTAATGTGACTTAATGGCCATATAAATAAGTGATAATAGTATTCGAACGATACTTTTTCATATTTGGAGGTTTAATGAAAGCGGGATTTGTATAAGAATTTGTATTTTCTTTTTATTTTCTACAAAACATTGAACCAAGGTTTTATTTCGTAACTTGAATATCGATAATAATTTGTATTTCGCATTTATTGTATTTAGCATTAATGTTAAAGTGTCCAATATAGAGAAACAGATAGCATTATTTTTCGAACGTTACAGTTTTTTCATAGCTTTGGGAACTGATCGGTGATACCGTGTCCTTGCCTCTATGGCGTCATGGGTTCAAACCCCGGGCAGGCACCAATTAGTTTTTCTATTAAAACCTATGTGTCTAATAACCGATATTTCCAACTTATCACACGTTTTTCGCTGAAGAATAACATTGTGAGGTAATCTGCATATTTTAGTAGAATTCCTGTGTGGCCTTCGAATCCGCATTGGAGTAGTATGGTGGGTCTAAGCGCCAACTTTTTTCTGTGAAAAAAGGAGAGTTATGGCCTATACCCAGTAGTGTATATGTAAGAGGCCGTTATTTTTTTTGCCACAATTCGTACTATAAACTTTCTGTCTATTTCTAACCGTATCCATGACGTCATTTGACGTAACAACCGGTAAACTTGACATACAAAACGAAGTATGCAATGTTAAGGACACAGCATCGCGATACAAATAGTCGCGCCCTTGACGTGCAATGAGTTAAAAGCACTTAAAATAACTTGTCAACTATTGGTGTAGTGGGTCTATGAACTAGATGCTAACTGACGCGTGACGGACGACACTGGTTACTGACGCGTTACAAATTTATCAAGGATACAACAATTGTAAGTTAGCTAAGCGGTAACAGCTAAGCGGTGCGTACTGTATGACTTTTCCAGGAGGTTATGTATTCAAACCGAGCAGTCACCAAAACTTTTTCTATTACACATACATTACATTTAACAATCGAACCTGTCTTTTTCTATTACAAATCATCGGTGTAATTTTATTCTAATACAACATGGTGATATAATTAATGGAAAATTAGTACATTCATTATTAAACAGTAAATTTAGTAGCTAACAGGCTGATTTAAATCTGTAAGTAGGTGACATTATTACTGCAATCATTTGAAATGCATGCGATTACATTACCTATCTTCTATTCTTAAAGATAAGTGCAGTAACCTTGTAGGAATAGTCCGAAGGTGAAGATGTTGTTATTTTCTTTTTTGTACATTATTCTTCTATACATTCTCTTTTGTATAACTCCGATTTAGGTAATAGTATAATTTTTTTTCCGAATTTTCTATATTAGCCCTAGCGACTTAACTGTGCGTTAACGAGCGGGACGGGCAAACGCAGAAGTATCGTAATAGTACAAGGGATGGGTAAAAAAATAATGAAATAAAGATTACTTGAGTTAGAAACACCGCAACCGCACTGCTCCGATGTGAATTGGTAGGTTACACAGGAATTCTCCAGAGATAATCAGGTTTCCTTACAATGTTGTTCTTCACCTAATAGCGTGTTATGAATTGCAAATATGAATTAGACACATAAGTTTTGAAAAAACACTCATTGGTGCCTACCTCGGGTTTGAACCCGTGATCCTCTCGAAAGAGTCGCACCGTACACTGCTGGGCTATCCATAGAGTAATCAAACTAGAGTAGGGCAGCTAACCTAAAATGTGCCCTATTACAGTATAGACAAAGCAAATGAGACTATCTATCTCTCTTTCTGTGAGATCTATCTGTCTCTCTTTTTTATGAGTGATTAGATAAATATGAAGTATACGAATTTCATCTTCCCTCTCATTATTTATTGTGACACTCTCACTTACAGGCTTCTTCCTACTCTACTCTAGTGTAATAATTAACTCTATTGGGCTCTCACAGCAAACAAATCGCCCCACCTGAAGACTAAAGTTACATGTCCTACACATAGAACATGTAACAATGGGGCAAAATGTTTGTCAAATTGTTGACAAACATTTGTTAAAATAAGTATGTGAATGTCATATCCGAACATGTTATGTTTTCATTTGGCTGGCCCGTTGGCGCAGTGGGTAGTGACCCTACCTTCAGCTCCGCGGGTCGCGGGTTCGATTTTCGCTGAGGGCCAACATTTTCCTTAAAAAATTTGTTAGTTCTTCGAGCCTGGGTGTATATTTGTATTTAAGTATGTATTTAAAATTATATATGTATATTTACCAGTTGTCCGTCACCCATAACACGAGTATTAGGTTACTTACTTTGGGAATGGACGTCCGTGTGTGTAAGTGTCCCATATATTTATTTATTTATTTATTTCAGCGGACTACATTAAAATCTGCAAACGAGATCAAAATACCATCAACAGCTGCGTGCGTGACACGATCGAGAGCCTGCGGCCGAAACTCATTTCCGGTATTCCAGAACTCAATGTGCCCTCTTTAGAGCCTTTTTTCATTCCAGAGGTAATGAACATTTTATGCTACTAAACCTTTTCATATATATTGAATTTTTGATAATTTAGTGTTTATTTTTGTAAAATAAGTACCTTAACGTATGTTTGGCATAATCTATACTTATAATAAAACAAAGTACCAAACTGTCTGTCTGTATGTAGTCGATTTACTCAAAATCTATTTAACCGATTTTTGTACGGTATTAAAAGACAGTGCAATTTTTCTGGAAGGTTTTGGTTAATAGTAGATAACGGTTTTAAAAAAACTTTTACGACTTTTTTTAAAAACGCAGTTGTAAAAAACTAGTCTGCTTTTAGCTTTAGTTTCGTTTTGCGCTTTAGTTTTGCGCTACGTAAACCAACAGAGATATTAAATGTAATGTATAAAGTAATGTACTAGGAAATTATAAATCTACGCAAATACTTCAAAAAAAGTGCTCGACAGCATGTCTCTATCTCTTATAATTAATTCACAATAACTAATTTTACACACAACACTAACACTCACAATAACTTTCTAAGCTGTGATAGCCCAGCGGTGAGACCGTGTGACTCTTTAGAGACCATTATGGGTTCAAACCCCGGGCAGGCACCAATGAGTTTTTCTATTAAAATTTATGTGTCTAATTGATAATTGCAACTATCACAAGCTTTTCGGTGAAGGAAAACATCGTGAGGAAACTTGCATATCTCTAGAGAATTCTAGGGATATGTGTAACCTACCAATCCGCATTGGAGCAGCGTGGTAGGCATTAACTCTGATTCTTCTCACCAGAGAGAGAGGAGGCTTATGCCCAGCAGTGGGATAGTAACAGGCCGTTACATTACATAACTACTTTTATGTTCAATATTCAATTAAATACAACGATTATTACAAACCGCAGGGACAGCTAGTAATAAATAAATAGTCATCATTCGCCCTTATCCCACTTTAATTGGGGTTGGCACAACATGTTTACATACACAGCCAAATCATGTTGTCACATAATTTGGCTGCGTATTTTACGACCGGCCGCCTGCCTGACGTCAACTTACCTTTGGCGCCTTTTACGACACCTCGCTAAGAAATGAGGGTGGTCTATTCTATTCTGCCGGATACCACACGGCTTAGTAATAAATAAACAGTAGCGACACACAAACCCACCTTTCTTAAGAATATTTCGCGGAACATAAAATGTAGAGTTATAGATAGTTTAAGACCCCTTCAGAGATTTGGGGCCCCGGAACACTGCGTCGTCTAACGCTCCGATAGCGAAAACACTGTCATATCAAGCTAGACGTGCGAAAATATTTCCATACATCCCTGAACTTGCAATTTACCCTTCCTACAAGCCCCTTGACATTCAGAAGATAAACTTTAAAGATGAATGCAATCATTATGAGGTGCAAGGGCGCACAACAATACATCGTTAAATTGCTTTTAAAAGTGTTTTACGATTAATGTATTATGTTAAAATGTTTTCAATTGTACATTGTTGTACTTGATATTATTTATTGGCGATATCGAATATTGATTTTTGCCTTCGTCATCTCGAACGATGAATTATTGTTAAGGCATGTACTTGTGTGTGGTCACATGAATAAAGTAAATAAGTGACTTTCGTTTAGTGTTAAAGTATATTCAAATTCAAATTCAAAATATTCTTTATTCAAGTACATTTTGTAACAAGTGTTTTTAAACTTCTACCACTGCGGAAAATGTTCCTACTGACCCAGCAAGATACTCGACGGTTGCACTTTTTAAAATATAATTCCAGTTACATTTTGTCATTGCGATCTTGCATAAAGTCGAAGAGTAGCTAGATGCATACTTGTCATTTATGTAATCCTCAATAGTTTAGTAGGCTTTCTGTACCAGCCTCCTTTTGATAGTTATTATAAACTGCTGTAATGTCAAGGCTAAAATTGATTAGTATAGAATCTTATACCAAAACCCACAAACGATTTACGTACTTTTGTAAGCCTCAAAGCCGAAGCAAAAGTAATTACAGAATGTATAAAAAGGTTTTAAATTGAAGGTAGTCTAATTTGTTAATTTTATGTTTTAGATAGTGGCAGTAAGCGGTGACTTGGTCCCACTGAAAGCTTCTGGGAAGGATGTTAAGGTGTCAGGCGCTGGAAATTTCACGATCAAAAGCGTAAAGTCAGTATAAATTTTCAACATTAACGCTACAATCTTTAATGACGAAATTATCTACAACGCCATCTATAAAAACCTTTGTAAACTATCTCGTAATATTGGTTGTTGAAACATGATTATAATGATTTTATTGAATATTCAATTGTAATTCAATCGGTATCCAATAGATGACAGGATTGTAAAGTGTTTCACTGCCACTTAAATATTCTTTACATTTGTTTTGATCTGCATAGAAGTGTAGAACACTGTTACAGTTGGCACTAGGTTACTGCTACTAAGGCCCAATTTCTTCTAAAGTGGAGAGGACAGGAGATGCGTTTTGAATACCAATCAAATATCGTCATTTAAGCTAAGCGGATAGGAGTTGTGGAAATGACGATATCTGATTTCCGTTCAAAAAGCATCTTCTCTCCTTTCCGCTTTGGTGAAAACCAGGCCTGAAGGCTTTCTTACTTACGGACAACCCTCCTCTGTCCTTACCAGTAATGATTATCTACGTATCACGCTTCTCCTGTATGAATATAAAGGTAACTAGTTTCACGCGCGACTTTGTTCGCGTTGACTTTAGTTTAATACTAAAGTCCTCAATTATTAACTTAGGGTTTTGTCCAATTTTTAAAGGAAAAATGGTAATTCTGCTATCCTTTATGTTAACCCGGTATATAAACCCTAGTGGTAACAAAATTCATTAATATTGCGGCGGTTTTGCTCTTCTTCCTCTTTCTCAATCGATGTTCGTCTTCCGTACTTCCAGTGATTTCCATATCACACAATCCTACGCCGCTTAGGTACAGCGGTTGATCGCGATCTTTGTGAGGTCGTTAGTTTACCTCGTAGGGATCAATTAACGTTGCGCTTTCTGGTGTGGGGTGGCCATTGAAGCACCTTAAGACCCCAACGCCCATAGGTTCTTCATACTGTGCCTCGCTCACTGCCGTTTCAGCTTCCCGAAACGTTGAGCTATATCTTTAGTTTTGGTTATACTACGGATCACCTCATTTATAATAGTGGTATGGAGTTACACTTAATCGAGAAATCTTAATCAGGTAGGTAATACTAATTTTTTCTTAAAACCAAATGAAGAATTGCCCTCTTGTTATTTAAATACGCGAGCTTTTAGCGAGGTTAATACGCTTTAACCACCACTAAACCACCAGTTTTTGGCAATTTTTTTTCTCATTCCACTACATTACATCAGGGCATTCATGATAAAATTAATGTTATTCAATACACCATTATTAAATTCTGTTATGCTGTCATTATCACCAATTTGTAATACACGTGCTTTTTGTCAAAATAGGCTATCAAATACCTAAATACGTTATTATAAAATACGTAATACGAATTTATCGAAATCGAACAACAAAACTGATGTTTCTTTGTTTTTGTGTAGTTTCTAATATTCATCTTAATCTAGGTTTACTTGTTTGGAGCGAAAAATAAAATAAATCACCATTCTGATTTATCACCATTCTCTTGCTTAATTTATATGACTAATGAGATCGTTATACTACACGCCGAACTATCAAAACGCATTGATGGTTTAAGCACGTAAACCTTAGAATAGGATTCACAGATTTAATTTAGCAGTGTCGTGTGCCTAAACTTCTTCTAATAAATAAATTAACATTGTTCTTTTAATAAATCAAATCGAATAAAAATATTAATTTTTCAAATTAGCTTGATGATAGCTCTTATCCAGAAGATCCAGCAAGAAACTGGTCAATCTTTGCAAAATTTTTAATTTACATAATTAAGCTGTAGTCCATAACGAAGCTGGAAGGATATTTCAAGTCCGAATATTTTTATTTTGTCACATATATAGTCTAATTCTGTAATACGATTTACGTATAATTGTATTCCATACACTTAATATAAATATCTGTGTAGACACGTCTGGTATATTAAGGTAAAGTGTGTTAAAATCACAGACTATAATATATTTGTCATTAGTAATTAAAAAAGAAGTTGCCATTAGCTTAATTTACTTATTTAGTAAAAAAAATATATAAAATAATAAAATTGACACTTAAATTTATTCTTATCAATAATACTTTATTCCTTTACTTATTCTATTTGTATGTATTTGTTTTTCCTGTCCAAATTTTACTTGGTTTGTTGCACATAGTTTGTTGTTATTTTTTATCTATATTGCCCGCATTTCACCCGTGCCCTGTTCTTTCTGTTACTCATGGTTGACTAGAAGAGATCTCTTTCAGGGATAGGTCCCCCTATGTCTAGCACATACATAGCTTTTTCCTTTTTTTATGTTCTTTAGCTTTTTTAAAATGTAAAATAAAGGGAATAAATAGACAAATAAGTTTAAATGTATTCAAGACTTTTTTTCTTAATTTCTTCGTGTTCAATGTATCGTTATTTCAGTGTCGACTTGGATACACTTACGATCCGCGCCCAGGTTCGCTTCCCACGACTGCATCTAGACGGACGCTACAATCTTGACACGCAAATTTTAATTGTTCCGTTAAGAGGTGAAGGAAACCTTGTTGCTGACGCAGGTTTGTAATTTGATGTGAATAGAATTAAGGTAGCTAAAGAATATTTGATTACCCATATTTAATTTTATCTAAAATTTACTTGTAATTAATATTTTTAGTGTTGAAATCAAATTAGAACAACATTTCTGAACTAAACAATACATTGTATTAAATTGTTACTTGTCTAGAATTGGAATGTTCTTAATTTAAATAGCTGAAGTAAGTTCAAATTAAATACTTCTGCCCGGGAATTTCGTATGTGTGATTTACAGAGACAAATAGTTCCTTGTATATATTTTTTTTTCAATTATTTTTTAAAAGAGTGACTGCCGTCTGTCTTGGTTGGTTCTACTCCGTAAAAGCACTTTTCCGAACCAATAGTAGATTCATTATGTTTTGAAGTGCTTTAGATGAACGGCAAGAAAGTATGATCTTCAAAAGAAGGTAATGAGTTTAAGCTGCAAGGCACGTGTTACAGTTTTTCTTTAAAAAATTGTAAGCTCAATTGATATTACATAATATCACTTCGCTTTTCCGTGAAGGACAATTTTTTGAGAAAACCTACTTTTCTCTGAAGATCTGGTGATCTGGTATTCGTTTAAACTAACAATACTGATTGTATCTTGGTGAATCTAAGCCTTCCAGTCCTTACTTAAGTGAGAGATGGAGGTCCTTGCCCATCAGGCTGCTAATATATCTTTTATTAAAAAAGTAAAGTATCGGCCTGTTATAATCCCACTGCTGGGAATAAGCCTCCTCTCTCCGTTTCTGAAGAGAAAGGTTGGAGTTAAGACCTACCACGCTGCTCCAATTAGGATTGGTAGGTTACACATATCTCCAGAATTCTCTAGAGATATGCAGGTTTCCTCACGATGTTTTCCTTCACCGAAAAGGGTGTGATAAATTGCAATTATCAATTAGACACATGAGTTTTAATAGAAAAACTCAATGGTGCCTGCCCGGGTTGGAAGTCGTGTTACCTTCGAAAGAGTCGCACGGTCTGATCGCTGGACTACACAGCTCTTATCTTTTATATCTTTTATTGCCGTGCTTTAATTTAAACTTAAACTTTTAACATACTAAACAATACATTTAAAAATTTTTTTTTTTCAATTTCAGTTAAATGCGACGCAGAAGTTGTGTTGAAAACACAGCTAGTGATGCGTGATGGCAAGGAATACCTCAACTTTACCGATTTGACCGTCGACATCGCCATCAAAGACTACCGCATCCGTTTAGATGGACTCTTCAATGGCAACAAAGCCTTAGGTTTGTATATTAAGAATAATTTATGTGTATTAAAGTTATACAATAATTTTTAATGATATAAAATGAAAAAGGATAAAACAATTTGAGGTGTATGCAAATTTACCTTCAGGTAAATCTTCAGCGAGTTTAAAGGTAGGAATGCTGAATGAATTTTTTTTACAACAGGTATTTTTTTATCGTATGGAATTTCGCAGACAGTATTAGAATTTTTTGGATGATTCTTACATTTATATTCTAACTTTGTATGATATTTGTATGATAGCAATAAATTGCTAATAATTATAATAATAAGACTATAAGCCATATATTTTGATTAAGAATCTAAATATGAGTGTTGTTGTTTTTTTTTTAGTGATAAAAGATGAATCAAAGAAAACAGTTTTAGTTTTTATAGACGATATTAAGTATATAGTCCAAAACATTATTTATTTAAAAATAAATTTACAATCACAATAAGTACCTATAAATTTACATAAAAGTAAAGTAAATTAACGATCTGTCACTATCCCACTGCCCAGGCCTCTTCTCTCCGATTTTATTAGATTAATATTAGAGCAGAGATCTACCACGCTGATCCAATGCGTGTAGGTACGTTATAAATATCCCTAAATATATTTGCAGAGATAGAGATATGCAGGTTTCTTCACAATGTTTTCCTTCATCGAAAAGCGTGTGATGAATTGGAATTAGACATATAAGTTTTAGCAAAAAAAACAAAATAGTGTCTGTCAGGGATTTGAACCCGTAACCTCTCGAAGGATCCGCACGGACTCACCACTTAGCTATCACAGTTTCCAAATTTAATTTTTCATTTAATTTTCCAAATTTTATCATCATAATTCTTCTGCCCTTATCCCACTCTAAGTGGGGTCGACACAACATGATACAAAAATGTTGTCATATGATTTGGCTACGTATTTTACGACCGGCCGCCTGCCTGACGTCAACTTACCTTAGTCGCCTTTTACGACACCTCGGTAATAAATGAGAGCGGTCTATTCTGTGTAGCCGGATACCACACGGCATTTACCTTAGTCGCCTCTTACGACACCTCGGTAAGAAATGAGGGCGGTCTATTCTATGTAGCCGGATACCACACGGCATTTACCTTAGTCGCCTCTTACGACACCTCGGTAAGAAATGAGGGCGGTCTATTCTATGTAGCCGGATACCACACGGCATTTACCTTAGTCGCCTCTTACGACACCTCTTTTTTTTTCGAATTGACTGTGTGCTGTTAGCCCTAACGGCTTTTACAGGGTCACCAGGCGGGACGGGCGAGCGCAGAAGCATCGTCGAGGTTGCAATGACACCTCGGTTCCCTAATTTTATATACCTTAAAATAAATGCTGTACGATAAATTGCTAAAAATATTCTTGCAGGAGACGCGACCAACGAAGCGATCAACCAGAACCGAGCGGAATTCTTGAAAACAATGCAGCCTTATATTGAAAAAACTGTAGCTAAGATTCTCATAGACACAGCGAACAAAATTGTTGCACCCATTCCATACGACGAGCTCTTCCCAAAGGTCTAATATATTAAAAACAATAGTTTAGATAAGAGAGGTCACATCAGAAATATTCACATCAGATTCACTTTAAGTTTACCATCAAATTCAATATTGATTAAAAATAATTTTTGTTAAAGTTACTAAAGAGTACTCGGAATAAATAAATTGTTTTAAAATTCTATAAGTGAGATTGTTTCAAGGTCAGTAAGTAACATGTGATATTTTGTATTATTTTAATGTTAGGGTATCATATTTATCTATAGTAGGAGTAAGTTAAGTATTATTTGCAGATGGACTGATAACAATTAAAACTGATATAGTGGAAATAAGGTATAAGAAAACTAATGGAAAAAAAAAGTGGTTCAGTCAGTTATTGTTCATATTTTGTACTAATAATATGTCTTCAGATATAATTTAGATATACATTTTTGAATGCAGTAGTTTTTCGTAGTAAGCATTATACACGAAACGCCTAGATAATTCATGGGTAGAAGCAAAATAATTGCAGTAATTGAAATGTTCTTGGGGTTCTACACGCAATATAGTTGAGCAAAAATATGTAATGCGTACATTCTAAATCCGTTTGATAAGATCATTTGTGTATGTATTTTAAATTCAACGAGATAATATAATAAATTTAAAAATTGTAATTTTTATGAATTGGATCGTGCATTGTATAAAATTTGAATTCTTACAAAATCCTTTAACGAATGGCGTTCGACAATGTTAAGAAATCAGATATTGACTTTAGTAACCCGAATAAACAAATAGGTTAGAAATAGACCAATATTTAGAGGGTCTTATAATAAACATATATTTTTTACTTTTCATGAACGTGAACGTACTTGGTTTATACCGCTTAGTTGATTTCTAATCTTAGATTGTCTGGTACCTATGGTAAAGTAGCGGACTATTACAATCCCACTGCTGGGAATAGGCCACCTCTCTCCGTTTCTGGAGAGAAGGGTTCGAGCTAAGACCTACCACGCTGCTCCAATGCGGATTGGTAGGTTACACATATCCCCACAATTCTCTAGAGATATGCAGGTTTCCTCACGATGTTTTGCTTCACCGAAAAGCATGTGATAAATTGCAATTATCAATTAGACACATAGGTTTTAATAGAAAAACTCATTGGTGTCTGCCCGGGATTGAACTCGTGTTCCCCTCGAGAGTCGCACGCTCTCGCCTCTGGGCTATCACAGCTCCTATAAGGTACCTATAGTACGCGGCAATAAATAGTGCACATCTAGGCTTAGAGAAAGAAATCGGCTAGTTTCTGCTTCATAGAGCATTGTCATTCAACCTGTGCGAAACTCACATACTAACTGAGTGACAGTGACAGCACTCTACGAAACCGAACTGGCCGGCTGTTTCGTTCTAAACATCGATGTGCATTATGTAATAGCGGGTACTACACTTCATGTTTAAAAAATGATAACGTGGACAATAAGAAGCACCTTGGCGTAATTGTAATAAATGCTACATAGTAGTGAATTTCACAATAGCGTTGATTATAATAAGGATCAGACGTTTATTATATTTGTCTAGATATAGCGACGTCTAACGACGAAAGCAAAGCAAATGCTGTCCTAAATATGAACCTAGGGTTGATTCCCGTGATGTTGTGCAAACTTCTTCTTTGATGCTTGAAGGTTGATGTTGATAAGAGTTGAAAAGTAGATCCATGAATAATAGATAAGACAGAACGAGGTTTTTACTATATTTATAACTAGCTTTTAGAAATTAATGTGTTATATATTTTTCCGTAATGTGCTATTAACTTAAACCTCCCTCAAGAATTGCACTGTTAAAGTAAAAACCGTAACCGCTTTTGTATGTAATGTATGCGGGTAATGGTTCTAAGTTGTGATATTAATTATTGTTAATTTTTTTATACGTTTTAAAAACTATTTGAGATTTTACAATGTAATGACATCTATCCTGTCATTTCAGGGTAACCCACCCTGACTTTTAAATCACCAAGATATTTGTGGTTGTGAAATTACAACATACTTTTTATTTGTATAATAATATTCTACACTTGTACGTTGTAGACGTCGGCTGATATTACGTGACATCTTAATATTTTTAATATCTTTATAATTGTACCCTACAAATGTAGAGTAGCGTTATTAAGAATAAAAAAGCAATTTTGTGATGAACATAAATATTGCATTTTTATCTAAGTATTTAGGTATTGTCTAAGCATAAAATAATAATTTGTAGCCTTTAAAATGGTGACACTATTAATTTTTCGATAATTGTTTTTTTCAAATAATGTACTGTTTACGATTAAGAATAAACCATTTGTACCGTATATGGAATTATTATTTTTCTCATGTTGGGAGATATCAGTTCGGAAGGAGAAATGATTACTAGTTATTAAATGATTGTTTTTAAATATGATTAATTAAGTACTTTATTTAATAATCGTATCTGCTGGCGAAATTGAGGACTTGCAATTGAATTGCAATGTCGGCAAGACATGGTTCGCACCACGAGGAAGCTATAGGCGCTCAAAGCTTTGGTTTATTCTCCATAGAGTTATAATACTTAGAGTTGGGGAGCCATAGGCAAGCCTGTAAGTGTAAGTGTCACAATATATAACGAGAGGGAAGATGAAACTCGTATACTTCATCTTTGTGTAATCATACATAAAAAATAGTGACAGATACCTTCATATATTACTCTATGCTCACAAAAGGCACTATTAGTACAAGGTCCTTCTTCAATGGTACAGTTTCTGCGAATTACTTTCTATATTTTTGACTATGCTATTTCGCTCGCCCGCTGTAAAAGTTGTCAGGTCTAACTGCATATTGACATAACAACTATATTTTTCCTTTACATTTATTTAATAAATAATGAGCAATTTTATTAAAAGTCGACACATTTATTATTTTTCAACAACGATATTTGAGCAGAAAGTGACAACACTTTCTTCTCAAATATCAAATACGTCAAATCATGACGTATGCTCTTCCGCACCTTCCGCGCCGCATCGCTATGTTCACGTCTCCATGCTATAATTTCTGCTCTACTCTTTTTCCTGCCGTTACTTTGATTATTTAATATTGATATATATTTTTAGTTAAAAGGCTGTGATAGCTCAGTGGTGAGACCGTGTAACTCTCTAGATACGATCATTGGTTCAAAACTCGCCGGGAACCAATGAGTTTTTCTATTAAAACCTATGTGTCTAATTGATAATTGCAATTTATCACACGCTTTTCGGTGAAGGAAAACATTGTGACGAAACCTGCATATCTCTAGAGAATTCTAGGGATGTGTGTAACCTACCAATCCTCATTAGAGCAGCGTGGTAGGTTTTAGCTCCAACCCTTCTCTCTAAAAAACGGAGAGAGGAAGTCTATGCCCAGCAGTGGGATAGTAACAGACCGTTACTTTACTTTACTACTTTGATTATTTTAAAAAAGTAGATAGAAGCCCAGACATTTCGAATGTATCAATGTAAAGATTCAAACCAATTTCGACCGAAGCGCTGTCAATCAGATTTATACATCAATATTGCATATAAAGTTCCACACTCCGACTTTCGCAAACCTTGGCGAATGATTTTCTAATCTGCCTAATTGAGGATAAGCGATTCCACGTTAACGTAGCATCCTACCGGCCCATCCGTTATTTAAGGATGGCTCGTGTAATAGAAACATGCCGGCGTGTCGGTTAAGAAACAAATAATAGTAAGTTGTTGTAGTTTATGTGAAAAAGTATAAACACAAAATTTGCCTTAACTTAAGAACTTTGTCCTATAAATCAAAATCATCGTTATGTATTTATAAAAAAAAAAATATTCACCCACATTGAGCCTAATCACTAGAAACTTATATTTGTCGTTCAGAAATAATATTAAATTATTTTGTTTTCATAATGATAATATAATATATTTAAATATGTATTTAATAAGTTTGTAAAAGGAATAAACAATACAATACATAATTCAAAAAATAATGATAATAAATCTGAAATATGTGATAACCACAAACAATACTTTTTGCTTAAAAGTCTGATTGTAGAAAGTTGAAAATCGCATAGCGAGGGAATTTTTTCGTGGAGTCTATCTCCTGATGTTGCTTCAGTTGCGCGGCGAAACGATTGTTGAGTTTGTGACAGTGAATGTGTGTAGTGCTTGTGTATTGTGGTGGCAGTGGTAGAGGTTTGTACAGTCCACTCTACATTTAGCATTATATATATTTTCGATTTACTTTATTGTGAATTATGGATAAAAAATATTATTACTTTTAACAAAGATACGTGTTATTATCAACAGTCAAAATGCAATATATCTCATTAAAAATAGTTTATGATGTTTCCAATAACTTATGACATTTTAAAAATGAAATGTCAGTGTCAAATAATATTCGAAAGAATGTTAGTAAAACGTAGAATTAAGAAATATGTTGATTGAGTAATTATCATACATACAGAATTTGGTAATTATTATACGGTCAGATCTGTGATAGCCCAGCGGTGAGACCGTGCGACTCTTTCGAGGGGAACACGAGTTCAAACCCGGGCAGGCACCAATGAGTTTTTCTATTAAAACACATGTGTCTAATTGATTATTGCAATTTATCACACGCTTTTCGGTGAAGGAAAACATCGTGAGGAAACCTGCATATCTCTAGAGAATTCTGGAGATATGTGTAACCTACCAATCCGCATTGGAGCAGCGTGATAGGTCTTAGCTCCAACCCTTCTATCCAGAAACGGAGAGAGGAGGCCTTTTGCCCAGCAGTGGGATTGTAACAGGCTGCTACAATGGGTATATGATATCATCTGAAAATATTTTTTAAGTGTATGTACATTTGTAACGATAATAGGGATATTTTTAATTTATCTGCCGCCAGCGATAACAAACATTTGAAATAATAGAAAAAGCGAAGGAAATATATTTGAAAACAATGGATTATCGAAGTGAAACTTATAATTTTATTTCATATTTTCTTATTAGTTACAAATTTAATTTCATGTATTTCGCTACCAAAATCCAATTCCTATTTCGAAATTCCAAATCATTATTATATTATATACACAATTATTACGCAATTTCGAATTCCACAATCATCTTCTGGATTCCGGTTCCGAAGTTCCGATATTCTGAGAGTGCGTCCTTATGTTAAGAGTTAGTCTATCTCAGCTCCTCATCATCATTCTCCTGCCCTTATCCCACTCTAAGTGGGATCGGCACAACATGTTACAAGCATATTGTCACATGATTTGGCTACGTATTTAACGATCGGCCGCCTGGTTGACGTCAACCTTAATCGCCTCTTACGACTCCTCGGTAAGAAAGGAGGGTGGTCTATTCTATGCAGCCGGATACCACACGGCACTTACCTTAGTCGCCTCTTACAACACCTCGGTAAGAAAGGAGGTGATCTATTCTATTCTGCCTCCTAATTTACAAAAAAATAAAAAGACAGTTTATTCGCTTCGTCACACCATCTAGTGAGAAAAGAAAAAGAAGGAAATAGAATGTGCATGCGGTTCCATGGTAATTGGAAGTAAGAGAGTAGGTTGTATAGTTCATGCCAGTCCGACAGTCCCTACTAGTACGGGCTAGTAGGCGTTCGTCAGAGATTTTTCCTTCTCATGAAAAAAAAAAGGATGTCAAGCGCAAACTCATACCACAAAAAATGTATCGTATGCATGAAATCAACTGTAATAAAGTTTAGTTAACGTCGCATCCTGATAGTATTGTTGCCCTTTCCTCTTATTTAAGATGATCTTTTGATGGCACTGCAGAATTACGTAACCGTAGCGAGTGAGATCTTATTTCTACTGTTGCCAATAATCCGCAGTCCGGATCGCCTTGACCACGTGTTGCCTCACCGCACCGCTCGCCGACGGAAACGGAATTGTACCGTCTACTTTATCGTAGGAGATGATAGATAGTATTGGGACGACAAAGAGGATAGGTCATAGACAAAACATGGATGACAGAGTCATCATTTATTTCAGAAAAAAATAAGTCGTAATAAATTAAATAGGCTTTTCATATTTTCGAAACATTTATAATTTCAAGAATAAAAAAAATCGATATAACCTTTGGTGTAAAGATTTCAATATATTTATTATACTATACAAATTTCACTAAAATAGTTTGCGATAGTTTTCATTAGAACACATTTTTTATAACGCTTTCAATGTAAGCTTTGGTAAATTTTTCTTTAGATTTTTCGTCTAAAAATATATATTAAATCCTAAATATACTTACGCACTCTAATAACAGTGTATTTTGATCGGAATATATGGGCGATATTAAGCCCCGACAAAATGCCGTGTGGTATACGGCTGATTAGAATAGACCACCCTCATTTCTTACCGAAGTGTCGTAAAAGGCGACTAAGATAAGTTGACCGGCCGTGTGGTATCCGGTTGAGTAGAACAGACCACCCTCTTTCTTACAGAGGGGTCGTAAAGGCTGACGATAGTAAGTTGAGGACAGGCTGTCGGCAGGTCGTAAAATATGTAGCTAAATCATGTGAGGACCCCACTTAGACTGGGATATGGGCAGGAGAATGATGATTAAGTCCCGAAAAAACAGCACGTAAGGCAAAGCTTAGTATTTATTATTATTAGTAGCTTAGTATTTATATTATCTATTATTATAGAAAATGTGTTCGTTTCATGACGTCATCGAGACGAAAACCGTCTCTCGAATCTCTGGTGCTGTGTGGAATTGGATCACAACTATCCGCCTTATATCTTAAATTTTTAACATACCTTAAGCAAAATTTGCTGCGAGAACCTTCATGCACCTTCATTTATTTGAAAAGCCAAAAATTGTTATTAAAAAAAGGCCATGAAGTTACTACGAATGCTCTATTTCACAACAATCTTTACTTAAAATAAATTGTTTTACTGACCTTACACATTCATTTACTTTTCAAAATTAACCTCCAACTAGTAGTGAAATAGTAAGAAAAAACTAAGTAAAGCCTTGGGGACGCTTATAAGAAGTTTATCATATACTCATAAACAATTAAAATAATACAATAATAAAAAAAATTAAAACGTGTGATGCCCTGAAAAGGAATGTTTTCAGCATATGTCTGAGTCGGTCGCGATTCCGACGTTAATTTCGCAAGTACGCTTGCAATCTTTTTTTATCTTATATTAACTGCACCAAGTAGTTGTTCCTCAGTGTAAAGGTTGGATACAAAAGTAAGTGGTCGCCTAGAGGGACCTATTTAGAAACGAAAATGGTATACAATCCTTTTGGTTTCGCGGTAAAAACTTATGCAGTTAAGTCTAACACGTAGCTTTAGAAGAGTGCAAACACACACATGCGTTCACAAACACTCCCGTCTATAATATGAAAAGTTTTCTTATTTCATACATTATATACAGTTTTAGAGTTCGTGATAAGATTGTTTATCGCCCTATCCGAAGAATAAAGTTACATGTACCATGTATAAACATAGGAAATTCAACTTTATCGTTTGGATGGGGCGGTTTGTCAAATATAACCTCCGTCTCTTAACCTATGTTTTTCTCGGTTATTTTTACGTGAAAGGAAAACGATCTGAATTAACTTAGTGTTAAGTTATCTAGGCCTCTATCTAGGTTAGAATATTGATTAGAGTTATATTGCTGATATAGTACATGCAAAGTATATTAATTTATTATATTAAGATAAAGACTTAAAATGTATAAGTATTGTAATAAGATGTGTAGAAGAAATCTTTAAGCATTTTTGTCAAATGTACGTCATGAAAAACTTTCCGAGATAACTGATGAGAACAATAGCTTTCTTTCGATGTTATATTTTTTAATCTCAAACATACTGAGTACGATTTTATTTTAATTTGTAGTTTTCTGATATAAATTATTATTTTTTCATAGTTTTATTTATATAGTTTTTTATTTATATTATATATTTCATATTTTTTCATATTTAGAAATTTCTAAATCTTATTCTTATTTGTATTAAAAAATACTATAATAATTCTATTTGGGCCATCGTTTTGTTGGGTTAATTAAATGCTGTGCTGAAATAAATACTCTTTGAATATCGTCAGATCAGGTAAGGAGTAGGTTTGTTAGGCTGTTTATCCCGTTTATATATTTAATGTCTGGTAAGCTTATTAGGATGTCAAATGATGGTTAATTTGTATGAAAGTGTTTTTACCAAAAAACTTATAATATATAGATTGAATAGATTGTGTAAAAATAACAATTTATATTGACTTGGAAATAGTAAATATTTGCAGAATATGTACTAAGAGAAAATATTAGTATCTTGTATATTAGGTAATATGACCCAAATTAATATTACAAATGAGAAAGTTTGTCTGTCTGGCAATTTGATTGTTATGCTTTCACGGTTAATCCGCTGGACCAATATTGATGAAATCTGGCACAGTTAAACTACATTTCGCCCCATCCGAAGAGCTACATATCCTATGTTTATACATGGGACATGTAACTTTACTCTTCGGATAGGGCGATATATCGGAGGAACATATAAGAAATATGATATAGAGAGAAAACTAGTATTGAGAAAACTTATTACATTATTGAGTAAGCAAACACTTAAGTTGGCGAGAACGGAGTCGCGGGTACCACTAGTAAAGTTATATTTACTAGTAAACGAAACTAGATATGTTTTTAACGAAACGTGATTCTGCAGTCACGTGTATGAACCAGAATGCATTCAGGATAGCAGTTCTAACTTCCACCTGCAACGAGCGGAAAATGCGCTTTCTCTTTCTAACATATTCTTTTACCGTGAAAGCTGTGAAACTGTGGAATGTACTTCCCCGACACATAAGATATTCTAAATCTATGAGAATTTTTAAACATCGATCAAAAAATTTATATCTTAATCAATAATATAAAACTATTGTCATATAAATATATGTATGCGTTTTTATAAGTATAGTATCTTTTATTATATGTATAATATGTGTGAGCTTATTTGTATTTATATATAGCAAATTAACATATATATTTAAGTATTTATGTTATTATGCTCTATTTGTGTAATGTAGAATGCAATATTAATAAGTAAGTTTATCGATTTTATTAAGTACAGTCCATCTTGTGCACCGATCTCAACCTGTCTCTTATCTCTGTTACTGTAACGTAGGGGTTGTCTGTAAGAGATCACTTTTGGTGATAAGACCGCCCTTGCACTTCTGCTTTCTTCTTATTTCTCTTGTGTTTGTTTTCTGTTTACTTGGTGTGCAATAAAGAATTATTATTATAGCTCAAAAGATAAAGAAAGCTATAAAATATTGGGCAAATACTCAATTCCAGAGTACTGAGACATTCACATGTGTCCTTAGTGGACTGGGTGGTGGAATGAGAAGGCGCAGTGCCGGTCCATACCGCGGCTCGGCTGGGCGAAACTACGGCTGTTTACCACACTAGTGCGTTTACGAAATCAATTGTGCAATTCGATATGCTGACCAACGCGTTGGTGCTGCTCACGCTGCAGTTTGTCACTGCAGAAATACGTAAGTTGCGTATAAAATTGCTAATTTTATAGTAAGTTTTTTAATATTTCGTTACACAATTATTGCAAAATATATTACACAGATTGTGGTCTTACAACAAGCCGTATTTATGATGTGCAAGAGAGATTGTTATTTTACGAATATGCATATGAAATAGGTCTTGCTTAAAATGTTTATTTTAAATTTAAATTTAAAACAATATTTGAAGATAATCGACAATCTTTAATAATCTTTAAATGAGTTCTTGAATCTTATATATGTATTTGAATGAATCTGGAATCTGAATTTCGTAAACTGCTGCAACGATTTTCCATGGAACATCATACTAATTGTAGGGGTTTTTGAGGGTGATACATCGATCTAGCTAAGTTTTATTTAAATCAAATGAAGTGTTTTCACTGTTTTCATTCATTGAAAAACTGATGAAATATATATTGAATACAAAGGTTTATTTTGCTGTCATTTGTAAATAGCCCAGTGGGGAACGAGCGCACTAAAATAGTAAAAAAACCCCAGATCGAATTCCAGATATCGCCTGCCTTTCTTTCTTTTCAATTATTTCATTTTTTGTCTTTAAAAAAAATTATCGTGCAAGGCTCGGAAACCCGGGTTAAATATAAAGAATATAAAGACAAGTTATTTGAATTATTTTTTCAATTGAAGAGAGTGTTTTTCTGTAACTCAGTGATATCTTTAGAAAGCATTAAATTATTTTGAATGATGACCCGAAGTTCCTGTTGTATTACATTATGTTATAGTTTTAGTAGTATTAATAATAATATGAATCAATCAAATCAAAATTGAAATTATCGATTTTGATGTAAATATTTCGATTTCTCGATCGGTGAAATTTCAACATTCTTTTACAACACTAGCTTTGAGGTGAGTATTCTGTGCTATGCGTTATTGATAAAACAAGAAAATTTAAATATTAATAATTTAAGTTAAGAAATCATTTTTATGAAACTGTACAAAAATTTCTCAATGTCAGATAATAAATAATAAATGAATAAATATATGGTAGACTTAAACACACGGTCGTCAGTCCCCAAAGTAAGTAACTTAATACTTGTAGTATGGTACTTTTATAACTGGTAAATATATACCTTCATAATTTTTAATACATATCTAGAACACATATTATTTACACAACCAGAGTCGAAGAACCAACAAATTGTTGTTGGAAAATGTTGGCTCTCGGTGGGAATCGTACCCAAGACCTGCGGAGCTAAAGGTAGGGTCCCTGCCAACTGCGCCAACGAACCAGTCTTATGATTGGCTATAACTACTACTACCCACTTTAGATGCAATTTGCACGTTCATGCAAGTTTTGCATAAATTTAGCAAAAATTTGCACGCGAAAACGTTTTATTTACATCAATATAAGGTTAAAGGAATATTGCGTGCTACTATACTGCTGGGCAATGCCCTTTTTTTACTTAAGATTCGATCTCAACGTAACCAAGCAGTGTTGTGATCTAATTGGCAGTTCACACATATCTAAGAAATGTTTAGAGATATGAATCTTTTATCAAAATACGAGTATTTTCCTCGCAACACAGAAGATGTGTAAATATCAAATGAGCATAGAAGTTTTTATGCTATAAAACAGCTTGCCTAGAGTGTGAACTTGCAAACACTTCATTTCACTTCACTGCAAAAAGGTTCGATCACGCGATCGTTTTCAACCTTTTTGCAAAACGGATTCTTATTTATGTTTGTTTTTTGTTTTGTAAAATTAATTAAAACAACACATTGTGCTTGAAATATATGAGATGAGTAAGCTTTTATTTCATCTTCATCTTCAACCGATGGACGTCCAATGCTGGACATAGGTGTCTTCATATGATTTCCACACCACACGATCTTGTGCTGTATCCATACAGCGGTTCCCCGTGACCTCTTGAGGTCCTCAGGCAAACTCATAGGTAATCTAGCGACGATGAGTTTACCGGTGTGATATTGCCATTCCAACACCTTAAGACCCTAACGCCCATAGGTTCTCTACACTATATGCCTATCGCCACTTCAGATTCGTGACACGCTGAGCTAATATCTGTGACTTCGTTTCTTCTACATATCTCCTCATTTCTGATTCGATCACGTTGTTATAAACGAAGAATAGCCCGCTGCATTGCCCGCTTGGTGACTCTGAGCATTCTTATGAGGCCCTAAGTCAGCGAGCTTTCATTTAATTTAAATTTTTTTCTAAAACTCTTACTCGTTCTCACTTCTTTATTCTCTTTCTTTTGGCGGGCTGTTTTACTGCACTTAGTCGCATATTGGTGAAAGCGCTGGTTACACCAGCCTTGCTCCATCCAGAAGCTGAAGACTCTATTCGAGACCCTCAAGGCTTCTCGTAATGTCCTCTGTGAGCCAAGGATGTTCGCCCGTCATAATTGCTTATTTCATACATCACATAGCGCATGTTTAATCCTAAAATGACGGTAACTTAAAGAACGTCAAGGTCATCTCGTAATATTGTTTACAAATAGTAACACCAATTCCTACTCGTCTCTAGAAAGCGTAAAGCCATAGTATTGCGGCACACTCTAAATTGTTATAAGCATCAGATACAATTTATAATTGCACTTGTATACACAAATAAATAGTGTGTGTAGGAGTGACATTAAACTCCACTGACATTTTTTTTATTTCTCAACTTTATTTTTTCATACGGTCTGTTACTATTCCACTGCTGGATTTAAGCCTTCCCTCTCCGGTTTTCGAAAACAAGGGTTGGGACTAAGCCCTACCAAGCTCTAATGCGGATTGGTAGGTTACATATCCCCAGAATTCTCTAGAGATGTACAGGTTTTCCCATGATTTTTTCCTTCGTCAAAAAGTGTGTGATAAACTGCAAATATCAATTAAACACATAAATTTTTACAGACAACTCATTAAACCCGGGATTTAAATCCATGACACATTCGCACGGTCGCACCATTTAAAAAAAAAATTATTTCTAATTTATGTTATTTAATGTTTGCCTAATTATAATAATTAAAGGTTTTTTTTTAACTTACAATGTATTAATGTGAAGGTCGAATCTTGCAAGTTAAATTTGACCCACTTCCCGGTGTCCGATTGAGCTGAAATTTTACATACTGTTTAAGATCCATTATCATCTTTATGATACAGTGATCTCATGCTGCTGCTATGATTGGCTCCAGAAGAGGGAACTCCTCATCGGTTAACAGTAGGGATGTGAAATTTTTAAAAAGGTTCTTTAAAAGCATTGTTTATTTGACTTGATTCAAATTTTATATTATTTGTACATGATTTACATTGTAGCCACGTCGTGATTATCGTATCAATTATATCAATTATCAATTAGTAGTACAATTATGATGTTAGATAAATTACCAAATAATTACTATTTTAATCATTGTAAGTACTGTAGATAATTCTTACTTAATAAATGAATATACTTTATTTCGTATAAAAAAGTTGCTAACCCTTATAGAAACGGTAAGTAAGCTAAGTAGTATAAGACATTCGCAATTAAACGTCGTTATTGAGAACACGCTTATTACTTCATTATATATACTGAATTGTTACGTAATCATCATTACCGCAGCCATATAATACGCTAAATTTCGTAGCTCAAAGATGTAAAACCCTAAAAACCTATATGTATATTAGATAGCCAGTTACTTACATAATTTTAAGTCAGAGTGTAATGTCCATTTGATACCGATACCCTGATATAATAAGTATTTTATTACTGTAAGCTGATGAACGGAAACGGAACTCCAAGATAGCCAAACGTTTAGACTTTGTTGCCAGGAGTATTGGGTAGGATTGTCAAAAAATAATCGATTTTTGATAATCGACTATTTAACATTATAATTCGATTTTTTGAAAATAGATTATTTTAATAACACTATTTTTATATGCTTTTTTTACCCTCTTTTTTTCTAGTCTTTTAAGATAAGATATGCGTTGTTCCATTAAAGTAATGTAGCCAAACAACACTTTTTAGTGGTCTACTTTAATTATTCTTTATTCTAATTTATTATTTAAATAAAAAGCAAATTTTTAAATAGTCTTAAAAATCGATTATTAAATAATTTAATTAAATAATTATTATAATCGAGTTTAAATCTAGAAGTGTCTTGAAATCTTAACAAATGAAATACATGTTTGCTTAATTAAATATAGAAAACTATTATAATATTTTTTAAGTTAGAAAAGGCAACGATATCACTTTAAAAATACAGTCTTAATATTTGATTGTGTTTGGACGTTTTCTTTTTTTTAATTACACGCTTTATATTTATTTTACTTGTATTTTAATTAAAGCTTATTTCTGTTCATGTTTTCTCTTTTCAGCATCCTACATTAAAGTATGTCAACGGAATGATCCAAATGTAGACAAATGCATCATAAATTCTGTGGAGGAGCTCCGGCCGAAAATAAAAAAGGTAGGTTGTAAGCAATTTAATTTGTATTATCCAGATATTTTGGCGCACATACACCCAAAACAATATAATTGCGTTGTTTGTCTTTCGAAGATATAGAACGTGTATATGAAGAAGGAGAATGTTTCTATGAAGGACTTCAAACTTAAGCCCGGTATTTAAAACCTAGCTATACTAGCTGATATTATAAAGAGCTAGTAAGATCGGTTGTGTTCAATATTTTTAATTATTTGTTTATTTAGTTGTAGCGTAACCACTTATGCAAGATTGTACTAGAAAAAAAAGTAATAATTTAGCCGTTTAAGTGGGAGAACATCTGTCTCCTAACCAAGATTCTTGTGTTTAGGATTATCATTAATTCTGCAGACTTTTGTTTGTTTAGCCATACTTTGTTGAACAATATGGATACTCTGGATTACCACAAAATGGAAAGATAAGATTAACATTCTAGTGATATATATTTTTTTGTTATAAACTGTATTATGTCATTCTTGCGTATTATGTTATTACTGCATGGCGATATGGGAATGCAATTCGTTCAGTACACCCTGTTGTGAACTAGAGGGACACAAGTATCATGAAGAAACTTTATTCTGCGGTGGAGAAAATAATTATGTCGGACTTACACCGGCTAAAACCTCAAAGTGTTCCACCTTATTTTTCGAATACAGGAAAAAACGTGGCACGTCTGCGTAAACTTGACCTTCAAAGGCTAATCGTCGTAAATTTTAATTGAAATTCCAAGTATATTTTTTCAGTTGCACAACATTCGACATACGTGATTTAAAGCTACATCCGCATTATATTTCAAAATGAAACTACGATTTCGGATCAAGTCAGTAAATCTTTATTTAGTACGATTTTATTGATTAAATCCATCTAGGATTAATACAAATAAATTAACCCTTTTGTATCTAACATTCGACCGGAAACTGCTTTAATATTAAGCAAGTAATGCATCAAATATACATGATTTAAATTATTCATGCCTTAAATAATTATAGTTTCCTTTTTGTGGTTATTTTGTTAATAACCAATAAAGGTCATACCTTGGCACAATTCATATGATATCATTTTTATGTCTGTAAAATTAATAGTGATTAATTTAATCTATTAGCCTATTTGAGGTTGTGAATTTGGCGTAGGATTCGAATCAGCTGCGGTTGTTAAAGGCGGTTCGCTAGGTGGTTTAGCAGTCTTCGGTTGTTCAGGGGGTTTCGGTTCTTGCGATTTCTCTGTGGGCTTAGATGGTACTGGTTGTTGAGAGGGTGCCGGTGTTTGAGAGGGAGCCTGTGTTTGGGTGGTCTTTGACTGTGCATCCGACATTGACGAAGCTGTCGCATTTGCAGTTGAGGTTGACGATGGCTGACTCGAAGTTGGCTGTTGGGACGGCTCGGATTTCTGAGGGCTTGCTGAGGGCTTTGGCGGTGCGGTTTGTTTAGGTGGAAGCGAAGATTCATTATTATTAGCACTTGCGAAGGCTCCTGAAATTGCTTGTGAAGCAGCTGCTACTATAATATCCTGCGTAGTATTGGGTGATCCGTTTAATGCTGCTATAATGTCACTACTTGACGTAGAAGCCGCCGCCGCTGTTGCTGCGGATGTACCTTTATTGCCTTTAGCTGAAGATACGCTTTTACTAGAAGCTGTAGTTTTGTCTTGCATTACTATTAATGTGTCATCTTTAGGAACCGGTGTAGACGTATCATTTTTTGGCTTTTTAGGCTTCTTGGCATTAATATCCACAACGATATTAAGTTTTTTTTGCTCTGGTAATCTTCTAAATGGAGAATATGGGTTAAACGTATCACATTTTCGACATTGTGAACCTTCGCACTGAAAACATCGCGATCTTGACGTTGCTTGATTTGTCTTGCTTGGAAATGGCACAAATTGAACAGGATTAGCTTGAGAGGGATATTTTATAGTTACGTTGGTTCTGCGAGGTATTTTTATTTCAATGACCGTATTCCGTGATTTGCAAACGCCGGCATGTACGTTTTCCTTCTGAAAAATAAATTATAAATCTGATCTACAGATGTGTTTATGAAACGTAATATTGCAACAGTACGATTAAAATATTTTAGTTTCGATTAAGGAGGGTATTTTTGCTCACCTGCGTGATATTGCCGAGCTTGCAAACTCTGTTAAATGTTACTACTCTATATCTAATATACTGTATATCTAACTAATACTACGTATGCAACATACATGCATAAGTGTGAAGAATTGCCTGTCTTTTTGTTTGTCTGTTTGACCATAAACATTCAAGGCTAAATCGCGGGACTAATAATGATGAAATGAGGCCCATTAAAGCTTATATTTGGGATACATACATATACGATATATAAATTACTGTTTTTAAAAGGGAAAAGCGGATCACATTTATTATAAGTACATAATTGAAGGTAGGTTAACGCTTACTTGTTGCGAACAACGTTGAGGATACTAGTATTTACCAGTAGTACAAAATATGTGACAATAGATATAGAATTACAAACACTTAACAATCTAAAATTTTTCCCTCCATGGGGCCGAAAGTATTTTCTTCAAATTTACGTTCAATGGAAGTAAAGGCAACAAAGATAAGGTTGAAAAACAGAATGTTTAAAAAGACAAGTGAAACTTACCTGGCAGACTATAGCGAGCACTCCTAGAAAAATGACGCTGTACGGCCCCATATTCGATTAAGAGTTCTTATGAAAGTGATGCTCAAGCTTTATATACTATGATATTCAAAGAATTGATAAGCCAACAAAGTCCTTTGTCATTATAGCTGATTCACTCTCTAAAATTTATCGCCATGGAATAGAGCACGTAGTGCCTTTATTGGCTGTCGTTTAACATCTTTCAAATGGATGGAAATAATTGTAATATAGCGACCGTTACTTTAGCTATACATTGAATTATATGTTCACGTTACTGATATGCTTTGTTTTCTTATTGAGTCTGAATACAAAAAGAGTGTTTCCTTCAAAAATTATTGAAAAAATAGTACATTATTAATTAGATTAACTTAAACTTATTTGGTGTATACATATATAAGTATGAATATATTTGTATAATTTATGTAGTATAAACTCAAAGTGTATGTTATGTATCGTTTACGTTGTCGTTGCAGTCGCTATAGCAGTTGCCGTTGAAGATGCTTGATCAGTGGGTGCCGGAGACTTAAATTGCATCGGTGGCATTGAAGGCATAGGCGGCATAGGTGGCATAGGTGGCAAAGGCGGCATCGGAGGCATCGGAGGCATAGACTGCATCGGTGGCATAGCTGGCATTGGGATCATAGACGGCACCGGAGTTGTAGATGGTGCTGATTGCTGAGATGGCGCAGTTGGTTGATTACTCTTGGATTGAGCATCTGACATTGAAGAAGATGTCGATTTAGCAACAGCAGTTGAAGACGATTGTTCAGATTTTTGAATAGGCTTTGGTTGTGCGGAAGTATTCTGGGGTGGTGTAGGGGGTGTAGATGGTGATGATTGCTGAGATGGCGCAGTTGTTTGATTACTCTTGGATTGCGCATCTGACATTGAAGAAGACGTCGCTTTAGCAGTGGCAGTTGAAGATGATTGATCAGATTTTTGTGTAGGCTTTGGTTGTGCGGTAGTATTCTGGGGTGGTGAAGGGGGTGTAGATGGTGATGATTGCTGAGGTGGCGCAGTTGTTTGATAACTCTTGGATTGAGCATCTGACATTGAAGAAGACGTCGCTTTAGCAGTGGCAGTTGAAGATGATTGATCAGATTTTTGTGTAGGCTTTGGTTGTGTGGTAGTATTCTGGGGTGGTGAAGGGGGTGTGGATGGTGATGATTGCTGAGATGTTGCAGTTGTTTGATTACTCTTGGATTGAGCATCTGACATTGAAGAAGACGTCGCTTTAGCAGTGGCAGTTGAAGATGATTGATCAGATTTTTGTGTAGGCTTTGGTTGTGCGGTAGTATTCTGGGGTGGTGAAGGGGGTGTAGATGGTGCTGATTGCTGAGATGGCGCAGTTGTTTGATTACTCTTAGATTGAGCATCTGACATTGAAGTAGACGTCGCTTTAGCAGTGGCAGTTGAAGACGATTGTTCAGTTTTTTGTGTAGGCTTTGATTGGGTGGAAGTATTCTGGGTTGGCGAAGGGGGTGTAGATGGTGATGATTGCTGAGAAGGTGCAGTTGGTTGATTACTCGTGGATTGAGCATCTGACATTGAAGATGAAGTCGCCTTAGCAGTGGCAGTAGAAGACGATTGTTCAGTTTTTTGTATAGGCTTTGGTTGTGCGGAAGTATTCTGGGGTGGTGAAGGGGATGTAGATGGTGCTGATTGCTGTGATGGCGCAGTTGTTTGATTACTCTTGGATTGAGCATCTGACATTGAAGTAGACGTCGCTTTAGCAGTGGCAGTTGAAGACGATTGTTCAGTTTTTTGTGTAGGCTTTAGTTGTGCGGAAGTATTCTGAGGTGGAGAAGGGGGTGTAGATGGTGCTGATTGCTGAGATGGCGCAGTTGTTTGATTACTCTTGGATTGAGCATCTGACATTGAAGTAGAGGTCGCTTTAGCAGTGGCAGTTGATGACGATTGTTCAGTTTTTTGTGTAGGCTTTGATTGCGCGGAAGTATTCTGGGGTGGTGAAGGGGGTGTAGATGGTGATGATTGCTGAGAAGGTGCAGTTGGTTGATTACTTGTGGATTGGGCATCTGACATTGAAGATGAAGTCGCCTTAGCAGTAGCAGTTGAAGAGGATTGTTCAGTTTTTTGTGTAGGCTTTGGTTGTGCGGAAGTATTCTGGAGTGGTGAAGGGGGTGTAGATGGTACTGATTGCTGAGATGGCGCAGTTGTTTGATTACTCTTGGATTGAGTATCTGACATTGAAGTAGACGTCGCTTTAGAAGTGGCAGTTGAAGACGATTGTTCAGTTTTTTGTGTAGGCTTTGATTGCGCGGAAGTATTCTGGGGTGGTGAAGGGGGTGTAGATGGTGATGATTGCTGAGATGGTGCAGTTGGTTGATTACTCGTGGATTGAGCATCTGACATTGAAGATGAAGTCGCCTTAGCAGTGGCAGTTGAAGAGGATTGTTCAGTTTTTTGTGTAGGCTTTGGTTGTGCGGAAGTATTCTGGGTTGGTGAAGGGGGTGTAGATGGTGCTGATTGCTGAGATGGCGCAGTTGTTTGATTACTCTTGGATTGAGCATCTGACATTGAAGTAGACGTGGCTTTAGCAGTGGCAGTTGAAGACGATTGTTCAGTTTTTTCTGTAGGCTTTGATTGCGCGGAAGTATTCTGGGGTGGTGAAGGGGGTGCAGATGGTGATGTTTGCTGAGATGGCGCAGTTGTTTGATTACTCTTGGATTGAGCATCTGACATTGAAGATGAAGTCGCCTTAGCAGTGGCAGTTGAAGACGATTGTTCAGTTTTTTGTGTAGGCTTTGATTGCGCGGAAGTATTCTGGGGTGTTGAAGGGGGTGTAGATGGTGATGATTGCTGGGATAGTGCAGTTGGTTGATTACTCGTGGATTGAGCATCTGACATTGAAGATGAAGTCGCCTTAGCAGTGGCAGTTGAAGACGATTGTTCAGTTTTTTGTGTAGGCTTTGGTTGTGCGGAAGTATTCTGGGGTGGAGAAGGGGGTGTAGATGGTGCTGATTGCTGAGATTGCGTAGTTGTTTGATTACTCTTGGATTGAGCATTTGACATTGAAGTAGACGTGGCTTTAGCAGTGGCATTTGAAGACGATTGCTCAGTTTTTTGTGTAGGCTTTGATTGCGTGGAAGTATTCTGGGCTGGTGAAGGGGGTGTTGATGGTGAAGATTGCTGAGATGGTGCAGTTGGTTGATTACTCTTGGATTGAGCATCTGACATTGAAGATGAACTCGCCTTAGCAGTGGCAGTTGAAGAGGATTGTTCAGTTTGTTGTGTAGGTTTTGGTTGTGCGGAAGTATTCTGGGGTGGTGAAGGGGGTGTAGATGGTGATGATTGTTGAGGTGGCGAAGTTGTTTGATTACTCTTGGATTGAGCATCTGACATTGAAGAAGACGTCGCTTTAGCAGTGGCAGTTGAAGACGATTGATCAGACGTTTGTGTAGATGTGGGCTTTGTTGGTGCGACGGGCATAGAAGTCGACGGAGGCATTGATGGCATCGGGGGTGTAGGTGGCATCAGGGGAGTAGGTGGCATCGGGGGCGCAGGTGGCATCGGGGGCGCAGGTGGCGTTGGAAGCGTAGGTGGCATCGAGGGCATAGGTGGCATCGGGGGCGTAGATGGCATCAGGGGCGTAGGTGGCATCGGAAGTGTAGGTGGCTTCGGGGGCGCAGGTGGCATCGGGGGCGTAGGTGGCATCGGGAGTGTAGGCGGCTTCGGGGGCGCAGGTGGCATCGGGGGCGCAGGTGGCGTTGGAGGCGTAGGTGGCATCGAGGGAATAGGTGGCATCGGGGGCGTAGGTGGCATTGGAAGTGTAGGTGGCATCGTGGACGTAGGTAGCATCGGGGGCGTTGGTGGCATTGGGGGTGTAGGTGGCATCGGGGGCGTAGATGGCATCGGGGGCGTAGGTTGCGTTGGAGGCATTGACGGCCATGCAGGCTCAGACGGCATTGATGGTGCAGGTTGTTGAGATTCCGAGGGTGTTGGATTGCTGTTAGATTTCGCATCTGATTTTGACGTTGATGTTGCATTAGCAGTGGCAGTTGAAGATGAATGATCAGACGTTTCTGTAGATGTGGGCTTTCTAGATGCGACGGGCATAGATGTCGACGGAGGCATTGATGGCATCGGGGGCGTAGGTGGCATCGGGGGCGTTGGTGGCATTGGGGGTGTAGGTGGCATCGGGGGCGTTGGCGGCATCGGGGGCGTAGATGGCATCGGAGACGTAGGTGGCGTAGGAGGCATTGATGGCCATGCAGGCTTAGACGGCATCGATGGTGCAGGTTGTTGAGATCCCGAGGGTGTTGGATTGCTGTTAGATTTCGCATCTGATTTTGACGTTGATGTTGCATTAGCAGTGGCGGTTGAAGATGAATGATCAGACGTTTGTGTAGATGTGGGCTTTGTAGATGCGACGGGCATAGATGTCGATGGAGGCATTGATGGCATCGGGGGCGTAGGTGGCTTCGGGGGCGTTGGTGGCATTGGGGGCGTAGGTGGCATCGGGGGCGTAGGTGGCATCGAGGACGTAGGTGGCGTAGGAGGCATTGATGGCCATGCAGGCTTAGACGGCATCGATGGTGCAAGTTGTTGAGATCCCGAGGGTGTTGGATTGCTGTTAGATTTCGCATCTGATTTTGATGTTGATGTTGCCTTAGCAGTAGCAGTTGAAGATGAATGATCAGACGTTTGTGTAGATGTGGGCTTTGTTGGTTCGACGGGCATAGAAGTCGATGGAGGCATTGATGGTATCGGGGGCGTAGGTGGCATCGGGGGCGTTGGTGGCATTGGGGGTGTAGGTGGCATCGAAGGCGTAGGTGGCATGGGGGGCGTAGGTGGCATCGGGAGTGTAGGTGGCTTCGGGGGCGCAGGTGGCGTCGGGGGTGTAGGTGACATCGGGGGCGTAGGTGGCATCGGGAATGTAGGTGGCTTCGGGGGCGCAGGTGGCATCGGGGGCGTAGGTGGCATCGGGAGTGTAGGCGGCTTCGGGGGCGTAGGTGGAGATGGTGGTGTTTTTTGATTACTGTTTGATTCTGAATTGGAAGTGGAAGTCGGAGTAGCGATGGCAGTTGAAGATGGTTTTTCCGAAGTTTGTGCAGTTGTTGGATGTGATGGCATATCTGACATTGATGTCATCGGGGGCATATAAGGCATATAATTCATCGGGGGCATTGAAGGCATAGGGTACATATATGGCATCGGGTACGTATAATGCATCGATGGCATTGTATGCGTAGATGGCATTGTAGGCATAGGTGGCATAGATGGCATTGTATGCGTAGATGGCATTGTAGGCATAGATGGCATAGATGGCATTGTATGCATAGATGGCATTGTAGGCATAGATGGCATAGGCGTGGGTGGCATCGGGGTCATAGACGGTTCTGCGGATTGCTCAGACACCGGTTTATGTTGATTGGTGTTTGATTGTGCTTTTTGTTCAGACTTTTGGGTAGGTGTTGGTAGTGAAGTAGTAGTATTAGATGGAGTTGGAGGTTTGATTGACGCTGTCCGTTGCTTAGTCTCTGCTGCTTGGTTATTGCTGGAATGTGCATCAGATTTTGGTATGGATGTTGCTTTACCAATTGAAGAGGGTTGGTCACTTGTCTTTTTACGTGTTGTATTCGCAGCAGAATTGAATGATGACGCATGGGGTTCAGAATGCTCTTGTTTCTGAGGTGTTAGCGTTTCGCGATTTTTGTTTGATTTTGCTTTTGATATCGATTTTGATTTCGAATTAGTTAATTTAGAATTATTTTTAGGAGTCATGTCCCGTTTACTATCATTTTTATTCATGTCTTTGTGTTTTTTGTTATTCGATTTTGTGCAATTGACGTCTACAATTATATCAAGTTTTGTACGAGGTGGTATCCTTTTGCATCGGTAACATGGACATCTATTACAGTTTCGACATCGCGAATTTTGACATTGAAAACATTGCGTTCTATTCTTATTGCTTGACTGATCGCAAGGACATTTGACTGGTTCACAACTGTCTGGATTATTTTCACAGGAATATTTAAGTGTAACGTTGGATCGTTGTGGTATTTTTACTCTTAGAACATTACAACATTGGTTGCATACGCCTGCTTGTACAGTTTCCTCCTGAAATACGTATTAAATATACAAATATATTAATTTAAATAGTTATTTACTCGGTATAATTATTTAAATGACTCTTACCTGACCGACTATCACGAATGCTGCGAGAACAATTATGATGTGCAGCTCCATATTAAATCAAGAATACTGAGAAAAAACGCTTGTTCACACCTTTTATACTAAGATGTTTAAGAAAAATGATAAGACAACAAAGTCCTTTGTCATCACAGCTGATTCATTTACTTGAATTTTATCAATGTAAAAAAGCACGTATTTTTTAAGGTTAGCTATTTGAAGTATTTCAAAATTCCGGAAATAAGATAACACCTAACGTTATTTCAGTTATAACAGTGTTATACATGTTCTATGTCACTGATAATGTTATTATTACCCTTGTTTAGGTAAAATATTGACTAAGGAACTTTGCATCTTATTATTTAAATACTAACATTAGGTTTATTTTGTTTAAATTCATCATCATCCTCCTGCCCTCACTCCACTCTAAGCGGGAACGGCACAATATTGTCAAATAACGTATTTTACGACCGGCCGCCTGCCTCACGTCAAATGAACTTAGTCGTGTTTTACGACCCCTCGGTAAGAAATAGGGTGGCCTATTTTACTCAACCGGATTTAGGATATTTTACTCACACGTTAGGTCAACTTACCTTAGTTGCCTTTTACGACACCTCGGTAAGAAATAAGACTGGTCTATACTCAGCCGGACACCCCACGGCGGTATTTTTTAAAATTATACTACTAATTTAACATAAATTGAATTACGCATTTATGATATGAAACTACAACACTATGAACTTGGCCGTCATTAAGAAATTATTACACCAAAAAATTTAAATATCATATCGCGCGTAATAAATATGTAATATTAAAAGCTTATAAAAAAAAATGTAAACATCGACTGATAAAAACTTGACCTAGACTGGGTTTCAAATAAAATCTATTTTACAAAAATTTTCTTTAATATACTAAATGTACGACAATTCCCTTTTTAGTCAGTCGTAAGACTATTTATTACAATTGTCGGTTTAGTTCATTAGCATAAAGACAACGTAGAAATAAGAATAGTGCATGTACCCAAGAAACTTTTAGCATTATGATATAAAGTTTTACGTGGCCAAATCATGTGACAACATGTTTGTAACATGTTGTGCCGACTTAGGGTGGGATAAGGACAGGAGAATGATGATGATGATATAAATTTTTACGTCGTGTAATGTTTGGTATGAGTTGGAGTATTCATATTTATAATTTGTATTGCCATGTAAAATAATATAGAACAATGCCATTTCAAAGTTAACTTTTATGTTAGTACTTTAGTATCATAGATCCTATAAATTTCCAACTGTGTGCTGTAATTTTAGATTCGCGTATCTTAGACTGTATCTTCACTCACGATCAGGTTAGATAATTATAAAAGATTTCTAGCGCTTTTTACGCCCATGTAAAGAGAAAACTATGATTAAATATTTGGTCCAAATAAGCTATATTAATTTCCGTTCATTACTTTACCATCATCCTCCTGCCCTTATCCCACTCTAAGTGGGATCGGCATAACATGTTACAAACATGTTTTCAAATGATTTGGTTACGTATTTTACGTCATGTCAACTTACCTTAGTCGCCTCTTACGACACCTCGGTAATAAACGAGGGTGGTCTATTCTACTCAGCCGGATACCACACGGCGGCTTTTATATTACTTTACCATGATACCATTACTTTACCATGATTCGAATTTTATCTGTATTGCTAATAAGACTTTGTCATTATTTTATAAAAGACAACAAAATGTATTAAAAAACTTAAGTAATAAAAATTACTTTACAAAAATGATGATTTGGGCATTTGGACTTCTAAAGGTCGATATCGTTACTGCAGTTTAGTACCTTAGTAGACCTTTAATCTACATTATTATTATATTAAGTATAATATAACACAAAAAGTAATATTTAAATCCATTTACAAATACACTGCTTTATAATTCACTACAGTTCATATAAGTCATTTTGTCTCATATAATTTAACTTAAACAATGTTTCTTTAAACAACTACGTAATATTAAAAGATTATTGAATATTGTTTTCACTATCTTTTGCCCAACATGCTAGATATAGGTATTTACATTGTTTTAAATAAAAATAATCGATGTTAGGAAACTTTGATAGATCCTTCTTTTGTCAATATATATTCTTAACTTTGAAATTACAACAATTTAAAATATTATCAAAACGAGGCTTATATAATATATTATATAAATAAACTGTGTAGATTTAACTATTCTCCATCCTCTCGGGTCAAAATAATCAAATGTAACTAGTTATAAGAATTCATCATTCTCCTGCCCTTATCCACAACAGTGGTTATAAACATGTTGTCAAAATGATTTGGCTACATATTTTACGACCGGCTGCCTGCCTGACGTCAACCTACCTTAGTCGCCTTTTACGACAACTCGGTAAGAAATGAGGTTGGTCTATTCTACTAAGCCGAATACTACACGGCGGAACTAGTTATAAGAATTACACTTTGAAAATCACATTTGCTGCCAAGTTATTTACTTCCTTTTCTCGGAAGGAGCAATTCCAAAGTTCCAACCAAATTCAAATGGAATTACACAAGTTCACGAGTTTGTTTTTTGTGAATTTGAACTAGAAATTCTAATTATTCTTAACCTCTTTCTATTTTGTACCTACAATTCATTGTTTGATTAAAGAGATATAAAAATTGTTTGTATATAAAGTAAAGATTGATAGTTTTGAATAGTATATAATTTTTATTGTAACAATGTAACTATCATCGAAGAGTATTCTCTAAAGTATATGCAGAACAATGCCTCGTTAATATTATGTCTCTATAAGAGGGTATAATTTGTTATTGGTTACGATATATTATACAGTAAATAAAAACTTGAGCGGTTATATTTATTTCTATTACATTGTTTTTCTGTAACGGGCCTCAAAGAGACATTGTCTTGTTTTTGCGTTGGGGCGGACTGGAGCTGGTCACTCCTTTTAGAAGCCGAGAACGTTACACATATTCTGTCTTTCTTGCTATAATTTCTAAGTGCCAAGTATGTGAACCTGATGTTGTGTTCCTATGTTCAGTACAGCGTGATATGAAATGATGTTGTCTCTGATTTCCACATTAATGCTCAAGTACAAATTAGTTGTGCCTAGTTTCCAGTGTAGACGATATGCGATGTCTATAAATAAAAATAAATTTAAATATAAATATATGGGATACTTACACACACGGTCGTCCATCCCCAAATAAAGTAACTTAATACTTGTGTTATGGGTGACAGACAACTGGTAAATATACTACACATTAAATAAATATTTAAATACGAATATACACTCAGGCTCGAAGAAAATAAATTGTTTATAGAAAATGTCGGCCCTCTGCGGGAATCGAACCCGCGACCCGCGGAGCCGAAGGCAGGGTCATCAGTGCGCCAACGGGCCAATCTATGATAAAATATCTTCTATAATAAAATTCTGCAATCAATTTTAGCTTTGCCATTACAGCAGTTTAAAAACATTATTAAAAAAAGGCTACTATAGAAAGCTTATTATACTATTGAGGATTAATTAGGTACAATAAGAATGCGTGGCCAGAGCTACTCTTCGACCATGTACAAGACAGGAATAACTAAATGTAACCAAGTATAAGAATTTTTTTTTGAAAAGAGCAACTGCCGAGTGTCTTATTGGCTTGTTAGGAAGAGCTTTCCGAACCAACAGTAGAGTTGATGAGTCAAAATATAGTAGTTCGAAATATTGTAGATTTAAATATGATATGATAGTTATTAATGAGGTTAGGTTAGATTTGAAAAAGAAACCAAAAATAGTCTTTGCATATCGGGTGTATATATGAGCAAGAGATTTTTAGTGAAAGAATCAATATTCAAAGATCGTATTGCTTTTCTGAATTGCGTTCAGTAATTACTGTTTGTGTAGTATGGAAATTTTTTGGTTATCTGCCATTCCTCTGAACCATAATTGTAGTAAGCAGAAACCAGATTTGATAGAATAATCATTAAAACCATGACAGCCTTTTCTGACTATTATTTTTTTTCCATTCGCTGTAAAGTAGCAATATAAATGCAAGTACTTTCGAATTTATACAAATAAAAAAAAATGTTTTTGAAGCAATTTTGAAAGTATGTCATTGCCACGCGTTTTCATAATAAGCAAGTATGTCAAACAAATAAATGAAAACATGCCTTAGATTCGAATTTTATTTTAGAAATTAAATGAATTATCAAAAATAAATAATTTATTGAAATATGTGGTATGAAATTAAATAAAATAGTTCCACCGACTTGGAACAATTAATATTATTTGGCATCTCTTTACAGTCAGTCTTGTCATATCGGGTCGGTTTCAAATATATCTATTTATTGAATTTGGTCTAAAATATATATATTTTAATTGTTTTACTTGACGATGCAAAAGTAATATGAAGGTTAATTTAAAGGCCTATAAATTCCAGATTTAAAGCTAGTAATATTTTTAGACTTTAACGCAAAATAAAACTCTTTTGTTTTGTGTGAAACCTATTTTACTATTTTTATATATGTAGAGCTCTTGTTTGTGTCGAACAAATGTAGATAAAATTTTCACGAAATTATGTTTTTCTATTATATTGAGTAGTATATACTTTTAATTCCCAAAATCCCACAAATTATTATATAATATTATTACTAAACTTTAAAAATTTTTTGCGTTTATATTTCTTATGTTACGGGCGTCTAGCATCTCTAAGCATAATAATAAATGACAGTTTTCGTATAATTCCAGGGTATTCCCGAGTTGGACGTGCCAGGAATCGAACCTCTGAGCCTTGGCCAGATTGCACTGGCGCGAGGTCCACAAGGCGCTAAACTCACGGCCGTCGTGAATGACGTCAAAGTCCAGGGACCTAGTGATTTTATAATACAAGAGTTAAAGTAAGAAATTTTTAGGTTTCATTTCAGGTTTTAATAATAGACTTTAAAAAGTTATTAATATAGATACTGATTTTTCAATAAATACGATTGAAGTAGAGAAGATGATAAATAATAAATAAATAACTGCCATGATACTGTCAGTACTATACTTGGGTACTATTATTTATTTACGTAGCTGTGCAAACAGTTTATTTGGTCTCTAACGTCAAATTAACTCTATAAAAACATATTAGCAATATCTAAACTGTTTTGACTAAAATGTTTGTTGTTAAGAAAACTATAATTTCTTTTTTAATTTTTACTATGCTCAAAATAGCGGTAACTGTTCTATTCAACAATTCTGCGAAGAATGTCTTAGATATAGTTATAAAATAGTTAATTTGTTATTTATTAAGTTTTGTGTTTATTTTTTATTTAATTGATATTATTTAGAAATGTATTTTAATTATTATATTTTCGTATTCCATTATTTGATATTCGTTTCATGTTTTGCAATAATAGACGCTATCCCAAGCTCAAGGAAAGAAAGTTTTGTATTTCAATTTTAAGCTATTCACCGTAGATATTACCTTGTTTATATGATTATTTATGATAGCACATCATGTACACCAATTTTTATATGATATAATCCATGGTACTGTAATCTGCAAGCTATTGCCAGAATCTGACTGGCTAAAACTTCACGGTAAAGTAAAAAGTAACGGCCTGTTACTATGCCCACTGCTGGGCTAAGGCCTCCTCTCTCCGTTTTTGGAAAGAAGGATTGGAGCTAAGACCTACCACGCTGCTCCAATGCGAATTGGTAGATTACACATATCCCCAGAATTCTCTAGAGATATGCACGTTTCCTCATGATGTTTTTCTTCACCGAAAAGCACGTGATAAATTGCAATTATCAATTAGACACATAGGTTTTAATAGAAAAACTCATTGGTGTCTGCCCGGGGTTTGAACCCATGTCGACTCTAGAGACTTCATGGTTCTCTATCTTTATGCCTGGTGACGCGGGCACAGGAATACATCATATATACCTAATGCTGCAATGTTTGTTATGCCAATGCGTGTCAAGGTGTAATTGGCATCAGTGTTTACATAGCTCATATACAAGTTGTTGACTTATTATTATTTACTTTACTGCTTAGGTTTGTATTGTTTATTATGATTTATTTTACTCCCGTCTTTGATTTTTTTTACACCCAGAATTTAGATAAATTGTTTAAAGTAATTACTTTATTACGATTCTAGTACCGTATAAACTGATGCTCAACAAAATGTTATCCCTTTTCTTTCCCTTTTGTAATACGGTTTCTTAAGCGAACATGAAAAATTCAATTTGTTCTAATCACAAATTTAAAGTTTATTTCCGAGTCGTTTGATTCGGCTATACTATTGAGAATCCCATGTTGCTGACTGCTTAGAAGTAGATCATGTATTGATAGTTCATCTTTTGATGCAAATGTCCATAGTCTATCTGATTTCTTATCAGATTAAGTTCAGCAACTACGAGCAAACTAAGAGTTGCAGGGAGGCCTGCTACTCGTAGTTTGCTTTAAATAGCTATTAATGTGACTATATATATAGAATTAGGCGTTACTTTGCGGAGATCCATAATACAAAAGTAATACTAAAATTATTTTGCTATAATCCGCGATACAGTAAATAAATAATATATATAGTGTTAAATGTATAGTGGACTATCAGTATTTTCATACCTGATACGTGCAGGATTCGTAAAAACACATGCACAAACCTCCATCACTTCCACCACAATACACAAACACTACACACGTTCTATCACAAACTCAACAATCATTTCGCCCCGCAACCGAAGCATCATCAGGAGATAGACTCCACGACAAAATCGCAAAGCTTTGCGATTGAGTCTATCTCCTATATTATTTATTGTCCTATAGAAAATACGGATAGTCCACTATACATTTAACACTATATATTTTTTCTATTTACTGTATCGCGGATTATAGCAAAATAATATTAATATTACTTATGCGACTATATTTCTTTAGAACTTTGGCTTTTATGCAGTTATTATGGATGTAAATATTAAAGTTAACACTTAATTTTTAAGTATGTACTATTTTTGTCTTATGATCACGAATAGATTTACAAGATATTTGGTGCGTCTTTTCGGAAGGAGTAATTTTCCAAGCCGGTAGTTGACGATTTTAAAGCACTCGTTAACAAGTTAATTAATCAAAATATCATCCAATCAATTAAGCACATTCGTCAAGAATGTTTTAAATTTGAAAGTTCGCACGCACCTACGGTAATCTAACCTTTTTTGGCTTATTAACAGAAACATTGGGGAATAACTGGAATAAGTTAATTACCACTCCACACAGAAGAGAAGTGGTGGATTTACTTGCTTACTATCGACTGTTTATTAGTATTAAATGAGAACCCTGTTGCGAATGTGGTAGGATGGATGACGAAAGATAGCAGTTAGAGGATTTGTACCAGGTTTAATAGGCATCAAAGAACCCCAACCCCGGTAGATATCCGACCTTCTTTAGCTTATGCTTAACCTGTTAATTATGGTTATAAATAACTACCAAAGCAGTTTAAATAGATCAAATCTCTCATAGGCTTTTTGAAAAACATTCGGGTATTCATCAAAAGATTTTTTAACTTAGACAGAAGGAGGCAAATGTCTTATTTCTAAAATTATATTATACATCTTTTTAGAGTAAGTTGAGACTAAAATTTAAGACACTTTGGTCGGAGTAACGTCATCACACGTCAAATTTCACAAACGCTAATTCACACAACGTTTACACACGTCGGCAAAAATGTGTCTTTGAAAAACGTGCATAAACGGCTGAAGCTTGTAGCAATCTTTCAAACTACGTCATTGCAGCGTATTACATAAATTTTTGAACTGATATCGTCGCATCACTTTTTTTTGTACACGTGTATCCTAACCAGTACGTCATTAAATTTATTTTGTATGAAAAAATGTAGTGCCATATAACAAATATTTGAAAATGAAAATAAATATGAACAAATAAATAAAAATATCGATTTATATTTATGTTTAATTTTGCAGGTCTGATCTGGATAAGAATAGGTTTGACTTCAAATTGCTTCTGCCGAGACTCGACTTTGCCGGTAAATACAAGATGGACATCCAAGTGTTGCTGTTGCGACTCCAGGGACGAGGAAATATCACAGGATCCTTCAGTTAGTACTATTTTACTTTACTACTCAGCCGAGTCTATGCTTATTGTTATTGTTAATTCTTAAAGATGTTTATATGTGACCTTGTCTCTTTGATCGCAAGTAAGAATAGTCAGATTTACTTTTGCGAACCGTGCAAATAAAATTAAATTAAATTAAATTTTCCGCCACTATGGACTTCCTTGTAACGTGTTTTCTCTGGTATGCTATAGTCGTTTATAACCACTTCCTCTGATGTTAAAGATGCTATCTCTTAACTCTTTTAGCCGCGCATATTTGTTTCCACATGTTTGTATTACGGCACTACATTTAAATGAAAATTAATAACGCTTTTGATATAAATGAACAAGTTGGAACGGCGCTATCAGTCAAAAATTTGAAGTAATACTGCGCAAGGACGTAGCTTAAAGGAAATGGTCCAAGATTCAGCCGTTTAAGCACATTGTTTAAAGAAAGACGTAATTTGCGCCGACGTGTGTATCAATTAGCGTTTATCAAATTTGACGTATGCTACGTTGCTAATCTAACATAGGAAGGAATAAAAGTTTAGAAGATATACAAGTATCTTAAATGTCAGCTTTTGCTTTATTGTTTAAAATAAATAGGAGTATATCTAAAGAAATTTTTGTCAATGTCTTTAAATAATTAAATGCATAGATTTGTTTTAAGGAAGAGTAGACCGCCAAACTGAGCAGAGTATTCAAGGAGTAGCCAATGACTTTTTTTTACATTTTCGATTCGTCGAGGATATATCGCGACTGGCAAGTTAACAAATCTATGTTTAAGCTTTAAGCTAACACGCTCGTAAGGCAAAACTTTTCTTCACGTGAAATTATTAACTTTCTTTATCTATTTTATCGACAAGTGTGAATAAAGTCAGAGAAATGTATAACAATAGTTAACAGCACCTATGACAAAATGTGTGTTAATCGGTTACCGTTACGCAGTAACTTTAACGTGAGTTTTTGCTGTTACGACTCCGGCACAAGTAGGTTAAAAGGTACTCGTATTATTCAATATCCTAAACTGTTGTAACCGTGGAAATTTACTTAGAATACTCGTATACTTGAGCTTTCTTTTTAATTGATAGACTTCTACTTTTTTGACTGCAGTTAGCTGCAACTATACTGCAACGAACAAATCGTATTAAATTAATATATAAGGAAAAAAACAAAAACGATTCTTCTTTATAAAGAGTGGAATGTCCTTGATGTACGGCAGTTTTTTATCTCAAATTTAATATTGCGTAAACACTCAAAAGTAACAATTATTCCAATGCAACAAAAAAGGCGTAAACAAAAGATTTTTGATATTTTGGCTCATAGAACCGTCCTAGCTGGTCGGCAGTATCATTTCCTTAGCGCAAAACTGTATATTTGTTATACAGTATACATTGACAATATTTTAAAAATTTCTAATTTAAATAAAATTTCATGTAAAAAAACTGTAAATATATGGTTGAAAGGACTTGATTATCTAAAACAGAGGAATTAATCACCGGAGTAACTTAATAAGCTAAACACGAAAGACATTTACACACGCGTAGGCACACACACACACACACACATCGTATAAGGTATCACTATATTAACTGTTATGGATTTAAGAATGGGTCCTAGGAAGGCGATGACGTTCGTAGTGCCGGTTATCCTAGTGGGAGCGCCAAAGCACTCCTTTTAATTAATCCTGTCTTTTAAATAAAACTGAAATTATATATATTGTTGTAAAAGGAGTAAAAACATTGTAATAGCTCATAAGATAATAAGAAATATATATATATATATATATTATTCATATATATACAATGTTTTATGTTACAGAGGATTACGCGTGCAACGTCACGATGCGTGGTTTCAAAGAGAAGAGAGGTGACGATGAATATCTTACTTTCGAGCCGATGAAGGTCAAACTGCGCGTAGGAGAGTCCTCCATATACCTTACCAATCTATTCGACGGAGATCCAATCCTGGGGCCCGCCACAAACAGAGTGATCAACGAAAACTCACAGGTTTTCCTTCAAGAAATCAGTCCGGTGTTAGAACGCAGTCTCGCAGATCTCTTCACGGAGATGGCAAATAAAATAACCTCGAAGTTCACTTATAAAGAACTCTTTCCTTGATTTTAATCAGTTATATTAGTGTTAGGGTATAGTGATACGTGATGTGATATTTTATAATAATCAACTCTATTTGGGTTCGCTATTTATTTCGCAGATCTAAAATTACCTTCTCCCTTTGCTTATCAACGAAAGACCTTATTGCCACTCAAAGAATCAAAATGTAATGAATCATATTTATAAATTTCATTTTATTTGCATTTTTTTTTTACGAAAAATGTAATTTTAAATCTGCTAATTAGAATAGCATTACAAAATGACCGTATAAAATGAAATTAAATAAAAAATACGATTATAATTATTTCTAGCTTCTTCGTATTCATAAGATCATTGAGCTGTTCGTCTAGGAACTCTATGGGTATTATAATATGGGTATTATTATATGATAATTATAATATGGGTTATCTTTAAAGCCTTCATTGCAATGAAAATAGATTCATTAAGTATTAATAACACAATCTTCCATTTATCAGGGTTTAATATTGTCAAGGTTGTCATTGATCAAGGCGTATAAATAGAGCAGTAGAGTACGAGGCGTAGCAGTAGAGGTTTAAAATTTAAATAAAAAAACTGAAATATATGTATATGTTATCGATTATTTAATTTTATAAATTTTTTTTGGCTATTAGCTGTTTTACCGTTTTATAATGAAATTTTATAAAATTAATATGGGTATCAAAATGTAATATGTAAATTGTGTTATTTACTTTATTTTTAATGCATGGATGACGAATTGCCTGTTTTGTAAATAAGCATTGGCTCAATTTGGATAATGGCTCAAACTTTTGTATATTTTTTCAAATTTTATTAAATAAAAAAATCTAAACTGGTTTTATATGTCCTTTTCATCAAACTAACACGATACGATGAAAAATCTAAACTGGTTTTATATGATAACATCCTTTTTATAAAACTAACACGATACGATGTTAAGATCCGCCTAAAATCTCTCATCTTTCTTCGCCCGTGCGTAGAGAGCAATTGTCGTTTTGAATGAAATGAATAAAATGGCGTCCATTTTCTTCATCGTCATTGTCTTCATTACTTCGAATCACGTCATGCACTATGCTTTTCCACGTTTTTCTGTCTGACCAACGGTTAGGTGAGCGACTGCGTGGTCTTTTCACGTCGACCTAGGCGAGCAACGTGTCCGAAATATTTAAGGATACGCTGGAAGCGAATAGCGGACTAGTCTAAGCGGACAGTCTAATATTTATGTCTAGCTTCTTAAGAATAGACAAATTGGTTCGGTGTGCAGTCCATGGAATCCGCAGCATCCTCCGAAAAAACTTTTAAGTATTTAAATTAAGAACGGACCTTGAATATTTTTCTACCCATCTGTGATTGGTTAAAGATAAGTATATGAATTTATCCCTGTCTTCCCTCTCTTCATATTTTTTGTGACACTCCCTTTCATGTCTGCTCATGGCTCCGTCGGTCGAGTATAATAATCCACTGAATAATTGTCACCATCGGTAAATTTCTTTCTCCATGTCCTATTCAATACAATTTACCCCGGATCTCAAATTTGTACGTGATATTCAAAATTATTTAATCTTAGCATACACTAAATAATAATATATAATAATATAAGCTGTGATAGATAGATTCAAACCCCAGGCAGGCATTGTAATTGATAATTGCATTTATAAATTGCAATTATCAATTAGACACATAAGTTTTTCTATTAAAACTTATGTGTCTAATTGATAATTGCAATTTATCACACGCTTTTCGGTGAAGGAAAACATCGTGAGGAAACCTGCATATCTCTAGAGAATTCTAGGGATATGTGTAACCTACCAATCCGCATTGGAACGACGTGGTAGGTCTTAGCTCTAATCCTTCTCACCAAAAACGGAGAGAGGAGGCCTTAGACCAGCAGTGGGCATAGTAACAGGCCGTTACTGTACTGTACTGTACTATAAAAATAATAATTGTATTGTAGATTTGTAGATGATATTTAAGAAAATTACATGCAACGCTATAATTTCGACGGATTTACCTTTTATTTTACTTAAGTGTCTTTCCATAGCAGACATCATCATCTACTATCAAGTGAGATAATGTCCAGGTCTTATTTATAAATAAAAAACCAGTTGGTCATCCAGTAAACAGCGCAACCCTTTACATAGACGTTGTAACCTGTACAATACAGCGAACTATTATAATTTAATCACAAAAGACTCTCTAACAGTTTTGGGCGGAGCAACGTTATTACACGTCAAATTTGATAAACGCTATTTTACAGAACGTTTATACAGGTTGGCAAAAAATACTTCTTCTTTGAATAACGTGCGTAAACGGCTGAAGCTTGTACCAAGCTCTTCAAGCTACGTTATTGCGACATATTGACGTTATGCTATTTTGTAGTATTTTATTATTTTATTTTTTTATAGTATTTTGAACTTTAGCGCCGCTCTACGTTAGTTTTTTTTTGTAAACGAGTATCAGAAGTATCGTTATCGTGATTTATTTTGTATGAGAAAATGTAGTTCTTTACAATAAATTTGACAACTCATATTGCACCGTTTAGAGTGTTAATATATTGATAAAATACTTCATCATCCTCCTGCCCTTATCCCACTATAATCGAGGTGATCACAACATGTTACAAACATGTTGTTACATAATTCGGCTACGTATCTTACGACCGGCCGCCTGCCTGACATCAACTTACCTTAGTCGTATTTTACGACCCCTCTGTAAGAAAGGGTGGTCTATTCTACACAACCGGATACCACACGGTGGGTCAACTTACTTTAGTCGCCTTGTATGTCACCTCGGTAAGAAATGAGGGTGGTCTATTCTACTGTGCCGGATACCACACAGCGGATCGACTTACCTTAGTCGCCTTTTACGACACCTCAGTAAGAAATGAGAGTAGTCTATTTTACTCAGCCGAATACCACACGGCATATATTCATAAAATACTTTTACGTTTTATAATTGGTAGGTTCGATTGAATGACACAGTAAACGTACAGGACAGGATATTGCTTACATAAATCCTATATTAGCAGCTTGTTAGTTTCGCCTATGACTATGTGATACCCTGACACCAATTCGAATATTAGCAGTTGATAATAGACCTTTTAAAGATTGCATATACCCTACCCTACTCCACAGGATATGCAGAAACAAAACTGTGTTTACAAGTGAGAGGTTAGTATGATAAGTTTTTAACGTATGAAGTAATCAATATTTTTCGTCGCAAAAGTCATTTAAGTAATGATCATAAGTTTTATAAAAATAAACAACTAAATTGAGCTTAAAATATGTCCTGAAAGGTCAATAGATATATATTAGTTAGAAACTTTCATTATAATAGCCGTCTATTTAGTAGACATCAGCTGGTTTCGGAAATAACTATTAAGCTGCTAAACACACTAGACGAGGACGCATACTGGGGTAAAGTATTGTTGTTAAACTATTTGTCGATAAGTAGTCATAAATTATCATGATACCTTACCATAAGGCCACAAAGTGCACGAGCGGCTAATCCTTTGATCGTAGGAGCGAAGAGACCCAAGGTCTATCTCGACAACGTTCTCTACTCTCTACTTTTTCCAACCTCGACTATGCTTCTGCGCTCGCTCGTCCCTCCCGATGACAGTGTAAAAGCTGTTAAGACTAACAGCATACAGTCAATTCGAAAAAAGAAGGTTTATCTCGTCAGAAACGAGCTCAATAGGCATTCAAAAAATGGAATAAATTATCCTCAATTTAATTAACACTACTAGCTACTAGCGTTAAAATCACTATAACGTTCCCAATTTCTAATATGAGCATTAGTTGTTTACAATAATGACAGTTAATACAATTTTCGACGGCGAAAGTTACATTAATAATTTCACTTATAATCCGCAATAAAAGAAAACCTATGTAATGTTAAATGTTGACTGTACTATTCGTTTTCCTAAACTATACATGCAGGATTCACAAAACCACCACACTATATTAGTAAAGTAAAAGTAACGGTCAGATACTTTCCCACTACTGGGCATAGGATTCCTCTCTCCGTTTTTGGAGAGAAGGATTGAGCTAAGACCTACCACGCTGCTCCAATGCGGATTAGGTTATACATATCGGTAGAATTCTCTAGAGATATGCAGGTTTCCGCACGATCTTCTCCTTCACCGAAAGGCGTACGATAAATTATCAATTTGACACATAAGTTTTAACAGAAAAACTCATTGGTGACTGCCCGGGGTTTGATCTCTCGAAAGAGCCGCACGGTCTCACCGCTGGGCTTGGGCATAATTTCATTAATGGAGTCGCACGGTCTCACCGCTGGGCTTAGACATATTCTCATCAAAAGAAATATTGATTTAATGCCTTTAACCGAAAAAGTTGTCTTAAAAATATAATTTAGTTATTTTTCGACCTTAGTCTGATATATCCTCCTTGACCTGAACACTTTAAGAAGTTTAAACATAACGCTTACTTATTTTTTACTTATATATTTGATTTGCAGATATGCAAAGCCATTAAAATAATTGTGAGGTGTTTAATAAGCAGTCAAGGCTTCAAGTCAAGTCTAGATTAAAATTTACACTTAGTCTTTAAAGTTATTATGTATGTTTTCACTAATGGGAACAGAGGTTGTTTTCAATATCTTTTAAATTCAACTATGCCGTGTGGTATCCGGCTAAGTAGAATAGACCACTCTCATTTTATTACCGACGTGTCGTAGTGGGCGACTAAGTTAAGTCGACCCGCCGTGTGGTATCCGTTTGAGTAGAATAGACCACCCTCATCTCTTACCGAAGTGTCGTAAGAGGCGACTAATTACACATTATTCGAAGGATTTCTAACTCTGAGAGAGGTTGTAAAAATCTGGCTTCTTTTACTAACTTAGTCGGAGTTGGATTCAGTTTGACATTTTCCTCAAAGTTATTAATGAAAAGGGACTTTTATATTTATACTAAATATCTATGAATTGGAAGTTAATTTGGGTCGATTTCAGACAAAGTGCCTATTTTTGTACTCATTAATATAAAACTTTTTTTGCTTTTAAGGCAGATGCAAGTTTTTAAGGTCGCGTTTATTAGTGAAGGGAATGACAATGCAAAGTGCAAACTACTTATTTCATAAAAACCAAAAAGGTCAGTGTAAAAACTGCCAACTCGACATTTTTCATTCTGAGCTCATAGAGATAATTTATGCTTAAATCAAAAAAATGAAGTGACAACAGCCTGTTACTATCCCACTGCTGGGCATAGGTGTGAGATATTATTATAAATGATTTATAGAAGCAGGCGTTACTTTGCAGAATTCCATATTACAAGCAATATAACAGAACTAACTACTTTGCTATAATCCGCACGGGTTAGGTGAATGCATGCAAAGCCAATGTGTATGAAGCAGGCAAAATCTACGCACCTTATACATGCAGGACCAGCCACCACATGCACCCCAAGGCGCAATTCACCAGCAACAACGAACACAAAAGCAGCACACACACCCACCACCACAATCTCGACGATCGTTTCGCCCCGAAACCGAAGCATCATCAGGAGGATAGGCTTCACAACAAAAATCGTACTGCGGTACAGTACGATTTTTGTGTGTGTGTGTGCTGCTTTTGTGTTCGTTGTTGCTGGTGAATTGCGCCTTGGGGTGCATGTGGTGGCTGGTCCTGCATGTATAAGGTGCGTAGATTTTGCCTGCTTCATACACATTGGCTTTGCATGCATTCACTTAACCCGTGCGGATTATAGCAAAGTAGTTAGTTCTGTTATATTGCTTATATTATTATAAAACAAAGTACCCAAAAATTTGCTATTTGTATGTGATGGATTTTCTCTCTAAATCTACTAACAGTTTTTTCGAATGGTTTTTTACTAAAAGATAGAAGAAGTGCAATTATTGAGGAGCATTTTCTTAACAGATTTCGATGGGACTCTCACAGTAAGATAAAGGAGACTGTGGAGCAATATATAGGCTACTCGTTATTCTAGAATTCCTGCAGGCTCGGGATGTGCTTTTAAAAAACTATGACACACACTGATTTCCACGCGGGCAAAGCCTTGGGCATAGCAAGTATTAAATAAAACAGTGATAAAAATATAATATGAATTGTTCAAATGCAAAATTATTTGCCCGTCGAATAAATGTTCTAAAAAATAAAAATAAACTTAGAATGCCTTTAAACTTAAGTGATTTAATGTAAATGTTTGTTTGAAGAGTTTTTGTCAAGGTTTTTCATTTCAGTGCTTTGGTTTTTCGCAAGATACAATTAGTTCAACACCCAGACAAGAGCTATAATTATAATGCCTGCCATAAAAGTATAACTAAGAATAGCTTTTTTGGTAAGACTTAGAAACGCTAGCAAGAAAATCAAAACAGAAAATAACGGCTTACTACTAACTCATTATTGGGCGAAAACATCTTCTCTCTTGGAAGGAGTTAAACCCTATGAGGCTTCTCTTATAAAAACAAGAAGTTTATAGATTGAATCAGTGTTTCCCAACGTGAGACCAGCAGGAGGGAAATTTGAATGATATGGGAGGCAATTGGTAAATTAAAAAATGAAATAATAAAATTATTACACTTCACTACCGATTATTCGGTATACCTACTATCGAATTCTCATAACTTTCACATATAAAAAAAAAATAACTGGAAAATTTCATAAAATACTGTTTTTTTCCTAAGAAACCGACGAGGCTAGGTCACTTTCGCTCAATTTATAAACCGGTAGTGCGTGTATGAGACAATAAAATCATTATTTGAGGTAAGGCTAAGTTCTCAATTAATTTTGACCTTGTACCATGAATATATTTTTGAAATAAAGAATATTAACAACATGAATATTTTTTATGCAATTTAATAAAAGTAACAAAACTATAGCTGTTTTAGCTATGTAGTTAAGCTCGCTTTATAGATTGATTACATTATCTATAACCATTGGATGCCGGATGATACATGATATATTATTATATGATTCTTCTTCTTCCTCCTACCCTTATCCCACTCTAAGTGGGGTCGGTACAATATGTTTTTCTCTTCCATTCTCTCCTATCATTCGTCAAGTCTGGCGATACTCCTTTTATATGCATATCACACTTCACACAATCCAGCCGTCTCTTCTTAGGCCTCCCTCTAGTCCCATATCCATCCACATTCATACTCAACACTCGTTGGGTTACATGATTTTCATACCTCCTCATTACATGTCCATACCATCCCAATCTCGCACCTCTCGTCTTTTCTATAATGGGTGCAACTTTTAGACTTCCCCTTATATACTCATTTCGTATTTTATCCAATCTTGTCACACCACACATCCACCTTAACATTCTCATCTCATTTGCATGCATTCTTCTTTCATCTGTCTTTTCATTGCCCGACATTCTGATCCATACATTACGACAGGCCTAATGACCGTTTTATAAATTTTCCCCTTAAGTCTAAGGGGCATTTGGGGGTCGCAAACTGTTCCTCAGACCTGTGGCCACTTCATCCATCCTGTGTTCATTCTATTACTCACAACGCGATCTATTTCACCGTGCTTCTGGAAAAGCGAACCAAGGTACCGGAAGTCGGAGCAGACTGGCAAAGATTATGATTATTTATTTATATCAATAAGTTCTGATAGTCCAGCAGGTTCAAACCACGGGCAGGCACCAATGTGTGTGTATGTGTCTGATTGCTAATTGTAATTTATCACTCTTTTCGGTGAACGAAAAAATTGTTAGGAAAACTGCATATCATAAGAGCATTCTGGGGATATGTGTAACTCATCAACACCAATTAGCAGCGTTTTGTGTCTTAGCTCAAACCCTTCCCTCCAAAAAAAAACGAAAAGAGGAATGCCCACCTGTGGTATAAATGTAATACAAATACACATATGCCCAAGTCATACACAGTCAAACAAGCTGATTATTTATTTAAAGATTGGTTAAGTAAGGGAAGAAATCTATACGACTTATTTTGTTTCTTATAAATAAGAAGTGAGGTTTAATTAGATAAATATAATTGTGTATTTTATGCGGTACACAATATTGTTGTATCGTGATATAATAATAATTGATCACATAAGTTTTCTTTAAGAGTCATTGGTGCTTGAACTCGAGGTTTGAACCTGAACCATTTGGTAAGTGTCGCGAGGTTTTACCGTTTGATCATCACAATACAAACACACACAGACGCACTCACACTCACACGCGCGCACACAAACACACACCCACGCACGCAGGCTTACTCACGTACAGACACACACAGTAATCTTTTTATTCTGTAGTGTAGTAATGTGGTCAATCAGTAGACATCGATACAGATTTTATTACGTCATTAAATATCAGGATTGCCCAACTAGTTTTGAACCTGTCGGGGTTTTTACAGACGTTATCCAATCACTGTAGTCGTAATGTCTTAGTTGTCAGAGCTCATAAATTTTTAAGCAAATTTATGGAAATAAAATATTTTAATATGTATGTAATTTCCTATTGTTAACAATTTTTCCATTGGCATAATAAGCTAATAGTGATTTTCATCAGAACCTTCTTCTTCTTAAAGAATAAGTAAAAGCCCAGGACCTATTTAGAGATACTCAAAGGTTACAAAGCTTTCCTTTACCAAAAAGAGCGTGATAAATTGAAAATATGAACTGGTCATATAAGTTTTTTATAGAAAACTCATTAGTGCCTGTCCGGGGCTTTAATTCATGACCAGGCAAGGGTCATATGGTCCGTTCGAACATAGGTCTCTACAAATTGCACGTTTCAAAAAGATACGCCACTGCGATCCAGTAACTCTCAGCTGTCGGCATCTTCGTTTAAAACTAACCAGGAAATAAGCTATGATACCCAAGCGATAAGACCGTGCGACTCTCAAGGAACGAACATGAGTTCAAACCCCGGACAGACACCAATGAGTTTTTCTGTTAAAAACTTATATGTCTAATTAATGATTGCAAGTTTTCACCCGCTTTTCGGTGAAGGAAAACATTGTTAGGAAACCTGCATATCTATCTCTACATATATATATATCTGGGGATATGTGTCACCTAGTAGTCCAGGTTAGAGCAGCGTGGTAGGTCTTAGCTCCAACCTTTGTCTCCGAAAACGGAGAGATGCCTATGCCTAGTATTACTTTTACTTTACAAGCAGGAATTATTACAATCCAATCAAACTGTCTACAACCCGGATGGATTCGGCGGTTCAAAAAATAGAAATAAAATGTCATTGGATTGGAATAAGGCGACGGATCTATTGGGTAACAAAACTGAACGGTCAGTATTACGAACTTTATGTAATATGGTATGGAACAGTATATTTTTTGTGTATCAGTATTACACACTGATATATTCTTAGCGTAACGGTTTTATAATATAAACAAACTCAATTACATTACATTAACATGAGGTAAAAAATACATGTAGTGGTTCAATACCCTACTATCCCAGTTCTGGAAAATATTGTAAAAATTAATGTAGCAGTTAATATCCGACTATGCAACTTCTGGGCAAATTTAACATATAGTAAATATTAATGTAACGGTCCATATCCCACTATCCCACTTCTGGACAAATTCACATATATTCAATATCGCTCATCTGGACAATTTCACAAATAGTAAAAATTAAACTCCCGAACTCTGCTATCTAGACAAGCATAGGACGGGATGTTGAGAGTTGGTTGCCAATCTTTAGTAGTTGAAGAGGAACTCTTCAAGAAGAAAAGAAGAAAATGACGAAATATAAGTGTCGCCTTTTTCCTTGCAGCTTAGAGCCATCACGATGATACCACGGCCACCGATGGTGGCAACCGATTTTCTTTTTGTATGTTTGTTCTAGAGTTACACTCCAGCATGCAATCATTCCAAAGAATCTTAACTATCATTGTAATAAATAATCTGCTAAGCACTAGCTCTTAGTACAGCAAATATGTCCCTATTAGAAAAAACAAAAACAGTAACCAGAAACCAGAAAACATAGAAGAGTGTAAGTTCCAGATTTCCAACTCTAACATAAAGTTTGAGCTATGGATTTGAAAAATTTATTACACACATCGCATGTAAATCTGTTCTTAGACCTAAGCATACAGTACTCGCAGCCATACAGTACTTCAATTTCCGGCAGCAACCACCATTGCGGTCAGAAGAGGCAATATCTATATATTAGAGTTTAAAGTATCACCAACCACCAATAACCTTGCACAGTCTCTACTCTAAATATAATAAGATTATTCAAACCCTGTACCATCTTGAAACTATGTTAAAAAAACGGATATCCTTTCTGTAATTAAATCAAATCATAAGCTTTTTGTTTACAGCTATTAAGGTGGAATTCCACCAGTCTGCAAAACTGTGCAGCACTGTGAATGCACAGTATGCGGCACAAAGGTTTGGTTTGGTCTGGTCGACTCACTCGAACAAAATTTCCCAAATTGTGCTCGAATATTCTAGAAATGTTCGCGCACATCTATGCACATTTGTGCGCTTACACTTGGAACATTGGACTCGCGTCGACAAGTACGCACCGTTGTTCACGAATACAGTTTTGCAACCGCTACCGAAACGAAAACATTTATTTGTACGCGCACATCTTTAATGAGTGGACGAATGAAAAAATTATTAATAATTTTATAGAAAATGTCTAAAAATATATTGTAAATCTGTATATAATCTAAAAATAAATGAAATAATAATTAAGATTTAAAACTATTTCTACATGAATGTATGCTGCACTGTTGTGTAACAGTAAGTTACACATACCATTGCCAGTGGAGACAAAAGCTAAACACAATATCAGCTTAGTACATGTAGTGCGGGAACTTTGTACACAAACTTTGTAAACAAATGTGCTGCACACTATTTTGATGAAATCCTACCTTTACACTAACACTACAAGGCTACAATAATAAAATAGTAAGTTACTGTGAACTTTTATCTATACGTAGAAAAAAGGTGTTGCAAAAAGGAATACCATACAGTAAACGATGAGGACAATCTCAACGCCTACTAAGCTTTTTCAACCGTCACATCATACTATTCAGGGGCCTGCCCCCAACAAATTCCAATGTTTGAGCATAGTGAGTGGTGACCATACTCCTAAACTAAATAAATACGTCTCAAACGCCTTATTATAAAACTTCTTTGATAAAAATATTAAACTAAATTATAATTTATCCTTGACCTCTGATAACTAAAGAAGCTTCCACTATCTTTATTATTTAAGATGCAATTAGATGCTAATTATAAATGAAGTTTAAAGTAATAACTGCATTTTTCGTAACACTAAAGACTCAATTTCAATTAATAAACAATCAACTTTACTAACTGTTTCACTAACAGTGAATGCTTCAACCGTGGCTGAATAATTCAATTGATCAAAAACAAAATGACAACAAATAATTGAGTCATAGCGCCAAGATAAACGATCATTTGTGATTTAATAACCTTTAAATATGTTGGAAAAAATTTGGCGTTATGCTAGTTTGATCTGATAAAAGAATATATAATATATAAAATGAGAGAAATGAAATTGTATTTTACATTTTTATTGAAATTCAAGATATGATTTCATTTCCTTATAGTTATGTCATACGGTAGATCATCCAACTGTATCTTCTAGGGTCATATGAAATCATTCAAAAAATTAAAATTTATATTTACTGCTTTTTTTTCTTTTAATGTGAGAACCTTAACTGAAACAACTATATTAAAAATGTCTGCAATAGACCCTGAACTTAAGTTTTTTAAAGTTTCAAGTTTACTTTATAAATAAGGAAGTATCAAAATGTACTGCAGGTATTCGCCAATTCCCAGGAGGTTTGATTATTTTCCTTCAATTGCCCAACAGTCTAAATGCAGTCCACCTTTACTTTCATACAAATATTGCTTGGTTCTGCAAGCGCGCGCATTCGTGCACAGACAGCCGATCGTTACAATCATATTTTAAGTCCATTTAATTATATTTTTCAAAATGAAGATTGCGATAGTGCTCGCAGTGTGTGCTGTAGCAGTATACGCAAAAGTATTACGTGAGTGTCTTTATTTAATTGAAATTGCAGCGACGTCCGCTTCCATAGTCATATTTATAGTTCGCTTCCTAACTTTAGTCTAGATTTGTATAAAACAAGTTTAAAACTTGTTATAAACTAGTTATGAACATGTGATACAATTACCTACATACACACTAACATTTTATATAGTTCGCTGACATTGTATATACTATTAGCGGTTGATTCTTTGGCGCACATGGAGTATAAAGAAAGATATCGTAAAGCTAATCGTACACAATACGAATAAAAACCTTTGCGTAGTCTATATTGCATTTTATAAAATATAAAATAAACTGAAATAAATTTTAATTAATTCATGGATTACTTCATTAGTAAAATAAAAAGATTTTTTTTTATTTTAAATAAAAATTTAAACGGCTGGACGTCATCCCTATTCGTTCCAATGACATGAATTTCATAAAATAAAATATTGATTAATCGAAATTATTGCACAATAACAGGATAATGTTCAATAACTTAAGTTACAGATATATAAATTTATTTTCACTTAGATACCATATTCGAAATAAAAAATTGAAAAAAATGAAGCTTGGAAAGATAATATACGTCGTTTCCCAGTTGTTAACTTCACGCGCTGCTAATTCTATTGACAAGCCGATGAAGCTCTGGTAACTAACTTGGGGTGTTCTTGAGGTCTAATAGTCTAAAGTCACGCATAATGGTCGCCAACATGTGAGTAAGTCCGGGAAACAGCCCGAAAGAAGAATAAAAAGAACAGTACATAAAAAAGATCTATAGCAGCATTAGATATTTATTGCCAATGTCTACTTACTTTAATCAACATTTTTATTAACCGCATATATAACTCTGCGTTGTTCTGCAAAGCTTGGGTGGGATATATGAATGGTGACTATGAATACCGATTTGGTTATTGCCTTTGGACTCCCGTATTTAAACACAAAAAGGACTTTAAACATAAAAAGGGGATTAAAGAGATCAGGTCTTGAGTAGATGGCCAAAGGTTGAAAAAGAATAATAATTAAAAATGAGTATAGTTAGCTTATTCAAATTGAGGTAGATTCTTCCATACCGACTCTGGTTACCGATTTAAAGGGGACAGTAATTAAGAAATATAATGGGTTTCAAGAATATCGGTTAATTAGTGGTGAAGTTAGCAGAATGCCTGTTAAACGAGATAATTGTACCAATGCCAATTTTTTGTTACCAATTTATGTTATGCTTTATTTATGTTATGTTATGCATCTGTGAAAAAAAAGGCGCTAAGTGCTCTACTGTAATCCGATGGCAAGCAGTGGTGTTTATGTAAAAACGTCAAATTCTTTGAAATGGTACTGCCGTTGTTGAATTTTAAATTAAATAGTAGGTATAAACATAAAAAATAAACACGATACTAGTACTGTAAAGTATAACGTAATGCATGAAAATATTATATAACACAACGGAACCTAAACAAGGACAATTTACTTTTACGCATTATTATTTCATAAAACCGGTTCTACGAATTAATAGGGTAAGGTCGTGTATAAAATACCAACGGACATTTAATATACTAATTATTAATTATACTTATATGTAAACCTTGCCTAAAGTTGTATTGTCTTGTTTCTAGTTCTAAAGGACTTTAAATATCTGTGGATACTTCTATATGTATTATAAACAAAGTCCCTAAAAACTGTCTGTCTGTATGATTTATTTCCTCAAAATCTACTAAAAATAGTTAAGTACGATTTTTACTTAAAGAACAGAGGTCGCGAAGTTCTAAAAAAGTCGCGTGCTGGGAGCTTTAGTCGCGTGCACCGCGTCAACAGAGATAAAGTAATGTACTAGAGAATTGTAGATCTACAAAAAACTGCGTGATAGTGTGTCTCTATCTCTTATGATTAACACAGAATTACTACCTTTATGTTCAAAATTTCAATTAATAACACTTATATCCACACGGGCCGCCAGCACAACTAGTTTCATATAATACAATCTTTATATATGCTTTATATAAAGTGAGTTGGTAACTATTCTAGTCAAACTCATGTGATTGAAATCGATCGTACTAAAAAAAAGTAAAAAAACCTAATCGTTATAAAAATAGAGTGTTCAAATTCAAAAAATTAAACAGGTGAAAATTCCAAATTTTTTCAAGTTAATTTCGAAGTTATGTTGACTACACTATAGGCATTCTATATTTTTTTATTTTGTTTTAATTAAATATTATTACAAATTATTTATGTTAACCACATAAAAAATGATGTATTATGTTTGCAAATAATATAATTAATTTACTCTTATTAAAAATAAATTTTAAAGAAATTCGTGTAAAACTTATATGATACTAGTTTTCCATTAAAAAGTGAAATGGAAAACTAGTATCATAAAGACTTGGGAATTTGATTTAGAACAGTAGCATTTTAATAGATAGTAGCTTCGAATTATCAAAGCTACTTAGTGTAGTTAACTACTTAGTTATGTCTGTTGTCGTAAGGTGGTTTAGGATTTTGCAATAGAGGCATGCGACGGAACTGGATATGTCGTAATTAAACAAGAGACATATTGACTTATTTCGTAAATTAGATTCTTAATTCTATTTCGTGTTTGCGGACTGTTCTTGAGTAACATCGCCCAAAAGTCAAGGTGCGTATTCATCTTTTAATATGAACCGAAAATGCAAACACAGTGGGACTCGGATAATTTTAGATGAAAATTTTTAGATTTGTATTGTTATAATAACAGTTTTTTTGGTAACAGCACCTTTCTTAACGAATGGTCCTTCATCGAATTTGACGATTCCGGAAGACCATGTAAAAGCCAATTAGGCACTATAACAAAACTACCTCGCTATAATCCGCACGGGTTAAGCGAATGCATGCAAAGCTAATGTGTATGAAGCAGGCAAAATTTACGAACCTTACACATGCAGAACAAGCCACCAAACGCACCCCAAGGCTCCTCCACCAGCAACAAAGCACACAAGCAGCACACACACCCACCACCACAACAATCTCGACGATCGTTTCGCTCCGAAACCGAAGCATCATCAGGAGGATAGGCTCCACGACAAAATTTAATTTGAAAGTTCATTCAAGTCTTAAAATTTTTGCTTTAGGAACGACGAAAGCAGAATTCAGGACTATGTCATGAAAGCTTCTTTCGTCTAGTTATTTTCTAGATTGTTTCTTTACCACAAATACTACAAAGACGTGCTTATTACCGCCCTAACTGCATTATTTTTTCGTGTAACGTGAAAATTCTGGATGGAGCGATATTTAATATTTAGAGCCCATAATTCTTATGTAGTCAATTTGGGTAGTCTCATATGGCTTTTTTAGTCTCATATGTATTTTAGTGTCATTTGTAAGCAATACGTAATATATCAATTAAAATCTGATATGTATCCACATTCGGTGAAGGAAAACATCGTGAGGAAACCTGCATATCTCTAGAGAATTCTGGAGATATGTGTAACCTACCAATCCGCATTGGAGCAGCGTGGTAGGTCTTAGCTCCAACCCTTCTCTCAAGAAACGGAGAGAGGAGGCCTATTCCCAGCAGTGGGATTGTGACAGGCCGCTACTTTACTTCTTTTTTATGTATCCACGTTATAATTTTATATAATAAAATATAAAATTGCATTTTTGTTGATACATCCATATGACTTTGGAGCTCATGATATGTTCAAAAATAAATAAAATTAAAAATTTAATTATTCTAGCTGACGATTTCCCGCAATGCAAACGTAGTGATCCGGAAATTGAAAAATGTATACTCAAAGCAGTAGAAGTTGTGAAGCCTAGACTTCTGAACGGAATTCCCGAAATTAGCGTTCCACCGTTAGAACCATTCTCTGTTCCTACCTTGAAGTTGGATAGAACAGCTAATAATTTAAGATTGAAGGCTACAGTGAAAAATATGAAGGCGTATGGAGGATCGAACTTCAAGATTGAAAAACTGAAGTAAGTAAACTCATATAAGTTGTCCTTTTTAAATGCGAATTGATAATTTATATTTCTAACATATCAAATCCCAGAAATATTTACGCAATTGCATATTTTATCTCGTAGTTTGCCTTTAACGTAAAGCGCATAATGAAGTATATTTAAATATTAATAATATATATGCGTCGCGTTCGATTCCTGCTGAAAGCCAACATTTGCCGATAACAATTTATTGGAGTCTGAGTGTATATATGTATTTAAAAATTACATATGTCGTTTATTTCATCAGATGTCTCTCCATAACACAAGTATTAAGTTATTTTGGGGACGGACGAACGTGTGTGTAATTGTCTCATCTGTCTAATCTATAAAAATAAATGTTTGTCTGCATGTCCTTTATAGACTCCGAAAAGGTTGGACACATTTTAATGAAATTTCAGGCAATCTTTAGAATTGGTTCTGTTTCGTAGGGAATTCAAAACCAGACTGTGCCACAGCAAGGCGTGGCTGCACAGCTAGTAAAATAATATTACTATACTTACATTGCCTATAATACTTACATTGCTGTTAAAATATTGGAATCTTATTTAAAAAAAGTAAATTAAAAAAATTTTAACAAAAGCTTTAAACGATATTTCGTGTCCGTTAATCGTTGAAGAGTTCCTTCGTTTGGAGCTAATACTAGCAGCAGCAACAAGTCATGCTTATTATAAACATGCAATGTCAACGGGACTGGATCAGTACGTAAAATTTCAGCTCAATCGGACACCGGGAAATGGGTCAAATTTAACTTGCAAGATTCCACCATCACATACAAACATTGCAAGTTGTATAAAAGCTATTAAAAACAATTTTGTAGATTAAAATTATTTAATAATAAGCAAAAATAAGCAGCGGGAGTAACATGGTCTAGAACAGCCCAAAATAGGAAAAGATGGGAGGATATGGAGGGGGCCTTAGCCCAATTATGGGTGTCCAAATTAGAAAACGTAAAAAAAAATGAACGACGAGTTTATTAAACAAAATTGTAATTAAATATTGTAATAGAATTTGAGATTAATTTTTTTGGACTAAAAGACTTATTATTATTATTACTATTATTATAAAAATAAGCATCGATTAATAATTTCGGGGGCTTGACTTATCTCGACCTATATCTAAAGTGACTTGTTGCAATTCGGTTTCTTGTTTAGTTAGTTATTTCAGAACATTGCATTAGTTGTGTTCCAACAACTTGCGATGAAATCGTACAAACATGTGTTTATATAGTCTTAACTGTTTAATTATACTTTTTACTTATGTTTAGTATTTGGATTTGGTTACTTAACATACGGATTTTCCATTTTATACTTCCCCCTACACTTTACAATTTTCACAGATAATTTTAGCATTGTCTTATAGCATTTTGGATAGTTTTTGATATTTACATATGTTTTTGAGTGATTCATATTTAGAGAACTACGAATGTGAGTTCATTTTAATTATGATTATTTTATTTAAATGAATCCAATTTAAATCTATCTATTTATTTATTTTTTCATTTATGTACCTTAAAAACAAAAAAAATCATTGTTAATTAAAAAAAAAGTGTACAAAAGTCAACTTATCACTTTAACAGCGATCTCTTTCGGCTAACCTACGAATGAGTCAATTCATAGTAAATCAGTTTTGATACGCAAATATCAAACAATAAGAATTAAAATTATATTTACTAATAATATACTAACTTATCAATAAATTTACTATACTTCATTATATTCTGAACGATCCCCATGTCTACAGACTTGTTCAAGAACGCGGGTAACGTGTTCAAATTCAATTGAATATATTATATTTACATTGATAATTGAAGGTATATACTGAGGTAACATATATTCAAATTGTATAAGCACTTTTGAATCGTCAAATTACAATTAAGCTACGACTGGTTCGGAAAGGTGCTTTAACCGAGCAGAACAAGCAAGAAACCCGGCGGTCACTCTTTTCAAAAATAAATATTACAATATTGTATTTTTAATTGTAAACAAACAAAAATCATAACAATCTAGTGCGTAGTCGCAATTTTATTCCAAGCTTTGTTCATTAACATAGTCTTTCTTCAGCAGTATAATGAAAAAATATAGACAAAAATATAGAATAAATAAACCCGTTTCATTGCGGGAACAGGAAATAAGAGGAAAATAATAACATTTTATAAGAGATTAATTAAAGACTAAAGATGACGCGAACGAAGTTACAGGTAGACTTGCAGAAATATATATACCACTGTACATCAGCCATTGGGCCTGTACTTTCACCATTTCCCAATGTACTCGTAACTTGTCCCGCTCCACTGGAGCGAAGTTATCGCAATTCTTACACAGTGGCCCAAAAATATGGTTCTATTTTTTTTAAGTGAAACAAATTATAAATTAAGATAAGGTATTGTATACTGCGGTCCAAAAAACACAGAAATAATTTGTGTGCCAAGGTATACCTAAGTACGCTTCTGCATAATATTACTGCATTCAGTATTAGACTTACTTAACTTATATGATACAAGGAGGTATAAAGAAATTGTGTCGTGTGGTATCCCACTGAGTAAAATAGACCACCCTCATTTCTTACCGAGGTGTCGTGAAAGACGACTAAGGTAATTTGACGTCAAGCAGGCTACCGGTCGTAAAATACGTAGCCAAATAATTTGACAACGTGTTTGTAACATGTGCCAACCCCGCTTAGAGTGGGATAAGGGCAGGAGGATGATGATGAGGTATAAAGAAATTCACAGAATCCATTGGAATTTTAGGACAAAATATAAAAAGTAAAAAAAAAGTAAAGTAGCGGCCTGTTACAATCCCACTGCTGGCAATAGGCCTCCTCTCTCCGTTTCTGGAGAGAAGGCTTGGAGGAGACCTACCACGCTGCTTTAATGCGGATTGGTAGGTTACACATATCTCCTAAATTCTCTAGAGATATGCAGGTTTCCTCACGATGTTTCTTTTACCGAAAAGCGTGTGATAAATTGCATTTATCAATTAGACACATGAGTTTTAATAGAAAAACTCATTGGTGCCTGCCCGGGTTTGAACTCGTTCTCTTCTCGAAAGAGTCGCACGGTCTTACAGCTGGGCTATCACAGCTCAATATAATATAAAATACCTTAATTTTATGTTTTGTTAATAAATATTTTTTAGATTTCATTTTTCTTTAAATATGTTTTTATTACGTTACCCAATGAGTTCTAGATATGAATGTGGATGGATACATAACTAAGGAGCGGCCGAAAAAAGATGCATGTAAAAGGAATAGTGCCAGAGTTGACGAATGATAGAAGATAAGGGTAGATAAAAACATATTGTGCCGACCCCACTTAGAGTGGTAGAAGAATGATGATATTTCTATTCTTAATAAATTTTTTTAAGTATATGAAAACATTGTTTTCATTACAGATTGAACCTCAACAATAAATATGTAGGAGAAGTACGTATTACGCTTCCAAAGTTGGACGTGAGTGCAGATTACGACGTGAGAGGCTCTCGCATCCTTACCCTGGACATCAACGGCAAGGGCAAACTCAGCAGCAACTTTAGTGAGTATAAATTACAGAAATAATATAAGAAAACGTTTAAGAATTGTTTAAAAAACAATGCTAATGTCTACATGAAAAACTTAATAGCTAGGAAACAAAAAAATTACTTAACCAATTAAGTTTCCACTAGTTTATACATAAAAGCTAACAGTATAAGAAGAAATAATGAATACTAAATAAACATTACATATGGAAAGAGAAAAAAATAAAATTAATAATTGAAAACAAATATATATACCTATATATAAATCAATAAATAATAAAAAAAACAAAAAGCACAAAAGAAGAATATTTGTTAGGGTTGTTACTAATAAGTTTTTTAAACTGAACTAAATTGGTGGAAAACATATATCAATATGGTTATATTGTTTATTACAGTTACTACAGGCCCTTGAAAGAAAAATATAATATAATAATGCTATTTTTCAATCTGCATAATCATATATAACCTACCTTCTCGTCAAGCCTGATGTCATAATTGCACAGTTTGCATCTATTTTATATTATCTATTTTAATCTTTAACTTCATATGTACTTTTGAAACTTAGTATGTAGGTTATAGGGGTGGTAAATCGATCTAGCTAGGTTTTGTTTTCAAATAATGTTGTTTATCCCTGTTTTCACGCATTGAAAACTGTTAAAATATAAATTGAATTCAAAGGTTATTTTGCTGTCGAGGCTCGGTCACTGTTACAATAATGCCTTATGTTCCTATGATTTGACCGGATGCGATATATATCTGTACTAATATTATAAATAATAAATAAACTGTCTTTCTGTCTGTCTGTTATGCTTTCAGGGCTAATCATCTAGAGTAGTAATGATGAAATTTGGTACGATGAACTATCAGAAATTATATAGGATAAAAAAATCCCATCTTTTCTTCGGGAATAGGAAATATCTGTAATATAAAATTAAGGGTATTTGAACAATAAGTTTGACGCGAACAAAGTCAGGATTACTAATAGTAATTTTAATACTAATAATTTTTTCGATTGTAGCCGGAATAACCGTAGTAGCTAAGGGCAGTGCTAAACCTATAACGAAAGATGGCGTAGAATACTTACAAGCGGAAAAGATGGTTACGAAACTAAAGTTCGGGAATGGTCAAGTTTCTATAGACGACACTGAGCGGCCAGGTGCTGGTAAGTAATAACATTTAATGTTTTATACATTAACAAGCAACTTATAATTTATTTACAACAAAAATGTACAAGCTATCTATATTAAATTACTTACACGCTAGTATATTAGAGTTGGTCCCAAGAATTAGCAATTAATTCATTATATATCCGTGTCTTAAAAATATATAAAACCCATCGAAACCATAAATAAAAATAAAATAAAATTAATTAGTAAGATTCTAATAAATATAACACTAAATTTAAATCTAAGAGCGCTTCACTTAAATCTCAGTCATTTTTTATTCCACTAGATAGGATATTATAAGACTTTATATAAATTCTTGAAAACCAATTACTTTCTACAGTATTTTAACATATTTTCATTTATAATTAACATTTCTTGTTTTTCGATTTTAAGAAAATGTTAAAAATAGCCGTTAGTAGTCGGTTTCTTTAAAATATATATTTTTTTACAGCAAAGACCGCACAATCATTTTTCAACGGGAGCCCAGGGGTTGTTCTGGATATTCTTAACCCGCTCATCGAAGAATCTAGCGCCGCTATTGCAAAGGCTTTTATGAATAAAATATTTGGAACTATTCCTCTCAAGGAGATCCTCGTTGACGACGCCTAACTCAACTGCATAATAAAAATTTCATAAACATAGGTTATAAGTATAATAAGTATTTCAAATTTTGTTCTCGCAAGACATTAATAATAAATGCGAAAGTCTGTCTGTCTATCTGATATGATTTCCCGGCTAATCGCCAATATTAACGGAAATTGATACGATTAAAGTTTATATACCTTGGTGTATAAAAAATAATAGATAAAAAAAATCCCTTTTTTCTTACGGTAACAGGAAAATCAGATATCGTATAAAGGGTACTTAAACGCTTAAGTTGGGTCGAACAAAGTCCCAAGTATCACTAGTTATGTTATATATCAACAGATATTTACGTATTATGATACAGTTTAGGCAAAAAAAACATTAGTTGTAGAAACTATTATCATTCTGAAATAAAAGTAATTATAATCTATCGTTAATAAAAAGAAAAGACTAAACAATGTCAAAAATATCAACAAAATCTGAAAATCTATTTGAGAGAAAAGTAAAAAATTATATCATAACAAAATGGTTACAGCAAACAATGCCTTAATCTACAATTTGTTTGAAATATCGAAAAAGTTAAAAGGAAAAAGCTATACGTTGGCAACATTTGTTATGAAGCTAAAAATTTAAGCTTTACTCGTATTTGATATTTAATTCTATCATTTGTGATACTTAATTTAAGTTAGTTGTAAGAAATGTTATTATTGTATTTAAATTTTAATATTTTGTATCATTTGGGTTATTTTGCGTGGCGTTGGGCGTTGGGCTATCCCTATTATTATATAAAGACTATTCTTTGGTGGGTTTTGGCAGAAAAATATTGTAATAAACTCTTTTATAGAATTAGGCGTTACTTTGCGGAGATCCATAATACAAAAGTAATAATGAAATCATTTTGCTATAATCCGCGATACAGTAAATAGAAAATATATATAGTGCTAAATGTATAGTGGACTATACGTTTTTTCATACCCGTTACATGCAGGATTCGTAAAAACATATGCACAAACCTCCACCACTTCCACCACAATACACAAGCACTACACAGGTTCACTATCACAAACTCAACAATCGTTTCGCCCCGCAACCGAAGCATCATCAGGAGATAGACTCCACGACAAAATCGCAAAGCATGCTTTGCGATTTTGTGTGTGCATGTAACGGGTATGAAAAAACGTATAGTCCACTATACATTTAGCACTATATATATTTTCTATTTACTGTATCGCGGATTATAGCAAAATAATTTCATTATTACTTTCGTGTAATAAACTTGATAAATATATATTCCAACAAGGTAAAAAGTAAAATATTTTTATATGCCATTTTTCTAATTACGAAGCTATGGTGAAAGTATAAAAACATTTTCTTAATATTTTGATTTTTGTCTTTTGTGACGCCAAAGAGCTTTTTTTTACCAAATTTATATTAGGCGTTAGGCAGTTAAAATTAAAAAAGCGGTACAGCCAATAAAATCAGGAATAATCCAGACGAAATTTAAAAATAGACTATATGTATATATTCATAAACAATTAGATAACTAAGTACTTTGAAATATACATTGAATGATTAATAATAATCATTAATTAATAAATAATAATAATAATTATTAATAATAAATAATAGAATAGAAATATAAAATATTTCGATTACAATTATTCTAATGTATAATTTGATATTATTTGTAAATATTTAAATTATTAATATATTTAAAATACGGAACATATGTTTTTTTTTGGAAATTTAAGTGAGGTATGTTTGTATGAAAATTTTATATTATATTTTGATTTTATTTATTGTAAGTCTCATTAAAGGTATATATGCCTTTAATGATTCATGAGGTCACTTCTGCACAACTTTTTTCCTTGCAAATAGCTTCCTGTACTTCCTGTACTGCAAGGATATTGTAAGGTGTGAGTCGTAGCACGATATAAATAATAAAAATACATTAAAATGTGTTTTTTATAAATTATTTCGGAAAGTTTTGTTTTTTTCATCTCTTAAACTTCCTTATTGAATGGCTCGTTGGCGTAGTGGGTAGTGATCCTGCCTTCAGCTCCGCGGTACGCGGGCTCGGTTCTCGCTGAGGGCTAACGTTTTCTATAAACAATTTGTTGGTTCTTCGAGCCCGGATGTATATTTGTATTTAAGTAAGTATTTTAAATTATATATGTAGTATATTTACCAGTTGTCATAACAAAACCGCAGTCAACCATAACACAATCATAAAGTTACTTACTTTGGGTATGGACGACCGGTATGTAAGTGTCCCATATATTTATTTATTGTTTTTTATTGCTGCAAGTAATTATGACATACCACCAGGATTTAATTTGTGTGTACTCAATCATTTTTAATGTAATATTATATATATAACAGACATCAATACTATAATTTATAGTGATAGTCTATTAGTAAATGAATTAATTAAAGAGCGTTCAGTTTCTTACTGCGGAAGTTCGGAGATAGCTTTGAGTTTCATACTTAAATATTGACGACCAAAAAAATTAGTTTTTTTTACCATTTGTGTTTTGAACTGCATCTGTATATTTAAAAATTTAACTTAGTTGTATTTTTTTATTCTCAAAAAGAACTTATATGAATTCAGTGACCACAGAATAACAATCAATAAAAAACACCAACAGAACTCCGAAATTTCTAAAACATAAAAATGAGCTTTAACATAATAATAATAAAGTCCTGGTTCAGTCATAGCATCTGTAAATGGTCAGAATATTGAGCTACAGGAACATGTCACTGATTGTAAAGTCTAGAATGAGTTTTTGCAATATAAAGAAAAAAATTTAAAACTTCGTTTATAATTCTGAAAAACCAAGTAATACGTAAAGTTAAGTAAGTAACGGCCTGTTACTATCCCACTGCTGGGCACAGGCCTCCTCTTTCCGTTTTTGGAGAAGAGAAAAGGGTCGGAGCTAAAACCTACCACGCTGAGCCAATGTGGATTGTCAGGTTACACATATCCATAGAATTTTCTGGAGATACGCAGGTTTCCTCACGATGATTTCTTTCACCGAAAAGCGTGTGATAAATTGAAATTATCAATTAGACACATAAGTTTTAATGGAAATCTCATTGGTGCCTGGATTTAAACCTATATTCGTCTCTGAAGGGTCAGACATTCTTACTGCTGGCCTATCATAGTTTCTGCAAGTTATATTTCTATATAATTTAGGGAAAGTTTACTATATTACAAAATACTGATTTCTACCTTCTACTCCATCTGCATGAGCCTCAGTAACGAGGTAACAAGAATCTCTCTCCGTTTGTGTTCATAGGGAACAATGCAGTCGTAATAAAAGCCTATGTCACTCTCCGTTCGTATTCACGGGCTTCCACACCGAGGCAACAAGATCCTATGTCATATTCTGTTCGTTTTGATAGGCCTCAGTACCGTGGCAATAAGAGCCTATGTCATTGTCCGTTCGTATTCACGGCCTTCTGTACCGAGAAAACAACAGCCTATGTCACTCTCTGTTCGTATTGATAGATTTCAGTAACGAGGAAATAAGAGCCTTTGTTACGCTCCGTTCGTATTCGTTGGCTCCAGTTCCAAGGTAATACGAGCCTATGTCACTCTCTAACCGTTGCGATGAGCCTCAGTAACGAGGTAAAAGGGGCATTTGTCACTCTCCAGCCCTCAACTATCTGTATTGCCAAAACAAAACGTGGATTCGTTGTTTTATAGATGCGAAATTAAAATAGTTTGGGATTTCTTTGGTTTTATTAATATTTTTTTGTTTTAAAATAGATATATTAGGTCCTTACATATGAAATTGGCGTTTTCTATGGGAGGAACATAAAGTCGTTTTTTTTTTAAAGAAATATATTTAATTAATCAAAGTATGTACCATTGCTATGTATGCACTTTTGCCATTTCATAGGTAGTTCATTTATCCCCTTACTAAAAAAACCATTCGGGTGGGAATCAATAAAATCTTTGAAGACAGTTTGGACTGCCCCATCGGAGTTGAATTTTTTTCAATTTTTTTTTAGTCAATTTTCGCTTAGGGCAGGATTTGGCTGGTTCGCCAGGGGTCAGCCATTGCGATGAGCGCTTCCGATTATCGTAGAGGATCCACTTTTCATCACAGGTAATGATTCGATTTAAAATTCCTTCATTATTGTGCCGGTTGAGTAACGTAACGCAGCAGTCGACGCGCGTTTGTCGGTTTGCTTCACTCAATTCATGAGGTACCCACCTTTCAAGCTTTTTCACCTTCCCAATTTGCTTCAAGTGGATTAGAATAGTTTTATCACTAACACCGGAGCCTGCAGCTAACTCGGACGTGGTTTGCGATGGATCCGCTTCCACAATAACCTTCAATTCTTCATTATCAACTTTGGTCTCCGGTCGTCCACGAGGCTTGTTCTGTAGGTCGAAATTTCCAGAACGAAAACGTTGGAACCAAAAACACACTGTGTTTTCTTTTGCAACACCGTCACCATACACATCATTAATCCTTCGAGCCGTTTCTGCAGCACTGGTGCCACGGTGGAACTCATACTCGTAAATAACGCGATATTTCATGTTTTCCATTTTGCAAACAGAGTGACACAAAGAAAAAGACAAAAGAAGAAAAAACAAATGAATTAGGGGGTTTGAAACACAAATGCATGAGTAAATAGCTGTATGAATTTGAATTTGGAATTCCTAACCATAAAGGTAATATTTGAGATCAAAGTGGCCAGTACGACAAAACGCCAATTTCATATGTAAGGACCCAATATATGTAAATATTGACTCTTTCTATATTTTTTGATATAGAAAAACAAGGATTTTACACAAAAACATTTACATTTATCCAGTGAGGTCGTTCGTCAATCTCACTCGATACGTAAAGTACTTCCATTGAGCTTCACATTACATGTCCTGTAGACCTTAGATCCGAGGTTGAATTTTTTCCACATATGGCTGCAATATTAACTTGTTAGATCTATTATAAAGGCAAAATGGCTCATTGGCAGTATTAGATGGATATTCAGTTGAAGTAGACAGACATCATGATGATCGCGTTAATTAAATTCTTAATCTTGGTTATTTTTACTAGTGGTGTAGTTTGTAGACGAGTTCCGGAGAATAGCACAAATGTTAGCGATAATATGGAAGATATGGGTAAGTAGGGCGCGGTTTTTTGACACACTAAATGGCTTGTTTACAAGAAAACTGGATAAAGTTGTGAAAAATGAAATTCATAAATCCGAAATTCCAAGTTCATTTCTGTAGTTCGAACAAATTGTACTCTAGCTAAACTATACGACCATGTTTGTTATTGCGTGTGGAAATGTTAAGCAAAGGCTAGTTCAAACTACACTAAGTGCGAAGGAATATTTGCGAGTATTTTAGGTTTCTAGTTGAACACCGTTATCTTTTTTTTTTTTTTTTTTTATTCAAATAAGATCTAACACCTTTATAATTTATTTCTTAATATCTATAAGCCTTGCCGACTTGTCTGGATATTGCACATTCCTTAAGAAACCCTTAAGAGAATTGATAATTCTTTTAACGTTTCCTTGCATTTCTAACAACTTAGCAAATTTCTATGCATGAAGTGCTAAATATTATTTTATCAATTATCTAAAGAAATAGACTACTAAAATACAAGTATATACAATCACTGACTTCTCTTCCGAATTTACATGGACAGTATCAAGATAAAAAATTCTCACGTCCTTCATTTATTCATATGGCAAAAATTATTGCATTGCTCTTTTCAAACATATGAGAAATACTTATATACACACTATGACATTTATTATATTAGTATCGATATTATCGATATTTTGAAAATATATTTAAAATAAGAATCACGTGTTCAACTTTTTGTTCTTCAACTAATATCGACTACCGGGCATAGGTCTCTTATGGGAATTTCCAAACCACACAATCTGTACCGCTTGAATCCAGCATCACCCGGTAACATTTTTAATATCATCAGTCCACCTCGTGAAGGGTCTACAGGTACTTTCCGTTTTGGGGTCCAGAACTTATGGACCTCAACGCCCATCGATACAATCACATCTAATCATTGAATTTGTTCTTCTCTAGCCAAGAAGCCCGTATGTCATTATAGTGACCCTAACGTAGCTGAATGCATAAAAAGAGTGGCAGAACAGGCAAGACAACTTTTAGCACTTGGTATACCATCTTTTGGCATACAGCCTTTGGAGCCTTTGAAAGTACCGAGCATAAGATTGAGGCAACACAATATGCCTCAGAACCGTTTCAAATATGACGCCTGGTTCACTGATGTGACACTAAACGGACTTACTAACTACACATTTAATAAACTTGAGTAAGTTTTCAGTACTATAATAAAAATACAAGGTAGGATAAGATAAATAAAAGTGTATGGGACACTTACACACACGGTCGCCCATCTCCAAAGAAAGTAACCTAATACTTGTGTTATGAGTGACGGACAACACATGTAATTTTAAATTCATACTTAAATACAAATATACACTTAGGCTCGAAAAAAAACAAGGCCATCGGTGGGAATCGAACCCGCAACCCGAAGTTGAAGGCAGGGTTACTGCCCACTACGCCAACGGGCCAGTCGATATTGTTGACTTTACTTAAATCGGAAAACTATCGCGTTACTTCTGAAAGCAATAGTGTAGCTTAAGTTCGTAAGAGGTGTAGAAAAACACTGTTCGGTTGACAAATGTGCATCAAATTCAGTAATAAGTATTATCCAAACTATCACTAATAGTGATGGATCAAATTCTAAGTCCATTTTGTGTAGAAATCTGTAGAAAACTTTGTTTTGATAATTTGAAACTTCAACTTTAAGATATAAAGTCGTGAAAAAATTGTTTTGTTACATTTCGCCATGGTCATTGCCTGAATAATTGAAAGTTATCTAAGTCAATTCTTGAATTGAATCAACAATTCTTACTTCTATAATGTTTTTAACATTATAGCAGTAAGAATTGTAGATTCAATTTTTGATACATATAACGATATATTACAAACACCTTATTCCAGCGTCTACCCAGAAGACATTAAAGTCACAGGTAACATCAGCTTACCACGCTTAACGATGTCAGGTGAATATGTTGTCATAGGAGAGTTCCAAATGTTACCGGTGGAATCTACTGGCATGATCACAGCTAATTTTAGTAAGTAACAAGTTATATAAGATTTTCACTTAAATTTTTAGATCTATGAAAATGGAAACGTTTGCAAATTAAAAGTTGATTCTAAGCAATCTAACTTATGTTATCTCGGATTAACTTATTTAATCCTAGCATGGATCTATGGATTCATGTACATGTAATTTTGTTGGTAGGCCATTATTAAAATTAAAAATAAATCCTGCACAATACATTATGACATTCGCTCACTCATATTATGCTTCGTTTAGCAAATATTGCAAATGTGATGAATCTGGGTATAGTCTTATTTAAGTTGGTATATTTTTTATTTCGGCCTTATATTATCCGACAGCTGTGATAGCCTAGCGGTGACAACATAGGTTCAAACCCCGGGCAGGCACTAATGAGTTTTCTATTAAAACTTATGTGTCTAATTGATAATTGCAATTTATCACACGCTTTTCGGTGAAGGAAAACATCGTGAGGAAGCCTGCATATCTCTAGAGAATTCTGGAGATATGTGTAACCTATCAATCCGCATTGGAGCAGCGTGGTAGGTCTTAGCTCCAATCCTTTTCTCCAATAACGGAGAGAGGAGGCCTTAGCCCAGCAGTGGGCATAGTAACAGGCTGTGTTACTTTACTACTTTAATTTACTATCCGACTGCTGGGAAAAGTTTTTCCTTTTTGGACAGGAGTTAAGTTAAGAGCTAAGAAACTAAGACGCTAAGATAAAATTCCTCAATTTTTAAGATATTTATCATCATCATTCTCCTGCCCTTATCCCACTCTAAGTGGAGTCAGTACAACATGTTGTAACATGATTTGGCTAGGTATTTTACAAACAGCTGCCTACCTGACGTCAACTTATCTTAGTCACCTTTTACGACACTTCAGTAAGATATAAGGGTGGTCTATTCTACTCAGCCGGATACCAGACGACAGGTCAAGTTAACTTAGTCGCATCTTACGACACCTCGGTAAGAGATTAGGGTGGTCTATTCTACTCAGCCGGATACCACACGGCGAGTCAACTAACCTTATTCGCATCTTACGATACCTCGGTAAGAATTAGGGTGGTCTATTCTACTCAGCCGGATGTCACACGGCACAATATTTAAGATATTTATATAAGATTAAAAAATATATAATCTGAATTTCTCTTTCTGTAATGTAAACTTTTTCTTTGAAACACTTATAGCACGTTGTACGGCGTCCCTTGATGCTGTCGGAGCTAAAGTACACAAAAGAATGGTGATAAAGGATGCAAATGTAAAACTAGGGTGTTTGGGACCCCTCCAAGCAAATTTGAAGGAAGCTCATTCCACTACTGGAGAAATGGGTAGGTTTTTATGTTCACATAAAAAAATTATACGATTCGTAATAGCGATGTGAAAAAGTTTAATATCTGCCTCTTCCATGATAATTTTTCATTTTTATATAAATATAATATGGTATTCCGATATAAATATCGGAAAACCATTTGCGTCACATTACTTCGTATTACTTCCTTTAAATAATAGTTAGTTAAATAATAGGTAGGAGTTATAGTCAACACCCTATAGCTACGTTCTCGACGTAGATTAAGATATAAAGTTTTTGAACATATTCAGTTTCGTTCTTCGGAACGTAGATTCGATACACCTAATAGGTGCTCGTCAGGATCGTTGCTGGTGTTTATGTATGTCTTATTTACACAAATATTTTAAAAAATATCACATTTAACTAATATTTCCAATTAAACCTTAACGGGGTATAATAAAAAAGGTTTTTATTTTATTTTTTATTATTGAGGATACGTTAACATTTAGTTAACGCGGACGAGGTTTTACACCTACACCTAGTTTAGTAATATAGTCGACATAAAAAGAAAATATTATAATATATTATACTGTTGGAATTTCAACTACGTTTTACAGTTTTATTCTTGCAAAACGTTGTTTTGCCATTTAAGTTATTTCTAGGGCATTTCTAGTGAGCATTATAAAAAAAAAATTGTCCAAAAACAATGTTAAGGATGGATAATCTCGACCCTTATCTCTAAGGGGTATGAAAAATAGTACCTACTGAATATGTATATAAAACTTCATAAAAGTCGGTCAAGCCGTTTCGGAGGAGTTTAGTATATGATATTGTGACAGAAGATTCATTGTGTGAGAATTTTCTATATAAGATACTAGCTGTGCCAGCGGCTTCGCCCGCGTGGAAATCAGCGTGCCACAATTTTTTTCTAGAATTCAAGTTTTGAACATAAGAGTAGTTTTTGTGAGTTAACCATGAGAGATAAAGACATGCTATCCCGGACTTTTTTGTAGTAGTTTTATAGATCTCCAATTCTCTAGTACATTACTTTAGCGTGTCTCTGCTGGTTTACGCTGCGCACGCGACTAAAGCTCCCAGCAAGCAAATTTTTTAATAACTGCGCGATCTCTTCAACACAATTTTCATAATACCGATATATACTAGTTACTTAAACCATCCGGAAGTATCGCACTATCTTTTGGTGAAAACCGTAAAAAAATCCGTTCAAAGAAAATCGATTACATACAGAGAGACAGCTTTTTGGGACTTTGTTTTATAATAAGTATAGATAGATATTTCCTTATGTCATAATTCACTTTCGTTACAGAAATGATAACTGATCACATAATACATATGCATGCAACTGAACTGGCGAAGGAAGTCCAACCAGCCGTAGAGACTGCACTATCCATGGTTCTTGAAGACATCGCCAACAAATTCTTAAAGCACATTCCAACCAATATGGTCTTCCCAAATTAAGATTTATCAATATAACATATTTTCTAGTCAAGTATTAGAATCGGAGTAACACGCGTTCCACCTAATTTATTTTCGTCATTCAATCAATCGATAATACTTTTGTGTATTAATTTATAAACTATTTATTTAATTTATATCAGAAAACAATTTAATAAAGATTTTAATACAGAGTTTTTATATTTTCATGCTTCAAATACTCTAATTTGTTTGTATAAATGTGTATTAACATAACATTATGTAAAAAGTTGGCATGGGCTAACGATAAGAAAGCGTAACTCTAAGGGTTCACGAGTTCAAACCCAGTACTGGTGGATCTATGAATTTTCTATAAAAAATATAATAAACATTCACCACTTATTTTAAACGGTAAAAGACCTTCATGAAACCGGCGTATTCTTAGGGTTCTTGAGATATTTTTAACCTGTCAAATCATATTAAAACTAAGTTACAATTCTTTCGCTTTAAGTAGGCAAATAATGTTTTTTCCCAGCTGTGGGATAGTACGTTACAGCCGCTTTACTTATTTTACCAAACAAAACCACTCTTCTATTATTTCTTTAATTATGTTATGTTCTACTTAACTCTAGGTCTATTACTTAACTTGTATGAATCTAAATGATGTAAGATGCTTTAAATTAAGACCCGCTACGTGTCATCACATGGATTTTTTTTTCTCTGAGTTACAATTTTATTGTAACTTCTTCGTAGCAAATTTAATTGTATTTTAATTTTATTAAAATACATTTATATACCATAAACAACGTAAGTAAAATATTATTAATAAAAAAAAGTGAACTTAAACTTACCCCTTTGACAGAGATCCCTGCTAGCTAAACTTCGAAGTCAATTCATAGTAAAACATTCCGTTGATGGTTGTCTGTTACATCAAAAGGGGTTAAGGAATGAATGTCGCATATGTGACATATATAAGACGTTTCCATGACAAATATATCTCCATAGTAAACTATGTGGTAAGCAAAAACGTCTGCTTGTGTTTGTACCACTTTAATAAAGTATGCCAGCGTGCCGCCGGGGTCACAGGCGTACATATCTGTTACGTCATATGAATTACAACATTGCACTTCGATAACTGTGCTACATAAAACGATGGTTCTATATACTACTCTACCGACTTACAATACGGTTGAAATTTGATCAAGTGTATTTTCGCATTAAGGTTGCACGTTGCGTCTGACGACATAACAAAAGTGCATTCGAAATCGCATCGTCATCGCGACCATGGAAAATTGCGAGTCAATCAGATCAGCAGGAAAATCTTAATTTGATTGAGTGGATAACATAATGATTAGAGATAGTAAGTATCCATAATTTATGGTGTCCATAATTTAAGGTAGATTACGACAAAATGTAATGCCTTAAATTATTACCGCTGGGCTATCACAAGTCGTGATAGCCTAGCGGTGAGACATGCGAATCTCTTAAGAGGGTCAGCGGTTTCGATTCCCGCCAAAGACCAACATATTCTAATAAAAATTTGTTGGTCATTCGAGTCTGGGTTTATATATGTATTTAAGTATGTATTTAAAATTATATATGTATATGCTTACCAGTGTAAAGTGTAGTGGCAAGCTGTGATAGCCTAGCGGTGAGACCGTGCGACTCTCTAGAGACAACATGGGTTCAAACCCCGGGCAGGCACCAATGAGTTTTTCTATTAAAACTTATGTGTCTAATTGATAATTGCAATTTATCACACGCTTTTCGGTGAAGGAAAACATCGTGAGGAAACCTGCATATCACTAGAGAATTCTAGGGTTATGTGTAACCTACCAATCCGCATTGGATCCGGATTTTTATATTATTCTTATGAAGAAGGCAGCAGCCTTCTTCATAAGCATAATATAAAAATCATTTACCCTAGAAGTAATCAGTTTAACATCATTCCGCTATACTGAGGATGGCTTGAAAAACAAAACGTTAATCTTTCGTGTTAAGTTGGATGAAACCAACCTCACAAGCGAATTTTTTTTTCTTTAAGACCCATTTTAAGCGATAGAAGTGTATTGTTTAAATGACTTCGAAAATAATACAATTTTATCTCAAATTAACATAATCATTTTTTTTATTTACAAAGGTATTTTAAGTGAGTTTTCTTTATAATAATAAAAATGGTTACGAAATTCATCCGAACGTGTGATAAGATTTCGATAATGGGCATAGATTAAAATAATATTACAACACTATATCACGTCTCTTAAGGAAATGTATTTAAATTAAGAAAAATTTAATCATCACATCTTAGTACTATTGATAAATCGAATGGTGTATTATTATTTATTGTAAGAAATTCTGGAAAATGTGGAAGTTACTGTGCTTGTTGAGTTTCACTAATTTTGTCTATGGTATTGAAAAAAGTTTTATAAATTGTAAGTATTTAAAACAGTGGTTGTTTATTAGGAAATTTAAGTTATAACCTACATTTGTACAAAAAGCAGAAATAAGAGTATTTATTAAAAAATAAGAATATTTATTCTTTTTTTTTATTCTTATTTTTAAACTCTGTTTTATCACCTTGCCACGCTCTCTGTAAAATTAAAAAAAACAGTCATATAAATAAAATATAAATTAATCCTTAATCCTTAGCGGTTGTATGTCTACTGCCAGTGACTAAAGCCTTTCTACCGGTCGTATATTGCTCATGAGACACCTCGACAAGAATCATACAAATCCTACATTGTATGCATTTATGTATAAATTAATACTTTTTCTAAATAAACCGCAATGCCTAAGAAATCTTTTCTCGAATAAGGTGCTTCCATCAAAAAAGTAAGGGCCCGTTACTATCCCACCGCTGGACATAGGCATTGGAGAGAAGGATTGTGGCTAAAACCTACCACACTGCTCAAATATGGATTGATAGGTTACACACTTGCCTTGAATTATCTAGAGCTATGCAGGTTCCCTCACGATGTTTTCCCTCTCCAAAAAGCGTGTGATAAATTGCAATTATCAATTAGACACATAAGTTTAAATAGAAAAACTCCTTGGTGCCTGCCCGGGGGTTGAACCTGTGCCGCCTCTAAAGAGTCGCACGGTCTCACCGCTTAGCTGTTCCAGCTTCATTTGGAGATAAGGAAATCCAAATTTAATACGATCGCAAAAGACTAATAAATTCTAACAGAGTTATTTCAATAAGTTAACCGTATTTTGTATTATGTATAATCAACTGTTTTCAAATAGGGAAACATTACTGGCAAACATTAAGCGAAAGTTCAAATTTTGAAATATTCTTATTAGACATTATTTTTCATTTAAGTCGGTGGTTTTATATGCCCTGGGGAAGAAAAGGCCTTAGAGCGTTGTCTCCGCGAAGCACTAAACGCCTATATACCGCAATTAGCATCAGGTAAGCTTACTAATATTATTATATATTTAGTATAGATATGTCTTTTTTTATTGTTTATATTGTGCGGAGTTCTGTGGAGAATTCTTTGACCTAAATTCCCTTCAGTTGCCACTTTTTAAAAAGACAAATTCTCTTAATAATTCTATTGCTGTTTAATCAATACACTAAGGATCCGTTAACTTTTCATGTTTTTCTCATCAACCAATGAACGCCATTCTTAGAAAAAATTCTGAGTATAATGAATTAATTATTATCTATTTATTTTAAAAGTGAAATTTGGTGCTAAAGTAAAACTCCTCGAGTTTCTTTCAGACGAAGTTTCTACTGTATATGTTTTAAAAGTAGTCCATGTATTGATTTGTGATTTTTGTGAAACTTAATTCTAAATAAGTCTTTATGTAGTTTTTCGAATGATGAGCCGAAGAATTTATAATTAACCTAGTTTGGCTAATTATAAATTCTTATAATAAAACCTCCAAAAATATAAATTCCGTCCTTCAAAGTAACTTAATACTTGTTACATTACAGACAATTGGTAAATACATACTTTAATACATACTGAGGTATGACTCGAAACTAATTGTTGTTAGAAAATGTTGGCCCTCGGCGGGAAACGAACCCGTGACCCGCTGATTTGAAAGCAGGGTCACAGCCAACTGAGCCAACGGGCCTGTCAATAGTTTTTTAACAAGTTTTTTTTGTTGTGCCCTTCGAGTCTGATAATATTCCTTTAACAACTTTTTCACAGAAATGTTTGATGTTTGAATGAATGAAATGAAAAATGAAGATGAATGAATGAAAGTAGACAATCTTTATAGTTTTCATTAATATTATGATTTCATCAATTCTACCATCTAATTAGTAGCTGGCTTGATATATTCTATCACAATTAGGCCATACTATTCTGTAATTTGCTGAACGTCTCATGAAAATTTAAGAATATGCGATTTTCAGGTTTACCAGAGTACGGTATACCGCCATGCGAACCGCTGATGGTTCCATCGATATCGGTACAGCAATCCGCGGGACCTATATCAATCATATCCACATACAAAGATGTAACTGTACGGGGACCATCGCATATGCGAGTGAAACACGTTGAGTAAGTATGCCAATACTTTTAATTATTACATAGTACCTTGCTTGGTATCTATTTAGAACATATACTTAGTTACTTATTACATACGTTGATAAATGATTCCCAATATGAACTTGACATAAAGGGAAAATAATCAGACCCACGATATTTCTAATTCAACATAGGTCTTCTTGTTTCGCGACCAATCTATTTCCGACCGACCTTTTATAACCTTATAGATGGTGGCGAAACCTTCGTATTCTAATGATATTATAGCAATTTTTCTTTGCTCGAAAACACTAATAAACGACTTTTTTTAAATTAAACCTAGCTAGATCGATTTATATCCCTTGAAACCCCCTGCATTCTAAATTTCTTGAAATTCGTTGGAGCCGCAAATTGCCGACCCATGTACTGGTTTATGATGTTCATAAACAATGTGATTCTTTTAAGGCCACTGTTAAACTATCCCATTCAAAAGTTCTCTTAGTAAGAAGACTTCAGCGGGATAGTTTTCTTACACTTTGTACTAACTCAAAAATTCTAATTTCCACTAATAAGAACTCAAACTACTCACAATCGTTTGTTCCGGTATATAAATAATTTGAACAGTTAATAATAATCATTAAGGCTTTGTGCCTTTAATAGTTGTCACCGTAAACTTTCAGCTAATCACTAGCCTACAAAATACAAATAATCGAATATCATAAATGTAATCAAACATTTTGAGAATGTGTATGCTTTGCACGTATGTAATGTAATCAGGTTAAGTCAAAATTATTCATATTACATCACATCTACTGAATATATTGTTGATACTTGTAAAAAAAATTTCAACTTTAAATATTTGTTAATCATGTCGTTCTTTGACCATTCAAAGCGTAGTTGCGTAAAATATGGTAATGATATACAATTATTCGGTAAAGATCTTGACTGATTACACTTTTGATAATCTCAATAACTTAAAATATGTTCTGTTAAATTGTACAAGTAAAGGCTTCTTCCTACTGTTGGGCATAAGCCTTTTTAATTTTGGTGACTAGTGTTCAAGCTACGAACTATGACGCTACTTCAATGTGTATCGGTAGGTTACACATATCCCCAGATTTCTTTAGAGATATGCAGGTTTCCTTCTTCACCGAAAAGCGCATATTACGCGCTTTTTGGTGGCTTTTTTATTGCAAATATCAATTAGAACAAGAATAACAGAAAAATTCATTGGTGCCCGAGATTTGAACCCGTGACCCCCGAAAAAAGAGTTGCACGGTCCCACCACTAGACTATTGCAGTCTAAGCATATTATGTTGTATAAATATAAAACTATCTATGGTTATCTCTCCCAAGCTTTTTGTGTCATGGCCCACCTTAAGCTTTCTAAAATTCGTATGCTCCCCTTTGCACCATACGTAAAAGTAAAGTAAAGTAGCGGCCTGTTACAGTCCCAATGCTGGGAATAGGCCTCTTCTCGGTTTTTGGAGAGAAGGATTGGAGCTAAGACCTACCACGCTGCTCCAATGCGGATTGGTAAGTTACACATATCCCTAGAATTCTCTAGAGATATGCAGGTTTCCTCACGATGTTTTCCTTCACCGAAAAGCGTGTGATAAATTGCAATTACCAATTAGATACATGAGTTTTAATAGAAAACCTCATTGGTGCCTGCCCGGGTTTGAACTCGTGTTCCCCTCGAAAGAGTCGCACGGTCTCGCCGCTGGGCTATCACAGCTCATACCATACGTAACTTTTGATATTAAAAAATAGAACTTTCAGTTAGAAGAAGACTCTTAAATATAGCACCTAAACCTAGCGTTGCATTTAAATGGTCCGGAGCGTAAGGTTTAAAGTCGTGTCGATTTTCGTGAGATTCAGATAGGTCGATGATTGAGTGTCATGTCTATTTTCGAATTGCACCACCTTTACATAAAATTACGTGTAGGGCGTGAGCTCCATTTTGGAAAACGCTGATCTATGGCTTACCTTTTGTTAATTGATTTTCTTTATACTCAGCATAGACACGGCGAACCACGAGGTTATAACTACCCTGCATATACCTGAGCTGAGGATGAAGGGCAATTACAATCTTAAAGGACAGCTTTTAATGTTGCCGATAGAAGGAGATGGAAAATTCTCAGCTAAATATGGTAAATTTATATATGTACTGTAAAATTCTGTATGTCTGTTTATTATGCTTTCAAGGCATATCCGCTGAACCAACAGTGATAAAATTAAGCGCAATTAAAGCAACGGGGTAAAGAAATGATTCCTTTTCCCCAAATTTTCTTTATATCTCTTTATTATCACAGGACACATTTTAGAAATTTTTAAAAAAACTTGGTTACAACGTCATACTAAAATACCAAACATGTCATTATTAAACATCTAAATCTATGGTTCCAATTGAATCGAGTATGAGAGTTTTGAACTTAAAATTACCTAAAATAAAATATGAACGACTTTAATATGTAAAATCATAATTTAAGCAAGCCTATATTACATTATTTATATTACTTTAGACGTATTACATCATGACAGTACTTAGCACATAATTTTAAATAGAAAAATTAATAAATTATAATGCATATAAGTAATATACACTTACACTTAATTACGCTTAATTTTGTAGTTTTTATTAAGTCATATTCATTTGCATTTTAAATAATATTCGCTACGGCCCGTTTTTCATATGTAACTAGATATAATGTGAATGAACTTTTCTCATTGAAAGTGACTGTATATTATAAAAATAATAATAATTTCTTACAATGTCGCCTTGTGGTATCCGGCTGAGTAGAATAGACTACCCTCATTTCTTACCGAAGTGTCATAAAAAGCGACTAAGTTGGCGTTCGGCAGGCGGCCGGTCGTAAAATAAGTAGCTAAAACATGTATCAACATGTTTAAAACATGTTGCGCCGACCCCACTTAGAGGGCAACTTAGACTGCCCTTATGGTTGGAAAATGATGACTATTTTTTTACAATGGGAGTGTGTCCCTTAAGATAATTTCTTCAATTAGTATGCTAGTCACATTATATAAATTTACATGTCAATTAATACTACTTTTCGTTACAACATTGCGTTGACAGAACAATGTAAAGATGCATATTTTATTGCGTTTAAGATCCTTATAATATACTAAACTTAAATAATATATTTTTGCGCGTCTTCATTATGTATTTATGAAAAAATATTCTCACAATTTGATCAACAAAGGATATAAAATTCAAATATCAATATTAATAAAAATAACCGTCGCTACTCGAACTTAAGGCGTTTAAGTACCCTCTATAATGCAATATAGGTTTCATCAGGTTCCCAAATTAAAAACGTACAAATCCTGTCTGTTACCTAAAGTTTTAAAATGAAAGCTTAATAAACAGAAAAAAATTACGCATTTATGATATAAGCATCGGTTCAATGAAATTCATATCGACATAGAAAAGTACTAATAAAACCGCAAGAAATATTAAATGGTTTTATAAGTCATCATTCTCCTGTCCTTATCCTGCTCTAAATGTGGTCGTCACATCATCATCATCATCATCCTACTGCCCTTATCCCACTCTAAGTGGGGTCGGCACGACATGTTATAAACATATTATCACATGATTTGGCTACGTATTTTACGACCGGCCGCCTGCCTGACGTCAACTTATCTTAGTCATAATTTACGACCCCGCGGTAAGAAAGAGGGTGGTCTATTCTACTCAACCGGATACCACACGGCGGGTCAACTTACCTTAGTCGCCTTTATTATACCTCGGTAAGAAATGAGAGTGGTCTATTCTACTCAGCCGGATCCCATACGGCGGAAATGTGGTCGGCACATTATACATAAAGCCACCTATAATGAAGAGATTTTAGTTAGTATTGAAGTAGATGAAACACTCGCAGTTTCTGCGTTCTATCCTCCGCATTTCGCACTTTCTAAATTCACGAAAAATTATCATGCATCATCATTGTCCCTTATCCCACTCTAAGTGGGGTCGGCATATGTTTTTTGCTTCCATTCTCTCATGTCATTCGTCGAATCTGGCGCTATTCCTTTTATATGCACGTCATAGTTCACACAACGTCACACTTCCAACCATTGGGCCAATTCCTTTGGGCTTTAGTCACATATCCAAATGGATGTCATTTAATTAAATTCTTAAATATTCCAATTCAAATGGATGAATATGTGACAGGCGATATCTTTGTTACTAACAAATTGGTTACTTATTAGTAACAAACAATCAGTCTCTTTACTTTTAAGCAATTTATTAATTGAATGTAATTAAATTTATAAAATCTCTCTTTTAATCTTGATTTCATTTTTTATCTTATTAACACAGGTGATATCGACGCGACGGTCACAATTGTGTTGGGTCGAATACCCAGAGAGGATAAACCAGATGCTCTTGCATGTAAAAGCCTCGATGTTAAATTCCATTTAGGCGAGGCTTCTATGGAGCTCGATAATCTATTCGGAGGTGACGGAGATTTGGGTGAGAAATTATTTTCTTATTTTAAATTATTTATTAACATTTTTGTCCATAAATTTATAGTCATCTCAATAGCATTTTAACTTTTCGCTTAATATTCATATGCTTTTAACTATTTTGGAATATACAGGTATTTGTACCCGTAACTTTGTTCGCGTTGACTTTAATGCTTAAATCCCCTAATTATGTACTATATTGTTTTTCGTATTCCACTAAAAAAACCCGGAATTTTCTATCCTATATCTTAGCCCAGTATAAGAGCTTTAATAGCATCAAATGTCATCTATTTTGCTCAAGCTGATAAGCAGTAAAAGTGTAACAGACAAACCTTCGCATTTATAAAATAAGTATGAATATTATATGTATTTAAACAACAAATTTATAGTTCCGTATTATACTTTTGCAGGGAACGCTATGAATAAATTCTTGAACGAGAATTGGGAGAAATTGTTGGAAGAACTTCAAAGTCCTACGGAAAAAGCTTTGAAAGATTTTCTGAAACCTCTTGCAGATCACGCTTTCGGAACATTAAACGCTGATGATATTCTGCAATCGACGTAGTCTTAAAACTTGCAGACTCAGACATCTATTCACAAATATTGATAGGAAACATTAGATTTAATATTTATTTAATTTTACTTTAAGAATCCTTTAAGATTTGAAAACCAGCAAACAAGTGTTAGATTTAAGACTTTTACATATAGTATAGTATAGTATATATACTTTTACATATATAGACATAGACTTTTGAAAAATTTACTTGTACTAATAAAAAAGTAATTTATTAATTGTATCTTTTTTTGTCTACGGTCCTACTCTGACAAATAAAAAAATGAACGACGCGAAAGGTTCAACTTTTTATTTTATACCCAAATATACCAGTGATAATACTGTTACTTGTTAATTGATTAATAAATATTCAACAGTATGATTATTGGTTGTATAAATCTGAAAAATCCATTCATTATTTTAGTACAATATAATATAGGCCCATAAGAAAGCTCAGAGCCACTCAGCGCGCCATGAAGCGAGCTATGCTCGGAGTATCTCTACATGATCATCATCATCATCATCATTCTCCTGCCCTTATCCAACTTTAAGTGGGGTCGGCACAACATGTTTTAAACATGTTGTAACATGATTTGGTTAGTAGTGTTTTACGACCGGTCGCCTACCTGACGTCAACTTACTGGCCACTACAAAACTGGCCCGTTGACGCAGTGGGTAGTGACCCTGGCTTCAGTTCCGCGGGTCGCAGGTTCGATTCCCGCTGAGGGCCAACATTTTCTATAAACAATTTGTTGGTTCCTCGGGTGTATACTTGTACTTAAGTATTAATTTACTTACTTTGGGGAAGGACGACCGTATGTGTAAGTGTCCCATATATTTATATTTATGTTTATTAACTTACCTTAGTTGCCTTTTACAACACCTCGGTAAGGAATTAGGGTGGTCTATTCTACTCAACCGAATACCAAACGACGGCTACGTGATCAAATCAGAATGAGGAGATCCTTAGAAGAACCAAAGTCACCGACCTACATAGGTCATCGTATCTCGAATGGCTGAAATGGCGATGGACGGGGTACATAGTACGGAGAACAGATGGGCGTTGGGGTCTTGAGGTTTTGGAATGGTGATCCCGCACTGGACAATATAGTGTCTGTAGACCTCCTAGGAAGTAGACTGAGGACTTCGAAAAGGTCACGGGGAGCCGCTGGATCCAAGCGGCATAAGATCGTGTCATGTCGAGATCCCGTGAGTAGACGTCCGTCGGCTAACGAAGAAATTTATGAAAATATAAATATACAAAATAATGTATTTAAATTAACTAATACTATCAAAAAAGAACTTAAAATATATAATGCTAACTAAGTTTTAGTCTACCACCGTATATCAAAAATGATGCAACTCAAATAAATGGTTATGAAATTATTTATTACGTTAACAGCATTGTATACTTACTATAATCATCACAATCTTCATATCAAATACTCTTATAAATCAGATCAATATCGTAACTATAATGGTAATGTGAAACTTTAATTACAAAATAACTTACATCTAAATAAATAATAAAGTTTAACTTTAATATTAAGTACAACATATTTCTTATCAAATCTTAGAAGGCTTTATCGCAAAGAAAATTAGTTTATAAAGGTCAAATATATATCCACGTTCCTAAAGAGCTCATTAATAAAACAAATCAATTTAAACAAGCTATAAACAAAATTTCATATACTGTTAACCGTAGAGGAGTTTCCTCAACTGGAGCCAATCATGACAGCATTATTAAGTCTTATCATAAACATGCCATATCATAAGTATATAAAATTTCAGCTCAATCGGACATCAGGAAGTTGATCAAATTCAACGTGAAACATTCCACCTTCAGATACATGCACGGGAAGTTAAAAAATAGCTTTTAAAACATCTTAAGTAAGATCACAGACTTATAATAATTATAGGTATTTAGATGTACGAATTTTACGATCGGTGGTGAATTCGCGAATACCTGTAAATGTGTATAAAGTAAAGTAGTAAAATAATATACTCAGCAATAATGAAATAACATAAAATAAAATTTAAATAGTTTTTAAAATAACATGGTGTTCACATGCTTACCGTGACAGAGTTAAGATCTTTATCAATTTTGAAATGAACTACAAGCATACTAATTGTTGCAAACGATGAGAGTTTTGGACACATTTTAAAAATAACATCAATATACGAGTACGTTGATCTAGTACCTTATTTTGTACTTAACAGTCAATCAGACGCGAACACATATCACTAGGGCGTGAGCCATACATCGATGGGTATTCTTTCGAAAGCAGCATTCAGGAAGACTTGGAAGTGTTTTGCGATGGCAGCGGAAGCGGCTGGTCTCATTTCATCGATTATTTCGGCTGCGTTATTGTTTAAGAATTGGTTCATCGCCTCTCCTGAAATTTAGAGGGTATGCAGATGATTCTTATCTACGAATAATCCAAGAATAAAGCTAATGAATAAACTTCATATTATTATTAAATTATACAAAGCATAGTTTTTCGAGTCCGATGTCCAAATTTTTTCAAATTATTGCACAGATTTAGATCTATTGCACACTCAATTATGCAGTTTTATTTATAAATTCTCATTAGCAAACGAAATGACAGTATAGAAATGAACGTAATTGATAATAATGAACCATAAGAACTGCATGAAGATTCAAATGTCCATTGCTTTTCAATTGTATCAAATTGCATTATTTTTCAAGTTCCTTGCAATTTCTTCTCGGGCAACATTTGAAATCAATGACAGTTTCTTTAAGAACATCTGACGATTAAAAAGTACATTAAAAAATCTACTTGAAATTAATAATAAAATTATTTTGCTATAAGGGTATTATAAATTTATTGCATTATAGCAAAATAATTTTAAATATTACTTTTGTATTATGGATCTCCGCAAAGTAACGCCTAATTCTATAAAATACCTGAATAAAGTATTCTGAATTTGTAAATACCACTGTACGGTCTCTTTTCTCTTTTCCTTCTTCTTTTAGACATGGACTATTTCTTTGACTCATTTCACTGCTCTAATGCAAATATGCGCTGTTATGTCATTTTAATGCATGATTATGACAGTAAATGCAACTTACCACAAACTGAATTGTTAGCACATCAAGTTGTCAATATTAAGGAATATCATAGAATAAAATTCGGTACTTAACAAATTGTAAGCCATCTAGTAGAAGTAAAAAAATGTTAAGTCAAGCAATATCTTAGGATACTGTTGGGACCTCCGGGCGATACAAAAGAGGTATCAAACCCCCAGTTGGAATATATACCCGAGGTGGCCAATTCATCTGGTACTCTCAATGCATCGATTCGTAGGGTACAGTGCTGCTGGTAGCAGGGATTTAGGCAATATGCACAATGTTACACTATATATTTATTTATTTATATTTAAAATTATAAATGACCCACTTACCAATAACACTGCCGTGGTTTACGGTGTCCCTGACCTTGAAGCGAGCACTTTTCAGCTTGAAGTCGACTAACATGCGGTCAGCCGTCATGTACTTCACAGACTGTCTGTCGATTTCTTTGCCGAATATCTTTATTATTGCAACCACATCGTCTGCAATACAATTGTGCCTTAGAGAACTGTAATTTTTTTGGATGGTTTCTTAGACTTTACATTTCCGATATATAAGAAGCGTGAATTGTTTTAACGATTCATTCGCCAAGACAAACTTATATAGTTATGTAATATAACTTAGATGACAGGAAGTTATACCTTCTTTTTACCGTCAGGTATCATTTGAGTTTTCGTCTATAGACGAATCATGAATGAATCTATAGATGAATCATCTATAGATGAATCATATTGTAGCATACGTATGTCGGAGGAGCCCGCTTATTTGGATTAGTACCTAGTTGTTTATTCGCTTCCGACTCGTGGATGCGTCTTCAATTTGAGTCAGACTACGACTCCGCGGACGAGGTGGTACAAGTCTCAATTGTTTAACGTTTCGGTTAAGTATCGGCAAGTTGTTAAAGTTAATTAGTCTCACTGTTTTATAAGTTTGTAGTGTAATAGTTTTGTTCTTTAAGTCATTCATAGTATACGAAGTTCTGCCCAAACTATTTCTTTTATTTCGGGATACCGAACCCCCGTTATTTTGTTACCCACCGTAAATTGTGAAGTGATATTACCACCCAACGTGATATTGGCGCCTATCGTGCTATTAGACGTCGTGCGTGACGATATCTTATAGATATAAAATATGCTTAGTTGTAACTCATACTTTATTATTTTTATTAATCAAAATGTATAAATACAAGTTATTAAATTACTAAAAAATGAACTTAAAATTCACTAACATACTTAAAGTATATAACGACTCGATTGTGCAATAATAAAGTAGATATCGCAAGATATCTACTTTAATAAATATAGTATAATATACTTACTACTGTACTAAACTCTAAAAGACCTGTACTGTAAAAAAAAATAAAGAGATGTAGGTTTAGATTCTAGAGTGTAGAATTTCACGATTCGTGCTATTTTGCCTTAAACAAAACGTACACCTTACTTACCTTCTGTTCTTTTATTTTAGATATACAAATGAAGTAAATAAAAAAATACTAAACGCAACGACTATATTAACACTATTTTGAAACCTAAAATCTTTCCTTAAAATATATTACTTAAAAGATTCTTAAAATTATATAAATAAGGAGTAAATTCGCGGGGATAAATGCGTGTATATACTGCAGATAGAGAAAATTTAAGGACATACATTTATTAAATTAGACATAAAATCAAGGCCTTTTAAAATGAATAACCCAGAGAGAATATGAAACAGACTTCCGTGTGGCTATAACAACAACAACAAAAAGTAGTGAGACCTTGTTCGGGATAAACTTAACCTTTACTTTAGTGTAACCTTTAAAATACTTATTTCTTAAGGAATATCATTATATATGGTATTGGCCCAATTTCGCTTACATATAAACTCTAGAGGTCATAGGAGTAAATGCCGAATAAAATTTTCTTTAACGGTTATTGAAACTAGCCTTTTATTAACAAATTATCTGAAATATATATTTTTTTTAAATTATAATGATATTTTATATTAAGATTTGGGTAAATGTTTAATCAGAGTGTTTATTAAAAATGAAAAAATAATCGTAATATCAATCTTCCACGGTTTATTTCTGTTTTATTGGCATTACTTTATTTTCATTTAAACTAATGTGATTCGCTTTCTTAAGAGCTTACTAATATTCAACAACTAGGTGTTGGATTCCTAAATCACGCAACACTTGATATTTGGGTTATAATTGAATCTCATTTAAAACTAACTATTAAATACTTATAAATGAAATGTCTTTATGTACTATCCCTTCGCTCAAAATATCTCAGTGCCTAAAGACCGAAGTCTTCGAATAATGTGTGTTACCAGTGATTACATACGGATCTGAAACTTGGTTGACTACGGGCCTCATAAGTAAGCTCAAAGTCACTCAGCGGACGATGGACCGAACAAATTGCCGAAAAGAGGAGATCCATAGAAGAATCAAAGTTAGCGACATAACTCATCGTGTCGCGAAGCTGAAGGGTGAAAGGTGATGGGCGGGGCACATAGTGCGGAGAACTGATAAGCGCTGGGGGTCTAAAGGTACTGATAAACTCAAGGTTACTGATAAACACCCCTATTAGATAAACTGAGAGAGTTCAGCAGTGAACGTCCATCGGTTGACAAAAAATACAAGCAAAAACTATCCCGTCAGCTGAGTCAATTGTATTATAGAATAGAAATATACTTTATTGTAGACCAAAATTTTAAAATAACAAGAGACATATATAACTTAGAAGTACAATGAGCGATAACGCTACACAGCGATCTCTTCCAGGCAACCCTTGGGTAGAGCACAGCATAAGAGATGGTAGAAGAGCGTACGTTAAATAAATATAGTACAAATATATTTATTAGATACATCAAGTATGGATATAAATGTTCTGTTAGACCTTTGATAATGTTTTTTAACGAATGTTGTAAATAAAACGGGACTTTGACATCTCACTGAAGGCGGTAGTGAATTCCAGGGGACAGCTTTAACAGAAAAATAATATAAGTGTGTACATATAAATGTTATATATCCTGTTATAGGGTATATATATCAAGTTTGTAAAACAAATTCTATCACGCACATCCGGCGTAATTTTAGTTCTTAATTAGAAGTTATATTGTTAATGACGACAGAGTTATGATATTATTTTTTTAATACGTTAATTATAATACATATATAATAAGAAGTTGATTAACCCGAGTTGCGCTAGTAATGAAGAGTATATGATTTCAAGGTCCGAAAACCACTAATCCGCGAATGTTGTGAAAACATGAGTATCTTATGAAACATTAATGTTAATTTAATTTGTTTGTAAAACTTCAATGATGTATGGTATTTGTATTTCCTGTATATATCATATACTCAACAATCGTTTCGTCACGCAACCGAAGCATCATTAGGAGATAGACTCCACGACAAAATCGCAAATTTTTATTATTATTTTTGTATTATGGATCTTCGTAAAGTAACGCCTAATTCTATAAATTGCATCAGATTTCGTTAATGGTGGCAGTCGGCTTAGTATGCTTGTCGATTTGTGCGTTTATATCTTAATACACGCCGGTTTAGTAATTGTTAAATAGTCGATTATTACTTTTGTATTATGGATCTCCGTAAATTAACACCTAATGTTATAGACCATTAATCGGTTTTCATAGGTATAATTATTTATAATTTCATATTTCTGATTTAATTTTGAATCAATAAGCAACCTAATAAAAGTATAATGATTCGTTCAATTTAATTGTCAATTCGGTTATCATTCGACGAATTCTATCATCTATCTATCATTCCGGCGAATCATAACGAAAGCTTCGTACCATGCCATCTCTATCAAAACGGCGGAAACATATTTTCACGCCTAGAAGTTATCGTCTAAGTTCGAGCCGATAGTCGTTAGCCATATGGCCTAAGTATAAACCATGCTTAAGTCTACGAGGCACGGCCCTGTTAAGGAGTTTCGCATCGAAGCCCGAACCATACTTCCCTCCAGGCGAATAAAAAACCCAGACGATTTAATTTAAATTTTCGTAATCTCTATAAGTAAGTACTTGTAAATAATGAATGTTAATATGGCTGTTACAAATAAGATACTAACTGAATGAAGCCCAGAAGTCACCCTGTGAGCGCACAGGGAACAACAACACTTGCCCGGATACCTCGTAATGTCCTGTGACCTCAATCCGGGGTAGCACCAGCCCTATATCAATTCGTAGTTTCCTTAAATCCGACCTGAAATATCAATATGACAAAAATTAGTGAGATATGTTGCAGTGATATCATGAATGATGACTAATCTTTACCAGGAGGTCGTAAAGCAAGAATCAAGTTGGACGCCTTTAAGTGCTTATGCGCTTACTTAATATTCACCTTTTGCTTTCGGTGAAAGAAAAGATTGCAAGGAATACTGTATATCTCTAGACAATCTCTGAGATATATATATTGTCAATTCAGGTTTGTTTCAAACAACATCCAGATAATTGATTTCATAAATATAAGAAACTGTACGAGTTGAAAAGCATTCTCTCTGGTCTAATAAAGCATATATTTTTAATGCACTCTTATTCAAGTTATTATTTGAAACATATGTTTTTAATAATATCTATCTTAATTATATATATCTTTAATTATATTTATCTGGCTTGCTAGTAGTTGTTACATAATCACTATAAATACTTATTTAACATGAAATGTTTCATATACGATTTGACAAATTTATTAAGTATACTCAAGTGCATCAAGCATCCATTACAATCCGAAATAATTATATACATAAAATGGTCGATCGGTCAATCAATGATTGATTGCTGAGCGGTCGATTCCCTTTCTTTGTCAATAAAGCTCTATGTATATTTAGTTAGAAAAATTCCCGCACCATTGACAAAGATGTTGGTGATTGAACGCTGATTAGTGAATAATAATGTTTTGGTTATAAGGCAGCTGAAAAGAATGGGTTATGACATCATTTATTGTTAAGAGTTTCGTTAATTTATCTGTACGATACAGTGACGGATGGAGTTTTTCACTGTGGCGATAGACTGGCATTAGCTGAGCTTGAGCACTTGTTCGTTACGGTAATCATAAGTACTTAAGTCGCTCTTGACCCAAATAACAGTAATTGTGTGGACAATTTGAATGCCCATCATTACACTATTACATTGTCTGCGGATTACATTTGAGGTAGTTTTACGATAATTGTCCATACAAGACTGGATAAGTGTGTCGGAACACATCGCTTTTGATTATTATTAGGCAAGTCTACCCACAATGATTTGAGAACCCATAGCTATCCAATTAATGTCATACAAATCAGTCTTCTCATTATTTTCTTTAAAATCTCAAAGCTACTATGAGGTTTATTTAGTATTGCATTACTGCGTCCAAATCTATTCCTGTCTATAAATTTCACGCTCGACCTAAAAGTGTCATTTCAAAATCACACCAATCCGTTACTTCTTTGAATAGAAAAAAAACAAATGAATAAAACGTATTTAGAAAATTTGAATATATTATTACATAATTGTTTTTAGACACACTCGGTCGTCCGTCCCAAAAGTAAGTAAGTTAATAATTGTGTTATGGGTGACGGACAGCTGGTTAATAAACTACACATATAATTGTAAATACATACTTAAATACAAATAAATAATAATAATAATACACCCAGGCTCGAATAACCGACAAATTGTTTATAGAAATTGTGGGCCCTCGGCGGAATCAAACCCGCCATCCGCGGACCTGAAGGCAGAGTCACTACCTATTGCGCCAACAGGACAGTCAATCGGATGTATCGTAATGTGAATCGAATATATAACTTAAAAAAAACAATTCAGACTCATTGAAGAAACTAAATTTTGTTTGGACTCTAAAGTCCTGAATACCTATGAAAGCTTTTAAAGCTGTAGAAGTCGGGTGTAACAACCACTGGGGAGACAAATTGGAGCAGCGTGGTAAGTCTTAGCTCCAACCTAACCAAAAATGGAGATAGGAGGCCTATACCCAGCAATATTATAGTATCAAGCCGTTACTTTTATCGATACGTTAGCGTTTTTGTGTGAAAATCTGATATTATGATGACGGTATAAACGATAAATGATAAGGGTATAAACATCGTTGTGGTAATTAATAATTACCGCTGAAACCCTAGTGAGTAATTGTTTTGAGTATTCAGTATCTGCCATACTCGTACATATTCGGTTAATGTCTTATTGTGGTTATATTTACGAAGATCAGCAAATCTTATAATATTATACTATGCATACTGCGTACCATAGCCATTTTTATCACGTTTTGCCGTGGATTTCAAGGTTTTTTTAGTTAAAATATCTCATATTTTAGTAGATTAATTATAAATAACTACAAGGTTAACAATAACGTAAAAGGATGCTGACGCCTATGTAGACATTAATATAATTATAGAATGCTGTTTGACGGAAATATAATATAACTATAGATATAGTTATTACAAAATAAAGTCCCCAAAAGTTGTCTGTATGCGATCTTTTTTCCGAACTAACTGTATGCTGTTAGCTAACGGCTTTTACAACGTCAACGGGACGGCAGAAGCATCATCGAGGTTGCGGAATGCGGAGTGTAGAGCGTAGAATCTCTACTATTCGGGGAATGTCGTCCTGAAGGTGCCTCCTGTGAGCCCGGACCACGGCTTGGGGCGATGCATAAAGGAGACTGATGGTATTTGATTAGCCATTACGTCGGAAGGATTTACACAAAATCTACTGAACGGATTTTTGTACGGTTTTTACTAAAATATAGTAGAATTCTTCGCCGAGGCTACGCAGTTGTAAAAAAACTCGCTTGCTTGCGGGAGCTTTAGTCACGTGCGCTGCGTAATCAAACAGAGATAGACTAAAGTAATGTAATACAGAAGTGTAGTTCAACAAAAATACTACCAAAAAGTCGGCGAGAGCATGTCTCTATCTCTTATCGTTAACTCACAATAACTAATTAATGAAGTTAATTAATTTGCGATTTTGTCGTGGAGTCGATTGTTGAGTTTGTGATAGTGAACGTGTGTACGTGTGTGCTTGTGAATTGTAGTGGCAGTGGTGGAGGTTTGCGCATGTGTTTTTACGAATCCTGCATGTATCAGTTATGAAAAACGGATAGTCCACTATACATTTAGCACTATATATATTTTCTATTTACTGTATCGCGGATTATAGCCAAATAATTTTATTATTACCTTTCACTATAACTACTTTTATGTATCAATTGAATACACTGTTTTCTACGCGGGCGAGGCAACAAGAACAGCTACTCGTAGTTATATAATAAATGTTTTACTATAACCCGTCAATAAAACGTATATTCGCGATATAATCCGATTCCGAATTCCGATTTCCATAGTGTATGGAGAGCTTTAAAAGGCGTCTTTATAATTCAACAATACGCAATCTCTAATGAAACAGATGCAATATCTTACAAGTCTGCAGTATTTAAAAGTAGATATTTTTATATTAGCCAATCTTGAGACACTGAAATTACTGACTATTACAAAATCTACATGTACATAGTTGCTTAACTCGAGAAGTTAAGATATAGAATAGAGATTGTTTCAATTGGTTCTTCTAACACGTTTAAGCAATTCGTCCTTGAGCTTTCGATTCTTTAATATCATTTCTGTTTAAAAACTTTCAATGTGTATAGACGACCAAGTTTATAGCCGTTTGTTTTCCACGACCTATAGTGATCAAGAAAATTTTTAATTTAATTTAAAATTTAATAATATGCTATACACTTTTAATCCTTATTAATTTTAAATAAAATTTAGTGTATCTATTGAAAGTGCAACATTTGCTGATGTAAAAAGGCAATGCGCACATTATTAAATAAAAAACTGTGCTTCAGAACGATTGTATCTGGAAATTATTGTTATGTCCTAATACAAATTCATGGGTTGCTTTATCATTTATATTCACAAATCCTGAGTATTAAGTGTGCTTTTACAGATGAGAACAATAGGTAACTTTGGTAGATGAAACAGAAATATGTCACATTTTATGTTGAACGTCACAGAGACATTTCCATAATAATGTTAAAACATCTCTACTTATTCCAGACTTAAATGAGTTTATAATGGTTTGTCTGTAAGGTAAGTAATATCTTCAAAAATTTACCTATTATTTATTAAACTAAAATTAACTGAACCGTAGCAATGGTGATTACACGATCATGGGAACGGGATTGCATTAGACGGTTGCAACTTAGCGTTGTATTGGGAATCTACATTTTGGTTATCGCGACATAATCTTTGCCAATCATGTAGTTCCCAACATCAATCGCATTGGTAATTACAGTAGATAATTCTCGCAGATTTCCACAGAGAATTTAGTAGTTCCCCAATTTCACAATTTAAAACATTAAAAACATTGTATATTTAGTCGCTTCGCTCCCACACAATCGTATGAACAATTAAATATATTTCGTCAATTGTAATAGTTTCACAAGTATTTTATCACATCATTGAATTACTAAGCACTAGTTCATCTTTAATGATACGATATCATTATTTACGGTTCACTTTATTTACGTTATTGAAATTACCTAACTTAGATTTTTTTTACTCATTTTTCGGTGGTTGTCTAAAAACCTCACAGTACTACATACCTGTTATAACTTGGTAAGTTAGAATTCCAAAAAAAAACATTGTAAATACGTCCATAAAACAAATGAAGAAAAATTGTTATGACTCACTTCAACTCACCTAATTTTTGTCACAGTGTAATTACTGGGTCCAATAACGGTTATGTTGCTGAATGATGCCCTTACTCTCACGGGACCTGCTTCATTTTCCATCGTCAGCCGGTCGATGAACAAAGGCTCCACCGGAGGCACATCCAAATCTGGTAGACCCCTTGCGAGGTACGGTCGTAAGTGGTTGAAGGACCTTTTTATGCAAGAGTCTAGCTGAGGGTCGCTCCGGCTACATGGCAACAGGTATTCCGCTGCAAAAAACAAAACACGTCAGCTAATTGAAAATTGTACTATTTGAATGTACATTAAAAAAGCTTCTTAATACTTTGCTCAAGATTGACAGTAAATAACGTATTCTTAATGAACTGCAAATAGCATTCAGGGACCTGTAATATCACATATCCAATTAAACTTCTATTTCTAAGGCTAAGAGGGATTAAGTGTTAGTAACCGATTGGAATTACTATAGTTTGATACTGCAATCACTTTAATTAAGCTCCCAAACCACAATCATAATGCTGACGGCTGATATATTATGACATTGGCCTCTTTGTGCTTCGCGAATTATTTTTGCCAAACTGGGGATTTTTGATGATTGAAGAGAGTTTTAATCGTTACCATGGGTCCATTCTGGAATACATGCCCTCTAGCTCTTAACCTTTTTTTTTAATCTTTAACATATATATATATATATATATATATATATATATATATATATATATATATATATATATATGTTTGCGTATATATGTGTGTTTGCTTGTATTAATTTAACTGAATCTATGTATACTATAATATAATTTATAAAAACTATGTGAAGGCTATAGACCCAACCAAAGCGCAAGTCGTCATTATCTTTAAGTGGGTCTAAATCCTAATTGATGTAACCTGTTGATAATTCTAGTTATAAATAAAAATGTTTTAATTTGTGGAGAAAGACGAGTTATACGAGCTAAGTTGCTGTAATACGATGTGAATCTAATGGAGGTTTTCACGGGAGATCCTAGATTTTATTATAGGAATCGGGATCATTTTCTTTATATTTATATTTTTATATTTTATCAATAAAAAAGCGGCCTGTTACAATCCCACTACTGGAAATAGGCCTCCTCTCTACATTTCTGTAGAGAAATGAGGACCGAGAATGCGGATTGGTAAGTTACACATATGTCCAGAATTCTCTAGACATATGCAGGTTTCCTCACGATGTTTTCCTTCAACGAAAAGCGTATAAATTGCAATTATCAATTAGACACATGAGTTTTAATAGAAAAACTCATTTTATGCCTGCCTAGGTTTGAACTCGAGTTCCCCTCGAAAGAGTCGCTAGGTCTCGCCGCTGGGCTATCACAGCATCTCATCATCCCTTTTGTTTTACAATAAAAAGTATGGATATTATTTCGTCTATCTTTAAATATCCTGTTAATAGAATAATTATGTTTTTGCAAAATACTATTCATAAAAAAACTATGAAGAAACCACCTAGACGGCTATTAGTCATTGACCAAAATATAGTAAGCTGTTTCGGGCGATGATTACATAAAACGCTTGCATTAGTCGCGTGATGTGAAATATTAGTGATGACACCGTGTAGGTCACACAAAACGGGAATTATGTTATTTAATGAACAATATCTTAAAATTAGTGTATATCTAGAACATCAGTAATGAAATAAATTCAAATGACATCAAAAACATATTCTGTTGTCTCGCAAAACAATCCAGTGAAACGTTTTTAGATATTATTAAAATAAGGCAGAATAATACATTCGATTTCGTTAATGATGGCGGTGGGCAACAAAATTACAAGCAATACTAAATTGCTTGTAATTTTGTGCGTTTATATTTTAATACACGCCGGTTCAGTCATTGATAAATAGTGCGCCAAATAATGCTTAATTTCTTAGTTGCTGCTATATTTTTTTAAGGGAAGACGTAGTTTGTTTAACGACCAATGACATTTTTGAACGCTTATTTTAATATTCCCTTTTTCCCTTCTTCTTAATTAATTAATTTCTAAAGACATTTACTCAGCGATCCCTGGTTCAATTCTAGAATTTCAAAAAAAAATTTGTGTTACATTTTTTTTATTTGTCGTATTCATTATCAACATATGAATGATAATACAAAAGTAATAATAAAATTATTTTGCTATACAGTAAATACAGTAAATAGAAAATATATATAGTGTTAAATGTATTGTGGACTATCCGTATTTTCATACCCGATACCGTGCAGGATTCGTAAAAACACATGCACAAACCTCCACCACTTCCACCACAATACACAAGCACTACACACGTTCACTATCACAAACTCAACAAACGTTTCGCCCCGCAACCGAACGACAAAACGACTCCACGACAAAATCGCAAAGCTTTGCGTTTGGTGACTCATTGTTTATTCTAATACTAATTTAGGTAAATTTACTGTGTTTTATTCGTAAAACTTTAAGGAAATAAAAAATAGGCAAATATTTTTATATAGATATTTTTTCATAAGTTCAAAATATTACGGTCGCCATTTCAAAATATATTTTATTACTTTATAATATTTGATTTTTTGTGTATATAATGTTTAAAACATTATTTGTACATAGGTGATACAGAGAATTACAATAATTCATAACTATATTTAAACTTGAAAAAAAAATCTTATAAACCCCCAATCTCTAACCAGTCGGTAATGAATAATGAATTCTATTTTCCCTATTAAAAATAGAGTAAATGAATTTGATATGAAACGAATTAAAGAATTAGGCGTGACGAAAGTCTTTTTATTCTAACTACAACTTTATAATCCGAAAGCGTAACAAGCACTAAATTTCCACATTCACAAAAAATAAATAACTTGAACTTGAACGGTCGGTATTTGTACAACAAACTCTTGCACAAGGTCAGTGGTTATACAACCAACTTATATAACAGAGTAAGCAACGGCCCGTAAACCTACTTTAGCGAAATATTCGCACGCGGCAATATTCAGATATAAGTTATTCTGAGAACTACTCCATTAACTTTATTAAATCGTGTCTCCAAATAACAATGTATACGAATTGGAAATAAAAATTATCTTGTATAATTTCCATTATACGATAATTCTAGTCATCTTCAAACGACAATCATTTAATGAATACGTCAAATTATAAAATACCGCAAACTGAATAAAATGCAAAAAATAATTAAAATATACACTTAAAAATCTAAACTATTAGAGTATTTACGTTCATATAATCGTAAAGTACGATATACATGTTTCACATGGAAATAAGGACGATACTGTTCCTTATTAACATCCATGTTATTCTAAATCCAATACATAACTCTGAATTAAACTATATTGAAAATAAAATATTACTGTGTTACTTATAGAATAATAATAAATATTTATAACTTTGCGGAGATCCATAATACAAAAGTAATAATAAAATTATTTTGCTATAATCCGCGATACAGTAAATAGAAAATACATATAGTGTTAAATGTATAGTGGACTATCCGTATTTTCATACCCGATACGTGGAGGATTTGTAAAAACACATGCACAAACCTCCACCACTTCCACCACAATACACAAACACACACGTTCACTATCACAAACTCAACAATCGTTTCGCCCAGCAACCGAATAATCATCAGGAGATAGACTCCACGACAAAATCGCAAAGCTTGGCGATTTTGTCGTATGAAATGATCGTATGAAACGGTATGAAAATACGGATAGTCCACTATACATTTAACACTATATAGGTATATATTATATTTACTGTATCGCGGATTATAGCAAAATAATTTTATTATTACTTTCCATTGAACAAGTTTGCACACTTAATTAAAGAGGTCTCTTCACCCAATTGTCCAGACTATGGCATCGTGGAAGACGTGCACCATATTGTAGTGTTCGCAACGTACCCTTCAAAACAGATAGGGCACTAAGAGCGTGTAACATTAGCTTGGAGACTCCAACTTCTGACGTGGCAAGATATCTGTATAGAGTAAGTAGTTATAATTTAGGTAAGCGTATATATAATTAGTATAAATATTGTAAGTGGAGTTTTAAGTAGCCCTACCAGAGCAACATAGTCATATAAGTGACTCAGCTCTCTAAATGAGAATATCAAAAAATATAAGTATTTACACCCTGACTCGAAGAACCAACAAATTATGTTTCCTTCCGCTTAGTTTCCTAAGTTTTGATTTCTTAATTGCTTCGGCTGAATAAGAAACCACGACTCGGGAGCGATAGACATACAAAGTACAACCATACAAAAAAATACAAAAGTAATGATAGCATAATTTTGCTATAATCCATTAGCATATAGCGACCTTTGTAAAAGTTTCTGTTTATTTATCAATATCCCATATAATTACAATTTTTATCCAATTCCAGTAGAAATTAATGCAATTTGTAGCATTGCTATGCACTACCTTCATAACTGTTGAACGTAATTAGTGCAATACTACACCGTGGATGATAGCATTACTAATTATTTCCTTTTGAAACGAAACTATGGACCGTTTCGACATCTGCCAAGACCATACGTTAGTTGAATTCTATAGATATAATCACAGCTAAGTAAACATGTTTTTATATGTTTACACATCAAATTCAATAATAAGTAATATTAAAAAAAGGCTTGAAATTAAACGAAGACATTCAAAGGCGGTCTTCTGCCTTTACTCGTCATCTGCCTTTCTTACATTATTGGAAATAAAAAAAATACATACTTTGTAAATATCTTGTACTATAGTGTAATGAGAAGCTTTAGTAGTAAGTTATTGGTTTTAGTAGGGGTTGTTTTTAGGGCTATTTGTATAGAGAATAGTGTGTATATTATCATCATCTCTCATCTCATTTCTAGGTCATTTTGATGAAGCACAGCTTACTTATAAACCAAGAGCATTGGCTCGTTTTTCGCACAAACAGTCACCTTAGCAATTCAACGCGGAAACGCTACCAGCATATTCTACGTGGGCATGATTTATATAGTACTAAAGTAGTAAAGTAAAGTAGCGGCCTGCTACAATCCTACTGCTGGGAATAGGCCTCCTCTCTCCGTTTCTGGAGAGAAGGGTTGCTAAGACCTACCACGCTCCTGAAATGCGGATTGGTAGGTTACACATATCTCCAGAATTCTCTAGAGATATGCAGGTTTCCTCACGATGTTTTCCATCACCGAAAAGTGTGTGATAAATTGTAATTATCAATTAGACACATGAGTTTTAATAGGAAAACTCATTGGTACCTGCCCGGGTTCGAACTCGTGTTCCCTTGAAAGAGTCACAGTCTCACCGCTGGGCTGTATAGTACTAGCGTGTAAGTAATTTAGAATAGATATAACTTGTATATTTTCATTGTAAGCAAATATTGTTACCCAATAAAAATATAAGTTACCTAATATTAGGACAACTTGTAATCAAACCGTCTTTATCTTTATGTTACAGGTGAGGTTAAGATATCCATCAACAAAGGGTACCGGGTACGACCTGCAAGCGTGAGGTTACTATGAAAATATTTGCGCAAGATGCAAGAGTGTCAAGGCGATATGCTGCGGGCTGTGGTCAGACTGAATTAGTATTTGGAAATTCCCAGTGAAATTATCTACGCAATTATTAAACACTAGGCTATGACTAATCCTTCTCTAGATGCTTATAATTTCGCTATTTGATGCTAATTAGGTTGAGACGATGGGCGATACGCAACAACAAAAATTTAATTTGGAATTTTTAGTTTTTTTTAATGAAGGTAATGACCAACCTATCCATCAATAATATAAATATATGACATTCACCCTCGAACATATTCATCTGTAATTGCACAGAGGACGAATACGATGACAGCAAAATTTTGCTGTCCATAACAATAGACTGTTATCTAATAATGTAATAGTAATAGACAATAATAATAGTAAAGTTTTGGTCAATAATTTCTAAACTTAGGAGAGTATTTGAGAGTTGTATGTAATTTGATAGGTTGCGTTCATTAACCAAGGGATAAATCTAGGGATCGTTCATTTCTGGTAAATTAAGACTTGTCAATATTTTGTCGATTTGTCAAGAAGGTTGCAACGCAAGCTGGTGAGGTTTTTAATAAAAAAGACTGGAACGATTCTTTCCTTTGTCTTAGCAAGAAAGGTTTGATCAGGTATTTTACGAGGAATCACATATCTTATATAATCTAACTATGTAATCCATTGATATAGGTTTAGTGTGAAATCGCGAATGTTCTATGAACTGATTTCTGATAAAGTTTGATTCGTTAGGGATAAAGCGTGATTTGTAGTATATTTATATGGTTTATGTCAGTAAATTTTATCTCTGTACTAGTATCAATAAGAAATTTTTAAGGTTAGTTACTTATAGGATATTAAAACTTTGGAAAGTGCTGCATATCTGAAATAAAGTTTCTTTGTTATACCGAAAATACTTTTTCTTTGTGAACAGTGTAATTAGTTCCAGATGTTATCATACTGCGAATTAAACGTCTACTCCACTCTGAAAAGTTAAGTAGTTAAGTTTATATCTGACTCGCTTCTACGTTGATGGCGGGTAACAGGGATACGGAGTTATATATTGAAAATATTAAATAAACATATAAGATTATAAAAAAAATCATTGCTTGCGTGCCTTAGTCTGGGATTTGAATTAACAGCCCTTTGGTAAATTTCAGAAGCTCAGCTTTCTACTACTATGGCCACCATAACGGGTATTAATAGTGTACAGTTGCCTTCAATTAACTTATTACTATTTAGTCTGATTTACTTCGGTTCCTCTCGATACTGTCAAATGTGATAATTTAAAAAATTATTCCGGATTAAACATTTTATGCAGACCAGTTCACCTTGACTTATTTGAAAAGGGAAAATTATTGGACGTAAAGGTCAGTGCTATCTATACTTTATAGGCACCTGACCGCCAATCGCGTGTCCCAATCATAGCTGTTTCTTATTAATAAAGAACGTATTCAAGGCACGTACTGGACATTAAAATTTATGCTGCCCAAACAAAGAGCAGCAAGGTTAGCGCTGGTCATCCTTTTGCCCAATGATACATTATGTCATTGGTAGGCTTTTTGAACGGTTTTAATTAACTGGAATCCATAAATAATCTTTTTAAAATCTTGCCCTGAATAAATGACCAAGGACTGATCTAAAATTGGGTATTTGCTATGAAAGTTTAATACAAACTGCCTTAATATAAATTGTCTCACTTCGTAGGTTAGCTGGAAGAGATCTCAGTCAAAGGGATATTCGTAAACTTTTTTTATATTAATAATGTTATCCTAACGTTTTTTTTACGGTACATAAATAAATAAATAAATAATGTTCAAAATAGAAGACAGCACTAAATGGCGGATCTGACGTATATACCTGAGAGACATAAGGGCTAAAATCAATTTCTAAAATTACATTCAACTCAGGAGAACCAAAAAAAACTAATCTTTTGAATTAATAGTTGTTATGTAATGTTCAACTACGTGCATATGTATCTTCACATATGCACATGGTGGTGGTAATTTAAATAAAATTAAAGAATTTATTTTATTAATAGATCTCTAAATAGATTAATATTACGTACCTGCGACTTCGTTCGTATCAAATAAAATGTTAAAATACCCAAATTTATGTACCGTGTTTTACATGTATCCGACGGGATAAAAAGTAATAATATAATTAGAGATCTTTCATTCTAAAAGTGCACGCACCTCCAATGTCTTTACTCACACACAAAAAACTTATGTACAGACGAAATACACACAAACTTGTTATTCTAATTGGTTACTCAGTTGCCGGACAGACACGAAAGTAGGAGCACGCATCGATTATTGCCAAAAGTACAGTTAGCATGTCATAAAAAAAGAGGATAAATATTTTTTATTTCAAATAATAATTAGATACATTTTTTCTTTGATAGAAAAATATGGAGAATTTTATAAAACTATGTGGCGAAAAAAAAACGGGCAAAACTGAACATCTATCATTATTTCATCATTAAAGCCATTGCTTTAATTAAGGAACGAATTGACATGATTGATAGAAATATGTGGGAAAATACGTGTCGAAATGTGAATGATATTGAGATAGAATATATGAAAAATTTTGAATTTATAATTAATGTTGAGTCTGAATCTGAATATAGCGACGTGAGTGAATAGCGTTAAAATAGTAAATATTTATTGCGGTTTAATTTTTTCTTTTATTTACTAATAAAATAAATGAACAGACTTCTGTACATTACGTTTTATTAATCATTCTAATAGTTGCATAATGAATATATGATATGATCTTTATTAAATTAAGTTGGCAAGCTAGCTCTTGATTGCGAATTCACCTGATGGATGCCGATGTAGTTTAAGTTTCTTGAAAGGGTTTGGAGATTAAACGTGTAACCATTCAGGGTTTTTACACGACATCGTACCTGAATGCTAAGCCGCTTGGTGGTACGTCTTTGTTAGAAGGGTACGTCGGAAGTATCTATCTTGTCAAGACTAGAGATAAATTTTAGAAATATACTAATATGTTTTTTCTAGGATTCGAATGCGGAATTTCACGTTTACAATCCACAGCGCTTACTATTACTCCAGGGAAACGTTAAAAACTTACTTTTTATTTTAAAGAATTTTCAAAATAAATTTGATTATAAATATTATATAATATTAATTTTTTTTAAGCCGTGTAACCGGATTGGTTGGTCAGCCAGTGCACAAATGATAGGAACGCGTGACAGAATAGACGTGTTGTCTCATACAAAGCGTGCATTCTCCGCCATATAAATGTTTGACTTATACCAGTCGAGCAATTAGTTGACCTTTAAGTGCGCGAATGAGTCGAGTCAACTTTGAAATTGCTGCGCGCACACATATAAAATAGTACAGTCAATATTTTCTCTCACACATTAAAATAATGTAATTTGGTGGAGGGGCGTGTACTTTTAGAATGAAAGATATCTACCCTATGTTATACCGGTACATAAAAATCGTACCAAATTTCAAAAATATTGCTCCAGCGAATTAATTGTGAAAATAACTAAAACCGACATTCGCCTTTATAATATGTATAAGTCACTAAACAGAAATGTTTCAGATTGCTACATGCCTACAACGATATTTCCTGTAACGGACACCTTTCACATGGTATTTTAACTAAATTGTTGCGAAATTTTATTACAAAACGTGAATCTGAAGACTTATCTTTCTGAGCAGTTAAATAAGATATTTTGTTTACAAAAGTAGTAATAAAATTATTTTGCTATAATCCGCAATAAAGTAAATAGAAAATATATTTGATGCTTAAAATTTATACCGTTACTACTAGCCGTTTTTTATACCCGATACATGTAGGATTCGTAAAAACACATGCACAAATCGTTTCGCGAAGCTTGTGATTTTGTCGTGAGTCTATATCCTGATGATGCTTCGGTTGCGGGGCGAAACGATTGTGGAGGTTGTGATCATGAACGTGTGTAGTGTTTGTGTATTGTGGTGGCGGTGGTAGAGGTGGTAATATATGAAGTGAGCACCCGATGAGCAAAGTGGACTGCAGGCTACACAACAACCATTGAATTATTCTATAGCGAATTTCCAGGATATCTTATGAAATTTCCTTCCCTGTAAAGTGCTCGTTGTAAATATTTATACGATACAATTTTCTTAAAAAATCCTGCTGGGTTTAGAACTATATGAATCTTATGATTTCACATTCCTCCTATCATATATTATTTAAGTATATATTATTAAACCATATTTTTATTGCTTTTTTTTATAACAGACGTGAATATATTGCTGCGAATAGTATCTCATTATGAAAACATTGGTACATCATCTGGAACATATTTGTATTATCTTGTACATAATATTAACATTAAAGTATGAATTCTAGAAATGAAGAAAATCACATGGTTCCATATTATAAATTGATTATATCGGAACAATGTGCTTTCCATATTATAAATTGTACGTAAATATTAGTCGATTTTTAATAATCTCTTTTCAAAGCATTATAAAAATGTTTTTTTTTAATCAATTATATTATTTACCCTCTTATTTGTACTCTTTTTTTTCTTGTTTTCTTTAAGTATATTTATATGTATAAAGCATATTATTGTGTTTTATTATCTTTATGTAGACTATCGAAATATATATTTTTTTATTACGAATGAAATTAAAAATATGATGAAATATTTCACTGTACATTCAACTACCTATAAATTAACTAAAAGTAAGTAGAAAAATTTCTTGTGATATTATTATATTAGTTATTTAATATAACTCGTATCTAAATATAATGTAAACATTATTAGTATTACAAGGTATTACTACACAATTCACGTACAAGTCGAATGGTACAAAGAGTATTGCATTATTTCCGTGTTGAATCACTGAGGCGACGGTTTGCGTCTATTTTCGTTCTAAGTTTCGATTATAAGCAGCTAACAACAGCCATGATATAAAATTTAATAATAAAAAATTTGAATATCGATAGCCTATTGTCAACGCGAATTTGGTTTAATTGTTCCATTTATTGTTTTAACTACTGTTTGTTCTAATCAATGAGTAACTTTTTGTAATCGTGATTTTGTTTTGTTACATATTTCATGAGCCAAAAACAGTGATTCTCTTCGTTTTCGTAGGATATTCTCTGCATTTCAAACTAGGATCTATTGGTCTATTATACAAACCAATATGTAACTCATCAGCCATTTGCGATATCTGTTCCTAGTCGCCAAGTTTCTAGTAAAGACAACAGCAGCCCTACCATGAACTCTTATTGCGACGGAGTTGGAGACGTAAACGAAATTGTTTTGCTTTTTCATACCACGACATCCGTCGACGTCTTAAAGACGCACAGTTTAAGTCATTGCCGAATGAACGTTCAGAATTCGTTCTAAGAACATGTGAGTAAAAGAGACAGAGTTATCTATTATTATTATAGTTCATATAACGTTATCCTTTTCAAACATTACGACCCCAATGCAATACACAAATTTATGGTACGAAAAGACAGCGGTTCGCGGTCGTCGTTTACGCCTTCAATTGAGTCGCAATGAGAGTTCATAATTTCTAAATATATTATAATCATTTAGAAATGCAGGGGCACGGAAATATTAACACCTAATACGAGTTTTTTTTTAATTTCAATTGCATTATTTTAGGTAGTTACGATTTGAATGTTCTATATATTATAGTTTATTTTAAGTATCCTAGGAATTCTTCTATATATTATTATTGTAAAAAGTTACCTTGTCTCAAGAAAAGATTTTTCAATTTAAACTGAAATCAATATTTTTAAATTTAAAACCATCGTGAATAGTATTCATAGTTAATGTTTAGAAACCAGTTATACTCACGTCTAATTTTATTTAATTTATTTTCGTGCTCATCCGGGACACATATTCAGTTCCTGCCACGATATCGACGTGTAAAGAGCTCATAATTAAGTGACCCGGATGGGCTCGAAACTTGAAGTGAGTATAGCCTTTTCTACACATTAAATCAATATATATTTAAGTGAGCGTGTTAAACTTAAATTATTATTAAACTTTAAAGACATTAGGCTGTTGTTGCCAAATAGTCTGTCGAGCTGAAAAACGCCGTAGGAAGTCGCTTAATTCAGTATAAGATCATACTGCTGAGATAAGGAAATCGGCTTTTTTTCAAAAGAAATACAGAGTAATAGAAGCCTATTTCATTGAAATTGACACATCTTGTACATTTGAATCGTCGACAACCTTAACGAAGTTTTTCCAATCAAATCCCTGCAATATCGACTCCTATATGAAACAAGACTCCATATAGATTTAAATGACATAAATATTTCGATCTATTAAGCTATTCGATTTTTTGCGAGGTCTTCAACAAGGTGAAGGTTATATACTTATTCAGACTTCAATGTTATTTAAGCATAATTATCCATGGATATTATTATGTTTTATTAAATAAAGTTAAGTAAATATTTACTGAGATAAATGGTCGTTTATTTTCCTGGACACAAAGTTCGCAAAATAACTAAACTTTGTACAACTTTATGTACATAACAACTTGATTTTCTGTAGATAGATCATACAAGGATGTTGGCATATCGACATGCCGAGAATAAAAATTAAATCGTTGTCTATGATTGCTAGTAAAGTTATTGACTTAGTCGTTTAGGTTTTCAGTTTAGCTGTGATAGCCCAGCGGTGAGACCGTGCGACTCTTTCGAGGCGAACACGAGTTCAAACCCGGGCAGGCACCAATGAGTTTTTCTGTTAAAAACTATGTGTCTAATTGATAATTGCAATTTATTACACGCTTTTCGGTGAAGGAAAACATCGTGAGGAAACCTACATATCTCTAGAGAATTCTAGGGATATTTGTAACCTACCAATCCGCATTGGAGCAGCGTGGTAGGTCATAGCTCCAATCCTTCTCTCCAAAAACGGAGAGAGGAGGCCTTAGCCCAGCAGTGGGCATAACAACGGGCTGTTACTTTACTTTACTACTTTTTTTACTTTAGGCCCGTAACTAATTGTAATTTAGCGTGATTTAGGAATAGTTACCGTATGACTATTTGCGTCAGTACTAAGTAATTTTATAAAATGATAACATATTATGGTAACCCTAACAGACCTTATGACCGGTTCCATTACATACGCAAGACTGTAAATATGGGGTCCGTTCAAATTTTATGACTGTCGCGTTTCATCAACTTGAAAGTGACCTTGGCACAAATACAGTTTGGCTTTCTCGTAAAACCCCATAATGATATAAGCAGCGTTGTCAGATTTATTAACACATCAGTACAGTGATTCAAATATCTTTTTGTACGTAAAGTACATTCAAACCATAGAGTTATATTACGAGAGTAAGGGAGTCATAGACAATAAATACCTGAGAGACCTGTAAGTGAGTATCGCAACAAATAATGAGAAGGAAATTGAAACTCATATCTTTGTCTAATCGTAAATACAAAAGAGAGACATATAATAAGTCGAATGTGCATACTCTTTATTGTCGAAGGACAAATTTTAGGTTCCGCTACACTAGTATAATAAGAGTTATTAGTTAGTTCGTTAGTTAGTTGATTCAAATAGATTTTTATAAGTCCTCGAATGATATATCGCGCCATCCGAAGAATAAAGTTATATATTCTATTATTCTATGTAAGTGTACCATATAAATTTATTCTTCGAATGGGGCGAAATATTAAAACTATTAAATTGGCATCGTCAATACCGAGAAGCATGGAACTCGCTGGCTGTTTTTTTTTTTTTACTTTTTTTTGTCTGGCTAGTGATGTATGTCATACTTACAGGTTTTTTTTTCTTTATCTACTTCAATTACTATGGCTTATATCTACGCTATTATTCCATAGATTTTACTGTCAACAAGTTATCAATATTTTTTCAATAATGAAATATGCAGCTTTTGGAATCGATAAGTAGGTATGATGTAGGTATTATTGACTGTTATGAATTGTATTTTTTTCTTTTTTATATTATCCTGCATGTGCAATAAATAAATAAATAAATTTTTTTTAACACTTACACACACGGTCGTCCACACCCGAAGTAAGGAACTTAATACTTGTCTTACGGGTGACGGATAACTGGTAAATATACTACATATATGACTTTAAACACATACTTAAATACAAATATACATCCAGGCTCGAAGAAACAACAAATTCTTTATAGAAAACGTTGGCCCTCGGCGGGAATCGCACCCGCGACCCGCGCAGCTCAAGACAGGGTCACTACCCACTGCGAAAACAGGCCAGTCGATCGAGCCATTAAATAATTTCAATAAAAATCTATATCCACCGTTCGTAGAATTTGAAGAATTAAACGAACCTTAACACGAAGTTAGAACGTCCGCTTGGAAAGACCTTAGAGAAAGATTTCAGTAAGATTGTCAAGTATGTTTAACGCTAACCTGATTAAAATCGTTCGAGCCAAGCAAATATTAGCTAGAACTAGAACAAAAATATATATTACATAACAAGAATAAATGAACACACATTTAAAGGTAGTCGGCAAGAATATAAGTTACAAGGCCGTTATAGCGAACTGCCGCGATACTATCCGTCCAAAACTATTAGTAATATTATCGTTAGAATATTTAATTATAGTTGCTAAAATATTTAGAATAGATAATTATATATGTAAGTGTCCATATATAACTATTTATTCTAAGTATTTTAGATAATAAAAAAATAATTTTTTTAAATGATTTATAGAAGCAGGCGGAACTTTGCGGAACTCCATATTACAAGCAATACAACAGAACTAACTACTTTGCTATAATCCGCACGGGTTAAGTGAATGCATGCAAAGCCAATGTGTATGAAGCAGGCAAAATCTACGCACCTTATACATGCAGGACCAGTCACCACATGCACCCCAAGGCGCAATTCACCAGCAACAACGCACACAAAAGCAGCACACACACCCACCACCACAATCTCGACGATCGTTTCTCCCCGAAACCGAGGCATCATCAGGAGGATAGGCTCCACGACAAAAAATTTTGTCGTGGAGCCTATGGGCCTTGGGGTGTATGTGGTGACTGGTCCTGCATGTATAAGGTGCGTAGATTTTGCCTGCTTCATACACATTGGCTTTGCATGCATTCACTTAACCCGTGCGGATTATAGCAAAGTAGTTAGTTCTGTTATATTGCTTGTAATAAAAAAATAATTTAAAAAATGTAAATGATATTTGTATAAGTTGTTACTAATTTATTTATTGAACATTGCTTATTATTAATTGTTTCTGTACAAAATAATTTCGTCATTGTTTTGTTGTTGTCATTTTTAAATATTTAATATTTAGTATTATTTATTTATAAGAATATTTTATATTGAATTGATATATATAAGTTTCAAAGATAATTTTCTTGTACGCAATAACATTTAAGCGCGCTAGGACTATTTGAAATTAGAAGATATACAAACATACAATTTATACATAATGTTTGGTATCTTCTATTAGATTAGAGAAAATTTTAAAAATATAGTTAATAAAAATCACAGTAATGTAAGTAGTCACGGAGTGAAACTTGTATACAAGACAAAGTTGCAAAAGTTAAAAAAAAATTCTAAACTTATGGCGACGCATAATACGAACGCATTCTAAGTGAATTTTTGATATTTTTATCCAATTAAGGAATACCAGCAACAAAAAGCGTATTATTATTTCATTAAAAAAATTAATGTAAGTAAAAGTATTTTTTGCTTACCACCATGGACAGCTCACAAAGATTCTTAGCTAAGTGTGTTTGTTTTATGAATTATTTTTATCCACAAAGGTTAATGTTAATAAAAACCAAGATTGGCATACAGTCATTGTGAAACTTTGACCTTATCACACGATAAAACTTTTGTTCCTTATCGGTCAGTGCCGTCGCCAAAGACTCGTTGTTTCGTCAAAATAATATATGGTAGTCGACATCAATGGAAGAAACTGATGAATGCTAATGGGTTGTAATAAGCAGAAAAGAATACCTAATTTGCACATCAGATATATTGCTGCATAGAAATTAAAATAATTCAATATAAAATTTTGACCGGAAGATTTTTCACTGCGGTATAAATTATAAATTATAAATTGTGGGAGATTCAGTTGCGTCCGCCGCGTAAACCAGCAGAAACACACAGAAGTAATATACTAGAGAACTGTAGATCTACAAAAATACCATAAAAAGTACCGTATATTTTTTTCGGGCATATATTATTTTTCCTCGTGACGCCATGTGGTATCCAGCAGAATAGAATAGACCACCCTCCTTTCTCACCGAGGTGTCATAAGAGGCGACTAAGGTATATGCCGTGTGGTATCCGGCTGCATAGAATAGACCACCCTCAGTTCTTACCGAGGTGTCGTAAAAGGCGACTAAGGTAAGTTGACGTCAGGCAGGCGGTGGTCGTAAAATACGTAGCCAAATCATGTGACAACATGTTTGTAACATGTTGTGCCGACCCCACTTAGAGTGGGATAAGGGCAGGAGAATGATGATGATTATTTTTCCTCGTGATACTAACCTTACACTGATAAATATGTCTTCTATATTAATTAAATTCCTTAGTTTCTAAAGGGTATCTAAGTGTGCAAGCGAATAGAGACAGCAGGTACCTGCATAATGATCTAATTGTTAAACCACCACGACTTTTGGTGTGAATGTTAAACAAAACATTGTGACGTTATTATAAAAATACGGGATGCAAGACTCATGTAAATCTAAGCATTTAAAGTTATCGTACAATTAAATATATGAGTATGTGTAATAGAATAGCCTCGAAGTTACAAGACAGACACCTCTTATATCCTCTATGGCACAATCGGGTATCCGTATAAGTAAGAGGTCCGGATATCATTTTCATTTCGGTTAGCAAAGGGAATATTCTTACACAAGTTTGTTGAGTCAATTTTATATATAAAAGTAACAATAAAATTATTTTGCGATAAAGTAAATAGAAAATATATATCATGCTAAATGCATTGTGGAGTTTCCGTTTTTTTATACCCGATACATGCAGGATTCGTAAAAACATATGTACAAAGGTACATTACAGCCACCACACTACACACGTTCACTATCACAAACTCAACAAACGTTTCGCCCCGCAACCGAAGCATCATCAGCAGATAGACTCGATGACAAAATTTCAAAGCTTCGGTTGCAGAGCGAAATGATTGTTGAGTTTGTGATAGTGAACGTGTGTAGTGCTTGTGTATTGTGGTGGAGGTGATGGAGGTTTCGGGTATGAAAAACGTATCCGTTATAACGTTTCCGTCCACTCTAAATTTAGCTTTATATTTATTTCCTATTTACTTTACCGCGGATTATAGCAATATAATTTTATTATTACTTTTGTATTATGGATCTCCTCAAAGTAACGCCTATTTCTGTAAATTATTATATTTGTCATCTTTGACACGATTGCCTGGTAAGTCAAGACACCTTTAGTCTTCTGGTATTGTATAAAATATTTCACCATTTTGGTTGCACAACCATCTTCACTCATGTTCTTATATTATTCGCTAATAGGGATGTCTGGTGTTTGTATGTTTAATTTCGGTAATCAAACGCTGAATTTTAGCATATATGCATAATAATGAGGTAACTGTTGTATAATAAACGCAATTAGGCTAAAGTCATAGGTTTTCATCATATTTCAAAAAGTTGCCAAACACAAATATTTCAACATTTTAAACGGTGGGTATTCAACAAGAAGAACACGAAAGACTAGTTGCAAAATCAAAATTTAAATACAATCAGTGTTTTAGCGATGCTTATTTATATAACACTTGCTTATTCATTCAAGTTGCAGTAAATTTTCATTATTAAAAAGCTCTCAGGTTTCAATCGTTTTTCGCACATACCGACATATTTAAATTTATTTTTTTATGGCGCCTTGTTTCTCTTAACCTACTAATATATTTGTACTTACGTATTGTGGGTCTGTTATCATTCTCTGCAGCTTCTCCATTGTGACAAATTATCGTAAAACAAAAAACAAGGTACGTTTTAAGGATACGTTGGGCCATTTTCGTTTTATTAAAAAGTTAGGTTTTTAAATCAAATTTAATTACAACAGTTCGGAAACACAACAGACACTTTCGAGATCGAAAATTAATTTTTATTTTGTTTTTTTTCCGAAAGCAGCCGCGTCCGTTGTTCGGCAGATTCAGTTGGCAATAGGCGCCTGGTCGACCGCTGGACGGACGGGCACGCGTCTCATTTTGTTTGAAGTGAAAGCACAAGCGTTGTGTTTTATTCGGGCACAGTTTTCGACATCCCTCAACTAATCCCCCCTCGGTGTTCAAGTATTTACAAACAACACGTGCGGGGCGATGCGTGGTCTGTTATTTTTTCCTTAGATTCAATCCACTGCGCAGGGTAATCTTTTTTGTGTTACTTAAACGTTAACTTTTTAAAAAAACGAAAATGGCCCAACGTATCCTTAAAACGTACCTTGTTTTTTGTTTTACGATAATTTGTCACAATGGAGAAGCTGCAGAGAATGATAACAGACCCACAATACGTAAGTACAAATATTTTAGTAGGTTAAGAGAAACAAGGCGCCATAAAAAAATAAATTTAAATATGTCGGTATGTGCGAAAAACGATTGAAACCTGAGAGCTTTTTAATAATGAAAATTTACTGCAACTTGAATGAATAAGCAAGTGTTATATAACTAAGCATCGCTAAAACACTTTTACACTACACTTACACTGATTGTATTTAAATTTTGATTTTGCAACACGTGCGGGGCGATGCGTGGTCTGTTATTTTTTCCTTAGATTCAATCCACTGGCCAGGGTAATCTTTTTTGTGTTACTTAAACACCACATATACGTATACCAATGATATTGCAGTTTCCTGCAATTTTCTTTAAACCATGCATGTTAAAAAAAATCAGTTTTTCTCTCTTAACTCATAATAATAATAATAATAATAAATAATTTATTTGCCAAATTGTGGGTACATAACATGGTATTACTTATCTCTAATTACCCTACACAATTGACCGTCATTAAACGGCGTGCAAATATTTAAAATATAATTATATTTACATTACATTCAGTTCATTAATAATTACATTTATTCATATTCAGTCAACATAACAATTACATATGTCATATTGAGATTAAATTGATATTATAATTATGTCCGTATAAGATTAAATTAACATTGAAAATTAATTAAAAATTAAAAATAAAATTATTGCATTATTGTGACAAATACAATTAACAAATTACAATTATAATATTAAATTCTTATCATATAATTAAAAATTAAGTTGGTATATTGTTATCATCGAGGTATTCGTTAACCGTGTAATAATTTTTTTTGTTTAATATTTCCATCATTGCTCGCTTAAATTTCAATAGCGGCAGATTTTTTATATAATCTGGGAGTTTATTATACAAAGTAATGGCCATACAGTATGAATTGTTTGAAAACACAGCTAACCGTTTTGCTGGTGCCCAGAGTTTACCTGGTGGATATGGCCTGCACCTCCTGTTTGGATATATATCATTTGATGTAGGAAATAAAATGGGATTTTTTTTAACAAAAAGCAATGCTTCGTATATATAAAGACACGGTAACGGTAAAATTTTATTCTCTCTAAACAATGGTTTGCAACTGTCCAAAATATCAGCTCGGCATATAGATCGTATACAAGCTTTCTGTTTAGTAAATGCTTTTAAGACGTCTGTTGAATTTCCCCATAGTAAAATTCCGTATCGCAAAATCGACGATACGTGACCATGATAAGCTAGTAAGGCAGTTTTTTTATTGCTAATCTGTGATAGTTTTTTTAAAACATAAATGAATCTATCTATTTTCTTACACAGTTCTTCTATATGAGCTTTCCAGTTGAAAAACTTATCTAAAGTTAGCCCAAGGAATACGGTCGAATTAGATTTTTCAATAATATATGATCCATGCTTTATATTTAAATTTATTGGGTTAGAGTTAATTGTTTGAAATTGTATGTAATGAGTTTTAGTCATATTAATTTTGAGATTATTTTGATTTAACCACTGGACTACCGCTTCGAGTGTATTATTTGTTTGTTTTTCAAGGTTTTGTTTGTCTTTATTTTTAATTACAATTGTTGTATCATCAGCGTACATAAAACATTTATGGGAAACTATATCTGGAAGGTCATTTATATAAAGAAGGAACAGCAAAGGACCAAGAATACTTCCTTGTGGTACCCCATAAGGATTTTGCGCTCTAAATGATGAACGATACGAATTTTTTAAATTTCCTGAAATCTCTATAATTTCTACACTTTGTTGACGTTCGAAAAGGTAACTGGATACCCATTTAAGTGCTTGGCCTCGGATTCCATAGTGTTCCAATTTATTTAGTAGTATTTTATGGCTTATTAAGTCGAAAGCCTTAGTCATATCAAGAAAAATTGAAACAACTTTATGACCAATATCAAGATTCTCCAATCCATACTTCATCATTTAAAAAGAATACAAAATATATCATACCCTCCACAAGGCAAGCTCACAATTACACGTTTTTAAAGATATGTAGTGTAAAAATAAAAGTGATACACTTTTATTATGATTATTTTAAAAAATATATAAATCATTAACAGTTACTAAACAGCGAATAAAAATATTCTGCTATTTATTGATTGTGTACACATAGACGGCACTTTAAAAAAAAATTGGCATGAATCCTTTTTATACCTCTACTCCTTCTACGGTCCTATTTTTGTCTCAATCCCTGAAAAGCAATAACCAATAACCCAATTTTTTCATTTAACAGACGTATATTATTTGTTATTAATAAAGTAACAAGTTTTTGCCTGCGAATTCTTCTGAGTGGACATAAACCATAGCCAATAACCGTAGCCAATTTAACTTTTTATTTTTAATAATTAGAATAGATATTATATAACAAAGTTTTAAATAGTTTAAGTTTATAACCCGTATATAAAATATTGGAACTGACTTGACTATAAATGCTTGTAGTATTTTCTCCCTCAAAGAAATTTAAGATAAAGTAACACGGAAATCTAAAAATTACTTTGATTTGCATTTCAATATTTTTTTAATTAGTTTAGACAAACATACAGTACAATTTTTATATTTAATATAATATATGGTAGTGTTTCTTCATCACCAAAATTTATGAGTTAATTACTAATCTTAATTGCTGCGTTTCTTCAAATGACAAAGCCTGGCATTATTTTAAGGAATTTTTCCTAAGCCGTTGATTAAATCTTATATTTTTTCCCACTTTTGTTATTGTGTGTTGAAATTTTCTGTCATTCGCATATTTATATAATAAAATATTTTTATTTTTACGGCTGTGTGGTTTAGTTGCGTAGTTTGGTCCTACGCAATACGCAATTGAATAACGAACTTTTATCGTTAAAAAAAAGACTGATTAATTTATTTAGTTAATTTATAATACGGAAGATTTTAAACATATTTTGCTATTTATAAGCATTTTAAATCAACATAATCTTTCAAAAGTAATAATAAAACTATTTGGCTATAATCCGCGATAAAAAGCGCGCTTTATCGCAGATAATAGCAAAATAATTTTATTATTACTTTTGTATTACGAATCTCCGCAAAGCAACGACTAATTCTATAAATTATTTAACATAATTTTATTTAAATTTTAAAATATGTTTAGTGAAACATTGCAATCATATTGAATCATTGATATTCTTACATTGGCTTCACAGTATATCATATATTAAAATCTCATAAATTAAAACTTCTCTATAATCAGGCCTAACAAATGTCTCAACTCCGTGAATGTGTGTCTCTCTAGCTAATCTATCTACTTCCTCGTTCCCTTTCAAGTCAACATGTGCCGAAATCTATTGCAATCTCTGAGATAATCCATTACTAGCAAGGTATAAAGTTTTGTTAATAATACCATAAGCTATCTACCAACCTCTGTCGCCGGAGGCGCATCGAGCTAAATGATGAAGCGAACGAATGAACTCTCATAAACATTCTAATGTTTGAGCATAAGAATATACATAATTATAAAAGGATTGGCGATGTATATAATAGACAAATTAGGAACCGCTAACCGATACCGAACCGATAATCTTGTGGTTCCTGCTTTGCGCCTTGCAAAAGTAAATAAGTCATTTGTGGGTTGGTAAGATTCTATAATAAAATCCCGCAATCGATTTTATTTTGCCACCACAGCAGTTTAAAAGCGCTGTTAAAAGGAGGCTGATACAAAAAGCCTACTATACTATTGAGGATTATATAGATGATAAAAATGCGCGGATATAGCAACTCCTCTACCCTGTACAAGATAGTAATAACCAAATGTAACTAGTTATAAGAATTTTATTTGAAAAGAGCAACCACCGAGTTTCTTGCTGGCTCTTCTCGGTAGGAACAGCTTTCCGAACCAGCGGTAGATTTTGACGATTCAAAGGCACTTGTTAACAAGTTTACTTGAATAAAGAATATTTTGAATTTGATTTGAATTTCTTACAAAAGTAATAATAAAATTATTTTGCTATAATTCGCGATAAATTTATCTCGGATTATAGAAAAAATATTTTATTACTACTTTTGTATTATGGTATATGGTATCCGGCAGAATAGAATAGACCACCCTCATTTCTTACCGAGGTGTCCTAAGAGGCGACTAAGGTATGTGCCGTGTGGTATCCAGCTGCATAGAATAGACCACCCTCATTACTTACCGAGGTGTCGTAAGAGACGACAAAGGAATGTACCGTGTGGTATCCGGCTGCATAGAATAGACCACTCTCATTTCTAACAGAGGTGTCGTAAAAGACGACTAAGGTAAGTTGACGTCAGGCAGGCGGCCGATCGTAAAATAACGTAGCCAAATCATGTGACAACATGTTTGTAACATGTTGTGCCGACCCTACTTAGAGCGGGATGAGGGCAGGAGGATGACTTCTTTTGGATTATGGATCTCCTGAAGCAACGCCTAATTCTATAAAAATAAATAAGTCAAAATAAATCAAAATAAGAGTTAATCCTAAGGTAATCCTTGTTTAATTTTTGTTCTTTATCAATTTAGATACCAATGAGGTATATTAAACTTTGATAAAGTGACCTACCCTCTTACAACTATTAATCTTTAAAAATAAGTCGCACCATTTTAAATAAGGATAGTGTATGTACTAAGAATAGTAATTGGGCTATTGCTAAATATAAGGAACATGGTGGCAGAGGTCGAAGATCGTCTATTAAAAGCAAGCGCAAAAAAGATAAATGACCTTGGTCTATATGCAAAGTGAAAGGCCAGAATGAGCAATTAAAATCTAAGATACTGTACATATGCAAACAAAAACCACTAAAACGCACACATAAATATCTTTAACATTTAAGTCATTAAAAGAAATTCATTATCCTGAAGTCTTTTATGGGGGGGTAATTGTGGAATGTATAATGATTTAATAAAACGATATTTGACGTTTAAATATGTATAAATAATAATAATAATATATAATAATTTGTATAGATCCGCCGTGAGGTATCCGGCTTAGTAGAATAGACCACCCTCATCTTACCGAGGTGTCGTAAAAGGCGACTAAGGTAAGTTGACGTCAGGCAGGGTGCCGGTCGTAAAATACGTAGCCAAATCATTATGACAACATGTTTGTAACATGTTGTGCCGACACCACTTAGAGTGGGATAAGGGCAGGAGGATGATGGTGAATAATTTGTATATACACAAATTCATATTTTTGTTTTACAATTTTATCAAATATTAAGATATTTATATAAATTACGGATAAGATTTCAGTTAAGTAAAAATTATACTCGTATCCTCATTCGCTTATAATTTTTGCATAAAGCATATGACTTGCGTGTTATCAATATGTGCAATTTTTCAACCCTATAAAGAGAACCGCCTTAGTAAGAGTTTAATATAACGCTGAGAATATGTTTAATTTATTGTTTCATGTGCTTCATATTTATTCAAGTAAAATTAGGAATTTAATTAATGTTGACAAGTGCTGACTTATATGTACATTATAAACAATCTAAAAAAATTATAAATATATGAGACAATTGCACAAACGACCAACAATCCCTTAAGTAAGTAAATTAATACTTATCTTTTGGGTTACATACATATATATAACGTATGTATATAATTTTAAAACTATCCTTAATGCATACTTAATAATACACCCAGACTTGAACCAACTAAAATTTATTAAGAAAATTTTGGTTCTCAGCGCAAATCGAATTCACGAAGGCCAAAAAATAAAAAAATATGTAGAACTTTTAAATGCCAGAATTATTTAATGAAACTGGATAAATTCGCAATAACATGCGATAGACCAGTCATTAACTTTAAATAACTAATAATAAATACCCGATTGAAGGATGTTTACATTAATAAAAGCAATTATTACTTTTTATCATAGCTCATTTACGCACATTTATCAAACCTTAACTTAGCAATCTCATTCATTCAAAGTTATATACTAGAAACGAAGGAATTTCATGGATATAATAATACATTACCAGTTTGTAAACTGATATATTATATTATTAAAACTGTAACATCAGTGTATAAAAAAACAATAAGATTGTTCAAGAAGACTCGATTTAAAGTTTGATGAGTCTGTCGTTAAAGTTAATAAATTGCTACAGTTTCTTTGATGTTCCCTTGTCAGTAACTTACCCGCGTCGAGAAAATAATGACGCACCGATATTTAACAAAGTTCTGTTTGATTGAGCAGTTATTTCATTGAATTTAGTGATAACCCAATAAAAAAAAAAATAATTATTAGTGCTGCAATACAAATACTTAAATAATCGAATGCTTTTGTAACAAAATACTCACGATAATGAGACTGTAATTATTTTATGTTGATGCATTTCTAAATAGTTATTGTGTAAAAATGCGTGAATTCACAAGAAGACAGTGGCTGACAGTGGTGGTCATATCTATTGCAGATTTTTGCAATGCTATTTGTGTTGCGCTTCAAGCACCATTTTTTCCAAAAGAGGTTAGTAATAAAGCAAACTATTTTAACCTAAAAAAACAATAGTGCTTCGGAATTTATGGTACATTAACTTTACATAATATATTATTGTTATTGTCTTTTCGATTTCTATTTTCTATTTTATACACATGTAGAATTGATATTTATATTTTTAATTGGGCTTTAATAAATTAATCCACCACGTTAAGAGGTATTGACAATTGTTAAAGTAGTATTTAGTTTTAGAAGTTATTATATAGTAAATCATAAAAGAATTGATTACTGTGGCGAAATTTTTTAACTTTTCAAACACTGTCAATAACTTTTACTGTATCAAACATTATTGAAGCTATATGATATAGCTATGCAGATCTTAAACCACAAATCGAATCAATTTTCTCTAACAAATAAGTACTATGAATTAAATTACCCAGAAAAGGATGATAGACAGTTTAATACATTGAAAAGGGATTTTCACAGTTGATATAACGAAAAACAGTAATGACAAAAAAATACGATTTTATTTGATGTTGAATTATTTTCGTTATTACATTATATTTCACATATTTCTGAATAAACAAAAATAATTATTTTAGGCTTAAAATTATTTTTTTATAACATAAAAAAGGTGAAACATTTTGTTTTATATTGAAAATAATTGTGAAAATATATATAAATACGTGTTTTGGAGTGTTCACTAATTTTATTCCTTATAATATAATATAATTATTATATAGTATTACTTTGATACACCTTTTTAAATTACAGCGGTTATTCAATAATTTTTCGCGAGGATGGACCACCACGACCGAATCCTTGTCAATCAAACATGTACGGAAAAATGTAATAGTTAATAAATTTGTTAATAGAGATCATCAAATTTACGTGTGGTATCCGGCAGAATAGAATAGACCACCCTCCTTTCTTACCGAGGTGTCGTAAGAGGCGATTAAGGTATGTGCCGTGTGGTATCCGGTTGCATAGAATAGACCACCCTCATTTCTTATCGAGGTGTCGTAAAAGGCGACTAAGGTAAGTTGACGTCAGGCAGGCGGCCGGTCATAAAATAAATAGGCAAATCATGCGACAACATGTTTGTAGCATGTTGTGCCGACTCCACTTAGAGTGGGATAATGGCAGGAGAATGATTACTCCATATCTATGTTTGCCTCCTACCTTAGATACATGTACGACAAGAATAAATAGGATAACCTCGTGTAGGTTATCAATTCACAATACGATTCCGAAGCGCCCACTGTTTCCCAGGCGTCATAAAATATACGTAGGGATTGAATGTAATAAATATCGATATAGTAACAGAATCATCATCCCCTCTTATCCCATTCCAAGTGGGGTCGGTGCAACATGTTATAAACGTGTGTTCACGTGATTTGGTTTTACGGCCAGCCGCCTGCCTGATGTCAACTTACCTTAGTCGTATTTCATGACACCTCGGTAAGAAATAAGGGTCTATTCTACTCAACCGGTTACCACACGACGGATCACCTTACATTAGTCGACTTTTACAACACCTCGGTAAGAAATGAGGTCTATTCTCCTCAGCCGGAGAATACGGCATCGATATAGTAACAAAAATGGTTAATATAGAATCGATTAATGTATAGAATTGATTCATGGGAAACCACACAATACATACAGAAATCGCAAACGTTAACTTATATCTTATGACTTTAAGCATTTATCGATATAATCGCTTCGTGAAGTTCCAGATACACTTGAATTAGCGTTGAATTTCACATACATCCCTATTAGAGTTGCAAACTTAAAATGTAGATGAAATCGATGTATAAGGTCCTGAAAAAACGTCCCAGCTTACCTAGTTTACATTACATTAGTGGGTGACATTACGTAGTGACATCAGTTGGTCCTGGCTTACTACAAGGTACAAGCACTATAATGACGAGGCGTTCACACCAGAAATTCTGCTCTTAACGTCCCCTCAGCTGGGGATCCGATTTCATTGAAGATATATCTTTCGAACATGATGGGCGTACCGAAAGACAAGTTTCGAAGTGTGAGAAGTTTCCAATTTATAACCAAGTGTAGTGTATATCTCGGAAGCTGCAATGAAAGAAACAAAAAGCCTATGTAAGCCACATTAAGCCTTGGATATAAATGTAAAAAAATTATAAAGTTTAGTAATACTATATACACAGGCACAGAAAGTACCATTCCATTCATTTTTGGTACTGCATTTCTTGATATGACATCCATATTTACGTATTTTGGAACAATGTTTGCATTGTATAAGAAGAAAATTAAATAAATAGTACCTATACATTAGTTGGGTTATTATCTATACATCAGACTTGCAGCCATGTATCGATTATCGATACATAACAACAAGGAACGCTTCAAACTATATAGTTGGTTCTTACTTGTTTGCGGTATGCGTTATCGATAAAATATAATGGACATTATTATTAATTATAATTACTACATGTGCGCACAACGCATATATACCCTGTAAATATATTGTTCAATGTTTTAGCACGAAATAAAATCTTGAACTACTAAACCAAATTCAATAACCATGGATCTATTATACATTATATTTTTACTTTTAAACAATCTTATAATAATAAATACATTCGTTAATAACTGTTGATTAAGTGAACTTTTTTTACTATACATTTACTTTAAAAAAGAAGTTGTATTTTAAGATATTTTGACTAAGAGTTTCTTTTCCTCATTTTTAAAGACGTCTACAGCTGAATATGGTCTCTTAAAGCGATTTACACGATCCTGTGCCGCTTAGATCGCAGAATAATCATAGTAAAGTGCCCAGAAAATTCAGACAGAATAGTAGTAAGATAAAGTCCTTCTATACAACTACTGGACAAAACTTTTTTAACTTTGGAGAGACGGCTTCGGCCTTAGTACTACCGCTCAGCCTTAGGCAAGCGATTCATATCTAAAGAATAGTCTAGATCTCTTCTCTAGATTGGTATTATTTACAGTAATACATGTTATATTGTCAATATAAATAACTAACCTATCTACCTGATATCTAAGACATTGAATCAGAAGAGCTTTTTCGAAATATGAATCCGTGAATGCGATTCAGTAAAGTAAAGTAAGACTGTTATAGCCCAGCGGTGAGACCGTGTGACTCTCTAGAGACGATCATGGGTTCTAACCCCGGGCAGGCACCAATGAGTTTTTCTATTAAAACTTATGTGTCTAAATGATAATTGCAATTTATCACATGCTTTTCGGCAAAGGAAAACTTCGTGAGGAAACCTGTATATCTCTAGAGGATTCTAGGGATATGTGTAACCTACCAATCCGCATTGGAGCAGCGTGGTAGGTTTTAGCCCCAACCCTTCTCTCCAAAAACAGATATAGGAGGCCTATGCCCATCGATTCAGTACACAGTATTAATAATAAATATTCTTGCAGGCTGAATTAAAAGGCTGTTCATCAACAGAATATGGCCTCGTGTTCGGAGTTTTCGAGTTAGTTGTGTTTATCATCAGCCCATTTTATGGAGCGCACCTAAACAGATTGGGGCCTAAGTTGGTCTTCAACGCGGGGATATTGACTACATCTACATGCGCTATAATGTTTGGGTAATTTATTATCATTTTCATTTCATAATAGAAGTATTTCTATATATTCTATTCTACGGCGAACAAAGACTGGGCAATATATGTTAAGAGTTACTTAATAACATTGCTTTTTCATTTTTTAATACTCAATTTTATGTTAGCGCTTACAGCTTTTACTGTCACAAAAACGCGCTAAATAAAGTGCTGAGGTTTTACTAATATCCTGAGTCTCTTACTCTGAGGACTCTTAAGTCCTCAAGGCTGGTGTGAGATCGCAACACAGCTTGGGGCATAGGGATGGCGAACTAATGGTACCCGGCACCTACATGCTACCTCCAAGGCACCTCAATGACACCTTATACCACCACTAATGGAACCTAATAGTACTCAGGTTTAGGGCAATGTCTGGTGAAGATAAAGCACCAAAGCATCAAAGTATTGTGTAAATAATTTTGCACGATTATAAAGATTTTTGAAGTTTTAATATGAGGTTGTTCATAGATTAATAGATAAAGTAGACGGGCACATACCGTTCGTGACGTTGGCGTTCGCGATCCGTATCATCGAGGCGATGGGAAATGCGGCCTTCCTGACTGCTTCCTTCGCTATCATTGCGAAGGAGTTCCCTGACAATGTTGCCAGTATGTTTGTGAGTACAATCTACACTAATATTATAAATTTGAAAGTATGTCTATCTGTTACGCTTTCACGTTTTATCTTATGGACCAAGATTGATCAAATTAGGCACAATTTAAGCTTACATGTAGGATAAAAATCTGATTTTTTATTGCATATAAAAAACATATCGCATAGTCAAGGGTACTTAAACGCTTAAATCGGTCCAAACGCCGTTGCGGGTCACTATTACAAAATATTGAAAAAAAAGCGCGATTGCTCTGTATTACGCATATTTCTCTGTGATCAAATCTTATGACAAATATTGTGAAGTATGGAAATCGATTAAGAATGTTCAAATTTGTGTAAGATTGCAATATATTTAAATGTATTCTTTTTAATATTGATGAATATTATTCCGCACACATATCTTATATAACAAGTTCCACGAGTTTTAAACATAAAACATAATCTAATCTCAAATTAAATTTATTGATTATTAATTTAAATATAATTGTTAGGCAACTATGTAAGCGTATTATTGTAATACATTTATTGTTAATTGGTGTCAAACTCCTAAGTTCAATATTTTTTATCAGCTGTGACCCACCCTTGAACGCCAAGTTTTTATTAGTGTAGGTAAGGTGTTATGCAATCTGTTATATGTATTGTGTCTACGTTTTTGTATAATCATTTTTATCTACCTAGAATTCCTCATTCGAAATAACAAAGAATGCTGGTAATGTAAAACACAGTCATTGCTAAATTGTGAGGGCATTTCACCATTACCAAGATCAATTCAGTACAATGGCAGACATCTTTGTGGTACAAAGATTTGTATAAAACTTATGCTCTTAATTAATGATAACAATTAACCATGCGTTATACGGTTGCGAGGCCTACAAATCTCTATTTTAAAACCATTTTCAGCATCACGGGTCTAAGTACCATTGTATTTTGGACAGACGTTCGACACATTAGAGCTCTTAGTATATCGAAAATCCACTGTATTAAAACATAAAAATTATATTCTGATTTACTATGTTATAAAAGTTATGTGCGCATAAAATGGTTGCAAGAAAGCATCATGTCCAATAAAGATTATTTTAATTAAAAAAAAAACTTAAGTTTAACGATTTCATTAAATTGAAAGAGCAATATTGTAGCGGTAAATAATTGCTATTATAATTTGTCAAAAGCATCGTATTAATGAAATTTCTACAGATCTTTTTTTAACATTTTTTATCAATACTGTTTCTTTGTTTATTAATAAAGACAACAAGTGACATCTATTTTAAATTATTAACATACTAGAAATATACAAATCATGATCACGTGTATTGTTTGAAGAATGCTTGGCAGCATCTTACAATTTAGCTATGAATTACTAGTAATTGATTTTACTGCCTACATATTTACTTCTACAACGTATATACATCATATTACATATGTAAAGTAACAGCCTGTTACTATGCCCACTGCTGGGCTAAGGCCTCTTCTCTCCGTTTTTGGAGAGAAGGATTGGAGCTAAGACCTACCACGCTGCTCCAATGCGGATTGGTAGGTTACACATATCCGTAGAATTCTCTAGAGATATGCAGGTTTCCTCACGATGTTTTCCTTTACCGAAAAGCGTGTGATAAATTGCAATTATCAATTAGACACATAAGTTTTAATAGAAAAACTCATTGGTGCCTGCCTGGGGTTTGAACCTATGTCGTCTCTAAAGAGTCGCACGGTCTCACCGCTAGGCTATCACAGCATACAAATTACATATGTACTTCACTTTATATGCGTTCTTTATTTCATTTATGTATAAATGTTGGAGTATCAATTATTTATTATTTCAAGATTATCTTTAATTATGTATAATTTTTTATTATTACCCAGGCTTCCGTGGAAACGTTTTTTGGACTCGGTCTCATCGTGGGTCCAATGCTGGGCGGCGCACTTTACTCTTGGGGCGGATACACGCTGCCCTTCGCAGTTCTTGGCTTCACTCTGTTTCTTACAGCTATATTGTGCTACGTAACGCTGCCGAAAACCTCTGATGATGAGGACATTAAGCCTACGGGCCGTGAGTTATTTTATAAATATTTTACAACACATTTAAACTAAAGTTTGAACACTTTACAGTACAAATTACAACAATGCTCATATATATGTAGTTCGGAGATTTTGAAATATAATTTATTATAATTATAATAAATGATAATGAGATCTATTACTACATTCTACCCGCGATTTCGTTTACATAAACTTCAATACTGAGATAGAAAGTAGTCTATATAACTTATCAACCTTATTTTCGTACCGGAATCTTTAATCCATTGCATTTTAACCATTGCTTTGTTGCATCGTAAGGGAAGAATGAAAAAGCAGTATAAAAAATTAAAAACACGCATATCGAACTTATCAAGTTATTGTAATTTGTTCAAAGTGGGTCAAAATAGAATTTTAAAAGTCGTTTACGTACAAAAATTACATACAAACATACAGGTGAAATTAGTGTCACCATAAAGCGTTTAAAACAAACATACTATGGTATTTTATATTAGTTTAAACAATTACCATGAATCTATTATTGAACCTATTATTTAATCCAGAGAACGCAATATTTTATAGACTTTCACCCATTATTGTCCCAAAATTATAATAAAATAGTAAGTAGTACATACTAAACTGAATTCTCCACTTTATTTTAATTTTTTTTTTCTTATATATATTGAAAACAAAGTTTTGTATATTTTTAATAAGTGTTCAGACCGCCATAAAAGTTCTAAAATTTAAATTGGTCGTTAATTAAATAGGTAACTCAACCCTTATTTAGCCTATTATTTAAATTAAAGTTTATATTTCTAACGTCACAGTTGAGAAAGGAACGATCTAGAAAATAAATACCTTTGATATATAATATTGCTATTACATCATCATTTCTCTAATAAAAAATAATTTTCTAAACTTTTTATTATGGTTATTTACTGTGATATTTTATTGTGATGTATTAATTTAATTTTGCGGTTTCATATGTTATTTATCTATTTTTAGCAACGATGATGTCTCTCTTGAGGATTCCTGGAGTATTGTTAGCCGCAATCAGTATAATTTCGACGAGTATGAGCATCGGCTTTCTGCAGGCGACACTCGAGCCTCATTTAAGAGATGTAACAATTTATATCATAATTAGGGATGTTACGGAGCTCCGACTTCGGTTCCGATAAATTTTAGTCGGAGGTATAACAAAGGTGAAATTGTCATGCAAATTGTAACTTGTGGCCCGAGGGTATGTCCCCTCGCCCGCGCAACTCTCGTCCATTTGTTTATTTGCAGTATTAATCGTTAGACGCGCTTAAGTATTCAATTATTTAAATCGTGGTGGTCAATTTGTCTAAGTACAGTTTACGGGTCAATTTTTCAATTGATAATGAAGGAGACAGAGGTGGAAACCTCCGCATCCGACTCCGCCTCCGATTCCGACTTCGGCTCCGATAATACAAATATGAAATCTCCGGTTCCGGTAACCCTACCTCCGTAACATCCCTAATCATAATTATCTCCTTCATTCACAAACAAATAATACCTTATATGCCTAAGTTAAATCTATTAGTAAAATCTAATGTGTTATTTAAGCATTTACAATTTTAAATTTAAATGTATGGAGTGTCTAAAATTGAAACTCCCAAAGACCAAAGCGTTCAAATATCTAAATTTTAAAGAACATTAACATATCACACACTTAGTATAAATTTGACCTAATTCAAAATTAGGCTTGATTGAGTTAGATACACTGTTATCCTTATTTCAATACCATCTATGATATCACGCTACGAATTATTAAAAGAACTATTCACGGCCAATCAGAGCCAATACTTAAATAAATAGTTGAGTCATAACCGTCCGTAAAAGTCCGTATTTTTTCTGAACCGAGTGAATAATTGGGCTGCTAAGCCTTAAATTCTTTACACTTTATTTAAAAAACCCTTTTATTTTTCAGTTCCACTTCTCCCCAGTAATTCTAGGCGTGATCTTCATAATCAATGGTGGAATTTATGCAATATCGGCGCCTGCATGGGGATGGCTCTGCGACCACCCCTCCATCAAGCCCAAGTACATCACCGTTGTTGGCCATATATTCATTATTGGTGCTTTCTTGCTTATTGGACCAGCACCTTTTATTGCTATGCCTACGTAAGTAATGTATTAATTTTTTTGTAACTCTTTCTATTCTTTATTTGTCTCCAATATAGCCGCATCGGTTACCATCAAATTCGACACATTTTTCCATAGTCATTTCTATAGCTCTTTTCATTAATCATTTGTATAAATTCTTCTATGATACTTTTGCTTTGCCTCTATAGTGTTAGAAAAATCCTCGTATTAAAACACACTTAACATATTTATTATTCATTACATAATGTACATTACTTTAAACAATATCAATTACAATATCTATTTCTATTACAACTACTATTTCTAGCTTCATTCGCATTTAAAACTGTGTGCACTTTATTTTTAGCAATTGTTTTTTTCTTGGCATTTTTCATCCTCTTTTGTTTTTTTTTCTTTCAATATCTTCATAAATAAATCATTAAAAATCGAAATTAGTAATATACAATTTTAATAACACTCTTCATGAATATATCAGCAGTAATTTATATAAAATCTCATTTAATGTTAATTAAATTTATATCAAGACCTTCATCATCTCCTTTTCTTAAATTCTTTATTCAAAATATTATTAGCAATTCATTATTAGCAATTATCAAATGTTTATTCCAGGATACTGTGGGTAACAATAACTGGCTTGGTGTTACACGGGCTTGGAATCGGCAGTCTCCTTGTATCGACATTTTCCGATGCACTCGGCACTGCGATGTATGTATTTAACAGGAATTTATCATAAAATAAGGATTTAATAATCAACTAGCATCTATATACTTATTATAATGTTGAATCGTGTTTCGCCTTTTAAGAAAAGACCTTCAAAAGACCTTTTCTAAACGTATAAACAACACAGATCAAAGATCAAGTTAAATTTCTAATGAGAACAGAATATAAAAATATTAGAATGTCATGTCAATGATAACCCTAGATGATAACAAAATAGTCCGCATTTCATAAGCAATTAATTAAAAATAATTGGCATGTTACTACATACTGTGGTATTTTTTTAATTTACCTACAAGCCAAAGCTGGGTGTAAAAGTTTATAAGATAATTTAAGATTTTCAATATCGTTTTATTAAATAATTTTACCCAATGTATTTCAAATGCGAAATATATTCGACGCAGCTGTCATGTTAATATTGGCATAACGACAAAAATTTATAAATATAGTTTTATTAGTTATTTCATTGTAACAACGTCGTGCCCTAGTTGGGTTAAAAAACTATATAGGTACTTATTTTTATTTCATTCCATAATTATATGTATTTTGTACTATTTTAGGTAGTAAACTAATTTGGTGCATTTTCTTTGAGAAAATTCTAAATTCTAAAGTCCATTACTCCTGTGTTTTCCATTTTACGTGACACTGGTAGAATGATTTGCGCCTAATTTGCGCTGTACAGGCCATATAGAAAGATAATAATAACAACTAAGTAACGTATATAACTTTTAATCTTAACCTATAATATATGGTACTAAGAAATTCACGAATATTTGCAAAATTTTATACAATTGTACAATCTATAATGTAAAAGTTGCAAAGATGTAAAATATTATGAATCTCCGAATCGGAAATAGTCGAATACTTTCGCTGTTTAACTAATATATTTACAATGCCGTGTGGTATCTGGCTGAGTAGAATAGATCACCCTCATTACTTACCGAGGTGTCGTAAGAGGCGACTAAGGTAAGTCGACCCGCCGTGTGGTATCCGGCTGACTAGAATAGACTACGCTCATTTCTTAGTGAGGTGTCGTAATAGGCGACTAAGGTGAGTTGATCCATCGTGTGGTATCTGGTTGAGTAGAATAGACCACCCTCTTTCTTACCGAGGGGTCGTAAAATACGACTAAGGTAAGTTGACGTCAGGCAGGCGGCCGATCGTAAATTACGTAGCCATATCATGTGACAACATGTTTGTACCATTTTGTGCCGACCCCACTTAGAATGGGATAAGGGCAGGAGGATGGTGATGATGAACTAATTTACACTTTTTCTGCACCGAGTAGATTATTCGACATACATATTTGTTTTGCAGTGCCAGCGGATTACCAAACTCAATAGAAACCTATGGTCTAGTCTCTGGTATGTGGACGTCTACCTTCGCTTTGGGTGCTTTCATCGGCCCCACTGTTTCAGGTGTCCTGTTTCAATACATCGAATTCCGAAATTCTACGTTGTTCATTGTTATCCTTCATATATGTGTGGTAAGGAGATTTGAAATAAATTTTATAATACAACCAGTAATAATCACCAGTAATTTCCAGTGCCGTGATTAAGAGATCTAGTTTTAGTAAAACGCGTTTTTTTTAATCTGAAATTTTATATTTTAAATATATTTAATATATCATTACGGATCTTATAAGAAAGCTGAGTCACTCAGCGGGCGATGGAGTGAGCTATGCTCATAGTATCTCTACGTGATGAAATCAGAAATGAGGAGATCCGTAGAAGAACGAAAGTCACTGTCATAGCTCACCGTGTAGCGAAGGTGAAGTGGCGATAGGCGGGGCACATAGTGCGGAGAACAGATGGGCATAGAGGTCTTGATGTGTTGGAATGGCGACCCCGCACTCGACCTCCTACGAGGTTGACTGACGACCTCAAAAAGGTTGCGGGGAGCCACTGGATCCAGGCGACCTAAGATCATGTGGTTTGGAGATCTCGTCAAAAGACATATGTCCAACAGTGGACGTTCATCGGTTGATAAAGAAGAAGAAAAAGACAGTATCTTCTATACATTTAATGTGAATTTTGTAAAATTTATTAATATGAAAGCATAAAAATATTGTAAAAAACACAGATATTCTAATTTTTTAAACAGTTTAAAAAATTTATTAACAAACGTTCCTTAACACTATAAAAAACCACACAGATTTGTGCGTAGTGCTAATGTCGTCTATATTATATCATAATATATACTACAGTATTACACAGTTGTATGTATTTTTTATTTACTTTTTTTTAAAAGGCGAGTACCGTTACATTTTAATAACCAAATGATATAAATTTTAGTCATTCTAACGTTTTAAGAAAGTATTCTTTTATTTTTCTGTTTTGTTGCAAATGTTTTTTTTAATATAGTGCTTTTTATTCTTAGCACTATATTAAAAAAACATTCACTAGTAGTATATAACTCTAACATTCCAATAGACAAACGTCGAAAATATATTGTCTGTCATAATGAAGCTTTTAGAACGAGATTTTGCCAGAGATTTTACTGCTTCTTAGGTAATTACCTATACAATAAAGTAAATAAAGCCCTTTCTATCTACTCACTGCCAAAGTCAACCTGTAAAAAGAAACTAATTTTATGGTTAAATAATCTTAACTACAATGAAACTGAAGGTTTAATAAGCATTGTAAGCTAAAATATTCTATATACATTCTATAATATAATCCTTTTCACACACACGGACACACTAGAACACATATTCACTCTTGCTCACAATCACACATACGCTCACACTCATGCACATAAATGATGATACATCCAACTATATATACACAGCATGTCAAGTTTAATTGTTTCCTTTTAATACATTGTAAATTTTTGCATTGTAAGTGTATTTCTCTTTTGATGTTCGAGGGTGGGAGCCTGGTTGTCTGTAACACAGGTCACCTAGTACAGATATCAGTCTTTCTCACCACTTTTATTTGTACCCTTAAGAATGGCACTTTAACAATTGTTATTTTGTGTGAAGAGAAATAATAAATAAATCTTTATTATTTTTCTGTTTATATTAATATTAATTATATAAATAATTTATTTAAACATTGAATTTTCTGCACATGACATTGAAACCGCACCCTACACTAAATCCTTTTTGAGTGTTGCGTCGTTCTATTTTTATTAACCTTTCATTAAACATTTTTTAGAATATGGCACCATTTATTCATTTATTCATTATGGCAACGCACAAATGAATAAATGTTATTTCTATATCTTTTCTTCCTTTTCCTGTCAACAGATGGCGGTTGTCCTTCTATTTCTATGCACGTGTGACCGGTACAAGATGGAGGTGTCGGTGTCAGCGGGTGACCTCATGCAGCTCGACGGCACCCTTGATGAAAGCGTGCTCATTGGAGATAAATACATCGCTCCAACTATTAGAACTAAGAGGTGAGAGGTTTTATTTACAGTGCTACCCGCGAAATCTATTCCCGAAAGCTTCAATTGTAACAAATATCATCAATATAATTTCGGCAGATTAGCTGTGAGAGGGTAACAGATTGACTAATATATATTGTATTATCTTGATATAGCGAAGGAAAGAATGTATATTCCTTAAAAGCTCTTAAACGGCTGGACCGATAATAAACTTTTCAGACTATCTTTAGATTGACCCAACGGGTCGTATGAAGTTTGGTGTCGATAAGAGAATCTTTTTTGAAGTGTCAATGATAGGTTTGTTTCGAGTAAATCGAAACCATACGGAGCCACAGAAACGCTAGGCACATTTGGAAAAGTGTAAAATCGAATTGGATGGAGTGTAATGATACAAGAAATCAAAGAAGAAAACAAAATCTTCGATTTCAGCCGCCGTTACGGCATCAGTGTGGAACAATCACGACCACCAGCGATGAACAGTCTTATAGCGTGCTCCAGCTATAAGAACCGACGTAGCCCCTGGAGTCAAAGGACTCCTCGCTACCTCCCATCGTACGGCAGCCTTGACCATCGCTTCCGAGCATCGCTCTCCGTGACATAGTAGCATTAGAACATACTATCATTACTCAGCTATATATATAATGATTTAAGAGAGTACAACTTACTACCAAAGAAGTTTATAACTTACGTAAACTAAATGCCAAAACTGCACCAAGTGAACACGCGTTACAATACAAAATCGTTTCGTTTATTTTTTTATGTTTCGTACATTTGGTTTCACGTATTTCATCTAAGAATATATATCTAGTATAACTAATAATCACATGAACGCCTCAATACCTCGTCCACTACTTTTTTTTTTAATTTAAAATAAATTATAATATGACATTTAAGTACGCCAACTCTTAATCTTAATTATTTGCTTATTTTCTATACCTCATAATATTTTAGTGCTTAGTTTTTGAATCCTCATTCGAATTTAAAGCTATCTCAAAATCAAATTTATTATATTGACCATTCACTGTTTTCAAAACCTCAAGAATATGCATATTATAATTAATTTATTTATTCAAAAGGACGTTTTATTTTTGATTTATGGTCAAAATATTGATGTCTTCATATTTCGTTTCATTCATATTTCACGGAAAGCGTTAACGTCTACCGAACGGCATATTACGATTATATATTTTCAAATATGTATTTTCTCTTTTATTATGCAAAAAATTAATACTTGAATATGATCGTTGAATATGGTTGCTAGAAATAAAAATAATGTCTACGATGCTAGTCGCAAGAATGTTGATTCTGTTTCTACGTTAGATCGCTGCTTCTGTTTCTGATAAATCACTTAACTGGTTCTTCTTGCGTTGACCGAGCTTGGTTCTTCGAGCCTGGTGTATATTTGTATTTAAGTATGTATTTAAAATTATATATGTAGCATATTAATTAGCTGTCCGTCACCCATAACACAAGTATTAAGTTACTTACTTTGGGGATGGACGACCGTGTGTTAAGTGTCCTATATATTTATTTTTTATTTCTTGCGTAACAAAGTCTTGTCTCTCGTTATGTAATGAGGCAATCAAACTTGGTGTCACAGGAGAATAAAGATTTATTTTCTTTTATACTCCGCGATTTCGACTCTTTGAACCTGGCTTCTTAAAATTGGTCTTTGGCTTAAAAGAGTTTCCTTTGTATAAATGTTAATTTAGCATAATATTTTTAGTTACAGGTTATATATTCTGAAATCTACATTACAATTAAGCAGTATAAAGTTTATAAGATTAAATTAAGTTTAACAGTAAATATCTGAAATCCATAACTTGTTCACTTGTATTATTCAGGTTACCATTTTATTTCTCTACATAGATAAGCAATAATATATTTTAATGAAGGAAGATTGTAATGTATACGACATAGTTATAAAATTTTTAATGAATATTTTTCCACTCAGGTAGTTTAAAAGTTCCATTAATTACAGGTTATTATTATAATTATTAGTAACTACATATATTTGCTATATAATTACTAATAATATTGATATATAAATATAAGAAATAGACATTGTATAATTGTTACTCATGAACGTGCCAAACAATATATCTGTAATTGAAGTTGTATTTTGTAAATATAATAAACGAAATAATCATTTTTATATTTTTATTCCTTCTTTTTCAATATTTTTTTATTGACTCGAGAATGGTTTCCTACAAACCTAATCCTAATATGAACGGAAATATAGGGAACGCAAAAGTCGTCAACGTATCTGCCCTAACCGATCAATTCAGGAAAGCCAATATTGTACTTGTAATAGAGTTATTATATAATTTTTTTTGATAATACTTTTGTTCTTATGTTTTTTTATAATATTAATTTCATTTAATTAACATTATTTTTCTTCCACTGCTCTGCAAAGTGTTTACAGTAAAAAAGTTATTATATCCCAGGATCTCTCTCACTCTTGATGGAATCCCTTAATATAAAGCACATGATGAATTTAAAACGTCACTCAAGAACGTAAGTTTCTATAGAAAACCCGTAGAGAGCTATGCTTAAGGTTGGAACCGGTGAAAGCCTTGGTAAAAGTCATGTTTAATTTTTTTTTAATAAGATATTTGTAGAAAAAATCCTCAGTATATTATATATAATAACAGAGAAGTGCAGCCATAGGAAAGCCTGTAAGTGAGAGTGTCGCAATAAATAATGAGAGGGAAGATGAAACCCCTATACATCATCTTTGTTTAATCCCACATAAAAGAGAGACTGATAGATACGCCCTCATTTGCTTGCTCTTTATTGTAGTATAGCACATTTTAGGCTGGCTTCCGTACTCTAGTATATTAATTATATGTCTAGTACGAATAGCCCTTTGTCGCCGATGACTTAAGAGAAAGTATAATCTGAAGTGGAAGCGTAAAAACTCAAAGTTCTTTTATTTATGAATGGAGCAGTAAATTTGAATTTTGATATGAAGATACATGAAGTGTCATTAAACTACTTCTTGATTCAAATATGTGGTACACATTACTAGAGGATCTTTTAAATTCATGAATCTATACATAATTTAATTTAGCTCCACCATATATCAATCAGTCCATATTTATAAGATGAAGTATGAAGGTACAGAATATTTTGAAAGCAAGGACGCTCGGTATTAGTAAATGCTTTACGAATCCAGGTCGTTTTCTCTACAAAAATATTCAATTAACGCGAACGCGTTGAAATTACATAAATCGTAGCCAATTATCTAATTTTTGGTTTCTACTAACATTTAAAGACGCATTACATATCCTATTAATATTTTAAACATAAATATTAAAAAGTATTTGAATTTAAACTATCGTGAGTGGTATTCATAATTAATGGGTTCAAAACGCCTGTACCAGGTTCTGTTTTGAGGTACCGCCCCGAGCGCATGTCACCCCCTTTTTAAATAATGATAAATTGCTTAAAGTGGGCTATCGCAGGCAATTGCACTTTGCCACACTCTTGTTTGGTGTTATCAAATACAAAATGCCAACATATTTGTACAGTAAACTGAAGTGGGCAAGTGACTATTGTAGCGCACATGGAACCAGGGCTTCTTTATATAGGTTATATTTTTATACACACAAAACAGCCGCCTTTCGTGGTAGTTTCAGATTTGCAGCCACGAAGTGTTGGAACAGTCTTCCATCGCCTCTTCGTGAATTAAGTACAATATCTAGCTTTAAGAGTAATTTCAAGGAATTTTTGCTGAATCAACAACTAGGCCGCTAAATGAGCTTTATACTCCGCCTTCCGAGTTTCCGCTTTCGAGTCTGGGTTATAGTTTAATAGTTTAATTTTTCTTTTAAAATATCGCACCTTTACCTTCATTTGTTTATTTTTTACCATTATAATAAGCTTCCATTTATATAAAGTGATAGTTATAAGTACGGCTCATTTTCTTCTTTTTAGTAGAATATATGATAGAAATAGTTAGTTTTATATAATAGGTTTACATATCGTGTTTTATAATCTAATCCAGTTGTCACTGTCGTCCAGAAACGGTAGGATGTCACTGAAAATCAGTACCAAGGTTTAGCCTTAGCAAAAGCTGAGTGACATACCGTTTTGCATGTCACACTTCCATGCATGAATAATAGGGGCGGGACACGTATCTTAATAGTTATTTTTGTATGTTTTTGAATATTCTACACATCTAGACATTACAATATTCATCCAAATCAACTTTTCTATCTAATCCCTGTAATCTAAATTATTTTGTGGGTATATTATGAGTTCTCAATCGCAAATCTGGAAAAATATTTCACTTTAAGCAGATAACAGTCCAGTGATTTATAATCAAGAAAATATTGTTTGTCTAGTTAATATAGATACCGGCTATACTCACGTCTAATTTTATCGGATTAGCCCGACTAGTTTCGGACCCGTCCGGTGCACTTATTCATGAGCTCTTTACACTCCCGCCCCAGTCACCTATAGGCGCGCCCAGCGAGCTGCTGCACGCAGTTCCCGCCGCGATAACTTCGTGTAAAGAGCTCATGAATAAGTGCCCCGGACGGGTTAGAAACTAGTCAGGCTAATCCGATAAAATTAGACGTGAGTATAGCCGGTATCTATATTAACTATGAATACTACTCACGATAGTTTTAGGATTAAATTTAAAAATTGTTTGCCTATACCAAAACTGAGTCACTTCAATGATTATAATTGATGACATTAAATTAAATCACTAATCGGTACTAGGGTTTTTTCTTTAAAGAATGACTTGGAAAATCCAGTTTGTGACAGCTCACCTTTTGCGTAGTGTTGTTAGAATTTCTTAGTTAAATAGGCATCCGTGGAATTTTTATTTTGTACTACATGACATGCTTTTTTTTTTATCGCGAGGAGGAAAAATCCCTGACGGACGCCTACTAGCCCGTACTAGTAGGGAGTGTCCGACTCGTACGGACTAAACAACCTCCTCTCTCACTTCCAGTCAGCATGGAACCGCATTTGCATTTCTTCATGTACATAGACATGCTGTGATAGCCTAGCGCTACACCGTGCGACTCTTTCGAGGGGAACACGAGTTCAAACCCGGGCAGGCACCAATGAGTTTTTCTATGAAAACTCATTTTTCTAATTGGTAATTCCAATTTATAACACGATTTTTGGTGAAGGAAAACATCGTGAGGAAGCCTGCGTATCTCTAGAGAATTCTGGAGTTATGTGTGACCTACCAATCCGCATTGGAGCAGCGTGGTAGGTCTTAGCTCCAACCCTTCTCTCCAGAAACCAGAGTAGAGACCTATTCCCAACAGTTGGATTGTAACAGGCCGCTACTTTAGTTTTACTTTAACTACATAGACATAGAATAAACTACATAGAGTTTATGAATAATTTGATGCTCTTAATCATATTTGTTGTTTTTCTTACATATGGCAATTTCGAAACACACTATTAGCTATAATAGTAGCTTAGTATGATACATATAGATGAGAACGCAATTTGGTTTTGCATACGCCTGCCAAAATATAATAGTTATATCGTGAACAACGTTAATATGTTCGCTAAGGAGCAAATAAAATAATAATTATTAAGATTTGAATCAGTGATATAATAAAGGTTTTCGCATATTTTTGAGTATTACTCAACATGGATGTGTTGTTAATACGTCCAAAATATATGCACCAACAGAAACCATAATCAACCAATAAGTTATGATTTTGCAAAATCAGATGGCGTTGGAGTGAAAAAAGAAATTAGTTGAAGAACCTCATTTTCTTACCGAGGTGTCGTAAAAGGCGACTAAGGTAAGTCGACCCGCCGTGTGGTATCCGGCTGAGTAGAATAGACCACCCTCTTTCTTACCGAGGGGTCGTAAAGGGAGGGATAAGGGCAAGAGGATGATGATGAGTTGAAGAACCGTGTAGGTCGCATATTAAAACCCTGAATAGTATAGGTATAACTAACGTGATTGTTAGGGAAAGTTTATGAGGGAAATGTGCGTGATTTGAAAGGAATATTAAATGTGTAAGAATAGTGTTTTATATCTTGAATGAATAAATTTAATGTTAAAATTACAAGCTTTTCTCTCTGCTTGGATAGAATGATTATACTATTTATATCTTAATTGATTTATAGAAGCATGCGTTACTTTGCGGAATTCCATATTACAAGCAATATAACAGAACTAACTACTTTGCTATAATCCGCAAGGGTTAAGCGAATGCATGCAAAGCCAATGTGTATGAAGCAGGCAAAATCTGCGCACCTTATACATGCAGGACAAGCCACCACATGCACCCCACAAGGCGCATCCACCAGCAACAACGCACACAAAAGCAGCACACACACTCACCACCACAATCTCGACGATCGTTTCGCCCCGAAACCGAAGCATTATCAGGAGGATAGGCTCCACGACATAAAGCATGGTTTTTTATAGATTTCTCCAACTTATGTTGATGACCAAGGGTTTTACATTAGGAACGTTATGTGGTCATCTGGGCTATACCAAATTGTATTAACTAATTTTAATATTCAAGATAAAAAAGCTTTTAAAAACTTTTAGAAAAATTCCATGTCCCTACTGTTAGCCGTTGAGGAGTTTCCTCGTCTGGAGCCAATCCTGGCAACAGTATCAGGTCATGCTTCTCATAACCATGCATTCTCATCGGGGCTCAACCAGTATGTAAAATTTTAGGTCAATTGTATACCGGGAAGTGGGTCAAATTTAACTTGCAAGATTCCACCTTCACATACATACGCGGCAAATTAAATAAAAGCTTATAATAAGCTGTGATAGCCCAGCGGTGAGACCGTGCGACTCTTTCGACGGGAACACGAGTTCAGACAGACAAGCACCAATGAGTTTTTCAATTAAAACTCATGTGTCTAATTGATAATTGCAATTTATCACACGCTTTTCGGTGAAGGAAAACATTGTGAGGAACCTGCATATCTCTAGAGAATTCTGGAGATATGTGTAACCTACCAATCCGCATTGGAGCAGCGTGGTAGGTCATAGCTCCAACCCTTCTCTCCAGAAACGGAGAGAGGAGACCTATTCCCAGCAGTGGGATTGTAACGGACCGCTACTTTACTTTACTTTTATAATAAATACTTTGCAAAATCATCTCTATATCTCTTTCGAAATACTAGCAATACGTTGTGCTAAGTATATGATGGGAATCTGTACTATTAGCTTAAGAATGGTTATGGGAACATCTAAACAACGAGAGCGAAAGGTCAAATTCCTGCAGTATTCTACAAAAGGTCAAAGATTCATCACAATTCTACAAGATTGAACGTAACATGTTAATCGAATAGGACCTTAGTATACATATAAAGGTTATAAAATTACTAATTTCTAAGCCTGCATAGCTTCATGACAAAAATAAATCCTCATAGCAGCTTATTCTGTATTGTTAATTCGCACTAAATTCGCATTTATAATGTTAGCACTTCTGTACTAACATTGTAAATGCGAAAAATTGAAAAATAGTGATGAAATTTGGCACTTTAAAAACATATACACCGGAGTAATATATAAAATAAAAACATTTTTCTGACCGTAACAGGGCAATATTACATAGTGCATTATTGAGTGTACTGCAAAGAAGTAACGGGACCACTAGTACTTAATAAATCACGAATACACATTCCACAAAGCTGTGATAGCCCAGCGGTGAGACCGTGCGACTCTTTCGAGGGGAACACAAGTTCAAACCCGGGCAGGCACCAATGAGTTTTTCTATTAAAACTCATGTGTCTAATTGATAATTGTTATTTATCACACGCTTTTCGGTGAAGAAAAACATCATGAGGAAACCTGCATATCTCTAGAGAATTCTCTAGGGATATGTGTAACCTATCAATCCGCATTGGAGCAGCGTGGTAGGTCTTAGCTCCAACCCTTCTCTCCAATAACGGAGAGAGGAGGCCTTAGCCCAGCAGTGGGCATAGTAACAGGCTGTTACTTTATTTTACTTTTACACATTCCACATGTTCAAAGCTCTAAAACAAAAAGTTTAAATAACCAGTTTTTCCCATCCCAAAAAAAAACAATTGTTCTGTATATAAAAATTGAAATCAACATTGTATTCCGAATATAATTACTGTAATCTGTAATCGGATTAAAATAATATAAATTATTAAAACCGACACCATTGTAAAAAACTACAATTAAAAGCAATCTATAAGACCAAAAAATTCAGCGTAAACATAATGCATTTCATACAAGCGTTTGTCTCAATTTCTCTTGTACAAGTTAGAATGAGACAGCTGCCGAATTGGCACTGTTGCAACAGCTATAAACCAGTCGAACAGCCTCAAGTCACGACTCTGGGTTTAAATTTCGCGTAACTGAGCTCCGAAGACTATATAAAGGAGGTTAAGGAAATGAAAATTATGTTATAACATTGTTTTTGATAATTATAAGCAAATGACATTAAAAATACATGTTTTTATTCAATTACAGAGTTAATCAGTCCTGGCAAGATAATTACACTACATAATATTTATATAATTATTATCTTCTCTTGCTAATAGCTTCAGGACTTCAATTACCCACCCGATGCCGAGATGCGATTTATATGATCTCCAGCAGTGGACATACATTTATTGGAACAAAGGGTAAAAATCACGTAATTACTAACGCAAGGTGAATACCTAGCACGTCATATGACGCACTCGACCCCAGGCCTGCGGTGTCTCCCTTTATACATATATAGTACACCGTTGGTTCATATTTTAATATCAACAAATGAACATTTTCTTCAATGGAACTTATTCTTTATTCAACTAAGCTAGTAAACAAGTGCTTTTGAATCGTTAAATCTACTGTTAGTTCGGAAAACTGCTACCGAGAACAGCCAACAAGAACTTCGGCGGTTCCTCCTTTCAAAATATCATGCTTATACCTAGTTACATTTTGTCATTACTATTTTGTACAGAGTCGAAGAGTAGCTATATCTACTCATTATAATAATTATGTAATAGCTAAAGTGCATTCTACTAGAGCTTGTAGTGACGTAATAGTATCTTTTTCTTTAAAATTCAATGATTACAAAAAATAATCGACAGTAATGAAATTTTCCTACTTAACTTTTATATTCAAAATCTCGTTAATGCTACATTCGACTATTATTAAACACTTATCAATTATTACTATTTGCTTATGCGACCCAAACTGATATAGTTGTTTTATGTCTGTATTTAAAACTTATATTATAAATATCATAGGCACCACAATTAAATAGTTAAAATATATAACTTTAACATTTATTAAACTCTTTCGAAACACTTTTATATTCACAGAAATAGAAAAAAAAAGGTTATACTTAAACCTAAACAGTTTCCACGATGTAGTACGAAATTAATTATATATTTTAAATCTTTTTAAAATGTTGACAACTCCTGTAAGCTGCATCGCCGTGTTTAGTTCCTTTATATGACGAAGGAGGAAGTCTGACGTAATCTGTTTTTCAAGGTCTCCGATAAAGTATAGAACCAATTCCAAGTTTTTTGAGGTTTTCGCATAAAAGTAAAAGCAGATTATTCATTAATACCAGGGCATACTTTCTTTTTAAAAACATTAACTTTATTGACATCGATAAACATTTGACTAATATTAAATTAAGTAAAATACCACTGAAATAGTCAAAATCTTAAGTCTTGAAATACAAGGCATTGAAAATCTTGGTAAATAAAAGCAAAGATTAAAATAAAAGAACAATAGGTTAATAAGAAAGGGAGGTCAATAAAAATAGCGGGTGTAGATTTATTGATATATATACTGGTATATAAATATGACACGATAACTTGAGAGCTTCATATATTTTTGCATAAACTTTTTTTCATTAGTTATTATTTAAGTAGTGAAATAACGGGCTATTACTATGCCCACCGCTGGGCTAAGGCCTCCTCTCTCCGTTTTAGGAGAGAAGAATTGGAGCTAAGACCTACCACGCTGCTCCAATGCGGATTGGTAGGTTACACATATCCCTAGAATTCTCTAGAGATATGCAGGTTTCCTCACGATATTTTCCTTCACCGAAAAGCATGTGATAAATTGCAATTATCAATTAGACACATAAGTTTTAATAGAAAAACTCATTGGTGCCTGCCCGGGGTTTGAACCTATGTCGTCTCTAGAGAGCCTCACAGTCTCACCGCTAGGCTATCACAGCATAGTTATTATTTGATTAAGCATTATCAAAAATTGATGAATGAAATGAAACGTCTCTAGAGAATTCTCGGGATGAAATGAAACGTCTCTAGAGAATTCTGGATGTAATGTACTAATTTGCATTGGAGCAGAGTGGTGGGTAGCATCAAACCCATCTCTCCAAAAATGGAGAGAGAGGCCTGTGCCTAGCAATGGGATAGTAACAGGCCATTATTTTACTTTACTATGATATTATATACTTGGATGAAATAACTTTTAACGTAAGACCAGCGCAATCGTTTCATTAATTCATTAATTAACTAAATTGTAATTTGTACTATAAGTAATACTTTAATCCCCTTAATGACGCATCTATTGATTCAAATTCTCTGGGTCTTAGCTCCAAACCCATCTCTCATAAAAACGGAGAGGGGAGACCTGCGCTTAGCGAGGGAAATTAAGGGGCTGTTACTTAACTAATATGTACCAATGAGATATTGAATTTAACATCTTTAACCTATTAGCAATTGCGATTAGAAAAACCCATATACCCTTAGTTTAAAATTTTCCATAACTTACGTATATTACAAAAGTACCACCTTAATAGCTCAAATTACTAATTTTACACACAATGACTTGTCATTATAATGATTTGTCATTATATTTGTCATTTGTTAAACGAAACCGAAAAGCTTTCCACTGTTCAAGCTGCAAAACGCTAGAATAGATGTAGTGATTTGGCAGGAATAGCTGCTTTTTGAGAGGCCAGAAGAGACTATACAAACATGAAATGAGCCTAATACAGCACAAAAAGCACAGAAGCATCGCCGAGGTTGGACTTTTACAGCTACATCAGACGGGATGGCCGGCCTCCTAAAAACTCGTATCCCGATCAACTTTCGGATCAATTCAGAAGCTCATTTATGTTTTGAAGACACATGGTGAAAAATCATTATAATAGATATGCCGTTAAATATTAAAGCTGTATGATGCAGTATTAATCATTAGCAAGGTCCTAAAAATATTTATTGAAAAAAAAATGAAAAAAAAAAGGTTTTAAATAATTTACACAATTGGGCGTTTCTTAACGAAGATATATATATATATAGAAAATATATATATAATACTAAATGTAGAGTGGACTACCTGTTTTCATACGTGACACATGCAGGATTCGTAAAAACACATGCACAAACCTCGACCACCGCAATACTCGTACACAAGCACTACAAACGTTCACTATCACAAACTTAACAATCGTTTTGCCCTGCGACCGAAGCATTATCAAGAGATAGACTCCACGAAAATAGAGTAATATTTAATATAATTTTAATGATGATAAGTATTTTTTATTTACTTTATCGCGGATTATAGGTAAATAATTTTATTATTACTTTTGTAATCTGGTTGTGTTAACAACTATAATCAGGAGGTAAACCGCAATCAACCAATTGTTCTTAACAATAATAATATATTTCTTCTCTTTCTTACATACAAGAAATTATAATGATATGAATGAGACAGAAAAACAAAAAGTTGAACCTCAAGCTTTATCGGAGGATGAGTCACACTTATTTCTACGTTGTAACGGTTGCGGGCCGTTGGGAATCACGTTTTTTTAAACTTACGCTTCGACGTGAATCCCCACTGTAAATGTTCCATACTTTTTTATAAATTTACCAATATTATTACGAATTAGGCTAAAGTTCATTTTGATCACGTTCAAATCGTTTATTACTCATATTATAAATGCGAAAGTCCGTTTGTTTCTTTGCCCTTTTTTTTACGTCCAAACGGACTATAAATTATTTTTTATTTTGGCTGAGGACCTCAAGATTTTTATAGGCAACTTTTATATCGAAACTGACATTTACGCAGACAAATTCAAAGGCAAAATTATTGTATTAGTATTATATAAAATTACAAATAATACACTATATTTACAATTAAAGCTTATATACCCGGCGTACAAATAGGATGGAATCCCGTATTTTAAGGTACTGGGAAAAATATAAAATTAAGAAAAATATGTTTCATAATTCAGGGTGTATGAACACTTTAGTTATTTGCGAACGCAGTTACGAACGAAGCTTCATCATCCTCCTGCCCTTATCCGACTCTAAGTGGGGTCGGCACAACATCTTACAAATATGTTGTCACATGATTTGGCTACGTATTTTACGGTCGGCCGCCTGCCTGACTTCAAATTACCTTAGTCGTATTTTACGACCCCTCGGTAAGAAACAGTGTGGTACTATTATACTCAACCGGATACCACACGGTGGGTCAACTTACCTTGGTCGCCTTTTACGACACCTTGGTAAGAAATGAGGGTGGTGAGTTACGAACAAAGCTTGTACTATATGAGACAAAATTTGATGAGCTTACTTAAGTTGCTAAGCTTTTGGCAATGCAATTAATCTTCATTATTCTTTACGTGACAGCCTAATGTTTTGATCAATTTAAGATACTATAATATATAATATATAATTTATAATAGTTCCCAGTTGACTTCTTCGTTAACTTCACACTTGCTTTTCTTATTGCTTGAATGTTATCTCACTTGATAGTAAGTGAAAAGACAGTTTATTTATTTATTCATTTATTTATATAAACCGACACACGAACGACATGAACACAGTGACAATTATATAATTACATATTTAGTGTATAAACTTTTGTTCTGGGTAAACACGTCACTTGAAGTCATGTACAACATTCAATATTTGTCATTATAAATATTTTAAGCGATCGAATTTATGATTACAGTATCAAAATATTTAGTCTGGATTTTATAACATTCCTTAAAATAACCAAAATATACAATTAAATAAACCCAAATTACAATTTTTAAGATTAAATTTTATTAAATTAAATTAAGTCAGCAAATAATTAATTTTGTTTTTAAAAGTGGTAAAGGAATCCGAAAATACGTCAACGTCAGATGTCTAGTAAATTTTACAGTCGTGGAGTCTATCTCCTGATGATGCTTCGGTTGCATGACGAAACGATTGTTGCGTTTGTGATAGTGAACGTGTGTAGTGCTTGTGTATTGTGGTGGCGGTGGTGGAGGTTTGTGCATGTGTTTTTACGAATCCTGCATGTATCAGGTATGAAAACGGATAAGTCCTCACTACATTTATCATCATATATATTTTTATACATAATGCTAATTGCTATCTTCGTAAAGAAAGGAATAATTGATACGAATCTATCTATCTATCTATCTAATTGTATAAATTATTTAATTTTTTTTTGTTTACTTAACAAATGACAAATCATAATAATGACAAGAAATTGTGTGCAAAATTAGTAATTTGAACGATTAAGATACTTTTTGAATATACGTAACTTATGGAAATTTTTAAAATAAGGATCTGGGTTTTCTAACCGCAATTGCTAATAGCTTAAAGATGTAGTGCTTGTGTATTGTGGTGGCGGTGGTGGAGGTTTGTGCGTGTGTTTTTTCGAATCCTGCATGTATCGGGTATGAAAAGAAACGAATGGTCCACCATACATTTAGCATTATATATATTTTCTATTTACTTTATCGCGGATTAGTAACAGCCTGTTACTATGCCCACTGCTGGGCTAAGGCCTCCTCTCTCCGTTTTTGGAGAGAAGGATTGGAGCTAAGACCTACCACGCTGCTCTAATGCGGATTGGTAGGTTACACATATCCCTAGAATTCTCTAGAGATATGCAGGTTTCCTCACGATGTTTTCCTTCACCGAAAAGCGTGTGATAAATTGCAATTATCAATTAGACACATAAGTTTTTAATAGAAAAACCCATTGGTGTCTGCCCGGGTTTGAACCTATGTCGTCTCTAGAGAGTCGCACGGTCTCACCGCTAGGCTATCACAGCTTCCTAGGCTATCACAGCTTCCTAGGCTATCACAGCTTTACTTTTTTTTTTATCGCGGATTATACCAAAATAATTTTTACCAATTTTTTTACCAAAAATACCAAAATTATTATTACTTTTGAAAATACAGTCTAAATGTAGAACTTGGAAAACTGAATCGTAATTACGTAACATTTCTGCAAATTTGGTTACTAAACACTGCAAAAGCACATGCAGTTTACCATCTACCATCGCTCAATAAGATAACATATTTATAAACGAATACTAAAATTTTACATCATTACCGTATTCCAAAGATAGCTTGTAGTAGTAGGCGTTACTTTGCGGAATTTCATACTAAATTTCCAAAGTAATGACAGAATAAATAATTCTGTCTATTCTCTATAATAGCTATAATCCGGGTATGTATACAGACACATTAAAGCAAAATATTTTATTGCTTTTCTATTCAATAAATCGTAAAAGTAATATTTTATATATATATTACATTATTTACTTATATGGAATCTCGTAGCCTCCTATTATTTGAAATTTTCCCGTTATTTTCTCTTATGCTTTTAATACCATTTTACTTTTATACTTGTCAACTGTATTGCTCATGGCGTCACCATCTGTAATTGACGGTACATTTAGCAGTAATCCGTTTAATTTTAAGTATGTTTTATGTAATGTAAAGATATATTTCTCGTTGATGTTCTTACAAAAATAAATAAATAAGTAAATAAATAAATTATTATAAACTTTTAAAAGTATGGATATTAAAATATTACTTAACACGAACATTTCTTTTAATTATGGAATATACACCAGATCATTTTATTATTACATTTGATTGTTGCTCATGGACAAATTTAATTTCTGATTCACGCGTTACAGATGAATCATCATTTTTGTCTATCACTTATAATATTTGAATATAATTGAAGGTCATACCTACGTAAACGTATATTACACAATAATAATTGTTAACATCTATTAAGGATTGTTAAGTAATCATAAGTGTTTGGCTATAATTAATACAATGTTCATCATACTAATATATTAAGCTTGAGAGTTTGTTTGTTTGTTTGATTGATTGTTTGAACGCGCTAATCTCAGGAACTACTAGACCCATTTGTATAATTCTTTGACTGTAAGATAGTCCATTTATCGAGGAAGGCTATAGGCTATATATCATCACGCTAAGCTGAATAGGAGAGGAGCAGCAATAAAAAATATTGCGAGAACGGCAAAATTTTAAGCTTTCCTTGCGTGCGCTAAGTAAACGGTGGAAGTTATTAAAAATCATGTATTAAAAAATTATACCCCTCTAAAAGTTCTTAATAAAAGTCCATGACAGCTACGTCTAGCTTTTAAGATTAGCCCACTTTGACCATAATTAATATGTGTTATGGTTTACTCAAATAATAAGACTGCAGTCTACGCGAACGAAGTGGAGATTAAAAGCTAGTAAAATATAATAGCGTCGTCTCATTTTGAATCAACATGAATAATGTCTGTCTCTCTCTCTCTCTCTCTCTCTGTCTCTCTCATCCACCAATAGACGTCCACAGCTGGAGATAGATCTCTTCCAAAGACTTCCACGCTACACGATCTTAAGCCGACAGGATCCATCGGCCCCCCGCGACCTTTTTGAGGTCGTCTATCCATCCAGTGGGGGTCTGCCTGTCTCTTGGTCTGCCTCTTGAATAATCTATAAAGACAATATAGCCACTAAAACACATATCATAGAGTTAAAAAGAGCCCAACGGTCTGTACTAAAAATAATATACAGAAGTTATGATAGTAGAATAGAGTAGTAGTAGGCTGAGTAGAATAGACCACCCTCTTTCTCACTGAGGGGTCGTAAAATGCGACTAAGGTAAGTTGACGTCAGGCGGGCGGCCGGATGTAAAATACCTAGCCAAATCATGTGACAACATGTGTATAAAATGTTGTGCCGATCCCACTTAGAGTGGGACAAGGGCAGGAGAATTATGATGATGATGATGATAAGTTATGATAAAATTATTTTGCTACAATCCGCGTTTGTTGCTATAATGCTAAAAACATTTAAAATTGCTAATGAAATCCCTTTTGAAATTCCAACAAAAAATTCCTGCACATCCTCCCATTCACAACTCAGGTAAAGATGACGTGCGATGTCGTGAGTAACTCACGACATCGCAGGTACGTGTTTCGATTTGTCTACTAATAAAGTATTTTATTTACAGGTGAATGTACTAGCTCTTATGTTTTTACTTCGTTATAGAGATCCACACTATTATTAATATGAAAATGGTTATTTCCGTATCCTTCTTTAAAATGTGTCCAAGCAAAGCTTTGAGCTGAGTTTTAGATACAAAAGTAATAATAAAAATTATTTTGCTTAAAGTAAAATAGTTTTTATTATTACTTTTGTATTATAGATCTCCGCAATGTAACGCCTAATTCTATAAATAATTTGAGTTTTAGGTAATGAGTAACTTTACCTAACGGTCGGCAACCGTCTGAGACAAGAGCTATGAGTAGAAATAAAAAATGAAAAACTTTTTAAACAACTATTAAATACTCTTTTAATGATTTAGTATTTTTTATATATCTGATGTTTGACTTATAACAAATGAATTTGAGAAATGATACTTATTCCTACGAAAATAGAAACATATTTTTATCACTAATCATATTCTAGAATATGTGAGTGATAAAAATATGTTTCTACGCTATGTCTTACATGAATGGACCATTGGTGTAAAGTTTTATCATTTTTCGGTTACGGTACTGAAGAAGCTCAACTGAAGCTATGTTGATGTTTTTATAAAAATTAAAGCATTCCCTTTAACGTTAATTAATTTGCAGATAGAGCTTAATTTGTTAAAAAAATAATAAGAAATATAATATAATGCAAAAAATAATTATAAATATAAAAAAATTAAATGAAATTAAAACATAGAAAGAACTAGCCGTTACCGCGACTTTGCTCACGTCAATTGAAGTGTTAAACAATCTATACTTATTATAAAACAAAGTCGCAAAAAGCTTCCTGTCTGTATGTAATCAATTTTCTCCAAATCTACTGAGCGGATTTTTGTACGGTTTTCACCAAAAGATAGTGCAATACTTCCGGATGGTTTAACTAAATAGTAAAAAGTAAAAAAAATAGTATATATCGGTAAAATGTAAATTATGTTGAAGAGATCGTGCAGTTGTTAAAAACCTTTGCTTGCTGAGAGCGTTAGTCGTGTGCGCTGCGTAAACCAGCAGAGATACGCTAAAGTAATGTACTAGAGAATTATAGATCTATAAAAATACTACAAAAAGTCCGCGATAGTGTATCTCTATCTCTTATGGTTAACAATAACTTTTATGTTTAAAGTTGGAATTCTAGAAAAAAATTATGACACGCTAATTTCCACGCAGGCGAAGCCGCTGGCACAGCTAGTTGTTTACTATAAATATACTATTTTTTTTTTCTAGTTCCCGAAGAAAAAAGAGGAAATATTTTATCTTAGGGATTACCCCGGTGTATAATAACTTTTGTATGTGCCAAATTGACACAGATAAACTTATATTGTTAATATTTATATTGTTAAGTATAGGTGTATTCTTATTTCAAAGTCGGTTACAAATCTAAGACGGGGGGAAGGTGGTCGGATAACATGTGCTTTCACAGTCCAGTGCCCGCCCCACTTGCTCCGAACCGCTTCCTTTAACCTTTCCACTTGACTCCCCATGTCACCACTTTCTTTTCTACTACTTCATATTTTGTATACAATTTGTGACACAATTTCCATAGGTCTGAATATTGCACTAATAATAATAGGGTCCATGCCGTGTGGTATCCGGCTGGGTAAAATCACGCTCATTCTTTACCGAGGTGTCGTAAAAGACGACTAAGATAAATCAAACCGCCGTGTGGTATCCGGCTGAGTAGAATAGACCACCTTCATTTCTTACCGAGGGGTCATAAAAGGCGACCCCACTTAGAGTGGGATAAGGGCAGGAGGATGATGAATAATAACAAAGTCCACGACTGAAGATTGTTTTAAAAGTAATAACAATTCTTTTTTACCTATCAACCACGATAAATCGAATGAAAAATTTATATAATTCTAGGCTGGACTATCCGCTTTCACAGCCGTTAAAAGTATCGCATTGCGATTTTGTCGTGCGGTATATCTCCTGATTTGCGAAACGATTGTTGAGTTTGTGATAATGCATGTATGTAGTGTAGTATTGTAGAGATGGTGATGAAGGTTTGTAATGCATGTGTTTTTACAAAAAACATATTTTCCAAATTATTCTTCATTCAAGTAAGTACTTGTTAACACTTTGGTTTTTTTCTCCTCAACTACTGTCTTTAACTATTTTTTTAAAATAATTTGTTTTGTCATTCAATTACAAGTTATCGATATTACAATTTCTGAAAGCTAGTAAGTACTATTTGCCAATTTATTTCATGTAATCTTCGCCTGATAAAGATAAGATGCATATTATATCTACAAGTAATTAAATGCTATCTTAGTCCTAGAAACAAATCGATTTAGGCTAACTTTCACTGCAAAAACATAGACAGATGTTTGTGTAACAATTTTGGACTATGACTTCCTTAACTATAACGTACTTTGGAGTATGAATATAATAATAAAAGAGAAAGTGACTTATATTTACCTGACATGTGACCAATTTTATTAACGAAACATATTTTCGACTCGATACAAAGATTTCAATATATCCATTAGTTATATTAAGGATGGTGACTTAATTGCATCTATAGATGCAATCTTTCGAGTATACTCGAAAGATTTTTTCACAATGTAAACAAGAAATATGAAACCAGGTATCAGATCGAATATTCCATCACTTTTAGAAAGCTCCCAAATAAGAGTTTTTCGCCCAGTAATCTTATGTAAATAATTATAATAATAATAATTATATAAGCATACAAGTACAGTTAACGTTCAACTATGAAAAAAAGAAGTAGGAAAATTAAGAAAGAAGAAAGGAGAACGAATTACTACAAGAGTTGAACTTTCTTTAAAATCATTATAAATTCTTACTAAATCATCGATAAGCCTGATAACCAAGATAAGTACATTTGACACTGCATTTCTAACTTACTATGGATTGCTACATGCAATAGACCTTTGCCTGTGAGTACAAAAATTACATTTCAACGATTTCCACTTCTGCGAATAGAACTGTCGAAACATTTATGTCAAGAAAATTGTATGAGGAAACATTGCCGACATTTTTCTATGAATCTATAAATATTTCAGAGAGACAATACGAATAAAGGAATTATTCATAAACCGAACGCATTATGCATTGATTAGCCCAACAAAGGACCTCATTGTTTACGGCAATAATTTTTTTATTATACATATATTAAATATTTTCAACTTAAGGTAACGCCAAAAATATTTAAACAAAAGCAGGGGGAAAATGTAAAATTACACTGTAATTTTAATGTTTTAAATATTTATTACGAAATAATAGACTATGAAATTAAAATCCTAAAACATGAATATACTAAATATAAAGTAGCAATCGATACTATCCACGTTGATTGAATAGAAAATGTTTTCTTATAGAAAATGGTTTTGGCTTATACCAACTACCCTTTGATTTTGATTGACGTGCTACACATATACATAGAATTTTCAAGGGAAATCCTCACGACATTTTACATGACTGTTAAAAATATAATGAATTTTAACAATTAATTAAGCATAAATTACATTGAAAGCTTTTAATTGCCGGCCGTATAATTATCTTTCATTCAATATCATTGAAATACTCGTTCATAAAGCAGATAGTATGAGCTTTCTTATATGGAAAAAAGTAATAATAAAATTATTTTGCTATAATCCGCGATACAGTAAATAGAAAATATATATAGTGTTTAATGTATAGTGGACTATAAGTATTTTCATACCCGATACGTGCAGGATTCGTAAAAACACATGCACAAACCGCCACCACTTCCACCACAATACACAAGCACTACACAGGTTCACTATCACAAACTCAACAATCGTTTCGCCCCGCAACCGAAGCATCATCAGGAGATAGACTCCACGACAAAATCGCAAAGTCTTTGCGATTTTGTCTGTTTGATTTTGCGATTTGAAAAACACATGCAGTGTTTTTACGAATCCTGCACGTATCGGGTATGAAAATACTTATAGTCCACTATACATTAAACACTATATATATTTTCTATTTACTGTATCGCGGATTATAGCAAAATAATTTTATTATTACTTTTGTATTATGGATCTCCGCAAAGTAACGCCTAATTCTATAAATTATTTCTTATATGGTTATGATGCTATGATTTATACAAGACACATGCATATTTAAATTAAAGGTAAATTCCGATTATTGCGCATGCAACTTTGATCCATAGATGCGTCATTAAGGGGATTAACGCATTACTTATAGTCAATTTACAAATCACAATTTAATTAATAATTAAATGATCGCGCTTGTTTTAATTTACAAGCTATTTAATACAAGTATATAATATCATAGTAAAGTTAGTAAAGTAATGGCTTGATAGTATCTCAGATGGTCATAGGCCTCCTCTCTCCATTTCTGGAGAGAAGAGTTGGAGCTAAGACCTACCACGATGCGGATGGATAGATTACACATTTCCCCAGAATATTCTAGACATATGCAGGTTTCCTCACGATGTTTTCCTTCACCGAAAAGCGTGTGATAAATCGCAATTAACAGTTAGACACACAAGTTCTATTGAAAAACCCATTGGTGCCTGCCTGGGGTTTGAACTCGTGATCCTCTCGAAATTTAAATTATAATAATAATTAATATAAATTAATACTATCAAATGTTTATAAAAGATGATCATCATTCTCCTGCCCTTATCCCACTATTAGTGGCCGGTAAAATAATGTTTTAACCATGTTGTGATGTGATTTGCCTGGGTATTTTACGACCGGCCGCCTGCCTGACGTCAATTTACCTTAGTCGCCTTTAACAACACGTTGGTAAGAAAAGAGGGTGGTGTATTCTACTCAGCCGGATACCACACGTTTATAAAAGATGATATAGAAGTAATGTACAAGATTGCTTGGTATTCCAGTTAAGAGTACAGGTCTCCTCAGTGGATAGAAGAATTGCATTGCATTGAAATGCTTCTCCAGTGTAAATTGGCAGTTAATATCCCTGGAGATTGCTAAGGTTATGCGGGTTTCATGACGATGTCGTCCCTCACTTGCCCACAATTGTAGGTACCCTCGGTTTTTTTTCATTATTAATTACCCTTTTTCTCCACCATTTATGTACTGTTTTAAAAATTCATCATCATTCTCCTGCCCTTATCCCACTCTAAGCAGGGTCGGCACAACATGTTATAAACATGTTGTTAAATGATTCGGCTAGGTATTATATGACCGGCCACCTGCCTGACGCCAACTTCCTTAGTCGCCTTCTACGACACCTCGGTAAGAAATGAGGGAGGTCTATTCTACGCAGCCGGATACCACACGGCGGGTACTGTTTTAAAAATTATTTTTAGAATAACCTTTTGCGGAACATGTCACAGTTACGATGCAAAATTACATGATTTAAAGTTTTAAACATAAATTACGATTTAAGTGTTCAGAATTGAACAATATCGTAGAGGATAATTTTTTTTTTGTATAAATACAACTCCTATAGCTTGTTTTGATGAAAAATGTCCGTTAAAACTATTTAATACTGAACGCATCAATTACTCTAATAGATCACCAGTTCACCTTGACAAGTTGCGAAGTTTAAACGATAAACGTCTTTTAATATGGTAGTCTGACAAATCTAGGTTAGCATAAAATAAAACGATACACTTTGACGATATTTTATGACGATTAAGTTTATGAGTGACAGACATATTACCTACATTACCACAAAATTATATATGTACCTACATATATAATTTTAAATACAAGATTATTATAAAATTATCAAATTTTGGCCCTTGGCGGGAATCGAACCCACGATCCGCAGAGCTGAAGGCAGGGACACTGCCACGGGAAAGTCAAAAGCCATTTAATTCAAGACTTTGCTGATTTTCTTAAATTATGCTTTTTACAGTTTATATCATAGGACGGGCGTGTGTATCATCATCGTTGAAAGCTTAAAATGCGGAGGGGTAACGACAGGTATCTATCCGGGAACCTTTTAAGAACATTTTAAAAAGATTAAGAAGAAGGGAAGATTTTAATTTAAGATTTAGGGCAACTCTCGGCCCAGAGACGAGAATAGACTGTTATCTGAAAAACCAAATACACTATGTTCAACTTGCATGTTATAAGTAATGACAATTTTTTTACTAATTCGAAAAAAAATAAAACATGACAACTTCTTTAAATGCAGCAAAGCTCTTAATTTGTGAAGCCAAGATATATCTGATTTTAAATAGATAACACCAATATATACGTTGTTGGCAACTGTACAAACTATGTTCGTTTGTACAGATGTTAAATCAAAATAACTACCATAATATCGTTCTAGTAACTTGAACTCGCATTCCACGAGTACTGTTTATAACATAAGTTCATATATTGAAAAATTTAAATGAATAAAAACACAGACAATAATCATTAAAAATATATAAAAAAAATTAAATATATAGTAAAAATAATAATAATATAGAATAATAAGTACAAATTGTAAGATCAATTCGAGTGTTGCGTTTGAAATCTATGTTATTGTTTGAAATAAGTTTCAGACAAATGTGGGTAATTGCAGAAAATATTATGTAAGCCCAGTGAGTTTGTCGTAAGTTTTTATTTCATGTAAGTTATATTATATTCTTAATTAATTAATTAATAAGAAATAGAGATATCTCAAACCTCAAAAATTTAAATGTTTATATCCAATCCTTACAATATTCGCTAAGTTTGATTTATTACACTTTAGTACTGAGAAATTGAATTAAAATAAGAAAAAGTAATACTTTAATTGTTACCAGTTAATTATATAATTGTCTGTTGTCAGGTCAGACAGGTAAATATTTAAAGAAAGAAATTTAGCATCAAACTCCCGTTTGCAAAACAAATATTTTAAAATAACGTAGATATACAAAAATTAATATCAAAGATAATGTTCTTAATTAATCTGTAATTAATATTTAAAGTATCATAATGTAATTAACACTTAAAATTCTTCTAATTTGAGGTCATTATAATTAATAAATTAATATAACAAACATCCCTCATCTTTATTTTCCCACGAAGCTTTATTTTATTATAGTGCCGTGTGATATCAGGCTGCATAGAATAGACCACCCTCATTTCTTACCGAGATGTCGTAAAAGGCGACTAAGGTAAGTTGACGTCAGGCTGGCGGCCGGTCGTAAAATACATAGCCAAATCATGTGACAACATGATTTTGACATATTATGATGAAGCTTTATTTTATTATAAAAAGCCCAAAAATATTAATTTTAGTGAGTATTTATTCTTTATAATCGGCGATTACAAACGATTAAGCGTGACCACGATTGTGTAGAGGGCATAGTCGGCAGTACTCACCAATCATTGTCTATAGACGATCATATAATCGAATCAACAAATCGGCAATCGGAATCGCTGGTAAACACGTACGATACGATCATCATATCGTACGTGTCTAGATATGTATCGTATGATAATCAGGATGATCGTGTGGACCCTTGCACTTTGATCGTGCGGATTATAGACGATCACACGTCAATGATGATCGGTGATGGTCAAGAACATAATATGTAGATTTAAATTATGAATTCCTAATATTAAAAAACCTCCTGCAAATATATCAGGTTTTTAATAATAAGAACACTAAATATAACAAGGTAAAGTATTCAACAAGTAGTGCAATGGAGGACAATAGCTTGGTGTGATGAGGTGAATTAGAGCGTAACCTATAGCTGCCCTACTGTCTTAACGGACGACTGCCTTCGAGGATTTCTTAGAGGTATAGGTTTCTGTATGAAGTTACATTCTAATTATTCTATATATCTGTGATTCCTGACACAAACACCTATATCCATAATTTTTTTTTATTGCTTCATTTATTTTTTTATTCATTTTGTGTGAGATTGTTGTTTCCAGTGCATTACAAAGTTGAAGCAACCCTAGTAAGGCAATAGAATACTTGTGTTAGAGTTGCCTAATATTATAGATGCAGAAGCCTAACTTTCCGTCTGTCTGTTACTTTTTACTTTCTACGGCTGACCTGCTGGAGTAATATTCATAAAACTTTGTACAATTGAAGCTTATCAGGGAATACATATAGGATGAAAAAATACGTTTTTCTTTCAGGTACAGAAAAAAACAGTAAATTTTAAAGATAGTATTATATATTTACTCGTTGACTCGTAATATTGCAGTTACAGTTTTTACTTATTAAAAAAACATACTACAGCTTGTACGCCATAGACATACCAGTTAGGAAAGACGTTTGAACTTTACCGTGGGCTCAAAGGTTTAAACTACGGAAAGGCATCAATCAGTTTTATATTAAAAATTATGTGCCTAATTTATATTTATAATGTATTCCGCGCTATAAGTTGAAAAAAATATAGTGAGAAAACCTATTTACATTGGAGCAGAATGTAGGGACAAAGTGAGGATAGAGGCCTTTGCTAAGCAGTGAGATACTAATAAACTTACTAAGAAAAAAAAATATGCATTTGAAATAACCGAAAAAGTTACTGTTTAAAAATTTGAATGTATTTAAATTCAAGGTAAAATAAAAAATGATACACATAAAGAAGTGATGCAATTCAAACTAATGTAAAGTAAAGTAAAGTAACAGCCTGTTACTATGCCCACTGCTGGGTTGAGGCCTCCTCTCTCCGTTTTTGGAGAGAAGGATTGGAGCTAAGACCTACCACGCTGCTCCAATGCGGATTGGTAGGTTACACATATCCCTAGAATTCTCTAGAGATATGTAGGTTTCCTCACGATGTTTTCCTTCACCGAAAAGCGTGTGATAAATTGTAATTATCAATTAGACACATAAGTTTTTAATAGAACAAACTCATTGGTGCCTGCCCGGGGTTTGAACCTATGTCGCCTCTAGAGAGTCGCACGGTCTCACCGCTAGGCTATCACAGCTTCAAACTAATGATCGATTCGTTATTATTTCAAAATAACTGGGTTACAGTATAATTTTATATTTTTTTAATATAATGGTTTAATAAGGCTTCCGAGTAGCCAAAATGTAAAGTAAACAAGTGTATCAAAGTGTACTTAATGTAAAAAAAAAATTCAAGTCGAAACATTCCTTATATACGCAACAGTTACATTCCTAATTTATCACAACAAAGAGACGTACACTGGGTAACAAAAGTACACATTAATTTTACCTGCACTATAATATAAAATCGTTTCAAAAGAGAATGGTCTTGCGTACGTGTATCGCTTAAGGATTGTAATCAAGCGATTCCAAGTATACCCTTGATAACAACTAAGCTTACCTGCGCTTTGCCCTCACATAAACCGGCCAAGTTAAAAAGCTGTCGCAAAATATTCCACGGGAAAACGTTTGAAAGATGAATTATTTATTATTTGCGAACTCGTGATTGTTGTTTGTCGAGAATCACTGGTAGTTATTGGTTTTGCTTCTTTATATTTCTCGTTTAGTATATAAAAAATTGTGACTTTAGTGTTGAAGGTGTCTTATAGCGCAATCATCTGTATTTATGAAAATGAATATTTGTCTGTATGTCCCTTATAGAATCCGAAAAAGCTTGACAGATTTTAATTACATCTTTAGATTGACCCAGCGGATAATATTGTAAAGTTGGGTGGGGATCGGAGCATTCAATGGCAGTTTTATTTTGATCGAAGATCGAAACCAGACTAAGCCACAGCAACGCGAGGCCGGACTGCTAGTATGTTATACAAAATAAAAGCTAACAAATTGACCTTGGCGCCTTGATAACATGGCTTTGATATGTTTTAGCTTACAATGGTTATGGTTATGGTATATAATAAAGTGTGTTTTTTCTGCCATCTAAATGAGGCTATCAACCAATGGCAGAAAAGTTTAAAAGATATATATTTCCACCATCGTTATTGTATACGACTGGTTTTCATTAAAATAAGCTGTTTATATTTCATAAATATATTATTTATTTATATTATAAAATATAATTATTATTAGCAGCGTGTAAATAATTTAAGATAGATATAACTTGTACATTAAAAATAAAATAAAAATAATGTTATAAATAAAAATAAAAATAAAAATTTATTTATTTATTAAATATTTTGTTTTAAAATGGACATTCCCATGGGTCCTAAAATGTTGGAACTAAAACTGCAGAGGCAGATTCAGTACTGAGAGAACCTACCCTGGGTTGACAGAGGACCTTGAAATATCGTGGGCACTGGCGACAAACGGCATAACATCGTATTGCAATGAAATCTTTTAGAGAGGTTTGATACCTCTCTAAAAGATAGATACCTGTCCTAAAACAGTGGTTGTTCATTAATTAAAGAGACCATCACATTTCAAGATCATCACATAATTTTTATATTTAGACCATAGTAACAGACTCGATACATACTGATTGTAAAATAAGTTTTAAAGAAAAACCGAAAATATATATACATTACTAATTGTATTCATCATAATATCTCTTTATTAATGAGTCAATTTAATACCCTTAATAGACACGTCATTTGGCGTCTGCAAAACTTTTATCGATACTCCCATATCCACTAATATTATAATGCGAAAGTCTATCTGTTCCTACTACGCTTTTACAACTAATCCTTATAGAATAGAATAAAAGAATAAGAGCTTAAGTGTCGGTCTTATATATAGCATTAAAAAAAAAATTCTAAACATTTAGTATATCAAATACCAATAATAAAGTTTTTTTTGGTATTGAAATGATTTGCTACTACTATACTATGCTACTACTTTACTTTACTCTGTGAATATTTGCCAATATCCATTGTATCTGCTATAAGTAATTTAAAATTGTTATATATTTTACACAGATAAATTGCTACTATAAAAGAAGCGACCTGTTACTATTCCACTGCTGAGCATAGGTCACTTCTCTCCGGGGCTAAGACCTACCACGCTGCTCGATCAGTAGGTTACACATATCCCTAGAATTTTCTTAGAGATATGCAGATTTCCTCACGATGTTTTCCTTTACAGAAAAGCGTGTGATAAATTGCTATTATCAATTAGACACATAAGTTTTAATAGAAAAACTCATTAGTCCCTGGTTGGGATTTAAAACCGTGACCTCCTTGAAAGAGTCGCACGGTACACCGCTGGGCTATCAAAGCTTTATTGCTTCTATACTATAAATCTTAATTTCACTGATATTATTGTTGAAATATTTGTTTTGGATGATCCGACAATTAATTATTTTCTTTACACTATCTTAAACACGATTTCTAAACGTAATACTATAAAATATTACTCATTTATCTACTACGTTAAGAGTTTCTATTTAATCTGTTGAGCTAACAGCTTTATTTAAATTTATATGTCCAATGTTATAACATACCAAATCGTTTAGATAATGATAAATCAGTTACATTGAACCGGAAGCAACAACATGTTATTTTATTCTTTTATTTACCGGAAAAAATTAGTTTCACTGTAACAATTGCCGATCGAATGTCCTTGTAATAAAATTAGACTTTAATGGATGGATTCTAGAATATTATTTTTATCGCTTTATTGTTTCTTATTGTTAATTGAATGTTAATGAAACGAATAAAATTTTGAAAACTATATGCTACGTTTAGGTTTAAAAAGTAAAAAAAAAAAGTAAAGTAACAGCCTGTTACTATGCCCACTGCTGGGCTAAGGCCTCCTCTCTCCGTTTTTGGAGAGAAGGATTGGAGCTAAGACCTACCACGCTGCTCCAATGCGGATTGGTAGGTTACACATATCCCTAGAATTCTCTAGAGATATGCAGGTTTCCTCACGATGTTTTCCTTCACCGAAAAGCGTGTGATAAATTGCAATTATCAATTAGACACATAAGTTTTAATAGAAAAACCCATTGGTGTCTGCCCGGGTTTGAACCTAAGTCGTCTCTAGAGAGTCGCACGGTCTCACCGCTAGGCTATCACAGCTTTTTTTTTACAGTTTAGGTTTAATTATATATTAATTAATTGAAAAGGCTATTCAAAAGTTTGGTATTACAATAACTTCTACTTGTAAGAATTATCACGTGTTTAGTGATGTATGTATGATTTATAAATGATTTATAGAAGCAGGCGTTACTTTGCGGAATTCCATATTACAAGCAATATAACAGAACCAACTACTTTGCTATAATCCGCACGGGTTAAGTGAATGCATGCAAAGCCAATGTGTATGAAGCAGGCAAAATCTACGCACCTTATACATGCAGGACCAGCCACCACATGCACCCCAAGGCGCAATTCACCAGCAACAACGAACACAAAAGCAGCACACACACCCACCACCACAATCTCGACGATCGTTTCGCCCCGAAACCGAAGCATCATCAGGAGTATAGGCTTCACGACAAAAATATGGTACAATGGGTAGCGCGGCGCAGTACGATTTTTGTCGTGAAGCCTATCCTCCTGATGATGCTTCGGTTTCGGGGCGAAACGATCGTCGAGATTGTGGTGGTGGGTGTGTGTGCTGCTTTTGTGTTCGTTGTTGCTGGTGAATTGCGCCTTGGGGTGCATGTGGTGGCTGGTCCTGCATGTATAAGGTGCGTAGATTTTGCCTGCTTCATACACATTGGCTTTGCATGCATTCACTTAACCCGTGCGGATTATAGCAAAGTAGTTGGTTCTGTTATATTGCTTGATGTATGTATATAAACTTTGAATCATCAACAAAAAGTATAAACCTGTCTCAAAATCCGATTCAAAAGCCGTAAAAAGACACGTACCTTAATGACGCAGCGTACCTATCCAACTGCACAGGGTTATCGCAGCGAGCGCACGCGACCGGTCGGCACTCGCGCGCGCACCGCGGACCAAGCCGCTTCGAATTTCGAACGTTACAAACGTCAACGTCACCGCCATTTTTAAATTTCTTTACAATGTGCCAGTGCATTTGGAAGTAAGGATTTTGTGCAAGTGTGTGTTCCTTTTGAAAACAGGTTAGTTTTGATCACATTATTTATAAAAACACATTCAATATTTAAAATAAGACAATCAAGGATCTTACACGGCGTCTGAACCTTTATTAAGTTAGCTTTTCAAGTATCTACACAGTATTCATATGAATGCTTTTCAAAGTACCTATGAATTATTTATCTTTTCAAAATAAGAACTAAAATTACAAATATACTTTATTAGATATATAGTTTATAAATAACATATAGTTATTCTATCATATTTATTGTTTATTGCTATGATTTTTGAAGGTTTTTTTTACCGGGAATGTAGCAATAATAAAGTTAGTTGAAGCAAACAAATTTGAAATAAGAACGTCTTAACAAAAGACTTCAACGAGTTCTTGTATCCGAAATAGGATTGACACTCTAATATTTAATGTTTTTGTTCTTTTGCATAACATCGAATAGTTTGATGGACTATTGAGTAGGTAAGATCCGTAATACCATAGATGTTATGAAATTTAAACCATTAGGCATCCCTAATGGTTAAATAATATTTTACGGTGTGTATTCAACTGAACTTGGATGGATGGAGATTTGTAATAAAATGCTTTATAATTTGATTTGAACATAATGATGATTATATGGATGATGTATAATGTCACCTCGACCTATGGATATTTTTTGGAATTTGAAAATTGCATATTTTTTTATTATTTAATTAGCAATAACCTTTTACTTTGCTAGGTGGAAGAAGCAGTTTCTACTTAACACTTTACACTCTTTACTGTATATGGTATACAGAATATATGTCAGTATGGCAAACATTTTTGCTTTACATTTCCAAATAAAAGATAATTTGAGTTAACGTCTGCTATAAAAACAAAAACGGCTTTATATCGATGATGTCTTTGATGTCGTTACAATCACAGACTTATTCAGATAAAACCCGTTTCAACCTGAGACAAAACATAAAACTTCTAATAATGTGGTAGGTATGTTTTATAAAAAAGGCATTCATAATAGTTCCGTAACGCAGATTTGAATAACATACGCATAGGAATCAGCGTACACATACACGTATAATAAAAAACGTAAATCTCTGATTACTTTTAATATGTTTGGCCAAGGTTGTTCAAAGCATTCATTTGCCATAAATTAAATAAAACCAAAGTATCTACATATCATCAATATAAAGATACTCATAGAGCACACATTTATGGATACATTTTAGGCTTGTACTTACTGTAGTATATTAATACTAGAGTAGAGTACAAGTTCTTTTCTGCACATCAAATCATTTTAGCAATTTGGATTTTTAAAAAATTATTAAATGATAAATTATGATAATGAATTCTGCAGAATGTTATGTTGTTCAAAATTTATTGCAGTCACGAGTCGATACATATACACAATATGAAATATAATATTATATTATATTTGATTGAACACGATTCTTCTATACAACCATGGATTGCATTAATTTGGTTGCTTAACGATTCTCCTAGATATACTCCGATAATAATCTGTTGGAAAATTAGTATTAAATATTTTATTTAGGACATTTTTTAATAACATTTTATGGACCATTTTAACTCTAACTCTATTTTCTGTCAACCAAGTATTTCAATGGCTTAATTACCTTTTTTGAAAAAGATGTATGGGTGATACATCTTTCTGCCCTTAACCAATAACATGTAAAAGTATATTGTGTACAATATAAAATTTATGATTATTTGTCTGCGACATACGTGTCCACAGTTATCAAATACAACAAATTCTAACTAATCTAAGTATTTAATCAATGTGATTATTTAATCACTATTTTATTTCTATTGCATATTACTATTATAGAATTAACTGAGATTTAGTGAGCGTCGAATGAAATATTAAAATACCCTCAATTGTGTACTTTGTTTTAAACGTGTTCCGAAAAGAAAAACGGAATTTTTTTAATAATAAATATGATCCAAGAAATGAGAACTATGTCAAATGATAGCCTTCGATTTTCGATTTCGATTTCGATTGCAATAAATAAACTAAGTTTATATTTCGTTAAAGAATTAAAGAATATCCAAATTGTTGTGTTAGTGTGTTTTTTTTTCTTTTGCATTCATACGAAATGGGTATTCATTATCAACATTAATAATGAATTAGAAAGTAATAATTTCAATTCTACCCGAATAATTTAATCTTTATAAAATATAATCTATTTGATTTGTTCCAATATCTTTATTATAATTTCGGGACCTAATGGTCCACTACTTTTAATTAATAATGTTACCTACTATTAATATCTGTATTTATGTTCCTGTTTTTAATAAGTACTACTTATTTAAAAAAATTAGTCGTTCCTACGTTGTTTCAATTAAAAGACTTGTATGTTAGCTAATAAGAGTTGATTTTTCTCATCACTTAAAACATTACATTATAATAACGTAATATCGATTCGTTTACTTTTAAGATTAAGTGTAAAACGTGAGCTATCGACGCGATATATAAAAACATATTATTATTTGTAACGCTATATCACTCGATTGATTGCGTATTACTTTGATACAGGGTTGCAACTAATAATTCGGGAATATTGACTAGTTAAAAAACGCTTTGGTGTGATAGTTTAATTACTATGAAAAAATTGGTTTTAAGGATATATTCTGTGAAAGGAATCCATAAAGAAATATGCTACTATTGTAATATATACAATAATGCTAAAACATCTTGTTCGGGTGATTTCATAGAAATAAAAATTTGCCTGGCACCCTCCATCACCCAATTAACAATCTTCTTAATATAAGATTCGCGTCATTGCTTCTTCGTTAGGAAGTTAAAGAAGGATAACCTCAAATTAAATGCAACTTGTTATATCAGTTAGGTTCAAGAATTACTCCAGATGTAAAGAACCATTCACCGGTTTGCACTTTATAAAAACTAGCAAGTTCTCCCGTTACCCGACGCTAGTAGAACTTCTACGCTTTACTGTGTGTAGTTTGAAACCTCGACGGTTGTTCTGTGCTCGCCCGACCTATCCGCTGACTTTGGAAAATCGTTGCCCCTCGTTTGCACAAAAGGATTTTTATCGTGCGTTAAAATTACGTCGAAATGAAACAAATGAGTATCCAGGTATCTGTTCACACGACAGCGTATTTATATCGCGACGTATTTTTATCGTGCAGTGTTCCATTTTAGTCGTTAGGACGAGGTTGTTAAGCTGAATTTACCTTACGAAACTTCTTATAACGCCTATTGCGGAATTTTAACGCGACGTATTTTTTACGCTCGTCCAAACGAGGCGTTAGAGCTAACAGTTCGAAAATAAACAGGTTTTTAAAGAAAATCAATCAATGTTTTCTACTCGATTCGACAAGTTTGAACTATAGGACATTTTGGATTTTTCGTTTTTCTCGCTTCAATTGTATTAAAATATCATCCAAAACAAATCCTCCACTTGTCAAAGCAAGATTTTCCGTAAAAATAAAACAGGTTTGAGGTTCATGTCACTCCTGACCTTGTGTGTTACTTTGGGGCCGATTTGGGATAAAATAAATACAAACATTAAAGATATACTTTGACATTTCCAAACTTAAATTGTTTCCAAATCGGGAGAAAAATACCATTTGATATCGTGACCGAGATAACTGCGTATTACCAGATACCTAACTAAATTTATGCATATTATAGAGTCCTCAGAAATTGTCTGTATGTAATCGATTTTCTAAAAATTTACTGAATTGATTTTTATAGGGTTTTTAGTAAATAATAGTGCAAGTCTAAGGTCAAGGTCATAAGCCAAGGTCTAGGTTACCCCGTGGGGTCGGGATTTACGCGGCAAATTTTTTTTAACGCAAATTTCTTCACGGGCGAAGCCGCAGACACATATAGTTAAAACTAAAACTTATTTACACGAATACTCTTTCCGGCGTCGTAATGACTACTCAAAGTCATACCATCAGCCCTCCACTACGCGTCGGCCTAAGCCGTGGTCCGGCCTAACAGGAGGCACCTTTAGGACCATGTTTCCCGACCAACAACCTCAAGGATGCTTCTGCACTCGCCCGTCCCGCCCGGTAACGCTGTAAAAGCCGTTAGGGCTAACAGCATACAGTCAGTTTGAAAAAAATACACTTTTGCTTTTTTGAATACTCATAATTCAAGAAATTTAAAACTATTTTTTTTCTGGTTGTGGACGTTGCACGAACCGAGACCAATCATCAAAAAAATTTTATAACTGATTTTAAAAACTGACTTATTTATATGATTGGAAATTAATATTGTAAGCTTTTTGTGTTGTACGCAATTTTTTTTTGTACATCTTTACCCTATTCCGTATTTCGTATATAGTTATAATATAATAAGTAAATACGAAAATTTGTAAGTGTGAGAGTATGTGTGTGTGTTGTACCGCTTTGACACTCTAATTTTAGTAAACATTTACTTGTACTGTCGTTCATTAAATCTTTAACTGCACTTATTAGAATTTTTGAAAGTTCTGAATGGCAAACGATAATTTAGGCACATGCACAGGGAAGTAAAACTTATACTATACTAGCGGTCCGGCTACGCGTTGCTGTGGCTCACTGTGGTTTCGATCTTCCCCCGAAATAAAAGTGTCATTGACAGTTTTAGAACACCTCCAATCGCCGCCAAACTTTACAGGATCGGTCCATATAACTATAAGGGATATATAGAGAAACATTCATTGTTATATACATATTTAGATAATACTATAAATTGCATTGAATGACCAATAATTAATAAAAGTTTATTTTGCAGTTTGATTAAAGGCAATTAAAATCTAAAACTTATTCTAAGAAACCGACCAATTGTGTTAAAGAATTAATAGCTCATTCTAGATGTGACTCACCCTCTAAACGAATTTCCTGTATCGATAAAACAAAAACGTCTGACAACATTGAATCAGGTCTATTCCTTATTTAGATCTATGCACCTTTCACGTTAATCTATTTAGTTTTAAATTGACTTGATTTATTCTTAAACAGTCTTAATGACTTTTTGTTATCGTAAGTAAACGTTTTAATTTACCTAACAAAATTAAATAGTATTTTTAACACCAAGGTCTAAAATTCGGTATTCTCTCAATTGCCAAATAAAAAAATAATATATCGACTTCCATGCATGTATAGTCCATACTTACTAATATTATAGACTTACTTTGACCACGGCTTTGCTTGCGTGGAAATCATCGTATCACAAAGTTTTTCGACGTAAATCCCGGCCCCACGGGATTTTAATGTTACTAAAACCTTTCTCAAAAATTGCACTATCTATAAATAAAGGCCGCATAAAAATCCATACAGCTTTTGGGGACTTTGTTTTATAATATCTATACGCAAGTCCGTCTGACTGTTACGCTTTCAAGGCTGCTCCGCTGGTGGAATATTAATGAAATTTGGCAAATTAAAGCTTATATACTAACACATAAGATAAAACAATTCCCATTCTTCAGAACAATAAAAACCGGTATATTGCATAATTGAGGGTAGTTAACACATGTAGTAAAAAAATAAAAGATCAATATTGTACAACATAAATAAAAACAGGCTAGAGTCATATGTTATTAAAACATCATGGCGTCCTTTTTGTTCCAATACCATAAATTTTATAAATTGTTTACTATTATCATAATTATTATTACCATCTTAGCATTCTTTAATGTCGCTATTAAATGCAACATTTTAATAATTTAAAGAATATTTATTCAGAATTGAAACACTTACATGAAACAAAAAAAAGCAAACAAGTTGTATAAATAATAAATTATACACTCGATTTCTTATTTTTATCGATTACTGAGAGGTCGTTGCGTCCCTTGGGTTTTATTTACTAACATTGCATTTATTATAATGGAAACTTTAAATGCGTGACAAGAACGGAACATTGGTGTATGACGTGTTAGAGGGAGACAAAATACGCGTGTTTTGGTGGGTAGGAGTGGTGCAGTATGCGTTTTTGCCGAAGCATTCTGCACCTTTAATGTTGGTATAAGTTATACGCAATAAGAGATATTACAAACGACCTTGGTGGCCGTTGATTATCTTTTCAATAACCCGTGATAGAGTAGGAAATCACAGAAGTATTTATGTGGTACCAAAAAAAACAGTTGCTATAATGTAACAGCCTGTTACTATGCCCACTGCTGGGCTAAGGCCTCCTCTCTCCGTTTTTGGAGAGAAGGATTCGAGCTAAGACCTACCACGCTGCTCCAATGCGGATTGGTAGGTTACACATATCCCTAGAATTCTCTAGAGATATGCAGGTTTCCTCACGATGTTTTCCTTCACCGAAAAGCGTGTGATAAATTGCGATTATCAATTAGACACATAAGGTTTAATAGAAAAACTCATTGGTGCCTGCCCGGGGTTTGAACCTATGTCGTCTCTAGAGAGTCGCACGGTATCACCGCTAGGCTATCACAGCTAGTTGCTATATTATTAGTAAATTATTTTCGCTCTTATTCACCGTCTTGAGTAATCTGACAAGCCAACGAAGAGGTGAAGGACGCAAAATAAAGTTCAAATTGTGACAGCACGTAAAAACAAAAATATTCACAATAACAGGTTATTTTGAGCCTCTTAATATTGCCTAAATATATGTTTAAAAGAACAATGATTGAGTAGTTGTCATAAATATTAACACATTAACTTCAATGCTAAATGCTGTTGATTAACCAAATTAACTTTTAAAAATTATCATTACATAAATAAGAATAAAAATGGATTAAATACTAAATCATACATTTTTTTTAAATTCTATGTCAACTATTTATGTTTAAATAGACTATCAAAGATTTGTAAAGATCCTTTTTTTCTCGCTGCATTAGCTATTCTTTATTAAATTATTATATTATTACTTTTTGTATTTTGACATCGATAATAAAGCGCTTATCTTTTACTTGTTACGCCTGTTTTCCACCATAACTGAGAAAAGAGAAAAAATTAGTTTGGTTTATGACCATATCTGATTGGTGTTCAAAAACCTCTTTTTTGGTGGAAACCGAATACAATAACTTTCTAATGGTTAATCTATCATAAAATTTATTTAATTGACACATTTAAGTTTTCTATACAGTCGCCATTTTATTTATTTATTTATTTATTTATATTTGCTTATTCTACTATTAAATAGCATGCAAATTATAATACCTATTTTTAAATATAATACAAAAAAAACGCTTATCATCTCATTATCTCACAACTTTGTATTTATCTTCTAAATACTATATTAAAGATGCCATTGGTTAGAAGCATTTCTTATTTCGATCTCGCATAAGTATATCCAATCCAATCTATATCTCATTACATAAAAATACGGTACCAACCTTCGCACAAATTATAAACACACGAGTTAACCTTATTTTTACAGTAAATTTTATTTATTATGTTAGAAATAAACGATTGTCATACAATCGTTTATTTCTAGACAATAGTACCGTGATAGTATTCGCAAACTTTTAAAATTTAATGTACCCCAAAAATAAATACAGTTAAAATCGTTTTGTGCAATCTTTTTTTTTATTTTTTACATATATCGAGCACATTAAGAATTATTTTTGAGAGTTCGAAACCAATAAAAGCGTGTTTTTTTTAAATATACTTATTTATCACGCCTTTTTAGCAATAGTAAAAAAAAATTGTAAACTTATTTATTTTATTATATTGACACCAGTTTCTTGATAAATGAACGTTTGAATTAAGTCTGTCGGTCTTTGGCCGTTCAAAGTGGATCAAAATGGAAAATATACACACACATAAAGGTGAAACGAATAGCGTGTAATGACAAATCTCCGCCGCCTGTGACTTAAAACAACATTAGACAAAAGCACTCGCTCGCTGGCCTTCGAGCGACCGGTCCCCGCTTACTTTCGCGTGCACCCACAAGCTATTTCGGCCAACGCTCACTAAACTGCAAGCACTATTAACTTTGCTAATGAATTGAGCGATTGCTAAACATATTTTTTGCGTTACGAATTCCTTTTAGAAAAAAAATTCGTTTATGAAACAAAGTAGTATTCCAATTTGCTCACTTATTCAGAAATCTGGTCAATAGTGACTATAGTAGTACCTCGATAAGTTAAAATCCGAGGGAAGCACGAAATATTTTAAGTTATAGAGTTTTTATCTTATCAAGGGTTTATGTTATGGGCGTAGAGTAGGTGGGATGTAGACTAGATTCGGTGTCAACATTGATAATTTTAATTTAAGTTATAGAGGTTGTATATTTTAAGGTGAACTGACAACCTCAAGTCGCAGGAAATATGAAAAAGCTACTTTTGTTTATTTTTGCCGAATTGTATTACCAAGTTTTGTCACTCCGTAGGTATTTTGTTTTGATGTTGCATCCCGTATCTACTACCTCACCAAAGATCACCTTCAAAAGGTTACAATAATGCGTTCATATATTTATGTTAATTTTCTTTTTTTTTAGTTTTTAGCGAAAATTCTTATGTTTAATTAAGAAATACATAATAATAAAAATGTAATTTAAGAATAAATCACAATATTCCGAGACCTGTACCTATGTCAATCTCCAGCCAAGTCCATTTCTCTCTCTCCGATCTCTCTTTTAAAAGACTGAAACAAGAAACAAACAAACACTTTCACATTTATACTGTAAGTATATATTAGGCATATATTGATTTTTCTCACTTTTTCAACTTTTAGTTTAACGGAGTTTCGTCACCGTTATAAAAAAAATTACACTGTCTGTCTATACACCATTATTTTCCCTTTTGTGCTATATCATTGTTAATCAAATAAAGTGTAATTTTAAAGTGTATCCTTTCTCTACAAAGTCAGAAAACATATCCTAATCGTTCATTTACATCTCAAGATTTGCGCTAAGCAAAGATAAATAGAATAGAGGATAAAACAGCAACTCACGAACAATCAACACGTGTAATGTTGACATAAGCAATCGTACTGGACTGCTAAAATCATAAAGTGGCAAAGTAATTACACATTGACTAAGAGTGTAAGACGTCATTGCGCATCACAGTGTAAGATTTACATATTGATGTGATTGCTGTCACATAAATGGTTATGAAACATGTAATCGTTTTTATAATACGTTCATTTCATATTTAACATATTTCATCACATTTTTTATTATATATATTTTTTTAATATTCTTACTATTTTTATTATCCTCCGTGTCATCTAATATTTTAGCTTAGTTTTAGTTTCAGTTTTGTATTTTTATTTTACCTTTCTCTACACTTATAATTTTAAATTTGTATGTATTATGATTATCCTTTTCATTTGTAACACTGTATATGGAGCATGTTGTGTTCTCCTATAATTGGGGGTACACTTAGCGCATGTGTCAAATCATATTATTACTTTATTTTGTGTACTTCTGTTGGAGTCTCTAGATAAATAAACAAATAAATATCATTGATATTATATTTGTAATTTACGGATACGTGATCAAATCAGAAATGAGGAGATCTGCAGAAGAATCATAGTTACCGATATAGCTCAGAGTGTTGCAAAGCTGATGTGGCGATTGGCGGGGCACATAGTGTGGAGAGCTGATGGGCGTTGGGATCTAAAGGTGTTGGACTGGCGACCTCACACCGGAAAACAGAGTGTTGGTAGACGCGGTTAACCCCTCGAACGATATTTATTTACAACAATATATCACTTATATTTATTCTAAAATCACTTACGCAATTACTATAAAGAATCAGGTTATTGGCTTCATGCTCTCCCCTCTAAAAATCTTGGCACACTTTTAGATAATGAAAGTTTTAGAGTGGCTTCGGGTCTCAGATTGGGAACCGCATTGTGCCTTAAGCACAGATGGTCATGTGGAAAAGAGGTAGACAGTTTTGGCATACACGGGCTTTCATGCCATAGGAGCTCTTGTAGGCTTTTCCGCCATGGTTCTCTTAATGACACCATCAAAAGAGCTCTTGCCACCATCGACATTCCTGCTCTTCTCGAGCCTTCCGGGATATGTCGGGATGATGGCAAGAGAGCAGACGGTCTGACGCTGGTTCCTTGAGAACGGGGATGGGCCCTAATGTAGGACGCAACATGCGTTGATACGTTAGCCTCGTCCCATATCAGGGAAACTGTGTCAAGACCTGGAGCTGCGGCGGAAATGGCCGAATCCGGCAAGCGGCGAAAGTATGCATCTCTCGTTGAGAGTTATATATTTGTGCCGTTTGCAGTTGAGACCCTAGGGCCATGGAGCCAAAGTGCAAAAAAAAAAATATCTGTTTTAACACCTCGGTTGATGGCCTCTTCGGGTGACAAGAGGGCTGGCTCCTTTTTCGCACAAAGAATCAGCTTAGCGATTCAACGCGGAAACGCTGCCAGCATTCTTGGGACCATTCCACGTGGGCATGATTTGTATAGTAGTAGCGTGTAAGTAATTTAAGATAACTTGTACATATTTGTTATAAATAAATAATTTAAAAAAAATCACTATACAAATCATGATCACGTGGAATAGTTCCAAGAATACTGTCAGCGTTTCCGCGTTGATACCCTAAACTGATTCTTTGCGTGCAAGATGAGCTAGCCCTCTTGTTACAATGAGCCTTGAAATATCTTTAAGTAAAGGTAATTTTCTAGGGAACAGTAAGTGTTCTTTTCTTCCTTACACGTATAAAATATTTAAATAGTTTAAACTCGGATTATAATTTATCTGTGTACTTAGATATACAAAAATATTTTTATTTAAATACAAACTGAATCTATTCAAATATAATTATACCAAATTATGTTATGCATTTAAACATTACATCAAACAATTTGTCTTAGTACGACGAGTGCTATATTATCTGTATTAATAAACATATTTATTATATACTTGAATTATAATATAAATTCAAATTAACATAACTATAAAGGCTTCATTTTTACATTTGGTTATGTGTCAATAATCATGAACACCATAGTTTTACGATTCAATCTAGTTAAAAATAGCATTTTTATAGTCCATCCGCTAATCTATTTCGCGACTGTAAAACTTTAGCGTTTACACTGAATAATGAACTTAGATCATTATCCTTTCTAAGCTACCAATCATAAGGATTATTTTAACTCAATTACATGGTTATTTATCTGTACTATTATTTAGTTTTTTTGAAAATAAAATAAAAATAAATAAAATAACACCCTTAATTAATATGCAGTTGCACCCCAGAAAAGATAAAAACCCTAATAAATCTGAATCTTAGAGAAGCTTTATACGGCGGGAACTGATTCCGGGATATCTTTTTTTAATTTGGTCTTAAATGACCGATTTATACGATCTTGTAAATATCTTTCAATAGCCTAAAAACTGGCGAGAAATTGTATTGAAAACCAAACATTATTACAAAACTAAATGTAAAGGCAAATACCAAAATTGACTTTCCAAAGCTGTCTCGATTCGTAACTGGTTACGTAAAACGTTTTCGGTAATCAGGTGGCATGTGGTAGCCAGTGGGTCAAGCATTTAACCAGGTCAATCACTATACTATGGTATGACATTTAGCTCCGCAGATAAAATATCTTATTTTTTATTCTAATTTTAATTCAACATTATATAATTCATAGCAATACTAAAATGTGGGTATGAAAAAAAATTCACTCACATTGATAAAACATTTTAACATAACTGTTTAAACATAATTGTTTTTAAAAGCTTTTATTAAAATGTATTTATGGGAAGGTGGAATCTTTTAAATTAAATTTGACCGACTTTTCGAAGTCCGATCGGGATAAAATTTTTCATACCGTCCAGTCCCAATGATAATGCATGTTTACGATAAGCATGACCTGATGCTGCTGCCATAAATGGCTCCAGGCAGTGGAAATCCTTAACAGTTAAGAGTAAGTAAGTAAAGTAGTAAAGTAACAGCCTGTTTATATCCCACTGCTGGGAATAGGCCTCCTCTCACCGTTTTTTTTTTGGAGAGAAGGATTGGAGCTAAGACCACGCTGCTCTAATGCGGATTGGTAGGTTACACATGTCCCTAGAATACTCCAGAGATATGCAGATGTTTTCCTTCACCGAAAAGCGTGTGATAAATTGCAAATATCAATTAGACACATAAGTTTTTAATAGAAAACTCATTGGTGCCTGCCTGGGTTTGAACCTATGTTCGTCTCTAAGGAGTAGAATGGTCTCACCACACGGCTATCACAGTTAAGAGTAGGGACATGAAATTTTGTTCAAAGATTTTTTTCTATTAACTTTTTATGATCAAAAATAGTAATACAATTTCCAAATTCATTCAATTTTTGCTCAAACAATTAGCTTAGCGATTTAACGCGGAAACGCTGTCAGCATTCTTGGGACCAATCCACGTGGGCGTGATTTGTATAGTACAAGCGTGTAACTAATTCAAGATAGGCATAACTTGTATATCTTTGCTGTAAATCAATGTTTTATATTTAAAGATAAAAAAATTTAATCATCACCATCATCCTCCTGCCCTTATCCCACTCTAAGTGGGGTTGGCACAACATGTTATCAACATGTTGTCACATGATTTGGCTGCGTATTTTACGACCGGCCGCCTGCCTGACGTCAACTTACCTTAACCTCCTTTTACGACACCTCGGTGAGAAATGAGGGTGGTCTATTCTATGCAGCCGGATACCACACGGCACATACCTTAGTCGCCTCTTACGACACCTCGGTAAGAAAGGAGGGTGGTCTATTCTATTCTGCCTGATAACACACGGCGGATAAAAAAAATGTGATTCAATAAAAAAATTGAATCAGAATTATAATTAACATATCTTTTTTCATTATTAAATTACCTAGGGGGTAAGTCATTAGTTTACGATTATTACTGGATTACACAATTAAGACATAAATGTTTTATTAATTATTTCTTAAATTATATTAATTACAAGTAAATATTAAATTAAAACATAAGCGCATTGAAGAAGTTTACATTCTTTTTTACATTATAAGCTTTATAAGAATTTGCTGATTGGAACTGAAAAAAATAATTTGTTTTAAATTTTAATAATTTATTAAGTCGGCATATAAGCAAAAAATATATCACTAACATTTATCATAACATGTTAAAATAATTTAATACATGCAATATTTTCAATATAATATAATATATTCAATATAGTGAAATAATATTCAATATTCACACCGAACTGGGTCACGAAATGCGGATACAAACAGTTCAATTTTAAAGCATATTGGCTTTTAGTAGATCGAAGCAATATATATTCATATACATATTAATTCTGCAATTAACTAAGCAAAAGTCATCTTTATGCTAAGTTAATTTTATATTTTACCGAAAATATCCCAATATATGTGATAGCAATTTGTCAATGTTTTTTTATTTATTTTTTGTTGGAAACATGGCTTTTCAAGAGCAACCACAAGATCAAGATCTTGATGCCTAACACTAGAATTTAACCATCGTCAAATTGTAGATAATTAACTAGCATTATATTTTTATTATAAAAATATAATAATTGAAGAATTAAAATATGAATGCAGATAAAGGCTTAATCTTTAACCTACCATCATTATAAATTAAATTGTATTCTTATTCCGGAATAATCAAACAGGCGATTATTGTTACTCTGTGAAAGCCGTTAGAGCTAATACCTTATTGACAATAAGATAAAACTCTCGGTTTATTCTAGAAAAATGCTATCCATGACGAGATTCTATCATGTACTTTGACTTGTCTACAGAAAAGCTTAAATTAAGTAATAGAAATATGCTTATACGTAAAGCATATTACACAATTAATTTGAAAATGTTTAAAAGATTAACCGTCGAGTTTCTTGCTGGTTCCTCTCGGTAAGAGCGACATTCCAAACCAGTTGTAGCTTCATTAAATCTAATTGATCCTTGTCGATTCAAAAGTCCTTTAAAAAGCTAACTTGATTAAAGATTTTTTGATTTGATTTGACTAATAAAGTCTTATTTCGTACCTCAATATCATATCATAGAGTACTTTAACTACAGAAAATTGTATTCAAATAAAAATTATAAGTCTTATGTACAGTTTAAAACCTATCAGCCAAAAAAGGGCATTGTAAATTGACGTATGATGAAGCGTCTAACTAAACATGTATGGATTTACCAAAAGGCTTAAGTGACGTTTACTCAACATGTTAGCAGTTTTTGTTAGTGGGTGATCGTAACGTGCTAATCCAGCGACATCACGGCTGAGAAGTTGCCGATCACGATCATGTTACATCGTGTAAGGTCACGTCACTAGCGTTTTGTTCAGTAAATCACAACCTTGTAATTTATTTTGTAAGGAATATCCTCCAACGCCAGTATACCATAAAGAGAGATCTGATACATAAGTGATGTGATCGATCAACTCTAATGATCGTCGTGATTAAATGACAAGAATACCAATAGTACTATAACGATACAGTTAACGACAGAATGTCTTTGTTAAACTGTAGTTTACTGTACACACAAAAGAAAGTTATTTGAAGGATGGTATTGTCCTCTTAGATTAAGAAGCTGTGATAGCCAAGCGGTGGGACTACCGTGCGACTCTCTAGAGACGACATGGTTTCGAACCCCGGGCAGGCACCAATGAGTTTTTCTATTAAAACTTATGTGTCTAATTGATAATTGCAATTTATCACACGCTTTTCGGTGAAGGAAAACATCGTGAGGAAACCTGCATATCTCTAGAGAATTCTAGGGATATGTGTAACCTACCAATCCGCATTGGAGCAGCGTGGTAGGTCTTAGCTCCAATCCTTCTCTCCGAAAACGGAGAGAGGAGGCCTTAGCCCAGCAGTGGGCATAGTAACAGGCCGTTACTTTACTTACTTTACTTTACTATTGTCCTCTTGCTGACTCTTTGTAACTTAAATATTAGATTATATTACTCAATAGGTTATGTTATAGTCATTGCTTAGCGTGGTGAAACCAGCGTCGGAAGCGTCACTTCTGAAAATGCTGAGTAGATCAGACATTTTTGGATAACACACTATACTGTTTTTAGCTTTATCATTATTTTATATTCATAACTGTTTTTATTTTTAGATTAAGTTAATTATAGTTAATTTTAATTTTATTTGTTAATAGTTTAAAATTGTGTTTAGTACCATATAAATAAATCATTCATTCATTGACTCACATTGCCACAAGAACTTCCCTCTTCTTGAATTTATTTTAAATTTCACAATAATTGCATTATGGATTGAGTTACAGATATATATTGAGGCTCGCACTAGGTCGCCCTGTATCGCGAATATCAACCTTAAAAAAAATAGTACATTATTATAAAAAAAATTAAATGAATGGATATGAACCTATAACTCCACCCTCATAAGTATATGCTGCTTACACTTAACCCAGACGTTACTAGAATTGACTACACAAGTATGTCAATATAATGTAATAAAAGTACACGATGGTTCGTAGATCTAAATTTAGCACATAAACTGCCTGTTAGAAACACACTGCCAAGAATAGCCCTCCTCTCTCCCTTTGGAGATAAGCTTTAAAAAAAAGTAAAGTAAAGTAGCGGCCTGTTACAATCCCACTGCTGGGAATAGGTTTCCTCTCTCCGTTTCTGGAGAGAAGGGTTGGAGCTAAGACCTATCACGCTGCTCCAATGCGGTTTGGTAGGTTACACATATCTCCAGAATTCTCTAGAGATAGCAGATTTTCTCACGATGTTTTCCTTCACCGAAAAGCGTGTGATAAATTGCAATTATCAATTAGACACATCAGTTTTAATAGAAAAACTCATTGGTGCCTGCCCGGGTTTGAACTCGTGTTCCCCTCGAAAGAGTCGCACGGTCTCACCGCTGGGCTATCACGGCTTTTTTATAAGCTAAGCTTTTATGAGATAAGCTTTTAGCTGCTCCAATTCGGGTTGTTATTACGCTCAACAGTATTTTCGACGCGTGATGGATTTGCAGCGTGAAAACCTGTTAAGGGTTTATTATCAACCCCATTCATTGTTGCCATAAAAAATCCTAATTACTAATTTAAAACGCTAAAAAAGTTACAATATTTAATATAGTTGCTTGGAAAACATTTCTTAAGCAATATACTTAATGGAGTAAATATAAAATTAATTGTTTTGTCAAAAATTAAACTTTTTTCTTTCTTTTCAGATTGCAAACTGCGACCCGTGACTGTGAGCGTGACTTGTGGTCTTAACAAACAATCGGTTGACATAAATTAATCGATTACTGTTAAACGAATAACTAACCGAACAACCGGTCTTTACAAAATGTGTTTATGCTATTGCTAAGGTTGTGAAAACTGTACTGTAGTTAAATTTCTTTGAAAAACTTGCGTAGGACTAAGTTATTGAGAAGAATTTGTGGAAGCAGAGTGTTAATATTGGGCGACGCTCAATACTCGACCTTTATTTTCTTGGTAAGTTTTCAAAATCTGTTTATTTGTATGCCTAATTTGACGTTTATTTTTGAACGGATAATCGAAAGCGTTAAGTTTATTAAATTCGTAAACCACTCATCAATCGCAATATAGTCTATGAATGAAGATAATTCTTTTATTGCACACCACAAAAAAAATACATAGCACTATAATTTAATAAAAATAAGGTTACACAATCTGCAATCTTTTCCAGACAACCAGCTCAGTAAGAGGACATACCTATGGATATAAGGTAGATAGGTAGTCTATATATTCAAAATAGTCCCTAAAAGCCTTCTCTCTGTATGTGTTTTATCTCTGTCGGTTTTCTCAAAATCTATTGAACGGATTTTACTAAAAGTTAGTGTATTCTTCCAGCATGTTTGAGTTTATAATAATAAAATAATGGTGGTTTTGTATAAATTGTGTTGTTTTAAAAACACTCGTCTAGTGGGAGCTTTAGTCGCTTGCGCCGCGTAAACTAGAGATACACTAACCCCTCGTGCGCACGAGAGGATTTTTATCGTACGTTAAAATTACGTCGAATTGATACAATATCTAAATCGCGACGTATTTTATCGTGCAGTGTTGCATTTAAAGCGTTAGACGTTTGGCGTTAAGCCGAATATACCATACGAAACTTCTTATAACGCATATTGCGGAATTTTAACGCGACGTATTTTTTACGCCCGTGCGTACGAGAGGTTCAGTATGAACTAGAGAATTGTAGATCTAAAAAAAACACTACTACTACTACACTAAAAAGTCCGGAACAGCATGTCTCTATTTCTTACTTTTAATGGACAATAACTACGTTTACGTTCAAAATTTTGAATTGATACACTGATTTCCACGCGGCCAAAGCCGCAAGCACAGTTAGTTATAAATAGTAAACTTAAAACATATATCGGTTTTATGTCTTTGATGAGGTAATGTATTTTGTCAACCTAATATATCTTCAATTATGAAATACAATATATTAAATAAATATCTATTGCCATTGCCTTAACACGAATTTTCTATTGATATATTCATAATGTTCGCTACATTGACTCAGTTGCAGAGAATTTCGATTGTTAAGGTCATTGCTTATTTTTATCAACAAAGATGAATCACGCATCATGCATTCTTTATCACTGCTTCTCAATAAAAACTCTTTTCGTAAGTTCTATTGTAACTATATCCGTGATACAAACGACATTTCATTATCTATTATACCTTGCATGTAAGCCTGAGGTTAAATTTAATTAGAATTTTTAGGAAAATTCTGTTTTCATAACGTTTCTCAATAGTAGTCGACAGATATACTCGTAAGTAAGCCTAAATAAATGAGCCATTAAAGCTTCTTGATTACTTGTCGATGATGTTTTCCTTTTGCAAAATAAAAATTATTAGTAAATTCATAGTCAAATTAATACAGGATCTTTTATTAAATAAAAACATTATTGCTTTGCCATTTCAACAACAATAACAATAAACAATAACAATAAACCAAATAGGCGGCAAAATATCGTTTTGTGGCGATAATGACTCAAAGGGTATCAACACGAAATATGGCTGAGATGCATTTCGTCAATACGTTTTAATTTTAAGGTAACTTTTGGTAAGGTTGATGAACAAAAGTCAATAATCCGTATTAGATGCTTTATTAAGTGGCCATTTAAAGACGTAATGAAACGGATATTACTAGTAGTTTCATGTATTTAAAAAGTTTAAAAATACCATGGCGATGACGTCATTGCGACTTTAATACTGTCTAAAAACTACCTATCTACTTAAATAGTACGAAGTATTTGATAAGCACAAACAGGTAAGTCATATTAAATGTGAATATTATTTGCGAATATTTATTTGCGTATTATCTCGTTGCCATTTAAAAATTTTTATATGTATGTAAAATGTCATAATTGCCAATAAAAAATTAAATTAATTTGAGAAGTAATTGCAGCTACAGTACTACAGTACAGGTATTTTAAAGTACATAGATTTCCATCGTCATTCGGTTCTCCTGACACCATTCCACTTTTCGATGACAACCTTTATTGTGAGATGAAGGCCGCCAGTGTGTAAAACGGATGATTTGTAATGGGTGTTTTGTATAGAAAACAATCATTATGGTATTGTTTTTTTTTATACATTGGATTTTAATCCTATAATTTATTTGAGGTCTCAAATATTTTATTAAACAATAGTAATAAGTATATTTATGTTTTTACTTCAATTTATTGTCACTTAATTGGCCCGAATACGTGTTTTCGCAAAAATCAAATGACAGTATTAGCTGTCTTACTAATAGAGTTATTATATTTAGAGTAGGCAAGGCAGCATAAAATGTGCCATATTATCGTACCATTAGGAGTAAGTAAATAGAGGCGATCGTTCGATCTCTCTTTTTTGCGTGATTCGACAAAGATGAAGTATACGAGTGTCATCTTCCCTCTCACTTATAGGCCTGTTTATGGCTCACCTACTCGAAGTATAATAACTCTATGGTCCTACGTTCTTACTTTAAGAGCGCAGGAGTTGTATCTTAGTAGAAATAGCATAGTTGCCTTAAATAATAAAGTTGTGTGAATGGAAGAAAATTAATTAGACGGACTTGTTATAACTAGATGTTTTGTTGTCTTGCTAAGATACAATTTAAGTCTGCGAGATTCCCTACGAGAGAAGTTTAAGGAAATAGGTATTGTTACTTTGGCTTCACAGTATATTTTTAGCAATCTAATGTTTGTGCATAAGAATATACATAATTATAAAAGGATTGGCGATGTATATAATAGACAAAGTAGGAACCGATATAAGCTTGCGGTTCCTACTTTGCGCCTTGCAAAAGTAAATAAGTCATTTGCGGGTTTGGGTATAAGATTCTATAATAAAATAAAGCAATCGATTTTATCTTTGCCACTACTACTTAAAGGGAAGCTGATACAAAAAACCTACTATACTATTGAGGATTATATAGATGATAAAATGCGTGGATATAGCTACTCCTCTACCCCTGTACAAGATAGTAATAACCAAATGTAATTAGTTATAAGAATTTTATTTGAAAAGAGCAACCACCGAGTTTCTTGCCGACTCTTCTCGGTAGAAGCAGCTTTCCGAACCAGCGCTAGATTTTGACGATTCAATGGCACTTGTTAACAAGTTTACTTAAATAAAGAATATTTTGTATTTAAATTGGAATTTGACAAAGATATTAAAAAAGTATTCGATTTGAACAAAAAATTAAGGAGAATAACGTTAAAAATATCGTACTGCAATATAATATTACTCCAAAATGACATATTGACGTTATACTTATAACAACTACATGAATTTGTATCTGTGATCATCACTTAATTTGACAGCTGCAATTATATAGAATTTTCGATATAGTAATATAAGGATTGATAGTCTTCGATTTGAGTTGGATACTATACAATCTTTTTTTCAAGTAACTCAGTGACAAGTTGACAATACGGTAGCTGTTCCGGTTGCTGATGATCTTGCCCTTGCAGAATCACCAAGGTCAAGGGCGTAATATTGTTCACACTACTTGACTCGGAAAATCATCCGTAACAGTCTTTTATGTGTTATTTAATTTTACTACGGCTGATTACGCCTCGTTACGCGTTATAAATTAGATATCTTCTAATAATAGAACTGACCTTATAAACCTTCAACAAAAGGCTTTAAAATTTGACAGAAAAAGTTGTTTATTTATAATCGATATTTACTAAAAAATTAATTGATGAATGATGACAAAACTATATTTTTTACTTCAAAATGAGTAAACACGTTAAGTAAACACGGTGTCGTAAATAAAAGGCAGTAAAACTAGTTAATTATAATTTCATATTGAATAGAAGTTTTAATGAATACTTCCAATTTTTATATTTCAGCTATTTTTAATTTATCTTTTTACTTTGGCACAATGTTTAACCTGTTTAACTTATGAAGAGTATAATAATGATAGTTAGTTTCTTCTCAAGATATTGCTTTAATAGCTCTTTTAACAAACAATATCAATAAATATAAGAAATTTAAATTGGATCTATAAAAATTAAATAAAATGAGTTACATTAAAAGATCATAAAAAGTACAGGGATGAATGTATTAAGTCTTCACTATATATTAAAAACTTTAAAAAGTATCTTGTCAATAGGTTTCGTATGAAATTATTTGTTATCTATTGCTGTATTTCGTATTCTAATACATGAGTAATTGAAGCCAAATAAATACAAAATAAATCCCACATCATTAATGTTGAGAGACCGGCTATACTCACGTCTTATTTTATCGGATGAGCCCGACTAGTTTCAAGCCCATCGCGGCGGGAACTGATTCCCGCCGCGATAACACCGCGTAAAGAGCTCATGAATAAGAGCCCCGTATGGGCTTGAAACTAGTCGGGCTCATCCGATAAAATAAGACGTGAGTATAGCCGGTCTCTCAACATTAATAATGAATACCACTCACGATAGTTTAAATTCAAAAATCCCACATCTGGCAATATATAAATAAAAAAAAACATAATAAAGAAAGATTCTATTTTAAAATGAGAAAAAGCCATAAAATTCAAAATTTATTTAAATTATAATTCAAATTCACAGCGATAATAGTTTCACAGTGAGTGGTTCTAACATAGCCTTCAAAGGTGAAGGACATTCGCAAGCAATTTTATTGTCACGCGGTGTGCGTAGGAAAATCATCCCCACTGTTGTATTGCCATTTGTCATGCACAATAGGCTCCTAGGCAAATTTTCGCATTATACTTTGCTAGCCGAATTATGCGGTATTTATCCCATTGAAACTAAAATAAAGTTCAACATTTCTATTGTCAAATAGTTTGTTAGTTTTCGAATGTTATAGCTCAGTTTTACAATATTTTGATGAATAATACTTACTGTTTCAATAATTTATATCATTTTTATTTGGTACTCTGTAAATCACTTGCTAAAACGTTAGTTATAAAATTTAATGTTTGTTAATATCGCAAGTTAGATAATCGTTTTGTAATTGTTAACAAAGTAATTTGTTCATACAGCCATTCTCCAAATTAAATTTCAACAAATCTCACATTCTAAAACAAGGTTATTGATAAGTTGGCTTTTAATTACTTAAAAGTATTTAAACTTATCTAAAGATTTATTATCCATACAAACAATATAAATTTATTTATTCTTCTTTGAAGTGTCAACGAAACGACATGATTTTTTGTATGAAAATAGTGCTACGTACAGAGGTTCGTGGATTTTGATGAAAATACTTGATGACTCATTAAAAACACCTAATTCAAATTTTCACTACAAACTTAGTACTTACAGTCTCTACGCAGTCTATTGTGCAACAAGAAAGCCGAGGTCACTATTATTTAACTCTTATATTTTCGCATTGTAATTCGCCTCTTGATCGCTATTGGCAAACTGAACGTCGAAGCGCACGAAACGTCCACTTATATATCGAACGAACCGATCACGACAATGTTCGCGAACGTTCGTGAGTCCTAGGGGAGATCGTAAACAAATCTTTCGTAATTCGTAAAATTTAATTTAAATTTTACGAATTTACGAATTTAATTTTAAATTAAATTTAATATAAATTTAAATTAAAATTCGTAAGCCTGAATGTTACAGAGAATTAGCGTCAAGCTAATTTGAACTCTATGATATATAGTTTACGAACTCTTTTACACATTCGTAAACAGTCCCTGTCCAATTTGAACTTTATGCCATATGCATTACGAACTCTTTTCGCATGTTCATAACAATAATTTTAGAGCTTGGAAATTTAGGGGTGGAGTGATACTACTTTCTTATTAGTAATATATAGTTTACGAACTCTTTTACACATTCGTAAACAGTCCCTGTCCAATTTGAACTTTATGCCATATGCATTACGAACTCTTTTCGCATGTTCATAACAATAATTTTAGAGCTTGGAAATTTAGGGGGGGAGTGATACTACTTTCTTATTAGTAAATTCCACGCAGACGAAGCCGCGTAAAAAAGATTAGTATGATTAATTGAAGAGGTTAAAATGCTTTCGATAATTAAATATACAAGTCCTTGCCTTCAATAATTATTAAACTTAACATTTTCGTTCCGGTCGAAGCGACTTTGGCGGTTATGTTACCACACTACCGACAAGGTCGTACTGTCGATTTTGAAGTGTGCCACGTTGACATGTTGAAACGATACTGAATACTTTTAATAATATATAATACGCCTAGTTTTCTTACACTATATTTTACATTAATAAGCTATATAATATATGTAGATAACCAGTGACAACCCAGCGGTGAGACCGTGCAAATCTTTCGAGAGGGTTGAGTTTTTCTGTCAAAACTTAATTATTCATTATTATTTTTTAATGCTTTTTTGTACAAAATGACATATGACTAACTGTTTTAAGTTAAATTTACACTATACATATGTATCTAATTGATAAGTGCAATTTATCAAACGCTTTTCGGTGAAGGACAACATCGATAGGAAACCTGCATATAATATGTCTAGAGAATTTTGGAGATATGTGTAAACTACCAATCCGCATTGGAGCAGTAGGGTGGGTCTTAGCTCCAATCAATCTCCAAAAATGGCAGAGCAGGACTGTACCTGGCAGTTGCACTTTCATATTTTTGTTCATCCTCATATGGAGATCTTTCTCCTTATCTTTGAATTTGGCATTCATTTTATAACCTGTATCTATTTTTTTTACGCCAGTCCAGTTCTTGTAAACGAAAACAATATGAGAAGCCGGTGTTAAATAAAATGGAAGATATGATATTTACCACTGCGCATTAAATGTTCTTATGCACATAACTTGTCGATGTAATTGACGGTAAACAAGTGGTAATATTTTATGTACTTGCATCTCGGACGCCGCCGCGCCGGTAAGATCGCGGTTGGTAAATAAATGTTTATACAACTTCACTTTTCACAGCTTTCGCTTTTATTCTGTATAAGATTACATTTTTTTAATAAAACCAGTAGAAAGATATATTATACAAAATAGTTAGAAAATCAGCTGGCAGAACATAACGACTACTTACATTATACGTTGTATTTCAAAGACTGAAAAAAAAGAAAAACGGTAACAAATTAGAAGCCGAAAGATAAGATAAGTTAAAGTTTATAACCTTTACTTATCTTGATCACAAAATTTCACTATTCTAAACTATTGTGTAACTACGTCAAATATTTGTTTGAATGAAATTTGTTCCCACTTCTTTGTAAATTTGAACTTAGGGTCTTTTCTCACAAAAAATATAATCCTAGCTATCTAATCTTGTTACAAGAGTCCACGTATCCATGTGATTCATACTTTAAAGTTTTTACACTTTTAAATAATTAAGAAATCGTCTTCCGCCCATATACTTCCTAAGTACAGAGTGTGGCCAAGTAATAAATTTCAACTAAACCGTTCTACTATACAGTATATGGAAGTAAAGATTTCGCTGTTGCAGTCAATGTTCTCGAATATTTATGCGTATGTCTTATTACACGTCTTGAAGGGAAAGTGCAGGGAGTGGCTGTAAGACAGGATTCCTTAAGGTGTAAAAACTGCCACTATAAAAAGCAAAGTTGTGCAACTTAATTTATGTTAATACCGCCTCAAGTGATCCACGATTTTACATTTGAATTAATTCCAAATTCATGTATACTTTACTTAATTTTCTTATATTGATTCAGTTTCACTTCAACATCTTATCTTGAATGAATTTTGAACTTTTTCTTTCCTCTTTCGCTTCAACCTTGCACCCGACTGCTTTCACGAGAAACTTATTTAGATTTATTTCCGTCTGTAATATTTTAAAGGAGGCTCCAAATCAAACAGTAAAAAGGAACCGCGTTCAAAACCTAGAAGCGCATCACCTTACCTGCGAGAATAATCTCAAAACAGAGAAAAAAAATGGTTAAAGGGTTGTTTGGATATAGCAACAGACATTATATTTTATGTTTCTCAAAAACATTTCTTCAAGGATCTTTTTCTTGATAAAAATGCTAAGGATCTAGAAACGATCACAAGTGTATCTGGAAATGTTACTAAAATACTATCGAAACTGTATTATCTAATCCTTATATCATTTAAGTGCTGTAATGCATACTTAGAATTCTTAAGAGATATGTAGGATTTTTTCACCAAGTTTCTCTTCGCTGATAAGCGCATCAAATAAATATCACTCAGAGATATAAATTTTCTACATAATTTATCATAATTTATAGTATCCGGGACTTAAACCTGTGGACTCATACTTGAGGTCACACATTCGCTCATCAGGGATTTTAATCGAAAGTGCTGAACATTAACTGTGGAAAGCTCACGGTTCCGTTTCCGCGAACCTGTTCTTCTTTATGTAACCGGCGTATAACATTTTCTGCCTCACAGTGAAATATTACGTCAATTTAATTGAAATTAACCTGTGGTCGTTTTTAATTAGTTATATAATTTTTTTCGATGACTATAAAATTGATAACTCCTATCCATTTTCTTTAATATATTCTCATGTGTATATGTTTTTGATTTTTAAAGTATAAAGATATTTGACTTTAACTTGGTCCGCCGTGTGGTATCCAGCTGAGTAGAATAGACCACCCTCATTTCTTACCGAGGTGTCGTAAAATACGACTAAGGTAAGATGACGTCAGGCAGGCGGCCGGTCGTAAAATACGTAGCCAAATCATGTGACAACATATTTATAACATGTTGTGCCGACCCCATTTAGAGTGGGATAAGGGCAGGTGGAGGAGGAGGAACGATATTTAACTTGGTATTTGATGATGATTATGTGAAATTTAATGAATTTCATTATGCGCAGTAAAAAATTATAAAGTCGTTATGATTTATTGCAACCTACCTATCAAGAGTAACCTACTACTCTGCGGAGATCCATAATACAAGCGTAATAATGGAGGTTTGTGCATGTGTTTTAACGAATCCTGGATAAATCAGGTATGAGAATGCCTAGTCCACTCTACATTTAGCATTATATATTTTTTATATTTGCGTTATTGCGGATAAAAGCAAAATTTCATTAATACTTTTGTAAAGTTGTTATGGTCAAATAGTATAACCACTTGTAACTTGTCAAGGCTCGTAGCTTCAAACCTCAGGAAAACTTATGATTTGTCTATTATAACTTAATTGATATTTAGAAATCATACTACGCTTTTAGGTGAACACTGATACGTTGCCTTGTAACTTGCCAAGGCTCGTAGCTTCAAACCTCAGGAAAACTTATGATTTTACTATTATAACTTAATTGATATTTAGAAATCATACGCTTTTAAGTGAACATTGAAATGCTGATCCGTTGCCTTTAGACCGTATTATAATATGTAAGAATATATTGACAGTAATAAAGTGTATATATATAATCACAAATCCTTCCTACTTATGCTATAGATATTTTCCCAATTTTTATTAGTTTTATTAAAAAAAATAATAATAATAAGATTGTGATATAGCATAAAGTAAAACTCGTAGTAAAACTATATAATCGTATTACCTACATTACGTTGACATGAGATGGAATTTCGCCCCCCGAGGCGAATTTTTGGCATGAAATGCGAAAGGACCGCCTAATCAACGTCCGTTACTAAAAGTTTTTGCGGCTCTTAAATTCGAAGCGACTGAAGCGAATTTAATTATAAGAAATTCAATTTCTCGTACACATAACGTTTAGATTTTGTCTATATTTAGACAAATAAAACTTATGTGAAGACGGGACTTCAAAACGAATATTACCAACATCTACCTTCCGCACGTTCTTATTTTTTCGTGACTATTTTTTTCTTTATTGCACAAAAAATGTAATGACTTATAATTATTTAAACAAGAGAATTTTAGCATAACTTCATTGCTGATACAGCATTCGCCGTCTTTCTTAGCTCGAGAGGTTAAGGTATGCTTTATTAGTGATTCCCAATCGGAAAGCTATCGGTTGCGGAGTTTTAGAACGACTTTCTCCGATGCTAATAGGGTTTCTGCGCATTAATCTTCTTTTTTGTAAACTCGACTAAGTCCCGGCCTTAAACGCTCTAAAAGCTATTAGGACTAACACCATGCAGTCAGTTCGAAAAAAAACAATATTCCATTTCAAAACTAAATATTCAATGATGTAGAAAAAACGATTTAACAAGTATTCTAGAAACATTTAACGATCTACAGTTAACACTTTACAGCAAAATGAGCAGATTCGCGTCTCGGAACAATTAATTAAGCTGAATTTTAGATACGATGACCTCAACTTGCTAAGATTAGCGATTTTGTTACTTAAACGCCTTAAGCATTTCTAATTACAGGTTTACGCAATTCCCCTGTTATTTTTTCATCGTTGTAAAAAGTCTGCGTTACATTGACTAATGAGTATTACTTTTATAGTTAACAAGAACATTTTATTGATGTTTTGTGTATTCATTTGCGCGTTTAAAAAGCGTTCTTACTCAATTTTTTATGAGCTAATCCATAATTCCAGCAACCAGACACCGAAGTTGTTTCTTTTTATAACAGTATAACAGCGTTGTTTTTAGATTAAATAGCTCGTTGCGAAATTTAATCTCAAACCTTGATATCTCTATGATATTTTGTTTTTTTGATTGCATTTTAACATTTTGCATAAGTAGCATTTTTGTGACTATGTATCATAATTATCTTCCTTTTGACCTGTTAAATAAAGCTTAAATAATCATTTCAATTCAATTCATCAATCAATTCAATTCATCATTCAATTCAATTGAATTTCAAGCTTTGCGATTTTATCGTGGAGTCTATCTCCTGATGATGCTTCGGTTGCGGGGCGAAATAATTGTTGAGTTTGTGATAGTGAACGTGTATAGTGCTTGTGTATTGTGATGGCAGTGGTGGAGGTTTGTGCATGTATTTTTATGAATCCTGCATGTATGCGGGTATGAAAAAACCGATAGTCCACTATACATTCAGCACTATATATATTGTCTATTTACTGTATCGCGGATTATAGTTAAAAATTATTAAAGAATTTTATTATTACTTTTGTCTTAAATAATCAGTTAAAAAAACAGGCGCAAAAAGAAAAGTAATCTATTCGGTGTGCGGACACAAAAAAATGACCAATAGACGCACTTGGATTTACCATATAAGTAGGGATGAGACGTTTTAAAAATACAAGTTGTATAACTTTTGTGTTTCAACCCCTAACCAGATGCGGTCACGCGATGCTTTGCATTTTCGCTTTCAATTCCTCTAATATTTTGACGTTATTTAGTTTTAATTTGAAATATTAATGTGATATATATGACGTGAAAATGCACTTATGTTACAGATAACTAACGTTTTTTACTTGATAAGATTTGCTATGCGCAGCCACAACATTTATATCCGTTGAATTCATTTTTCAAAATTTAAAATTAACAACTTAGCTTGTAACAGACGAACGTACCCTTCTAAACGGACGATAAAGTTAAAAGGAAAAACCACCACTATCATTTGCTAGCGCCTAAAATAAAATTTCACAACATCTAAGATGGAACAGATTTAATACCATCTCCTAAATAGTTTTATTTATGCTGCATTTTTCCTGGTTATTTAAAAAAAATATTAGAATACCAAATATGTTTTTTCAAATTCAATTTCAAAATATTCTTTTTTCAAGTAAACTTGTAAACAAGTGCTTTTAAATCTTCAACTTTACTGCTGGTTCGGAAAGCTGTTCCTACCGAGAAGAACCAGCAAGAAACTCGGAGGTTGCTCTTTTTAAAATATAAATCATAAAACTAGTTACATTTAGTTATTACTGTCTTGTACACGGTAGAAGTGCACCAATATCCACACATCCTTATCATCTAAGTAATCTTCAACAATATAGTAGGCATTCTGTATCAGCCTCTTTTTAACAGTGTTTTTAAACTGCTGTAATGGCATGGCGAAAATTGGTTTCGAAATTTTATTATAGAATCTTATACCCATGCATCGCGGACTTTATTGAATAATAAATCGACGATCTTTCGAAACTGTGTGTGGTCGAACAAGATAAAAAAATGATGGAACTAATTAGTAATAAAGACGAGCCTATATTTCTAAGTTTAAATAAATCTCGCGCAATCAACGAGAAACGCTTAAAAAAAGACCTTGACGAAATGAAAGAAAAGGTTTTATTCATTTTTAATGCATATTCTTGTATTATGGCGCAACGTTCATTTATCTCAGCGTTGCGTCAGTCAAGTCGATTCTAAATTGTGCTTCTGTTATGCAGACTATTTATAAAATACTAGCTGTGACCGCGGTTTCGCCCGTTTGAAAATCGGCGTGTCGCAAAGCGCATAAATCCTTTATTAAATAAAAATATGAATATGTAAGTAGTTATTGTAAGTTGAACAAAAAAACAGAGACATGCTATCGCGGACTTAATGTGGTATTTTAGTAGATCTACAATTGTCTTGTAAATAATTTTTAGAATTAGGCATTACTTTGCGGGGATTTATTTTAATTCTCTTGTACATTATTTTAGTGTATATCTGCTGGTATGGACGACGCGCGCTAGTACAGCTGCTAGCAGACGAGTTTTTTGGAACTGCGCAACCGCTTGAACTTAAATTTTCATAAAACCGTAATGTCCTAATAAACTTAACCTAAAACTTACGCAAGAATGTGACTATCTTTAAATAAAAACTGTACAAAAAAACGTCGGGTAGATTTTGAGAAAATCTATCACATGCCTTACCTTTTGATGACTTTTTTAATTATAATTATAGATATATATTTTTACAATATTGACTGGGCCGTTGGCGCAGGTGGCAATGACCCAGCCTTCAGCTCCATGGATCGCGGATTCGATTCCCGCCGACGGCCCACATTTTCTATATACAATTTGTTGGTTCAGCGAGTCTGGGTGTTTATTTATTATTTAGTTATTACATCAAAATACACACAACATTAATACTGTACATTGAGCAACTAGAAATAAGTAGTATTTTAATTAGAATAACAACTTTCAAATTAAGTTAAGACAACTGAAAGATACGATTAAACTAATCTTATTTATTATATCAGATTATATATATCAGCTATAAAATATAACTGAGAGTTTAAGATCATCATTTATCATTTATTTAAAAAAAATCACTTATAGCCCGAACTAAAATAGCCAGTTGTTGTGTAATTAATAAATTTTTTTTTTAAATATATAATATTTGTATATATTAACTAGTTGTCTGTCACCTGTAACACAAATACTAAGTTATTTGCTTCCGGGATAGACTACCGTTTGTGTAATTGTCCCATATATTAAAATATTTAATAGATAAACTACGTATTTCTGTAAAAGTTAGTTAAGCATCTCATGTTTAATTGGTTGTCAAAGGAGGACGACCAAAGAAAGTCAGTGAGGTGTAGAAAAAATTCGCACGCCTGAAAGCGACCATAATTTATAATTAGACTTTCAACGCCATTCAGCTCTTACTCGTACTATAATCGCCAAAGAATAATATGACTTTAGTTCGAGGGTGCCTTAAAGTCCATTAAAATTACTACGGAATTTTCCTGAAATAATTAAATCGATTTAAGAGACAGTATTAAGAGACAGTACGCTTTTAAAGCTACCAGCAACTTTCATTTCAACAGTTTTAGAGTGGCATGTCGTTTGTTTAAGTCTAACTAGATTCAATTAAGCACAACAAGAATGGACCTTTCTAAATCTAGTTTATAGGCAATATGTTGTCCGGATATCAGGATATAGGAAAGTAGTCATTGAAGCCCACATTACACGCAACAACTTTCGTTGAACATAGTATGTGTTGTTGAAGGACTTATCACATACCAACATGTCGCTTTCAGCTCTCAATCTAAGCAAATCTAGCTTTAAGTGTTATATAAAATTAATTCAATCAATAAACTTATAGTACCCGCATTAAATAATGCAAATGAATGTTTAGAACGAAACAGCCAGCCAGTTCGGTTTCGTAGAGCGCTGTCACTGTCACTCAGTTAGTATGTGACGTTTCGCACGGGTTCATCTATCTGTGCGACAGAGACAATGCTCTATGGGGCAGAATCTAGCCGATTTCTCATTAAGCCTCGATGTGTATTATTTATTGCCGGATACTATACATTAATTTATCGCATTCGATATGTGCATCAACACTTCACCTTGTGTTATTGTTTATAATGATATAAAATCTTAACAAACTAGCTTCTGACCGTAGCTTTATCTATGTCACTTTGCGACAATTCACTAAAGACCACATCAAAACAAAAACTATTTCATTAATTTAAAATGTTATTATAAATTTTTAATCAACATTTTTTTTCCACATAAAAACTATTTCAATTTATACAGCGATTTAGTCGAATAAATGTCGATACCATGTGTTAAAACTAAAATTTGTTTAAAAAAAAGGATAAATTAGTCAATGGTTTAGAGCAGTGAATAGGCAAAGTATGGCTCGCGGGCCAAATCGCGCCCACGAAATCATTTAATCCGGCCCGCGAAGGGTCCTTCGACATGGATAGTATACAATAACGCTATAATTACATTTTGACACATGCATTTTTTTCTATAACTCTGGTCCTCCTCTAAAATTCCTCTAACTTTGTGGCCCCGATAAAAAAGTTAGCTCACCACTGGGCTTAGAGCCTAATCTTCGACTGCTCTGTTGGCGCAGTGGGTAGTGACACTGCCTTCAGCTCCGCGGGTAGTGGGCTCGATTTCCATTGAACCTGGGTGTATATTTGTATTTAAGTATGTATTTAAAATTATATATGTAGTATATCTAGCAGTTGTCCGTCACCGATAACACAAGTATTAAGTTACTTACTTTGGGGATGGACGACCGTGTGTGTAAGTGTCCCATATATTTATTTATTTGTGCTTTCTGATAAATATTTCACAACTATAATAAGAGAAATTAGCATCGTTTAATTTTGTGTGTCATACTAAACAAAACCAAGGGTCAAAAAGTTTAGTTAAATAATAAATTTAGTTAACACAGCCTTGACATAGCGTTTTATTAATTTAGTGACACCAATTCATTATACGCGTACAGTCTCAATAGTTATTTTTTGTAGCTATTCAAAGAATAAATTCGCGTAGTAATAATAAACAGAACATTTTTTTATTATTTGTTAGTTATAGACAAATTAAATGAAAATTAATAATGAAGCTATAATATTCTAGTGATGAAATCGTGCGACTTTCTAGAGAAGAATATTGGTTCAAACCCTGGGTAGACACCAATGAGTTTTTCAATAAAAAAAATGTTGTGTCTTATTGATAATTGCAATTTATCACACGCTTTTCAATGAAGGAAAACGTCGTGAGGAAACCTGCATATATCTATAGAATTCTAGGGATATGTGTAACCTACCAATCCGCATTGGAGCAGCGTGGTAGGTCTTAGCTCTCCAATCCTTCACTAAAGAGGAGGCCTATGACCAGCTATAGGATATTAACAAGTCGTTACTTTACTTTTATAGACAAATACCGTTAATGTGTTCAAGAAACTGCTTTCCCGAGTTTTTAATTAATTTTATAGAAAAGGTTAAAATCACTAACATAACTAAACGCATAAATTTTCATAGAATAATCATCATTCTCTTACGCCTATCCCACTCTAAGTGGGGGTCGGCACAATGTCTTCCATTCGCATCTGTCATTCGTCAACTCTGTTATCACTCCTTTAATATGCATATCATTCATCCATCCATCCATCTTTTTTTCAGCCTCCCTTTAGTCAACCATCCACATTCACATTTAAAATTCTTTTGGTCACATGATTTTTGATCCATAGAACAATCATTGTTGCTAAAAGAGGTTTGATAGTACATTCTACTTTTTGTAACGCCTTCTAACATTAAAGCTATTTCTATTAATAATCAAGCTGTGTAGGATATAGAAATGCGCATAAAAAGCATAACACAAGAGAACTCCTGCAATATATGGAACCTGTCAATCACCTTCCTTCCTCCAAGTAAAGAGGAGGTCTATCAAAAAAATTTAGCTGTTAATCATCATATAACTCAGAATCAATATTTAAACGTATTCTAAAATCAATTTCCATAGTAACACTAACTCGTGATGCTCGAATCTTTGTCGACATATTCCGTGATATAATCGACAATTACTTCATCTTTTCGTATTGCGTAAAATAAACATCTTACGCACTGCGAGCCAATATTTCTGCGTTATTTCGAAATGATAGCTTATTCTTGTCATTGCGTTATAGTCGTAAATATTTATTGTCCACTTGAAAAAAAAATCAGGTTTATCCAAATTAACATCAATGGTGAAAATAAATATAAAAGATTGCTGTTTGTGAGGATGACATCTTATTATTTAAGACTATAGTTATATTGAGAAAAAGTTCTCCAGGTAAAAGTAGTGCTGAATCCGGCGGAGATGCGGGTATGCGGTGATGCGTACTACGTTGTCGTATTTAAATTCAAATAATTATTTTGTCAAGCAAACTCTAAACTTTTAACTCTACTGTTAGTTCAAAAAGCTTCTCAGTATGAGTATACTGAGAAGAGCCAGCATGATGTTTCCGTCAATGGCGGCATGTGGACTAATAGATTTTTTTCGATGAGAATCCCACAAAATCGTCGATAAGTCTTCGTGGACAGCGGGATAAAATGTGTTTACTGACAAATAAATAACTCTAGTCCAAATAATATAAAATTAGTAAAGTATAATCCTCATAGTCATAAGGCATAATGGTAGGGCATAATCCTTCTTTTACCCCGTTTGTAGAGAAGCTATGAAGCTAAGACCCACCACGCTGCAATTATCAAGAGATTTGCAATTTTCCTCAAGATATTTTTGCGTCACGGAAAAGTTGGTACGTGCCCGGGATTTGAACCCGTGACTCTCTCAAGATAGTCGAAGTCTCACTCCTGGACTATCACAGCTCACCCGAATAATAAACAATAACGCTATTAATCAGCCGCCAAAACATTATGAAACTGTTTTATACGTTGACAATTGAGACAGACAGACTAACACTATTTACCATCTTTTAACCCGTCATGTTATTAACGTAAACATTTAACAAGCTAGTACTAATTATTAACCCATACCACAATCAACTACACCATTAATCTTGCCTCTACGTAACCGGTTAGAGCCTAAGGCAATAGTATTAATTACATCTATCAATCATTTAATCGGAAGTAATCGGATACAAATACAAATCCATACATGTGACTAATACTGTCAATCTGCATAATAAATTATTTAATTTTTTAATCTACTATTTAAATCTTACTAAAGATTTAGAAATCGAAATATATGCAGATGCGAGCGTAAGTTTGTTAAATAATACTACTGTGCTAACAAGGTTACGTTATATTTTCTTAGTAGGTATCTTTAATAACAGATTTACTAAATAAAATGAGAGCACAATCTGAGTAATCTTAGAATATTAAAAAACGCTTTCTTTAAAACCACAATTTATTTTAACTAGACTTATATCTAATACATATAAGCCAATTCTCCCTATATAAATGCAAAAGTTCTTGTCTCACTCGTTTGTACGACAAGATTCCTTTTTTTAAAGTTTCGAGCCATTTAACGATCATATTTCCTTTCATTGATTTGATAAATACATAAATTAAACAAAGTTGTAGCTCATATAACAGATATGTGATTTCACGCTAACAATCTGCAAGGCAAAATTATCTAACCTAATCAGATATGCACGAGAAACGAGAGTGAAACCGGTCAATTAACAGTATTTCTACCCACAGAACTCGATCTCAGATCTCTGGCCCATCACCTTTTACGTGCAAGTCTACTGTTTATGGATATATGACTGTCTGGTAGTAAATAATTATGTTTTTGCTCAAATGTTTAATGTAAAAGGTAATGGTGACTACGTTTTATATAATTAGAAACGAGAAGTCTTTTTTATCAATATAAATGAGTCGCTAATGATTTTGCTAAACTCAAAACTCGAGAACGGATTACGATGACGGGTATTTTATATAATATTCGTTAAACAATTCGAATGAACGATGGTTGTATTGGAGGTTATTAATTCGGTTTAATGGCCTATCGTTATTTTTTTACATATAAATGAATAACAATCAATGATGCCAAAGTTACAAGAATAATATAGAAATACACTTTTATTTTTCACGTAGAAACTGACATATAATGACAAAACTAAAAATATGTTATAGCGGCACGAATTGCGTCGGGTCATCTAGTAGAAACACGGGTCTTATTATGGCTTTTCCCGATGTTAGTAAGAACTTTTTAGCTATACTTTCCACATCTGACACCTCAGTTTCAGTGCTAGCTTTAAATGCTGTTAGGGCCAATAACATATTGTCAGTTCATGAAGAGGGGGTACATGAAGAAGCTAAAGTAATATAAAAGTAATAATAAAAATTATTTTGCTATAATCCGCGATACAGTAAATAGAAGATATATATAGAGCTAAATGTATAGTGGACTATCCGTTTTTTTATACCCGTTACATGCAGGATTCGTAAAAACACATGTACCAATCTTCACCGCTGCCACCACAATACACAAGCACTACACACGTTCACTGTCACAAACTCAACAATCGTTTCGCTCCGAAACTGAAGCATCATCAGGAGATAGACTCCACGACAAAATCGCAAAGCCCAAATAAATTTATATAGTAAAGACGAGCCAATGACATTTCACCTTAGCCCTATACAACTTTATTTACTAGCTTACAGCAAAGATTAACAAAGTAATCATATGCCATTTACATAATGTTGGTACGCTATTTAAGCACTAAGCGTAAATTCAACGCTAACGGCGATTTAAACGGCTATTATCAAATTAACACGAGACCTTCACAGTTTTAAAGCCAGTGCCTTAACAATGTCGTACCATTTTCATTAATTAAATTTTACGTTATTTAATTGGATTGGATATGTCATGTAAGAGCTGTGATAGCCTAGCGGTGAGACTGTGCGACTCTCTAAAGACGACATGGGTTCAAACCTGGGCGGGCACCAATGAGTTTTTCTATTAAAACTTATGTGTCTAATTGATAATTGGAATTTATCACACGCTTTTCGGTGAAGGAAAACATCGTGAGGAAACCTGCATATCTCCAGAGAATTCTGGGGATTTGTGTAACCTACCAATCCGCATTGGAGCAGCGTGATAAGTCTTAGCTCCAATCTTTCTCTCGAAAAACGGAGAGAGCAGGCCTTAGCCCAGCTGTGGGCATAGTAATAGGCCGTTACTTTACTTTTATCTCATGTAATGTAATCTGGCTGGATATATGATTAGAGGGAGGCCGAAAAATAGATGGATGTATTGTGTAACGAATGATATGAATATATAAGGAGTGGCACCAGAATTGAAGAATGATAGAGGAGACTGGAAGATTCAAACATATTGTACCTACTCTACTTGGATAAGGGTAACAGAATGATGATGATGACAATGATGAACCGATTTAATTAGATACCGTGATGGCAACTATGTTACTGTTATCAGTGTCTTAGGTTAAAATTCCGGACAAACACCCATGTGTTTGTGTGTCTATTAAAAAGTATTTGCTTAAAGGATATTTAAAATTTTTGATTTAGCGTATTTACTTTATTTGTTCATATTTATTTCTATTTGATCTTAGAAAAAGAAACAACCCTTGACCAAATAATTTATAGAATTAGCTGTTACTTTGCTGAGATCCATAATACAAAAGTAATAAAAAAATTATTTTGCTATAATCCGCGATACAGTAAATAGAAAATATATATAGTGCTAAATTTTTAGTGGACTATCCGTTTTTTCATCCAATACTTGCAGGATTCGTAAAAAAAACATGTACAAATCTCCACCACTGCCACCACAATACACAAGCTCTAACACTTTTTACATAAAAATTTGAATACACTTTCTAAATCTTACATACCAATCCAATTTGCAGCAATTTACAAGTTTCAAATATTACTTACATAAACCAAAAAAAAGTTTATTTCTTGCATGCGCATCGTTTAACGATTTATTCAGTTTGCATTTCTTAGGCCAGTGTACATTTAAAATATCTAATGTATTACTTACTCTTCTTCATTAGATGGATGCCATGTCTTTTAGATATTGAAATTGGCCATTATTTTAATACTACATCTGTCATTTTTTTACCTAGCTATAGTCTATCAACCTAGTAGTGAATATTAGGACTTTCCCTAAATGTTTAAAACATACGAAAGTTTTAAATCTCATGTCAAAGTTAAAAGTTCTATTATTAAATAGCAGATTATAAGAAATAATTTTATTATTAATAAAAACTCCTTTAAATATTAACGATTGATTTATTAGCTTGTAATATCAAATACCTTACCAGACAAACGTACATGATAAGCTTGCTTAATGTCTATATTATTTAATTACATATTGTGTTCATAACACGTTATGTAAATGGTATGTGACATAAAAATACAATGATCGTTTTAAATGTATATTAGCATACGAAAACGAGTAAGACGCCTATAATTGAGAATTTTTAATTGAGATTTTATTTCCAACTACCACGATTCTATAATAATTATCCTTTGTCCAACAAGGTCATTTATATCAAACCAAAATACAGCAGAATCGGTTTAGCGGCTTCGAATTGAATTTTTTGAAGCACTTTTGTTTTTAAAAGCTTTTATTCAACTTTCAATTTATGTTTGTCAAGATGGATCTTGAATTGATCTTGCAAGTTAAATTTGACACACATCCTGGGGTCTGATTGAGCTGAAATTTAATATATTGTTCCAGTTCCGATGACCGCGTGTTTATGGTAAAAGCATAACCTAATGTTGCTGCCAGAAATGGCTCCAGACGAGGGAACTGCTCAACGGTTAACAGTAGGAACATGACATTTTGTAAAAAATGTTATAGCTTAGCGATTTTGTCGTGGAGTCGATCTCCTCATGATGCTTCGGTTGCGGGACGAAACGATTGTTGAGTTTGTGATAGTGAACACGTGTAGTGCTTGTGTATTGGGGTAGCAGTGGTGGAGGTTTGTGCATGTGTTTTTAAGAATCCTGCATGTGACGGGTATGAAACAACGGATAGTCCACTATACATTTAGCATTGTATATTTTTTCTATTTACTGTATTACGGATTATAGCAAAATAATTTTATTATTACTTTTGAAAAATTTTATATTAATTAGTTAAAAAATAATAATACGTTATAAATTATATCAAATTTCCTACTTTCAGTTCCACAAAAGTTTGGTCTGCAACACTTTAAACAGCTTAAACTATAACTTAACTCCCTACTTACTTTTTAACAACTTACCTTAACTTTCGCCTTATATTTGGAACGTTTTTGATGTTCGAAGTATTTAACAGAATATAAGTACAGAAACTTCCTGTTGTACAAATTTATACACATTTAGTAACGGATAGAAAGATTTATAACGTGTAATAGGAAATCGTTGTTTTATTTGTTGTGTAAAAGTGTCGCGCACTATAATAAATCCCTTTCAAACAGCAACTTTAATATTAAAAATGCAATGCAATTGAAGATGTTTTCTTCCACAAGTATTCTTCTTCTTCTCAAATCACCATTAAAATATTCTTTTATTCACTCATATTTTATTTCACATTTGTCAAAACTGGAAAAGCAATTTATACATCCCCGTACAAACTTGTATTCGTACATTATTATACAAGCCGATATATAAATCGATTACATTAAGTTTTCCCAAGAAACAATATGCGCAGCAAAATAATTTTCTACTAATAAAAGCCTTAGTAAAAGCGCAATCGATAAATAATTACGAACATTTGCGTCCAGACATCAAATAAAACAAACTATTTCGTTTACAGCCGCATTGTTCTCAGTATTACCCAATCAAAGAAGACGCTAGCTTAAATAACTTTTACTGCAAAAAAGCGTTGAATTTTAAACCTTATGAGTTTGATAATAAAACTTGAATTATTACTTGATATCTTATATAAGCGTAGCCTAGATTGAATGTTAAAGGTAAGGAAGGCATCGATCACACTGTCGTCATCCCTGCAAGGAATTATAGAATTTGTTCCTACTATTTTACATTTAGATGAATTTTAAACCTAAATTATCTTCTTCAACACCCGATTATTGTTTCCTTTAAAATATCTATTCCGCTGGAGTGATATTTATAAATACTGATGCACTTGAAGTAGACTAAAAAAATTTCCTTTAGGGATTGGAAAAATAGTGCTGAAGTAAGAGTTGACTTAAGAATCAACAATTTTAGATTAAAACGGCTATTTTTATTACATAATTACATAATTTATAGAATTAGGCGTTACTTTGCGGAGATCCATAATACAAAAGTAATAATAAAATTATTTTGCTATAATCCGCGATACAGTAAATAGAAAATATATATAGTGCTAAATGTATAGTGGACTATCCGATTTTTCATAACCGTTACATGCAGGATTCGTAAAAACACATGCACAAACCTCCACCACTGCCACCACAATACACAAGCACTACACACGTTCACTATCACAAACTCAACAATCGTTTCGCCCCGCAACCGAAGCCTCATCAGGAGATAGACTCCACGACAAAATCGCAAAGCGTTTTGTGTGATGATTGATGTATTTTCTATTTACTGTATCGCGGATTATAGCATAATAATTTTATTATTACTTTTGTACATAATTAGATTCAAACTATCAAAATGTTTTTATTTTTAGTGGAAGAACAAAGATTGATATCTTTCGGAACAAACACGGAAACTATTTAATTACATATTATGTTTCAATGAGATTAAAGCTAGAAAAGAGTGATAGCGTGGAACGAATATAAATTGAAAGCGTCAATTCAGTCTAAGAAAAAGTATCCATATTCATGTTAGAGGTTCGAAGTAATAAAATATATGACTTTTGTTATGCAGTATTTGCTACTTTATTGCAAAAATAATAAAAAAATTAAGTGGATAATAATACAAAAAAAAAAAAATTTTTAAAACGCTTGCGAAATAAAAGCAACATTATAATTTTGATACCACGTCAGGCGACATGCGAGCTTTTTTGCACTAACGTATCAGTTTAGTGATTTAACGCAAAAATCAATTAAATCTTGAAATGATTTTAAAGAAATATGTATTTTATAGTACTGTATAAATTAGTACATAGTAATATTGATACATAGCAGTAGTATACTATACTATCTATATATACAAAAATGAATTGCTGTTCGTTAGTCCCACTAAAACTCGAGAAAAGCTGTACCGATTTGGCTAATTTTGGCAATTATTTGTGGAAGTCTAGGGAAGGTTTAAAAGGTGAGTAAATATTATAAATGTAAAAGTATGTTTGTCTGTTACATTTTCACATCTAATTCCCTGAACCAATATATAAGGCTATAAAAAATCAGTCTTTTTAACAGGAAATCAGGAGGTTGAGAAACCCAATCTATTTACAATTTATGAAGTTTTGAGTAGCAGAGTTATTACAATAGTAGTTGCAACATTTAATCCCCCCTGGTCGATCTCATTTTTTTCATGGAGATATTTACAGGGTTGGAGAGTGACAGAAGTTAATGTTTGTGTCAGGACTAAGGCCAACGCAGAGGAAGGCGCGGGTAAAATCTAGTACTACAATAATCATATTATTAAATAATCATCATCATTCATCATTCTCCTGCCCTTATCCCACTCTAAGTGAGGTCGGCACAATATGTTCGAACATGTTGTCACATGATTTGGCTACGTATTTTACGACCGGCCGCCTGCCTGACGTCAACTTACCTTAGTCGCCTTTTACGACACCTCGGTAAGAAATGACGGTGGTCTATTCTATGCAGCCGGATACCACACGGCACATACCTTAGTCGCCTCTTACGACACCTCGGCAAGAAAGGAGGGTGGTCTATTCTATTCTGCTGGATACCACACAGCATAATAATATTATTAAATAATATCATATGATATTATATCTTTGCATACTATTGCTTGCTTGTCTTAACTATCCGAATTTTTGATATAGAGCCGAATCAGGTGTTACTTTGTACATAAGAAAAGACGTTAAAAATATCAACATACAGAAAACCCGCATGGGGGACTAAACCAGATATTACAAGGACATCTAGAATCGGTATATTTTACAATGCCCACAGCTATTTAAATTTTAAAACACTGATGACGTAAGATTCTCATTGTAACAAAGGACTACCTGTAGAACGACTGTTTTATTAAACAATTGAGGGGTTAAAAGTTTTATAGATAAATATTTTCAAGTTGAAATTCTTGCAAGGATAACATGCTAATACGTCTTCTGCGCGGTCGGGATATACCAAACCGCCCATCCAGAGTGACCTTGGTTGGGATTGATGCGCTCACGATCAATGCCGTTGACATCACAACCAAATATCGGGTCGGGTCGATTTCTACACTGACCATTTTAACACGAACCTCGGGTGGTTTATCCCGACCGTATAGAATATATAGGCTTATAAGGGTCTAAACAATAAGAGATGCTCATCATCTGACAAATTTATGAAAGGTAATGTAATGAATTGTACTCTTTATATTCTTCAACCGATGAATGTCCACAGCGGAAGGTCGCTTGAAGGCGTTTTCACGAATAAAATATTGTACCGCCTTACCCAGTGACACCCTGGGATCTCCTAAAATGTTCTATCAACTTAGTCCCAAATTAATAGATTATAGTCTAATAATTTGGCGTTTTCTAGTGCCGTAATAGAGTTATTAAACTTGAGTTGCTTGCCTAAAATGTACCCTATTACAACAAAGAGAAAGCAAAATACTATATTTATCATTCTCTCATTTTTATACGTGATCAGACAAAGATATATTTAAGAGTTTCATCTTCTCATTATTTGTTGTGTCATTCCCACACACATACCATGGGGTCCCCTGATTATAATAATTTTTTGGACACCATTTCAACATCTGAAGACTATCCGGCTGAGTAGAATAGAACACCCTCATTTCTTACCGAGGTGTCGTAAAAGGCGACTAAGGTAGGTTAATCCACCGTGTGGTATCCGGTTGAGTAGAATAGACAACCCTCTTTATTACCGAGGTGTCGTAAAATACGACTAAGTACGTTGACGTCAGGCAGGCGTCCGGTCGTAAAATACGTAGCCGAATCATATGACTACATGTCATGGTATCGGTATGGTATGTCGTGGTATCTTCAGTTATATATATATATGGTAATCATTAGTTTTGTTTTTTGTATCTGTGTGATCTATAGCTGTATAAATCTGTCAATCTGTCTGTTACGCTTTTGAGGCTATTCGTTTGAAGCAATATAGATCAAATTTAGTATTTCCATACAGGTTACATAGGATAAAAATTCCTAGTTTATTCGGGAGTAAGAAAAAAATAAATGGTTTTAGATATCATGGCATTAAGGTTGACGCAAAGGAAGACGTGGGTACCACTAGTTTTATTTTATAAAACATTAATTATGTCTCATTTAGTTACGAACTATGCTATAGATAAATAGTACATATATATATAGATTTACGACTATTCGGTTAGTGTTATTAACCGATAGTTAATATAACGGCAGTTGCGAAACGTGAAGGTAGTTCACGACTAAATTACTCCCATGTTTGGTAACGTGTTAACAAACGTGTGCATGTATTTGGCTATTTGGTCAAGGCTTGAAAACTAGGCTTAACCAATTAAAACCAACTATGGTAATCGAAGTCAAAAATTTTGCTATTAATTTCCTTTTATTTACTTTTAACACTTGGCTTAAATTTGGATTTCAAATGTTCGTTGTACGGCACTTATTTCATACAAAATAAATTAAGATTAACAATGATCTGTTTATGATACACATGTACAAAAACTTATGTTGCTAGGTATGAGGCGCTTTCAGTCCTAAAATTTAAAGTAAATAAAAAAGGAAAGTAGCAGCCTGTTACAATCCCACTGCTGGGAATAGGCCTCCTCTCTCCGTTTCTGGAGAGAAGGGTTGGAGCTAAGACCTACCACGCTGCTCCAATGCGAATTGGTAGGTTACACATACCTCCAGAATTCTCTAGAGCTATGCAGGTTTCCTCACGATGTTTTCCTTCACCGAAAAACGTGTGGTAAATTGTAATTATCAATTAGACACATGACTTTTAATAGAATAACTCATTGGTGCCTGCCCGGGTTCGAACTCGTGTTCCCCTCGAAAGAGTCGCACGGTCTCATCGCTGGGCTATAACAGCTTTCAAAATTTAAAGTAATACGACGTAATGACGTAACTTGAAGGAATTGGTAAAAACTTCAGCCGTTTATGCACGTTGTTTAAAGAAGATTTTTGCCGAGGTGTATAAACGTGTGTATTAGCGTTTATCAAATTTGACGAATAATAACATAGCTTCGCCCTAATGAAGCATTTATTGTTAAACATAAAGCCCATACTTCATTTATACTTATTATATACCAACACGAGTAAGGAACGATTATTTTTTATTAAGTGCCAGATTAGATATTAATGTCAAATCAAAACTTTATAATTATAATTTTGGTGACAACTTAATCTAACTTTGTTAATGACGCTTGTCTACTTTCTTAGACTCTCTTTGTGACTCTCAGATTATAAAATGTAATCTCGGATGTATAATTACTTAGACAGAAATTTTCACTTTAGTTTCGTAATCTATTTACAGCTTTTTGTAGAAAATATAGAGCTTTGAAAATATTGCTGATATAAAAAACAGGTTAAGTGAAAAACTAACTAGTTGAACACTACGAAAATAGTGACAGAATTATGTTGTTATAATCCATATTTTTTTCTACAAGCTGAACTTCGTCTTTTTCTTTCGATGCGAGCCCAGCAACACACCTACTAACCACCTTTTTTTTACATCTTATAATAGATTAAAATATTCCTTATCATAAGACTTTTACAAGCACTATCAAATTACCAAATGTTTGCGACATTACACGTTGATTCTAAACAAAACATGTTACAAACCCTGTAAATAAGGCTATCTATCGTTCAAAAGGCATTAGTTGTTACCATATTTTGATTGATTTGTTCAATCAATCTCTAAATTAGTGAAAATATTTATTAATATGTACAGAAAAAGATAGATTTAAACGAAAACTTTAGGATATAAATAAACTAAGCAGTAGGTTGCCCTTTTCCCAACACTTACACCTTCATCATTAATATCTGTGTCTCATTTCAATAAGTAGCAATATGTTACTTAATGTATATGATTAAGCATATAAGTTCATGCCCACAGGCGTTTTTTCAGGGTCGGCACCTACGCCACTCTCGATTCCTATCGGTATTTGTGAACGTATCTTTGACGCGTGCTTACCAAAATAGGGTCAATAGAATTTGACATGAATGACCTTAAAATCAAAACAACCATTGATCAAAAGTAATAATAAAATTATTTTGCTATAATCCGCGATACAGTAAATAGAAAATATATATAGTGGTAAATGTATAGTGGACTATCCGTTTTTTCATGCCCGTTACACGCAGGATTCGTAAAAACACATGCACAAACCGCCACCTTTTGTATTATGGATCTCCGCAAAGTAATGCCTAATTCTATAAACCATAATCAATAATACATCTGATAGTAATAACCTACTAAACTAACGATACTGATTTAATAACCTGATATCTAATACTAATAACCTCCTAAACTAATTTCTGATTTAAGTTAATAGTCTTAAATAAGTATTAGAAGTACCAATGTTTAAAAATAACGTGTCATCGGAAGACTCCTTGGGCAACTAGAGATCGGTCTGTAGGTGGTCTTAGAGGAAATTTAAAGTGCTGAATTCAACACCGTAAGACTGGTGGACAAGGATGTGAATGATAAAGCTTTTGTCTAGCAGTCAGTTTAATATTTTATGCCTTTTAATAATAATAAGTTGAAATACTAATTTAATAAAATATTACATTACAATAAACATATTGAAAAGTATATTCATCTGTGAATTTTTTTATTTTATTTAGGAACAAGCAGTGGCAGTTACATCGAAACTTTAACTTAAACTAATAGTACAGGGTCCTTGGTATACTTTTCATCATTTATTACTAACAGGCTGATTTTTCGTGAGTAGTGCTTTTGACAAGACGCCAAAATTTTTTCCTTAATATAATGTTGGTAAATGGTAGCTTAATAGGGTTAGCAAGGAGAAAGTATGTTGATTTGACGAATTAAAAAAAATATTACTAACCCAAAAACTCCCAAAAAATCAGCTTATTAGTAATAAATGATGATATTTTCCCAGGGATTTACAGGATTGTACTATAAGTACAGCACAAAAGGCATTAAATGCACTGCCTTTAGGTGTCACAGAATGCACATCATTATTTATAAGGACAACAATGGATACTTAATTTCGCAATAAACTGAGTAATCTAAAGCAGACTTGACATTTGTGACACAAAACCTCTTTTATATTGTAAGTACCTAATGAAATGCGGAATTACTAGGCGGAATGAAAATTATAGAAACATTTGCTATTAATCATCATGAGAAGTAAAGTCGCGTATTTATTATACACAGGATGTAAAATATTGTTCACGTGATACAAAAGATGAAGTGTCAATATAAACATTTTGCTAATTATATAATAGTAATTGTAAAGAATTTACATAAAGAACGGAATGATTTACCGGTATCAATCCGCAAATCTCCTTCCCTATCAGCATTTAAGTTACAGACTACAAAATATTTGTCTCAAGATATTTAAATTAATTTTAGTAGCTTATTATTAGTATTAAATAAAATTAGTAGATGAAGTCTCCACTAAGTATATCGTTATATTTTAATTAATTCAAATAATCACTTTTATCTATTTTGCATCACTTTTCAAAATTAATCTATGTATATAGTGTTTCGTTATTTCTTTTTCTTTCTTCCTTTTTTCATTATCCGTATTCCACTTCTTGTCATTTTCGTTTTATTACTCGAAGGTTGGCTAGTAGAGATCCCTTTTAGGGATAAGTCCGCCTTTCTACATGTGGTATTTTTCTTTCTTTCTTATTTTTCTATTTTTATGATTGTACAATAAAGAAATAAATAAATAAGAACGTGCTAATATATTAAAATTATAAAATCAAAGCCCAATGTATATAATATATACGTGCTAACTTATATCCGCAACTTCATCGGTGTGGAATTCAGTACAAAGATAACAATCACCGTATTTTACTCTTCAATTTTTCAACTATCATTATAAGAAATATCGCATCGATCAGATGTTCTATACGCAAGTGAAATAAGGCCAATTAAAACCGACAAAAGCTAATAAAGAAATATATTAATTTATCTAAGACTAGGGTTTTGCGTAAAATACGAAATTTAATTAATGGCAACACAACTATATAAAACAATATTTAAAATACTCTTTATTCCTAAAGAATTTAATCCACACAGTAATAACTCTATAAGTACATAGAGTAGGAAGTCAAAGGTATTATATGGTATTATTCGCCTATGAATGCGAATGTCCAACAAATAATAATAGAGGGAAGATTAGAGATCCATACTTAATCTCTGTCTAATCACACATGCGAAAAAGAGATAGCTCTTATTTGCATCCTCGTTTTTTTTAAATAATTTTAAGGCTGGCATCCCTACTCTAGTAAACTCTATGATAGAATCTCCAATATTGCTTTTATGTCTATTATATTAAAGACATAATCAGCGAAAAGAGCAAAGCACAAATGCTGTAAAAACCAGTATACCACTTATCTATCACAACTATTACGCGATCACTTAACAATATAAGTAAATAGAAAGCAACAATGATATTGCTTAGATCATAATTATGTAACGGTCTTTAAAAATATTTTCCCTTATAGTATGTGTAACAAAGCATCGTAAAATTACAGTTGGTATAATACCAAACTGTTTGCACCTTTCACCTTGAGAACTTTGAATTTATGTAAGTTATTGTACTTCAAATTGGCATATTCTTCACACACATCTTTTATTTATATTTGTGTGTCGATAGATGATAAAAAAAGAGCTGTGATAGCCCAGCGGTGAGACCGTGCGACTCTTTCGACGGGAACACGAGTTCAAACCCGGGCAGACACCAATGAGTTTTTCTATTAAAACTCATGTGTCTAATTGATAATTGCGATTTATCACACGCTTTCGGTGAAGGAAAACATCGTGAGGTAACCTACATAGCTGTAGAGAATTCTGGAGGTATGTGTAACCTACCAATTCGCATTGGAGCAGCGTGGTAGGTCTTAGCTCCAACCCTTCTCTCCAGAAACAGGGAAAGGAGGCCTATTCCCAGCCTGTAACAGGCCACTACTTTACTTTTTTTTAGATGATAAAATACTTTTTTGCACAACTAGAAAAAAAACAAAAACAAATTAAAAGAATCTTATAACTAATAAATAGCGGCCTTATCACTAACAGTTCAACTCGCGAATCCAATATAATGACGCCTGGCTACTGTTAACTAAATGGTTTTATTCTCAAGTACGCATTGTTGTTAACTATTAGATATGTAAACCTTTGAGACTGACAAGCGTCTCCTAAGTTACGTTACTTCCCTTGATTTAATTATTGTATTAAATGATTATATGAAATCGTAGTCAAGTTGTAGTCGCGTCTTGATGAAAATATGCTAATTCTACGACCATTCTTTCTACCCTCCTATCTAAGTTAGTAAGCTTATTTAAAATATAATACAAAGAGCAAACAATAATGAAAGAGCGGGTAATTAATGACTAATTACTGCAGCAAATACAGTTTCATAACTTCATTGATGGGCCACACAGAATTATATTTTTTGTGCTACTAAAGCAATTTTACATCGTTGGACCGAAACATAACGCGATCAAAGGCATATTTTACATATTACGCAAGCCAGCTAAATCAAACATTGAAATTAGAAGGTTAAAAATACTAGAATTATATCATATAACGGATATTCAATCTTACGATTGACATAATGGGGAATTGTTTTCATTATACTCATTAAACCTATATAATTATGGAGTTTTATTATTCTGTTCTCAACTCCGCAAAATAACGTCCGATTCTATTCGAGTATATTCATTTTATTTATAAATTATATTTGTAAATAGCATATATTTATATCATTCTTTTTTAAATAATATAATTATATTAATTGCCAAGAATCTAATTCTCTATCATTCTTCAACTATGGTCAAAGGAAAAAGCAATTTATAGGAACTAACTTCATTGTTTATTTATTACTATTTAGTAGTTTTACTATTTTGAATCATAGAAAAATATTATCGTCTATTAGCAATAAGAAAAAAATTCAAGAATTTAGATTTAACGATTATTCTGTGATTTTTCTTCAAATTTATTCTCTATTCAAAGATGTGATAGCCCCGTCCCAGCTGTGAGACCGTGTGAATCTCTAAATTATTCTTTAAAAAGTAACTACTTAGATGTAAGGTCTGATTCGGTCTGAAGCGGTCTAACTATTCCTTATACGATGTCAAAACTAACCATAAACCAGATTATAAATAATAGGACTAGTCTTGAACTATCAAATCTGCGCCGCATAAGGTCATGGCGGCATACAGACTGACAAACTGGCTTTAGATAAAAATGAAGTTGATCTGCGTGACGTAAGATTACTTGGAGCCTCTTGTTACACAATTTTCAATATGATAAATACTTTCGTAGTGGCCCGTTCACATTTCGTCTTACGAGTACATCCGGCTGTCGCGGAAGTAACGGTGCAAGTCGCGTGCGAATATGGCATATCCAAGTCGAGGTCTATGACACTGTGGCGTGAATTGAATTATTTTGTTTTTATCTGACATAATATTAATCTGTAATAGATATTACTAACTGTAATATAAATTTAAGTCCTTGACTTAACATAGAAGCGGAACTTTCAATAATTTATATCCGAGAATATTGAAACAGTTCAATAGTTGTAATTTGTTGTCTTGGTTTAGACACTAAATAAATCACGAGCTATTTTCGTGTCAAGTGAATCAAGTAGGAGCGAATTTTGTTTTTCGGGCAAGTTTACATATACAGAAAAATATACAAAAGTATATAAAATATTATTTTACTATAATCCGCGATAAAAGAAAATATATGTAATGCTAAATGTAAAGTGTACTACCTGTTCCCATACCTTAAACATGCCGAATTCGTAAAAACTCATGCACCATCAATAACGCAAGAATACACAAGCATTGCACACATTCACTACCACAATCTCGGCAATAGTTTCGCCCCGTAACCGAGGTATTGTCAGGAGGTAGACTATCTATATCTCTGTACCTGTTGATCTTGTATTATGGATTTCCGCAAAGTAACGCCTAATTCTATAAACTAGAAAAATATACATTAATTTTGATTTTATTGTCTAATAATGATATAAATAAGACTATGGATTGTTTCAAATTAATTTAAAACAATCCAATAATAAATAAATAATATTTTAATATAAATAAATAATAAGATATTTTTAGTTTACGAAGTTCCTATGAAATCTTGATTTTCTATACTGATCAACCTTATTATTATCACAATACTATCACCCACTTCATACACAAATTGACATATATTGCACAGATAATTTATTTAACTTTTTTTTTCAACATAAATGCTTATGTCGTAAGGTCGTCTTACCAAAAGCCAAGTATATACTTGTATATACTTTAGGCTGTTCGGACGAGGTCAATCATCGCTAGGCTCACAGTAGTTCATTGTCAAGTAAAAGTTGTTCGGGTTATATAAACGATGCAGACTAATTGACGTATCGAAAGCTAAGCCTCACGTTCATTACTGTTGTTCCGAAGATATCAGATTAATTGCGAAACACTTTCGTTTGTGGATTGCATCTCGCGAACATGTTACAAGCGATTCCGTATCTCGCTAATATTCTTAAATATTGAGAACGCGATCACGCAGTCATAACATAAGCAAATTAAAAAGGAATTGTGTAACTGTTTTATACACCCCGATTTTACTAGTGGGTAGGTAGTTCAAATGATTTTTTTTTCTGAAAATCATATGGCGTAAAAATTACTGAAAACGTCCTATGTTAAACTGTTATTACAAAATTGATAAAAAGAAGATAATTTGTTATAAACAACTTACGTTTTAAAAGTAATAATATTTTATAAGAGGTACGGCGAAATACGTTAATCTATAATTATTAAAAAACAAAGTCCCAAAAAGAAGAATCGAGAAAATCGATTACATATAAACAGACAGTGTTTATATGTAATCGATTTTCTCGATTTTTTTGTATAGTTTTCACCAAAAGATAGTGAAATACTTCCGGATAGTTTAAGTAAATAGTATATATCGGTATTATGTAAATTGTGTTGAAGAGATCGAGCAGTTATTAAAAAATTTGCTTACTGGGCGCTTTAGTCGCGTGCGCCGCGTAAACCAGCAGAGTTACGCTAAAGTTATGTACTAGAGAATTGTAGATCTATAAAAATATTACAAAAAAATCCGGTGGCATGTCTCTATCTCTTATGGTTAACTCACAATAACTACTTTTGTTTAAAGTTTGAATTCTAGAAAAAAATTGTGCCACGCTCATTTCCACGCGGGCGAAGCCGCTGGCACAGCTAGTACGATGTAAAAATATAATATACCTACGTTATAAAAATTGGCTATTGAGGACAGAATAAAATTTATTAAATGTTTGAGTGTTTTTTATATTTTTCGAAAAATTTTGTCTCAGTAAATAGTATGAATACTAACACATAATTATGGTGTCTAAATTTATTTCAATAAAATGCTAACAGTTTTTTTTTATATTAAATTATATTTATAAATAAGCCTAATATTTTTATCAACCTAATAGAGCAACCTAAGTAAGTCTATCAAAAATCTTTCCAAAATATTCGATTTATAGTCACTTGCAGAATAATAAAATATGTACGTACATATAACAATAAAATACGATACTATGAGTAATTTATTACTTTATATAGGCGTTACTTTGTGGAGATCCATAAAAGAAAAGTAATAATCAAATTATTTTAATATCAATATTAAAATGATTTTATAATTACTTTTATACTAGGAGTACTACAAAAGAAAGAAGACAGCCTAATAGATTTACAGTGTACTAAATAGGTCTCAAATAAAAGCAAATCTCACATTTCTAGTGAGAAAAGATGTCATAATCCCCACTTGTTTTCATAATCCATCTCAATTATAATTTCAGTCGGCACTAATTATGGCAATTCAATTGTATCCAGTGCAGGCGTGACGCCGCACCCAGATTCTTTGCCGTTGACAACTGGCATACGGCATTTGTACGTACAGACAGGTTTTTATTTACGAACATGTATTGCAACATAAACAAAAGTAAAGTTAGTCTGAGGACTTTAAAAAGTACGAGTATATATTTAATAACATTCAAAGCTTAATTGCAAAAAAAAAATATTTGATGCTTGCACGGCTTCAAGATTGAATGGTGGTATAGGATGGGTGAGCGAAATGTAGTGTTATTAGAGTTCTATATTCATTGGGCTCATGTACATATTCATTAAGTTGTGATAGCACACGGTGGGTCAACCTTCCTTAGCCGCCTTCTAGGACACCTCGGTAAGAAATGCGGGTGGTCTATTCTACTCAACCGGATACCACACAGCATAAATATCAAAATAGTACTCGTTTTTTACCATATAATAGGGATCATTAACATATGTGAAAACGCATAATTCCGTTTCGGATGAAACTTAAAAAGGTTACCCCGTCTCACATCTTACTGTAAAGCGGAAATCCTTGAAAATAATATCGTTCTCAAATACGGATATAGATTAACAGGCTTATAATATAACACTAAAGCCTTAACCACTACACTGTGCGTGATCAATGCTACAAATAAGGTTGTTCAGTTGCATTCAACAACTAAACTTGATCACGACATTATGTTTTATCTCTCACCGGCCTTGCATAAACTACAACTTCCTGATGTGAAGTGTTAAAAAAGCTAGGGTCACTTATAAGGCAAAAAACATGATCATCTTTGTTGACTTTAGTGAACAAAGAAGTAGTTTTTGTAATGTATGGCTACGCAGGAAACATTGTTTTTTTCGAATGATTTCTTGTGAGTGTATTTAGTGAATCGTAATATAACAAATACATAAGTTACTTACTCATTAATTTTAATGAAGCTATAATTCGAACGCTCGGTGTTTTTATAGACGTCATTGATGTTTTCGTTCGTCATTTAACGACATATAATGCGTGCTTTTCACTATCGTCAATGATTGTTGATCGCGTGATCGTCTATACTGAGCACTATCATCGTGCAAGTGTTCACACGATCGTCCGTATTATCATACGATACATATGTATCGCCCAGTGATTCCCTTTGATGCGTGTCCGAAAACCGTAAATTTTCGGGTTGTAGGAGTTCGTAGACAATCATAGAAAACGATTGGCGAGTATGCCATTGTGCTCGCGCTTAATTATTTGTAATTGTTAGTGTTGCGAAATGAGTCATATAAGCTTTCGACCTACTCACATGTTAACAAGTGATGTTGCTAGCGTAATTGACTTAATTTAGCAGTCGATTCTATTGCAAAGAGCCTACAATAAAGTACACCTCTGACTAAAAAATGCAATACAAAAACAGATCTAATTTTGATTACTAACTTCGATTCATAATGTCGTAAAAAATATACATTTATTACTTTATTTAGGCTCGTCGCATATTGTGAGAAAGTACTAAAAGTGTATTTCTTATTTGGATTTTCTCAGTCGGGCAATGCACATCATTTTGTATTTAATTTAATTAATAATAATAATAAATAATATGGGACATTTATGGGACTTTCAAATTCAAATTTTCTGAATTTAAGTAGACTGTTTAAATACTTTTCAGTCCGATGTTATAAAAGAATCTATCTCTAATTCGGACGTTTGCTTGTACTGAGAAGAACCAGCAACAAATTCGTAGCAGAATATTCAAAAAACAATGATGCATTTTGAGGAGAGATTCTTTTATCATGCCATTATCATCACAACTATAACAATGTTTTACATATATTTATGTAATCGTCCGCCAGGTTTCTCGAAATCTTAACATCTCTCAATGAAGAGCGTGCGAAAAAATAGTCTGCACATCAAATGGTCGGCAAACAGAACCTGAATAAAAGACTCCCTACGGAAAACGTCGCGAGAACAATGAAAACTTGTTATAATTATATTCAACTATGAAACCGGATTTGTATCATCCATTGAGATACGTTCTTATGTAATATAGTAGTGAAGTAAAAGCAACATCATCATTATTCTGCCCTTATCCCACTCATAGTGCCTTATCAGTCTCATAGTCCCAATCATAGTTAATCGCCTTTTACGACATCTTGGTAAGAAACGAGGGTGGTCTAGTTTACTCAGCCGGATGCCACAATGCACTTACCTTAGTCGCCTGCTACTGTTAACTTCTGGCAGCTTTGCGCCTGTTTTTGTTTCCGATAGTTAGCATTGTTGTTATAGTTTAAATGTTTTGTAGTTGTTTAAGACAATACAAACCTATAGACATTATTTAATAGCCGTTATGTGGATAGATACTATAAATGACTAGTTTCGTGCAATAATTAGTACTATGTTAATTGATATGAAAATGAATAATAACTAAAGTAATATAATAGAACATACTAGTTCGAGATAAATTTTTCAAATTTTATCTTCACCCATATAAATTAATTTGTAATAAATTAATAAAACAATAAACCAATTCAAAGTGCGTGTTTAAGTGAAACACTTCCAACAAATGACGGTTCCTTGTACGGCGATGGCGAATATCCCACGCGTCTTGGTTCATTTACCTTCGATACCGAGTAGCCTGTGTTGGTCACTGACCATTTTACAGTTACCAAAATGGCGCTTCAGGCTACTTATAAGGAATCGTGTACATTGGATATATTTTGAAAATTAATTATTAAAACATTAAAAAGGAAGGTATAGTACCCGGTAATAAATAATGCACATCGAGGCTTAGAGAGAGAAATCGACGATTCTGCTTCATAGAGCATTGTCTCTGTCACACTGACTGACGAAACTGTGAGTGACAGTGACAGCGCTCTACGAAACCGAACTGGCTGTTTCGTTGTAAACATCGATGTGCATTATTTAATGCCGGGTACTATATACAAGTTATGGCAATCGAAAATGACTTAATCGCTAGTACTGTACAAATCATGCCCACGTAGAATGGTAAAGAACGTTGGCAGCGTTACCGCATTGAATTCCCAAGTTAATTCTTTGTCCAAGAAGTAGCCAGCTCTCTTGTCACCTGAACCGGCAATTAACCAAGTTGTAAGAACGGTTAATTAATAATTACAAAACATTTAACAACTCTTATATTATATTATACCAGTATTACAGAACTTTTCATAATAGACTGATTTTTACAACTTTCCTATTCTCCTGATAAAGTAATGTTTGAATAAACTTACACCCATTTTATTAAAAACACAAATATTAATGTCAGACATAAGTTATTCTAGAATATATGATTGTACGATGTTGAAAGATAACTTTTTTGTGAATATTTTTAGTGTTAACTGTGTTATTAACCTTTTGATGTTCTACACGGAATATTTCAAATTACTAGTTTAAAATTAAAATATTCCTTTAACATACATTTCCTTGTATTAATTTATTTAAATAATTTAATATGTCAAAGTAATATGTCTTTCGGAATCTGGAAAACAACACTTTGGAATACGCACATTCTTCCTCTACTGTGCATATCAAATTATTTTCACTAGTTATTTTGTATATGGGCCCCATAAAAAAGCTCAGAGTCACTCTGCGGGCGATGGAACAAACAATGCTCGGATTTTCTCTGCGTAATCAAATCAGAAATGAGGAGATCTGTAGAAGAACCAATGTTACCGACATAGCACAACGTGGCACGAATTTAAAGTGGCACATAGTTCGGATCAGTATAATACGACTTTTCCGAGGGGGTCACAGATTTAAACCGCGGGCAGGCATCAATGAGTTTTTCTGTTCAAACTTATGAGTTTAATTTATAATTGCAATTTATCACACGCTTTTAATGAAGCAAAATATAGTTATGTAACTTGCATGTCTCCTATATCCTCCATTTCACCCTAGAATTATCTCTAGGGACATGTGTAACTTACCAATCCGCATTCGAGCTGCGGGTTGGACTTAAACTCCACAAAATTCCTCCTCTTCAAAAAACGGGGATATATTAGTATGCCTAGCTGTGAGATAGCAACGTGAGTAACTGCTTCAATTCAAATTTAAAGTTCAATTAAGAAATCAAATGAAAATGTATTTTATACAAAAAGCCGTTACTTTGCAGAGTTCATCTTATCATTACTTTTGAATCAATTTTTGTAATGGTATTCATTACAATCAAAATAACTCTTACGAATTTGTTTTACAGGGTGCTTTAATTCTCTTAGTCATAATAATGACAAAATATCCATAATCAATCTTCATTACAAAGCTATAATATTCAACCGTAATTTGGACCAAATTTGTATTTGTACCGTTGCTTTGTTCAAATACTCAAGTTATTTGTTGCAAAAAGTAATGGGCATCTTAAAACATTAGGCGTAGAATACAAAGCTTCTGAAGATTTGTTTGATTCATCATTCCTCTGTAAATGTGGGATCCCATACCATTTTAAATGGGGTCAGCTCATCATGTTTTTCTCTCTCCTATCATTCGTCACCTCTGGCGCTACTCCTTTTACGTGAATATCATACTTCACACGATCCAACCATCTCTTTTTAAGCCTCCCTCTAGTCGTATATCCATCCACATTTATACTTAACACTTGTTTGGTCACATGATTTTCATTCCTCCTCATTATATGTCGATACCATCTTAATCTTGCACCTCTCGTCTTTTCTATAATGGACGCAACTTTCAGACTTCCCCTTATATACTCGTTTCGTATTTTATCCATTCTTGTCACACCACTCATCTCATTTGCACATACTCTCCATTCAATACAACAGATATGAATGTTTTATACATTTTTCCCTTAAGTTTAAGAGCTATCCGAGTATCACATATTGTTCCTTTGCTATTTTTCATTTGCTTGATTTTTGATATTAATTTGAGTTTACGATAGTAAATGTTTGTAGTGCTATTGTCTGTCTTGCGGTGGCGATGGAGAGTTGTAGTAGGTATAGTACCCGGCATTAAATAATGCACATCGATGTTTAGAACGAAACAGCCAGCCAGTTCGGTTTCGTAGAGCGCTGTCACTGTCACTCAGTTAGTATGTGACGTTTCACACGGGTTCGTCAGTCTGTGCGACAGAGACAATGCTCTATGAAGCAGAACTAGCAGATTATCTCTCTCTAAGCCTCGATGTGCATTATTTGTTGCCGGGTACATACGTTTTTACGAATCCTTCATGTATCTTGTATGAAAAAGAACTCTCTACATTTACCATTACAAAAGTTTTCTTTCCTTTAGATTATAGCAAAATAATATTATAATTACTTTTGTATTATAGATCTCCACAAAGTAACGCGTAATTCTATAATTTATTAAAAAGATTTGTTCCATATATTAGATTATTACCGTTGGCATAACATAGTGTTGGCATGAAAAACATGTAACAAACCTTTTCGGTTAGAGCATGATTAATTCTGTTACAAATCAAATCGGCAACGAGGTCATCTGGTTCACACTAGTTAGCGGGGGCGAAAGTTGATTTTTTACACTTGTAACTTAAGACTGTTATTTGTAAGAAATATAAAACGATAGGTGATGTATATAATAGACAAAGTAGGAACCGACATAAGCTTGCGACTCCTGCTTTGCACCTAGCAAAAGTACGTAAATCGTTTGTGGGTTTGGGTATAAGATTCTATAATAAAATTCCGAAATCAATTTTGGCCATGCCATTACAGCAGTTTAAAAACACTGTTAAAAAGAGGCTAATACAGAAAGCCTACTATACTGTTGAAGAATACTTAGATGATAAGGTTGTGTGTACTTTTTGAAATAGTACAAGTAAGTACACAAACCAAGAAATGGAGAGAGGAGGGCTATGCCTAGGAGTAGGATAATAAAAGGGCGTTACTACCTAGATGTTACAATTAATCATTTAAAAACAAATTTTGAATTAATAATTTTCTTACATAATATATATTGCAGGTGACATGAAAGGCAAGAATGTTGTTATTACTGCAATCATATATATAATTACGAATACTTAACAATGTTTATTTATAAATAATGATATATGTAAAGCTTTACGCAATGTCAACATTACATAGCGTACATATTAAATACTCTTGATTGCTATTTAACGAATACTAGCATACTTCTTTATAAAGTAAATCTTTATAAAATGTACACTATGTTATTTTACAATAATTACATTACAGTACATATTTAATGAACACGTTATTAGTTTGTAGCTTGTTTAATATTAAAAATAATTGCAGGGGCTAAAATATTAAAAAAAACATAAGAGGTCAAGTTAAAAGGCTTTTAATAAACAAAAGTAATAATAAAATTATTTTGCTTTAATCCGCGATACAGTAAATAGAAAATATATATAGTGCTAAATGTATAGGGGACTATCCGTTTTTTCATACCCGATACATGCAGGATTCGTAAAAACACATGCACAAACCTCCGCCACTGCCATCACAATACACAAGCACTACATAAGTTCACTATCACAAACTCAACAATCGTTTCGCCCCGCAACCGAAGCATTATCAGAGATAGACTCTACGACAAAATCGCAAAGCTTTTAATAAAATTTAATGCCCCTATTGTTAACCGTTGAGGAGTTCTCTCATCTGGACCCAATCCTCGCAGCAGCATAAATATTATCGGGACTGGACCAGTATGCAAAATTTCAGCTCAATCGGACCCCGGGTAGATTGCAAGATTCCACCTTCACATACGAACATACATACAACACAACTTAAATAAAAGCTTTTTAAAATACGCTTTTATAGCACATTGAAACTGTGGTACAAACTTACGTTGAAAGAATCCGGTTACATAGAAACGGTCACATCAGTTAAAACTTATGTAAAGCGTATAATACGTTACGTTAGTCCGAAGCTAAGCTGAGAAGGTAATCTTTCAGTGACCATGAAGTAAGTACAACAGGGTTTCGAAGTAAGTATAACAAAGAAGGTAAAACCCATTGCTGTAAAAGCTTTGTCACTTCCTTTGGAGAGAAGTGGCTATAAGATCTATCATTTATACGGATTTTTAATATGAATTATCTAGAGATTAGCGGTATTTCCGGTATTAGCGGTATAAGAAGAAGAAGAACAATAAATTCATCATAGCAATGTGGAAACCTAAATCTATGCACTATCAATATTTCTAAGCATACGGAAATTATGATAGAATTATTTTTATATAATCCGCCTTTGTTAAGACAATCTATGTAATGCAAAGTGTAGGAAACAGATAACATTCACGTAGCTTATATATGCAAAATTAATTACCACACGTATCACAAAACGCCGCAACCAACAACACACCACACAAGCATAACATACATTAACTACGACAATATCTATAATCGTTTAGCCCCGTAACTGAAGCATCATCAGGAAAATAGAATCCACGACAAAATAGTAATGAGATTTCTAAGCATGTTGAATGTAATTTTATTTGTAGAACAGGTAATCGATACAAAATTATGAAGACTTATGATAATTAAGGTGTTCAGATTAATTATAATTGATGGTACTCATGACTCATGCATTGAGAACTTCCATTCCATTGAAAGCTCTTCAAGGCTTCGCTTACCTAAGCGAGAGGGCGGTAGCGTACATGCATACCATATGAGTCAAGTTTTGAGCCTCCAAAGCCATTGTTCGGTGTAGCCCAGCTGTGTATATATATTAAATGTTTATTCATTTTCGATTTCAATCACGAAAAGTGTAAATGAAAATTAGGCAATATTTGGTGTTATATTTTCGAAAATGGAATCAATTTTATAACCACTTAGTTTTACTGAACTGCTCAAATCTTACATAATATTAGGTATGGTAAGTGTATCGATTGGCATATAGAAAAGTGATACAGTTATGGCCTGTTATCAACTGCTGCTGCGTAACGGCCTCTCCGAGAACAAAAGAATTGGAGCTTAAATCCATAACGCTGCTTCAACACGGATTGACAGATTACACATGTCCTTGGATTTATTGATTTATTATTTTGACTGGCCCGTTGACGCAGAGGGTAGTGACCCTGCCTTCAGCAACATGGCTCGCGGGTACGATTCCCGCCGAGGGCCAACAGTTTACTGGTTCTCCGAGCCTGGGTGTATATTTGTATTTAAGTATGTATTTAAAACTATATATGTAGTATATCCACCAGTTGTCCGTCACCGATAACACACTTATGTTATGGGTGACTAAGTAAGTAACTTAATGGACGAGGGATAATATATATTATATTTTGTCAAGATGTGAAGATTTCTTCACGGTGTTTCCTTCCACCAAAAAGCGCACCAATTTAACTAATGTTTTTTATTATAAAAGCTCATTAGGGTGTGCTTGACTTTTAACCCCCGCCCCCCTGTCAAGGGTCAGTGCTTCACCTGCTATAATAGCTTTAAAAGCTTATTTATTTATTTATTTAAATAGGAACCCAACAAAATGCACAGAGTACAAAATAATATAAAGTACAATCATCTTAATATTACTACCCCGTACATCTCACTTATAGGCTAACCCAGCATGAGATAAAAAAACGACAGACAATGCTTAAAATGTAAATTTAGAAGAAAAAATAAACTACACAAATATATTTTTTTAATATTATAAAGCTAAACAGCAAACTGGCATTCTGATTAACACTAGTATTGCGTAGGTTCCACGTTCTATCACGATCTAAATCACTAAACAATCAACGTCATACTCCCACACAAGAAGCTTAAGGTTCAATGTAACCTATAAAAACCACAATAGTGTAGGTAATCTTGTGAATTAGACACTCGCTAATGTAAAGTATAAAGCAAAAAATGTTAAAAGCGATGATACAGAGGAAAAATATTCTACAAAATACCGTAAAGAGAGGTTAAAGTACATAAATAGAAAAATATATTCCGAGAACAAAAGATTAGGATATGATCAAGTCGTTTAATTAGTATGTGGTAAGTCATAAACATAACAGCTTAAAATCAAAGCAAAATATTGTTACAGGTTTCAAATACAATCTCCTCCAAATATATAGTCGATAATACATATAAAGAAAAATTGTCGCCAATGTTACAACTTGTTGAAAAAGAATTAAATGGGTTGACTTTTGAGATTTGAGACTCAATAAATAAGAAGCAATTTTCTTATTTATTGACTGCGTGTAAAGGAAAAATATCGTTCTTATAATATTCTTTATTCCAGTTAGTCCAGTATCAATATGTTTAATGAAGCTACCAAAAAACCTCTAAATATAATGAACAGTACATAATTTTTTTATAGGCATACATATTTATTAATGTTGAATATCATCATTGTCACAACAAAAATGTGAATCAGAATTGGACCAGAGTACTATGATAACTGTTAAGTTTTTTTTACCACAAACAAGTTCTTTTTTATGACAACAGTCAAATTCCCGAGATATATCGATCATTAATTCTTCTATGATGTTACATTACGTGATGACTTGCCATTAAAATTTTACTAGCAAATAATTACGACGAATACATCTTTTAATTTTTTAGGATAATATATTTTAAGCTTAATAAAACTGGACGAGTTGATAAAGTCAGTTAAGTTTCTCCGTCAAGGGTACCTTCAAGTAGATGTAAAGTGTGACCTCATAGTAAATTGAATATTAAATTAAGTTGCGGTATTTGTAACTCTGTTAAAGTTGCAATAGTATGCAGATCGAATAGCGTGCCGCAAGCAGCCATGATCGGAATTACCTAATATTGTCAGCGGCGGCAACGCTCCGCTCTGAATCTTTGATCACTCTTTGGGTATTTCTACCTCGTTTAAAACACGAGGATCATGCAAATTTGCACCTTACGGCCTTGACAATACGCCCAATGAATAACAATTATCGAGCACAAGGGCTTGAAATTATTTTACCCGCATACTAAATAAATATGATAGTTGATTTTGAGCCAAATTTAAAACTACATGAGTGGCGAATATTTCAAGAAAGTCTTGAAAATATACTTTAAATTTTGCTTTTGTTTAAAAAACTTGTTAAAAATTGATTTTGAAAACTTAATGATAGCTTTAATAATTAAATGAATGAAATGCGAACTGAAAATACATATGAAATATAATTCCTACAACTTCATTGATAAGCATAGTTAATTTTTTTTAATATGTGAAATTTATAAATCTATTTGTAATATTTTTGAGTATAATTAGCTCTTAGTAATATAATAGTCTCTCAGAGTATTATTACACATTAAAATTGTTATATTGAATATAAACAGTCCTCAGTCTTTATCCTTTATAGACTATAATTCACAAACCTTCACTAACCTATAATTACTAAAATTTAACTATAGTAATGTTCGTTTAATTTCAATTGAGGATTAAAATTGAGATCAGAATCTCGATCCGAATTTTAAAAAGGCCTTGGATCGAGTCTTTGTTGATAGCAAAACTATCATATCATTGCCACGGTAAGGTCTTTAAGTTTTCCTACATTTAAAGACTTTTACATGCAATATAATCTATGACCGTAACGCAATTGAATACTTAAATACTGATCGTGCCGAATAAATTGCAATTTCCTTCCATATACTTTGTAGATATTTATCACATGGATGTTTTCCTGAACATTTAAGCCTTAGGTATTTCCGAAGTGTCATAGAACAACTGATGACATCAGATTACATGTGACAGAAGAGTAATACCTTATCTTTATATTATCTATTAAATATATCTATTTGACCTTTATTATACAAGCTCAAAACAGATGTTAAAAAGAAATTTATAGTAAGAGCTTATTTAACTATAATAATGATAGTAAGGACTGTATTAAAATTCAAATAAGCTGTGCAAAAACTAAATAATTATTAAAAAATATTGTAATATTATGATTTTATAGGAATTATTATTGTAAAAATTATCTGGTTCTTCTCGTAAAGAACTCTTTACCGAAAGATATTCCTTCGTAAAATTTGAAGCGTATGTTGCGATACTATGATTCCTGCTACAATTTCCCTTGCAGTTTCATGACAAATGCAAAAATATACTTTAAAACTTTATGAAGTCAAAATATAATCATCAGTCAGTTATATGGTAATAACTTTTTCTAACACTGCATAACGAGACAAAATATTTCGTGATGTCATCATGTAAGCCTTCGGAACCGGATCGGAGAAATCTTGCTATGACCACTTTTTTCGAAACCCGCTAAATAAAACTACCAATATTTTGCCATTAGCATATATGTACCTTGAATATCAATCTTAAATACTATTGCAAAATTATTAAAAAATTGATTAAATACAGACTATGGTCCGCTAAAATTTATCTATATAACTAAGCGAAATGGTGAATACGTAGATAATAAAAAACAAATTAAGTAAAGAAACATAATATAGTTTGAATAACAGACTACCTAAAGATAGTAATGGTCACAAATATAAGCTAGTTGTAATATTTTTTATTGTATGAGCATGTTCTTTCTTAACTACAGATTTTTTTATTTACATATTATGGATATTGTAACTAATTAAGTAAGAGACTAGTCACATAGCTTGCAACTCACTTTCGCGCGCATGTAAGTGCCGATTAGTCCCAGTGTTTCGTGCACCGACCAATAAGCGTGAAGAATTCGTAATCGAGCCTTAACACTACCGTTGTAGCAACAGCCTGAATAATGAAATAAAGAGAGGTTCCCCCAAGATATCATAGAAATGTATATTGTAAATCTATACTTATTATAAAACAAAGTCCCAAAAAGCTGTCTGTCTGTATGTAATCGATTTTCTCAAAATGTACTGAAAAGATTTTTGTACGGTTTTCATCAAAATATAGTGAAATACTTCCGGATGGTTTAGGTAAATAGTATATATCGGTATTATATAAATTGTGTTGAAGAGATCGCGCAATTGTTAAAAAACTTGCTTTCTAAGAGTAAACCAGCAGAGATACGCTAAAGTAATGTACTAGAGAATTATAGATTATCAAAATACTACAGAAAAGTCCGCGGCAGTATGTCTCTATCTCTCACGGTTAATTTAGAATAACTATTTTTTATATTTAAAATTACACGCGGGCGAAGCCGCAGGCACAGCTAATAATATTGAAATTTTTTTTTATTTCGAATTAGCTATACGCAAGTCTAACGGCTTTATCAGCATAACCAAGAACGATCGACGTACAGAAAAATTGTACGGAAATACGGAATGCGTAGCAAAACTCTAAAAACATCGAAGAACATATTCTTACCATTGAATTTACGATGGAACAAAATAGTAATGACATATTTGTGAAAAATTAATTATCTGTAAATGTATTATAAACTGACACTATATATGGGACAATTACACACGTTAGTACGTCCCCCAAGTAACTTAATACTTGTTATGGGTGACACGCAACTAGTAAATATATACATGTATGATTTTAAATAAATAATGAAATACATATATTATACAGACTCTAAGAACTAACAAATTGTTGTTTCGAAAATGTTGACCCTAGATAGGAATAGAAGCTATAGTGCTGTAGTCACTGCCACCTACGCTAAGGTACCAGTCAAGTTATATAACGTTATGTAGTTATTCGACAATATAAAAAAAAATTGTTCGTACCCGAATCACGGCTTATAAATAAGTAGTCATTGCGGAATACTGTTGACACCAATATGTCTGTTCTAATTACGAATTTGCTATTAGGACTCAACTCTGCGCCTTTAACATTTTTTATATCTTACAAGACGTAAGGCTATATGTGTGCTATTATATAATGTGAATGAATGAATGAGTGAATTATTCACTCATTTAATAATTCACAGTTTATTTGGTACTAAACGCTATACTATTTTAAATTAACAAATAAATTAAATAAACTATAACAAACTTAATCAAAACAAACAAACACAGTTATAACTATAAATTAATAAAAAAAAGCTAAAAATTTGGAACAACACACTACACTCGTACTGAGTATAGTGTGTTGTCCCAAATTGGATGATCTACTCACCATTTTCAGATGTGAAGTTTCTGATGCTGGTTTTCAGAGATCACCACGGATCGCAGTGACCACAATATAACCTATTGACTGATATAATCTTATATTTACATTAAATCTAATACACTACAATTACATTATATCTAATACTAGCTTTTAAACGCAACTTCGTTCGCGTGGACTGCAGTCTTATTATTTGAGTTAACCGTAACACATATTCATTATGGTTAAAGTGGGTTAACCTTAAAAGCTAGACATATGCTGTCGCGGACTTTTATTGTGAATTTTTAGAGAGGAACCATTTTTTATAACTTTCACCGTTTCCTTAGCACACGCAAGGAAAGCTTTAAATTTTGCCGTTTTTATTGCTGCTCCTCTCCTATTCATCTTAACGTGATGGTATATATGATAGATAACCAATAGCCTTCCTCGATAAATAGACTATCTTACACTTAAAGAATTTTTCAAATTGGTCCAGTAGTTCCTGAGATTAGCGCGTTCAAACAATCAAAAAAACAAACAAACTCTTCAGTTTTATATATTAGTATAGATGTAGATTTAGAGTCAAATTTTGTTATGTAAATTTTCTTATGTAAATGTCATTTAGCTTTGAAACTATCATAGCGTAAAATACTCGATAGCCATTGTAGAGATGAATAAAAACCAGAGAGTAAGTGAACCTTAACTGTGAAGCCCGTTTACAAAGGTTTTGCACATTACGAGGGCAACAAAAACAGAGTTACGGAGGCGAGTGTAAAATGCAGTTGATCTGGTATGCTTCTAGTATGGCTTGATACCTTTCACAACTGCGTGGTTCACATTCCTTAAGTATAGAGAATGTTACCGATTGGGTGTTACAACGTTTGCTGACCAATTCCTGTATATGGATTTCCTTGGCAATATTTTCAAGGTCATAAAGATAAACAGGTTTGAAATCTCAATTTCAATGTTGAAATGTTAGAAATAAATGAAATTTCAATATATATTTTAATACAGAATTTTAAAACACATCGCAAACTTTATCAACTTTTTTAACGCAGACTAATAACATACGTTGCTATCGTAGATGTATGGCCATAGAGTTATACTAGAATAAGGAAGCAAGACCAAAATGTGCCTAATTACAATAAAGAGAAAGCAAATGAGGTTTATCATCTATCTCTTTTTTGTGCGTTCGTAGTTAGCGAATGTTTTCAAGGTGTAAGTCTAAGTTTTTTTTTTAATTTAGAACGCGAAAATGAATATTTTTCATAGCGTGTGTGATTAGACAAAGATAAATATACGAATCTATTCTTCCCTCTCACTATTTGATGTGACACTTTCACTCACAGGCCTGCCTATGAATATCCTACCCTAGTATAGTAACTCTATGGGTATGGCTATCTATCACGAATAAGATACCCGCTTATTAAATATTATAACAAACAAAAATTGTCACAACACCATTATCTGTTAACATCATTTGTTAGTTATTTCTTAGATCCTATTGGCCTGTTTTGTATTCCGTTTTTTATTTGTAATTTAAAACCAAGTAGAGCACTAGATTTTCAAGCGCTCTTTTAAATGAATGTTAAACTCGTAAGAAAGGATTTAAATTATATTAATTTATGTACAAATGAACAAAACTAACAGCTTGTTACTATTCCACTGTTAGATATAGGCGTCCTCTCTCCCTTTCTGGAGAGAAATGTTGAATCATAAGTCACCACGCTGCTCCAATAGGAATTACTTTTCCCTTACCGAAAAGCGTGTGATAAATTGCAATTATCAATTAGAGACATAAGTTTAATAGAAAAACTAATTGGTGCCTGCCCGTTAAATGAACAAAGTAGTCTTAAAATTGAATTTAAATTATAATAGCTTAGGACTACTGAATTGACATAGTAATAGAATCATGGTTACTTATTACCTGAATACAATAGAATTGTGGGAAAATTATATTAATGTAAAACTCGTTCAGTAATCAAATTGAAGCAATTACGTCACTTCATACCGAGTAAACCTTACTTCAAATAATCCTTAGCCGCGAATAGAAGTAGGTATCTATATCCATATTTACAATAGGTTACCCCAGCTTTACTTTAAGAATTTAGAAAAAAAATCAAATTACCTCTCTCTGTCTTCTATCAAACCTGATATCAACCAATTGATAAAAATTAAAAACAATTTCATACCTTCCATTAGTTAGATTTTTTCTTTTTTAATATCTTCTATTGTTCAATACTTACTACCCATATCCATACAATCATTATTATTGTACTTGCCATGTGGTAAAGTAAGTAATAATTAGTAACTGTTATATTGTACTTTTATTATGCTTATTAATAAAGAATACACTTTTAAAAACTATTGTTTTCTTGTAGGGTTCCATCAAGTATTTAGCTTACCAAAAAGGTTCCGTCAACAAAAAAGTTTGAGAGCCTCTGGACTACTCCATACAAGAGTAAAATTCGATCGCTCTTGATTAGGGATTATGACAAATTTTATTTAAATCAAATTCTTTTAATTTTATTAAATTATCAAATATTTCAGCTATATTGACTTCTTATTTCGCACGCTTAATATTAAAGTGACCTAATTAATAAAATGTGTTTTGTTTTGAATTGCAATAAAGCGCAGCGTAGCGTCCATAAAACTCGTGAGTGTTGAAGAAACCCATAACTTTGAATAGAAAGTAAACTTTTTTAAAAGTTATTAGTTCCTTTTTTAATTGTTCGTAACGTGATGTCTCTGACATTGAAATAAGGATTACTATTATGTCATTCAATTTAGCCTAATTTTGAATTTGGTCACTTTAATACTAAGCGTGCGATTTGTATGTGGTAGTATATCATCATCCTCCTGCCCTTATCCCACTCTAAGTGGGGTCGGCACAACATGTTACAAACATGTTGTCACAAGATTTGGCTACGTATTTTACGACCGGCCGCCTGCCTGACGTCAACTTATCTAAGTCACCTTTTACGACACCTCGGTAAGAAATGAGGGTGGTCTATTCTATGCAGCCAGATACCACACGGCATTGACTTTAGTCGCCTCTTACGACACCTCGGTAAGAAAGGAGGGTGGTCTATTCTATTCTGCCGGATACCACAGGGCGGATTTGTATGTAGTATATATTTCAAATAATAATCTAGTGACGAAATTATATGCAAAGACTTATTAATAAGTTAATTAATATTATAAAGTTCATCCAGAATTCATGGTGATAACAACTTATTCATGTTTTTTATTAATCTAAAATAAATAATTAAATATGGGACATTTACACACACGGTCGTCCATCCCCAAAGTAAGCAACTTAACACTTATGTCAGAGATAAGTTGTAAATATATACATATATAGTTTTAAATACATACTTAAATACATATATACACCCAGACTCAAAGGACCAATAAATTCTAAATATAAAATGTTAGTCCTCGGCTGGAATCGAACCCACGACCCGAGAAGTCGAAGACAAGGTCACTGCCAACTGCGCCAACTGACCAGTCATCTCGACTCTATTATTTGTAATATATTCCACTCTACTACGAATATATGTAAAATATATACTATTACTTATTATTACATCACTTACACTGATGTGAATATATACAAATTAATAATTAAGTAACGTATACGATCTGAAAATAACGAGTGTGAATTTGTAATTTATTGTAGAAAATATTTAAATCCTTTATATGTTCTGTAATATAATTAGACATGGTATATGAACATCGAAATTAGTCTTATAAATTACTGTTTTGTAAAATGAGTTATATGTGGTTATTAACTACAGTTCTTTGTCTGCATATTGACAACACTTGTATATTATACTTTTTGCATGCAGTCACTCTTGATGTAAATATCTTTATACAGCTTGATGTTTTCTTTGGGTTTTTGATGTGAAAACTTCATAAGCGGTGTTGTACACTTTTGTGATGAGTAACAAAATGTTAAATTTGAGTCTGAACTTTTTGAAACGTGACTTGATCGTTTTTTTTTTTCGAACTGACTGTATGCTGTTAGCCCTAACGGCTTGTGACTTGATCGAAAATTCATAAGACGTATGGAGTGTAGACCGCCGGCACAGCGTAGGAGAGTAAGTATCCCTTTCTCTTTCTATCACTCGGCGAAAATGTATGCCTGGATCTGCTGTATTGTTTAGGCGGCGCATCATGTTTTAGTACGATAGCACAAATATGAATATTTTATTTTATCACAAATAATAGTAAATTTAAAGAGTGAGTGAGTAAGAACTTCAATATTTAATTTTTCACCTCTGCCGGTACTCCCCGAGTGTAACCCGTTGATATTTTTTAATTGCACATGGTAGGCTAGTTAGCAATAGATCACTATTCATGCCATCTAAACTGATAGTTTACTCTTCTGAATGTTTAACAGTTATTAGGTTTTTCATAACGCAATTTTTATCGGATAGGGGATAGAAAATTAAAATGAAAAGATTTATTTGTTAATCATCAACAAGTACAAATCAAAAATCGTGTGTATATTTGACAAAAAAACTAAAGCAAATAAAATAATTAATATTAAAATAACCTAATTACATTCATAAAGTAAAAAGTTAAAAATTAATATTTATACATTTGCAATAACTATTGCTCAGGTTACTTGTGCTGAATTACCAAATCTACGCAATATTAAGGCGCTGAACAGAGCTGGCGTAAATTCAGATTTCGGCATATAAGCCACGCCCACAATTTCTGCGACGGCGTAGCGACACACTTAATTTTTTAACACCCATTGTAGGTGTACACTGTTTTATCCAAACTTTTTTTGTACAATTTATTTAAAAAACTTATGTCTAATTAATCTTATAAAACTAAGTATGCTGAAACTATAACTAAACACCTAAAAAAAGACATATTATCAACAAGGAATAGTCACAAAAGGCGGCAGCTAGCGACACACGTCCATATAGCACCGCGCCTCAGCGATCACTGTCTATATTCGTAGATGTAAAAGAGAAGCGAGACGATGACTCGTTTCAGTTTTGCTATTTTCTAAAAAAGATTTAATTTGAATGAAATATCTTAATTAATTCAAAATTTAAATCTTACATTCTCTTTATATTATAATGATTTATTAGTCTTATTAATTTTACCAATTTTTGTTGATAAATATTAGAGATATTTACGATCAAAGTAAAAATCAGAGGTCTATTTACCAATTTTTTTTATCGAAAAAAAGTATCGTAATCATGTTTTGAAATCTTACATTCTCTCTGAGATATGATGTATATTAACATATATTTTTCTTTTAATCGTCATCCCTATAGCTTTTGTTAAAAACGTGTTTAAAGTCAGCCTATTTGGCTCTGTTCAGCGCCTTAAGCAACAAATCTTGCAACAGAACGGTTTGTTAAAATTTAACGAGTCTATTGACTGTTTAATGCTATATTTTTTAATTATATATTAAGTACACACATAATTACAGTTCTATAAATATGCACGTATAACATTTCATATAGTTTCACGTATTACTTATTCATCCAAGAGGATTAATATAAATTAATCCACATATATATATTATAGTAAATCACATTATAGCCAACTTATTTATCTCATCAAAAAATTTAATTTGATTAGTTAATAAACTTTTCTTTAAACTATGAATTTGTACGTTATATTTCTGTATCGAGGAATAATGTTGTTTTTATAGTCAGGATAAAATAATTATTTCAAACTCGAAATCAGGTTATAGTACATCCTGTACAAAACAATGACAACAATCATTGTTTACATGATTGTTTTCTTCGTCATCTGAAACTGGAGCGGACTGTGCGTTCGCGCGGACGCTAATATTAGCTTCATTTAGTGTAAAAAAAAATTAATGACAATTTGAGTAAAAGTACTTCCTTGTATAAATGGTGGGATGTGAGAGAGAAAGATGCCAAGTGGTGGGAATTTGGTACGCAACGAGCGTTATAGGAAAACGCCGCGGACGCCTAAATCGGCGCATGGTCGATATTACTACACCCGATCCTTGGTGGTGGGCTCGCCAGTGCGGCGCAGGCCTACCACGACAAGGTCAAGGTGAGGAAAATTATTATTAAAATATTTTTTAGCATCTTTTTATTTTCCTTTTCTTTACCTTGTATTCAATGTCGATAACAAGTGGAAATTAAGTTAACATATCTGTCCATTACTAGTTCTTCTACGTCCTTCCCTTATCTATAAAGATATTTCTTATACATTTACATACTTTATAAGTACTGACTTTGTTCGCGTCAACTTTAGTTTAAAAGATACTTCCAACTATCTCTATATTATATTAAGTTATTTTTGTATGTTTTTACCTAATCGTTTACCTTAGGTATTTTATCTTTTTATTTTCCGTTTTTTTAATATCATCAATTTATCATTATTTTAAGAAGTTATATCGTTAAGGTGTATATTATTAAATCCCTTCTTCTACTGCTGTAATTTAACAAACTACTGAACACGAATAATACAAAAATCATCATCCTCCTGCCCTTATCCCACTTTAAGTGGCACATGTTACAAGCATGTTGTCACACGATTTATTTGTCTACGTATTTTACGACCGGCCGCCAGCCTGACTTACCTTATTATTTTACGAATAATACAAAAAATGAATCATTAATTTGTAAATGAACAATATTATCTATCTTAGAACAGCTAAACTTTATTAATGATCTTATTTTATATTCACAAATCATCATGCGCGTTACGGCGAAGTTTTCTTTACTCAAAGCACATTGAGTAGAAACCTGCATTTTCCCGGAGAATTCTTTATTGCAACCCGTCCTTACCCAAACGTTTTTTGGCCTTGGCATGCACTAGAAATTATAATATATAATTGATACATATGAAGTTAAGTTCAGAATTATCATTATCGTGAATTATAAGAACATAAGAACTTCTGGTATCATCTCCCCAGATCAGCCTCAACCGCAAGGCAAATAAATGCCAATCACCGCATTACTAAACGCATGGTTCCGGAAGCGATGAATGGGCGCACTTCAATCGGCTTTCAATTCAACTGTGAATCACCTGCCCAGAGCTTTATCCTATCAAAGGACACCCGGTTTTTTGTCATATCTGGTATTATAAGTAACATTTATCTATGTGGAGAACTCTAGGGCTTATGTCTTTTAATTCCCATATGTTAATCGATTCCTGCTGTTTACAATTTTCTTTCAACTATAGTTAGTTATCAGATCTATTTCATTTTGGGTACCCAGAGTTAAATACACTTATAATCTTTTGGACTTTTTATTCGCCTATATCTTCAACCACATTTGAAGACTTTTATAAAAATCTACGGCTATTGAGCCTAACGGGGACGTCCGGGCGTTCCGAACGGAAAATCTGGTGCTCCATATGCAATAATTATTCAAGAGAGGGGCCACTGTGCTGAGGCCGACCCGTCATCGTAATAAACAAATCTAAGTATATACTATGAAGTATTCATATAAGTTATCATAGCTTACGATCACATTTCTGAAGCTGTGACACGAAATCCGGTTAGCCACTCAACCAAAGGTCATTGTAAATATATTCTAAATATTTTGACAACTCGCAAACATTTTGCTTTAAGTGTAAGGTAAACCTTGTGAAAAATGTAATGAAATTTGTTGATCATGTGATAGCTGATCTCGCAGTAACCTTGGTATAGTTGACAGTGATCGTCATTTAACATTTATTAGATGTTTATACTTTACGCTTGTCGTGCCCGAAAATATGGACCACAATATTTGTATTATCTATCTATGTATTTCGATTCAAGCCTGTTCTAGCATGGGTTTTAGGTGATACTAGTCAATTTGCCAAGATTCCCAATCAACAAACTAATTAAATTCTATCAACGTAATAATCACCAGCTTATATCCACTGATGCAAAAACTGACTATTTCAAATGACATTGTTGTTATAAACGATTCCAATGCGATAAGCCCAGCGTGATAGTTTTTGACAAAAACGTATACAAAATTAATATGCAAGATATAGTCTAATGGTGGATTTCTATCGGTGAGAACGATGAACTCGAGGGTCTCTAAACATCATATTAACAGACCGAGAAAGCGAATGTTACAAGTAACAGGATTAGTTTTGCAATCGCTAACTCACAAAGCATTCCTTCCTCAGTCGTTCACTCTTGACACAGTGCTCGTGGTCGACGTTTCTTTTGTTTCAACTGTTAATATAGTCCTTGCAATGTGCCCTCATTTGTTACGGTCTACAATGTCACTAGAACATTGACCTACTGTTTTTTTTGAGTTACTGGCGAATAAGGTCCGTCCGACAACTACGTGATCACTTCCCTTCAACTTGCCCCTGAACAACACGTGTTCGCTACGAACGATGTCTCCGGAGTATTTGGGGATTCTTATCTGCACTGTCACCGTACAACTCTCTAGAGACGATCATGGGTTCAAATCCTGAGCAGGTACCAATGAGTTTTTCAATTAAAACTTATGTGTCTAATTGATAATTGCAATTCATCACACGCTTTTCGGTGAAGGAAAACATCGTTAGGAAACCTGCATATCTCTAGAGAATTCTGAAATAGTGTGTAACCTACCAATCCGCATTGGAGCAGCGTGGTAGGACTTAGCTCTAACGCTTCTCTTCAGAAATGGATAGAGGAGGCCTATTCCCAGCAGGGGGATTGTAACAGGCTGCTACTACTATCTGCACTGTCAACAATAATCTCCTTTTACTTTAAGATCTTTCAATATTGAGGAATCTCAAAGCATAGCTTGATAATAAGGCAGACCGTGCAGCTTTGAATCTTTATCCATTGAGACGGACTGTAAGGATCTCACACGCCATTTATACCAACTGACCGATATAAAGTAACAATGTAAAATATATAAATAATTTTTTGATTATTTAATATGTAATGCTGTAGGATCCGAAAAAAGGAAAATAAATATAAACGGTATAATGTGTTAAACAGTAATGTTTAAAACAAATCCTCCTGCCCTTATCCCACTCTAACTGGTGTCGGCACAATATGTTACAAACATGTTGTCAAATGATTTGGATATGTATTTTACGGCCGGCCGCCTGCCTGACATCAACTTACCTTAGTCGCCTTTTACGACACCTCGTAAGCAGTAACGTTTAATTAAGTTAAATTTAGTTTACCAATAATTGCTTGTGTTCCAAATACGTAAACCGTATTTTTAACGCTATTAATGAATAAATTTAATTTTTCATTAGTTTTAGTCAAACTATGTTCCCCTATTGTAGAAAAGGTTGTTTATTCAGCCATTACATTAGCCTCACAATTAATTTAAAACAAAAGCGAATTTCATGGAATTATCATCCTTTCTTTTTTTTAAACTTAAGAAATTTAAAGAGTATAAAAATACAGACTGTAAACAAAAATATAACATATATGTTTAAACTACTTGTTGTGAAGTTACAAATTTCCAACAAAATTAAACACTAGGAATTCGGAAAAAATAGCTGCACAGCTACTTGACGTCAAGTAAAAGGTAGCTCGCCTCGCCAGTACGTATTGAGAGTAAGGACGGCGACGCATTGCAAGCATTTTTTGTTTGATTACTAAAGCTGTGTTTATATTGTTTTCATTCAATAATTTGTAGAAATCATTGAAATTTATAAATGACATTGTTATATTTGAATTTTAAAAAGTAATATATTACGAAACTATTCAATTGATGTCGTTTTACAAGTAACCACACCACTACAAGTAAATATCTGGGCCAAGTTCTCATATACAGATTTCCATACTTGTTATACCACTGGGATAAATTTCTGAAATGTGTGTAACTCATATTACTCCAGCTTGACGGATGGACGTTTCATATCAGGACAGACGCAAAGGACAGAGAAACTAAGCAGTTCATTGTTATTAAGAATAACATTTCTAATATAAAAGTCCTCCAAAGCGATTCAGTTTTAACTTATTTTGATAATGGCCACAATTCAGGTATAAAACGTTGTGAAGAACAAAATCATTTCTAAACTTGACATCCTAGAAGTCTAACTCGCTAGTGAGCACACGCTTAACTGTAACAGATAATCAACTTAAACACAAAAGAAAAACTATAAACATAGGGCCCAAACTTTAAACCAATATGGACAAGGTTTTTTTTTTCTTATTAAAAGTTTATATTAGTTGCCTTTTAAAGAAGTTAATCAATTTTTAATAAGTTTTAAATATCATTTCTAGAAGCCTTAGCCGTGTGGTATCCGGCAGAATAGAATAGACCACCCTCTTTTCTTACCGAGGTGTCGTAAGAGGCGACTAAGGTATGTGCCGTGTGGTATCCGGCTGCATAGAATAGACCACCCTCATTTCTTATAGAGGTGTCGTAAGAGGCCACTAAGGTAAATGCCGTGTGGTATCCGGCTGCACAGAATAGACCACCCTCAATTCTTACCGAGGTGTCGTAAAAGGCGACCAAGGTAATTTAACGTCAGGCAGGCGGCCGGCCGTAAAATACATAGCGAAATCATATGACAACATGTTTGTAACATGTTGTGCCGACCCCACTTAAAGTGGAATAAGGGCAGGAGAATGATGATGAGAATGATGATGATCATTTGTAGAAGATGTTCAGTTACATTGTAGAGTTTTGTAAACAACTATTCTTGCGTTAATAAGTAAGAAGGATGTAATTACGCATGTAAATATAGTAATTAATAACAAAATTAAAGGAAGGGATGAAGATTTCTCGTTAATTCCTGTTCATAACAACTTAATTAACGAAGTTAGTATTGAGAAACTGCAATTTTGCACAAATTAGTACTTGTGCTAATATAATTTTACTGAATTTACCATTATCATTACTCTAAATCATGAGTATCAATACCTGAAGAGAAAACTTTGTAGCTCTTTTAAACACATTGAACTTAAAGAGGAATGTGTTACCATACTTAAAGTTCATATGGAGAAATCCATTGATTATATCCTAAATATGTTATAGGGGATTTTGAGGATTAACTTTTTCACCATCACCATCATCACTCTCCTGCCCTTTTCCTACTCTAAGGGGGGTCGGCACAACATGTTTTTTAACATGTTTCATGATTTGGGCAGGTATTTTACGACCAGTCGCCTAAACTTACCTTAATGGCATTTTACGACAACTTGGCAAGAAATAAGGGTCTAAATATTTTTTTTCACCAGACTTAACGATCACATAAACCTTACGGTTATTATCTCGTATGGAGCAATAACTGACTTGGTTTCTAATTACAACAATATTTATATAATATATGAATCTTAAGGAGTATCAAAATTCTTCCACAGCTGTTATTTCTATAGCTTGAATTTATTTCACTTCCTTACTGTCTTATTAGTAAAACTCGTGAATAGTTCTGTAACTCGAAAAAAAAATCGGTTTTGTTTGACGCAATCTTTGACACAATTTTTGACGTCGTTAAAATTATGTTCTTAATCTATTGAACATTAAATTTAACGCTGCATATGATAGCGAAATTTGTGTAAAATATAAATTAAACTATTCAAGTTACAAACAACATATTTGTTAATATATAAGTATCTAGGCTCACAATCGTTGAGACTTGTGACATTAATGCAACTTCTAATAACCGCCGCTATTGTAACCAATATATTGTTTCACCTCTTAAACGTTACTGACGTGACCAATGTATCGTACTACGTTGTACAAATATTCGCTAAAATTCTGATTTTTATTATATTAAAAAAGTATATTTATTTTCTATGTTTAAAAAACTAATTTAATTTTTCCAATTTAATTGCATAATTTTATGGAACATTGGCTGTATTGCAATATTTTTAGTATTGCCATTATCTTTTTAAACTGTATAAATTATGTACTACATGGTATGTCGTACATAATTTATACAGTATACTGTATACAAAGTTATACAGTATGCAAATTCTATACAAATATTTTTAGTACCAGGATAATCAGGATATTTATGAGAGAGAGAGCGGCCGTAGAAAGAAAGATGGAGGGAAGTGTGAAGTATGCATATATGGGAGTATAGCCAGAGTAAAAGAATGTAGAAGTGGGAAATGAAAGCGTAAGAAGAGGAATCTTATAAACGTAAAAGACAGAAAAAAGGCAGACAGATAGACAGACAGATAATTATTGCAAACAGTATATTATAAACGCAAAAGTCTGCCCAATATTAATTATTATAGATTCATAACTCAACGATTCTTTAAGGAAGTGTCTCATCTACCTAAAAAATCTTTAGCTAGTTAATAACAATAAACTATCAATCAACAATTTGTCTTCTCTTTTTTCCAGATGTCAGTCCGCTCCAAAAGTAATGGATAGCCACAGTAGATCGGCGTCCCCAAGGGACCCAGCGCGGCCGCAACACCGTCCCCCCTCCCCGCCATCATCACCTCAGTCAGGCTTCGACAACAGAGCATATCAACACGACGAAGCGGATCCGAACCACAACGATAGTTTCACCTCAAACGGCCCCCATCAAAATGGCCACAGCAAAGAACCTAATGGCGATACCAAAACGTTAGAAGCAGTTAATTTAGAATTGATAAACCTGACACCCAAAAATGGTGCGAAAAAGAAGGATGTTGAAGTCGACATGAACGCGACCAACCCGTATGATGAATACTTCGTGCCGGTCAACGAACACCGGAAATATATGAGGTTTGTAGCTTCTTATGTAACTTTTAACTGAAATATAACATACACAAATTTTTTGAATTCATAAATGGTTGTTCTAAATCTCTATTAAAACATTAAAATCTTTATCCTTGAAATAAAATCTCAATTTCCAGCCATTGAAATCGCATTTCATATGACGTTACCTGTATTGAAAAGGTTGACTTAACAACATCACAAGTATTAGGTCCTTATATGTATATGAAATTGGCGTTTTCTATGGGAGGAACATAAAGTCGTTTTTTTTAATGAAATATATTTAATTAATCAAAGTATGTACCATTGCTATGTATGCACTTTTGCCATCTCATAGGTAGTTCATTGATCCCCTTACTAAAAAAACCATTCGGGCGGGAATCAATAAAATCTTTGAAGGCGGTTTGGACTGCCCCATCGGAGTTGAATTTTTTTCCTTGCAAGTAGTTATCCAAATTGCGAAAAAAATGGTAATTTGTTGGAGCAAGGTCCGGAGAGTACGGTGGATGTCTAAGACATTCTAATTGAAGCTCCTCTGATTTGGTAGCCGTCTGTTGTGCAGTGTGTGGTCTAGCGTTGTCCTGAAGCAGCAGTGGCCTAGAGCGATTGACCAGCCTCGGTTGTTTAGCAGCTAGCTTTTCCATCATGGTTTGCAGTTGCTGACAATAGATATCTGCCGTAATCGTCTGGCCAGATTTAAGAAAGCTGTAGTGAACGACACCGGCACTAGTCCACCAAACACTTACAAGCAACTTTTTTTTAGTCAATTTTCGCTTAGGGCAGGATTTGGCAGGTTCGCCAGGGTTCAGCCATTGCGATGAGCGCTTCCGATTATCGTAGAGGATCCACTTTTCATCACAGGTAATGATTCGATTTAAAATTCCTTCATTATTGTGCCGGTTGAATAACGTAACGCAGCAGTCGACGCGCGTTTGTCGGTTTGCTTCACTCAATTCATGAGGTATCCACCTTTCAAGCTTTTTCACCTTCCCAATTTGCTTCAAGTGGATTAGAATAGTTTTATCACTAACACCGGAGCCTGCAGCTACTCGGACGTGGTTTGCGATGGATCCGCTTCCACAATAGCCTTCAATTCTTCATTATCAACTTTGGTCTCCGGCCGTCCACCAGGCTTGTTCTGCAGGTCGAAATTTCCAGAACGAAAACGTTGGAATCAAAAACGCACTGTGTTTTCTTTTGCGACACCGTCACCATACACATCATTAATCCTTCGAGCCGTTTCTGCAGCACTGGTGCCACGGTGGAACTCATACTCGTAAATAACGCGATATTTCATGTTTTCTATTTTATAAACAGAGTGACACAAAGAAAAAAACAAAAGAAGAAAAAACAAATGAATTAGGGGGTTTGAAACACAAATGCATGAGTAAATAGATAAAAATATTATTCACTCTTACATGATAATATACGTATAGATTTTTATTATAGTATTCTCTCTTATGTATTAAACATTTTAAATGAAATATAACAAACACCAATCTTTTGAATTTATAAATCGTTATTATAAATCACTGCTAAAACGTTAAAATCTTATCTAATCTTTCAAATAAAATCTCAATTTTGAGACATTGCAATCGAATTTCATATGACGATACCTGTGTTGAAAAGGTTGGCATGGCTGGTAACAACATCGCAAGTACTCTTACATGATAGTATACGCATAGATTTTGAAGTCAGAAGTGACCTCTTCCTTCCCACTTCTGAGCAAATCAATCTGCTCTGTACTAGGTTTTAACTTGCGTCATTGAAACATTTTCTCTTACTCCTGTCATTTTGATTTCCTTCTGCTTAACTGATTTTAAATCTTTCGTTATGGTGATGTCCAAATGTATACGATTAGCTTATACTCTTACTTCCACCATCTAATGAAATCTCAGATTATAATGATTCAGAAAAAGTTTTACAGCTGTAAATCACTTTTCCAATCCATCTTGGCATATAAAACGTGCAAACATGTACCTGTAGAAATGTTCCAAAAAGAACCGCTACATTACAATCAGTGTAATAAATAATAATTTAGGGTATCGATGCAAACAGACCACTCTGATTTTTATCTATTAATGGTACCGTTCGGAAACCGGTGCTGACAATAGATTAATAGAAACTCTTCGTCATCTGCACTAGTAAACCATTTAAACCTACTGACGCTAAACAACAATTATGAATATTTAACCTGCATTTTAAACCGTAACCAGTTAAAGTTAATTTTGGAAAGTGAAAATTAAATAAGACATTTTACAACATTAAATTATTCTATGGACTTGACTTTGTTATTGTGTATTAATTAAAAATTGTACATTTTTTTTAAATCGATTCATAGAATTAGTCATACGCCTCTATCTCTGCAATACTCGTACACCTAAATACTAAACTAGTGTGAATTCCATTATTTTAATTTTTAATTCAATTCAATTATAGTATGCTTAATAAGCATTACCATTTTTTTTTATACATTATGGAATTACTTGGCGGAGGTCAATAATAAAAAAGAAATGAAAATATTATTATATTAAAATCCAAGTTGAAATTTTGAACGTAAAAGTAGTTATTATGAATTAACCATAAGAGATAGAAACATGCTATTGCGGACTTTTTTGTAGTATTTTTATAGATCTACTATTCTCTAGTACATTACTTTAGCGTAACTCTGCTGGTTTACACTGCGCACTATTTACCTCTTAGCAAGCAAGTTTTTAACTCGATGCTCGATCTCTACAACATAATTTACATAATACCGATATGTACTATATTCCTAAACCATTTACCAGACAGACTTTTTTGGGACTTTGTTTTATAATAAGTATAGATATTCCAAACAGTATTATAAAATATGACAACCATCGACTAATATAACTTCATTTATTGCGTAGCACTCTGAAACGAATAGAGAAACCTACTTTCTTATTTCGTAATTTTTCTAGTAAGAATGTTTATTTTGCATTTTAATTCGGCCATGTCATGATTTACTATCTCATTTACTAATATTCAAACGAGTGACTTGAATATTTCAGCTGTTGTCAGCTACAACAGATGTTAAAGTTCAATTTATACTAAAATTATTTCCTTAAGTTTTGTGATAAAATTCTTAATTCAGTTCTGTAAAATTGTAATAATTTTAATGAGCTTTAATTTATATTTCTATTTTTGTATTATGCAATTGATTTGACTTTTAAAGTGAAACTTTTAATTTTTCAAACGTATCGTAGGATTAGTTACCTTTAAAAAAACATAAAACTCCAACAAAAATGTCTTTACATCACAGTTAGTAAATTTTTATACTAGAAATATTCGTGAATCAGCGAAATTCTATCGTACTTACATAAAATGTTAATAAAATTCGTAAGTAAATAATTAAGAGTATTTTACACTATAGTCGACACGAACGAAGTCGCAGGGACCACTAGTATATTATTCTCCTTATAAAGAGAGTCCGAAATGTGTTTTTACTTACTTGAATTTGTTATTGATTGAGTTATATAAAACATATGCGTAGAAGTTTAAATCTTGAATAAAACATGTATTTAAATTATACATTGAAATACCTTGGCGTTAATGAGAGGAAACCAGTTATGCAGTAATACATTGCAACGTGATTTTATACCTTTGATGTTATGTAAGACATTACTCAGTTGCTTGAGGTTAGGTCAACCGAGATATTTATTTGACAGGCAAAATACAAATTCTTGTTTTCACTGTTTAGTTACCTATTGAATGATTTGTCTCATCACATAAATTATCTTTTTATCAAATAAAGTTCGCTTTTCTTTTCAAATTTTTTACACCGGCGATAGTTTATATTTTCATTATATGTTAAAATAGAGTTATTATACATGAGTAGTATTAAAATAGAGACGGATTTCTCTATCTTACAGAAATAAGTGGGAGTCTCTTAATTTCACCCTTTTAACATCACCCTTATTATTTGGGACACCCCATTTAGAGACCTGAAAATTGCTCTCTACTCTATGTATTTTTATCGATTAACTAAATAAAATTATCATCTCTTTTCAAATTAGTTTTCGTCGCATATCCTGTTATATCCTCAGAGTTTTAAGACTAAAATGCAGAAATATCACTATAATATATATAGTAATCCTAATTTATTTAATTTTCCATGATCTAATATAAATTGGCTGAAAAACAGTAACGTTGGGAGGCTCCTCAAAGATTCTCTTGTCATTCAAAAGAATATGAGATATTCTATCAAATCACATCAAATCAAAATAATCTATATTCAAATAAACCATTTCAAGCACTTTTTAATCGTCAAGCATCAATATGATTAATCAAGCTACAACAGGTTCGGAATGTTGCTCTTGCCGAGAAGAACCAGAAGAAACTCGGCGGTCAATCTTTCAAATATTTTCAAATATGCACTATTAAACCGCTGTCTTGTATGAAGCTGAAGGGATTTTCATATTCAGGCATTCTTATCGCCCAAATAATCTTCAATTTTGGAATATGCTATACGTATAAGCACATTTTTTACATTTAGTTTAAATCTTTCTTTAGAATTCTTAGTGTTAGAGACTGACTTGATAGACAATCTTGATAGTCTCTTCCCAAATTTCTTATTCCCAATTATCTTACACTTATTGGTTTATGGACGACATTACAAATATTAAATTTAAAACCTGTTTGTGAATAACATTTTATGTCTTGTTAAACAGATGTCAACAAAAAACTTGTTTTAATCCTTGATATATTAAAGACTCTATTATATATAAGCAGATCTTGGACGGAAAAATCGATCTGTATCAAATTAAGTTTGGCTTTCGGTATATTTTGTTAACTAAACAACCATACTATTCTACTTTTACCTTTACTCATCATTTTTAAGCCCGGAACGCCCAGACGCCGTGAGGGGTTCCACCGCTAAACAATGAATATACAAAAATTCGCACAAAGCGGTTCAGCTTGACTTTTCTCATGCGTACTGCCAAGGCGTGTAATTCCCTTCCTGCATCTATCTTGCTGATATCTGTGATAGCCTAGCGGTGAGACCGTGCGACTCTCTAGAGACGATCATGAGTTCGAACCCCGGGCAGGCAAAACATTTATGTGTCTAATTGATAATTGCAATTTATTACACGCTTTTCGGTGAAGGAAAACATCGTGAGGAAACCTGTATAAAAGCTGTGATAGCCCAGCGGTGAGACCGGGCGACTCTTTCGAGGGGAATACGAGTTCAAACTCGGGCAGATACCAATGAGTTTTTCTATTAAAACTGATGTGTCTTATTGATAATTGCAATTTATCACACGCTTTTCGGTGAAGGAAAACATCGTGAGGAAACGTGCATATCTATAGAGAATTCTGGAGATATGTGTAACCTACCAATCCGCATTGGAGCAGCGTGGTAGGTCTTAGATCCAACCCTTCTCTTCAGAAACGGAGACTTATCTATCTTGTCGGATTCCTACATTACTACATTGGCGAACGCAGTCTACCTTAGGCTCCATCTGTTGCTTTCCATTAGGTTAGATAGCCTTATCATATAAAAAGAATTACAATTTATGTTTTTGTTTTTATTATAACTAGACATGTAATTTAAAAAATAGGTATTAATTTTCAGAGTTTAGTAATTTTTAAACAGAATTGACAAGGCTGAAGCAATTTGAACGTTTACCGATATTGCTCGATAAAGTAAGTAGTTTCTTGAGTCCTATTATAATCAGATATCCGTTAATTTTTATCGTGTTGAATACCTAAGTCATTCTCTTTTATCATTTTTAATATCAAATTCACGATATTTTTTATTTCATTGACAATGTTACCGGAATAACAAGTTTTTACTTTATATTAAGTTTCACCTGTATATTTGTGTATCTAAACTTAATTTATTTCTAACTTATATTCTCTTATGAAAAGCCGCTGATAACAAAATATCGAATTTGATAACTTTGTTTCACTTTTTTTAACAATGAATGTCACTAAAAAGTGGTGAATGAATATAGTTTAAAAACTAAAAAACTCGCTTTTTTAAATTAATTAATGAAATTTACTTAATATTACCTCATTCTTTAATTTTACACCTATGTTATCTGGTTGGCTGGAAGTGCTTCCGATTCCAGAATAAGGTCGCCATTGTTCACTAATTATATCTCTTTTTTTTAGTAATGTTTGGATTACTTTAAATATTTCAGTGTACAAAAGTAATAATAAAATTATTTTGCTATAATACGCGATACAGTAAATAGATTATATATATAGTGTTTTATGTATAGTGGACTATCAGTATTTTCATACCCGATACGTGCAGGATTCGTAAAAACACATGCACAAACCTCCACCACTTCCACCACAATACACAAGCACTACACAGGTTCACTATCACAAACTCAACAATCGTTTCGCCCCGCAACCGACGCATCATCAGGAGATAGACTCCACGACAAAATCGCAAAGCTTTGCGACAAAATCGCAAAATCGCGAAACGATTGTTGGGCAATGAAAAAGATGGATGAAAGAAGAGTGCATGCAAATGAGATGAGAATGTTAAGATGGATGTGTGGTGTGACAAGATTGGATAAAATAAGAAATGAGTATACAACGGGAAGTATGAAAGTTGCGCCCATTGTAGAAAAGATGAGAGGTGCAAGATTGGGATGGTATGGACATGTAATGAGGAGGGATGAAAATCATGTGACTAAACGAGTGTTGAATATGAATGTGGATGGATATGTGACTAGAGGGAGGCCTAAAAAGAGATGGTTTGAATGTGTGAAGTATGACATGCATATAAAAGGAGTAGCGCCAGAGTTGACGAATGATAGAAGAGAATGGAAGAGGAAAACATGTTGTACCGACCCCACTTAGAGTGGGATAAGGGTAGGAGAAAGAAGATTACTTTTGTATTATGGATCTCCGCAAAGTAACGCCTAATTCTATAAATTATATTTCTGTGTGTAAAATAAAAAATATACAAACTTCTTTAATACTACAAGAGTTTGTATATCTAACTAAAAAGTTAAAAAATAACTCTTAATTTGGGTAGAAATAAATAACAAAAATTGATGAAAAACATGTGCGCTATACACATTGATGCGTGTGTCTTAGTTTTGTTTTTAACCTATATTTATTTTAATCTTTGGAAATATCACTTATAAACGTGGAATTTCACCTAACTCAGTTAAGCACAATACATGTAGTTTCTATAAATGTCAGGTTTATTAGTTCCTATAGTCAGACAGTCATCCGAGAAACCACAGAGGCAACCTCTTCACGCGACCTCGTTCCAATATACTATATTAATAGAACCTACAAAAGTTATTTAACACACTTGCTGACCTTGGTCTGTTGTATCCTCGTCGTCACCCGCGTTTTGCGTCAAGGAATCCGCAAATCTTTGATGCCCGTTGTGAATTTTAAAATTGTCATGTGTTTTGCTTACACCTAACGTGGCAGTTGGATCCGGGCAGAATTTTAATTTATTTGTCGACAGACTCGTACTAATGTTAAAGAACAAGTAGGGATGTTTTATATATGGAAGAATTTGTCAAATATTAGGTATACCTTACTTCTACGTTTCCGTATCGTGTTTTAATAAGGTTAGATTTGTTACCCGTGACCCGACAAATTTTGCACAGCATTTCTTGAGTCAACGGGTTGAAGTTTTGAAACTTACGTAAATATTTTCCGACTTTCAGAATATCTTTTTCTAAAATAGAAATAACACGCAAAATTAGGAACAAAAAAAATTGGTCACACCGTTCAAGTGATACTCTAACTAAATGATACCATTTATTTATAGTTGTTTTTAATCTACATGTTCTACATTTATAGATGAAAAGAAATAAACAGTTAATACATATCTAAACAATGTCAGACACATTTCAATTCTAATTATTAACTCAGTTTTTTTAAATAATTGTGCTGTCGTAAATTATTTACAAAAATTTTATACCTTAAAAACTATTTTCAATATAACTCTTAATTCGATTTTTGATTAATTCTACAATCTCTCAATAAAAAGTAATTGCTGAAAACTATGAAACAAAGTTATCATGTAAATTTATTATTTTAAGTGGACATAGCTTTTCTTCGACCTTGTACAAGGCAGGACTAAAGGTAATAAAGATTATTATTTGAAAAAGAGCAACCGCCGAGTTTCTTGCTGGCTCTTCTTGGCAGGAAAAGCTTTCCGAACCAGTAGTACAGTTACAGATTTAAAAGCACTTGTTAGCAATAGCACTTGAATAGAGAATATTTTGAATTTGTATATAATAAAATTTGATCGACAAAACGTGAATCGTCTAGAAATAATGGTTTTTAATTCAATAATTAAAGAGCTGTGATGCATTCACGTAAATTGGTACAAATTTGTGTATCGAGAATGATAAATTTTCGTATTTAGACGTATCCTTCCCATATATTACATTTAACGTTATACCGTAGAGCCTCATTTCTTATGATAATTACTAATTTTAAGAGCTATTAGCATAAGTTAGGGCCAAGTGGACTATTACCATTTATGATGGGTAGTTCGAACTATCGCTAATAGCTGTATGGTCCACTTAAGTAGGTGATTTGAGTGGAATGCAATTAGATAAAATGGGATAATTTGTTTTGTATGCAATAGTTTTCTATTTTTTAATTTAAACAAATTAGGTTTCCCGGTTTAGGCGACATCTAGACTAATTAACATATGCATTAGTGCCATTGCGAGTGAATTTAAAACTTTTTTTATAAGTGGGTGTGGTCTGGTACTATTGATAGGCTTATAGTGCCCATACCGGCAAAACCAGTCTTGTATTTGTTATAAAATTATGTTGTGAAACTTGTCTGTAACTCTGAATATACTGATATATATATAGAGTCTTGTCTCCATTATCACCCATCCTGATTGTGCCGGAAAACACAACCTTGGTAAATTCCCTCACTAGCTCACTCACTGGACATATAAACTTAACCCCTCGTTCGGACAGGCGTAAAAGTACGTCGCGTTAAAATTCCCCAATAGCCGTTATAAGAAGCTTCGTATGGTATATTCGGCTTAACGCCTTACGCCCTAACGACTAAAATTGAACACTGCACGTTAAAATACGTCGCGTTTTAAATGCGCTGTCGTGTGAACCCATATCCATGTCCGTGGATACATACCCATTGGTTTCATTTCGACGTATTTAACGCACGATTTTTATCCTCTCGTGCACACGGTATGGTATGCATATCGGTTATAGTACATAATCCCGGCACAAGTATTCTGTATTCAAGTAAACCTGTAAACAAGTAACTTCAACTCGCCGTCAACTTTTCTGCCGGTTTGGTAAATTACTCCGTCCGCGAAGATCTCTAAAACTCTGTGGTTCTCTTTTCAAATTACATTTCGTCATAGCTATCTTGTTCACGGTCGAAGAGTAGCTTCATTCAAGAATTTTTATAATATCATTTATGTAATCCGCAATAGTAGACTTTCTGTATCAGCCTCCTTTTGATAATTGTTATTGATTGCTGTAATGGCAAGGCTAAAATTGATTGGGGAATTTTATTAATGACGTTCTCCCTCGAAGAAACTTACTTCTAATATGGATATTGACCGTTTAAGAAGAAGGTGCTGATGGACTCACTGATGTTAATATAATCATTTGACATCTGACTAGTGTGCAGATCGCTTATAAATGTAGCAGCCTGTTACAATCCCACTGCTGGGAATAGGCCTCCTCTGTCCGTTTCTGGAGAGAAGGGTTGGAGCTAAGACCTACCACGCTGCTCCAATGCGGATTGGTATATACATATCCCCAGAAATCTCTAGAAATATACAGGTCTCCTCACGATGTTTTCCTTCACCGAAAAGCGTTTGATAAATTGCAATTATCAATTAGACACATGAGTTTTATTAGATAAACTCATTGGTGCCTGCCCGGGTTTGAACTCGTGTTCCCCTCGAAAGAGTCGCACGGTCTCACCGCTGGGCTGTCACAGCTTCGTCGCTTATAAACCAGATTAAAATTAAGTAATGGCATAGCATATTATCCGTATAACCATTTAACCATCATTGACTGATCATGATTGTCATAACAATCATAGTTAGTTAAATGTTCAAACGCCATATCATGTACAAGGAAACATTATGTAACATAACACATTAGCATAAGCCACGACATCTGAACTGTCGGTCACGATATGCTCATTTCACTTAAGTGTTTTAAATATACAACGCAATCAAAATCTATTTAACCAATAAGCCCGAAGAGTATACGAAATCATATATCGTTAGTAATTAATTAAAATATAAAAATTTATGCAGTTACCTAACCCCATACCATATATAAATACTTTTACACTATATACCTATATAGAAAATATAGATATATTAATTTAGTTTTTTTTTTCTTTTGTTTTTACTAAATATATTAAGTTATGTTATCTGTTGCTGTTGACGTCCGTGAGTCACAAAATGGCGGCCACTGAAAATCGGTGTTCGAGTTTTCGAACCAAAGCCGAGTGGTTTACACGTCACACCAAAAAATAAAATAAAAATGATATATATTTTGTATTATATCATGGGTGTACGTCACAAATAAAGTTTTTCTTTCTTTCTTTCAAATGATATGAATATTTTAGATTTCTTTTGCTTTGTAGCAGATGCAAGAGTTAGGTTAAAGTTATATTGTAATATTGATACATTTTTGTATCGCATTATAAATTCACTTTTTATAAGTCATCATCATTCTCCTGCCCTTATCCCACTCTAAGTGGGCTCGGCACAATATGTTACAAACATGTTGTCAAATGATTTGGCTACGTATTTTACAACCGGCCGCCTGCCTGACTTACCTTAGTCGCTTTTTACGACACCTCGGTAAGAAATGAGGGTAGTCTATTCTACGCAGCCGGATACCACACGGCACTTCCCTTAGTCGCCTCTTACGACACCTCGGTAAAAGGAGGGTGGTCTATTCTATTCTGCCGGATACCACACGGCGGTCACTTTTTATAAGTATACTGAGCTATTTATATATCTATTTATACATATCACACGCTTAGTATTAAAGTGACCTAATTTAAAAGTTCTTTTTGTTAGTTTTTTTAGTTTGGCAAATTGCAATAAAGCGCATACAATACTCGTGAGTTTTAAAGAGACCAAACTACCAAGAAAACACGGTTTTTTTTATAGCTCGTATTAGTTGTAGTTCGTCACAGATAGCATTGAAATAGGGATTACAGTGTATCGAACTCAATTAGCCTGATTTTGAATTAGGTTACTTTAATAATAAGGGTGCGATACATATTGTCCTTATAAATAGCCGGCGGTGAGAGAATGAGTTTTTCTTTTTCAAACTATGCGCTTAACCATGCTTTTCGGCGACGAAAAACATCGTAAAGAAATCTGCAAATCGTTAGAGAATTCTGAGGATTTGTGTAACCTACCAGTCACAATTGAATCAGTGTGTCCAACCAACCCTTCTTTCCAAAAAAAGGAAGAGATGAGGCATATACCAAGCAGTGGGATAGTAATAAACCGTTACTTTTGTTATCGTTATTATGTCTATTATTTACACAAAACATTCAACGTGCTTGTAAAAACCAGAACGGTAAAAATATAAATATATTACCATTTTCCAATGTCCACTTCATACTACAACACATTATTGTTTAGCTTAAATCCGGCAGAAAGTTCTCAAACAGCAAAACAAAATCCCCAACTAGTTGTAAACAAAATAACTTGTTTATAAAGGTCTCCTACACACGGCACTACTTTTAAGTAATAGAGTAAATTTATAATTTAATTATTGACAATAATAATATAGATATAACTTGCACATTATTGTTGTAAATAAAAAAAAATAGTAATTGACAATATTTGTATTATATTAGGTATATAAAATAATAAATGAAACTCAGTTCAGCAGCCTATGCTATTCGAAAGATAAGACAGTTTACAGACGTCGAAACAGCAAAACTAGTTTATTTTGCTTACTTCCATAGCATTATGTCTTATGGAATAATGTTATGGGGTAAATGTGCTAATATTGAGAAAATTTTTGTATTGCAAAAAAGAGCCATACGTGGCATTTATAATTTGAGTCCGCGTGAGTCCCTGCGAGAGAAGTTTAAGGAAACAGGTATTCTTACGTTAGCTTCACAGTATATTTTTAGCAATTTGATTTTGTGCATAAAAATATACATAATTATAAAAAGATTGGCGATGTATATAATAGACAAAGTAGGAACCGATATAAGCTTGCGGCTCCTGCTTTGCGCCTTGTAAGAGTACGTAAGTCGTTTGTGGGTTTGGGTATAAGATTCTATAACAAAATTCCACAATCAATTTTAACTTTGCCATTACAGCAATTTAAAAATACTGTTAAAAAGAGGCTGATACAGAAAGCCTATTATACCGTGGAGGCTTACATTGATGATAAGAATGCGTGGATATAGCTGCTCTTTGACCTTGTGCAGGATAGCTATGACAAAATGTAATTAGTATTAAGAATCTTCTTTTTTAAAAGAGCTCCACCGAGTTTCTTGCTGGCTCTTCTCGGTAGGACGGCTTTCCGAACCAGCAGTAAAGTTGACGATTCAAAAGCACTTGTTTACAAGTTTACTTGAATAAAGAATATTTTGAATTTGAATTGAATAAATAATAGTTGTATCGAGTATAGTTTTAAATCGATTATAACTTCTTTTAATTATCCCGCGTAAAATATATTGAAAGTGCAACGCCATTTTAATTTTATCGTATTTGACAATCAACCGGGTGAACGAATTTAACCAACCAACATCTTATCAATGCCCGACTCGTTTATTTTCAAATTCAATAATAAAAATCTATGATTTATAAATCAACTTTAAGTAAGCGTCATTAAATCTTATTACGGGGCCAATTAAAAAAAAACAAATTATTGATATATTATTATATTTCCCATTAAATATTATATATTTCCCATATCAGGGAAACGGTATCAAGACCTGGAGCTGCGGCGGAAATGGCCGAATCCGGCAAGCGGCGAAAGTATGCATCTCTCGTTGAGAGTTATATATTTGTGCCGTTTGCAGTTGAGACCCTAGGGACATGGAACCAAAGTGCAAATTTTGTTTTATCCGTTTTAACACCTCGGTTGATCGCCTCTTCGGGTGACAAGAGGGCTGGCTCCTTTTTCGCACAAAGAATCAGCTTAGCGATTCAACGCGGAAACGCTGCCAGCATTCTTGGGACCATTCCACGTGGGCATGATTTGTATAGTAGTAGCGTGTAAGTAATTTAAGATAGATATAACTTGTACATTTTTAGGTTATTAAAATTTTAAATAAAAAAAAACTTATTGATATTATCAAACTATCATCATCGCTTTTGCATAAGTTTTTCTGTCAATGTTTACGGACTAACAAACATCCTCTTTGAGAAGAAATAATGGTCCTATCCTTATATTATAATAATCAATATCAATCAATATATTTTAATAAAAACTCATTGCTATTCTGATAAATACTTAAGTTGAACTACGGCACCATAATGCTTTAAAGCTCTATAACTTTATTAATGAGATTAAATAGACTATTCATAAATTAAATAAGTAAATAAATAAATATATAGGACACTTACACACAAGGCCGTCCATCCCCAAATTAAGTAACGTAATACTTGTGTTATGGGTGACGGACAACTGGTAAATATACTACATATATTATTTTAAATACATACTTAAAACAAATATACACCCAAGTTCGAAGAACCAACAAATTGTTTATAGAAAAAGTTCGACCTCGGCGGGAATGAACCTGCGACTCGCGGATCTGAAGGCAGGGTCCACTGCGCCAACGGGCCAGTCAAATGCAATTCACGAGATCCTTTTCAAGTTATAATGCTAGAGGATTTATAACAATATTTATATAGAATATAATATATAGAACAAGGAGTAGAAGAGTTAATAAATAGAAGAAATTTATCTGAGTTCACGTAATTCTAAATACGCTTAAATAAATTTAAAAATTTAAAATTAAAAAATTTAAAAAACATGAAAAATTAATAGCCTAGCGGTGAGACCGTGCGACTCTTTCGAGGGGAACACGAGTTCAAACCCGGGCAGGCACCAATGGGTTTTTCTAATAAAACTCATGTGTCTAATTGGTAATTGCAATTTATCACACGCTTTTTGGTGAAGGAAAACATCGTGAGGAAACCTGCATATCTCTAGAGAATTCTGGAGATATGTGTAACCTACCAATCCGCATTGGAGCAGCGTGGTAGGTCTTAGCTCCAACCCTTCTCTCCAGAAACGGAGAGAGGAGGCTTATTCCCAGCAGTGGGATTGTAATAAGCCGCTACTTTCCTTTACTTTATGAAAAATTAAACTAAAATTAGTACACGTACATGGTATCTATGTAAGTACACAAGTAGGTTGTTAAAGGGATCAACATTGGGCTGTTTTAAAAAGCTAATCTAAGTCTAGATTTAAAGATCGTGCGTAAGTTGCCTAACCTATTTAGTTTGAGAAAGCCGTTGCATATTCATAGTCGTTCCGAGTACAACACAAAGGAACTGGCTGAAAGAAATTCAAAACAATGCGGCTAGACCACAATGCGGGCTGACCGACCAAAACAGCTACAGAAAATCTAACCTCGTTTGCTCTTAAACCTGAGTTTTCTTAGGGCGATATATTCTCATGCTTATGAATATGAATCATGAATAGAATAGACCACCCTCCTTTCTTACCGAGGTGTCGTAAGAGGCAACTAAGGTAAGTTGACGTCAGGCAGGCGGCCGGTCGCAAAATAATCGAAGCCAAATCATATGACACATGTTATCATATGAAAATGATGATATATTCTCATGCTTCTCTCCGAGATATATATGTTTTTAATTTAACGCCGTTTCTGAATGTTTTGAGTATTTTTTCCATTTACGACAGAATTAACAATAACCTTTGTTATATTAGTATAAATTTAGTATCGCGACAACTCTGTGAAATAATTAATATGATTTTTATTTACTATTAATTACTAATACATTTTATTAATATAATGGTTTTCTTAAGGAGACATTCTTAATAAGATAAGATATCAAATTCAAAAAATATCATTATAACCTGTACTGATTACGGCAAACGTTGTTTTTTCCATATGAATTATTTTCTAGTGAACATTATGTCCAAAAAAAATAGGAGTGGACAAAGCTTATCAATTAGGGATATGAAAATTGATAGTAGCCGATTCTCAGACCTACTAAATATGCATATAAAATTACATAAAAATCGGTCAAGCAGTCATTGTATAAGTTAAAACTAAGTACCCAAAAGCTGTCTGTATATGATCGATTTTCTCAGAATGTACTGAACGGTCTTAATGCGGTTTTTACTACAAGATAGTGCAGTTCTTGAGGAAGGGTTAGGTCATTAATAGATTACATAAAAATTCCCGTGAGATCGGATTTACGCGGAAAGAAATTCGTGACACGCTGATTTCCATGCGAGCGCAGCCGCGAGCTCAGCTTGTTATAATATAAAAATAGTAATGCAAAGGGCAAAGACCCTTGATTCTTGGTCTTGTCCCGGTATCGAACCCGTGTATCCTTATTATGAATTACAAGTGTTAACCGCTTAATCAGAATAATATTTTAGTCTAACTGTTGAACTCTAAAATTTATTTAGGTACAGGCGATATCTGTGGTTTACAAAATTGTATTTCGCCAGATTTATATAAACTTTCGCGGTTCGTGCGAGGCTATTTTCTCTAGTTTTGCAACACGTATTGCGCTGAACAGCGATCGAAGTTAATAAGGCACTTAGGCTTGAAGAGTATGGATTACACCGTCTTAGTAACTCATACGAGAATAACCTATAAATATAAATAAAGCCGTAACTCTAAGGAAAATATTTTTAAACAAGTTATTGCCGAACGCGCTAGGTTGATCGTATTATGCTTGATTAAGCGATAATATAGAACTGAAGATGAGTAACGACGGCATACGAAGAAAATATATATTCCGTATGATTTATTGCAAAAGATCAATAAACTGCCTGACTATAATAAATGCTCATTTACAAACTGCAGCACATTAGAAATCTATGAAAAAAACTAATAGGTATATTTACAATTCAAAAGTAATAATAAAATTATTTTGCTATAATCCGCGATACGGTAAATAGAAAATATATATAGTGTTAAATGTATTGTGGACTATCCGTATTTTCATACCCGATACGTGCAGGATTCGTAAAAACACATGCACAAACCTCCACCACTTCCACCACAATACACAAGCACTACACACGTTCACTATCACAAACTCAACAATCGTTTCGCCCCGCAACCGAAGCATCATCAGGAGATAGACTCCACGACAAAATCACAAAGCTTTGCGTGGTGGTGGAGTGGTGGCGGTTTGTGCATGTGTTTTTACGAATCCTGCACGTATCGGGTATGAAAATACGGATAGTCCACTATACATTTAACACTGTATATATTTTCTATTTACTGTATCGCGGATTATAGCAAAATAATTTTATTATTACTTTTATAGTTCTTTAAATTTAGTTTCTTTAAATTTTCTATACTTTTTTAATTGTTTAGCGTATTATGTTTTTTTTTGGTTTTTCATTGTTATATCCATTTTAAAATTGTTCTTTATTAAGTGGTAGTGTAATAGAACTTGTTTTTTTTTCTGGATGTTGTATCTAGTTTAATAAGCTGCAAATTTAACGAACGCTATTAATATATATTTTCTATTTACTGTATCGCGGATTATAGCAAAATAATTTTATTATTACTTTCGTATTATGGATCTCCGCAAAGTAACGCCTAATTCTATAAATTATATTTACAATTGCTGTTAAAAGATTATGGAAGATGTCAAATTATAAAAGTAAAATTTGACTGACTGCTTCTCAACAGTCAAATTATACTAATTATAAATTCCTTTTCCAAATAAAAAGTACCATGCAAAATTACACATCCTCACGACTGCAATTGTCTTTCTTAATCACGAAGTTGGAGATAAGGCACATCCTCAATAACAATCATGTAGATAAAAACATAACAAAACACCGTAACATATCGATAATTTGATCATCATAAGATGACTGTACGTAAAGATCAAGGGATTCTGATAACGAACATAAGAAACATAAATTACCTCTTGAAAAACTTCTAGATATCGCTAACGTCCTTTTATATGAGTATTTTTTATATTGAAATAGATAGATACTATAATAAATATAAAAGTGTTATTTCCTTGTAACCTTATAAATTGATTGTTTTAATCTGTCATAGCCTAGCGGTGAGACCGTCCGACTCTCAAGAGACGACATAGGTTCAAACCCCGGGCAGGCACCAATGAGTTTTTCTATTAAAACTTATGTGTCTAACTGATAATTGCAATTTATCACACGCTTCTCGGTGAAGGAAAACATCGTGAGGAAACCTGCATATCTCTAGAGAATTCTATGGATATGTATTAGCATACCGATTCACATTGGAGCAGCGAGTTAGGTCTTAACTCCAATCCTTCTCTCCAAAAACGGAGAGAAGATGTCTTAGCTCGGCTGTGGGCACAGTAACAGGCTGTTATTTTACTTTTTTTACTTTATTTGATTTGATTTTGATTTGACTTTTGGTGTTGAGAGAGGTGAAAGTAACTCATACTATTTCGGTAAGAAAATGGATGTAAAAGAAGTCGCGAGCATAAGCGAACTACGAAAGACTTTCATTCTTAATAGAAATATTAAAGTAACGTAACCGTATCTATATTAATCTATTCTTATAATATAGTTTAGAAATAGACCTCGGAAAGGATGCATCCAAAATATATTCGCTACAAATGGATAGCGACTAGTAAAATATATGACAACGCTGGTATGGCATGGTTTTGACAATAAATATAAGACGATTACGTTGTTGCGACCGTGACCGTTGTCAGTAACTGGGCGGGTGACCGATGTCTAGCGGTTATATTTCATTGTCATTTGGCTATTCACCTTTTCACCGGCAACTTTAGTTAATCTGGCCTTTTTAGTTATAAAAAATACTCACAGGTAATAATGGTTAGCCATAAATTTATTATATCCCCGTGAACCAGGTTCTAAAACGAATGTATGGACATTCGTATTAGAACCTGTTATAAACAAAAAGTTTACTGAACAGAACTAGTTTGACGCCGATAATACGCTAGACTAAAGGACAGGATCTTGGCTTACTCTGTCTACTTCTTCTCCAACCGATGTAGTTCCACACCAACACATAAGGTTCTTAAAATCTGACTTTCATGGGAAGATAAAGGAGGTTGTGGAGCAACAAATAGCCTACTTTATCTTTATCCTAGAATTCCCATGGGGTCGTGATTTACGAGGGAAAAAACTTTCCACGCAAACGAAGCCGCGGGCACAGTTAGTCTATATATTATCTATAATTATTAGAAAACTACTGAACGAATTTTTGTACGGTTTTACTAAAAGGCAGTGCAATTCTTCCGAAAGGTTTTATTTCATAGTATTCTATAGGAAGCCACGCTGTTGTAAAAAAATTCGCCTTCTGGAAACTTTAGTCGCGTGCGCCGCGTAAACAGATATAGAGAGTTGTAAATCTACAAAAATACTACTAAAAGTCCGCGACAGTATGTCTCTATCACTTATGGTTAACTCACAATAACCACTTTCATGTTTAAAATTTTGCACGCGGCCACACGTTAGTACAATACAAAACATTATAGCTGATGACTTTGCTGTGGTTACGTAATCCGAAACGCGTTTATATTTGGTCCCATTCATGAATGTCAGATACGCTTGCCCAACGGATCGTCAATAGAGAGTGAAACTGCAATACAGGCTACACAAAAGACCTAACCTTTTAAGTTTAATAAAATTTAAACACCACGCAACTGTTTTTATTGAATTGTCGTTTTGTTTTTGCTATTTATTCGCCCGTCTGATATCTTACAACAAAAATGCTTTTGAAATTTTGATTAAATCAAAACTTAGATATGTATATGTAGGTTTAGATAACGATTCAAAATTTGTTTAATTAGTTTATTTTTGTATGTTTCAAAGACTTTCTATTTGTTTTATTTATGCTTACGTGAGTATTAACGGAAGTACAAACCAAAAAAGGAAACTTTCGAAAAACTTTTTTTTTTGAATACAAACCTTAATAATTTATATAATCGGGCTTTACTTAGAGGATATCTGATATAGAAGCGATAGATTACGGATTATAATATATCATTTTTGTAATAAACTTTAAATTAATATCAAAATTCAGTGGATATAGACTTCACGACAGAATCGCAAGGCTTTGCAATTTTGTCGAGGTTCAACTGTTGATAATGCTTCAGTTATGGGGTGAAACAATTTTTCAGATCATATACAATAAAATATATCATTACATCATCATCACTCTCTTTAACCCCCTCTAAATGGGGTTGGCACAACATGTTACAAACATGTTGTAACATGATTTGGCTGAGTATTTTACGACCTGCCGCCTGCCTGACGTCAACTTAGCTTAGTCGTCTTTTACGACACCTTGTTAAGAAATGAGGATGGTCTATTCTACGCAGCCGGATACCTTACGGCACTTACCTTAGTCGCCTCTTACGACACCTCGGTAAAAGGAGGGTGGTCTATTTTATTCTGCCGGATACCACACATCTTTTATCGCGGATTATAGCAAAATTATATCATTACTTTTCTATTATGGACTTCTGCAAAGTAACGGTTAATTCTATAAATTATTAATTTTAACTCAACTTAAACTTAACTTTTTATCGTATTACATAACTTATAATAAATAAATAATTGAATTTACGTTACAGGAACTCCTAATCATATTGTGACCTTGTTAATTGGAAAATTGGATTGAATGTTTCATATAGGAAGTTATCTTTCATTGAATTGCCGGTTTAATTTAAATTAATTAGCGATAATTGTTTGTAATTAAATGTTGATAAAAGAGAAACTAACCTTAAACAACAAATTGCAGGAAAGACTAGAAAAAGTAAATATTGTTAAGTTAAAATAATTTTGAACTAAACAAAAGTTAGACTGGGTCAACTTAACTGATAAAATACGTTTACCTAATTAAGTCTTAGCACAGCGATCGTATACTAAGTCAATTAATTAACTTTTTTTACAATATTGAACATTTCAGCAACGTTGCATATGCGTGTCAATTAAATACAGCCAAAGATAACGAATTAACAAATACATTTATCAGCAGCTAAACTATCCTAAATACCTCCTATGTAGTAAACGGAAAACTTGTTTCGCACAAATCTACATTCCACAAGTGATTAATTTAATGTAGTGACTTAGTGTACGAGCTTAGGAAGTTTAACTTCCGTACTTGTAATGGAAAATAGGAATAACTCATGCATACTTACACATGCAGTTATGTTTAATTGCGTTATTCTTTCACTGCAAAAGAAGAAGTACGCGATAGTCGAATTCTTTCACTGCAAAACTAGACATACCTACATTCGCGATAGTCAAATTAAAGTAAGATGACAACCAAACTTCATATATAGGCAAAAGTTTGTTTACCATTCATCTTCCAAATTAGACATACAACATATGGTGTTATATCAAAATATATAATAAAAAATATTTCTAGTTCTAAATTAACATGCAAGTAGCAAAAGGCCACCAACGTAGCTCCTAAATAAAGGGTCACGTAACACCTCTAAGAAGGTTTCAAAGCCTTTGTAAGTTACCGGTACCGTATGAAAGGCGCGGTCACAGGAACAAAGCTCGGGTCGACGACCGGCTCACTCCATGCCTGGATACCAGCGGATTTTATAATAAATAACATGTCTCAGTATTCCATAACATCATATTGTACTATCCTTTCACATCCCGTTCTATTGTGAACGATAGAAAGGGAAAGGTATAGCGATGCTTGTTGTCTTTTTTTGCGATACTATTCAAGACGTAGGAAAATTATAAATAAAACTGGTTCACATAATCCATTTATAGGACTGAATAGTCTGTGTTGATCTAATTAAAATTCTAGAGTATTCCTGAATTGGGAATCATTTTACTAACTGAGTAAAAGTGGTCTTTATTTTCTACTTGCGACATCGCTAATTAAATTTAATATCCCAATTTTCCAAAAACTTGTTCGCTGGTGCTCTCCTATTAGAAGACTTCTATGATAGGCAATAGAACAAACGAGTGTCTTTAAGTGATCAACCAGTAGATTCGTAGAAGAACCAAAGTGACCCGATATATCTCATCATATGGCGAACTGAAGTGTTGATGTTAGGATAGAAAGAATAGTGTCTCAGAAAACGCAGTGTCGATACACCTTAGCCCCTAGTTAAGGATTTTTATCGTGCGTTAAAATTACGTCGAATTGAAACAAATGGGTATCCAGTTATCTGTACACACGACAGCGAATTTAAATCGCGACGTATTTTATCGTGCAGTGTTAAATTTTAGTCGTTAGGACGAGGGCGTTAAGCTGAATATACCATACGAAACTTCTTATAACGCATATTGCGGAATTTTAACGCAAAGTATTTTTTACGCTCGTCCTTACGAGGCGTTAAGCATCCGTTAAATGGACGAACTACCTACTGTTTGCAATGTTACTCTGTATTTAAGCGATAAGCTTATGGGGTGCGAAAATCTCTTGAAGGGAATTATAGTTGCCATGTTTATGCTTTAAAAAAAAACGGGAATATTAAGTGCGATGGCTATTTATCTGAATTTTTTTCAATTTAAAACGTAACTTAATATTACAATATTCTTTTAAATGCTCTGCGCTGATGAAAGATTTGTCTAGTGAATAAGCAATTATATCTTTGAATTCATCTAATAGACTTATACGTTTACATAGTCAACTAAAATAATAGCACCATCATCTTTGGCCTTGGACCTATAAAAGTCGGATAACTATAATTTGCTTATTACAGTACACAGAGCATTTTGCACTTTAGGTATTTTCTCACACAAGGCACTTAAACGTTATTATTCTTGGAAAGTTTCCAACTTTGCGAATAAAATGTAGTTTTAATTGGTGTGAATAACTTTCGTTCTGGTATAAATTGTAATTAAAATAATAATATGTGAAAAACGACTGAGTTCTTTAAAATTCTATCAATATTTATGGGAATTGTATATAATAGTTGTGCTAATTTTTAACGACCTAACAACAAGACAATATATTTCCCATTATATTATATTAGTATCAGGATTAAAACTTAGAAACATTTCCCTTCTGTCTTAGAAATAAAACTATTATGACTTTGCCAAATTTATGGTTGACTTTGGCTGATCAGTACCATTATATCAGTACAATTAACAGCAGTATGGTATCTGAGGCTGTTAAAAAGGGGGTTGTTTCAGTGTGCCAATTTGAAAACATATACAGATCGCAAAGTAGCTCCTTTGAACTTTTTGATTCTTCTGGTATTTTGAACTGTCAATATTGCAAATGTGATGTGAACAATATTTCTATGTCTCATCACAAAACTACAACTGAAAGAAGAAATACTTAAACTGAAGAACTGAAAGAAGTAATATTTAAAATCACATCGTAACACTTCATAATTAAATTATTACAGGCTCAAACTCAAATACTTAAATCCGGCTCTAAATTTAAAGCAAATTGATTAAAACCATAGCCTTTGTTATTTATCCTGATATAGATATTCAAAATATTATATATTCAAGTAAACTTGTAAACAAAAGTGCTTTTGAATCGTCAACACCACTGCTGGTTCAGAAAGCTGTTCCTACCGAGAAGAGCCAGCAAGAAACTCGGCGGTTGCTCTTTTAAAATATAACATAGATAGCTATCATAGTCAATACTCTTATTGAAAACACAATATAATATATAACTACATTTATAACTAACAACCTGTTCTCATTAATTATAATTGCCAATAGTATAAAATACACCTCATAACCTCCAAACATATATATTTATTTGCATAGGTGTATAAAATGTACACTCAGCAACTTACGACAAAAATATTTTTACACATTGAAAACCGTTCAGACGTATTTGCTCTGCGCTTTAATGCGCTGCAATAGAGACGGTTATTTATATAGATGTGCTTTGATATAAAATCGTTCAGAAACATCGAAATACGATACCGATTGTGGACGTAAAATTTCGTTGAATATAGAAATTGTATAATTTTAACGCTAGTTACGTGGCGTGTTGTGTTGCATTGATGTGAAGAGATTTTCAATAGTGATTTTTTTTAAAATCTAAAAATGGAAGCAAAACCTGGGGAAGTCCTTCAACTTCTCAATAAGAATAACTCTAACAATACGATTATTGAAGAAGAAAAGTACGTATAAGGTTTTATAAATTAATTATGATCGTTAATATATAACATACATTTATTAGCACGGAATTCAACTTTCATAGCCCGCCATTGTTATCGTATTTTTTAATGTATTATATAACAGAACTTTTAGTACATTCTAGCGTATAGTATAGAGATATATATATAGGTAATATAAATGTATAGAGCACATGCATTCAATATTTTCCACCTAGCCGCAGGTCTCTTTGAAAAACCTCAACGTCATACGCTAATATGACACTTAGGTCATTAGCTCTCTGCGTTCTTTTGAGGTCATCCCTTCAAATATGGGATCTTTACTGACACTACGTCTTCCAATGTAAGGGTGCTATCTAATACCATTATAGTATTGAGACAAATCCCCGAACTATGTGCCATCGAAATTAGAAATATGTAGGCAAGTTTTTTTTTATAGATTTCCTAATTTCAGATTTGATTGATATACTCCAAAAAACTGTTCCTATCGGTCATTGAGTGAACCTAAGCTTTTAAATTTGATCTAAAGGCTTTTATACTAAATCATTTTATCCATATGATCTAATATTTCTAAAAATATTGATACTTAAAACATGTTTTATCTTTTCCACGTAACTTATTGTCTTAATACGATACAAACCACTTTTTAATTTATAAAAACTAACTACGTTTGTGTTATGAAACTGTTAACAACTTAAGTAACAAGATAAAAAGATTTAATATGTGGTCTGATATCTTTAAGTTATCTTTTGTGTCCAAAACTGACGAATAGATATTAATAGATTTCAAAGTTAATTTAATTATAAGTAACGAATAAATAAATATATGAGATAATTACACACACCGTGATCCATCCCCAAAGTTAGTAAATTAATAAAATACATGTGGGTGACACCCAACTGATGAAATATATACATTTTTTTATACATTTTATACATCCACAATGGAAATATCAACAAGTTAAATTCTAAAAAATGTTGGCCCTCAGCGGGATTCGAATCCACGACCCACGGACCTGAAGGCAGAGTGACTTAACTTAAGGGGACTCACTTAACTTAAAGTAAGCTTAAGGCGCGTTGAAATCTACGTTTGCATTTTCATTTTTTCTATTAACTATTCTTTTATCGTCTAATCGATATCAAATTAAAAATAAATAATTGTATATGAATGTAAAAATCGAAAACATATTTTGAAACTTAATTATCTTGAAAAAAAAATTTTTAAAGAAAAATTAAGTTTTGTAGTTTACGATGAAAAATATCAACAATTGTTCAATAATTTGGTATAGTTTATGTCATGCCTGCTTAAACAGAAATATCTTTATATCATTTATGTTCTTCATATATATTATATCAGTAATTATGGGACAAAGAATAAATATAAATATAAATAAATAAATATATAAATATATATTTTCCTCGTAGTGTCAATACGTTTTCGAACTTAACGGCTTTTACAGCTCGACTACGCATTTATAATTACTAGCAAACGCTGAAGGAGGGTTCAGCATTTCCACAGACTTCATTAAATCACGATTGAATGTAAAATACGTGCTAGACTTGCAGAAAGTCATTCTAACGGTACCTCCTGCAGGTCTGCCATGAACTCTTATTGCGACTCAACTGAAAACGTAAACTATAGTATCAGGCAATAAATAATGCACATCGATGCTTAGAGAGAGAAAATCGGCTAGATTCTGCGTCATAGAGCATTGTCTCTGTCGCACAGACTGACGAACCCGAGTGAAACGTCACTTACTGACTGAGTGATAGTGACAGCGCTCTACGAAACCGGCTGTTTCGTTCTAAACATCGATGTGCATTATTTATTGCCGGGTAATATAGTTTACGTCTTCAATTGAGTCGCAATAAGAGTTCATGGTAGGCAGGCCTGCTGTAAGGCGAAACACAAACTTAACGAAGCGCAGTGGAGGGCTGCTGTTTAAGCATAAAGTTTATTGTATTTGGATAGGGAAACCAACTTAAAATGTACCATATTACAATAAAGAGAAAGCAAATGCTGAATGATCTACCTGTCTCTCTTTATTATGTGGTTAGACAAAGATGAAGTATACGACTGTCATCTTCCCTCCCATTATTTATTGTCATTGTATGACACTCACAGACCTGCCTATGACTTCCCTACTCTAGTATAATAACTGTATTTATTTTTGAGACTAGTCCTAATGCAGTCGGTTGATGGTCCACCGTTAAAAAGCTATGAAAATCGCAATACTTAACAAGAGATTTAAAAAGTAATAAAGTAACGGCCTGTTACTATCCCATTGTTGGGCATAGGCCTCTACTCCGTTTTTCAAAAGGTTTGGAGCTAAGACCTGTCACGCTGCTCCAATGCGGATTGGCAGTTACACATATCTCCGGAATTATCTAGACTCTAAGAGATATGGATTCCTTACGATGTTTTTTCTTCACCGTAAGTGTGTGATAAATTGCAGTTAAAAATAAATAAATGAATATAAATATAAGGGACACTTACACACACGGTCGTCCATCCCCAATTAAGTAACTTAATAAACTTGTGTTATGGGTGACAGACAACTGGTAGATATACTACATATATAATTTTTAAATACATACTTAAATATACACCTAGGTTCGAAGAACTAACAAATTGTTTATAGAAAATTTTGGCCCTGGGCGTGAATGGAACCACCGACCCGCGGAGCTGAAGGCAGGGTCACTACTCACTGCGCCAACGGGCCAGTGTAATTATCAATAATATAAAACAATTTTACTATGTTTTGAAAGTACTTTTTTTTTACTTTTCAGAGGAGAAAAACTGTATGTGACAGCTGATAAGCGCGGTGAGAAAGGAGGTTGCAAGCGACCTCTCTGCTGGACGCTGCTAGGTCTTGTCGTCGCTGCCATTGTAGCACTCATCGTTCTAGCAGCCAGTAAGTATTAACTTAGCAGCATTAACGACTGCACAACCTTTTTGTTTATTTCCGAAAAGTAACCGCACTTTCCTGACTACGCCAGGGTAATTTTATGCAGTCACTAAGCTAAATTACATAGTATTGTATTTTAATTTCGATACATACATACATATATACATCCTCCTGCCCTTAGCCCACTCTAAGTGGGGTCGGCACATGTTACAAAAATGTTGTCACATGATTTTGCTACGTATTTTACGACCGGCCGCCTGCCTGACGTCAACTTACCATAGTCGTATTTTACGACTACCGGTAAGGAGGGGTGGTCTATTCTGTTTAACCGGATGCCACACGGTAGGTCAATTTACCTTAGTCGCCTTTTACGACACCTCGGTAAGAAATCACGCGGCGCGAAATTATAAATAAAATTGTAATATAATAATTGTTTGCGACAAATTATCAATCTTTGCAACAAATACTTAAAAGTATGTGCTGCCAAACGTCAACTTACATTAGTCGCCTTCTACGACACCTCGGTAAGGAAATGAGGGTGGTCTATTCTATGCAGCCGGGTACCACACGGTACTGTATTTTAGATTTGATATTCGATGTAAAGAATCCAGATTCACAAATTCATTTCTTTGCCACTAAATAAATTCAGACGATTTAGCACGTTTGAGTAACAAAGATGTATACTGCAAACTTTTGTTTAATTACAATATTATTTTAATGTTCTCCACCGTGTGGTATCCAGTTGAATAGAATAGACCACCCTCATTTCTTAACGAGGTGTCGTAGAAGGCGACTAAGGTAAATTGACCCACCGTGTGGTATCCGGTTGAGTAGAATAGACCACCCTCTTTCTTACCGAGGGGTTGTAAAATACGACTAAGGTAAGTTGTATGTCGGGCATGCGGCCGGTCGTAAAATACCTAGCCAAATCATGTGACAACATGTGGGATAAAGGCAGGAGCATGATGATTATTTTAATGTTCTAGATTAAACAGATCATTTATAATATTTGTACTGTTAGTTAAAATAAATAAATGAATAAATAATGCATGTATTCATTATAAGTATAGCAGGTCTTTTTCTGAACAGCAAACCTTTTAACGGCGTTAGGTTAATTTCTGAAGGTTGACACATAAGTGTTAACAGAAAACTTATTGCCCGGGGTTTGATCCCGTGACCCGAAAGAGTTCTGTCGCAGCTTTTTTGAGAGCTTTAAAAAATTAATTGATAAAAAAATTACTTTCAGCTGGAATTCTCTTTACGAATTCGCCAACTCCTCTCGAGCAATACAACGCTTCTGTGAGCTCAGCGCGTGCATTTGGCGGTATCACTGGCGACCACAATCACGATCACGATCACAGCGATCATCACCACGATCACCACGATCATAGTGGCCACGACCACGGTGAGCACAATCATCAGCACGACGGAGAACCAACCACATCTTCACCACAATACGTTACCGAAACTCAAAGTGATGCGGCACACGAACCGGCTCTTACCTCCGATGAATCCGGCGATACGTCAATGTACGGTACGTCATAGAAATAAGTTGAAATTTATGAAATAATAGAATATGTAAGAGATATACATAATTATAATAAGATATACCTAATTGGTGATGTATATAATAGACAAAGTAAGAATCGACATAAGCTTGTGGTAAAAGCATAATCCTGCTTTGCGGATTGCAAAAGTACGTAAGTCGTTTGTGGGTTTGGGTATAAGATTCTATATTAAAATTCCGCAATCAATTTTATCTTAGCCATCACAGCAGTTTAAAAACACTGTTAAAGGGAGGCTGAAATAGAAAAGCCTATACTATTGAGAATTATATAGATTAGAATGCGTGGATATAGCTACTCCTTTACCCTGTACAAGATAGTATACTGTATGACTAAATGTATCTTTTTATAAGAATTATTTTTGATAAGAGCAACAGCCGAGTTTCTTGCTGGCTCCTCTTGGTAGGAATAGTTTTCTGAACCATCAGCAGAGTTGACGATTCAAAAGCACTTGTTTACAGGTTTATTTGAATAAGGAATATTTTGAATTTGCATTTGATATTATATGGTGGGCCTTAAAATAAGAGAAAAACAATCACCACTTAAACAATAAATCAGTTAATTAGCTGACCCAAATACATCACAGATCAATTAATCATAATCAGCCTAATAGGGGTCTATATATCATTTAATGCTATTTTTTTACCAATAACAAATATCCATTAAAGAGAGGTATGGAGGGGATGCCTTAATGGTGCCATTTAATCCCATCACAAAATTAACTAACATCTTGACTTTAAGTAACCTTTGGCTTAGATGTCAAAGATATTGATAATTTCTGACCTTTCTTACATATTTATATTCAGCTATTTTGGTTTATTTATAACAATTACGATAGATAACTTTCTTAAAACCAAATCTGAACATTGAGAACAATTTCTTGGCTGGATATAACTCCTCGTTTACGAGCATTTCGCAGTATTTAGGCGGAGTAAAAAATAAAATAAATATATGGGACACTTACACACACGGTCGTCCGTCCCCAAATAACAATACATATGTTATGAGTGACAGACAACTGGTAAATATATACATATGTAATTTTAAATACATACTTAAATACACACCCAGACTCGAAGTATCAAAAAATTGTTTATAAAAAATGGCCCTCGGCGGGAATCGAACCCGCGACCCGCGGTGTCCCTCTGCGCCAACGGATCACTCACATAGTAAAATGAGATTTGACAAACTGCAAATATGTATATTCGTTTTTATAAACAAAAAGGAATATCCACAGTACAGAAAGACCAACTAACAGACAGACTTTCGCATTTATGATATTAACATGAATTAGTATTGCAAGAATGAGATATACTTTGAGAAAAAGGCTTCATAACACTTTCATAACTAATTATACATATTAAGTACATAAATAATTAAATTCATATTAAATTTTCAGTACCAAGAACATTGGAGGGAAAATTGAAGATAGATAACGAAATCTTCACACCCGATATGGAAGACCCAGAAAGTGAACGATACAGAGAATTTACCTCAAGTTTTAGTGACGCTCTAAAACATGCTCTTTTCGATAGAAATACCTTAGAAAATGGCGATAATGAAATTATGGTTGAAGTTATACAGATAAGGTAAATAATTGACAATAATATACTGCGTGGTATCCGGCTGAGTAGAATAGACCACCCTCATTTCTTACCGAGGTGTCGTAAAAGGCGACTAAGGTAAGTTGATCCACCGTGTGCTATCCGGTTGAATAGAATAGACTACCTTCTTTCTTACCGAGGGGTAGTAAAATACGACTAAGGTAAGTTGACGACAGGCAGGCGGCCGTTCGTAAAATACGAAGCCAAATCATGTTACAACATGTTTGTAACATGTTGTGCCGACCCCACTTAGAGTGGGATAAGGGCAGAAGGAGGATGATGATCTACAAAAATAAAATACTATACAGTTTCACTCGATTAATAATAATCAGATTTTCCCTTTTACAGAAATGGATCGCTGATTGTAACGTACAGAATTCATTGGCTTCCTAAACATAACACAGAGCCAAATGAAGATCTTCTCACGGCAAAAACGTTAAAAACAAATCTAAACAACTATCTGAATGACAACAACAGGATGATAAGCGTATACCATGTTGCTGAAGAAGAGTTACCGACTATGCCTGTTCTTGATTTATGTAAAATTAATAACAACGATTGCGATTACAAATGTGAATTTGATGAATCTTCACTTGATTTTATGTGCGTGTGCCCACATGGACAAATTACTGATATAAGAGCTCCTAAAAGGTGCATGCCACTGCTAGAGGACTCAAATTCTGGGGAAAGAAATCAAGAAACTACTACGCAAAAAGAAATGAACGTTCTTACCTTTACACCCAACACAAGTACTGTAAAGACCTTTTCTGAAGAAGATAAACCTAATACTGAAGAAGAAAACAGGTTTGACTGGAATGAACCACGACATTTCACGCCAGAAACAACAACTGAAAGAGAACCTGATATGAATTTTCCTCATATATTTGGTCCAGAAACACCAAAACCTGAACCAGAACCTCAACCAGAACCAAATGCAGAACCAGAACCAATACCTTATACAGAATCAACACTGATAACTGAATCAAGCGTAAATTCCGAAACTGAGCCAAAGCCTGAACCTGAACCTACAGCAGAGATTATACCGGAACCACAAAGTAAACCTGAGCCGGAACCAGAACCAGTACCAATGACTACAGAACCAGAAGCTGCGCCAGAGCCTATAGCACCACCACAACCGGCAGCCGCAACGGAAACAATAATTACATCAGAACCAGTAGCTGAACCAGAACCAACGGCAGAACCAGAACCAACGGCAGAGCCAAATGCGCAACCCGAATTAATAATACCAAATCCTGAACCTGAACCCAATATTGAACCAAAACTCGAAACAGAACAAACTACGGAAGCTCAATATCAACCCAAAACCACAGCAGAACCACAACCAGAATTTAAAGGGAATACTGAATTTATAAATTCAATGAATCCTACTTTGGAAAAAAATTACGAAACTAAATTAGCCAATGAATCAAAATCAGAGTATGAACCGAATATGGAATCTGATACGGAATCTCAACTGTTACACGACACAACTAGCCCGGAATCAACGGTAGCCTCGGTAACAATTATCCCACCTAAAGAGTTACCAGCAATAAACAATGAATATCAGCCAAAACAAAATGAACCTGATGAATCTGATAATTCGACTAATTTAAAAAATACTTTCGACCACCCCACGTTTGATTTAGACAGTATAATTGATCATTACACAACTGCAGAGCCTGTAGAATTACAAACTAGCACAGAAAACTTACCAAAATCAATTATAGACGACACAAACCATAAAAGTGACAGTAATTTCGAAATAAAGTCTTCTGAAGGCACCGAAAATGTTAAATACGATATGGAAATAATGATGACTACAACAATGCGAGTTTCTTTATCTGAACCTCACATTATTAATGAGCCTTCTTACGAGCCAAACCCCGAAATCATATCCATTTTACAAGAAAATGGTCCACGAATAAATTTAACTTCTGTCGATACCACTAATCACACCACCGTTGAAAATGATTGGCTTCAACATAATAATGATGAGATAACAGATGAGAACCCAAACTTATATTCACAAACTACTTCAAGAAATATCAATGATGAAATGAACACAGAAATGCAAGATGAAGTAAGCAGTGAACATGTAGATAAAACAGAACAACGTTCATCTAAGAAATTTGAAGATTTTGCTTCTGAATCAACTACGGATACTATAAACGAAAATAACGAAGACATTACATTTGATCTTATCAAGAATAAAGGTGAAATTCAACCTGTGGAAACTACAATAGCTAATATAGACAAGGCAAATTCAATTGTACCTATTTCGTCAGATCAGGTTATAACTAATAAAAATAATATCGAAACCACAACATTTATTAACATAAATAAAGATCAAAACGAAGATGAACCAAAGGAATTCTTATCAGAAAATAACACAGAACGCGATTCACAAAATAAAGTTCTAAGTGTTATGAATTCAGAAAATACTCAATTTGATTTAAACGAAACAAATAAATTTGAAAATACATCAGAAGGAGGTCATTCTATAAATAACCAGTTTCAAGGTGCAGAAGATGAAAAAAATCTTATAGATGCCTTAGATATAAATAACACAAAGAAAGATATGTCCTATCGTACGTCTACAGAAAAAGATTTACCAGATGAAAATACTGATGTAACATTTGATGCGATCAGTATGCTTTACAACAGATCGTCAAAATCGATATCTAAGGAAGAAAAGAAAGAGCAAATTGTAACAGAATCTAATGACATATTAAAAGAGGAATCAAGAGAAACTACAACTGATTCGGATTGGTTATCTGAAACAGTCACAGAAGTAAATTTTGAAGACGTTATTAATGGAACGGATAAAGAAACCACTGAAACTTCCGCGACTAAAGTAGACGAAATAATGGGGCGTGGAACTAACAAAGATGACTTCGAACCGGATTATTTAAATAACATGGGGTCTAACACAACCAAAGTATCAGATGCCGATGAACCCTTATACGGCATGCCTCAAGATTATGACAACGAAGATTCCCGAATAAAAAGAGTTAATATGGAAAAAGAAAAATCTGAAACTGAAAACATAACAGATTCAAGTAAACAAGAAATTTATATGGCAACAAACTTAACATCAAATTCTTCATTTGAAACTACAACAATAGAACAGTATATTTACAAAGCATCGGAGCAAAACCCAATGGAAACAACCACTAACTCAGAAATTTCCATAGCAACCCCGAAACCAGCTCCTGTTTGGGAAGAGAATGAAAACAAAGAAGATCTATCTGTGAAAGAACTACCAAAACCAACACAAGCAAACGAAAATATGCAACTGCTTGATAATTCTAATATAACTATTACATCTCTATCTAATAATATAAATCATTACTATCAAGAAAATTCCGGTGGGTTGTCCGATTTGACGCCACAAAATACAACACAATTAAATAATTTGAATGTAACTATATATGAAATATCTAGTCACACTGAAAACCAATCGTTTGTTTCACCCAAAACCACCAGTTCACCATCTTCCGACTTCGTAGATCATGAAACTGAAATGAATCCGTTCTTACCAGAAATAGAAAATAATAAAATCCTTGTGAAAAAACTTCAAGAAGGCCATGATATTGAACCGACAAATTTAAATGAAACACAAAACGATAACATAGAAGAACACAATCCTAGTAGTTTAGATGCTTTATCTAGCGTAGAAAGTAATCAAACTAAAGATAAAACTACACAAAGTAATGAAGCGAATGCATCGAACATTGCGATAGCAATGACACCGCGACCTGAGCTTGAAACAACTACGGCGATAGAAAATGAGGACTTTTTCTTTAATCAGCTTTTTACAAATAGTAATTCTCATGAACAGGATTCAGAATATTCAACAGAGTTAAATAAAATGGCAACGTCACCGCCTTTGTCCAACACTGATGAAAAAATTACTGATAGTGCAAAATCTGATGATAAGGAAGTCCTACCTATTTCCACTTTCTTATTGGACACTGATGACTTAGATACTACTAAAAAACCAAGTACATTACCCGAAATTATCTCAAAACCTTCATTTTCTATCGATCAAATGACAGCAAATCCTATAAAGGATAATGATAGTGAGTATCTAAGTGTAGTTCCAATTGAGCAAGAAAAAATTATGCAACCACTAAAACAAGATTATAGTAGTGAAAGCAATCAAGAACTTAATTACATCAGTGATTTACCAGCAAAGAGTGATACAAGGACAATCGATGAAAGCAGTTTGGATTCTGATATAAACAATGTAGCATAGTAGTATTTTAATATAAGTGAAAAATTGTACATTATTGTTACTTTGTTTCCTGTGATTTTGAAATCTATTAATAATGTGACTTAAACTACCAATGTAAATTCATAAAAACAAGTCGCACAATTTAAGTCGTAACACAAATATTCTCGCTAAGATTCCAAATGGTTCTAAGTTTATTAAGAAATACTAAAGATATGTTTACCTATGATATATAATAATTACTTGTTTTTATTAGACTAGTCAAATTAGAAAAAGTAAATCATCATGTGGATTTTAGATTATTTATTCTTTCAAGTGAGATACAACGCCCGTTAAATGTATCATTAACAAGAATTCCTTCACAGAGTTCAATAGGAGAGGGTTGTTTTTAAAATTGTTACCATAGATAAATGTATATTTTAATATTTAACCATATAGTATTCAGTTTATTGGAACTTGAAAAATCTAAACTTGACTTTAATATTATTAATAACATATGGTATTTAATTGTTAATATAGGGATCAAATGTAATATGTAAGAAAATAACATTTAATTGTGCCGTAATGTGATACTGTTGAACGAATATGTGGCATTGTAATTATTGATTAAATATTATTTTAACCTTAGATAAAACTCTAGAAAGCGTTTCAGTGCTTCAACATTTTAAAATATAATATTTTAGTCTATTATCTGTGACATTGTATGCTAAAACAAACGCATTTTATTCAAAAATATCATACTGCCCTCAAAGAATTTGTATAAAAAATATGAGTACGCCACAAATAATTATTTAAAAAATATTATATTTACTAGTTTCTTTGAAGCGCCGTCTAGATCTTATTAACTTATCTAAGACTTAACTTTGTGATGTTTTGCGGAAGTGAGGTCTGATTGTAAAATAATTTTATTATTGTAGTTATTGTTAACTAAGATATATTTTGTATAATATGGTTGAAAATGTAAAGAAGTACGTTGTAAATAAATATAAAGTTAATATTACTCACAGTTTCATTTCAAATCTTTTGTATAAAAATCTAAGATATAAAACATTTTATTAAAATATTATTTGTATTGCATAACAAATATATATTCAAAACAACGTTTTAATGATTGGGTGAGGCGTTATTTCATCAATTTCTTGTTCAATGATTGTTTCCTCATCCATAGCCATCTTAGCACAAAGGCATTCTTCACTTATAGTTCCATTTCCACTTACAATACATTTACCTAGCACAGCCTTGCAACTATTATATGGCACAAAGTTATTTGATCTAAATAGCTCATTATTTCCATTAACTTTGGTATCATTTTTAATAGTAATGATGTCTGATATATCAAAAGTATCTTTTATTTTTATTACTCCATCGTTTCTGTATTCTATCTGTGGGAAATCTCTATTCAAATCCGTTTTTGCATTTGAATCATGAAAGCTACAGCCTTTAGAACTAGAGCAATCACAGCTTTCACAAGCATTTTCAGTAATTCTCTTATTGTTAATAGATTCTACAGACTCATTAATAGATTGTTCAATAGGACTTATTATATCTCGGAATTCGATATCTGTTTTAATTTGTTCACAGAGACAGCTACTGTCTTCTGAATCTCCACTAACAATGCACTTTCCTAAAATTGTCTTGCATGTACTGATCTCAGGTTCATTGTTTTGATCACAAGATCGTTCAGTATTTGGCAATTGTGTTATTAACAAATCTTTAGGTTTATCCTCTTTAGATAAACAATTATTTTTATGCGTTTGATATAACGGTAACGGTACTAAGTAACCGCATACCGCACAAAATATTGAGCCTGAAATTAAAATATTTATTAAGTATATATAGTTACAAACAACCAAGCATATTAAGTCCACAACAAACCTTTAGCGGACTCTTGTGTAACATCACAATTTGAGTCAGATGATATGCCACTGTCGACCGTATTTTCTACAAAGACAAAACATTTTGTTTAATATAGTTTACTAAGGACTAACCATGAATATTTACCGTAATTTTGGAGACACATTTATTCGCAACTATTTTAGCAATGTTTACGGTAAGATTATAAGAATACGGTTTAGATTAGTCCAAAGATTGAAGGCATTGTCTAACTAATTAAAAAATTTGGTCTTAGTTCCATAGCCTCCTCCTTTATTCAGAATGAAATATCGCGTGAAAATCTGATTTATTCAATAATCTGACTTAGAGAATCAGATTTGTTTCCCAATATTTACGAAGTTTTTCCTTTTTATAAAATGGTATAAGGTGCATGGAATTTGTGTTAAAAAAAATAATCAACGGTGAGTTTTAAGCACAATAAAAATATATTTTATAGAGTTAGGCGTTACTTTGCAGAGATCCATAATACAAAAGTAATAATATAATTATTTATGCACAATTAAAAAAATTAAAATTTAGTTTAAAAATTTAAAAATATGACAACTCAGTATTGCTGTTATAGTACACAGCAGAAGAAATGTGGCAATTATAACAGGCATAATTACTGGTCATTGCCTGTTAAACAGACACTTGTCAATAATGAGAATAAAAGAAGATTCAGCGTGCCCAGAGTGTGGAGAAGAAGAAACGAGAAACCTTATGGCTGAGTGCCCCATGTACTCGCTGGTAAGATGGGAGATATTAGGTAAGGACGAAATTGAAGCTGATGACCTAACAAATATCTCCTTCAGGGATATTATAAGGTTTGTAAAAGCAACAGGTAGGCTAGAGCAGGTGACACTGTCGGGACAACAGTGAAACCCTTGTCCCAACAAGGGGAAATGGGTGGAATAGTCCAGTATTGGAGCTGACCACCCGTCCTGTACCGGCAGGCGTCCCCAAAATTAGATAAGATAAGATAAGATTGCTGTTATTATTTCGTTACCAATATGACGATAACGAAATTCGAAACAGCATAATATTATATAATGTATGTACTGGAAACTCGATTTTACTCAACATGGACTCTGATAAATGAGTAAATGTGGTTTAAACAAATGCGGATTTTAACGAAAGTCATCATGAAACTATATGGATACAAACCTTAAAAATATTGTAAACAAAATCGCGAAATCTGAACCTTTTTGATGAATCTTGATGATATATGAGGCTTGTGGTTATTGGTGTCATAGTAAAAATTTGTAGTAACGTGCGGTTCACGTATTTAAGACTTGAGAATGTTTTTTTTACATTACGAAAAATAATTTATAATAATAATCTTAATAGTCGTCAAATAATAATCTTATTTGACGACCACTATGAAGTTCACTATATATTTATAAATTAAACGAATGATTTGCAGTCGTGTATACCTACTTTACTTTCAAATCGCTTTTCGTATGTTATATGAATAACAACATAACTCCGATTATTTTAAGTTCGTATTATGTTATATATGGACTAATAAGTAAGTAAGTCGACCGCCATGTGGTATCCGGCTGAGTAGAATAGACCACCCTCATGTCTTACCGAGGTGTCGTAAAAGGTGACTAAGGTAAGTTCACCATAGACCACCCTCATGTCTTACCGAGGTGTCGTAAAAGGTGACTAAGATAAGTTGACCCGCCGTGTAGTATCCGGCTGAGTAGAATAGACCACCCTTATTTCTTACCAAGGTGTCGTAGAAGGTGACTAAGGTAAGTTCACCATAGACCACCCTCATTTCTTACCAAGGTGTCGTAAAAGGTGACTAAGGAAAGTTGACCTTAGACCACCCTCATATCTTACCAAGGTGTCGTAAAAGGTGACTAAGGAAAGTTGACCTTAGACCACCCTCATTTCTTACCAAGGTATCGTAAAAGGTGACTAAGGAAAGTTGACCTTAGACCACCCTCATTTCTTACCAAGGTGTCGTAAAAGGTGACTAAGGAAAGTTGACCTTAGACCACCCTCATTTCTTACCAAGGTATCGTAAAAGGTGACTAAGGAAAGTTCACCATAGACCACCCTCATTTCTTACCAAGGTGTCGTAAAAGGTGACTAAGGTAAGTTCACCATAGATCACCCTCATTTCTTACCAAGGTGTCGTAAAAGGTGACTAAGGAAAGTTGACCATAGACCACCCTCATTTCTTACCAAGGTGTCGTAAAAGGTGACTAAGGAAAGTTGACCATAGACCACCCTCATTTTTTACCGAGGTGTCGTAAAAGGTGACTAAGGTAAGTTGACCCACCGTATGGTATCCGGTTTAGTAGATTAGACCACCCTCTTACTTACCGAGGGGTCGTAAAATACGACTAAGGTAAGTTGACGTCAGGCAGGCGGCCGGTCGTAAAATACGTAGACAAATCATTTGACAACATGTTTGTAACATGTTGTACCGACTTCGCTTAGAGTAGGATAAGGGTAGGAGGATTATGATATTTATGGATTTCGAAACAATTAACTATCAAACGTTTTTTGAAACACAGATGAATTCTTAGACTTACTGTGAGTGGCAAGATGCCTTTTCCTTGAGTACTCGGTCAAAAATTTCTTACTGCATCCCTGAATAAGGCAATAAAAACTATCTTTCGACGCGTGGGATTTAAGATGCGCTTTGAAATGGTGCAACTGGATGAAACCTATAATAATATTTAATATTACTAGCTATTTTAAATCTGCAATATCTTCTAAAGTATTTATATGATTCATGTAGTGTAAAGGCCAATTTTGATCTATATTAAATGGCAAAGCTATCGAAGGCATTTATTTTGATAAGGACCTATACCGAACAGAAGAAAACGGTCTCGAAAATAACGTAATATTTTTAATTAAAATTTTGAACATAAAAGTAGTTATTATGAATTAACCGTAAGAGATAGAAACATGCTATCGCGGACTTTTTTGTAGTATTTTTAGAGATCTACAATTGTCTATTACATTACTGTAGCGTAACTCTGCTTGTTTACACAGCGCACGCGACTACAGCTCCCAGTAAGCAAGTTTTTTAACAACTGCTCGAACTCTTTAATACAATTTACATAATATCGATATGTACTATTTACCTAAACCATCCGGAAGTATTGCACTATCTTTTGGTGAAAACCGTACAAAAATCCGTTCAGTAGATTATGAGAAAATCGATTACATACAGACAGACAGCTTTTTGGGATTTCGTTTTATAATAAGTACATGTATAAGTAATTTACATGTCATTTAATTGAGTTCAATCTTCTTCAAATTATAGACGTCAACTACTAGATATAGGTCTGTTCAAGGAATTTATTTATTTATTTATACATAAAGTTATAAATTAAATATATATTACCATTTATAGAAGAAAACATTATCAAGTATTTACATTCTAATTCAAAATATTCTTACAGCCGCTTTTGATTTGTGGAAGTATAATACACATAATAATTTATAATACACAGTATAATAATAAAACATATGGACGTATAATACACCAACCAGCATTAATGTCTACACTTCAATAATAAAACATATAAATAAAACAATATGTATTTTTTCGATTAGACCTTTTTAAACGGTTTTATTTTTTCATATGTAAATGCAGTTAAAGGTTATATAATAAGCTGTGATAGCCTAGCGGTAACACCGTGCGACTCTCTAGAGACGACATAGGTTCAAACCCCGGGCAGGCCCCGATGAGTTTTTCTATCAAAACTTATGTGTCTAATTGATAATTGCAATTTATCAAACGCTTTTCGGCGAAGGAAAACCTCTAGAGGAAACCGGCATATTTCTAGAGTTTTTCAATTAAACTTATGTGTCTAATTGATAATTGCAGTTTATCACACGCTTTTTGGTGAAGGAAAGCATTGTGAGGAAACCTGCATATCTCTAGAGAATTCTAGGGATATGTGTAACCTACCAATCCGCATTGGAGCAGCGTGGTAGGTCTTAGCTCCAATCCATCTCTCCAAAAAAGAGAGAGGAGGCCTTAGCCCAGCAGTGGGCATAGTAGCAGGCCGTTACTTTACTTTAGTTAGAGGTTACGATTTTGTTGTACACAGTTTCCAGCTCCATACGACAAGAGAAAACTTATCTTTGAATGATAATTAGTAATTGTCTAGTTCGTTCTTTACTACTAGAAATTTCATCATTCTCTTGCCCTTATCCCACACTAAGTGGGGTCGGCACAACATGTTAACATGTTGTCACATGATTTGGCTACTTATTTTTACCGGCCGCTTGCCTGACGTTAAATTAACCTTAGTCGTCTTTTACGACACCTCGGTAAGAAATGAGGGTGGTCTATTTTATGCTGCCGGATACCACACGGCACATACCTTAGTCGCCTCTTACGACACCTCGGTAAGAAAAGAGGGTGATCTATTCTATTCTGCCGGATACCACACGGGGTTACTACTACTAGAAAGTTCTAGTCTAATAAATTTCTATGTTACCATGCGTCGATGATAAATCCATTACGCATCTATTCCCTCAGAACTAAGCCGCCATATCGCAATGCTAATGAATCATATAAGAAACTGTTCAAAGTACAAAACCGCAGATATGACGCGAAACATTTTGCTGGTTGCTTATATAATATGAATAATAAAGTATTTTATAACATTCACAATAAGCTTTATAAAGTATTAGTCATTATTGGTATTACCCTTCCCACATATTTTGCAATCATATTGTTTTTCATTGGTGTGGGTTAGCTCATGATGTCTTAAATGATGTGTAAAGTTGAAAGACTTATCACAGCCACTATATTTGCATTTAAACCTTCTTTCAGATTTCGGTTTATGCGATTTCATATGGGAGGATAACGCCAACTCACTGTTGAATTTTGCACTGCATTTTGTGCAGACATGTGTATCTGAAATGAATAATGAAAAATATAAAGTATAGGCTATATATAGAATAAGGCGTTGCTTTGCGGAGATCCATAATACAAAAGTAATAATAAAAATTATTTAGCTATAATCCGCGATACCGTAAATAGAAAATATATATAGTGTTAAATGTATAGTGGACTATCCGTATTTTCATACCCGATACGTGCAGGATTTGTAAAAACACATGCATAAACCTCCACCACTGCCACCACGATACACAAGCACTACACACGTTCACTATCACAAACTCAACAATCGTTTCGCCCCGCAACCCAATGGTCTATCAATGCTGTTATGCTCTAACAATGGCACCCTTATTAATGATCAGATAAATGTTTCAACTTCAAGCTTGTTGCACGTGTACAGAGGTAAAATAAATGGTGGGGTTGAACTGATTGCTATATAACAATGCTTGTTTGGATAATGCTTCGCGATTTTATCGTGGAGTCTATCTCCTGATGATGATGAACTCAACAATCGTTTCGACGATTATTGAGTTTGTGATAGTGAACGTGTGTAGTGCTTGTGTATCGCAGATTATAGCAAAATAATTTGTATTTTTATTATTACTTTTACAGTACAGCCTTATGAATAATTTATAGAATTAGGTGTTACTTTGTGGAAGTCCACAATACAAAAGTACCGAAAATATTATTTAGCTATATAATAATAATAATAATAAGCCTTTTATTCCGAACAATTAACACATATTGAGTTCTTCTAATTTTGCTTATAAGATATCTCTTAGCTCGGTGTGCCTTTTGGCATAGGCCTCCTCCAACATTTTCCATTGTTCTCTATCTTTTGCCACTCTTGTCCAGAAAGGGCCAGCAGTTAATTTGAGGTCATCTTCCCATCTTCTCACTGGCCGCCCTCTAGTTCTTTTTCCATCCCTGGGGTACCATAGAGTAACCTTTTGACTCCACTTATTTATTGAACAGCGCATTGTATGACCCGCCCATCTCCATTTTTGTCTATCAATGCGAGCGATGATATCAATGACTCCTGTTTTTGCTCGAAGATCATTGCAACTGATTTGGTCCAGAACCCGAACCCCCAGCATGCTTCTTTCCATAGCACGTTGACATTGTGCCAATTTTTTTTGGTGCAATTTGGTTAGGGACCATGTCTCACATCCATAGGTGATGCAAGGGAGCACGCATGTATTAAACGTTTTCCTTTTTATTTGCATACCCAAGTCTTTGCTTTTCATAATTTCCCTTAGAGCCCAAAATTTTTTCCAACCGTAAGCTATTCTTTTTTCAAGTTCTTTATCCATTTGGTCCTTTGTAGAAATTATTTGTCCCAAGTAAACATATTCGCTTGCAAATTCCAGTTTCTCGTCATTTATAGATATTTGTACTTCTTTCGAGTTTGTCATCAGTTTAGTTTTTTGCGAATTCATTTTAAGTCCAACTTCAGCACTTACTGACGCTAGGTCCCAGAGCATCGTTTCTAATTTTTTAGGGTCTTCTTCGAACAGGACAAGATCATCGGCAAATCTAAGGTGATTGAGGCGACATCCGTTTATGTTCAGGCCTACATCTTTCCAGTCCAATTTTCTAAAAATTTGTTCTAGTACCGCAGAGAATAACTTTGGTGAAAGTGGGTCGCCTTGACGAACTCCTCTATTGATTGAGAACTGGGGGCCTACTGTCTCTAGTTTTATGCTGCTCTTGCTATTTTCGTATATGTTTTTAATGATGTTAATGTATGTCTCACTAATTCCTTGTTGTCTCGTACTTAGCCAAATGTAGGAGTGGTCGATGCTGTCAAATGCCTTAGTATAGTCGATAAATGCTATGTATAGAGACTTTTGATATTCGTTATATTTCTGGATTAACTGTTTTACTTTGTGTATATGGTCAATTGTGCTGAAGTTCTTCCTGAAACCAGCTTGTTCGATTGGTTGGTTTTCATCTAGTGTTTTTGTTATCCTTTCTAATAGCACCTTTGCGAATACCTTGTAGACATTTGACATTAGGCTTATTGGCCTATAATTAGCGATGTCATCTTTCGCGCCTTTTTTATATAGTAAAATAATGTGAGATTCTCCCCACTGGTTCGGAACTACTCCTGTATTTATTATTTCGTTGAACATTTCTGTTAGTATTGGTGTTACTTCGTTGATAGTACCTTTTAGTAGTTCGTTTGTGATTTTATCAGGCCCTGGTGATTTCTCTAATTTTTGGGAGATGATCGCTTGCCTTACCTCCGATGTAAGAATAATCGGTTCTTTTTCTTTGCAGTTTTGTTTAGTATTCATGGCCATATCAGTAGTTGCATTTCTAATAGAGTACAAATTTTTATAGTATTCGGTGGATAGGTTTTGAATGTGTCCTCGCTTGGTGATGCTTTTTTCTTTATTTTTCAGCTTCGGGATCCATTCTTTACCTCTCTCTCTTAATTCTTTAAGGGCTTTTTTTGTACCTCCTGTTCTTATAATGTGCTTCTCTAATACTAGTAGCCTTCTTCTTTTCTTTTCTTTTCTTATGTTTTCTCTTATTTCTTTGCTGAGTCTAGAAACTTCATTTCGATTTTCTCTTCTTTTTCCAGTTATTACTTTTCGTCTTTCTTCCAAAAGGTTTATAGTTCTTTCGCTAAATTTGTTGGATTTGATATGACTTGTATTTTGTTGCACTATTTCTTTTAGTTTCGCTTCGATTATTTTATACTTTGCTATCGTGTGCAATTCAGATCTAACGATGTTCTCTAGAGATTTAATTTTAGCCCCATCCACTTCTGTATAACTTTGTTTATGAGGCTGGGAGACAGTCTTAGCTATATTTGACCGGATTCTTTTTAATTGTTGTAGACTTAGGCAGCTGCGCACCATGCGGTGGTTCGTGTTGAAATTCAGGTTCTGTATAATGTGCGTGTCTCTATATGGCTTGGTATTGTTCGTCAACATAAAGTCGATCTCATTTTTAGTTTTTCCGTCCGGTGAAACCCATGTCCATTTAGCCTTTAGTTTTTTCTTAAAAACCGAGTTTAGAAGTGTGAGATGATTTTCAAATAGGAACTCTATCAGCTTGCTGCCATTGGTGCTTCTTTTCCCGTAACCAAATTTTCCGAGAATAACTTCCTCTCCTGTTCGTCTAATACCAACTTGAGCATTGAAATCTCCCATTATTATTAGATGATTGTTATAATATTTTCTTATTGTTTCTGAGAGGGCACCATAAAAATTATCTATCTCACTCGACTCTGCTTGCTCTGTAGGCGCGTAAACTTGTATAATTGTCAAACCTTTTTTATACACCGATATGTCCATGCTGAGTACTGCTATGCGATCAGATATCCCTACAAATTCTTTAATCTTGTTCTTGTGTTTTAACTGTACTAGAAAGCCTACTCCACGGTGTCCAGCGTTACCACCTTTGTAGTACATTACGTATTTCTGTCTTTCTTCAATTCCTTCCCCTTCTCTTCTCATCTCACTAATGCCCATAATGTCCCATTTTAAATTTGTTATTGCATATTCTAATTCTTGTAGGCTTTCTTCTGTTCTAAGTGTTCGGGTATTTAGGGTACATATATATACGGAGTCATTAAGTTTGTACATTGGTTTGTTTGGTACTAATGTTTTTTCTATTGTTGGAGGGTGATGGTCGTACTTCTCCGTGGTGACCAGCCAACTTGGAGAAGGGTTTATTTCTAATTTATTCGATGTTTTGCCATTTCCTGTGTTTGTCTTCCGGTTGTCGTCGATCTGTGGTGGCTATTGTTTTTTTAAACTTGTAAGAGAATTTGATCTAGGTCGGTGCACTTGCTCGAGTTTATTGGTTTTGTTGAGTTTGTACGGAGCATTTCTTGGTATACCGTCTAGACCCTTATCGGATTTTGGTGATTTTGATTGTGAACGCTTCCTCTTTTCTGTAGGTTTGTTGGTGACTATTAGTTTGTTGTAACGTATAAAAGCTTGTTTTCCCTTTTTGAGTTCTTCCAGTTGTTGATTTCTAAGTTCCTTTCTTTTAATCAAGACATCTTTTGGATAATCTTCGCTAATAAATATTCTTTCTGGTAGAACTTTTTTGTTCTTTAGCAGTTCTATTTTACGCCATTCAAGATTCACTGTTACCAAAATTGGTCTAATTTTGTTTTCGCTCCTCTTTCCTAGTCTGCGGACATTGTTTATCTCCCATTTGTCCCAGTTCTCACTATTTATTTTACTACTGATAGTATTAAAAACATTTAAGACTGAATCTAGGAGTTCAGGAATATTTTTTTCCGTTTCCCTTATACCATGTATTATTAGGTTGTTTTTTCTTGAATTTCTTTCTATATTCTGTAACCTATCCTTTAGTTGGGCCACTTCTTTTTTCAATTCAACATTTTCTTCTACTAGCGACTTCAGTTTTTCGTCAATAGTTGATGACAAATTTTTTGTGACTTTTTCTGTAATTATATCCGTTTGTCTTTGAAATTGTTCCTCAATTTTCTTTAATATTATTTGTAAATCCATTTTCCGTTTTAATTTTTTTTTTTTTTTGTTTATTTAATTTTTTCGGGGTAAAATGAGACTAGCTGCTAGCAACACTTTGACGTTTATTTCATATGGCCATACTGTATCCTTGTCAATGTCAACTGACAATGTTGACAGTTAAAGATTAAACTATCAAATGTCAGTCGGCTGATTTGACTTGGATGTTATATGCACTATAGATATTTGTATATACAAAATTTGTTTCTTGTTTCACTTGTTTTACAAGGTAATCACTGTTGTTTTTCGCTGTTCAATGTTAATAACAACCGTTGATATGTAGCACCGTATTTGTATACACTTTTTACAAAGGAAATCGTCAGTTTGATGCACTTTTTTGAATAAATTTTACGAGATCGTGACAAACGCGTTTTACACTTGACAGGTCGGAACCGGAAGTCTGACAGGTCGGAACCGGAAGGAATCAACGATAAAAAATATATGTAATACTAAGTGCAGAGTGTACTATCCATTCTCGTACTTGCCACTAATAACACAAGTGCTGCACACATTCACTGCCATAATCACAACAATTGTTGCACCCGTAAACAAAGCATTATCAGGAGATATGCTTCACAACAAAATCACAAAACCTTGCGATTATTTTTATTTATATGATAGACTTTTAATATATAAGCTATAATTTTTATAGCAAATGTTTTTTATTATATGCTGTAATATATCCTAGTCATAAACAAGTTTACAGTACATACGACAATAGAAAACAAAATTTTTTATATAATATATGAATTTGGTCAATCAATTGTTAATAAATTTTTATCAATCAATTGTTAGTATATTGAACATATAAATTAAAATTAACACTATAATTATTATAATGTCCTTTCTACCTGCTATGTTAATTAATGAATATCCTTTGTGATTTCTTGCTATTATTAAGATTTTTTGATTATTTATTTATATACAGATAATATATATGAGGTTCAATATACCTTTATGAGCATATTTTATATGACGTTTTAAAAGTTCATCATCTCTAAAGTTGCGACCACAATCATTACATACAACACTACCAGTCCTGTCATGCTGCTTCTGGTGTCTTCTTAATGCAGATCTGAAAAAAAAAATGAATGTATCTAGAATATATAAAAATCTTATAATGGATAAAATAATTATGATCCAAAAATCAATAATATAAATAATATAAATCAGGTTTTTTCTAATTCACTCTAATTAAAATAAATGTAACACAATAATGACAATAATTGAATAAAATGATAAAAATAAAAGACACTTACAAAAAACTAAATGTCTTACAACACTGCTTGCATTCAAACTGAGGGATATGGCTTTTTTCATGTCTTTTCTTTTCACTTTCATATTTGAACTCTTTAGAACAATAGGAGCACTGCAACATTATTTAAAAAATTGCGCTAGATTTTAACTTACTAGGCACATAACACTCTACTAGGGAAGCAACATTCAGTCTGACGACGAATATAATAGTGTACTTGTTGGTTAAAGAAAACATCACCAGACATCCTACAGGCTCACTTATGAATAGCAAAGACTTCAAATATTAACTCATATTTTTAGATGTATTCCAGTCATTGAGTGTTTTCTTATCAATTCTATACAGATTTTATAAATTTTGGTCATATTCTACTTCTAAGATATAAATTTTAAACTCATATAAAGTATAAACCACAGGCGTAAATACAAATATCAAGACAAACAAGCTTACAAATACATATGTTTATGTTATAAAAATATATGTCAATTTGTCAAGAGTTTTATTATATTATAGTGTATCATCTGTGGTTTTATTATCAACATTCATGATTCAACACTAAAAATCTCAGATACGGATTCAATAAATTGAAAGTATAAAGATAATACAGAATAAATAACTATACTGCGTCCATCATATTATCAGTCTTTTGACAGCTCACGCTCATTAAGTTTTGTATTGCTTACGTACAAATATCATACAAATAATATTTGTACTTTATGGATGGGTACCGCCCACTTAGTGATGTCACACATAATGGTTACTACGATTATGCCACAGATTAAAAATAATCGGTAGAAATCGATGTTACGAGTATTAAAAGACATTTAATAACATTATATAAAGTTTTACTTTCTTCTTAGTTAATACATGAATACAAATAAAACAATCAGGATATTTTAATTTATTTTATTAGCACGAGTCGTCGGAATGATAATCAACACTAGACTCCTCCGATGAGGAGTCTTCAGTAGCAGTTATTATTAGCTCTTGTGTAGATAATATATTATCAAACGCAATATCACGTTCCCAATCAGAGAATATTACTCTTTTAGTTCTTTCCACCACACTTGCCCAGTTCTCGGCCGTTACGTGGGTGCAAGCATTTTTTAGCAATTGCAACATTTTATTCGCTGTGAATGGGGGGCTTGTATTGCATCTCGCAGCATGCCCTTTTACTTGTGCCCATATAAGTTCTATTGCGTTGTACTGGCAGTGGTATGGAGGAATCCGAAGAACAGTATGGCCATATTCTGCTGCCATTTCATTGATTACATAGCGTTTTGCTCTCTTTTTGGTTTTTAATATTTTTATTAATTCAACTTTTAACATTGAGTCGTCCACATTTTCTCCATTGTCCCGAAGCCAATTAATTATTTCATGCTTTTTATTAGCCTGTGTTGGCATTTTGTCAATTTGACGGGAGTGGTAGGGCGCATTATCAATAAAAATTATTGATGGTTCTTCCAATGAAATGAGCATTTTTTTGAACCACTCTTCATACACATTTGCATTCATCTCTTCGTGGTAGTCATTTGATTTCTTCGATTTAAATGCCAACAGTGCGTCTTGTACTTTCTTCCTTACTTGCGTCCTTTTGCTGTACCTGCATGGCAAATGAGTAGGCGCTCACCTTTTCCCATTGGTACTGAGGAAGTGGAATCAGCAGTATCATCAGTCCAGAAACGAGATAGTGTGTGGTTAGCGTTGAGCCATGTTTCATCCGTGAAAACAATATTTGCCCAATCTTGTATTTTCTTTGCCTCTCTTAAAAAATCACAACGTGCTATAGCTATATCTGTGCGTTCCATTAATAATTTTCTTTTATTTAACTTTTTATATGAAAAGCCAATTATGTTCAAAACTTTGACCAAAGAAGATTTTTCACCATGAAATAGACCACTTCTTTTCAAAGAAACAATAAGTTTTCTCAAAGTTGGAATTTCTTTTCTCAAGTAGTAATCATATACATGACGACGAATAGCGTCAGCGTCAAAGTCATCAACAGCTGTCACCTTATGAGCCCGGCGCTTTCTTTTTGGTGTAGATGGTTTGTTTTGCTCCAAGCCGCTCCTGCCGTAGGCATCAGTAGTGATTTTAGTCACAGTTGATAGACTGATCCCCAACGCGGCTGCAACACGGTTTCGGACTTGCGTGATAGGTATAAGAGGTCCGCCATTTTGATTTTCTTGCTCAAAATACTCATGAAGTTTTAACACTAACTGTCTCGATTGTGCTTTCAACACACGTCCTTTCGGCATTTTCACGATCAATTAATATAAGTTTCACAAAAGTTTTTCCGAGGAATAAAGCTACTTAACTCAAGGTGTAACAGATACGAGAGAACACTCAGCGAACGTAAATGCGTGTGACTATCACGGGCGTTTCGTTGAGAGTGACAGATCACGTCAAAATGGCGGCCGAGCGGAAGGTCTGTTGATGTTGCCAGTTGATGTATAATATATTTTTTATGATTATAATAAATACACACGGATTAACATTTATTTTCAAAAAACTAAGGCAATATTAAATCAAAATGTTGATTTCTATATCTGTTATTAGTTTACGTAGGTTATCATTAATCGAATTACTTAGGTACGTAATTCGATTAATGATAGTAGGTACTATAATCGGAATGGTATCGCATACGAGAATCTTTAGGACATCACTAAATATGTAAATCGTCAATCTGTCAAAAGATGGTTAATATAATGGACAGTGTATAGGCATACTTTGTGTAATTATAAAATTGACATCCGCAAATCTACGGATTACACAACTTTATCTATCCTACTGCCATTCTTAGTTCTTACGTCAATCAATGGTCTTTAACTTTGGCAGAGCTGAGAGCGATGCGGAATTAAATTGCATTTGATTATAATAAAAGTAAATAATAATAATGCAATCGGGTAATGTCAATTTTAAGTTTAAACAAAAGCGAATGGGTACAAGAATAATATAATTAAGTATCCAATTAAATTTTTATCTATTCTATTTGAAATTGTATTTGTATCGTAAATTGTAGATCATTCACATTTCTCAAACATATATTTAGTAATTTATACTTCAATCTTAACAGTTTGGACAAACGTAGATATATTTTTGGATAACCTTAAGATTTAATTGCTGTATTGCAGATGGTACGAGCAGCATGATGGTTCGTAAACAATTGCACATATTCAATGCTGACTACAGTAATGTTACGTAAACATTTACACAGTGGTACTACAACAGACAGTACGTCCTGACTATGATTTAATAGAATAATATTTAAGTGAGAAACAAAATGCAAGACTGGATAAAAGTAACTCTCGTGTTGTGTCTTTTTGGAACGTTACGTGAGATCCGGCCGTCTGAACCATTCGTTACTGAATTTCTGGCGGGAGAATGGCGAAATATTACCGAAGATCAATTAAATCGGGAAGTATATCCTGTCGGAACATACTCCTATTTGGGTCTACTTGTCTTAGTCTTTTTAATCACAGATTTTCTTAGATTCAAGCCAGTAATAATACTTTCAGGTGAGTAAAAAATGTTTTAAATCAGACTTTTTAGAAGTTATTACCTATCAATCATAATATGTACTCAGTCAATTAGTGACTACTGATGATCAATAACCATTCTAAATATTAAGGTGATAAGAAAATTATTTTAAATATTTTTATAAATATTGTTTGCAATAAACTTATTGATATAGATATTATAAAATAAGAATTCAGTTTACGACAATTACAATACAACTTATCAATATCACTACCAATAAATTATTATTACAGTAGTGTAATTGGTCACTTGGAAAACCAGAGTTTATATTAGGTATATAAAGATCAAATTTATATATTGTGAAGTCTCTTTAAATATGTAAAGTATATTTATTTAGATATTGCCATAACTAAAAGTCAGATAAAATATTCATTAAGTATAAGAGATTCTGGGTAAAATTATTTAATGAAAATAAATTAATTTTTAATCAAATGCAAACCAGTATTCTTTAAAACTAATTAAAATATGTAATACAGTATAACTGCACAATATTTTGTGCTTGCTGCAACATTTATATATCAAAGAAGGTGTTTTATTGCAATACATACAAAAATATTTAATAGAATTTATTTTTGATTGAATCATCTTTGTTACACTAATATGCTGATTGCATCAATATCTTTTGAACCACTAGCTACTAGCTAGGTAAAATGAAAATATGCATAATAAACACAACATGGTTATTAAAAATGAGCTAAGTTGCAAAATGTATTCTTCTTGCAAAGAAATTAGTTCAGTTATCTGAGAACATTAATAGACTAGAATTTATATTCATACAGAATGAAAGTACATTACATTCTCCTGCCCTTATCCCACTCTAAGTGGGGCCAGCACAACATGTTACAACATGAAGTCACATGATTTGGCAATATATTTTACGACTGGCCGCCTGCCTGACGTCAACTTATCTTAGTTGCCTCTTACACTTCGGTAAGAAAGGAGGGTGGTCTGTTGTGTGGCATATACATAATGAAAATAATATATTCAAAAACTCTGAATTTCAACCATTTATGTTTAAGTATGTCAGTACAAATATTTTTTGTCTTGTATTATGAAAATAAGAATAGAATCTCAGTCTTATGAACCTAAAATTTTACTTTATAAATTATGTTTTCTATGAAAACTGTTATAGTGCTAGAGTCTCAAATCTAATTCTTAAATTAATTAGCAGTATTAAAATACCTTATATTATATTCTTTGACCAAGCAATGTTAATATTATGCAAGAAATAAGATGAAAATTTGTACCCACATATATTGTTTAAAGGACATGTAGAGATAATCATTTCTTATCTTATTTACAGCATCTCTGTATTCTAAGAATTTGATAATAATTATTGTTTGTTTGTCCCACATTGAATGTTGCTGAGTTATTTTGGGTATAAGCATGTAGGTATTTTTTGTGAAATAAGCCATTCTATGTTTCAATAAGTGAAGCTTTTATAGAGTATCTGTTTTAAGTACCAGTATATAAACGCAATTGAGAATGTTTCATTGGTAACAATTTATTTTCAAGGCTAATTACTGTACACAAAATATGCTCGTCATGAGTTATAAGTATGATATACAAATAAAAATATGTCTTACACAATAAAATCCAAAAGTAATGATAATATAATTTTGCTATAATCCCCAATAAAAATAAATGTGTAAATAAATGTAAATGCAGATAGAAAAAATATATAATGTGAAACGAAAATGTTCTGTCTTTTTTCAATTTGATAGTACACAAACACTGCACACATTCACTATATTAGTGAAATTGTTTCACTAATAAAGTGAATGTGTACTAAAATTGTTTCACCCCATAACCGAAGCATCATCAGGAGATAGACTCCATGATAAAATTACAAAGCGACTAATCACCCAACAAGCATAGTTATATAGTAGTTGGTTTAACCCCCACCATTACTACTGGAACATTTACCTGTTCGCTAATCGAGGTGCCAGTATTATGTTGAGATAAAAAAAACAGAAAGATGCAGTAATCGATTATTAATATTCAAATAATACAGGCTTAAGGTTTATTCCAAATTTAAGCCCGATGTCAGCGGTAAGACTGTGTGAATTCTCTCGAGAGAGTTAAGGGTTCAAGTCTGGGCAGGCCCCAAGGGGTTTTTCTGTTAAAACTTATGTATCTAATTGACAATTGCAATTTCATCATCTTTTCGGTAAAGGAAACCTCGTGAGAAAACCTGCATATCTCTAGATAATTCCAGGGATATATTTAAAGTTCTAATCCGTATTGGAGCAGCGTGGTGGGTTTTAGCTCCAAACCTTCTGTCCAAAAACTTAGAGAGGAGGCCTATGCCTAGCTGTGGGTTAGTAATAGACCGTTACTTTACAGGTTTAAGTGGTATATCGGTATATGCAGTTCTTTTGTGGACCACGAGCATAGAATGGGTGCAAGTGTCGCAATTTCTCTACGGTCTTTACATGGCGACTGAAGTGGCTTATTTGACATACATATACGCTAAGGTAAGTGCGTCTCTGTTAGTTTAGACGTAATCACTTGCTAAACTTTTTTTAAAACGACCTCAAGACAATAACCTACATCCAATAATCTACATCTAAAATTGTCTTAATAGAATATCTTTTTAGGACACTGAACTAATAGGTACTTGCTTGGATTAATTATATGTAGTTTACATAACGTCACGTTAGCTCCATTAAGAATATACATTTTTGTGCTTAGTTACCGCATCACGATTAATAATGACGGCTATTTATGAACATTAATAATGTTAAGCTATTTATATTACTTCTGTAAGACTTACAGTAAGTCTAAGGAATAATAAAAATTATTCCTTAGACTTACTTCCTTAGACTTAGTTCTAAGGAATAATAAAAATTATTCCTTAGACTTACATTGGAAATATTAAAAAATAAAACAACGCTCCAAATCTTGAACGATAAAATAAAAGCAATATTAAATATTTTTTTTAATGGGATCCCCATATTAATATATAAATAAACGGGTCACGTCGCGAGAAAATCAAGTTACCTTTTTATAAGGCTCGACTTAACCAGTGTTGCATCCGCCGTGGTCACGAACTGACTGAAGCGCCACGGCGTCTTCGTTCCCGAGTACTACAGTCATTATTTTGTTCATCTACCCTCACTTGAACCGCACAATCCCGGGATTGGGTGGAGATGCTTATTAGCCTTTTGTCTAGGTCGCAACTACAATAAAGTACTTCCTTTTTGGTTGTTCTTTATAATAGAAAAATCCGGGATCCTCATACATAAATGCCACAATTCGAGAAATTGTTATTGCCGAGAAGAGCCAGCAATAAACTCGGCCATTGCTCTTTTGATTTTTTAAAATTAATATTAACATTCTTTAATTAAATCGTCACAATTTTGCAATTAAAATAATCCCTCACTTCACAATCCCACTTCCTACTAATATTATAAATGCGAAAGTTTGTGAGTATGGATGGATGTTTGTTACTCTTTCACGAAAAAACTATCAGACGGATTTGGATGTTTTTATTTATTTAATTTTAATTTAATTTACAGTTATATAGGTTTTACATCGGAATAACATATAGGTTTCAATTTGTAATGATTTTATGTAATATGACGATACATGTCAATAAAGTCTGAAAAAATCTGGCTTCTGAGAGCTATCTCGGCGTACGCTGCCTAAACCATCAGAGTTACATAAAGATGATGTACCGTCGTATTGTTTTTCTTTAATAGTTCTAAAACCGCCGCCGGAAAAAACCTCCTCCTCGCGTCATTGTCCTCAATTCTGAGGGTCGTGATCCCAATAGTCTATAATACATTATACTAATTATAAACTTTCAAACACTTTCTGTGTAATTCTTTCAATAATATTACTAATTACTAGCTTCGACCAAGTGGAAATCAGTGTGTCACAAACATGTATTTATTTCATTCAAATGACATTAAATCTTAATGTACTATTAACCTCAACCTTCCTAAAGAATTGCACTATCATTTAGTGAAAACTGTACAAAAAATATGTTTAATAGATTTTGAGAAAATAACATACAGACCGACAGCTTTTGGAGACTTTTATAATATGTATAGATTGTAAAGCATTCTGTATTCTGAAATATTGTATTATTGTAGGTAGACCCCAATAAATATCCGCTAGTATCTTCTTGCACGCGGATAGCAGCTTTGACCGGCCGTTTTTTATCTGGCGGTAGTTCGCAATTACTGGTACACTTTGGACTGATGAACTATCGCGATTTAAACTATATCACATTCATTGGTAAGTTTACAAACTATTGAATAAATTACTACCGTTAACTACGAGTAAGCGGATAATAGTTATATTTTAAAACATATCCTAAAATAAATTGAAATCGTCACAAACATGCACCAAGTTAACTAAAATATTTCAGTTGTATTTGTAAATAATGACACTTTTATTGATATGTGAAATACATTATCGAAACAGACATTCGTTTTTAGTTATGAATGAGTCTTTTTAAAAAATAAAAAATAGTGCAAGAACGCGAACAAAGAACCTCTCTTTGGTTCATACAGTTTAATGAGTTTATGTTTAAAATTACTTACGTATCAAGAGACTGGGTTAATACTTTGTTATTAATAGGTCTTGATAAAAAAAAACTTTCGATAAAGACTAATAAATCGATCAAATCGATTATCATTTGGTAAGTTTAACGTCATTGATATGCGGAGAATTTTATTTTATTCATTTAAGAATTAATAATTAAGAATTTTAATTTATTTACAAGCTTTAAAGAATAAAATTAAAAGTAAAAAGGAATGAAATAAATCCTATTAATATTTAACCATATCATTTTAAGGATCTTATTGTTATTATTATTATTATTATTATTTTATTAAATTCTTCCCTTTGGCATGTTAAATTATATGTTCGATTTATTATTTGGAAACTGTTTTTAGTTTGTGTTTGGCTTATTTGTTTACGATGTTAATTATTGTTATAGTACTGTTTGTTTCCATAATATAAAATAAATAAATAAGGACCACCAGTAGCTACTATATTTAAAATAATTATCATACTAGAAACTTATTAATAGCGTTCGTTAAATGGGCAGCTTATTAAGGTAGACACAACATCCACAAAAAAAAACAAGTTTCATTACACTACCACTTAATAAAGAACAATTTTAAAATGTATATTACAATGAAAAACAAAAACTTAATGAAACTAAATTTAAATAATTTATAGAATTAGGCGTTAATTGCGGAGATCCATAATACAAAAGTAATAACAAAATTATTTTGCTATAATCCGCGATACCGTAAATAGAAAATATATAGTGTTAAATGTATAGTGGGCTATCCGTATTTTCATACCCGATACGTGCAGGATTCGTAAAAACACATGCACAAACCTCCACCGCTGCCACCGCAATACACAAGCACTACACACGTTCAATATCACAAACTCAACAATCGTTTCGCCCCGCAACTGAAGCATCATCAGGAGATAGACTCCACGACAAAATCGTTTGAGCATAACAGCATTGATAGAGCATGGCGTAACTTGGGTTGCGGGTTGAAACGATTGTTGAGTTTGTGATAGTGAACGTGTGTAGTTCTTGTGTATCGTGGTGGCTGTGGTGGAGGTTTATGCATGTGTATTTTACGAATCCTGCACGTATCGGGTATGAAAATACGGATAGTCCACTATACATTTAACACTATATATATTTTCTATTTACGGTATCGCGGATTATAGCAAAATAATTTTGTTATTACTTTTGTACTATGGATCTCCGCAAAGTAACGCCTAATTCTATAAATTATTTAAAGAACTATGTCACAGTCCCCATAGGTTTGTATTCAGCATCTCCAATCGCGGATGATAGGAAAATAATTAATTATTTTTTTGTATTATAAAACTCCGCAAAATTTATAAAATTCATAGAATTAGCAACAGCTAATTCTATGAATTATACATTATCAATCGTTATCATGAGCTGTGATAGCCCAGCGGTGAGATCGTGCGATTCTTTCGAGAGGAACACGAGTTCAATCCCGGGCAGGCACCAATGAGTTTTTCTATTAAAACTCATGTGTCTAATTGATAATTGCAATTTATCACACGCTTTTCGGTGAAGGAAAACATCATGAGGAAACCTGCATATCTCTAGAGAAATCTGGAGATATGTGTAACCTACCAATCCGCATTGGAGCAGCGTGGTAGGTCTTAGCTCCAAACCTTCTCTCCAAAAACGGAGAGAAGAGGCCTATTCCCAGCAGTGGGATTGTAACAGGCCGCTACTATAATCGTTATCATTGTTATATTTATTCCCAGCTCAAATCTTGGCTACTTTCTGGGCGTTTTGGTTGCCTTCAGTGCCTTACGGAATATATTTTCATAGACGTTCGCGACCTCTAAATCTTGACATGGCGCGTACAGACAAACATGTTACCCCATTACCAAATAATAAGGTAATTATAATTATAATAACTTACGTTATTTTGTGTCCATTCGTTCTAATTAAAGTAGTCTCTATCTGTCTCGTTTTTTATGTGTGATTAGACAAAGACAAGTATGGTTTCCTTTTTTCCCCCTCTTATTATTTGTTTGTTTTTCAAGCTACGATACCGAGAGAAATCGTTCTGTTCTGTGATTCTTTCGAGATGTTCAAAACACGGTCAGGCAATGACTTTTTCTGTTAAAACTTATGTGTCTAATTGATAATTGAAATTTATCACACGCTTTTCGGTGAAGGAAAACATCGTGAGGAAACTTGCATATCTCTAGAGAATTCAGGAGATATGTGTAACCTACCAATCCGCAATGGAGCAGCGTGGTAGGTCTTAGCTCCAACCTTTCTCTACAGAAACGGAGATAGGAGGCCTATTCCCAGCAGTGGGATAGTTACAGGCCTTTTCGTTTTTTATTATCTAAAACAAAAGTAATAATAAAATTATTTTGCTATTACCCGCTATACAGGAGATTTATTTTATTTTACCTCTGAACACGTGCAACAAGCTTGAACTTGAAACATTTATCTGATCATTAATAAAGGTGCCATAGTTAGAGCATAACAGCATTGATAGATCATGGCGTAACTTTTGTTGCGGGGCGAAACGATTGTTGAGTTTGTGATAGTGAACGTGTGTAGTGCTTGTGTATCGTGGTGGCAGTGGTGGAGGTTTGTGCATGTGTTTTTACGAATCCTGCATGTATCGGGCATGGAAAAACGTATAGTCCACTATACATTTAGCACTATATATATTTTCTATTTGCTGTATAGCGGATTATAGCAAAATAATTTTATTATAACTTTTGTATTATGGATCTCCGCAAAGTAACGCCTAATTCTATAAATTATTTTTATTATCTGTTGGACACTCACTGTTCCGCACAAACGTGCGGGCGGATGAAACAACCTTCGAGACCTGGGCCCGTCGTCTCGGCGTCTCTCAACCTACCTTATGCGGCCGTCGGCTGTATGCGGTCCGGCCTCATGAATCACTGCGTGTACGTGTATGTGTACGTGTTTGTGTGTGCTTGTATGTACTTGGCCGATTCCCGAACCCGTTGGCTCGCCTCAGCAGTCTTCCACGGACACGTACTGTCTATTTCTCCCGGAGTATACACTTCACTATATCGGTTAAATAACACAAATAACACGCGGTGTGCACACAACTTTCGTAAGGTCACACGTTATTGAATCGTCCCTATAGTCGGGGAACATTAACCCGAACGCGCACTAAAACCGCGGACGGTCGCGTCTTCTCAAAACGCTTCACTAAATAAACGCGTCACTAAATCTAAACCACACCCAAAACGCATAATTACACGTGTGCGTTATACCATAAAGTCCTATACAGGCGTACGCGTCTTGTCTTTATAGTATCCGAAACATTACTAACTGGCGGACGTGACCGGCGGCGAACGAATGCATGAAGGTCGTTGATCCGGCCGGTCGCGCCGCGTCGCGCGCGTGAATTTATACAAAACACTCACACCCACAGGCCTGTCTATGGCTGCTCTATAACTCTATGATACAAAGTCGTTCATGGTACGTTCGTGGTTCACTCAAAGGTATCATGTGTTACAGCGCACATTCCGTGAAGATTTTACGGACGCGGCGTTATTGATAACAAGGCACGCCCGTTTAGCGTACACTCGGCCTAAAGTTCTCGCCTGGTCCTCACTTTACGCGATAGCTTTGGCACTATTCGTTCTCGCACAGACCAACATGCAAATCCTTTGGAAGCAGATACAGGGAGAGACTAATGAAACGGTAAGTTTGAACATGTTTTTCGTTTTATACTCGAAAAGTGTCTAACTGACATCGTAAATTAATTACTTGCTTCTTCGGGACGGTAATGCTGTATCAGGTAATGTCATTATATAAATAAATAAATATATATGGGACATTTACACACACGGTCATCCGTCCCCAAAGTAAGTAACTTAATACTTGTGTTATGGGTGACCGACAACTGGTAAATATGCTACATATATAATTTTAAATACATACTTAAATACACACCCAGGCTCGAAGAACCAACAAATTGTTTTTAGAAAATGTTGGCCCTCGGCGGGAATCGAACCCGCGACCCGCGGAGCTGAAGGTAGGGTCAGTAGCCACTGCGCCAACGGGCCAGTCAAGTCATTTGTATTTCAAAAAGTAATATCGATATTACTCGTGATTATAATCCGCGACAAATTAAATATATGTAATTATTATAAAACAAACACCATATCCTATAAATCATTGACATATTAATTTTATCATGTATGGATATGACTTTTCAGTACTTAAAAAGCCTAGGTTGATCTTCTTTATACTTACATTTAATATATTTTGGTACGATAGTTTTAGATAAGTTGTAACCTATATATATGTTCAATATTGCTTTTAAAGGTTCTACCATAACTACATATTCCATACCCTATAATTGAATCAGCTAATGACAAATAGATCATTCTTAATATATTATTAAGTTACTTACTTTGGGGACGGACTACGGTGTGTGTGTGTCCTATATATTTATTAATATAATAATTTAATTATTTATAATATTATTTATAATTAATATATTTATTAATTTCTAGACAGCTTATAATGGGGCGGTGGAGGCTGTATTGACACTTTTGGGTGCTCTCGGCGCGTTTATAGCGTCGTACTGTACAAGGGCCGTGTATATCGCGCCCGTTTCCGCCGTGCAAGGTGTTGCTATGTTCGTGGGCACATACGTACCGAACGTTTTTGTGTCATATGTTGGTTATATCGTCGTGGGAATGCTGTTCCATTATACCATAACACTGGCCAGGTAACAAATTTAATCTATTTAAATTCAAATTCTAAACACAAATCTTGGTTCTTCGTGTATAAAGTCACGGCCTGTTAATATCCCACTGCTGGGAATAGGCCTCCAATAAACGGAGAGAAGGATTGGAGCTAAGACCTACCACGCTGTTCCAATGCGGATTGGTAGGTTACACATATCCCTAGAATTCTCTAGAGATATGCACGTTTCCTCACGATGTTTTCCTTCACCGAAAAGCGTGTGATAAATTGCAAATATCAATTAGACACATAAGATTTAATAGAAAAACTCATCGGTGCCTGCCCGGGTTCGAACCCATGTTCGTTTCTAGAGAGTCGCACGGTCTTACCACTGGGCTATCACAGCTTCATGTATAGGTGTTATTAAACAAACTAGCTGTGCCAATAACGGCTTCGCTCGCGTGCCATTCAGTGATTTACGAAACTTTTTTTAAAATTTTGGACATAAAAGTAGTTAGTGAGTTAACCGTGAGAGATAGACACATGCTATCGCGGACTTTTGTAATATTTTTATATATCTACAATTCTTCATTTTTCGCAACGCACGCGACTAAAGCTCCCAGCAAGCAAGTTTTTTAACAACTGCGCGATCTCTTCAACACAATTTACACAATACCGATATGCCTATTTACCTAAACCATCCGGAAGTATTGCACTATCTTTTGGTGAAAACCGTACAAAAATCCGTTCAGTAGATTTTGAGAAAATCGTTTACATACTGACAGACAGCTTTTTATATATTTTTATATATTATAAATATTTATTTATTAAAGACCGTGCGACTCTTTCGAGGAAGTTGTTCAAACCCTGGGCAGGCACCAATGAGATTTTCTACTAAAACTTATATGTCTAATTGATAATTGCAATTTATCACGCCCTTTTCGGTAAAGAAAAACATCGTGAGAAAACCTTCATATTTCTATAAAACTCTGGGGATATATGTAACCTACCAATCGGCAGCGTGGTGGATCTTAGCTCCAACCAGTTTCTTTAGAGTCGGACAGAAGAGACTTATGCCCAGCAGTGGGATGTAACAGGCCGTTACTATGTAGCATATTTACCAGTTTTCTATCACCCATAATACAAGTATTAAGTTACTTACTTTGAGGACAGACAGTGTTATTTGCCCATATTTATTTATTAGTATTATAGTAATTCACAACAATATTATAAAGTTTTTCTGAATAAAATTAAACAAATTTTGCCTTTTTTCTGATTCATAATAAAAAAAAATTCACGAAAATGCATGTATATTTCAAAAAGTTTACTATAACTGACCAAGCTAAAAATTTTTCTTGTAATAGAAACTTTATTAAAATAGAAACCATTGTTCAACTGCCATGGACTGCCGTTGGTTAAGAGCAAAATTTTATTTTTTTTTAGTGCTAAAATAGCAGGCCAACTGAGTGACGAAAGCTGCTTTGGTTTAATTTTCGGTATCAACACTTTATTGGGAACACTTCTTCAGTCCCTGTTCACTTTCGTCCTCATCCAAACTCTGATGCTGTCCATAGCGGCCCAGTACTTCACTATAAGTGGACTCTTTCTCGTACTAGCCTCGGTTTGGTTGCTCGGATGGATTATTAATTTATGCAGGAAGAAAAAGAGTATTATTATTACCAATCAGTATAATTAGTATAAATTTTAGACTCACCTTAATGTTTCATTAAACATTAATAATGTGGTCTTAAGTTTTGTGGCATACAGAATGGTGTTGCAATTGTTTTTGGAAATTATTAAATAAACCATAATATTCATTTATCTATACATATTTTTAAATAAGAATAGACAATGCTGATTATTATAAGATCTTTATAGAATTATTATAAATAGAGCAGTTCTATGAGTATGAGTGTCCAACAAATAATAATACATAGGGAAGATAAGATACTCATACATATTGTAATATACATATTCTAATCCCACATGCAAAGAGAAATAATACATTTGAGGCTGGCACCTGTACTCTAGTATAATAATCTATAATATAGTTAGTAATAATGATTATACTTGTTCTTGTTAAAGATATTACTGTAACAGTATACGACTAGGGACTCTTGAATTTAATTTATCATACAATTCCTTGTTATATATTATTTATTATATATTATTTACAAGGAAAACTGTTTCTTGCTACATAGTTCTAATTGATGAGACAGATTTCAAAATTTTGGGACACCAGTTCTTTTTTATAAACGAAATTTAATTTCAGAAATTAAATTTAATTTAACATATTTTTTATTTTAATATATCATTTTTAATTATTTATGACATAGCTTAAATATTTGAAAAAAAGTAAACACTTAAGAAATTACTTAATAAGTTAAGAGAACTTCAGTTATTTAATTATATAAATTTTTAAGGTATTATTAAATTGTGTATGGAATTGTTGAATACATCAGAAGTTTCAATTTTTATTTGAAAGTTTGTAAATTATTTTATTTGGTGAATAATGTTTTACAAAAAAGACAAGTAATATATGTGTTAATTATTTATTATTTTTGTATGTATCACCATGATTGTATAATAGTATGAAATGAAAATATTTTGGTGTAGAAAAAATAATTGTAAAATTTAGACTGATAAAAATAAGGAACAGAACTGCAATATTGTAATAAATAGAGATAAAAATCTATTGTGTTACTCTGCCAATAATAAAAAGTAAAATATATCTTTACATCACTTCATAATTATAACTTTTATTTTAAATCAAGATCCATTGTATGCCTAATGTGGTTTAGACGAAGTCAATGTGTTCTCAATCTTTCAAGAATTTGATTCTCAATAATAATATAATTATTTTGCTATAATTTAAACTTGTTTTTTAGAAAATGCAGATGATAGATTGACAACAACTTTTCTATTATAATATGGACATTAATGAACTGAAAGGAGAAAATGTTGAAAATATAGTTACAAATTGGTAAAGACTTGATTATTATATTAAAAGAAGTGAATATATTTTTTAACAAAAATAACTACAACATCAAAAGAAAAATCCAAAAAAAGGAATAATCAAAAGTAAAAGTTGAGGTAAAAGATTTTATTTCATTCAATACAATTCAAACATTTTTTCATAAATAACATTATAAAACATTAATAGGAAAATACAAAAATCATTGCAATTACAGAATCTGATAATAACTCTTAATATTTACAATATGATATGTATCAATATGGAATGTTAAAAAACAATATAGGTATGTTATTTTTACTGAAAACATATTTAATTGACAATTCTTGAATACAAGATATAAACACCAAAAAATTCACAACCATATTACTTAAACTTAGTTGTAAATGATATCGTCTACAAATGTTTTCTATTTGTCACACTTCATAAAATAGTTACAAATAATTTATTATTTACAAGCTCTAATCAGTTATAGCTTACGTTACGCATATTGCATGCTGGAAGGCCTCGTTTTAAAGTACACGTAGATACATATCAAGAGAAAAATTACTGCGAATGTTGGCAAAACAATAGTGTTTATTTGTTGACGCATTTTAGCAAATTCTTGCTTTCTTTCACGTTTTTGTTTTGCGTTCTCTTTGACTGCTCCTTTTAACTTCCTCATAATGAATCTAAAACAAGTTAAGGAATGTTAACTAACATATCTACATACTTATATAACGATTGTTCTACAGGTTAACAATACTTATTAATAATAAAATACCGTACCTTCACAAATATATTGTCACTTTATAATAAGAAAGTTTGTTGTGTTTTTATTCGGGCTCATTGACACGTCACCCAGACTTTTGTAGGCAGTTACAGACAAAAAACAAGATTTTATTTTGTGATTTTGACAATTCTTTTTTGTTATCTGCTTATATGGATACAGCTACGATTTGTATTTTTAATAAAAACTTTTTGTTTAATAATATGCCGTGTGGTATCACTCAACCGAATACCACTACCACGACTAGACTACCCTCATTTCTTACCGAGGTGTTGTAAAAGGCGACTAAGGTAAGTTGACCAGCCGTGTGGTATCCGGCTGAGTAGCATAGACCACCCTCTTAGGAGTTGTAAAATACGACCAAGGTAAGTTGACGTCAGGCAGGCGGCCGGTAGCCCAATCATGTGACAACATGGTTGTAACATGTGCCGACCCCACTTGGAGTGGAATAAGGGCAAGAGGATGATGATGAGTTTTTGTTCAATAAAATGAAAAATAAAATAAACTGCAGTTATTCAATAGCAGGATTACGAGCTTTTACCAAGCAATCTCTTTTGTTTATGTTCTAAAACGGGCTGGGGATATTGAATCTTATTCAATTAAAATATCAAGCTGCTGGTTCATCCTTTCCTACAAATTATTTTTTTTACACATAACCCGACATTATGTATATTACAGTAGAAAAATTCAGCATATGTCATGCTACAATAAACTTCGGACTTTGAAGCGGTTTTCATTTTTCAGTAATAGATTTCAATATGTACACTGTAGTCTTTGGTGATAGACACATTGATTCCCGACCAAAATGTTTATTATATAATTTATTAAGGTTTAGTTGAAATGAAGATAATAATTTACAATTTCGGAAAAAGACAAGACGATTGCGAGCTTTAATCGAAAACTCACTTTTGAGATATTACAAAGTATGATGGGTTTACCTCTTTTACAGAGCTACAAAATGGTCTGTGATGGCACATATATAATCTTTTAATGATCACTTACTATACCCGTTCAAACTATGTTTTACAACCATCACGTTTTACGTGCAGTATTCCGATCCATAGATCTTATTTTTAAGGTGTGACCTTAGCAACTTAATCATATCATGACACTACGATCCTTTATTACAACTATGTATAATTTAAATTAATTAGTTTAATAATTAAATTCATATGTTTATTATTTAGCTATCGCAAAATTAAAACTTAGTCCAAATACTATAGGAGATGATAAAAACAGTCATGTGTGGCCTTTTTAAGAAAAAATATTTTTGATATGTAAAAACACATAAAAATTGGAGGTCTATAAAAAAACTGCATAATTTTTTACTATTTATTCAACATTCTTTGTTCACATAAATTATTTAACAGTTAATAATAATATTTAAATTAATATTCAAACAAAAATGAACAAGCATTTTTTTAAAGATTACACATTTGTTTTTTTTTGGTTTTACTTATTGCATACAAACACAATTATATAAATTAGTATTTAAACAAGACAATGCTAACTTTTGTTAAAATATTATTAATAATAATATCTTTGTCTAAACATGGTACTCCCCTCCATCTTTTTTTTCATCAGACAATGTTGATATTATACTGACAGCTGTACTTTGAGAAAACCATATCAGAGACATAAAGAGACCCTCTAATAATCCAATACCCAGGCCTGCAAACACATCTAAAAAGTAATGCCTCTCTGCTAAAACTCTTGAAAGAGCTACAGCTCCCACCCATGCAAGTAAGGGAGGGTAGAATATAAGCGAAATTGGGTCTATGCAGATCAAAATGAAAGCAATTAAAGCAGCTCTACTTGAATGTCCTGATGGGAAAGAATACTTGTCAGGATTCCCTGGCAATAGTTTGTTCATTGGGATTGGCCGACGTCTCCTGACAAAAGCTTTTAAAACTGCTATCACAATGATATCTAAAAGAAGAGCTGAAACAAGTACAAGATGATTAAGTAAAAAATAAACACTAAAGGAATACTAAGACAATGAGAATATACATTAAGTAAACTATTTGAGTTTTAATAAAATAATATGCAAAATATACATACCAATGAGCACATTGACTTGCAACTGATACAAATCTTTATTGTTGAAAAGCCAAATAAAGCTAAGCCAGCCTGCCAACCAGACTATGCCATGGCAGGACACCTAAATAAATCAGAAAAAACTTTATATTATAAATAATCTAGATCACCCAGAACTTTGTGTACTTAAACTTAAATAGTAAAATACCTTCAACTATGCACTATGAGCTTTTCTGATCTTGAATGAAATGGAAAAATGTTTTTTTTTTATCATATGTTAGCCTCCTATATAAATTTCAATCATGCCAACTGTCATTAATATTACTCAATCAGATTAGCTGTGAAAGCATAATAGCCAGATAGACAGACTCAGATATATATACATTATTATTAATATTTAAATATATAATAATATGTAATGTGATAGTAGTTTTATAATTGATGTCTTACTTTATTTATAATCCATAATATGCAAGAGTTTAATATATTATCAAGGTACTTCAGATTCAAATTTTTATAATCACATCATAACAAGTTAATAAAAATTATAAGATGTTTGTGCTGTGAATAACAATACAAATATTTATTATGTGTAATGTAATGTGTGTAGTATGCTTGCCTCTAGAAATTTAGAATGTATTCGAAGAGACCTCAATGCTGTTATGTTCTGAGACATATCAACAAATTTTTTTGTTATTTGACTATCATAGCGCAATATTTTTTGTAACATTGTTGGTACTTTTCTTTTGTCTTCAGTTTCTCCAAACTGTAAAAAAAAATCATATTAACTTCAAATAATGACAACATACTTTAAATAATTTATTGATTACAAAAACCAAATAGCTAATATATAATAAAGCTTTTTTATGTAATAAGTTATTAAAAGTAAATAAGTTTTTTATGTAAAAAAAAGTGTAGGTAGTAACAGAGTGACTAAGATATTCTGATAGCATTAAATAATACCCATGCACTAAATTGACATTGGATTAAACATATCCAATGTTAGTAACATTTCAAGGAACATCTATCCTATGCTATCTGATTTATTTTATAACATGACATAAACACAACTATCGCCTACAGAGAAGTATTTAACGTTCTAAGTATGACTAATCTAACATACATAATAATTTCGTCAACAAGGACGCTATAGTTAACATATATATAGATGCTATAGGTAACTTACCATATTGTTCGATTAAAATTAGTAGGTTAAAAAAGTTAATGTACACGTAAGTTAAACTACTCTCAATCGGCTATTAGCAGTATCTTTGATAACTTTGAGCACAACAAAACCAAACATGCAATACAGGCTTAAAAGGGCAAATGTCATTTACTACACACATTTATGAAAAACAAATTCTAAATATTTTTAGTTGGTTCGTCGCCAAAGCTAGTATTTAAGTGACAAGATTAAGAGAAACGCATTCTACAAATATGCTACGGTGGTATTTCCATTTGAAATTTCACGAAAACGCTTTAAAAATTATGTTTATTTTTTTATTTGATTATATTATCGGCTTGGAACCCAGTCTCTTAAAAGCTTTAATATATTTTATTATCTGTATTTCACTTTTACTACTAAGTTTAATTATGCCTTACCCCTCTTACGCACGGGATGAATTTTATCGCGCGTAAAAATTACGCATAATTGAAACAAATGGGTATCCAGGTATCTGTACACAGAACAGCGTATTTACATCGCTACTTATTTTTATCGTTAGGGCGAGGGCGTTAAGCTGAATATACCATACGAAACTTCTTATAACGCCTATTGTGGAATTTTAACGCGACGTAATTTTTACGCCCGTGCTCACGAGGGGTCAAGGTTCCTATTTAGATTATGTATATTGTATAGTTTGCTTTTGATGACTTCCATCACAAAAGTCGACATTTAGAATCAAATTTTTATCTCCAACATTGTTTTACAATCTATTGTCGCAGGCAGTACTTATATTTTTAGGAATGAGAAAATTATGTGCTTATTGTATTACAAAAAAAAAGATTTTTGTAGCATTCGAAAATTTTATTGATATTTAGTCAAAACAAAGTAGCGTATTTATTATTTTTTCTAACAACGTCTAGAATAAGCGTGTAAGGTGATGAAGGCTGAGGGCGTCTTGGTATAGTGGTGTGCCATGACGTGATCGTTATTGCAGGATCGTGCTGCCACCATCCATACTGTTGGCAAATATAACATAATAAAGAACATTAATTAATAAATCGAAAAAGAAAGTGTAGTAAGTAGTATGAAATGAGGTTCGGTCTCGCAAGAGACACCGTTAAGGCGACGCTCTACTTGTTATCAATTATACTCAGAAAAGTTTCTGTGCTCGCCTGTCCTTCCATTGACGCTGTCGAACCCATTAGAATTTAGAGTTAATAGCATTAGTCTATTCGAAAAATAAGGGCCTGGGGATTCATTTTGCGAATAGCGATCGAGAACAAAGTTAGAAGCGCAAGAAAAGACTAAATAATAATAAACTCGACTTTGTTATTGGACATGGGATTACATAGTGATTGCAAGTATTCAATTTTTGACTGAAGAACCGAATAAAGTTTTTTTTTAAAGAGTTACCGGGTATTTTGATCCAAACTAAGTTATAATACTGTCAGTCTCAATATAAATTTTTGATTTGCTTATAATTTATGAATATTATACTAAAAAATTATTAAAATAACCTCCACCGACGAAGTGGGTGGTAGTCTATACATGTCTGCTGGTCCTACTGGCTTAATCACACCCTTGCGTTTCATTTTAATGAATCTTTGTGATGAACCATATGCGAAACCGTCGACTCTACTTATGTAACAATCAATCAGCCTAATAGCGTCGAGATCCGGTCTTTGAATCTTAAAAAAAAATTAAAATGATTTACCAACAATTAAAATACTGTATTAAAATTTGTTCTCTTTTAATATAAACCCTGTTAGGAAGTGTAGAATTTTGTCGGACTATTTCCATTAAATTTTTGACGTCTTTTTTTGACGCAGGCTCCTGATAACCGTCTTTTAAAGTGTCTTTAATGTAGTTTTGTGGTCCATATAATGATATTCCAAAAAACTCCATATTATTTTTAAAATAAATATTCCCTTTTTCTTGTTATTTTTGAGTGAAACCACAAAGAAATGTCTTAAATTAAAAATATGTATTAAAAGCAACGTTGACAATATATTTAAATATTAAATATGAGTCAAGATAAAATGAAATGACAATGATATGACAATCAAACACAGCTGTTAAATCTATGAGTTAAATATATACCAAACTTATTCTCATAATCAATAAACACATATCTCTCAAAAGATATCACGATTATTTTGTATGGATAAATTACAATTTTAATAATAGGAGAGGTTCCTGTAGAGCTCCAAACTCATACAAGCCAAGACGAATTACTTAAGATCTAATAAATTTTTTTTGATAATAACTTGAAAATGTTAGAAAAGGGGCCGATTTTATCTCATTTAAGAGGTGCTGCATTATGAGTTATTTAATATAAAAATTAATAAATAAAACATATTTATGTGCCTATTATTATTTAATTTAATTAATTTAACGGGATAGAATGAAATCGTTGTTTGACATTAAAATTACTTATATTTTTCTTTGATATTGTCTTTGGTGCTAAGTGTTATTACTGGTGATGGGTGATGGTCTGTCATCTGTCTTTTTAGAATTGACGTCCAAAAGAAGAGGTTGTAGCAAACAAGATGTAAGTTATCTAAAAAAATCCTTATAATCCTCTATAGAAATAAATGTTTTAGCCTCATGCTGACGGGCTTATTTAATACTTTATTTGAATAAGGGGTTAATTACTTTTAAAACTAATATTCTTTTGTAACCTCAAATCACTTAATTCTAGGTCGAAGGTATCGCGTGATACACTTTACGAATGTGTCAACGCTGTCTTGCAGTCATCAAAAGACAAGAAGCGTAATTTCTTGGAAACAGTTGAACTTCAAATTGGCCTCAAGAACTATGACCCACAAAAGGACAAGCGTTTCTCCGGCACCGTCAAGTATGTTTACCTGGAAAGACCATTCTCGTGGGCTTTATATATTAAACAATTATTATATTTTCAAATAGGTTCCATACTTTAGCAAATTGGTACTGTGTTCTGTTCCAATGTATTTCCTTGTGTCGTACATTTTGTAACTTTAAAGGTTGCTATAATATTAACGACACGTGCCGCGTGCTTTCAGATGTTACTTCGTTATACATAAACATCGTCATGTCGTAATAGATAATATTAGACATTGCTGTGGCTTAGGAAATCTTTTATATTTGATATTCTATATAATATTAGAAGCAGTAGTATTATATATAGAAATCATTATTCCATCACTGCTCTGTAAGCTAGGCTAAATACCGGGCCGATAAGGCCTGGTATTTAGCTATCCGTCAATGTCACATCAAATAAATTGTTAGCAGTCACTGATCATCTATCTGTGCCTTATTTACTTTCAATAATATTCATGACACCATACAATATTGAACATTAATCTTTTGATATTGATGTATTTATACCACATCTTTTAACTAATTTTTACTACATACCAATGTGCTGAGTATACTTTTTTAAACAGTAAAGTATTAGCCTACAATAATGCATCTGGACAGGGAGTCAGTGCAAACTGACGGGACTCTACCCAGAGTCTTTAAATAATGGGTAGGTAAGCTTTTGCTTACCAACATAGTATATTCTAGCTTTCTTTTATGGACATGTGGTAAGATCCTAAATGTGAATTATGTTAGTATTAACTGTATTTGTTGCTAATGTGGTTATATATTTTGCTTTTCAACATTCTAAATTTTACATTTCATGTGCCATGCTAATATCCTAGTAAAAAAGAAGAGGTTATGTCAATTAATTGGGTCTCTACTAGATATTTAAGTATACATTAGTATTGGTCTTGTCTGCCCGAATTAAACTTCTTTTGGAGGATAGTAATTTAAAGATATGATAAATATATTTTTTGTCAAATATGCTGTTATTTAATGGTTTCTATTAATCTATCTTAGTTAAATGCAATATTTAAATTTCTTTAAGGCAATGTCAAATTTTAAACTGAAACAATGACATTATCTCTCACTTATTTCAATAAATTGTAATATTTCAAATTTGGTTTTTACATATCTTCAATACAATAAGTCTTAACTGTCCTCCTGGTGAAGTTGGTGAAGGTGTTAATAGCCAGCCATATAAAAAGATTAAAATTGAATACATGTTATTGATAGCGTTATTGGAATGGATAATGTGATAAAGCTCAGAATTAGTAGAAATTTATTTGTATGTAGTTGAACTTGATGATGATTTAAGTTTGCATGTATTATCTGATATTTGATGATTAATATTATCTGATATATTGTTTAAAATTGCTTTAATTAAATTAATTCAACTTATTTATAGATGTAGTAATTACTTCAATGATAAATTTTAGGTTAAAGTACATCCCAAGGCCTAAAATGCAAGTTTGTGTGCTCGGTGATCAGCAGCATTGTGATGAGGCTAAAACTTTGACTGTACCATGCATGGATGCTGAAGCTCTGAAAAAGTTAAACAAGAACAAGAAACTTGTCAAGAAATTGGCCAAGAAGTGAGTAAAGAAATGATTCAAAAAATTATAAATGCCTTGGAGTTGTTCTGAAGGTATATGTTAATAACAAGTGTGATGCAAAGTGATGGTTATTAATTGCAAGGTGTATTAGCAAGTGTTCACATTGTCTAAGTGATACTGAGCATCAAGGCTCTGCATACCCACAACTCCTGTAAGAAGTATACACATCAACTTAAATGTTCAAATATCCTCTATTAGTTGTGAAAGTATAACAGACATGGATTTGCACATTTATAGTATTATATTATTTAAAGGCTTTATGACATACAGCATACTAGACAGTTTTATCAATTGGTCTTTCAAGTACTGTTGAAAATTCATACAAATGTCTGATAAATTACTTTGTTAAATTCTCTTGTGATATTGATTTATAGTTAACTGAATATTGATAAATGAAGATATATCATATCCTTATTTTCTACAGATTCATAGTTGTGTATAAGTAAGAATTCAATCATTTGTTTATGCTCTTATTCATACTATTGATATTCTTATACTCATTAAAATGAAAATTTTGAATTTTTTAAATGTAGTTTTCTTGTTATGTTACAGGTATGATGCTTTCCTTGCATCTGAGTCACTCATCAAGCAAATCCCACGTCTCTTGGGTCCTGGTCTTAACAAGGCAGGAAAGTTCCCTGGTCTCCTCTCCCATCAGGAGTCCATGACACAGAAGATTGATGAAGTTAAAGCCACCATCAAATTCCAAATGAAGAAGGTAAAGCTCTTTCAAAAGTAATTTAAAATGATGGATTTTATTATGAAAACTAGTTGATGTATATAACACTCATTAGTCTTTAAGTTAATTCAAAAAGTTATTTTGTGACAAATTGCAATAAAAAATAAATAGTAAAAATTTCATTGACACCTATAACTTGGAAGAGCTAGAAAAACTTTGTAATTGTGAATGTAATTTGCAAATGTAATTGTTCGTAGCATGATGAGAGATTTAAAAAAAGGATTACAATGTTTATAGAATTAGGTGTTGCTTTGCGGAGATCCATAATACAAAAGTAATAATAAAATAATTTTGCTATAATACAATAAGATACAATGTATCGTGGATTATAGCAAAATAATTTTATGATTACTTGTGGATTACAATGTATTGGTCTCACTAAATTTTAATTTGGTCACTTTAATACTAAGTGCTATATATGAAGCTTGTGATAGCCTAGCAGTGAGACCGTGCGACTCTTTGGAGACGACATAGGTTTAAACCCCGGGCAGGCACCAATGAGTTTTTCTATTAAAACTTATGTGTCTAATTGATAATTGCAATTTATCACACGCTTTTCGGTGAAGGAAAACATCGTGAGGAAACCTGCATATCTCTATAGAATTCTAGGGATATGTGTAACCTACCAATCCGCATTGGAGCAGCGTGGTAGGTCTTAGCTCCAATCCTTCTCTCCAAAAACGGAGAGAGGAGGCCTTAGCCCAGCTGTGGGCATAGTAACAGGCTGTTACTATACTATATACTATATATATGAAGCTGTATAGTAAGTTAATAATAGTAATTACTAATATCATATAGACTGATCTATCTCTTTGAAATGTACAATAATATGACAATTTATATTTCTCTTTTTTTTAGGTATTATGTCTCTCAGTGGCAGTTGGGCATGTGGACATGACTCCAGATGAGCTTGCACAGAATGTACACTTATCTATCAATTTCTTAGTGTCATTGTTGAAGAAACATTGGCAGAATGTGCGATCACTCCACATGAAATCAACGATGGGCCCACCTCAGAGATTGTATTAAGTCTTCATAATAAAATTTGACTAAAGAAGTTTGGATTTATTTTCAAGTTTAACTGTACTCTATAAGAGATAATGAAATGCTATGACAGCTATGGTTCAGTGTATGATAGATGATAATAGTACGGCAGGAGATTTTTAAGTTTATATAACTCAATTTATAGAATTAGGTGTAACTTTGCGGAGATCCATGATACAAAAAATAATAAAATTATTTTGCTATAATCTGTGATACAGTAAACAGAAAAAATATATATAGTGGACTATCCGTTTTTCATACCCGTTACATGCAGGATTCGTTCCACGACAAAATCGCAAACCTTTGCGATTTTGTCATGGAGTCTTATCTCCTGATGATGCTTCGGTTGCGGTGCGAAACTATTATTGAGTTTGTGATAGTGAACGTGTGTAATGCTTGTGTAATGTGGTAACAGTAATGGAGGTTCGTGCATGTGTTTTTACGAATCCTTCGCACCAACTTGGCGTTTAAGTACACTCGATAATGCTTTTCATCTATTCCTGAAAGAAAATCGAGATTGATTAACATCTTATGTTACCTGTTTAATTTCTAATTCCATCAATATTGGTCTAGCTGAGTTAGTAGATTATAACGGAGTAGCCGTGAAAGCGTAACTAATTTATAATACCTATTATATTAATATCATAAATATTAATAGCAATGTTTGCTAGTATAAACTACAAGGTTATAATCATTGCTGGTACTTTGTGTTCATATTAGGGATGGACAGAATCACCAATCACTTAGTGATCATGATATGATGCACTCATATAGCATCATCTGCTATTTAATTTGAGATAACTGCTATTGCTATACAAAATTGTGGATATTCCATTAAATAGTAAAATAATATTACAAAGAATTTTATCATATCGTATGTATCGAGGTTATGTGGCACTTTTACGATATTCCAAGTGAATGTATTACCAAGAATTGATAATGAATATGATTTAAAAATTACGTTTGTTTGTAATTACAATATCTTTGTCCAGTGATAGCTGAATAATAATAGCCGATAGCATTTTTTGTTATTTACGCTTTTAGCGATTCATCGATTACTGGACTAAATGATTGCTTATACAAACAAATGAAGTCCTTATAACCTATACGTCACATAGGCATATAAGGCCTACATTTGTTTGTGTACAAAATAGCAATCGCACTAGCAGCACGATCACCGTAGTCACCTTTGATTATATCATGGTGCGAATATGATTCTCAAATCGCGATCATACCCAAACTAGAGTTGGGTCGTACTAGGCAAAACTAAATACTAAGTATCACTGACTGTGATTTAAAAATACCTGTTACAAAATACTAGGTAATATAGGAACAACAATAGTTTAAAAAGCACAATCGAAAAAAATGTGCTATACGAAATTAAGCTTTAAATCGAAAAAAATGTGCTATACGAAATGAAGCTTTAAGTATGACAGTTATGGTGTAAGATTTAATGTACTATAAACGAATATAATACTTTTCCCGACTTACAAACCCGCAAATAAAAATTCAAAGAAGCAATAATTGCTTCTTTCATATTTGTATATAATATTTATTGGAAATGATACTGAGAAATATTTATATAAGTTTAGGTTTGTATGACACTTTTTTGTGGAATTTTTTCAATTCTCAAAAGTTGTAAGTTCAAAGTTATTTGTATCCCCTTTTTAACCACTGTTTTGAAAAAGACAAAAAAAATGTACTTTCATTTTTTATTAGTTGAAAACATATCTTTGAATATAAAATGTGAACTTATAATTTAGGTATATATACAATAAAAAAAGTTTAACTTTTATGGTGGTGGGATCTAGCATATGGTACATAACTTTTAAAGCAATCTCCAAATTAAAACCTTTTATTTCATATGTTTAAAATTTCCTTAATAAAGTTTATTATTGTTTGTTTTTTCAAATTAATACTGACCAATCATATATATTTCTTATTCCAATTTTATTTATATTACGTTTTCTTCTTAAGTTTATTAGTAAAATGCAAAATAAAATACGTTACCCTTTGACTGTTTACATCACTAAAATTAAAATATAAAAAAATTGCGTTCAATGAATACTGAATGTACTAGCAGCGCCGCATACGTGTTCTATTTCATTCATTCTAACGAAAATTATAGTAGAAACAAAAGTGACAAAGAATGCAAAGCTTCTCTTTTATTTTTATGTGATTGAAGTGAGATGCCTACATTTTTTGCCTACAGGATTTTGCCTTACATGCCTACAGTATTTTGGAATAGGGATCGTAAATACTAGCCTAGTATAATTGTACGCGTCCCTGCGGGGCGTACTTCATACTTGTCGGCGCCTGTTATTTGATACCTGTTACAAAATACTAGATGAGTATTTTGTCACAGGGACTATAAATACTCGTCGCTAGTATTTGAGTATTTGCGTACCAGTTCCAGACTGTTACTTTTTAGTACTTAGTACTTATACCTGTTACGATAAATACGCCTCACCTCTAACCCAAACTTAGTTCATATAAAGTACAGCTAATTGATAGATCAATGGATGGACGCTAATATTTCACTTACTTATCTTGATGTACAAACCTTTATTTAAAACAGTTAATATTAATATATAATATTTAAAACAGCTATAATACTTGGGGCAAAAATTAATTAATAGGTAATCAGCTTGTCCCCATATAATATAAATCGATTGTTAATTCTACAGATTGAACGTATTGATTTTCGTTTAACTTTTTGTAAACTTGCCTATTTTATAAAAAAAGTAACAAGTAGATATTAATTCAATGAGAATAAAGATTATATAATTTATAGAATTAGGCGTTACTTTGCGGAGATCCATAATACAAAAGTAATAATAAAATTATTTTGCTATAATCCGCGATACAGTAAATAGAAAATATATATAGTGTTTAATGTATAGTGGACTATCAGTATTTTCATAACCGATACGCAAAGCTTTGCAATTTTGTCGTGTAGTCTATCTCCTGATGATGCTTCGGTTGCGGGGCGAAACGATTGTTGAGTTTGTGATAGTGAACGTGTATAGTGCTTGTGTATTGTGGTGGAAGTGGTGGAGGTTTGTGCATGTGTTTTTAAGGGTATGAAAATACTGATAGTCCACTATACATTAAACACTATATATGTTTTCTATTTACTGTATCGGGGATTATAGCAAAATAATTTTATTATTACACTTGAATAAAGATTGTAGTAGACTGATAAAAACTAAAAATCTACATTTCTTTCATCCAACGGTGTACAAAATATAAACCATGTACAAACCTTGATAAAAAAAAGAGAACACAATGTTTCATATTTTAAAATCAATTATAAGAATAAAATAATCGATTGATATAAAATTGATTATTCTCATCCCTACTCCCTAGTAGTCTATGTAAAATATAATTTTTGGTTATCTTTGTATTTTGTTATAATAAACTAAAAATGAACTTAAATGTTTCATGTATTAACAAATTTATATGGAAATCACAAAATATACCGGGATTCGGAGTAAGATATTAAGAAATATAATTATTCGCAGACTTCTAACAACTTGAGGTTCTACACAATAAATTCCTGTTTTCAGTTGCAACAAGTCAGGAATAAATGGGCAAATTGGATGATGGTAAGGGACGTAAAGAGACGTAGGATGAGCGCTGAACATTTTCTAGAAAGAACTAGAATAAATGCATTACGGAAAAATGATGTGTTGCCTATAGAAATCAGGGAACTAGCTAATAAAGAAATTAATAAGTTTGAATTGAATGCAACACCCCTTAGGATTAACAATCGATGCGTTATAACATCAAGGTATAGTGTATAGAAATGAAATATAACATAAATAATGCTTAACACTACACAGTAATAATAAATATTATTTTTAATTATTCGTGAAACTATATTTGTCAATCATAAAGTTAGGTATGACAGTCTTAATTCAGTTTATCTGAATCAGCCAGAGTCATAGACTTCTAAAAAACTACCACAGCAATGTGTTTAAACATTTGTACTGTGTCAAATAAACTTATTTTATATTTCTTTTAGGCCTCGTGGTATTGTCAAGGAATGGAGAATGAGTCGTATTGTTTGGAGACATCTAGCTGATTACAACAAACTCTCTGGAGTTCAGAGAGCCATGTGGGGTTAAGACATGTTAATTAGATTTTGTTAATTATATATAATACTAGATGAATAAAAAGTTTATTTATTTGTATCTTATTACTTTAGTATGACTATGACCATAGCTGTGAAAGTGTAACAGACAGATTACAGCATTGTAGTATGGGTCAGCAAGTACAGCATAAATATTTTATATGAAATCTATTTTACTGTATATAATGGTGAAAATAGGGATGTATGACTGTTAGATGTTAAGTTATACAAAAGTATATAATTGTTTTCATTTTGATACAATTTTTAGTAAATTCAAATTTGGAAGCTATTCACTATATACAAGCTTATTTTGTTCTATTTTAGTCATAACCCTTCATTCACCACCCTATTAATTTAAAAAATAATATAGCTGATGCCTATCCATAAGCATAAAAGATATAAGATGCATGTACATAATTATAAAAAGATTGGCGATGTATATAATAGACAAAGTAGGAACCGACATAAGCTCCTGCTTTGCGCCTTGTAAGAGTACGTAAGTCGTTTGTGGGTTTGGGTATATGATTCTATAACAAAATTCCACAATCAATTTTAACTTTGCCATTACAGCAATTTAAAAATACTGTTAAAAAGAGGCTGATACAGAAAGCCTATTATACCGTGGACGCTTACATTGATGATAAGAATGCGTGGATATAGCTGCTCTTTGACCTTGTGCAGGATAGCTATGACAAAATGTAATTAGTATTAAGAATCTTCTTTTTTAAAAGAGCTCCACCGAGTTTCTTGCTGGCTCTTCTCGGTAGGACGGCTTTCCGAACCAGCAATAGAGTTGACGATTCAAAAGCACTTGTTTACAAGTTTATTTGAATAAAGAATATTTTGAATTTGAATTTGAATTTCATGATTGTAAACAATATTTACATCTCTTTATATCATTGATTTTTTTGCTTACATTATATTTTTGACAGGTCTCCAGATATTTTAGTTAAGTAGTACATTTGAATGTGTCTATCATTTGATTTGGATCAAATAAAAGACACATTTACAATATATTTTATTTTATACTTTTTTATTAAATGAAGAATACATACACAGAAATAAAAGACCAGCTTTCTGTTTTTTTCAGTTCTTTTTATATTAATTGTTTCCTTACAACTAAATAAGCTTCATAAAGCTTACAATGGAATACCAAAGCCTTTATAAAAAGCTTTTTAGTCGAAAAGACCTGGAACAAAATAAGAAACAAGAATTAAAATGTTTTTAAGGTGTCTAAAGTTAAGGGTGTCCTATTTTTATATCTCAGTGTATTTTTGTCAATCATTATTTTCTGTAGCTAATACATGTAAATCAGACATCATAGAAAATAAACACCATTGGTATTGTATAAATGAGGTAATTTAAGGTTTCTTATTCAATAAAAACATAGGAGCACTGGAATTTATTCAGTCAAATGGATGAAATATTTAATTTATGTTGCATGATTTTTAAGCAATCTTAGTTGTGATTGTGTAGTATATCATTTCATGAACGCCTAATAAAAAACAAATACAAGTTATGTTCTTATAGTTATATCTTATACTTAATGGCTCTCTGATATAGGTCTATAGCTCAAAACATATAATTAATGAGAATAAATAGATTACAAAATGTGACGGCCAAGCACAGCTGCTTCTTTACATATAGTTTGGTAACTTACCGAAGCCCATGTCATCGTCAGACTCCTCTGGTTCTTCCTCTTTCTTCTCTTCCTTAGCGGCTTCAGCAGCGGGAGCTGCGGCCGCGGCAGCAGCAGCTGGCGCACCACCAGCGGGGGCAGCCCCCACGCCAGAGCCGATGTTCGTAATTAGATCGCGCACATTGATGCCTTCAAGTGCCTTAGCAAAAAGCCCAGGCCAGTATGGTTCAACATCAACATTGGCCGCTTTTAGGATGGTAGAGATTTTCTCGCCCTGTAAACATGGATGATTGGGACTTTAAGTATAAAATATATATAATTATGAACACTATGAAATACGTCAAACAAAATTTTGACTGTTTTGTAACAGAAACGTTTCAAAGTTTAGCGATGCGAACAGATAACTTTCAAAAATAACTCTGCGCCTCAAGGTTTGAATTGTAGGTTATGGTTCTTTAAATGAAAATAATACTTACAGTGACGGCGACATCGTCATCAACAAGGATAAGAGCGGAATAAACACAAGCTAATTCAGCCTTTGATGCCATATTTCTGAATAATTTAGTGCAAGTCGCCAAATGGCCTTAGCTCAGAGAGGACAAGCACGTTTGACTTCGAAATTTGAAGAGAGAGAAAATATAAGTTTGTGTCTTGTCACATTGACACTTGTCAATTTTTAATTCAAAAATTGACAAGTTGGAAATCTGGATCCAAGGCTTTTGATTACGGGGTTTCTATGAACAAGATATTTTTATTTATTTTTAGAAATATGTAGTTTGATTAATTGTCTCTGCTGTATAATTGCATATTCGAAAAAAAAAAATTTATACCCATTTGTTAAATTAAATATAATTCATCATTATTCAGGTAGTAAAAAGTATTTCTTTACTTATAGATTAGATTCGTGTACAATAGCGAATATTTTTATTACAAGTGAAATTACAAAAAAAGTAATTGGTATTTATTCTATCATCAAATAATGAAGTATATAAACCAAAGACAAGTCTATATTTAATATCTGTCATATGTTTAAATATCAAGTTTTTGTTTGAAGTTAAACAAATAAATACTTTTTGAGCTCAGTTATATACAACTGAATCATTGCTATTTTCATGTTAGCAGACATAAATAAATTATGTATATGTTTTTTAAAATTCTTAGTTTTAATTATTTAGAGGAAGTTAAGAAATAACATTGTATCAGTTTATTATTATTTATTATATTATATTATAACATTGAAAATGAAAAGAAAAGTGTCACAAAGTGCAGATAGAATTAAGTGAGGCCAATTTTAAAATTAGATACAGAAATATATACAAAACTAAGCTTCCTAATATAAATAATTATAATCTAAATATTTTAAATTTATTTATAAAATCAATAATTAATTTTTACAATATGTACTTATTTCTTTCTCCTTATATACTCTAGTTAGAAATATAATCATATAAAAAGTGAAGGTCTCAAGTCCAAATATTTAAAATATTACACTCAAACAGAGAGAGCTATATTTGCAATACTAACCCAATTAAACCAGTTCCAAGGTTTTTAATGCTATTTGCCTAAGTATTATTTTTGGACAATAGGACTTTACCTTTAAAAAGCAGTGGTAAAATATAATACAAAGTAGCATGAAATTTATAAGATTTCATTAAATTAATTATTAATTAAATTAATTAATTAATTAGTTTTAATTATTGTTTAATTATTAATTAATTTGCATTTTAAATTAATAATTATTTAATTTAAATTAATTAATTAATTGATTAATAACTAAATTGTACACTTTATCAACATTATTAAAAATAAAAAGCAAATTTACTAAATGTTAATGTTCTATCTTTAAAAATTACAGCTTACAGGTCCCAGGAGAATAAGTGATGTTTTACTAACATATCTCGTACACCTTCCTTTAGTGGTTGGTTTTGAGTGTCCTTTTTTAAAGGAAGCTCCCAATCTGGATTTAAATTAAATCCAAATTGAGACAAAATTCTTAATTCACATTTGATTTGGACCCAGCCTGGGGAATTAATAAATGACCATGGATGATACCACTTCTGTACTACATCTATGCAAGAACATAGTACCTCTAACCATAAATGTAATGCTTCTTCATTTAATCCCATAGATATTAGTGTGCGTAGCTTTACATCCATTTGAGCATGGGCATTGTCATGTGACAAGTTGATTGCTTGTACACATCTATAAAGCAATTCTTCTGGTGAAAGCACTTTTCCATCTTCATCTAAACGATAAGTTTTGCAAAGAACCAAACGGCTATAAACAGAATTAAAATCTTTCTCTACTTCTCTTGATGAAGCTTCTTCTATAAATAGCCATGGATGGCATGGCCCATCTAAGAAACTTGGTTTCTTGATACCATGTAATAAAACCCTTTTAAAAGCAGGAGCCAATACTCCTCTAACCAAGTGAGCTGCTTTTTCTGTAATAGAATCATCTCCTGCTCTACTGTATTTAACTCCTTTTTCATCCAATAATTTTACAAATCTGGCAGGGAACCATCCTCTCAAACCATTTAACTCGCCAATCCAACAATGTTCATCCCTAGAGCTGATAACTTCAATTACATCATTTTTCCTAAACCCTAATTCATCTCCATCTCTCCTTTCAAAGTCTAGCAAAGCTTTAGCTCTACGTCTTTTACTTTTTGACACATTAATATACCTTTGTCTATCAGCTGCATGACTTTGCATACCATAATCAGCAGTCAGTTGCACATCAGAAGCTAACTGAGGTTCAAGGGCAAGGAAATGGCGGGCAACTTGTAATATTGCCTCCCTCAGATCTACAAGAATTTCTGTCTGTTTTACATTCTTTGAAATAGCATCTTCATTATTTGTATCATCACCAAACAGAATGGTTTGTATTACTGATTTGCTTCTCTTTATTTGACGTCTTTGTAATTGTTGTTTTGGCAGATTTGGCACTGCATTAAGATTTCCTACAAGGGCACCTTGATCTGCCATCAAGTATGCCAAGTGTCTTCTCCTATGTGTTTCAATTAAAGCAGGACTCAAAGTATCTCCACAAACTTCATCTATAGTTTTTATAACAAGATCAACATCATCAATTTCACCAGGAATATCAGACAAAGTATTAAAAATTTGTGCTGAATTAGATATCTCAGTAAATTTATTCTCTTTTATTTTCAACATTGCTAGTGTAGCCTTGAAAAGCACTATAGAACCATCCAAAAAGAAGAGATCCCATATTCTGAGAAGTATTTTCATGTGAACAATATTTGCATATAATGTAAGAAACCAGTGCATTGTAATAAGAGAGAGCTCAATGTCATGTGCATTTAATACTTGGTCTATACCTGGTAAATATGTGAAAATCAGACTCCTAAGGACTCTTTGATCTGCTTGTATTCCTATCAATGTAGATGAATAATATGATGCTGGTAAGAGATCTTCTACTGTAGTACACATAATCCAAAATGCTTCTTCTTCCTCCATAAGCAACAGTAGTGATGCTGCAATCATACCTGTACCTTGACAATAACCAATATCAGGGTATAACCAAGCCAGTGCTCTAAGGACTCTACGAAGCCTTGGCACACCTGTACTAGTAGGATGTGAAAAACATACATTATTGGGCAAAATCTGAACTAAATCTTTTTCTATTTGCTTGCTAGTAACCAATCCATCATCACTTGATGCTCTTACAATTTCATGGTATGTAATTTCAGTGGTACTGCGTTTTTTGTTAGCACCACAAAGATGCATCCAAACTTGTGGCCGCAATGAGTGTGGAACTCCATCCTTTACCATTCTCTGTAGTTTGTCTGTCTTTTCTATTTTGCATTCACTTTCAGAAAAACTGATCTCCTTGCTAAAAAATTCCCACTGAAGACGATGTTGATCGTCTTCCACGAAGACATTGGCAAGTAACTTGTTGGAACTTTGTTCAGGGCCGTCTTCCTCGTCTACACAGAAGCCAAATTCATCAAATCTGTAGTCAGGGAGACCACCGCCATGTCCTTCAGATTCAGGTTGTGCTAACTTAGCCATGATGTCTTGAGGTACCATACTGGGCGTCAGAGCGGAAAATGGTCCTCCAGGTGTTGGGAGAAGTTCATCAGCGACATTCATTCCTCGAATGGCATCAATAATATCTTCCGGATCGTCATCCGCTAGTGCTGCACTTATTTTGCGTTCGTGCTCTTCACGGCCCACATATCCGACATGGTCGCGTGAACTAAATAGAGATTTAGCTAGATCCATTTTTCCTTAACAAAGTTTTCATCACCTTATCACGAATACAATCTATGACGAACACAATCGAACACAAAACACATCACAGACAACATCAATTTTCCTCTATAAACATAGAGACTAGAGAAAAGACATAATATGTTTAAGCCGAACCGGCCTTGTGCCTGTGTTATATCTCTATTCGTCTTTTTTTGAAGCACAATGAAAAGGAATATTCTCAGCATATGTTATTATGTACTATATCAATCAGATTAGTAAACGATTCCGATGAAAGCTTCCAGACAGGTGGAGTTTCTGTATTATTTTTAATATGTCACCATTGACTGACCCTTTGGCGCAGGTGGCAATGACTTTGCCTGCAGCTGCTCAGGTTGCGGGTTTAATTCTCTTCGAGGTCCAACGTTGGTGACGACCGTGTGTATTTTATGTTTATTTCGTCTAATTTAAATAAATTCTTAACAACCATTAACTGAAACATTCGTCGGGGGATCAATATATCTACATATATGCAATCCGCTTGAAAATCTATTCAGTAATTTTGTCAGTTTATTGCAAACAGACATACGGTTGAAGGCTTTATTTCATAATATGTGTTGGATGGACAAGACACAATTCACCTAACTAGAAAATTAAACCAAAATATTAATCATGTACGTCAAATATTGGTATATATGACGTACATGATTAATATTTTAGTTAGTAATCTATGGTATCTATGGTTTGTGGTCTTAGATTATGCGTTTGTGGTTCTGTGACAATTTTTGTTGAAATATAATAAATAAATAAAAAATTAATTTATTTTAGTTGTCTTAATGTTAGAAACAAAACTCGTATATATTTTCTTTTCTACGTCACAAAATAGATTTATGGTTGAATGTATTAATACGATTGATGAATTTCAAGTGGTGGATAAATTGTGTTGAAAATTTTCATTTAAAACTAATACAGGTGAGTCACAAAACAAGAAATATAATAATATGTGATACCTAAATGTTTTAAATTAGTTCTCTTCAATATGATAGTCAAAGTAAATTTTCGTTAGATCAACCAATTATTATGATGTTCGGCTAACTATTCTTATACAATAGGATGGGTGTAAAAAAATGTTGTATAGAAAGTTGTAGTTCGTCCACAACAAGATCAGAAGACATTGGTGTAACATATCACAAGTATCCTAAAGATAAAGCTGCACATGAAACCTGGTTGTCTGTTACACAACAATTAGCGATTAACATCGATAATTCTACATATGTCTGTTCAAGACACTTTTGTAAAAGTGATTTTAAAGTTTATCAAGACTCGAAATATATTCTAAAGTCAGGTACATGATGTATAGTGTATCAATTGTAGTTTGGCTTGCTATTTTTGATTATTATATAGAACTTCTAGTTAGGTTAGTTTAGTGTAAAATCATTTTTTTTATTCTTTATGCATATTTTTTTCTATTTTTGTGTAACTGTTATATGGTTTCTGTATCATTAATTACATAAATCTTTTGGTATGATATGTGAGCTAGTATATAGGATGTATTTTGTGCTTATTTTATTGATTGTAGATATATGTAATAATTTAAAAGGTCTACTAGTTCATATACAGATGGATATAAAATTCACAATAATTACCCTGTTATACAGTTACTGTAGATAGTTACTGTGCTTAATCAACTGTTATGTTTGAAAAGCACAGAACATCATACACAATTATTTATTTTTTATTGACCTACAATGCAAAAAATATGCATAGAATTCAAGTTATTTTTTTATTAATTTTAGAGATATACTTAGTTAATGAAAATAATATTTTTATTGGTCTTCATTTATAGTCATTTATCGTATTTAACATATTCAACCTGATAGCATTTTGTCTTTTTTGTGTTTAATATTGTGTGATTATCCTTGTATTTGGTATTTTCGTGCCTAATTTGAGCTGTTCAGGCTATAAAAAAAGATAAATAAATATAGTGTATTTTAAGCATGCTTCAATAAATCCTTTAATATTAATAATTAATAAATTTATTAATTATTAATATTAATTGCTTATTTATTAATAAATAATAAACTTATATTTGATGAATTTTATTTACCTCTTATAGTTTAGTTTGCCTATTTGAGTTTTTTTTATGGACAATAAGTAGTTACTTGATCCATGATCTTTTTACTTAAAAATAAATCACTAAAACTTCAAACATTTACATTTTGAATATGTTTGCTTATATTTTCATTTGCTTATAATATTGAAAAAGACCATGCATAGCAAGTTCTGTTTTGACCCCATTTATTAACAGATAATAAATTTATTAATTAACTTTAATCTTGATTAAAAAATTAAAGATAAACTTTAAAATCATTATATTTTATTATATGTAATTGATAAAACTTCCCTGAAGTAAATATTTATATTTTGTCAAGGGGAAGCCATCATTATTTTAGTAGTTAGATTTCTATATAGTTGTTAAAACAATATTGTGATAGAACACATGCTCAGTATGCTCTAATACAAATCACAAACTTAGTATAAAACTGACCTAATTAAAAAAATTGTTTTGTGGCAAAGTGCAATAAAGCATAGTGTAGTGACTACAATACTCGTGAGTTATAAAGAGTCCCATAATTTCGAAGACCAAGAAAATACTAGCTTTTTTATAGTTCTTAGTATGACGTCACAGATGGCATTGAAATCAGGATTACAATGTATCTGTCAATGAACCCAAATTTATATTAGGTCACTTTATTAATAAGAGTGTGAAATGTACTTCTGAAGGATAGAATTATGCTGTAAAAGTATATAGAGTAATAAATTTAATTGTACTATTTGTTGAATATATTTCATACATTATTTTGAGCCAATTATTACAATATAGTGTTGTGCTGAAAAGTTAACTTACAAGTCGACATAGCTTAATACTTATGCATTATTTAGAGGGGTAATTTTGCATGCAAGCCATTATTATCCTCTACATTAATTCTTAATTTGTAAAATTAATCTTGTTTTTTTTTTCGATTTTAAGATGCTGTACCGTCAATATTTTCTTGGGTTCCAATAACTAAATCTTATAAAATGGACACAGAAAACAAAGTAACTGCTGATGAAATAAAAAATGATTACACAAGTAGCAAAGAATCTGAAGAAGAAAATGTGGAGGCAATAAAAAAATATATAGAGAATCTAGAGAGAGAGATTCAAGATATAAACAATAAAGTTGAGCCAAAGGTAAAAGTGAAGACAGAAATCAAAGAAGATACAGAGGATGCCGAAAGCAATGATACAATCGACCAAAATGAATCCATGATAATAGGTACAAGTGTTATGGATATGATATTGAGCGAATCGGACATTAAAATTGAGACAAAAAAAGAAATTAAACCAATTTCAAAACATAGTTTGAGTCCAAAAGGTATGGTTAATTAAGATAATCAAAATCAGACTAATCTATCTATATTACAGATTAACTTATATCTATACATATTATAAAACGAAGTCCACAAAAGCTGTCTATCTTTAAGTGATCAATTATCTGTAAATCTACTAAACGGATTACTGTACGGTTTTTACTAAAAGGTAGTGCAATTTTTCCTGAAGGTTTAGAATGATAATACATTACAGTTTTTTTATAAATTATGTTGAAGATGTCGCCCACTTGTAAAAAACTCGCCGACTGATAGCTTTAGTTTTTGTCAATTGCGCGACTTCTTCAACACAATTTAGATAAAACGGTAATTTACTATTCACGTAAACCTTCCGAAAGAATTGCACTAACTTTGAGTAAAAATCGTACAAAAATCGGTTCAGTGAATTTTGAGAAAATCGATTACATACAGACAGACAGCTTTAAGGGACTTTGTTTTATAATAAATATAGATATAGATAGAAAATGAAGTAACTAATTATGTATTTATCTTTAAAAAAATCTTTTAGGAAATAGTGTAGCATTATCAGTTGGTTCGAAAGTGGAAGCAAAAGATTTTGGTGATTTCTGGTATCCAGCTGAAATACTCGAGGTCGATTATGATGAGATGGAGGTATTGGTGCATTACGATAGTGTGCCTAATAAGTAAGGAATCTGCTTTAATAAAATATCTATTTTAAACATTTATTATTGTGTCTTAAAGATAGGATTCCACCAAAATAGTGTACAGCGCATTTGTTTACAAAGATTGTGTACGAAGTTCTCGCACTGCACGTACTAAGCTGATATCTCTAGGGTTTAGCTTCTATCTCCTGTCATTGTTGTGTAACTTGTGTAAGCGTCATTTAGGAATATTTTATAATCTTTATTATTAATTATATTAAAATTTTCAATATGTTTTTAGACATTTTCTATAAAATTATTTTTAATGATTTTTTCATTCCTCCACTCCTCGTTAAAGATGTGCGCGTACAAACAAATGTTGTCGTTTCAATAGCGGAAGCAAAACTGTGTTCGTGAACAACGAGTGCGTACGCGTGGACGCGAGTCCACTGTTTCAAGTGTACGCGCACAAATGTGCGCGAACATTTCTAGAAAATTCGGCACAATTTGTTAATGTTTGCTTGAGTGAGTCAACCAAAGTAAACATTTGTGCCGCACAGTGTGCATTCACAAAGCTACATAGTTCTGCACACTGGTGGAATTCCACCTTTAGACTATTAAATTAATGAACTTTTTTTTAAATCTTTTTTTTTAAGTACTTATATCCTACAAGGATATGCCAGTCCCATCATCGCCTAAATTAATATTACATAAATATTAAAATTATATATATGTATAATTATATAAATATATCATTTAGGTAAAATATACTAATCATCTTAAATATATCAGCAGACGGGTAAGAGAGAACACTAGTTAGAACTCCTAAGTTATATTTATTTAAATTATATTTTCTCAAAAAGTGTTCTCTCTCCCCATCATACTTCTTACATTCTAACAGAATATGCTTTTTCATAATTTTCATAAGAAATGCAAATTTCTTCGACGGATAATGTCCAGACCTTAACCTAAGAGCTACAATTATATATTTCCTACTTAATTTAATATTATCGAACCAAGGGAAACGAAGAGGCTGGCCTTGTATAAAATTAATGAACTTAAATAAAATGGAAGATTTTAAAATAATATTAGATTGGTAATGGTAAATGGTAAATAGTAATTAGTAGTAATAGATTCTAGATGATGGATTCTGAATAAAAATGTTGTTGAGTAAAATTATTAAAAAAAAAAAAATTGTAAAATTCTGGTATTAGAATTAAAATTGCTCTCTAATCTATTGTGTCATGATTCCTCGGCTATTTAAAAATGTAATGTTGACTATTAACATTACAATAAATATACATATGTGTATATAGGTACTAATAATAAATATTTAATATTCAACATCTTCCTGTCCGTATCCCACTCTAAGTGGGGTCGGCACAACATGTTACAAACATGTCATATGATTTGCCTACGTATTTTACTACCGGCCTGCCTGACTGACGTATTTTACGACCCCTCGGTAAGAAAGAGGGTGGTCTATTCTACTCAACCGGATACCACACGGCGGGTAGACTAACCGTAGTCGCCTTTTACGACACCTCGGTAAGAAATTCGGATGGTCTAATCTACTCAGCCGGATACCACACGGCGGGTAGACTAACCTTAATCGCCTTTTACGACACCTCGGTAAGAAATGAGGGTGGTGTAATCTACTCAGCCGAATACCACACGGCAAAATAATAAATATTTGATTATAATAATAAAATACTTTATTGCAAAAACTAAAAAAAATAATATAGAAATGAACGAATATGAATTTATAAACGTTTCATTACATTTTTCGACACCATCTGCAATTCTTTTGAGATCTTGGTGTTTCGTAGTTATAATGTAAAAATTTGTAAAAAAAACTACCCTCACACAGCTTTCTGTATTGTAGACTTGATGAATGGATAAGTATAAGTAGTCCTAGACTCAGGCCAATAAATAAATCATTAGTACCTTCACTCGCAACTGAAATGCAAGGGACATCAACATCATTAGATTCCGCTGAAATTGAAGAATTGAAAACAGAAGACAAATCTAGACTAAAATTTGTAGTAGGTGAGAGGTGTTTAGCTCGATGGAGGGACAACCGCAGATTTATTGCTACTATTATCAAAGATTTAGGCAAAGGTAAGTTTTTAATCCTTATTTAGTATAAGTTTAAAAAAAAATTACAACACGTTCAATTTTCAAAAATTACAAAACATCGTGACAGCCTCGATTTCACTGACAGTTAATTTATCTCTTAAGTCAATTTGTGACAGTTAGTTATATTAAATTTTGAAAATTAAAACGGCTGAAATAAGTCTAGTGTAAGTTACGCAATAGCCATAGTATTTTTTGTATTTTTTTATTTACAACAAAAATGTAAAATATAGGTCTTGAGACTAGTCAATGATAGATAATTAGATGATCCACTATCGTTTCTGAAAATTCCTTTTCTTTATCATTATTCTTCTACATTAAAACATTCGTCGTATAGTAAGAAATACTAAAAATCTTTAACCCAAGAATTGAATGTAGTTTTGCTGCTAGTTTTTTCTTACATTTCCATTATCTATACTTATTATAAAACAAAATCCCTAAAAGCTGTTTGTTTCCATGTGATCGATTTTTTTTTAAATCTATTGAACGGATTTTTGTAAGGTTATGAAAGGTTTTGATCTATCTTAAATTACTTACACGCTAATACTATACAAATCATGCCCACGTGGAATGGTCCCAAGTGCTGGCAGCGTTTCCGCGTTGAATCGCTAAACTGATTCTTTGTGCGAAATGGAAGCCAGCCCTCTTGTCACCTGAAGAGGCAATTAACCGAGGTGTTAAAATAGATAAGATTTTTTTGCACTTTCACTCCATGGCGCTAGAGTCTCAACTAGAATTACCCCAAAAATTTTGTTTGCACGATGGTATAATTATAAAAGCTATAGGTTCTGATACTTTCTTTGTCTTTATAAATCTGATACTTTTTGTTAACAGGCGTTTACGAGATTATATTCGACGACGGCTTTCATTGGAAGTGTAACACGTCTAGATTGTATAAATTAAAAAGTTCTGGATCGGGAAAGTTTGCAGATTGTCTCACTGTCGACACATCAATGTCTCCCACCGCGTCCACCCCTTCACCAATCCCAGCCGGCACAGAATCCAACGCTGCTATACCAAATACAAATATCTCAGTCCCTATATTCCACACGCATCTCTTTGACCCTACCCGCGATTATTTAGGCTCCAAAAGCGAACGTCGCGAGATGAAAAGAAAATTGAACATCAAAGAAATTTTCAATATCGGTCAGAAGAAAAGAAAGAAACCAAGAACATCTGACGAAAGAGTTGCAAAAGAAAAAAAATCTAAAGGAAACTCACGTATAATTAAAGCCGAACCTACGGAAGACGTTAGAACCGAAATCAAAACTGAGCTTAAAACTGAGATTCCTGGTAAGTAGGTATAGTGAAGTATTTGTTATTTAATGGCTTCAAATTTTGGCTAATGATAAATTTTATTTATAGATGCCGTAGCCTCTATAATTGGTACAGTCGCAAAAGAAGATTTTGAATTGTCAGAAGAGACTGTAATAAACATTGTAAACCCAGACGAAGCGTGTCAAGATGTCGAAGATGACGTTCAAATCAAGCAGGAAGAAGCTGAGGTACAAGAAGGAAGTGATAAAATAACTTTAGATGATTTGGTTGATAATAAGTCCATAGTTAGTGCAGAAATTGATATACCCAGTGATTTAGACATACATCAATCATCACTGGGAATGGGATCTGTAAGTTTAAAAGTATAGAAATTTTGAAACTATAGAAAAAAATAACTAAATTAATTAAATGTTACGTAAAATATATTAATAAGTATTTTATTTGAAATGTAGGAAATAGAAGAGGAAGCGAAATTAGAAAATTTCGAAAAACCAGACGATAGTAAGAATGAGGTTATAGAGAAAATGAAAGAAGTGATAAACAAACTTGAGGATGGTTTGAATAAAGTTGAGAGATCGGAGAGCGTTAATTCGCCAAAGCCTGAAGTGAAAGTAGAGCCTGAACCAGAACAGGTTATAGTTACGGAAACAAAGCCAGCAGTAACTGAAGTTGCTGCAAAAGTGGATATCGAAAAGGAGAAGTCGAAGCGCAAACTGTCCAAGATAAAGAAGAGCAAAAAGTTGAGGTTGTTACAGGAAAAAAAGGTTAAGAAGCAAGTGGAAAAAGTGAAGAGCGAGCTCGAGGAAATGAAACGGCAAGTGGAGGAAATGAGGAAGCAGATGTTGCTGAAGACTGAGGAGCTTTCGTCGCCTCCCAGACTTGTGATGCCTGTGAGCTTCATGCTGCCCGGGGAGTGGTGCTGCAAGTGGGTCAACGGGCAACCAGTGGGGACCGTGAGCGAGATTGAAGCGGAACCAAAAACTGACGCAAACAATAAACTAGTGTTGCCGCGGCGAAGTGTACAGGTAATACAGTGTTGCCGTAGCCAAGTGTACAGGTAATACAGTGCTACCGCGGCGAAGGGTACAGGTAATACAGTGGTGCCGCGGCGAAGGGTACAGGTAATACTCTGTTACCGCGGCGAAGGGTACAGGTAATACAGTGTTGCCGCGGCCAAGTGTACAGGTAATACAGTGGTGCCGCGGCGAAGGGTACAGGTAATACTCTGTTACCGCGGCGAAGGGTACAGGTAATACAGTGTTGCCGCGGCCAAGTGTACAGGTAATACAGTGTTGTCGCGGCGAAGGGTACAGGTAATACAGTAGTGCCGCGGCGAAGGGTACAGGTAATACTCTGTTACCGCGGTGAAGGGTACAGGTAATACAGTGGTGCCGCGGCGAAGGGTACAGGTAATACTCTGTTACCGCGGCAAATGGTACAGGTAATACTCTGTTACCGCGGCGAAGGGTACAGGTAATACAGTGTTGCCGCGGCGAAGTGTACAGGTAATACTCTGTTACCGCGGCGAAGGGTACAGGTAATACTCTGTTACCACGGCGAAGGGTACAGTTAATACAGTGTTGTCGCGGCGAATGATACAGGTAATACAGTGTTGCCGCGGCGGAGTGTACAGGTAATACAGTGTTGCCGCGGAGAAGTGTACAGGTAATATTTAATACTGTGACGGCCCATTACGATCCCACTGCTGGGCATAGGGCCTCCTCTTTCCGTTTCTGGAGAGAATGGTTGGAGCTAAGACCTACCACGCTGCTCCAATGCGGATTGGTAGGTTACACATATTCCCAGAATTATCTAGAAATATGCAGGTCTCCTCACGATGTTTTCCTTCACCGAAAAGCGTGTGATAAATTGCAATTATCATTTAGACACTTAAATTTTAATAGGAAAACTCACTGTTCAAACCCCGGGCACTGTTCAAACCCCGGGTTTGCACATGATCTCACCGCTGGGCTATCACATCTATAATAACAATATTTCATACTGATTCTGTTTTAAATAACACTCCAGTCATTATGTCAACTTAAAAGGTCGATCACAGAAATAAAAGTCGTATGGATTTAGAGCAGGGGTGTAAATCTTAAAAGCTAACTTAGCCCAAGTAACCTATAGTAATAATAAAATTATTTTGCGATAAAAACGACAAAATCTCAAAGTGATCGATTTTTACGTGGAGTCAATCTCTTGATGATGCTTCGGTTTCGGGACGAAACGATTGTTGAGTTTGTGATAGTGAACGTGTGTAGTGGCGGTGTATGTGTAGTGTATTGTGGTGGCAGTGATGGAGGTTTCGGCATCGACCGCAAAGGGGTAAAGCGTTAAGTTCGCCTTTTGTAAGTGCAATTAATCTATACTTATTATAAAACAAAGTCCCAAAAATGTCTGTCTGTCTGTATGTAATCGATTTTCTCAAAATCTACTGAATGGATTTTTGAACGGTTTTCACCAAAAGATAGTGCAATACTTCCGGATGGTTTAGGTACATAGTACATATCGGTATTATGTAAATTGTATTGAAGCGAACGCGTTGTTAAAAAATTTGCTTGTTGGAAGCTTTAGTCGCGTGCGCTGCGTAAACCAGCAGAGTTACGCTATCAAATCAAATCAAATCAAAATAATCTTTATTCAAATAAACCATTTCAAGCACTTTTGAATCGTCAAGCATCAATATGATTAATGAAGCTACAACTGGTTCGGAATGTTGCTCTTACCGAGAAGAATCAGCAAGAAACTCGGCGGTCAATCTTTCAAATATTTTCAATTATACATTATTAAACCACTGTCTTGTATGAAGCTGAAAGGATTTTCAAATCCAGGCTTTCTTATCATCCAAATAATCTTCAATTTTGTAATATGCTTTACGTATAAGTACGTTACGTATATTTTTTACACTTGATTGAAGTAAAGTAAAAGAAAAAGAGCTAAAGTAATGTACTAGAGAATTGTAGATATATAAAAATACTACAACAAAAGTCCGCGATAGCATGTCTCTGTCTGTCACGGTTAACTCGCAATATCTTTTATGATCAAAATTGCTATAAAATACCTTAATTTACACGCGGGCGAAGCCGCAAGCACAGCTAGTTATTAAATATAAAAATTTATTATATGATATATTATTGTATCTAAGGTGGAGGACAAGCGGTTGCCCGAAGGATGGTCCAAGCACATGGTTCGACGGTGCTTTGGCCTGTCAGCTGGCAAGTGGGACGTGGTTTTAGTAAGGTGAGTCGATATTGACAGAATATTGTAAATTTTTTTTAAGCGGGTTAAATATCCTTCGTGTTAAAAGGTCCTTAGCGATTTAGCGTTGGCGCGATTTCGGAGTATATTCGGAGTATTTCGGAGATAAGCAAGCGGAAAGCCTTTGCTAGAGAGGCTCCGACGCATATTCAATTCTGTCCTCTTTTCGGGAAGAACTCCTAAGGCGTGGAGCAGAGGTGCTGTCATGTTGTTCTTTAAGAAAGGAGACAAAACTCTCTTGAAGAACTACCGACCTATTTCCCTCTTAAGTCATGTCTATAAGCTGTTTTCCAGAGTCATCACAAATCGCCTCGCGCGGAGACTCGATGACTTTCAGCCCCCGGAACAGGCCGGATTTCGAGGAGGATACGGCACCATAGACCATTTTTTCACAGTGAGGCAGATTATACAAAAGACCCACGAGTATAATCAGCCCCTGTGCTTAGCTTTCGTGGACTATGAGAAAGCCTTCGACTCCATTGAAACCTGGTCTGTTCTAGAGTCCGTGCAACGGTGCCAAATTGATTGGCGATACATCCAAGTGTTGAGGGGTTTGTATGATGCTGCAATTATGACGGTCCAAGTACAGAATCAGCAGTCTGGACCTATCCACCTGCATCGAGGAGTGAGACAAGGGGACGTTATTTCCCCCAAATTGTTCTCTAATGCTTTGGAGGATACGTTCAAGACGCTGCACTGGAAAGGTCGAGGTATAAACATAAATGGCGAGTACCTCTCACACTTGAGATTTGCAGATGACATCGTCGTCATGGCTGAGACCGTGCAGGACTTACAATATATGCTGACCAGCCTGGCTGAGTCTTCTTCTCGCATCGGTCTCCGAATGAACTTGGATAAAACTAAAATAATGTTCAATGAGCATGTCATTCCGGAACCGATCACCCTTCATGGAGTTTCTCTCGAAGTTGTTCAGGAGTATGTCTACCTGGGACAAGTCTTGCAGCTCGGTAGAAACAACTTCGAGAAAGAGGCTCGTAGAAGAATACAGCTTGGCTGGTCTGCATATAGGAAGTTACACCGAGTCTTTTCGTCGTCAATACCACAAAGCCTGAAAACAAAGGTATTTAACGAGTGTGTACTACCTGTGTTGACATACGGGGCTGAGACGTGGACACTGACAATGCGACTGGTCCACCAATTTAATGTCGCTCAGCGAGCTATGTAGAGGGCTATGCTCGGAGTTTCTCTGAAGGATCGTATTCGAAACGAAGTGATCCGACAGAGAACTAAAGTAATCGACATAGCCCAAAGGCTTAGCAAGCTTAAGTGGCAGTGGGCTGGTCACATCTGTCGCAGAACCGACAACCGCTGGGGTAGACGTGTTCTGGAGTGGAGACCGCGCCTTGGCAAACGCAGTGTAGGACGCCCTCCGGCTAGGTGGAGTGACGACATCCGCAAAGTGGCTGGCATCGGTTGGCAACGACGAGCTGAAGACCGAGCTCAGTGGCGTGCAATAGGAGAGACCTATGTCCAGCAGTGGACGGATACAGGTTGACATGATACATAAACAAAATAATTTACAGATTTTAGGGCTACATAGACAATCGTTTCACCGACAGCTAAACTAGAATCGTGAGATTCTGTGCTTCAGCTACCGGTTCTCTTATAGGATTGAAGGTTCATGCATGTAACATTTAACATCTCAAATTAATTTATTTTGGAACAAATATTAGTTATTATTATTATTTTTTTTTTTAATTAAAATTTCGCAGGTAACGCAAATTATAATTAACAGAGATTTTCACAATACTTACATTACATTATACATTTAATAAAGAATTATTAGAGTATATTTCTTATTTTATATACATTATATAAAAATTTATTTAAAAATATGATATAATATATTACTGCGAATAACTGCGAATCCCAGACTGGGTTGAAGCTTAATGGGACTGAATAGCGCTGCTTAAACGAAACAGCAGGCGCAGGTATACAATTATCGCCGTGCGGTATAAAGAGAGGCGGATACTTCCTCTCCTATGACGCACCGGTCTACTCCCCTTCCCTCTTACGAATTTTCGATCAGCAAGCCTACCGTAAACTCTTATTGTGACTCAATTGAAGACGTAAACGACGACCGCGAACCGCTTTCTTTTCGTACCATAAAGTGTGAATTGCGTTGGGGTCGTAAAGTTTGAAAAGGATAACGTTGTATGAACTATAGATAACTCTGTCTCTTTTAATCTCATGTTTTTAGGACGGATTCCGAACGCTCATTTGGCAAAGTCTTAAAGTGTGGGTCTTTAAGAAGCAAAACAACTTCTATTACGTTTTCAACTGAGTCGCAATAAGAGTTCATGGTAGGCCTGCAGTTCACGTTTTCTGAAGCGAGTTTAACATTTTTTACCCATCACAAAAAGTGCACAAAGAAGTTATCACTTCAATAATCATAGCTATTTTAGGTCTAGATATTTCGGACATTCGTTTATAAATTTTGTGTACATCATAGATGAAATTATATTAATCATGAAAGCTTGCTTACGCTTGGAAACCATGGTAACCTCCCATGGCAACTATAAAACATACTCCTTGCCTTTACATGAAGTAGTGCTACGGAGCGGAACCGAATAAATCGGCTGATATTTTTAATCTCCAATTATTCAGATGCATCAGTACCTAGTAATTAGTATTGTAATAATCGGTTCTAAAAATAAGGTTTATGACTAATCACTGTGACATTTACACGAAAGTTTATAATTTACGAATGTATTAAACCGAATCCGATATAGTAGCATTGACTTTTTTGATTTGAGACGGATTTCTTTCCGATGCTTTTGATAAATTGAAATTAAAATTCAAAATATTCTTTATTCAAGTAAACTTGTAAACAAGTGCTTTTGAATCGTCAACTTTACTGCTGGTTCGGAAATCTGTTCTTACCGAGAAGAACCAGCAAGAAACAAGAAGATAAATAAAATGGCCACTAACTTAGTCGCGTTTTCATTATTTCAGCCCAAATAATCATCGATTTCATACAAAAAACGATATGCGCAGTTTCTTAGAGCAGAATCAAGATCCATCGTTGAAACCTTACGAATACGCTTTACTTGATTTTGGTGTGCACCTCAAATTGTCCAGACGAATGGGTTGGGTTACCAATACAGGCGATGGTATTGCAGAAGGGTCTTGTATTGCTAGCAATATGTCCCCATTGGCGAAGGCGAAAAAGTTTCACGTTAGCAGGAAAGAAGAGAGAAAAGAGAAGAAGAGAAGGAAGAAGCAAATGACTGCGTTCCGTCGGCAAAATGTAAGTCGTTTTCACATTTGAATTCGGTAAATATAACTATATCTTAGTCATCTGACATGATTCTTAAGTAAAATCGTCTACGAAAGTAAAAATATTACAGAAACTATAAATAAAATAAATATATGGGACACTTACACACGGTCGTCCGTCCCCAAAGTAAGTAACTTAATACTTGTGTTATGGGTGACGGACAACTGGTAGATATACTACATATATAATTTTAAATACATACAAATACACCCAGGCTCGAACAACCAACAATTTTTTTATAGAAAATGTTGGCTCTCGACGGGAATCGAACCCGCGACCTGTGGAGCTAAAGGCAGTCACTACCCACTGCGCCAACGGGCCAGTCTTAATAATTCGCTATAATCCGCATGTCTTAAGCGAATATATGTAATGCTAAGTGTATGAAGGAGGCAAAATTCACGTACCTTACACATGCAGGGCAAGTCACCAACTTTTCGAATTAGGTCACTTTAATACGAACCGTGCGTTATATATATTGTTTTAAATATTTTTTTGTTAATTTTTATTCCTTAAAGTTTATGATGGCTGGAACAAGTGGTCAAGGGCTAGATTTTGAAGAAAGATCAACTGAAATGCCTTTGGAAAGTTCTGCTCTTGAAGACGGATATGGTAAGTATTTTTATTATCATTGTGGACCCATCAGCAACTTTTTTAATAATATGCATATATTTTTCGTTCACATTTTCAGTATATGTTGGTTCTCTGAAAGTACAAGTAATTGAAAATTTACTACGATGCCCCGACGAAGGTTGCAATAAAAACTTTCGCAACAGTACTTTACTGCAAATGCATATAAAGCATTATCACAGAGAACTCAGGCAAATGTTAGGTGCCACTCCAAAGGTTCTCGATTTGGCCAGAAAAAGGACCAAGCCAATAAAATTCAAGCCCACAAAATCCAACGCAGAGTCTAAAATTATAAAAATTAAAATCACAAGGCCGCCGAAACGTGTGGATGATTGTAAAGGGATGAATCTACCGCCTCCTGAACTAACAATCAATATACCAACGACTCCAACTAGGACCGATTCACCAATTCCTAGATCTCAGGACTCGCCAAAGCTTCGTCAAGCACTGGTCACTAAACCAGTTAAAAGACCCAAAGTTCTTCTACCAGTCCGACGGCCGGATCCTCCTCCGGAACCTGTTTTTGAAAATTTAGAAGAAGAAAAACCTACTTTAGAATACGACGATGTCGTTATGGAACCCGCTGACGTTATGGAAGGTTTAAAGGAGCCTCTCGACTTCGAAACTGAAATATCAACGCACACTGTGACAAAACCGTTCGATGAATTGCGAAGGAAATATGAGAAGAAACGCAAATGCTTTTCCACTATATCCAGGAGACCTATCAGTGAAGACGACGAATGGTATGGAGTGAATTCAGATTTGGATACGAGATCAAGTTTTCCCGGTTCCGGTACTCCGGATTCCAAAATTATGGATAAAGCATCTATGCATCCGCAGGCTGTGTCTTCGGAATCGGCCGAAGAACAAAAAGATGCTAATATGTATGTGTATACTGAAAGTAAGTACAATTTTGTTTAAGTTGTAATGATAATACAAACTAATATTACAAAAGCATCTGTAGCAATTTTCACGGCTAAACCAATATTTATGAAATTTGTTCAATTAAAGCCGGATCGGTTGTATAGGACAGCATTTCCCAGCCTTTTACAGTCCACGGACTCATAGGAAATCAAGCACAGTTTTCACGGACACCCCTAATAAAAACGGATTAGCGGGATATCTGGGAGCGGAAAAAGAATAGTATAGTAGTATTTAGGATATTTCCAAAAACTAAAGTTCATGTGAAAAAAGTTATATATTCAAAATTGCTTATCTCGTATTTAATCATACTGACTTCCATTTCAAGAATAAACTTCACTGTAAAAAGCAACTAATCCCTCCACACTCACAAACCCCATCTGATCCCATAGATGTAGACATTTTACTGTGTGTTTTACTAGAAATACGAGCGGCTTCGCCCGCGTGAAATTCAGTGTTTAGCATGTTATAGTTGCTCGAGTTTCGGCATGAGACTGGCTCTCTGATACCCGACACCGCCTTACACTTTTACACAGGAAAATTACGTCTAAAATAAATTTGCAAAAATTTGTTGAATAAAAAGCAGAAACTATATTAAAACTGAACCTACGAAACTAAAATAAGACGATTTATAGAAGCAGGCGTTACTTTGCGGAATTCCATATTGCATGTCCATGCTTGTCCTGCATGTGCAAGGAGCGTAAATTTTTGCCTGCTTCATACACATTGACTTTGCATGCATTCGCTTAACCCGTGCGGATTATAGCAAGGTAGTTCTGTTATAGTGCATAAAATAAGACGATATTTATGTGGGTTGACATGTGTGTATCTTATCTTGTATATTCGTATACAAGATACATACATGAATATCCTCACACTAACACTAATGTACAAAGTAACATTGCACTGTCTCAAACGCACACACGTTAGTACACGAGAGCCTTTGGTGAGAGTGGAAGTGTAGTGACATGTTGTTACTGGTAGTGTGTGTTTGAACCCGTGCTATATTCATAAAACATCAATCTATATTAATACAACAAATTGAACACGACACTCGTATATCTCAAATATCCAGAAGGTCAAAGTGTAGATTGTTAATATGAATATTTTGTTAATACATTATTTTATGCTACGTTCATGATATTACTACCACATTATATCTCTAATTACCTACGCGTAAACAATGGAAACACGATCACATATATAGAAATACAATCGCATTGTAAGCAACAAAACTTATCCAGCAATGCAATACTCACTTCCTGAATCCAGGGATATGTCAATTGTTAATTTAAAGCTAAATACATACGTATTTGGCGATGTTACTACCGCCTTGCCTTTTATACCTATTTCCCCCTCTAAACTACAATCGACACCGGTTTGTTACTAAACCCACTTCGAAGGAATTGCACTACCTTTTATTAAAAACCGTACAAAAATCCGTTCTGTAGGTTTTGAGAAAATCGATTACATACAAACAGCTTTGGGGACTTTATTTTACGATAAGTAAATATGACTCTTGTTTAATTTAAGTGAATTTTTAATTTCTTTTATTACATTCAGGCCATTCATGACCTTGGTGTCAATCAATTTTAGAAAGGTTTAGAAGTCTTTTAACTGAGAGGCATTGAAAATATAAATTTCCTTTGTTACTTGTCTTTGTTTTATAGAATGTTGCTATTTATAAATAATTGAAAATTTTCCTGCAGCTGGTGAACGTATAAAGATCGAACATATGAAACGAGAAGAGATAATCAACTGCCACTGTGGATTCCGTGAGGAGGATGGTTTGATGGTGCAATGCGAACTCTGCTTGTGCTGGCAACACGCGCTATGTCACAATATTCAAAAGGAGTCTGAGGTAATGTTGCCATGTTTAAAATTTTCAAACATTTAACGCACTTCATCATGTGGATCTCACCTATAATTGTTTTGAGAGATATGAAAAAGACAATAAGGTAAAATCTCTAAATGACGGTGACCAGTTATCGACTTGATTTTCTTTTCACGCACATTCCTCATAGATATCTATAAGTAAAAAAAAGTAAAGTAGCAGCCTCTTACAATCCCACTGCTGGGAATAGGCCTCCTCTCTCCGTTTCTGGAGAGAAGGGTTGGAGCTAAGACCTAGCACGCTGCTCCAATGCGGATTGGTAGGTTACACATATCTCCAGAATTCTCTAAAGATATGCAGGTTTCCTCACGATGTTTTCCTTGACCGAAAAGCGTGTGATAAATTGCAATTATTAATTGGACACATGAGGTTTAATAGAAAACTCATTGGTGCCTGCCCGGGATTGAACTCGTATTCTCCTGGTAAGAGTCGCACGGTCTCACCGCTGGGCTATCACAGCTTTAGCAGATATCTATACTTATGATAAAACAAAGTCCCGAATAGCTGTCTGTCTGTATGTAATCGAATTTCTCAAAATCAACTGAACGGATTGCGCAGTTGTTAAAAAACTTGCTCGCTCGGAGCTATAGTCGCGTGCGCTGCGTAAACTAACAGAGATAAGCTAAACTAATGTACTAGAGGATTGGAAATCTATAAAAATGCTACAAAAAAGTCCGCGATAGCATGTCTCTATCTCTCACGGTTAATTCACAATAACTACTTTTATGATCAAAATTTCGTAAATCACTGAATTTTACGCGGGCGAAGCTGTTTTTGGCAATAAGCTAAAGTAATGTACTAGAGAATTGCAGATCTATAAAAATGCTACAAAAAAGTCCGCGATAGCATGTCTCTATCTCTCACGGTTAACTCACAATAACTACTTTTATGTCCAAAATTTCGTAAATCACTGAATTTTACGCGGGCGAAGCTGTTTTTGGCAATAAGCTAAAGTAATGTACTAGAGAATTGCAGATCTATAAAAATGCTACAAAAAAGTCCGCGATAGCATGTCTCTATCTCTCACGGTTAACTCACAATAACTACTTTTATGTCCAAAATTTCGTAAATCACTGAATTTTACGCGGGTGAAGCTTTTGGTACAGCTAGTTATATTTCACAGGTGCCCGAGAAATACACATGCAGTATCTGCCTTAATCCACGTCGCGGTCGTCGCTCGAAGCGATTCCTTCACGACCAGGACAGGTTATACGAAGGCCTACTACCTGGGGCGAAGCCCTGCGAGTCCCTGCGCAGGTCACACGAACTTTCTGGAAACTTGTTGAGGATACAAGACGCCTTGCACGCTTTGAGAGTCAAATACTACGTTGCTACGTAAGTGTTTTTAGAAGCTTTTAACTTGCTTTGTTTGTATGTGAGGGAAGAATCGCAAGAGTTTGATTTGACCTACTTCCCGGTGTCCGATTGAGGTGATTTTTTTATTTCCCGTACACTCCAAATTTGGAATAGCGTGTACGGTCATTGATCTCTATAAAGCGTGTTTATTTTTTTTAACGTAAAATACTTAACTTAGGTTAGCCGTGTGGTATCCGGCTGCATAGAATAGATCACCCTCATTTCTTACCGAGGTGTCGTAAAAGGCGACTAAGGTAAGTTAACGTCAGGCAGGCGGCCGGTTGTAAAATACGTAGCCGAATGCATGATAATGCATGCTTATGACAAGCATGACCTGATGCTGTCAGGATTGGCTCCAGACGAGGGAACTCCTCAACGGTTAACAGTAGGGACGTGAAATGTTAAAAGTTTTTTATAAGCATTTTACCTATGCTAGTTAACTCTATTTATGTAAGATGTTGATTTCCAGTAAAAAGGATCATCCGAAGTTATACCTCTGGGCGAAAGATTGGGAGAACGCTGCGGTGAATTTCGCACAGGAAAGACTTAACTCTGACTATTCAGATTTGAATATAATCATCAATAATATTGGCAAGGAGAATTTGCCGGTCAAGCATGATGAAGTAAAAGACACTCATTTCGACATGAGGACGCCGATACCAGAGGATGATGATCATGACAGGTTCAGCCATCGGGACAGCACAAATTCTCTAGTGAATCTTACAGCAGTTTTATCTAGTCCCAGCGGACCGTCTTTGGACCTTCCGATAACTACATCGGAGTTGGAACGACTGGCTAAGTCAGTTCAAGGCAAGTACCTTTTTTTTTTACATGAGGAAACCCTTCATGGGTACTGCTTTCCGTGGGGGTGAAAGCAGTTATGCCGGACTCCTACCGGCTAAAACCTGATGGTGTTCCACCTTGCTGCTTGGGGACGAGGGCACAGGAATACTGAACGCATCACTTCTACACCCTCGTCAGCAGCGTACTCCTGCTAAATTTTGTTGAGCCTGGATAGACCCCTGCACTACAACCGACGCATTGGGAACATTTTAACGCGTCGGCCAACTCTAGGATTTTCTCTAGCCAGAGCGTCGATTCCTCCCCCCCCCCCCCCATTCGACGCCCGGAAGGCAAGTATCAAGTACCAAGGCAAGTACCTAGACCTAGGATTCTTTACATACAGTATAATCTCTATCCCACTGCTAGACATAGGCCTCCTCTCTCCGTTTCTGGAGAGAAGGGTTGGAGCTAAGACCTACCACGCTGCTCCAATGCGGATTGGTAGGTTACACATATCCCCAGAATTCTCTAGAGATATGCAGGTTTCCTCACGATGTTTTCCTTCGCCGAAGAGCATGTGATAAATTGCAATTATCAATTAAAAGATTATTTGAGTGATAGTAAAAAAAAAGTAAAGTAGCGGCCTGTTACAATCCCACTGCTAGGCTAAGGCCTCCTCTCTCCGTTGCTGGAGAAAAGGGTTGGAGCTAAGACCTACCACGCTGCTCCAATGCGGATTGGTAGGTTACACATATCTCCAGAATTCTCTAGAGATATGCAGGTTTCCTGACGATGTTTTCCTTCACCGAAAAGCGTGTGATAAATTGCAATAATCTCTAGAGACGATCATGGGTTCAAACCCCGGGCAGGCACCAATGAGTTTTTCTATTAAAACTTGTCTCAAACTCAAATTATTCTTTATTTAAGTAGACTGCTTACAGTACTTTTGAATCGTCAAATGTTTTCAAGAAGCTACCTTATCTCTATAAACGGTGGCCTATGCCCAGCAGTGGGATAGTAACAGGCCGTTACTTTACTTTTTTTTATACTACTTATTTAAATTATTAGTTACCATTACTTTTAGAAAGAATTACTACAATTTTATTACCAGTTCTTGTAACTTATGTCGAATCCGGTAAGACTATGATCGGTTATATAGCCGATTTCTGTGTACAGACATTGATATATTTTGTATTTTATATGTAGAACAAGAAATACGCAACGTGACTGCCCCTCAGCCCGAAGCGGCTATAGAGAACAGCGCGTGTAGAGAGCGGCTACTGCGTCACGTGCAGCGATGTCAAGCGCTTATTGACGCTAGACTGGACTCTATCGAAGCTCAAGTAGCCGGTTAGTAGATATTAGGCATGAATAGAATCACCAATCACCTAATGATCATGATCATAACACTCATTATATATCACGAGATCAGAAGTGTTCATATCACCGAACGTATATGATTCTTAAATAGCAATCATTCCCAAGCTAAGTAGATATGCACAGAATCACCGATCACCTAGTCATAGATCAGCCTCAGCAATCATACTCAAGCCTAGTTAGTATGACGTACACACAAACAAACACAATACTCATTTTCACATTTCAAGACATAGTTTTTAATATTATTTTGATTTTTGTTTTTTTTTTACTTTCCAAGCGAGGTGAGGATGGCATATGGAACACAGTTTATACTATTGCAATACATCGCAATAAAACAATTCGTATAGCTAAAAAGGCTGTTAATTATAATGTCAGTTATTTGTTCATTTATTTTTTCAAAAAGGACGACATTAGAGCTATATTAATTTTATAATGAATTTTTCAGAACTGGAGTCTCAAGATCCATCGTTTGAAGATGACGAAACCGCCGACTACTTCCCTCGCACTAAGCAAACAGTACAGATGCTTATGCGCGATCTAGATACTATGGACGAGCTCGGAATTACAACCTAATTATAAATATATCTAATTTCCATTCAAAATGTATAGTTTTATGGTCTAGTTTGTACGTAAATATAACCCCCCCCCCCCCAACAGCATAATGAAATGCGTCCTTCTGTCTGCTACAGTACTTTTATGGTGTATGATGTGTTCATTTGTGTTGTTTTGAATATCGACTGGTGTTGTATAAATATAGCAGGCTCACATACAACACAACTTTATAAACCATTATATATTCTCATTTTTCATCACCCCGGATCGCGCCCCTTGACAATTTTGCGGCACTGGCTGTATAACAAAGAGCGCTAAACGTTTTTTTTTAATGTTATATCTAGATTTATTTCAAGCTCTACTTATTTAAGAATATAAAAAGATGTTATGCATTTTGTTTTGTAGCGAGAAAATATATGATTTTATTTATAACAACAGTTTTTTATTTTATTTATAGCACCTACATCACTTTCATATCCTTGGTTTAATTTCTATTCATTAAACGGAACAAATTTTTTGTAATATTGGATTTTAACTGAATAATAGCAACCCTTTCGATTTTCTTGTTCCTAAAGTATTTTGATAATTCAAAGTATTAAAATGAAACTCAAAATCAATAAGCATATTTTATATTAACATCCTAACTTTAAAATCAATCAACCCTCATAGAATTTAGGTAATTGATCACCGAGGATTACCGATCTTTCCACTCCTGCTTCTGTTATCACACCAAGTCTCACCACACCACCAGATGAGCCATCTCTGAGCATAGCTAGGGTGAGGGTATTGGTTACGAACTTCATAGCTTCTTCCTTACTCATATTGGGCTTGAAGTTAGCATCCACATAACCATAGACATAAGTTGACCCTGAACCACCAATTGAGACTGCCTGACGTTGCACCATACCTCCAATCGGCACAGAGTAGATTTGGCCTAAAAACATAATTACTTAAACTTATCAATTATATAAAATTGCTAATCTATAAATATAAAAAAGGTGAAAGTTCATGATTTTATGGGTGGTACCACTTGAGCAATCCAATGGAAGATTATTATCTAATAAATTTGAGGGTACAAATAACGATAAACCTGAAATAATATCATAAATATTGTTATTAGAATAAAATCCATTGTCTCAGAGCAAACCATTATTTTTTTAACTATAAAAAACAAGTCATCCCATTTTACATAATAAATAATCTCTGCACTGTGGGTAACACTTCTAGGCATAGTTAGTTATTTATAATAGTTCTAGATATATACATCAGCTAGTAATAATAAAGTATCTCAGGTTTTTAAATAGAAAATTTATAGGGAACAATATAAACAAATTACAACTAGAGTCATTTATTAAAATAATTTAGTGTGTAACAAAGTTATTGACATATCTCAAAGGCACTTCAATATTGCACATGGTTTGAAGTACTGATGGACAATGGAAATATATCTAAGTTTTTGTTATTGATTAGCTCACTGCTAAACACTACCAGTTTAATTACCTCCCTTCTTCTTGTCCCAACCTGCTACTAAGATACCAGCGACTAGGGAATCGCGATAGTTGTAACACAATTCACGGAAGATAGCAGCTGCTGTTTGCACTAGAGGCTGCTCACCAAGTTCCATCTTGTGAAAATCTGAAATTTTAATGTATTTTATTAATAAGAGAAATATATTTGCATACTATATCTTGAGTATACATCGGGTTGGTTACAATTTGTGGTATGCTTGCGTCAATTTTGGTATGTTTCAATAAAAGCTAAGCTTAGTAATAGCTACTGAATTTATTTTGAGGCTGCTAAAAATCAAACAAAACAACAGTACTTTCTCACAAATGGTAACCATTTTAATTTTCACTATAGTTCTTAACTATATAATAAATGCATAAGTCTTAAGTCTCTTAACACTTAGTTAGCCAATATTTATGAATTGATTGAATGAATTTGCAATAAACCTATGTACCTAACAAACAGGATAAAAAAGGTGTTATTTCTTCAGGAATAGCAAACAAAATATAGTTAAAATACTCTCAATTGTGGTTGTAACCTATAGCTTGTAGTAAATATAAAAGATATTCACTTGTTTGTCAGGTTCTTAATTCTTAGTACTGTGATGTTGATGACTTTAATAAGTCTATCTGTTTATCTTATCATACTGGTTATAAAGGCAGGTGTAAAGTTTGTCAATCATAGTTCTCCCGCCCTTATCCCACTTAAGTGGGGTTGGCACAACATGTTACAAAGGTGTTGTCAAATGATTTCGCTACGTATTTTACGATCGGGCGCCAGCCTGACGTCTACTTACCTTAGTCGCCTTTTACGACAACTCGGTAAGAAATGAGGGTGGTCTATTCTACTTAGCCAGATACCACACGGCGGGTCTAGAGTGTAAAGTTTATCAATATGTTAGATAATTCAAATACTCACTCAAATGATATGTAACAATGTCAGCAATTGCCTGGGTATCTGCAGCTGAGCCAGAACGGCAGCAGTATATGTGTTCTGTAATTCTTGTAAGCTTGTCCGTGACTCGATTGGCGATGTAGGCACCGGTAGTGGTGCGAGAGTCAGCACCAATCACAACGCCACCATCAAACTCGCATGCCATAATTGATGTTCCGGTGCTATGTGGTGCATTCATCCAACTCATGTTAGGATCAGAATAGGTATCCACAACTGATGCAGCCATTGTAATACGTAAGTCTGAAATACGATATTTATGTTTACGAGTAGTGTCTATATATCAACTTTACTGGTTATTTTACTATAACCAAAATAAGAGAAGCAAAAAGATTCTTAAATTGAAACTAAAATTAGTGTAAGGTAGTCTTTTACTTAATAGTTTGAAAAACAAAAAGTGTTTCTGAATATGGACTGTGTGGATTCACTACACATCTACTTACGTTTGTAAATTGTATTATAAAATATTAAAATTTTGAAAGTCACGATACGATTCGGCTTCGGTAAAGCTTTGAATTTGTATTGTCAATGTCAGTCACTTGTCACATCAACATTTAAAACTTTTAACTTGCCGGGTTTTGGGTTCCTACCTTTTTGATCTACCTTATTGAGTATACATGTATTATCTTTGTGTGCCTCAAGATTTTGACAGTAGAGAAATTATCATTATATTAAGTTGGTTTTTATTGAATATAGTTTAAGTGGCTTGCAGTAAAATTGCTTAAAAATATAATTAATTAAATCCAATGTAAGACATAATTTGCATTTAATACAAATCTGGTTTTGTTAGTGTTACTCAAGAGTTTTGACAATGCGATTTAACTTATATAGTATAGTATGACACTGGCAGAGTGATTTGCGCTGTACAGGCCATAAAGAAAGATAAGAATAAGAATAGTATAGTAATATAACAGAACTAACTACTTTGCTATAATCCGCACGGGTTAAGTGAATGCATGCAAAGCCAATGTGTATGAAGCAGGCAAAATCTACGCACCTTATATATGCAGGACCAGCCACCACATGCACCCCAAGGCGCAATTCACCAGAAACAACGCACACAAAAGCAGCACACACACCCACCACCACAATCCCGACGATCGTTTCGCTCCGAAACCGAAGCATCATCAGGAGGATAGGCTCCACGACAAAAATCGTATAGTATAGTATATATATATACTAATAGTATAGTATATTCGTTCTATTTCGTCACGCGTCAGATTTAAGTGGAAACAAATATATCGTGTAATGAAACGTTACGAATATTGTTTTTTCTTTACAAACCGATTCCAACAACCAATTTGACTTTACCGTCAAATACCCATGTCCCATACCACTATTTAAAAAAATGCCTAAGATTAGATTATTAGGTTGTAAACAATTAAACAATATATATCATTTCAATAAATCATTTAAATAAAACTGATTCTTAGTTTTATTTAATTCCGTAATTATATGTATTTTAAAAAGTAATAATAAAATTATTTTGCTATAATCCGCGATACAGTAAATAGAAAATATATATAGTGCTAAATGTATAGTGGACTATACGTTTTTTCATACCCGTTACGTGCAGGATTCGTAAAAACATATGCACAAACCTCCACCACTTCCACCACAATACACAAGCACTACACACGTTCACTATCACAAACTCAACAATCGTTTCGCCCCGCAACCGAAGCATCATCAGGAGATAGTTGAGTTTGTGATAGTGAAACTGTGTAGTGCTTGTGTATTGTGGTGGAAGTGGTGGAGGTTTGTGCATGTGCTTTTACGAATCCTGCACGTATCGGGTATGAAAATACTGATAGTCCACTATACATTAAACACTATATATATTTTCTATTTACTGTATCGCGGATTATAGCAAAATAATTTTATTATTACTTTTGTATTATGGATCTCCGCAAAGTAACGCCTAATTCTATAAATTATTTATATGTATTTTGTACTTTTATAGGTAGTTAGTTTAGTTTATATGGTGCATTCTCTTCGAGGCAAATTCTAAATTCCATTTCTCATAAGTTTGCCATTTTAAGTGACACTGGCAGAGTGATTTGCGGCTTATTTGAACTGTACGGGGCATAAAGAAAGATAATAATAAATAATAATAAATAAATCTGGTCGCGCTTTATGTGATGTTTGCATTTATAATTTCGTAAGGAGTAATATTGAAATAAGATTTAGAGATCACGAGCACCTGATTTTAACTGATGCTACTTTTATCATTGATTGAAAATTATCCCACTAAAATCGAGCTTTAACGATTTAAATCGACCACAAATAAAATACGCGATTACACAGCATATAAGATATCATAAGACATGAAAAACTCAACCGGGATTAACACGATTTATTGTTCCTTGAGTTAGTTTTAAACGATTACACTAGCGGTCTTTGACTAATTTAACTCCAAGCCGCCCTTAAAAGCTTATGTACACACCTACGGCATTTAATAAAATTTCGCTACTGAACGGGAAATAATGCCAGCATTTTTAATTTACTTATGTACCTAAAGTGCTTGTGACAAGACTATCTCCATATTTTTTATGCGTGAATTTAACAGACACTGTTCTGTAAAAGAACTTGCACGTCATCGTTGCGTGGGTGTCCGCCACTCATTAGTACTCTTATCCCACTAAAAACGTTCCTTTACAAATATATTACAATTCCGCACGCACCGTTTTGTCCGTCATCCCGAATTGATGTTTATTTAAAATATAAAAGACCATTCGGTATGAATACGCAGAAGTTTTTGATAAATCGCTTTTTTATATGAAATTTTTATTTAAAAGGAATATCGAATTTATATTTATTCATGAAGGTTGCGATTCGCCACCGTCGTTCAAAACGATACGACAAGCGTCTTACAACTTCTGTTTTGATTTTGTAGAGCGCCTTTTATTCTTGATACGCGACGATAATTTTTTTGCACACAAACTTTTCCGGTTTATTTATTAAGTACTAGCTGTCCGGCCACGCGTTGCTGTGGCTCAGCCTAAAATCGAAACAGAACTCAACAGTTAAAAAACTTTCTCCGATTGCCACGAAACGTGACAAGATCATCCGCTGGGCCATTCTAAAGATAGCATAAACATTTCAATAAAATTGGTCCAGTTGTTTCGGAGTCTATAAAGGACATATAGACAAACATTGTTTTGTATATATAAGATTTGATCATTTATAATCACTAAATACTTTCTAAAATGCTATGAATCGGAACCATATAAATAATAATAATAATTTATTAGAATCTTCTTGAAACGTTGCGAGATGGTCTGACAATACTATTTTGTTTTGGATTATTGAACACTTGGACTATTTTTACGATGCCTTGTTCTTTGAATGCAGTGTCAGAAATTTATTATATACCTTAAAAACCTTATTAAAAATTTAATTTTTATGTTAATCTGTTATAAACGTACCCTTAAATTATAATAACATATTTAGGATTAATAAGTTACGTTAAAGATAAATGAAACTATCCAGATTGGTATATCTCCAATGCAGTAGGTTATCGGTTCGAATACGTTATAGCAATTTACATACCTATCGCAAATCCAAAGGTTTAACAAAACAGATTTTTGTTTTTATAATTTATAATCATAACATAGAATAAAAGAGCTTTGCGATTTTGTCGTGTAGTCTATGTCCTGATGATGCTTCGGTTGCGGGGCGAAATTCACTGAGCAACATAGGCTATATTACATTTTCAAAATAAATAATTTTACTATTCTTTAGTTTTAGATTAAAAGAGTTAACAATGTGGCTAATATGTATTTGAGGTACGCGTTCATAATAATGTTTTCTATAAATAGACTTTTAGCTGGCATATTTAGTTATCAATACTATCGTTTTATTGGTATTACTCGTAGTTATAAAAGATAGTGTGTAATGTTTAATTAAGGAAGTATGTTCATAATAAACACCCAAGTGTTATCACGAGAGGCGCCAATGCGGTAAATATTTGGTAATTATTATTGTTACTACGCTATAGGCATATGCATTTTACGTACTTTGTAAATAATTATACAAGTTCTCATTTTCCTATTATTTAAACTTTCTGTTTACAGTTACAACTAGCTGTGTCAGCAGCTTCGCCCACCGGAGTCACAAAAATTAAAATATTGAAGACTATTGCTACTTATAGTGAGTCAACCATAGGAGAAAGAGTATGCTCTCCCAGATTCTTTTGTAGTATTTTGGTAGATCTACAATTCTTTAATACATAATTTTAGTGTTTCTTTGCTGGTTTACGCGGCGCACGCGAGAAAGCTCCCAGCAGGGAGTATTTCTGCAACGCGCGATCTCTTTAACACAATTTATATAAAATAGTAATATGACTGGCCCGTTGGCGCAATGGATAATTCAAATTCAAATTCAAATTCAAAATATTCTTTATTCAAATAAACTTGTAAACAAGTGCTTTTGAATCGTCAACTTTATTGCTGGTTCGGAAAGCCGTCCTACCGAAAAGAGCCAGCAAGAAACTCGGTGGAGCTCTTTTAAAAAAGAAGATTCTTAATACTAATTACATTTTGTCATAGCTATCCTGCACAAGGTCAAAGAGCAGCTATATCCACGCATTCTTATCATCAATGTAAGCCTCCACGGTATAATAGGCTTTCTGTATCAGCCTCTTTTTAACAGTATTTTTAAATTGCTGTAATGGCAAAGTTAAAATTGATTGTGGAATTTTGTTATAGAATCTTATACCCAAACCCAAACCCCAAACCCATAGTGACCCTGCCTTCAGCTCCGGGGGTCGCGGGTTCGATTCCCGCCGAGGGCCAACATTTTCTATAAACAATTTGTTGGTTCTTCGAAACTGGGTGTATATTTATATTTAAGTATGTATTTAAAACTATATCAAATTACCTTAGTCGCCTTGTCTTACTGAGGTACGACACCTCAGTAAGACTGAAAATGAGGATCATCTATTTTACTCGGCCGGATACCACACGGCGGGATACTGCAATAAGATGCAAGTATCAAGATTACTTACGTTAAGTAAAGTCAGGAGCAATAAGTAGGCGTATTATTATGTTGAGTCCCAGTCCTATGGAAGTAGCTGTCAATCGCACTTGAATAATGACGCGTGCGCCGTGCGGTGGAGACATTTTGTTATTTATTTATTTTATTTTATAGAGACTCCCCCGCCAACTAGACAATGGCCAGATGCTGGTATTTTTTTGATATCAAAATGTATTTTAAGTCGCAATATTTCGCTTTGTGATCGAGATGGCAGTTTCCGTTGTGTCAGTAGATGTCCATTTTGGTCGCTGTTTAACGGCTGAAGTGTCGTTAAAAACCTTTATAGTTCAATGCTTTATAGTTATACTTAAATTCTACAGCCTAAATATATTGTAAAACTGGAGGACTTTATTTCAAAACTATATTTAAATTCTATAAATTCCGTAACTCGTATTATTCGTAATGACGCCTGTAATTTTTGTTCTGTGTGTACAATAGAATAATCTTTATTAATCCATTCTAACTCATAAGACATTATGTTATAGTTATGGGTTTAAAGCTCTTTTCAATCCATTGATTTTAATACTAGAGGACTACTGTGGATATTCTGGAAATGGTTGTTATAATAACCTTTTAATAAAAACCTAGCAGAACCATCTTAAATACTGGCAATATGCTTGTATGTGTATTTTGACTTGTCTGTCACTTTCTACTTCCGTTCACGCTAAACGAAATAAAAATCGGAATGAAATTTGGTCTACGCAGCAGAAGTCAGCTAGCTATCCTACCTCTATAATACGTGAAATAGCATTTGGATAGTTGTCGAATAGGATACTTCTTTTTGAAATTTTTAGAAAAGAAAAGAAATTGACCTTCAAACTACCCTACCAAACCAGGACTAGTCCTTGGTCTACCCAATTAGTATTTTTTACCTTTATTATAGTGTTTATTTTGCATTAGTTTTTTTTGATTTGGGAAAACTTGCCCTTTTTGTAACGCTATATATGTTCTTGTGTATGTGTTGTATCTTTCAAAAAATAAAATATTCTTAGATAATGTAGGCCACCTAAAAACAGTTTGAAATCTTTACTTGTTTTGTTTTCCGTTAAAACACATTTGTTAAAAACTTTTACCTTTGAGGCTGATGGAAACTTTGTAACGTAAAGCTACTTTGACGTAGGTGTTTCTATTTCTAAACACCCACTGCTTAGCCGTAAATGCTGTTCTATAGTCCATAAAACCCTATGGAATCCATTCATAATCACTACGGTTTTTTTGCTCCTTCCGCGTGCCAGCAAAGGTACTTCCCATTATATAAATTTGATACGATATTTTATAGAGGGGCCATTGTAAGCACGCGCCGGAGCTCGCGCTATGTTTTGTTCTTTTTTTTAAGATGGCTTCCCCCTTCGGAGGCTGTGGGGTGAAGGCGGGGTGGCAGGGGACCGCAGAGGCCGGCCCCTAAAAAGTTATGTATTTTTTCTCCTCTTTTTTCCCATCGACGTGATGAAACGGCGAGCGATATTGATCCAGCGTGCGTTGGCAGTTCGCTAATGCTATACCGTTCTTTGATATTGCTTCTAAGTTGTTTCTAACTTTTATTGCTTTATAAATTATATGCATGTAAATAAAAAAACTCACAGTTCGATAAAAGTGCAAACAGTTGAAACAATAAAAAAATCATACATAAATTAAAAACATCAAATAAATTGAACAAAACAAATTCAATAAAATAAATTGAACAAAATAAAAAAGTTAAAGACATTTGAATATCGAACTTTTATTTAGTGTTTATAAACAACTAATTTATGTTTTTCCATCAAAAAACGACAAAATCAAATTCTAATCAAAATGAAAGCCATTTCTAATAACTTCCTGCAATTTATATTTACATAAACTTTCAGTTTGTTTATGCTCGCAAAACTCTAGTCTATGGATTGATTTTTTTGTTTTCAAAACGTTGTATTTCTATATAAGAAATACTGTTTGATATACCTTTTATTTATTAGTTTCCAAAGAACGTCATATATACTTAGCCAAAGGGAAGCCAAGTTTAGATAGTTAACAAATTATATAATTACGTTGTAAAATCAAAATCAAAATCAAAATATTCTTTATTCAAGTAAACTTGTAAACAAGTGCTTTTGAATCGTCAACTTTACTGCTGGTTCGGAAAGCTGTTCCTACCGAGAAGAAACAGCAAGAAACTCGGCGGTTGCTCTTTTTAAAATATAAATCTTAGAACTAGTTACATTTATTTATTACTGTCTTGTACAGGGTAGAAGTGCACCTATATCCACACATCCTTATCATCTAAGTAATCTTCAACAGTATAGTAGGCTTTCTGTATCAGCCTCTTTTTAACAGTGTTTTTAAACTGCTGTAATGGCATGACCAAAATTGATTTCGGAATTTTATTATAGAATCTTATACCCAAACCCACAAACGATTTACGTACTTTTGCTAGGCGCAAAGCAGGAGTCGCAAGCTTATGTCGGTTCCTACTTTGTCTATTATATACATCACCTATCGTTTTATAATTCTTTATATTTTTATATACAAAAATTACGTTATTTAAAATATACTGTGAAGCAAATGTTAGAATACCTGTTTCCTTAAACTTCTCTCGCAGGGAATCACGCGGACTATATTTTGTACATACTATTAGAATATAGCATTTATCTCCCGAGGTTTAAAGGGAATGTTAGTTGGCTGGCTGGTGTTACAGAAAAGGAACGCCGTCCTTTTAATATCTCCGTGAAACGACGAGACATTGGCGACCAATAATGTTGAAACTTCGAACAAATCCAAATATTATAGAACGATTACTGATACGATACTAAATTTTATTATATCATATTGTATCTTTACTTTATCTGTATATGGGAATAAATTAGTTAAGGAGAACAATAATAAAAGTTTATTTTTTTAACGGTCTTTTACTATCATACTAGCGTTGGGGAAAAACTCATTTCAATCCTTTTTCTCTGCTTACTGTATCCATTTTGCTAGTGGCTTTTTTTTATAGAAGCAGGCGTTACTTTGCGGAATTCCATATTACAAGCAATATAACAGAACTAACTACTTTGCTCTAATCCGCACGGGTTAAGTGAATGCATGCAAAGCCAATGTGTATGAAGCAGGCAAAATCTACGCACATAAGGTGTATAAGACATGCAGGACCAGCCACCACATGCACCCCAAGGCGCCTACACCAGCAACAACGAACACAAAAGCAGCACACACACCCACCACCACAATCTCGACGAATATATTGCTAGTGGCTTTATTTAAAAAATTAACAGAATATTTATTTGGGTATTTAAAGTATTCTGGAAAAATATGATCCAAATGCGCGTAAATCAGGCGATGCTATTTGTTCTAGTAAGCTTTTTGTCTATATTTTTTTTGACGCAGGTGTGTGGACGTGCGTCCATCCTTTATGGTATTATGTGTATGGGACAAGCTGCTCGGATACTGTATGGAGTGGGCACCCATCACGCACATTGTGTTAATACACAGGGTGATGCGTGAAATATAACATGATATCACTTATAGTTTAAATAATTTATAGAATTAGGCGTTACTTTGCGGAGATCCATAATACAAAAGTAATAATAAAATTATTTTGCTATAATCCGCGATACACTAAATAGAAAAAATATATAGTGCTAAATGTATAGTGGACTATACGTTTTTTCATACCCGTTACATGCAGGATTCGTAAAAACATATGCACAAACCTCCACCACTTCCACCACAATACACAAGCACTACACAGGTTCACTATCACAAACTCAACAATCGTTTCGCCCCGCAACCGAAGCATCATCAGGAGATAGACTCCACGACAAAATCGCAAAGCGTTTTTTTTTTCTATTTACTGTATCGCGGATTATAGCAAAATAATTTTATTATTACTTTTGACTTATAATTTAAGAGGTTTTTTTGTAATTCATTATAATATTCTGTGTGAGTAATATATATGAAAATTTGTAAATATTAGTGGCTTATATAACCGGCTAACATCTATATACATAAATATAATTTGCTGTTTGTTAGTGCCGCTAAAATTCGAAAACGGCTAGACCGATTTGGCTAATTTTGGTCTTTAATTTATGAAAGTCCAGGGATGGTTTAAAAGTTGAGTAAATGTGATAAAAGTGTTAAGAATTAAAAAAAAACAACAATTTTTCGTTAGAGACAGGGATGGTCCATTATCATTCTATACATATTATAAAACAAAGACCCAAAAGCTGTCTGTCTGTATGTGGTCGATTTTCTCATAATCTACTGACGGATATCTTTAGAGTTTTTATTTAAAGATAGTACAATTCTTGAGAAAGGTTTCAGTTAGTAGTACATCAAGGTTTTACGTAAACTTTGTGACGGACTGATTTAACGTGGACGAAAAAATTAATGAAGGTAACTTAACACTTAAATCACCTTTAGTTATGGAATATATGCAATCTATGTATGAGTCATATTAGAGATAAGACTAAAAATAAAAGATCAAAAAGTAACGTGCATTTTCACTATTAAAAGTTATTTTAAATATATTTTGATACCTACTTAAATTTTGTACATATATTCATTATCACACATCGAAATAGAAAAACATTATGACTTCTGTTTAATGTGACATTCTTTAAAGTTAAGTTAAACATTGAAATGATATAAACAACAGTATTTTCATAAGGTTTTGAATTGAAGATGTCAAATAAACTCTGATGTATGAAAATTACACTTTTAAATGTTTTACCTCTAAATGTCATTTGGAATACCTATTTTTATATAAGACTTAAATACCTACTACACACAAAATGTATTTTATTGTATATAAAATCCAAAAAAATTATAAAACTCATTCAATGATAAGCTTTAACTATAAGTACCTATATATAACATACTAATAAAACTGTCTGGATATCTTTGTTAGCAATTCAACTACTATTTTATCACAAGTTAAAATTACATCCAAAATTCTTCTATCATCATAATAATTATAATAATCAAGCAATATAACAGAACTAACTACTTTGCTATAATCCGCACGGGTTAAGTGAATGCATGCAAATCCAATTCACGACAAAAATCGAAGTGAAGCCTATCCTCCTGATGATGCTTCGGTTTCGGGGCGAAACGATCGTCGAGATTGTGGTGGTGGGTGTGTGTGCTGCTTTTGTGTGCGTTGTTGCTGGTGAATTGCGCCTTGGGGTGCATGTGGTGGCTTGTCCTGCATGTATAAGGTGCGTAGATTTTGCCTGCTTCATACACATTGGCTTTGCATGCATTCACTTAACCCGTGCGGATTATAGCAAAGTAGTTAGTTCTGTTATATTGCTTGTAATATGGAATTCCGCAAAGTAACGCCTGCTTCTATAAATCATTCTATAAATCAATTATAATAATAATTACAATTGACATCAGTGGTTATTATTATAATTAATACTTATTAATTTTAGCTAAGTATACCAGTTATTTATAATCACCCTGTAGATACGTGCCATATATAAAAATATTCACATTAAATACACGATTTAAAAGATTTTTTTACGAAATAGTCAATGGTATTCAGGGGCCCTATGCCCGAGTACTTTGGGGTCACTTTTTGGAGATTATTCGCATTGTGTTTCGGGGACGAAAAAGTTGTACAAAGAGTCTTAAGCCCTGTTGACTGACCGACGACTTTTTCAAAATAACGGTGGATTAAACTAGGATATATTTCACATCTTGATTTTTGAAATGACCACTGTCTGATAGAGATCTAAGTAATGAAGATGTATGTGTTGATGGAACGTGAAATTGGTTTTTTTGAAGACTGAAAACTCAATTGTGCAACAAATTGTTTGTTTGCCACGTGTGCGAACAGATGATAGCTACATTTGCAGTTATCTTTTATAACTGAAAAGATAAGGATATAGAATTACGTTTCACCAAAAACAGCTTACTAAAATTTACATTGATAAAACGTTTTGAATTTTCTACACATTATTCGTCCGCTGAATATTTTGTAGTTATTTGGTTTAATGCAAACGTTAGTATGTACATTTTAATACAATTACTCATATAAATTATTATATTAAAATTTGAATAAAGGTAGATTAAGTATAAAAGTGGCTAAAGAATGGTATTTTTTAGTTATATGAATAATATAATACTTACGATTAGCATAAGAATACTTATATAACTAAATAAATTAATATTCTAACAAAATTTACAATAAATGGAATGAAATGTTTATGTTCTAATGGCCGTGTGGTATCCGGCAGAATAGAATACACCACCCTCCTTTCTTACCGAGGTGTCGTAAGAGGCGACTAAGGTAAGTTGACCCGCCGTGCGGTAACCGGCTGAGTCGAATAGGCCACCCTCATTTCTTACCGAGGTTTCGTAAAAGGCGACTAAGGCTAGTCGCCCCGCCGTGTGATATCCGGCTGAGTAGAATAGACCACCCTCATTTCTTACCAAGGTGTCGTAAAAGGCGACTAAGGTAAGTCGACCCGCCGTGTGGTATCCGGCTGAGTAGAATAGACCACCCTCATTCTTACCGAGGTGTCGTAAAAGGCGACTAAGGTAAGTTGACACGCCGTTTCGTATCCGACTGAATAGAATAGATCACCCTCATTACTTACCGATTTGTCGTAAAAAGTGACTAAGGTAAGTTGACGTCAGGCAGGCGGCGTCGTAAAGTACCTAGCCAATTCATATAAAAACTTTTAAAAACATGTTGTGCCGACCCCACATAGAGTGGAATAAGGGCAGGAGAATGATGATACAATTTCCAAAAAAGATATCAATAGGCGTTTAGTACCATAATAAGTATTTTGTAAAGTATCATTTAATATCGGTTTAAAAATTACACGCCCTTAACATAAAAAAGGAGATAAAAAGCACCCCACAGTTTTTAAAGTTGACCTCTTTTTATGTGGGGTCTTTTTATGGAACAAGGGTAGTTGACAGAGCGATATAATAAGTAAAGGTAAAATTAGTTACCTTTTTGTGGTAAGTAAAAAATGATGTTGGGGGCCATGAAGTTAGTACTGGGATTAGTGAAAGTGATAAGTGCTAATAACAGTGTCATATAGTTATGTGTAGCACAAAATAAAGTTATAATACATACATATTACAACTATAGTTAAAAAACCTTTTAACAAAATTTCATATCCCTGCTGTTAACAGGGCTTTCCAGGTCTGGAACCAGTCCTGGCAGCATCAGCAGGATGCTCAATCTTCAATTGAGTCGCAATAAGAGTTCATGGTAGGCCTGCTGGTCATGCTTATCATAAACATACATTGTTATCGGGACTAGATCAGTATATAAAATTTCGGCACAATCGAACATTAGGAAGTGTGTCATATTTAACAGTGTTGAATGAAAACTTTTATAATATATATAATAATATAAATTGGTTTGTTTGTTTCTAGTTTTTTTATTATTACTTATCTTTTATTATATCTATAAGTTACTTGTGTAGTGTGTTGGCACAAATAAAATTATTTTCTTTTTTTTGTAATAAAACGAAGTCTACAAAAAACAATTTTCTCAAAAATCTACTAAACAGATTTTTGTACGGTTGTCAACAAAAAAATTGTGCAATTCTTGGTGAAGATTTAAATTAGAGGAGGCTGTAGATCAACATGTAGGCTAGTTTTATCTTAGAAGTTCCGCGGGAAATAACTTTGTGACGCACTGATTTCCACGCGGGCAAAGCTGTTAAGCACAGCTAGTTATGTATAAAAAAAGCTCATGCTAAAGGCCTCATAGTCTCACACTATTTCAGCGGGTGATGGAGCGATGCATCTCTAAGCGATGAACTCGGGAATGAGGAGATTCGCAGTAGAACCAAAGATACCGACTTAGCTCACCGTGTTGCGAAGCTGAATTGGAGATGGGCGGGGTACAGAGTGTGGAGAACTGATGGGCATTCAGGTCTTAAGGTGTTGGAATGGGGACCCTGCACCGGAAAACGAAGCATCGGTAGACCCCTTACGAGGTGAGCTGACGAACTCAAATGCTGGCGGAGAGTCTTTGAATCCAAGCGGCAAAATATCGTGTCGTGTGGAGATAACTGGTAAATGATGGATACAAAGCAAAAGTTACAAAGAATCTCTATGTCTACTTATATAGGTAACTTTAATAGTGAGACAATTCATAGAAACGCAGCATCGGTACTAATAAATCTATACTTATTATAAAGCAAAGTCCCAAAAAGCTGTCTGTCTGTATGTAATCGATTTTATCAAAATCTACTGAACGGATTTTTGTACGGTTTTAACCAAAAGATAGTGCAATACTTGTGGATGGTTTAGGTAAATAGTACATATCGGTATTGTGTAAATTGTGTTGAAGAGATCGCACTTGTGTTAAAAAACTTGCTTGCTGAGAGCTTTAGTCGCGTGCGTTGCGTAAACCATCAGAGATACGCTAAAGTTACGTACTAGAGAATTATAGATCTATAAAAATACTACAAAAAAGTCCGGAATGGCATGTATCTGTCTCTAACTGTTAACTCACAAAAACTACTTTTATGTTTAAAAGTTTCGAAAATTCGGGAGAACTTTCGATAATCACTGAATTCCACGCGGGCGAAGCAGTTGTTGGTATAGCTAGTCTTGTATATAAAATTCTCGTGTTACAATGTTACTTACCATTTTTCTTAATGCGATAAGGCAACCGCTTGGCTACAATCTCGCCTGATGGAAAGCGGAAGATGCAGCCTAAGGTGGACCTCGCTTGCCAATGTAGTGCCTATTTACTCCGTACCATACTCCTTCGAAACGGCTTGACCAATATTTATGAAATTTTATATACATATTCGGTAAGTCTGAGAATCGACTACTAGCTATTTTTCATACTACATGCACTATAACAGAATTACCTTGCTATAATCCGCACGGGTTAAGCGAATGCATGCAAAGCTAATGTGTATAAGCAGGCAAAAATTTACGCACCTTACACATGCAGGACAAGTCACCACATGGACCCCAAGGCGCCTCCACCAGCAGCAACGCACACAAGCAGAACACACATCCACCACCACAATCTCGACGATCGTTTCGCTCTGAAACCGAAGCATCATCAGGAGGATAGGGTCCACGACAAAAATCGTAATGCGCCGCGCCACTCATACAAGCAGTCTTAAATAGTTCAACCTCCACCACTACCCTCCCCTCCGAACACATGTAGCAAAACAGAATTGGACACATTTACTTGCTCGTTAATTAAGTGGCCATTGTTATTTTTTATTATTTCTTGTTATTATTTTTATTTTTCATGTCACTAACTGATAAGGGTTATAACATTTTTTTTTATTTTTTGGACAAAATTTTATACTTCTTTTACACCAAAAATTCCCCAGAAATAATTTATAAAAAACAAAATGTGTCCAGTCAGCTAGTATCATCTATATTTTTACTAATCTAATTAAAAATTGTGTATATTACTGAAACTGCGATTAAACTAATTAAACTATTATTTGTGTACCGCAAACATAGAATTATCGTAGCGTGGGTGAAATAAAAAACGTGCAATAAAAAACTATAATTGCTTCACATTAGGCGAGTTTATAATCTGCTTAACCTATTCCGGTATTCGAACGAATGTTTTATTGATATTAAATATGGATTCTTAACTAGGGTCTGACATAATATGACTTAAAAACTAAGCCTAATCTAATGTAAGCGAGCCCGTCTAATTTCAGCCTGTGCACTTTTAACAAGGGATCCTAAAATTTACAAATAAGAGTGAAGTGCATAAAAAATCTAATTACTTTTCATTGATTCGCAAACACACATGCATTGTTTATTGTGACGGCGTTGATGATTATTTTCTATTCACTTTATTGCGGATTATTGTACTCATTTCGTTACTAAAAACAGAAATGCATTGCTTGACAGCGTCGTTCGCAACCTCACTACTTAATTTCATATGTTACAAACATGTTGTCACATGAATCGGCTACATATTTCACGACCGGCCGCCAGCCTGACGTCAACTTACCTTAGTCGTATTTTACGACCCCTCTGTAAGAAAGAGGGTGGTCTATTCTGCTCAACGGGATACTACATGGTGGCTCAACTTACCTTAGTCGCCTTTTACGACACCTCGGTAAGAAAGAGGGTGGTCTATTCTACTTGGCCGAATACCACACGGCATAAACAAAAAAAAAATATCTTAGAAGAGAATTTTTGTATTCATATTTTAATAGAAGATTTACTTATTTATTTAAAACCTGATTACCGCAAACAATTATCCGTGCGTGTAATAAAAGGTGCTTGGTGAAAAAAACCACCAAGTGAATTAGGGGAGCATAAAACGTGCTTAACAATTCCAGCTTTTTTGACACTCGCGTGCGTGTTTTTATTCCAGGGCGTGTAATGTCAGGCGTGTTTCCGGAAACAGCGACCCTCTTTAAGATTTCAACGAGCGTTTCTTTTACAATTAAAACATGTTTTGTTACTCTAACCATGGGGTGTTTTTTATTTGACGCGTGACTGTATGGTTTAGATAAACGGATCACTGATTTGACTATTAAAGCACAATAATATTGAATTTCTTTTTAAAATGGGCGTTCGGTAAACTTATTTTTTACTCATTTATTATAGGTACACAGGAAAGTCAGAGTCATCATCAGAGAGACAGACTTTCGAATTTATAATATTCTTTTTCCATAAAAGCTGTGATAGCCCAGTGGTGAGACCGTGCGATCCTTTCGAGGGGTCACGGTTTCAAACTCCGGGCAGGCACCAATTAGTTTTTCTGTTAAAACTTAAGTGTCTAATCGATAATTGCAATTTATCACACGCTTGAATCGATGAAGGAAAACATCGTGAGGAAGTCTGCGTATCTCTAGAGTATTCGGGGATATGTGTGACCTACCAATCCACATTGCAGGAGCGTGGTAGATTCTAACCCCAACCCTTTTAACTAAACATGAATTTGGGAGGCTTATGCCCAGAAGTGGGAAAATAACAGGCCATTCCTTTTTTACATCTACACTGATATTTAAAAAATTAGGTCATTGTGTTTCTTACATACCTATCACCTATCTATACATACCGGATTCATGGAGAGTGAATCAACAGGTTGTTATCACTATCATAAACATACTATATATAAAAATACTAACTAACTTCATCCTAAGCTTTACTGTAAACTTTTAGCTGTTTTTATTGTCGTTATCTGTTGCGGAACTTAGATGTTAATCGCTCCGTGTAAAAACAGGTAGCCTGATAAAGCGGGCCAATTATTTCTTAGAATTCTCATTAACTATAGCTTTAAAAAGAACTGTTTGAAATCTTAAAAAAATTACACGTGCCATAATATTTTTTTAACAATTACGACATCACTGGGTGGTACCCGCATGTTCTTCTTTGTCAAGCGAATGACATTGGACATATTTATGTCTCTTCATGGGATCACCACAACACAAGGTCTTGTGCCGCTTGAATGCAGCGGCTCCCTGCGACCTTTTTGAGGTCGTTAGTCTATCTCGTAGGGGGTGCGTTTACAACACTGCATTTTCCCGTGCAGGATCGCCATACCAATACCTTAAGACTTCAATGCCCATCGGTTCTCCGCACTATGCGTCCCGCCCATTATCACTTCAGTTTCGCGACATATTGAGCTATATAGGTGAATCTTCTTCTACGGATCTTCTCATTTCTGTTTTGATCACATAGAGATACTCCGAGAATAGCACGCTACATCGCCCGCTGAGTGACTCTGAGCCCCTTATTCTTCTTCTCTCTTCTTATGAGGCCCCATAGTCATAGTTAAAAAGTATCCTCAATGATGCAATATATGTCTATATGGTGCCCAGGTTTTAAAGCTTTAATTGTGCTAAATTTCATAAATATTTGTCAATAAAAGCGTGACAGACTTCCGTATTTATAATATTAATAAGGATCTTATCTTATCTAAGCTCGGGGACGCCTGTCGGTACAGGATGGGCGGTCAATGGTTACTGAAAATATTATTTTGCTATAATCCGCGATAAACCGGATTATAACAAATATTATCGCGGATATAGCAAAATATAGTTTCAGTACTTTTGTTATATGGACGATATAAGTATAGAACTCGGCATTAAATAATACATATCGATGTTTGGAACGAAACAGACGGCCAGTTCGGTTTCGTAGAGCGCTGTCTCTGTCACTCAGTTAGTATGTGACGTTTCGCACGGGTTCGTCAGTCTGTGCGACAGAGACAATGCTCTATGAAGCAGAACTAGCCGATTTTCTCTCTCTAAGCCTCGATGTGCATTATTACTGCCGGGTACTATAACACTTATTTTATAAAATACGTATAGTACACGGCATTAAATAATGCACATCGATGTTTAGAACGAAACAGTCGGCCAGTTTGGTTTCGTAGAGCGCTGTCACTGTCACTCAGTTAGTATGTAATGTTTCACACGGGTTCGTCAGTCTGTGCGACAGAGACAATGCTCTATGAAGCAGAAACTAGCCGATTTCTCTCTCTAAGCCTCGTTGTGTATTATTTATTGCCGTGTACTATCCCCAGTGATTCTAATCTTACGAGCGAGTACATGGGGCACTCAGACTATAGACTACAAACCATAAAAACTCGTGAAGATACTAAAATTTGCATGTCACATATATGACTAAACATGTTGCTACTAAATGTTGCTAATATCTTGTTCCACCTTTTGTTACCATGTTTTTGGCAAATAAATTAATTTGAATTTGAATTTTTAATTTGAAAACTCGTTTCTTCCTCTCCAGGAATAAAGGAATTACTCGTAGTATGGATAAATTTGTCACTAAATTAAACATTTCATTATGTACACTGTAATCTTTGATTACCCATTAAAAATATTTTTTACCATATACCTACGCTGTCAAAATCTTGTTATTAAGAGAAAATGATACAATTTCATAATTTCCCGCAACAAGTCCGATATTTAATGATTCATGATATATGTTCTGTAGATGAACACCTAATCATACTTTTATTTCTTATGGTGAATAAAAAAAGTACATTTAAAGAAATAAACAAAACTTCTCGCCATACAACGGGGGGTTTGTATTGTTTTTATCTACCAGCCCTTACTAAACGTAATTCTAATGGTGGCCTGGATTTATAACAGACACCTTTAGAAAGCTGTGACAGTCCAGCGGTGAGACCGTGCGACTCTTTCGAGGGGACCTTTGGTATAAACCCCGGGCAGGCAACAATGAGTTTTTCTATTTAAAGTTATGTGTCTAATTGATAATAGAAATTTATCACACGCTTTTCGGTGAAGGAAAACATCGTGAGGAAACCAGCATATCTCTGTAGAATTCTAGGGATATGTGTAACCTACCAATTGGAGCAGCGTGCTAGGTATTAGCTCCAATCCTTTTCTCCGATAAACGGAGAGACGATGCCTATGCCCAGCAGTGAGATAGTAACAGCCTATATATACTTTTACTTTACTTTTTTTTATACAGGAAAAAACCCCATATGAGTACCGCCGCCCGACTAAAACGACCTGTGTGCTCCACCACGCTGCCGATGGCAAGGACAGGATATCGTTGTACACATTGCCCCTATCCCCGCCGAACTTTGATCCCAAAGAACACTTCCTCCTGGTAGGGACCCCACAAAAGAGAAGTCCTCCACCGCTAACCGGTGCATCAGGAGCACCAGATGCACCGACCGACCGACGGGACCTGTAAGCCAGGCGTCCGATATACCTTGTTCGGAACACCCGAAGGTTCCCTGTCAGGGCGGCAAACGATGGGCTTGGGCAAGTCGCTACAGAAGATTTTCTTGCTGCTGGCGAGTTTTCTTCTTTCTGGATTCAATAATCCAGAACAAAAGTTCCCGGAACCGCTCCGCCTTACCTTTACCTTAACAAAAACATCCTCCGTCGATTAGAAATTAAATTTACATCTTCTTTTAAAAAAGAATTTTCTTTTAGAAAATATATGAAAAAATAACGTTTTTTTTATATTTATTTTTTAAAATTAACCTATATCTCAACTCCGTAGTCAGAATCCCAAGTCCAATTCAAAATGCTACAGAGTAGACTTTAATTATTGAAATTAAAATAGATAAAGAATAGTACAAAAACTCGTGTGTGAAATATAGAAAAAATTTGCTCATTTGCACAACGTTATTAAAATATAATACGAATTAATTTTATAATTAGCACACACATTTTTTGGTCTTCGGTCTGTTATATTATTTATAATTTATACGTTGTGGGATGAATGCATAAATAGGCATTATAAATAATGTACAGGTAATGAGTAAAGAATTATAAATTGACTTTGGAGTATCTGTGAAGCTATTTATTTATTTATGGATCTTTAACAGCATTCCACGATAAATCATCCAACATATATCCCATTAAGTTTAAATGATATATGTAGTACCAATTATAGAAAAACACATCATTCTTAAAAAAAACAACAATAATTTATTAAATATTCGTTTTCATGTTAAGTTAGCCTTTAGACTTGCTTTAGAGACAGTGGAGATTCTTAGAGCTGTGGCGCGAATACTTTGTTACAGGAGATGTTTGCGAAACAATATTAAATAATTAACGAAAATCTTTGTTTTTCATCTGGTTTGTGAGAGATTCGGTAACTATCTTCTGCTCTCGGAGAAGGTTCAGTTTTAAATTTCCAAATTCCATTTAGAGATATTAAGCCCAAGCTACTTGCTATTATAGTTGTAGAGTCCTTCTCTCAATAAGCTCTATCGAGTGATAAAATGTTTCTTATCCAATGGTTATTTTTGAGGTGGAACATTAAGGATTCATGCTTGCTCGGGACGCAAAGTGTTCCTTTACACTGTTAAGAGATAAATACGCAATCGTGACGTATTTACTCTACCAGGAAAGGTTCATAAGGAGTTTTGGTGTAAAAACATCTTACAAATACTTTATACGAGAACGATGCTACTGCTAGTGGTCTTGTATAGTTCTCTTGACAGTTTCAGACAATATTCAAATTGTCTATGTATTTAAATACTTGGGCTGCAACATTTATAATATTAACTTTAAATACCTTTAATTGGTCTACAGATGCTAGTTTTTTAATTATAATATAAGTAATTCTCATATTTTGTTTAATTTTAATGAAAACAAAAAAATACATGAAAAATCAAGCTAATTTGGAACTCAAAATATTCCCGGATATTAATATATTGTGTTTAATTTTTAATTATATATTATATCTCATTTACTCTCAGGTAAACGAGTATAATAGTTATTAAGTATAGTCAATTAAGACTTCAATTTTTAATTTCCGAGTTTCACCAGATGCATTGACCTATGTACGAAAACGAGAAGTATAATAGAAAAATGACACAAAAATGGTTAAGCAAACAAACTTATGTGAAGAAAACAATATTACCATAGACTTCCTTATATTTTAATTGGCATATTTTTTAACCGTTCAAGGCAATTTATGATTTGCTTTTACTTTATATCGGCATAATAAAATAATGTTACATTCCGACTTATGGCTAAGAAGATTCATGATGGATGAAATATTTGATTTTTCTTTTCATTCATTCTTTACAATTCCTTAAAAGAATAGATTTATAAGTTTTATACATAATGTTTTATATAGCTAGTGGCGGATTTAACTTTAATCCAAGTTTGTATCCCATTTACGTATTGAAGACCTTCAACGTGTGTACTCTATACCTACCATAAATCAGAAAATAGTCAACATTTTTTTTTCAAAAAGATTCAGACAATTAAATTAAGACAATAGGTTCTTAATATTTTATTCTTTTAGCTATTATTGTGGACACAAGACAAACGCAAACTTTTCAGTGTTAAAAATCAATTTTAAAAATTGTACCGGTGAGATAAATATTCTTAGTGGCCCGTTAGTTTATACTCGCCATAGAAAACGGTCCTAACTAAACAAAATTAATGCCATTGTTCATTAATCAAGTTAAAAGGATTTCGTTCGCAAAAACTGTCGGATGACCAACCCTTTTTTTATCCCGCAGCCGAAAATACCGTTGTCCCTGTAATATATAGAACATTTCATTGTTTTTGGTATAAGCTTTTTACGATGGCCGAAGAAGTCGGCTCCTGCCCTTTTGTCGTCGCACTAGAGTAATATATTTGCATATTGTGACCGGATTTGCATTTTGTTTGTGAAACGAAGGACTTTTTTTTTGTTACTTACAAAGAGTTGTGTTATAAAATGCAAATCAACAACAAACTGTCTTTTTGATGTTGAATTTGTCATTGTCGTCTTTTGAGTTTTATGGGGAATTAGGTACATACAGCTTTGTGCGTACGGCAAGGGTTGTTGTTTTTATAATAAAAAATAATACACCTTTTGATACGTTTTGAATAATTGTGTTAAGCAACATTTGGTTACAAATTTTTTGAAAATGGAATTTATTTCTTTATTTCCTGCTTTTCTTTTAGTTTATTGTAGAGAGAGAGAATCGGGCCGATTATTTGCCAAAAAGCGAAAGTGAGAGGGCAAATGATCAAGGGTAACAACATTTGACGATAAGAGAAAGAGTAGGAGGGCAAGTGCTGCCCTGTAAAAAAAAGATGTCTGCTTATGCGGATTAGAAACATACATAAAAAAAGCTGGTCGTTTGTTCGTTTAAAGACAGGGAAAGACGGGAGAAATGGTGGCCGAATATTTGACGAAAAGAGAAAGACAGAGTACAAGCTCTTCTATGTAATAGTGTGTAATAAGTGATAGAATATATAGACTTATGTTAATTACCCGGAATTTAAAACATTTTCCTTGTACAATATTATCTTCAAAACAAGAGTACAAACAAGGGTATCTTCTTCCTAGATTCTATTACAGTATTTACATTGGATGAGATTGTTTCTAAGATCTGAACAATTATCTATACAAACAAATTACAAAAGCCGTCTGTATGTATGTCACTAATTTTATCGGAATCTACTAAACGGATTTTTATACGGTTTTTCCTCAAAGATAGTGCGATTCATGAGAAAATTTTAAATTAAAAGTAAATTACGGTTTTATGTAAATTTACTGCAATACATACTGGCGAAGACATGAGCAGAGCTAGTTAAATATAAATGCCGTTACACGGGCTAAAGATTAATACTACTTTATGCCTAAATTCTCCTTACTGTGTACAGTAAAAAAATTTGGTTTCAAGTTTTACTGTAATTACAAAAAAACAGCACATTAGCTATTAATGCAAACAATACATCCATACATTATTATTAATTAATAGCGCTGAGATGAATACTTAATTTATGTAAATTGTATCTTGGGGTTTCTTTAACATCTCCTAATTACGTTAATTTTTTATCTGGATTACATAAAGTAAGTATCTTTGGTTTTTATACATTTTGTTAAAAGATAATACAGTTGGTAAACTATCGGTAATAATATCGCTTAAACATTTCAAATCATCATCATCCTCCTTTTTTTATTTTTTTTTATACAGGAAAAAACCCCTTATGGGTACCGCCGCCCGACGGGGACAAGCGGCCATTATGTCCGCACCAACTAAAACGACCTGTGGCATCCACCATGCTGTCGATAGCAAGGACAGGGTATCGTTCTGCACATTGCCCCCATACCCGCCAACAGCTCTGATCCCAGAGAACACCTCCTCTGGGTAGGGACCCCTCAAAAGAGAAGTCCTCCTCCGCTAACCGGTGCATCGGGAGCACCAGATGCACCGACCGCCTCGGGGATCTGTAAGCCAGGTGTCCGATATACCCCGTTCGGAATGCCCGAAGGTCCCCTATCAGAGTGGCAAGCGATGGGCTTGGGCAAGTCGCTACCACCTGGACTCGCCAGCGGCAAGTTGGATTCAGAACAAAGGATCCAAAAAAAATCTTTGGTTAACAATAATGATCTGCCCGTACGATACAACCAAATCATGATGGTAAACCTACAGATATTGATTCTGAGGTCTGCGCGTATGGAGTCACGTCTCCAAAGTTATGATAAGAGTTCGTTTTTAGGAAACAGTTACAATCACAGTGTGTTTAGACGAATCATATTTGTTTTGTTAATGTTTGTAACCCAAATAAATTAAATAATTACACCGATACATACGACCATTTTTGTTATGTTTACTAATTGATAGTGTATTTTTTTAATCTAAAATATGTCGACTGTGAGAGAGGCAAACACAAAATGCATTCAGACCAAATAAAACAAACTTATGAGTTTAGGTATACAATTTTAATAAACTGAAACTGTAGATAGACTACGTCTGAATCACTTGTTTCTACTGCGTTTGCGTACTATTTTTAGATGTGGAATGATTTCACCTTTTTTTTTGATAGTCATCTATAAGAATTTTCATATAAATAGGAAATACAGACATTATTAAAATTAATATACACGTTATCACTGCTTTTTTAGCATGTATACAGTAGATACTTCAATGTGTAACATTATGTTTACATATTCTAATCTATATTTGAAATACCACAAATTTACACAGTGTATTTAGGGCATTTATCTGATTTTAGTGATAAAATCCTTAATCCTAATGGTAAAAATATTTATAAAAGTAGTCTGCCTGGTTATTTTTCCACTGCTGGGCTTTCCTCCTGTCGTTCTGTAAATATAAAGCGTACGGAACGTATGCGCTACACCACCTTTACACAAAATATTATTTTGCAGATATCTTTCGTACGAGTATTTTTATACAAAGAACAAATTTAAAGAGCATTTTTGTACAAAGAAATATTTTACTTATTTATAAACTTTATTGACCAACTACAATATATGCACATATAAATAATTAAACAAAAAAAATATCAGAAGTTTATTTTTAGTCTATGTCATATTATATATTTTGAATTTCGAATCACATTTGGAATCAATGCAATAATTGAACTGCGTAAAAGGATTATATTTAAGAGTGTATTTTTAATTTCCATCAATAACGACACAATGAAATTGCAATGTTACGACAAAAGATTTTTTCGCGCGTTAAAGATGGTCTACGGTTTTTTTTTGTGATGATCACTGGAATAACATTTAAAATGGTATGCATGTGGCTGTAAAGGGACAGAATAAGCAGGTAGGTTCGGTACTCGCGTTTTTGCATTTCCTTTCCACGCTTTTTACAATAAAAACTTTCTTTTAAATAAATAATCCCGACATCGCTTGACAGGGTTTCATAGTAAAATAATAATTACTTCATGTTCGGCTTTTTAATTTTTTGTATCAGACTTTTGTATCTAATGTAACAAACAGATAGGCACTAAAATATCCTTTTTAATGTTTTACATGAACTTCCTTAATATTAAGTTAACAGGAATAAGCATAACTTGGTAAATTTTTGTCCGTGATAAAACGATTGTTAAATTATTTTACTAACAAAAGGGAATACTAGAAAAAATGTATAAAGCGGGATCACTATTAACTTTCTTTTTCTTTTTTAGGAGAATATATCGTGCACTTAGTATTAAACTGACTTAATTCAGAATTTTTTTGTGACCAATTGCAATAAAGCGTAGCGTAGCACTTATAAAACTCTTGAGTGGAAAAGAGACCTATAACTGGTAAGAGCAAGAAAAAAGTATTTTTTTTAATTTGTAGCTTGGTGTCATAGATGAAATAAGGATTACAATGTATCTAAATAAAATAAGCCAAATTTTTAATTAGGTCACTTTAATGCTAAGCGAACGATATATTTGTTATTATCGCACATTATACCAAAATAATTCGAAACACTGTTATCATCTCATTTCCCCTATTAAAATATTTAAATACAAAACGTATTATACGTGAATGTAAGTCGGTAATAGAGCTACCTTATCATCATCCTCCTGCCCTTATCCCACTCTAAGTGAGGTCGGCACAACATGTTGTCATATGATTTGGCATCGTATATTACGACGGCCGCTCAACTTACCTTAGTCGCCTTTTACGACACCTCGGTAAGAAAGGAGGGTGGTCTATTCTTCTCAGCCAGATACCACACGGCGGAATGGAGCTACCTTATGTCGTCAGAAAATATAATATATCAACTGAAAATATTATACTTTACTATGTATTATCATCATTCATCATTCTCCTGCCCCTATTTCACTCCAAGTGGGGCCGGCTCAACATGTTCTAAACAGAAGTAACATGATTTGGCTAGGTATTTTACGACTGGCCGCCTGTCTTAGTCGCCTTACCTTAGTCGCCTTTTGTGGCACCTCGGTAAGAAATGAGGGTTGTCTATTCTATTCAACCGGATACCACACGGCGGGTCAACTTACCTTAGTCGCCTTTTTCGATACCTCGGTAAGTAATGAGGGTGGTCTATTCTACTCAGCCGGATACCACACGGCGGACATTTAAATATGTATAATAGAGACAAAGGAGTACAGGATATAGTGGCTAAATAAGTAGACGAAATGGATATAAATACATCACAAGTATATATTACTGTATACAAATGATATATATGCATCAGAAGAGGGTGAAATAAATGCGAGGGCGCTGTGCAATAAATTTGCCGGGCCTCATTTGAATTTCCAATCCGTACGTTTATTTACGGGGTGAAAGACGTTTCGTTTTCTAGAAAAAGAAATAGAATTGGACAAGATATATATTGTGCCTATAAGAGATATGTTATTAAAACGAATATCTTATAACAATGATTAAAATAATTTATTTAATTTATTGGTCTTTTATTGTTATTAATTACCGAGGTGGCGTAAAAGGTGACTAAGGTAAGTTGATGTCAGGTAGGCGGCCGGTCGTATAATACCTAGCCAAATCATGTTTAAAACATGTCGAGCCGACCCCACTTAGTGTGCGATATGGCCAGGAGAATGATGAGAATGATGATTGTTATTAATTAATTATTTTAATTTTGAACTGTACTTATTTATATATGCGATTGATTGTATTGAAATCTTAACGCATGATGAGTGAATGAATAATAAATCTTTTATTGCATACCACATAAATAATACATAACACTAGGTACATATTTCTAAGTCTATTATCATATCGCAACATATCGATCTCTTCCAGACAACCAGCGGATATAGGACATACCTATGGACACAAGGTAAGTATGATGTATTCAATGTATAACCAATATATTACATGCACATTCACATATAAAATATATCATACACATACGTAAATAAACGAATTTGCTTTTAAATGCATATATGAATGTAGTAATTTAATTGTAAATTGTGTCTATCTATTATGCTTTAAACGCATTCGCGCATTGGTTCGCTACAACAAATAAAAAAAGTATATTTACAATTTACTATGATGTTTGCTTTGCGGCGAAGTAAACATTTAAGTAAACCTAAATATCTCTCGAGAAGCAAATATAATATTTTTAGATTAATTTCCAGAAATTTCTATTAAAGAATTATCAGGAAATATTCTACATTACATAGGTTACAAACGTGTCTAGTTAATTTTGTTTTTGGATATTGTAAAACCTATAAAATACTACGTAGGGATATTAGTACTAGTTTTTATTTTTAAATATTGCATTGAATATTTTATTTTATTCTCATCGGTTTCATCGCTCTTACAAAGAACCTGTTACTAGCAACTTTTAACTAATCACGTTTAGAAACAGTAGAGTAGATAGAATGTATTTGATAACAACATGTCTATATTAAGTATAGATTTTTGTACTTTTGTTCCTAATAATGTCTGTTCCTGAGTTATAGATAAAAGGATAGTTACTAAGATATCGATCTTATGGATTAAGATAAGTATTTTGATACTATTTTATACATTTTTAATTTTTCAAAAATAATTATCTTCAATTTTACATATACCACTACTTTTGATAGATAGATAAATAATTCAACGTACATATTTTTTCTAAAACGTTATAAGCGATGGTAGGAACAGTATTATTTTGTCAAATCTCAAAAAACAAAGACCGAGCCTAGCGGTGAGACCGTACGACTCTTTAGAGACGACATAGGTTCAAACCCCGGGCAGGCACCAATGAGTTTTTCTATTAAAACTTATGTGTCTAATTGGTAATTGCAATTTATCACACGCTTTTCGGTGAAGGAAAACATCGTGAGGAAACCTGCATATCTCTAGAGAATTCTAGGGATATGTGTAACCTACCAATCCGCATTGGAGCAGCGTGGTAGGTCTTAGCTCCAATCCTTCTTTCCAAAAACGGAGAGAAGAGGCCTTAGCCCAGCAGTGGGCATAGTAACAGGCTGTTACTTTTTTTTACTTTACAAAAAACAAACGGAACACGTGTCGCGAAATAATAGACCATCTGCGATGGGAGATTAAGCAAGTGTCGCATTCTTTTCCGAGAAACGTAGAAATCGATTATTATTCAAATAATAAATTTCTGAACGCGCCTCTAGGATTATCTCGGTAAGTTTTTTTTGTTTTTTTTTGTCCATAGATACCGAATGTTATTTTTTTACTATTACGTGTTTTCCTCTACAAAATGTTTTTCATGGACTTAACTTAGTAGGTTTTTTATAGAATTATGATCGCGAAATAAATCTGATAATTATATTGTTAATTCAATTATAAAATGAAGAATTTTTTAGTCGCGTAAATTTTTTCATATAACAAAAAAAACCATTCAATGCTATAGCCAAATTTATCAAAAATGGATCTCAGTATGGCCACTTACTGATCTGGTTATAATTATAGATCTTAAATGGCACTAATAACCTTACTTATACTTGAGTAATCTGATTCTGATAATTCAAAACGTGCACTTAATTGACAATTGATGACAATTTTACTTATTATATTACTATTAATATTTTATCTATTAAATTGGTTGCATCTGGTACGGTATATTCTTTACAAGACGTTTCTTGAACCACTTCAATAAGAGTATCTTGTAACATGGTCCGTTTTATAAAAAAAAAGTTAGTCCATGAGTGGTCATCAAACAACAGCTGTCTTTGAAAAAGAGAGGAAAAAATACGCATATGAGGTTTAGAAGCGTGCCGGCCCAGTACCGCCTCTTATTGCGTTTTTAAGTTCGATTATTTTTTTTATTAAAAGGCGGCTAAGGTGCTTGGCTATGCAGCCATATGGCCGTGGTTTACCATTCAGATAAATGAAAAAATGCCTTAGGTGCTTAATAGGCTAATAAAAAAAAGCTAGCGTATTTTCAGGAAATAACTAGAATTTTACAAGCGCTTCGAATTAAATAATTCATGTACATTTTAAAACTAAGTCGTTCTCAAATTAATTGATTTCAACAAAAATCTGAAGCCAATCTGTGACAGCAATATGAAGGAATACAAAAATTGTTTTAGGCATATTTTGATTAGCAATTTGGTATTTAGAATTCAAATATATAGCTTTAACTTTCTTTATAACTTGCATGCGGCTTCGCCCAGTTCGGCCTCACAGGTGGCGCCCTTAGGACGACGTACCCCGACGCTAGTAGAGCTTCTGCGCTCTACTCTCTGCATTTCGCAACCTCGACGATGCTTCTGCGCTCGCCCGTCCCGCCCGGTGACGCTGTAAAAGCTGTTAGGGCTAACAGCATACAGTCAATTCGAAAAAAAAATCGCCCAGTAGTTTTGTGAGTTAACTATAACAGATAGAGACATGCTGTTGCGGACTTTTTTTAGAGTATTTTATAGATCTACAATTCTCTAGTACTTCACTTTCGTGTATCTCTGTTGGTTTACGTGGTGCACGCGACTAAAGCTCCCTAGAGGAGAGTTTTCTTAAAACATCTTCAACTTCTTGTCACCTACTTTAGAATGTTTCCTAAAAAATCGCGTATGGAAAAAAGAAATACACGATATTTTTCAAACAGAATTCTGACAGGATTAAAAATTGAAGCTTCTAAATTAAAAAAATAATTATTGCAAGAGCTTTTTATTGTTTAATGATTAAAGTATAGGGGATGGGTGTGTGTGAAAAATCACAAATTATCGGTTCGTTTGAGAATAGCATTAAAAAGGTACTTGGAAGCGTTTGCGCCGCCCTTTGATGAGTGATTTATGATAAACATAGATTAATGACGTTTAGGTATTTATATGAAGTGTATGATATTCTTGGTATTGTATCGAAGTAAATCTATTTGCATTTTTTTTATCCACTACTCTATTAATAACCCTATACTTTCGACAAAAGTAATAGTAAAATTATTTTGCTTTAATTCGCGATAAAGAAATGTGGAGTGGAATACACAAGGTTGTGTATAGTGGTGACGGTGGTGGAGGTTTGTGCATGTATTTTTACGATTCCTGCATGTATCGGGTATGAAAACGGATAGTCCACTCTACATTTAGTCATACTCCTTTTGTCCTTATCCCATTCTAAATGGGATCGGCACAACATGTTGTCACATGATTTGGCTACGTATTTTACGACTGGGCGCCTGCCCGACGTCAACTTACCTGAAGCGCCTTTTACGACACCTCGGTAAGAAATGAGGGTGGTCTATTCTACTTTGCTGGATACCACCGGCATTCCAGTCTACATTTAGTATCATGTATATTTTCTACCTACTTTATCACGGATTATAGCAAAATAATTATATTAATACTTTTGTATTATGGATCTCCGCAAAAGAACGCCTAATTCCATAAATTATTTCTGTTTTCGAGTGAGATCTATGTGCCATTAGAACTTATTTGACTTGCAACTATTATTTAAAATTTATTTATCTAAGTTTTATAGTTATTTTTATATTATAGTACCTATTTAGCATATTACCTTGAATTCTTATTCGGAACAATTATATTTTAAAGTGGTGTAAAAAATATCACATCATTAAATAATTCAGAGTTTTAACGTCAATGAAAAATTAAATCTGTTTTTATGAACATAACACTTACTTCTCGCAGCGTGAGTTCATTTTTTTTAAACTAATATTAATTCCAATAAATTTATTTAAATGTTTCAAGTTCGTGCAATTTGTTAAAGTATAAATATTATGATAGCAATAATAAAGTATTAATTTTAATTAATTGCGAACACGTTATGTTGATGTGGTTATACCTTTATGTAAAAAAAAAATATAATAATATATAGCGTTTGTATCGTATGTGATATAGCGTATAAACGCTGTGATAGTCGAACTGTGAGACCTTGGGCCTATCTCTAGTCATGGGTTCAAGCCCCGGGTAGCCACAGTGAGTTTTTATTTATCTATTCATAAAAGGCTTACTAAAAATCATATACGTTAACAAACTAATTAAACATTCAACATATAATCTTGCGTATATGTTTCTAAACTATAGGCCCGCACATAATTTACTTGAAATTTCCAACAATTGATGCAAATTAGCCCAAAAATAATTACTTTAGCAAATATTTTTAGGAAATGTGGAAAGTTCCTATATATATAATAATAAAAATCTAAAAACTTCAACACTTTATAGATTATTAAAGTAAAATGTACATAAAAAATGTACAAAATAAAATAAATTTTCTGAAATGATGATATTTTAATTTTGATATATTTTGCTATAATCCGCGTTTCATAGTTTCTATACTATGAAATTTCACAAAGTAACGTCTTCTACAAATTATGTTTTTATTTGATACTTTACGATTTATGAGTAAGACACGCTTTTCGGTGAAGGAAAACATCGCGAGGAAACCTGCATGTATCTGGAAAACTCCTGCAATATTTCCTATTTATAGATTACCTATATGCATTGGAGCAGCGTGGTAGGTTTTAGTTCCAACCCTTTTTTCAAAGAAGGAGATAGGAGACCTATGCCCAATAGTGAGATACTAACAGGCCATTACTTTATACAGCGTCAATTATACATATTCTGTAAGTATTATACAATAGATTGACGATACAATTAATGATTGATTAATATCGATTCAAATTATCACCACGCGTTTTAAAACTGTTTGGTTGAAAATCCTCAAATATATTTGTTTATCTTAACATAAAAGTAACGGCCTGTTACTATCCCACTTGGCAGTGGCATTTTTTGTAGAGAAGGGTTGGAGCAAATACCCACCACGCAACTCCATTGCGGATTGGTAGGTTACATAACCCCTAAATCATACATAACCCCATAATAACCACAGAATTCTCTAGAGATATGCAGGTTTCCCAACGATGTTATCCTTCACTGAAAACTGTGTGTTAAATTGCAAATATCGATTGACTCATATAAAGTAAATAAATAAATAAATATATGGGACATTTACACACACGGTCGTCCATCCCCAAAGTAAGTAACTTAATACTTGTGTTATGGGTGACGGACAATTGGTAGATATACTACATATATAAGTTTAAATACATACTTAAATACAAATACACACCCAGGCTCGAAGAACCAACAATTAGTTTATAGAAAACGTTCGCCTTCGTCGGAAAACGAGCCCGCGCCCCGCGGAGCTGAAGGCAGGGTCACTACCCACAGCGCCAACGGGCCAGTCAATATTTTTATGAGATCAACTCATGACTGATTCCACCCTGTGCCTGTCCTGGGTTTGAACCCGTGACTCTTTCAAAGAAGGCGCACGGTTTGGTAAGCTATCACAGCTCATCGTAGTTTACTTATAGTTAGTATGTGTGTTTATTTGGAGATAATTATATAAATATGTGGGTTACCATTTTTGGCTGACTTGCAAAGGTATTGTATTCTAAAAATGTGTGTTAAGCAGGTTTCTGTATCTTTTTGCGGTGCAAAGACACCTGCGTAAGCACGAACCGTGAAAAAAACATGCATTCTTCCATTGAAACACCGATTCATTGCGTTTTTTTAAGTGTACGTAGAACAAACTGTAATAGAGTAACGTTGTACTAAAATTTCATTCTTTTTCTTTTTTGGCCGATGGTCGTGCCTCTATATTAACTTCTATGTACGTTGTTATGTACTTCCACGTTATTAAACATGTACTTAATAAAAAGCTTTTTTATACTCTTGTTTTATATTCGTAATTGTCAATATCCACGGCACAGATCTACCTAAGTGTGGATTAATAACGATGAAATCATTTTTTTTCTTTTATGTATATACGTAGTCTTGTTTCATTTGATTGATTTTCCTGTATTTTTTATTACATGTTAAAATTTTGTAATCTGTGTTCATAACCATAAATAAAAATAAATCAATAAATATATTACCTACTGCAAGTTGCATCTCACAGCTTTCTGCAAACGTTTTAAGGTCGCATGTCTACTTAGTGGGGGTCTACCGACACTACATTCCAGATTATTTTAAAGGTTTATTTGGATGAAGATTGTTTTGACTTGATTTTATTAGAATCAACCTTTGGCGTCTATGACAATTTTAAGAGAAAAATCAGATTTCATTGTGCCTTCCCCTTTATCTATTCATTCTTGTTCTAGTTGTTCAATCGTGACGGCTATTTTTTATATGATTTACCGTAAGATTTTTGGATTTCCATGAAAGTAGTAATCATCATGATTAGCTATCGGGTTGGTATCTGTAGCGCTGACTTAATTTGGTACGACCAAAATAGTTGACTGTCTTCACAATCTTGTCGGTTCATTGGCAAACTAAACCAAGCATTATATACTTGCACCTTTTATTAAAGGTAATGAAATAAATATTAGGGAATATTTTGCTGCAGTCTACTCTATACCATTGTTGTTTGACTTTGTACGAAGTTAAATTGTATTCTTTTTGAGTTTTTTCGCGATTCATGTATCTGCAACATCCGTAGGATTTGGGTCAGACGACAATTGTAGCGCGATAATGTATTGCTTTTTTTGAAACGGATTCTAGTAAACGACGCTGGCCTAAACTATTATAACAACGTAAAAATTTCAAGAACTAAGTAAAAAAATGTACTATCATCTGTAGTACGCGGCAATAAATAATGCACATCGAGGCTTAGAGAGGGAAATCGGCTAGATTCTGCTTCATAGAGCATTGTCTCTGTCACACAGACTGACGAACCCGTGTAAAAGTCACATATTAACTGAGTGACAGTGACAGCGCTCTAAGAAACCGAGTGGCTGTTTCGTTCTAAACAGCGATGTGCATTATTTGATGCCGGGTACTATACTTGCTATCTAATGAAATTAACTGCGTATCATCTAAAATATGGACACCTTCTCTGTGAATTTAAATCTAGTCGTTTTTAAGCTCAGCGGCAATCTTCGCTTCTTCTTGTTCTTCATTAATCGAGGGTCGTTTACGTTTCGTTTAACTTTCGCTTGCGCGAATGTGTCGCGCAATAAATGAATATTGTATTTTACCGCATAAATGACGGTATTTTTATACTGATATTTATTTCCTAAAATGTCAAAATTGCACAACGTTAATATTAAAGTTTTCACTTCTGTCGGCACCCCCAGAGCCCAACTTGTTGTTTATTTTAAGTTTTCAGATACGTTAACATACTCTCAAATAAATACTATTTGTCTACATTTCGGCTCCAACATGCCATATTTAAGTAATAATACGCTTATGTAGAGACACAATTACACGGAAATCTTTAGAAATAGCGTTTTTAAAGCGAAAAAATTATCATTTTTCCTGCTATGCAAATAATGTTTTGTCAAAAATATAAATGATAATAAAAAAAATAATAAACTCATTATCGTTTAGCATGCGGATAATCAGCCTTGAGTAAAATAGTTAAGACACGTGTCTGAATAGTTTTTGTTTATTCAACTTGTTTGGAGTGTGTTGTTTTCATTTACAAAATAATATTTGAGGACTGACACCGTTGGCTTAGATGTTGGAAAGGAATTTATCAAGGGTTTGAGCGTTTGATATTGTAAAGGGCTTGAGAGAACGAAATATGTGTTTATTGAATTCAATTTAATATAAAAAAGTTAATATATAAAAGTCGAACTTTGAAATCATGTGACCCTTCAATTTCTTCTTCTAAGAGTAGCGGCTATGCAAGGCCTGAGGGCCCAATATCACTTTGACCATTACTGATCTATTGTGATCGCCACTGTTTACAATTCGCCGCCAATGTTGGTATCCTTGAAGAATTCAAGGATCTTCTTGGCGGCGAGTGCTTTCACTTCCATTGGGTGTAAAAAATGCGGCCCTAGGAGAGAGTATCGAATGTTAATCAGCGCGGGGCAGTTACATAGGATATGCATGGGTTTTTTCTCCGCCTCTAGACAGAGTCTGCACGTCCAGTCTCTGACATCTTCAGGTTTAACATGTGCCTGTTTAGTCCACAGTGCTCTTTTTTTTTCTTCGAACTGACTGTTTGCTGATAGCCCTAATAGCTTTTACAGCGTCACCGGACGGGACGGCGAGCGGAGAAGCATCGCCGAACAGTGCTCTTACCCTAGCTAAATTACGTTGATTTACTCTACTTAACGCTAAAATTTTGCCGAGTAGCTTTTTTGTTAAAGGCTTTCATTAGCGCTTTTGAGTGTTTTAAACCCGGACTATTATTCCTGAGATTAAGTGTATGATACAAAACTTATCAAAACGTTGATTTTTCTATTAAAATTATGTGCCTTTTTTAATTCTTCTGTCTAATCTATTATTTTGTATTAAAAGTTATAAAATAATATAATTCGTTTTAAAGTTTTGTTACATAAGTATTTTATTTTAAAGAATGCAAATATATTGCAATTTAAAAAAAGGAAAAAAAGGATTTGTTAAAAGCGTGATATTACGGTGTGGGTTTAGATTGTATTTAAATTACACGGTACTTTTCCGATCACAATGATATCATAATACAAAACCAGGATTAATATCTAGTAATATCGAGTAAATATCTACACTCTTATTCATGCAAAATTTCTTAAAATAAAACGACATTGACCCAATTCAATTCAGCCAAGGTGACGTTTGCAATCGTTATAAAACAATACATTCCATAAAAAAAATATATAAACAAGGAAAAAACATGAGCATAGAGAAACTAAGACTAACCTGATATATCAGATTCATTATAATGAATGCCGAGACTCTGTATTTAATATACATTTTTTTAATTGTCTGTACATTCAATGGCCCTGGTGCCGGGGCTTAGAATACGGCATCGGCCTCTTCCCCTGCCTGTGGTAAGAGTCCACTAATGGGAAAAAAACCGACTGGTGGCGGTATAACCATCCAACAATGCTGTAACTTAAATCAAGGCCGGTGATGGGCAGCAGCACCACCGATACAAAAAGTTACGCAACTGCGGTCGCCAACCCGCATGCCTAGCGTGGCGACTACGGGCATTTACCTCCAAAATATGAGCCACAATAAAAGCCAAAGGCCCCCAGTTCCCGGTCGCCTTGCTATTCCTGGCCAAGGCGGCGGCCATGGTAACGGCAGGGCAGGGGGTGCGAAGAATCCCCGGGTGATGGCAGGCCGCCCAACCCAACTGACCCTGGCTACGTATAACGGACGCACGATTCGCAATGACGACAGGCTCGCACAGCTAGAGGAAGAACTGACGCGAATAAAATGGCACATTCTAGGATTATGTGAAGTCCGAAGACAGGGGGAGGACACCATAACCTTGGAATCGGGCCATCTTTTATACTATCGTGAAGGTCATCGGCTGTCGCAAGGTGGAGTCGGGTTTTTGGTCCACAGAAGCCTTTGTAGCAACGTTTTAGAAGTCGCCAGTGTATCTCCGCGGGTTGCGTATCTTGTGCTGAAAATATCAGCACGATATACCCTCAAGGTGGTATTAGCATACGCACCCACGGAGTCATACCCGGATTCGGAAGTGGAAACTCTATATGAGGATATAACGAGAGCCTTACGTCATACCTCTAGAGCCCACTTCAACGTTGTTATGGGGGACTTTAACGCTAAAGTGGGAATACGAAATTGTAGTGAATTGGTTGTAGGACCTTACGGTTTGGGTCGAAGAAACGAGAGGGGGCAAATGCTTATCGACTTTCTCGAGAAAGAGGGGTTGTTTTTGATGAATTCTTTTTTCAAAAAACAGCCCCAAAGAAGGTGGACATAGCGAAGCTCCGACGGGCGGACGAGAAATGAGATTGATTTTATTATTACGGACAAGAAGCGAATATTCAGGGATGTCTCGGTACTCAGTAGATTTGCAACCGGCAGCGACCATAGGTTGGTACGAGGTACTCTGAGCTTTAATCTACAGCTGGAACGTGTCCGTTTAATGAAATCAACAGTCCGCCCGAATGTTCTCCAAACCGTAATTGGATCTGAAACATTCCAAACTCATCTTCAAAATCAATTCACTACTCTGGAAACCACTGAAGACGTGGATCAAAAACTCGATCGAGTTGTAGAAGTCCTTCGAAATGAGGGCACAAAATTATGCGAAAAGAAACGTAAGGGCAGGAAGTCGAAGCTTGCGAGAGATACTCTCCTATTAATGGAAGAACGACGCAACCCTATGCTAACTTCGTCAGAAGTAGAGGCTTTAAACAAAAGAATTACCAAGCTGGTACGACGCGACCTCCGATCAGCTAATACGCTCTTGATTCAAAAATCAATTGAGCAAAATCGAGGTCCAAAAGTGTTTATCAAGCCTCTTGGAAGAAGTCACCTGACGAAGTTAACTACATTAAAGGGAAAAGTTGTTACTTCGAAACCGGAAATCCTCTCGGAAGTGGAAAATTACTACGCCCAATTGTACGCGTCGCATGCTCCTCATATACCACTGCCTAATGAGGACAATAGAGCTACTCTGACCCGCCACTATACGGAAGAACTGCCTGACATTAGTCTGGACGAAATCGTTTTAGCCCTTGGGCAGCTTAAGAATGGAAAAGCCGCGGGTGAGGATGGTATTACAACAGAGCTGTTAAAAGCTGGTGGGACACCACTGGTAACGGAGCTCCAGGATCTGTTTAATACCGTTCTCTTTGCTGGGAGAACTCCAAAGGCATGGCACAGAAGTATAGTCATACTGTTCTACAAAAAAGGGGACAAAACCCTTTTAAAGAACTATAGACCAATATCTCTACTGAGCCATGTCTATAAGCTGTTTTCAAGGGTTATCACGAACCGTCTCGCGCGAAGACTCGACGAGTTCCAGCCCCCCGAACAGGCCGGGTTTCGAAGCGGGTACAGCACTATAGATCATATCCACACCGTGCGGCAAATTGTACAAAAAACCAAAGAGTACAATCGACCACTATGCCTAGCGTTTGTGGATTATGAGAAAGCGTTTGACTCGGTCGAAACCTGGGCTGTCCTGGAGTCCTTACAGAGATGTCAAGTCGATTGGCGATATATTGAGGTGCTGAGATGTCTGTACGAGAACGCAACAATGGCAGTCCGAGTCCAGAACCAGCAGACGAAGCATATCCATCTGCAACGAGGCGTTAGACAAGGGGACGTCATTTCCCCGAAATTGTTTTCAAACGCACTAGAGGATATGTTTAAGACGCTGAATTGGACTGGACATGGCATAAACATCAATGGCGAGTACATCTCTCACCTCAGATTCGCGGATGATATCGTCTTAATGGCTGAATCCCTGGAGGACTTGCAATGGATGCTGGATGGCCTGGCTGATTCTTCTCAACGGATCGGTCTCCGGATGAACTTGAGCAAAACCAAAATCATGTGCAACGAGCACGTTGGTCCGGGTCCGATATCCGTAGATGGTGTCACTCTTGAAATTGTTGACAGGTACATTTACCTAGGGCAGACGCTCGAACTAGGTAAAAACAATTTCGAGTGTGAGATTATGAGAAGAATTCAGCTAGGCTGGGCAGCATTCGGTAAGTTACGTCGAGTCTTCTCGTCACCCATCCCACAGAGTCTAAAGACAAAAGTATTCAACCAGTGTGTCCTACCTGTCATGACTTACGGTGCCGAAACGTGGACACTAACAGTTAAGGCGGTCCACAAGCTTAAAGTCGCTCAGCGGGCTATGGAAAGAGCTATGCTCGGGGTATCTCTGAGGGATCATATTCGTAATGAAGTAATCCGTCAGAGAACTAGGGTCACCGACATAGCTCAGCGCATAAGCAAGCTGAAGTGGCAATGGGCCGGCCATATCTGTCGAAGAACCGATGACCGTTGGGGTAGACGTGTTATGGAGTGGAGACCGCGAATCGGAAAACGTAATGTAGGACACCCTGAGACTCGATGGAGTGACGACATACGTAGAACAGCGGGCGGAGGATGGAAGCAGAAAGCCCAGGATCGGGCTAAGTGGCGTAGAATTGGAGAGGCCTATGTCCAGCAGTGGACTGAAGTGGGCTGATGATGATGATGACATTCAATAAAAAAATTAGAGCTTTAAATATTGCAAAAGAGCTGAATTAAGATAATGAAGTTGCACGTTAAACCATTTTACCTTTATAGAATTGAAATTGTTTTTTACAATTGATTATATGTCGATAGCAATAAGGGATTTTGCAGCGTCAACAAGCGGGGTAGCACAGCAGTTTCGTCGAGGTTGTGAGATGCGCAGAGCAGAGCGCAAAGTTATACGTCGGTGAACGTCTAAGGATGTCTCCTGTGAAGCCAGACCATGAATTAAAGCGATATTGGAGGGCTATGATTTATCATCACGCTGTCCAAAGTGTGGGGAGAAGCCATAATCGCCCGACACTAGAAAAACAGATTCTGGTCTTCACCGGCGAGAACACATTGTGCGTGTATACATGTAACATGTCTCTCTGCTTGTGATCGATATTTGATCGTCATATAGGCTTTATGGAGATTTCATGGAGAACCTACCGCATCAATATCTCAATTCTAAAACAGTTTAAATTAGACAATACATTGCCTGTCTGTTACCTGCTTGTAAAGTGTTATACGATACCTTGGTTACGTTGTAAGCAGAAGTACTGTCAAACTAGAGCGTCTGATGATTATTGGGAATTATGATTGAGGGCAAAAGGTCTTGAGGTCCAAGTCCTAAGCGATGGTCAGACTAGTTTACTGAACAGCAGAGAGGAAACGATGAAGAAGATTTTCGTTGAATTTACCTAACATTGATGTAGGTGAAAGGTCTCTATTATAAGTAGGTCTCGTGTACGTCTACTTTCAAGAGATCAACGGTTGGGAACTGAAATTGTCACACAAGGAATATATTGAAACCGATTATCTTTTTTTTTCTTTTCTTGCTATGTATATAGGTATATTAATCGTTAATGAATGGTTAAAAAATTATTAGTATGTATTAACGTAATTAAATTTAAGTAAAAAAAGGTATGTAAATTTATATTGTCTGTTCCGCGATACAAAAAAAATACTGAATAGAAGATATGAATTGTGTGCTAATAAACTAGTGGGCAATAAATGCAATTGTAAAAAATGGTTAAAAGTATAAAAATACTTTGTTTTATGTGGTAGATGTGTTTTTGAATAAATCATAATATTGTAGGTAAGTATTAATACTTCTGTATGATTGGTTGTGTCATGCATATTTGCCCTTATATGTAAAAATGAATGTCTTGTCTGTGTGTCCTTAATAAACTCAGAAACGGCAGGACCGATTATAATGAAATTTTTAGATAATCTTTAGATTGCACACACAGCGGATGTTCCTGCAAAGTACCAAGTCCTGGTCGCCTTTAATTCGCCGGAGCTTGTTTTTCAAACTATTGAGTACTGTTACGAGAGGAATTCGAAACCAGACAGCCACAGCAACGCGTGTTCGGACAGCTTGTATTGTATAAATATACAGTTTACATGCAACGATCAGTAAGTTTTACTTATCTGTCGACATATAATTTTTATATTTTATGTAGAACTTGAATCAGTTACCACTATTGATGCTAGCAATATTAATACAAATTTACTAAGCTCTATCTTTACATATTATAAAAAAGCCCCATAAAGCTCTCTCCGTATGTGATCGAATCAAATCTAATCAAATCAAAATAATCTTTATTCAAGTAAGCTTTTACAAGAAATTTTGAATAGTCAAGGATCAATTAGATTTATTGAAACTTTTTTTTTTCGAACTCACTGTGTGCTGTTAGCCCTAATGACTTTTTCAGCGTCACCGGGCTGGACGGGCAAGCGCAGTAGCATCGTCGAGGTTGCGAAATGCAGAGAGTAGAGCGTAGAAGCTCTACTAGAGTCGGGGAACGATTAATGAAACTACACTGGTCCGGAAGAACTAGCAAGAAACTCGGCGGTCAATCTTTTGAACTTTTAAATTTACATTATTTAATTGCAGTCTTGTTTGAAGCTGAAAGGATTTTCAAATGCAAGCATTTTTATCATTCAATATATTCTATATGCTTACGTATAAGCATAGTTCGTACACTTAATTTAAACTTTTCTGTAGATAAGTCTAATCGGTTTTCTCAAAATCCACTGAACGTAAAAAAATTACCTGGAGGTATCCAGGTAATTTTGACCTATAATCATTCTCCTTACCTTATCCTACTCTACCACCTCTTCATCTAACCACCTCCATTTTTTTTCAAATAAGCAGGCACCTCTAATTTTTTTAAAAATTGTACATTGAATTTTAAATTCTTTATATGTCATGTTTTCAATCAAGGAAATATTAGAATGAAACATTTTTTTATTTTTTTTTATTCGTAATCAAACAGCATTTCACAAGTTTTAGTAATTAATAATACACATTGCTATTTAAAAATAGAGCCAATAAAAGATTACTCTAAATAATATAGTTAAACTTAAATTTAACAGAAAAAGTATATTCTATGTGTGTGCGTTGTGAGTGTGATGTGTGTGCGTTTGTATGTGTGTTGAGTCTGGCAGGCGTGTGTATTTTTTTTCGAAACTACAATTCTGAATAAATATAAGTATTTATATTTAAAAAAAAACATTTCAATTTTTTTTTTAAATTTACAAGACAATGTACGCGCGAATGCTTAGGCAAGTATTTAACAAAGCAATAGAAGTTTGACAAGACGATATGAATATTCATACGCAGTTTTTACGGTAACGGTGACATAAAATAGTATTGTTCTTAAAAAAAATAGACGAGCCATAACAATTAAGTTCAAAACAAAGGATTGGTGTATTTTTAGCCGCCACGAGTGACGTTACCGTGGAATTTTCGACATCGTTTTCTAGAAGCAGATTCTTTACTTTCCAATTCTGTATAATTAATCTCAAAGGTTTATGCTGAACTCCGGTAACTGGAAACAAAATTTGCAAGTGTTGCAGAAACACATGTATGTTTAAAAACCTTACTTAAATCAATTAACAATGGAATTAAAGCCTGAGAAGGCTGATGAACCTAATGCCGTGTGGTATCCGGCTGCATAGAATAGACCACCCACATTTTTTACCGAGGTGTCGTAAAAGGCGACTAAGGTAAGTTGACGTCAGGCAGGCGGCCGGTCGTAAAATACGTAGCCAAATCATGTGACAAAATGTTTGTAACACGTTGTGCCGACCCCACTAAGAGTGGGATAAGGGCAGGAGAATGATGATTATTTGCAGGACGTCAAAAGGAATATTTCATTATATCTATGGTATATATTATAATTTTTAATGATTCTCTCTCTATGTAAATAAACTTTTATGAAAGTATGTTTGAATCATTAAATCTGTTGCTGGTTTGAAAAATTGCTTCGAACAGCGAGAAACTTAGAGCTTGTTGGGGTTGGTACAACATGTTTTTCTCTTTCATTCTTTCTGTCTAGCTTGTTGGCGCAGTTAGTAGTGACCTTGCCTTCAGCTCCGCGGGTCGCGGGTTCGATGCCCGCCGAGGGCCAAAATTTTCTATAAACAATTTACTGGTTCTTCCAGACTGGGTTTATATTTGTCTTTAAGTGTGTATTTTAAATTATAAAGGTACGTAGTATATTTAGCAGTTATCCGTCACCCATAACACAAGTATTAAGTTACTTACTTTGGGGATGGACGAACGTGTGTGCAAGTGTCCCATATATTTATTTATTTTAATTCGTCAATTCGATTTCTCGACGTATGACTTCGAGAAGGCTATAGTGATGAGGTATGGTGTAAGTTTATATCTCAATGGAGATCGTCCTTCGCCATGAATACCATGGGTTACGAGTGGCTATTCGCATGAATCTTCCTGTATTTTTTGGTAGGGATGTGCATAAGAGTGGAAAAAATCGGTTATTAAATTATCGATTTTTATTCCTTCAAAATAAATCTATTAATTCGTATCGTAAAAAATGGAATGTCCATAATTGTTTTTTTTTTCAATAATTAATAGTTGCTTTTTTATTACTAATAGTTAATTAGAATAATTAAAGTTGACTAATACGAATAAAAATTGCTGTTTTTATAGCACTGTTCGCGAAACTCGATTAAAATTTTGTAGTTTGGCTACATTGACATCAATGTAACAACACATATCCTACCTTAAAAAAAGAAAAGGAGAGTAATATAATCGATTAAAATAAATCGGATTATAATGTAAAGAAAATCGATTATAATAATAAAATAATTGAATAACATAAAAATCATTTATTTTTTAAACATTACTTTTCGAGCGTGAGTTTACCTATCCGAATATCTGTTAATTCTGTTAGTCTGAAGCAAGATTTGTAAAGAACCACTTAGTTGTGAACTGACACTATATTATCGCTTATTTATGATGAAGCGGAATTTGAAGCAAATGAAATATAACTAGACCTCTGGGTAACCTTATTTTTTGTAATTTTTAATTAATGATATCAACATATAATTTAATTTTACCTCAATTTAATAACCTGTTTTAAAATGATATCACATTTATATTGAAAAAAACATAATTAATTCATATTTTTAGCTAACTGGAAGAACAATAGAGTTAAACCAAGTTATGTTAATAGAGCTGAATAAAAAACAGATCGGAATAAAAACGATGATTTTATTATAATGTTTCCAGCACACAAACGAAATTTTTGTTATATTACAGTAAATTTCAGCCATATATGCATATTTTACTGTCACATTTCTAAGCAAATATATTTATCATACTTACATGCCTCAAGCGGTACTACATTCATAGAATTATTATACTTAGAGTAGGAAAGTCAGCCTAAGATGTACCAAAAAATAAAGAGAAAACAAATGAAGGTTATATATCTGTTTCTCATTGTAATGTTTGTTACCCGTAACGGCTTTTACAGCGTCAGCGGGTGAACGCAGAAACATCGTTGATGTTGCGAAATGCGGAGAGTATAGCTCAGAGGCTTTACTAATTTCGGCGAACGTCGTCTTAAGGGTTCCTTCTATGAGCCGGACCACGGCTTAGGACGACGTGTAGTGGCGCTAATAGTATGACTAGCGAGAAGCTACGTCCGACCGACGTCAGAAATCTAGGACCTTGTTTTCGCCGGTGAAGGCCTGCCTATGACTATACTCTAAGTATAATAAATCTATGACTACATTACACCCAGATAATAAATAAATAAAATAAAAATCTTTTTCTTATAAATACACTCTGACTTAAACCGTAGCGCTAAAATTTATTTTCGGGGCTATTTATTTCTAACATATATTTATACATAAATCATTTGTTTTTTTAGAATTGTTGTCTAGTACAATAACGTAGAGTTCATATAAAACAACGTCTTACTATAGTAAGCCCAGCCAGCAGTGGTATAACTATAGGCCTTATATTTTCGTCTTTTTTGAGAGAAGGATTGGAGCTAAGACCTACCACGCTGCTTTATTCAGATTGGTAGGTTACACATATCTCTAGAATTCTCTAGATATATTTAGGTTTCCTCATTATGTGTTTCGTCACCTAAAAGCATGTGATTAATTATTAATTACACAAATAAGTTTTGACAGAAAAGTTATTGGTGCCTGCACGGAACCCACGGCCCTTTCGAGAGTCGCTGGGTCTAATTTATGTAAAAGAAAGTAAATAACCCCTGGTATTTGAGGAATTTTAACGCCAATAATAGGTAACTTGACCGTAACTCCAGCAATGTACATCTTAAAACTACCATAAAACATTTCGACAAACACATATCAACTTACACATAAGATTTGTACTAAAACGATACAGTCTTACTTATTGGTCACTCACTAATTAATAGGTACTTTTTAATGTAGATAACACAGGGTAAACATGTCTCTTAATTCTGAACGCACAAAACATATTTATCTCTAAAATTTTAACTTATTTACATTTAACTTACAATCAAAGACTTGAAATGAAACGCGAGATCATTTGCATTAAATTCATAGAGCAAGAATTGAAATCACTACGTTAACTAAATGCCTGTATAATGAAGTTGATCTTTGGCTTTATGATTCGGTTTTGAAATATTCCTCTTATAAATTATAATTCAAGAATTAACACTAACGACCCGTGTTTTACGTCCAAGAGTGCTAATAGTTGCGAACGCTAATAGCGTTGACTAGTGTTACTCAATTGAGATTTGTCTTACGGACTCAGGCATGTTGGGCGCGGCCGAGATGAATGAAGAACGCTATACGATCAGGACTCCTTTCACCGCACTTGTTACACATAAAAGGATCATTATATCCATGGAAACCCATATGTATGGTGTGCATAGTGAGGTCGCCAAAGGTAATGTCACAGTATTGACAGTTATATGAAGCGGGCGCTGCTGAGTTTGGCGTTTCTGACTCATCGGATTCTGAATCGGAGGGATCCGCTTCCATTTTGTTGTCTTCGTGCTGCAACAGCAAAGCCGCCGGTTGCAATTTGAATGCCCGACCTTTTCTTCTGTTTTTCAATGCTGTGGTAGGTGTCACAGGTGTAGCGAGGTCTGCAGGCGGCGGAGAACCGGCATCACTTATCTTTGTATTTGTCAAGTCCAGGGCATCGTTAGTTTGAGGTGGAGTGACACTGCGTGATACTCTTGGTGTCTGTGGTAAGCTAGCAGGAGATTTAGTAGGCGGAGGTGATACAACCGTTTCAGTAGGATGCTCTCCGTATGACAAACGCTGCTGTAAAATAGAATGAGGTGATGGCGATTGCTGCCCCATTGGATGATCAGTAATCTTGGGTGAAGTTCTTTGTTGTTCGTAATTGTTGTTTGGTGGAAATAGAAATGAGTGGGGCAGAAGTGGAGGCAAGTAAGGTAGGTTTACGGGGAAATGATTTCCGAACAGAGGATGTGACTGGGGATGTGGTTGTGGTTTATTATTATTCGGTATTGGATGCTGATCGAACATCTTCATAATGGGCTTCTGTTTCGGCCCCCGTCGAGTGCCATATACGTCAATTATGGGCAAAGGATTTGGTGTTCCGTCCATATTAAGAACCATAGCAGGATTGTGTTTATATTTGCGAAGGTGAAGTTTCAGTGAATGGCAATATTTTGTTGCGTAATTGCAATCGGCACATCTGTATTGATAAATATTCGAATGCGATTTTAGGTGAGAGTTCAGCATCGATTTATTCACGCAAGAGTAGGAACACTGAGTGCATTGAAAAGGTTTGGATCCGAGATGATTTCTCATGTGATACTCGAGATGGTGTTTGTATTCAGTGACGAAGGGACACTTACGGCAAGATAGCATTTTTTCGGGCTTAATATGCTCTTTACTGTGCTCCCAGAAGCTTAGTTTGGTTACCGCGACAAATTCGCATTGTTTGCATTTAAAAGTTTTGACTTTTCCATGCGAGTTCACTGCTGGGACACGTAGACCAGGCTCTTCCTCAAAATCTTCTAGTCCAGAACCTTCTTGGCCATCGTCACCTTCAGGTTTGTTTTGATTGATTGCTTCAAAGCCAGAGTCGTGGAATCGATCGTACGATCGCCTTTCATGTTCTCTCTCTGGAGATGTTGGAGTTCTTGGTGGTGATTTAGGAGGTGTAGCATCAGCGCGTGCCAATGGAGTAGAGACATGGACAGGAGCTGCAAGAGACCGCGGAGAGTATGACTCGTATGAAGTCTGCTCGCGTTCCTCAATGTTTCTATTGTGTTCAAAGCCAGGAGGCGTGAGGAGGTTATACGGTAATCCATTGCGATAAGATTCCAGGTGCATACCGAGATTTGTTTTAGCTTTCAATGGCATATTTTCATAGAATGGTAAAGGTTCTCCGGAGCTGCCGACACTCCTAGGTGAATGTCCATTTGAATCTTTGCTTGATGAAGAAGGCGACGCACTATGAAAGCCTTCTGAATAAAATCCACTCGTCTGTTCTTTTGAGAAACTTCCGTCTTCCATTGGTTCGGATTTCTATAGAAAGAAACAGAGGTCACTTTAATTTAGTGGTATAATTTTGATTACATTAGCTAATGTAAAAAATCTAATTAAGCTATAAGTTCAATGTGGATTAATGATTATTAAGTAAGTAATTAGCAATATTTTATGTAATCGGTGCGCTTTTGTCGGCTGCTTTGTAATAAGGAAAATAATTGATTGACGATTTCAACAAATTGCAGTACCTACTATTCAACCTTTCAAATACCATACTATCTTGTTTTTACATTTTAATTCAAAATTATTCAATATTATTTTTCATTTATCTTTTCACTTTTTACAATGATTATCTTTGTAAGTTTTTTAAGTAGCAAAAACCGTACAAAGATAACTATCAAATTTTTCACAATACAGTCTCTAAACTCAGTTAAGTGAATTTGTTAAGTTTTGGATATGGTTAAAGTGGGCAATTGAATTACTTCTCAAATACTACTACTATTAAACATGAATACATCACTTGTCTGTATTTATGTATTATAATTTATTATAGGGAGTAAACTCAGTGAACTAAATGTTATGAATCGCATTTGTTCGTAATATTGTATAAAAGAATAAAGCTTGACAAGATACAGGTATTAAAAGTCGAAGATGGGATATATATGTAGGTTTTTTTTATCATACACTGTTGTTTTGTCAAGAATAACATATAATATATAATAATTGGTCGTTGGTTTTATGGTATTCTCGGACTAATAACTCTGAAATCCCATATCTTGAAGATTCTTGTTTTTTTTTAAATTATGGAAATATACTAACTACTCATGTGTCTAATTGATAATTGCAATTAATCACACGCTTTTCGGTGACTGAAAACATCGTGAGGAAACCTGCATCTCTAGAGAATTCTGGGGATATGTGTAACCTATCAATCCGCATTGGAGCAGCGTGGTAGGTCTTAGCTCCCTTCTCTCCAGAAACGGAGAGAGGAGGCGTATTCCCAGCAGTGGGATTGTATACTAACTACATTTAACTATATATTATGAATTATTACGACTTCGGCTAGTGATATAAAAATGGAAAAAATAAGTGAACTTCATGATTTTGTTTCTCTATCGTCTTTGTATTATCAGATCATAAGCATTTATCTTAAAACCAAGAGTGAATAGATCTAGGCAAGTGCGCTCCACCTTAGACTGTATCATCGATTACCATCCCACATGATTGCAGTCAAACGCTCACCTATTAAACAACAAAAAAAAGAACCGGAGCAGAGAATGGTTGAAAATCCGACGTATTAGTTTTCTTAAGAAAAAGTCTGTTGTTCCACTATTAAAAAAATAAATTAATCATAAATATATCTCAAGTTACCTTGTGGTATCCGGCTGAGTAGAATAGACCACCCTCATTTCCTACCAAGGTGTCGTAAAAGGCGACTAAAGTAAGTTGACGTCAGGCAGGCGGCCGGTCGTAAGATACATAGCCAAATCATGTGACAACATGTTTGTAAAATGTTGTGCCGACCTCACTCATAGTGGGATAAGGGTAGGATGATGATGATATCACAAGTTACAATTTTTTTAAGAACAATTATGATTTTTTAATAAACCACATAAATAAATACTACATTTATTTATGTGGTTTATTGAAAAATCATAATTTATTTATACAGTCTACATTTATTTACAGTAAACGAACTCGACTTTCATTAAGTCTAGTTATCATAAATAGGTATAGAGATTTGGAGTGAAGTTATTTATTTTTTTATTGGTTATAGACTAGCGCTTGACTGTCATCATGCCTGGTGGTAAGCAATGTTACAGTCTAAGATGGAGCGGTCTTGCCTAGAAGATGCCTATTCACTCTTGCTTTAATAATAAATATAAATATAAATAAATAAATATAAATATATGGGACACTTACACACACGGTCGTCCGTCCCCAAAGTAAGTAACTTAATCCTTGTGTTATGGATGACGGAACACTGGTTGATATACTACATATATAATTTTAAATACATACTTAAATACAAATAAACACCCAGGCTCGAAGACCAACAAATTGAGAATCGAACCCGCGCTCCGCGGAGTTGCAGGCAGGGTCACTACCCACTGCACCAACGTGCCAGTCAAAAATACCTGTATTGAATGCATTGGGAAAGACAGAATTCCATTCCCGTTCTGTGCACAATAGAAATGAAGAACCGAATATGTGGGTTTTCTTATGTCGAGAATGTTTTATATACTATACTTACGATCATTGGTTGTTGGTTGAAGTTACCCCAGGAAGGCGCGTGCGTCGCGGGCGGCATGCCGGCGGGCGAAGCGCAACTAAGCATACCTGTGACAAATGAAAGGAGGTTTTAGCTTGAGATCCATCTATACCAAGCTATTATTAATGCCAAAGTCTGAGTGTCTTCAATCCTTTCACCACAAAGTCTCTTGTAGCAATCCTGTATCTATATTGATTAAATCAGGCACAAATGAAGCCTTTACTAAATAAACATATAGAACTTGCAAGATTCCTCCCTTTTTAATAAGCAATACTTAATTAACAATTCTATATTGTCATGTAATTAATGTACGAAAATACTACGCAAAGTTGAGATGGCGGTATGATTAGATTTTTTAAAACTGTAATGTAAAGACCTTACATGTTAAAGTGCATAACTTTTTATAAAAAGACTAGCTGTGCAAGCGGCTACGCCTGCGTGGAAATCAGCGAGTCACATTTTTTTCTATTATATCAAATTTAAAACATAAAAGTATTTATTGTGAGTTAACCATAAGAGATAGAGACACGTTATCGCGGACTTTTTTGTAGTATTTTTATAGATCTAAAATTCTCTAGTATCTCTGCTGGTTTACGCAGCGAAAGCGCCCAACGCTCCTAGCAAGCAAGTTTTTTAACAACTGCTCGATCTCTTCACCACAATTTACATAATACCGATATGTACTATTTACCTTAACCATCCGGAGGTATTGCTCTATCTTTTGGTGAAAACCGTACAAAATTGTGTTGAGTAGATTTTTAGAAAATCTGTTACATACAGACAGCTTTTTGGGACTTTGTTTTATAATAAGTATAGATTATAGGTTGAAACCTTTGACATTTTCGATTTAAAAAACATCGTAATCTATATATGATATATGCTTCATCTGTAATTATGAATATATATGACATAAACTGCAACTCTGTGATACTAAGGGATTTCTTTCATTCATTTTATATATATGTATATATAAAACCCTTTCTTTTATATATTTTCCAAAAAATTAATGATATTTATTTGACTTGCCCGTTGGCGCAGTGGGTAGTGACCTTGCCTTCAGCTCCGCGGGTCGCGGGTTCGATTCCCGTCGAGAGCCAACATTTTCTATAAACAAATTGTTGGTTCTTCGAGCCTGGGTGTATATTTGTATCTAAGTATGTATTTAAAATTATATATGTTGTATACCTGCCAGTTGTCCGTCACCCATAACACAAGTATTACGTTACTTACTTTGGGAACGGACGACCGTGTGTGTAAGTGTCCCATATATTTATTTATTTATTCATGTTAAGAAACCAACTGTAAAGACTAACGTAGCGCCTAAAAAAATCGTGATTATTAAAGAGACTAATAACTTGGAAAAGCAAAAAACACAATTATTTTAATAGTTCGTAGAGTGATGTCATTGAAATAAGGATTACAACGTGTCTAACTCGATTAAGACTACTTTTGAATTCAGTCACTTTAATACTATATTTGCGCGCGATATATTTGGTATTCAATACTAGCCATGTATCCTGTTATGATATGTATAATAAAATCTTTTAAATATATTAATTTGCATTTTAAGTTTCATATTATTAAAAAAATTAACTTCTTATATTTCTGGTTCTATTTGGCCAAGTTTTATCAATTTTTTTTAAAACATGAGATCGTTTACATAAATTATGTTTTTTAGAATCCGTCTTATCTATTCAGGAACACGAGAACTTTGTTTAAAGGTAAAATTTTCATACAGTTATTATACTAGAGTAGATTGAGTTATCATCATCATCATCATCATCAGCAACCCGTCTCTGTCCACTGTTGGACATAGGTCTCTCCTATGGCACGCCACTGAGCTCGGTCTTCAGCTCTTCGTTTCCAACCGCTGCCAGCCACTCTGCGGATATCATCACTCCACCTAGTCGGAGGACGTCCTACACTACGTTTGCCAAGGCGCGGTCTCCACTCCAGAACACGTCTACCCCAACGGTTGTCGGTTCTGCGAGAAATGTGGCCGGCCCACTGCCACTTCAGCTTGCTAATCCTTTGGGCTACGTCGGTTACTCTGGTTCTCTGTCGGATCACTTCGTTTCGGATACGATCCTTCAGAGAAACTCCGAGCATAGCCCTCTCCATAACTCGCTGGGCTACCTTAAATTGGTGGACCAGTCGCATTGTCAGTGTCCACGTCTCGGCTCCGTATGTCATTACAGGTAGGACGCACTCATTAAAGACTTTAGTCTTGAGACATTGTGGTATCGGTGATGAAAAGACTCGATGAAGTTTCCTATATGCCGTCCAGCCAAGCTGTATTCTCCTGCGGGCTTCCTTCTCAAAGTTGTTTCTACCTAGCTGTAGAACTTGTCCAAGGTAGACATATTCTTGAACAACATCGAGAGGAACTCCATGTACGGCAATCGGTTCCGGAATGACATGTTCATTGAACATTACTTTGGTTTTATCCAAGTTCATCCGGAGACCGATGCGAGCAGAAGACTCAGCCAGACTGGTCAGCATATATTGCAAATCCTGTACGGTTTCAGCCATGATGACGATATCATCTGCAAACCTAAGGTGTGACAGGTACTCGCCATTTACGTTTATGCCCAGTCCTTTCCAGTGCAGCGTTTTGAACATATCCTCCAAAGCATTTGTGAACAATTTGGGGGAAATTACGTCCCCTTGTCTCACTCCTCGATGCAGGTGGATAGGTCCAGACTGCTGATTCTGTACTTGGATTGTCATAGTTGCGGCGTCATATAGACCTCTCAGCACTTCGATGTATCGCCAATCAATTTGGCACCGTTGCAAGGATTCCAGAACAGACCAGGTTTCAATAGAGTCAAAGGCTTTCGCGTAATCCACGAATGCTAAACACAGGGGCTGATTATACTCGTGAGTCTTCTGTATAATCTGCCGTACTGTGAAAATATGGTCTACGGTGCCGTATCCTCCTCGAAACCCGGCCTGTTCCGGGGGCTGGAAATCATCGAGTCTCCGCGCGAGACGATTCGTGATTACTCTGGAAAACAACTTATAGATATGGCTCAAGAGAGAAATAGGTCGGTAGTTCTTCAAGAGAGTTTTGTCTCCTTTTTTGAAGAACAACACGACAACACTCTCGCTCCATGCCTTAGGAGTTCTCCCCGAAAAGAGGGTAGAATTAAATATGCGCCGGAGCCGCTCGAGTATCGGTTTTCCACCTGCTTTTAGCAGCTCGGTCGTAATTCCGTCCTCCCCGGGGGCTTTTCCGTTTCTAAGCTGTTTCAGAGCTAGCACGATTTCGTCTTGGCTGAGTTCTGGCAGCTCCTCTGTGAAGTGGCGGGTTAAAGTGGCTCTATTATCCTTGGGATCGGGTGGAGGACGAGAAGCTTCGGATGTGTATAGCTTCCCGTAGAAGTCCTGAACTTCCGCAAGAATTTCTGCTTTAGACGTGACGACTCTTCCCTTATCTGTGGTCAACTTTGTCAGATTACTATGGCCAAGTTGTTGGAAAAAGACTTTCGACCCCCGATTTTGCTCAATTGCTTCTTTAATTTTATTTGCGTTGTAGCTTCGGAGGTCGCGTCTTATAAGCCTAGAAATTTTTCTGTTCAAATCTGACGATGACACTGAAAGATTTTCTCGTCGCTTCTGCATTAACTGTAAGGTCTCTTGCGAAAGTTTAGACTCCTTGACGGTACTTCGCGCCTGATAGAACTTCGTCCCCTCGTTCCGTAGGATTTCCACTAATTGGTCGAGTTTTAGGTCAATGTTAGCGTCAGTTGTGGTTTCCAAGGCAGCGAACCGGTTCTCCAGTTTTAACTGGAACTTTTCAGACTCAGCCAGGGTTTGAAGCAGGTTTGGCCGGAGTGTAGACTTCATAAGACGGGCGCGTTCGAGTTTGCTGTTGATATTTAGAGTGCCTCGTACGAGTCGGTGATCACTTCCAGTGTTAAACCTAGTGATCACGGAGACGTCTCTAAAGATACGCTTCTTGTCGGTCATTATGAAGTCTATCTCATTTTTTGTCATAGCGTCGGGGCTTTGCCACGTCCACTTCCGTTGGGGTTGTTTCTTAAAGAAAGTGTTCATACAGAACAGCCCCTCTTTCTCCAGGAAGTCGACAAGCATTTGCCCCCTATGATTTCTGCTTCCGAAACCGTGTGGTCCTACTACCGATTCACCGCTAATATGTACTCCCACTTTTGCGTTGAAGTCTCCCATGACAACGTTGAAGTGTGCCTTTTGAGTGGTGTGTAAAGCCTTGGAAATATCTTCATACATTTCCTCTATTTCATCATCCGAGTGTGACGAGGTCGGTGCGTACACTTGGATAACCTTGAGGTTATACCTCTTAGTTAGTCTGATCACAAGGTACGCTACCCTTGTCGACACACTCGAGATTTCCAGGACGTTGTCAGTGAGAGCCTTATGAACCAAGAACCCGACGCCACCTTGGGACTGTTTGTCACCCTCCCTGAAGTACATAAGATGACCTGCGTCCAAGATAACGGTATCCTCCCCCTCTCTTCGGATTTCCGATAACCCCAGAATATGCCATCTTATGTTCTTCAGCTCCTCTGTGAGCTGCACCAGATTTTCGTCGAGCCGTAGCGTGCGTCCGTTGTACGTAGCCATAGTCAGTTGGTGTTGGCGGCCTACCATCACCCGGGGATTCTTCGCACCCCCTGCCCCGCCGTTACCATGACCGCCGCCGTGGCCAGGAATAGCGGGGCGACCGGGAACTAGGGGCCATTGTTTTGTTGTGTGTGCCATTTGAGGATTTGCCCATAATCACCACGCTGGGCAGACGTGTTGGTGATCGCAGGGCGTAGTTTATCGCACCGGTGACGCTGCTGCCCGTTACCAGTCTGTGGTATTTAACTACGCCTAAGTAGAATGGTTATACCGCCATTAATCGGTCGCCAGAGCCTCGTTGGTTTATCTGCAGGGTGCACCACGAGCAGGTGAGGTTGGCAATTGGAGAGACTGAATGGGACGAGCCTCCCCCTTACACCCCATTGATTGAGTTATAGCAGACCTGTAAGTGAGAGTGTCACAATAAATAATGAGAGGGTACATTAGATTCGTATACTTATCTTCGTCTAATATCACACGTGCTGAGAAATATTCACGGCGCGTTCACTTAGAAAATTTATAGAATACCTTCAAAATGACGTTTGCTCACTGCACACGAGAATAAAAGAGATATATGATAAACCTCAATTGTTTTATCTTTATTGTAATATAGCACATTTTGGGATATCTTCCCTACTCTAGTATAATAAACAGTTATTATACTAGAGTAGGGAAGATATCCTATAACGTACGTTAAGAACGGTAAAGACTATATAAGCTACTTCGGTAAACATTTCACATATATGATCAATACTAATATTATAAAAGCGCAAGTCGGTCTGTCTGTTATGTTTTCGCGGTTATACCGCTGGAACAATATTGATGAAATTTGGTGATATTGAAGCTTTCATATTGTGCTAATGTGGAGAATAATAAAGGAGGAGAATTTAACTTTGCCATTACAGTAGTTTAAAAACACTGTTAAAAGTCGAGAATTACTTAGATGATAAGAATGCGTAGATATAGCTAACTCTTCAACTCTGTACAAGGAAGTAATGACTGAATGTAACTAGTAATAAGAATTGTATATTAAAAAGAGCAACCGCAGTTTTTTATTGTTGGCTCTTCTCGGTAAAAACAGCCTTTCCAACCAGCAGTAGAATTGACGTTTCAAAAGTACTCGATTACAAGTTTACTTGAATGAAGACTATTTTTAATTGAATTGATAGAAAAAATCCTTTTTTCCTTCGCGTACGAGCAATAATAAAGTACATAGTTAAGGGTATTTTAACGCTAAATTCGACGCGAAAGAAGTCGCGGCTACCACCAATATTATATAATATAGAAGAACATAAGTTTAGGGACGCCGTGATAGTCTAAATGCCCAACACCGGAAAGGCATATATGAGCTTTCTATAAAGAACTTATACTCCACAATTAATCATTAATGTAGGATAATAGCACAAATAAAACCCTAGAAAATTTCTTAGATGTATATCTATTAAAGAATGGTGTTGAGTCTAAGTTTCTATCATTCTTAAAAATGTATCTTTGTATACTAGAGCTTTTTATAAAATTTTGCGAAAAAAACTATACAATAGGTATACTTTGGTTTCTTGGCTAGATCGTCCAATACTCATACATATTACGGCCTCTTAGTATCCCACAGCTGGACAAAGGCCTTCTCTCTATTTGGTAAAAAGTATAGGAGATTGAACCCACTATAGCTATTGCGGATAGGTAGGTTACAAGTCCCAAGAATTCTCCAGAGATATGAAAGTATCCTCACGACCTTAGCCTTTGCCGAAAGCGCAAATTGTTAAGGATCATTAAATGATCACCATTCGGCTACTGCCTCATACCTAAGAACCAATTTACTTTATATCCGTTCCATATATAAGACATAAATACTTGTCGGAGGTCACATAATGTATGGTACGTAACAATATATAGACCATAAAAAGACCTTCGAATAACATGTCAAGAGGCTCAAAGATAGTTGTTTGATACAGGAATATGCAACAGGCTATACTGTATATATGATATAGGTATTTTGAACGAGGTTCTTCTGGATTCCTAAATGGCAACCTCTTAGGTATCTTCTCCGCTTCTGTTACCGCTATTATATTTTCATTATTTTTCAATTGGTCATTTTTGAAAAGGATCCAATATGTTTCAAAATAGGGTAAGTATTGTAAGCCAAATAAATTTTTAAAAAATAATGATAAACCAACATCACAAAACATATCAATGTCACAAATCGAACGCTCCGGAGAAAAAATCTGCTCGCCGCGCAAATCGTTAAAAAATGCAAAACGTCCGGGGTCACGTAAAGCATGCATCTACCTAACTGCGTTGTCGCAATATTTTTAATTCATTATAAATGATTACATATTTTTTTGGTATTCCAACAACTATTAAGGACAATTATGTAATCAGTTATCGACGCGTTAGCGATTTGATATTTTTAATTTCCTTTGATGTTCGCCTCTTAGATCCGGCATCTTAGTGACGATCAACTTGTGACCCAAATACGACTCAGCAGTCTGTGGTTTACAAAATGATTCATTAAAAATATATTATTTTAACTTTAGGTCTAGTATCGCCGGCCTTTATTTTAAATTATATGAAGAACCGTAGATACCGTAAAAACTGTAATCGTATCAATTAAGTGGTAAACTATCTTTACTTATCTTTCAGATCAAAATATTTCCAATTGATATTTGATATTAAAATAAAGTCAAGTAATGTTACTATCCCACGGCTGGGCCTAGGCCTCGTCTCACTGTTTCTGGAGAGAGGGGTTGGAGCTAAGATCTAACACGCTACTCCAATGTAGACTGATAGGTTACATATATCCCCAGAATTCTCTAGATATATGCAGTTTTCACGATGTTTTCCTTCACCGAAAAGCGTGTGATAAATTTCAGTTATCAATTAGACACAAGTTAACTAAACTAAAAAAAACACAACTAAAATAAAATACATATAAATATTTAACTAAGTGGCATCGATATTAGACGATAACTGATTGAGAAATAGATTTAAAAAACATAAATAAAAATAGTTGTGATTTGGGTGATTTTCTCGTTCCTTATATACAGCAGAAAATATAATAGTCGCTATGTGAGAATTCCAAATTTAAATCAAGTTTATGTAAGTGTAAGTTAAATTAACCACAAATAAATACGGCCTGTAATAAATACTTATACAAACAAAAAATACTTATATCAAATCTTTTTTTACATGTCTTAAGTGAACACTGAAAGTTGAAATTATATCGGCTAGCTGTTCTTTTTAACACAAGTTGAATAAATCTATATTAAAAAAAGATTTTTCAATTCAATAATAAAACATAATATTTAATTTCAGATATGAAAAATAGTTATTACTAAAACGAAGACGATTAAATATATATAAACTAAGGAAATATACTAGAAGAATAAATCATCAGAATCAAAGATAAAAAAAGACTATAAAATAAAATGATACATACCTCCTTCTTAAGATAATCAGCAAATGTTAGTAAACACAACACTCCGGTAAAGTAAACATTAATCTAGTTTCCAACTTCACTGTTTTATATCGCACTATAGGAAAGCGAACGTGAAAAGCTCAAAATGTTTTTTAAGACTACCCTTCGGCTCGGTAGCTGCGACCGATGTGACTTCGACAACGTCTCACAATGAACTGAAAAAATCTGTCAATTTTTATGCCCCAAACATCGATAAATGTATTCTACATTTGAACGCGACGAGTTTTCCAGTGCGAGGTAGATAGCACAATTCAGCGATACGCGTGTCCCTTTCTCACCCCCACAGCCTATTTTTACCAGAGCCAATGCGAGGCCGGCTACTGTGGGTGGGGAATCAAGTTATTAAGTTATTGTTTATGCGATATTAATAATAAAAAAATAAGCAACTCCGGGCGCCCTGTTATTGTAATAAAGTGTGCGCTGTTTCGGTTATTATACGGCTATAAAGCGGGAATACAGGCAAATGAGATTGTTTCCCTATTGTACTCTTAAATGCGATAATGAGATTTTTATGTTTATTTGTCACAATACGTTTTATTGAGTTACTTATAGCATTAAGGAGTTATGTCTATGAATTATGTCTTATGGTTCTTAAATAATAAATAGTTTATGATACTATTGATTCTTTCGCACAGTAAAATTCAGAATAGAGAATTATAATCTTTATTTAAGGAAATTAAATGATTCTTTTTCATTTCTACAATTTAAGTCCGCGTGATTCCCTGCGAGAGAAGTTTAAGGAAACAGGTATTCTAACATTTGCTTCACAGTATATTTTAAATAACGTAATTTTTGTACATAAAAATATAAAGAATTATAAAACGATAGGTGATGTATATAATAGACAAAGTAGGAACCGACATAAGCTTGCGACTCCTGCTTTGCGCCTAGCAAAAGTACGTAAATCGTTTGTGGGTTTGGGTATAAGATTCTATAATAAAATTCCGAAATCAATTTTGGTCATGCCATTACAGCAGTTGAAAAACACTGTTAAAAAGAGGCTGATACAGAAAGCCTACTATACTGTTGAAGATTACTAAGATGATAAGGATGTGTGGATATAGGTGCACTTCTACCCTGTACAAGACAGTAATAAATAAATGTAACTAGTTCTAAGATTTATATTTTAAAAAGAGCAACCGCCGAGTTTCTTGCTGGCTCTTCTCGGCAGGAACAGCTTTCCGAACCAGCAGTAAAGTTGACGATTCAAAAGCACTTGTTTACAAGTTTACTTGAATAAAGAATATTTTGATTTGATTTGATTTGATTTGATCTTTAGCTCTATTTTTAGTAGAGCCCAAAAAAAGGTTATAAAAAAACTGTTGAAAGGGCAGGCGCGTAGAGAGGGGCGGTGAGCTTTTTACTGCACCGCATTAACCAATCATAGACATTCGTTTAAAAAACGAAATCTCGTATATAACTTTTTTTAGAATTGCTGCCGTTTCTACCAATCAAAATCGAAAATGTAGTTTATCCACTGGATAGGGAAAGTATAAAACATTCTATAAATATCTTAATCTGGCAACGCGAGAGTTTTTTATATTTTAAGATTCGAATGAGTAAATTTAAACTTGGAAATGTTTTCTTTAACCTTTGTAAACTTAATTGAAATATTAAAAAACTCAATATATGAAAATACGTCATTTACTTATAATAAAAAAAGCTACGTTTCCGCACTTTGTTAACAGTGTGCTGTGAAACGGCTACCTTTCGTATATAAAAAAGACACCACGTAGCTCCATTGCTATAATGATAACTAACATCACAGGATTTATTTTTGTATATTTTTAGTATTTTCTTTAATCGTAAAGCTTTTAATACATTTGAAAATATATTTAGTAGAAACCATACGTTTTTGGTAGGATGTCAGCACTATTTAATTTTTCATATTCAGCGCTTAACAAAACATACTTACATTGATTTTTTTAACGCAGAATATATAATGGCAGAATTATATCATCATTACTTTTATCATCATCACGTGAAAATCGAGATCATGGAACTAACTTCTCGATAATACGGGACTGTAAAGGACAGAACCTTTTAAGTTAGTGTAATATAGTGATAGTGTAGTGTAGTGCTAGTGCTACTTAAAAAATAATACAGGAACGAAGTGTCTCCTATAGTAAGAAAGACAAAGTCAATGGACTTGTTCTTAAATATAAGTTAATTTATAAATTTAGATAATTTATAGAATTAGGCGTTACTTTGCGGAGATCCATATTACAAAAGTGATAATAAAATTATTTTGCTATAATCAGCTATACAGTAAATAGAAAATATATATAGTGCTAAATGCATAGTGGACTGTTCGTTCTTTCATACCCGTTACATGCAGGATTCGTAAAAACACATGCACAAACCTCCACCACTGCCACCACAATACACAAGCACTACACACGTTCACTATCACAATCTCAACAATCGTTTTGCCCCGCAACCGAAGCATCATCAGGAGATAGACTCCACGACAAAATCGCTAAAAGCTTTTGTCGTGGAAACTCATTAGCCTTATGGCTAGATAGTTACTTCAATAAAGTACATACTACCATTTTGGATTTACTTTATTATAGTAAAAAAAAATATATCATTGAACTCCGTAAAGTAAAGCCTAATGCTATAAATTGTGCTACCAAAAAAATTATGCTTACGTATGCCCAGATAACTACCTACGTTTAAGCTCGCGAATTCGCTGTTACTATTCAGCTAGTTTCATATGTAGGTACAACTGAAGACTTTAAATGTACCTCTATTAATTGATTATTATTTAATTACGCGTGTAATTCGTAAACACATGATTAAATGAAATTAAAGAACCGGTAAGCTCTCTGTAGTCCCGCACTTTGATGTAATTTACCACACACTTGACTTATTAAATATCCATTTAATAACATTTAAAACTTGATTCAGCTTGCAACCCTGGGATCTTGTTTCGTATTGCATTAACTCAGGAATTTTGGAAAATTTCTTGAGTGTAAGCCCAGCGATGAGAACCTAATGTGAGTCATTGGTTCAAACCCAAACAAAATCGTGATTAAATCGGCATATCTCTAGAGAATCTTGGGGTATGTGTAACCTACCAATCCGCATTGGAGCAGCTTGGTGGGTCTCTGTCTTTCCAAAAACTGAAAGAGGAGGTATGTGCCCGGTAGTAGGCTAGTAACAGACCGTTACTTTTAATTGAGCGATAGCTAAAGGATACGAGTTATGTAAGTTCATGCGTTCAATGCTCGAGTTGGCATTAAGTTTTCTTTGAATAATGACGCGTGGTGTCCGGTTGAGTAGAATAGACCACCCTCTTTCTTACTGAGGGGTCGTAAAAGGCGACTAAGGTAAGCTGACGTCAAGCAGGTGGCTGGTCATAAAATACGTAAATCATGTGACAACATTTTTGTAACATGTTTTGCCGATCCAACTTAGAGTAGGATAAGGGCAGGAGTATGATGATGAAGTTTTCTTTAAACTGTACTTTTCATATTTATAATTTATGTTTTCAAATTATCATTCAATTTTCGGTGAAAGAAAATATCGTCAGTAATTATAACATGGCTTTAAAGAATGACTGAAAAAAATGTTCATTGAATTTAATTTGTTGAAGCGGTGTGGACATTTAGGTAACCCTGAATAGTTGGTTTTGACTTTGGGTTTCGGGTTCATATACCGTGTAGGCAGCTATAAGTTTTTTATCTTTGACTGCGAATTTGGATTGTTTACATTTTATTTGTTTTCGAAAAAATCTTATGTCCATGAAAGGGTCTTGATCTTATTGCCTATATATTTCATTATAATTCAATTGTTTCGTTTTGCGAAGGACAGAGTGGTTCACAATAAGCTAACAGCCAAACATCAGTAGTAAAAAGGCACGAAAAATAGAACTGGACTGGCCCGTTGACGCATTGGGTAATGACCCTGCCTTCAGCTCCGCGGGTCGCGGGTTCGATTCCCGAGGGTCAATATTTTCTATAAACAATTTGTTGGTTGAGCCTGCGTGTATATTTGTTTTTAAGTATGTATTTGAAAATTATATATGTAGTATAATTACAGGTTGTCCGTCATCCATAACACAAGTATTAACTTACTTTGAGGACAGATGACCGTGTATGTGTCTCATATATTTATTTTATGTCATATAAGGTATTCTATTCAAGCAAGCTGTATTAATGAACTTCTTTTCAAAAAGTCTGATATTACCAAATTCTGATATATGGAATTTCCTGACACGCAGTATATTCATTAACTTATCTCTAACTGGTAATTCCTTTATATAACGTCTACTACATAGATGTATATTTAATACCTCAAATATTAGGTATTTTACTATACATAATGTAGCAACATCAAAGAGAAAAACATGCCGATATAAAAATAACAGAATCGTTTACGCCATTAAAACAATTATAATTCTTTTTGTTAATTGTTATTTGATTTTTATTAACCGCAACAACAGCGTAATGCAGTACCGACAAAGGGAAATAGACTAGTTGCTAAACGACTAATAGAATAGAACTCATCAGGCTAATTGCAAGTTAATATGCGTTTATTTGTGATATGTGCTTGGAGTTGATAAATATGGTAACGATTTGTTTCAAATAGAATAAAATAAGTGGGAACGATTCTACGAGAGGTAAAAGGGAATAATCATCCTCCTGCCCTTATCCTACCCTAAGTGGGGTCGTGGGCACAACGGGCTGTCAAACATGTTGTCACACGATTTGGCTGCGTTTTTACGACCGGCCGCCTGCCTGAGGTCAACTTCCCTTAGTCGTCTTTGACACCTCTTTAAGAAAGAGATTGGTTTATTCTACTCTGCCGGATAACACACGGCGGGTCGACTTAACTTAGTCAACTTTTACGTCGTCTGGGTAAGATATGAGGGTAGTCTATTCTACTGACCCGGATAACAAACGGCGGGTCAACTTAACTTAGTCGCCTTTTACGACACCTCGGTGAGAAAGAGGGTGTTCTATTCTACTCAGCCGGATACCACACGGTGGCTCGACTTACCTTAGTCGACTTTTACGACACCTTGGTGAGAAAGAGGGTGTTCTATTCTACTCAGCCGGATACCACACGGCGGGTCGACTTACCGTAATCGCCTTTTACGACACCTCGGTAAGAGATGAGGGTGGTCTATTCTACTCAGCCGGATATCACACGGCGGTTCGACTTACGTTAGTCGCCCTTTACGACACCTCGGTGAGAAGGATGGTGGTCTATTCTACTCAGCCGGATACCACACGGCGGGTCGACTTACCTTAGTCGCCTTTTACGACACCTGGGTATGAAATGAGGTTGGTCTATTCTACTCAGCCGGATACCACGCGATGGGTCGACTTACCTTAGTCGCCTTCTACGACACCTGGGTAAGAAATGAGGTTGGTCTATTCTACTCAGCCGGATAACACACGGCGGGTCGAGTTACCTTAGTCGTCTTCTACGACACCTGGGTAAGAAATGAGGATGGTCTATTTTACTCAGCCGGATAACACACGGCGGGTCGACTTACCTTAGTCGCCTTCTACGATACCTGGGTAAGAAATGGGTAGTCTATTCTATTCAGCCGGATAACACACGGAATAGGAGTTAAAAGGGAATGTTATCTAAAATGAAAAGATTTTTTTTTCTTTATTCAAGTAGACTGTTTACAGTACTTTTGAATTGTCAAATGTTTACAAGAAGTTACCACTGTTTCGGAAGTTTGCTCCTACCGAGAAGAACCAGCAAGAAACTCGGCGGCCATTCTTTTTTTTAAATATATATTTTTTTACAATTTGATTGATGGAGATGGATATTCAAATTAGATTTTAGAAGAATTTTGAATTAAAAAGTAATCATGAAATTATTAAGCTATAGCCCGCGATTAAGTAATGCTAATTTTATATGCCGTTTTCATACCTGAGAGACACATAGACATCGCAAATCTTTGCGATTTTTTTGTGGAATCTATCCCCTGATGATGCTTCGGATGCGGGGCGAAACGATATAGTGATGGTGGTGTTGGAGGTTTGTGCATGTGTTTTTACGAATTCTGCATGTATCAGGTATGAAAACGGATAGTCCACTCTACATTCAGCATTGAATATCTATTTACTATTTATTTTTAGTACAGAAATTATGATAGAATTATTCTGCTATAATCGGCGTTTGTTAAGAGAATCTAATGCTAAGTGATGGAAGCAGGCAACATTCACATACCAACAAAACACCACAGAAGCGCTACACACACTCACTAAGATAATATCTACGATCGTTCCGTAACCGAGTCATCCACGATGAAATCGTAATGCCAAAATTACGATGTTGGTGGCGACATTTTGTGATACGTGTGTGACTGGTTTTCCATGTTGGTATAAGGTATGTGAACGTTGTGTGCTTCCCATATATTACATAGATTATTTTAACAAACGCAGATTATAGCAAAACAATTCTATTTTAACCTCTGTTTCTTGCTCGTTCTTCTTGGTAAGAGTAACATTTCAAACCAGTGGTTATTTCGTTTGTTTCAAAAGTGATTTGTGGTAGTGGTAAATAGTGTAAAAACAGCGTCTAACAGCAAATTAACGATTAAAAAAAATTCGGCGCTTCAATGCACAAAAACAAACATTTCTATGCGTTGTCTAATTAGTAATTATCTATATAAGTTAATAATATTACGAATTTGAATAAGAACAAAAGCTTATATACATTAGCGAGCTAACAACTGAAGACAATTCGATTTTTGTTAAAAGGCTTCTAATTTATTTTTTAACGTAAATATTTATTAACATAACTGTATTTATTATGATTTAATTATTATGAGGGTCATAATTATTTTAGATAATGCATATTTTTAGGTTATATTAGTAGCTTTTACAGAACAAAAGTGACTGTATTCAACAGTCGAAAGATTTGAAATTGTAAATCATCATCCTCCTGCCCTTATCCCACTCTAAGTGGGGACGGCACAACATGTTACAAACATCTTGTCACGTGATTTGACTACGTATTTTACGACCGGCCGCCTGCCTGATGTCAACTTACCATAGTCGTATTTTACGACCCCCGGTAAGAAGGAGGGATGGTCTATTCTACTGAACCAGACGCCACACGGTAGGTCAACTTACCTTAGTTGCCTTTTACGACACCTCGGTAAGAAATCATACGGCGCGAAATTATAAATAAAATTGTAATATAATAATTGTTTGCGACAAATTATCAATCTTTGCAACAAATACTTAAAAGTATATGCTAGAAAATCTAGAAACCGAAATAAGACTAACGTCTTTACTACTTAATATTACGAATGTCGTTATTTCTAGAACCAAGTAGCAAGTGCACCTAATATTAAAATTTAAAATATTCAATATTGAAGTAAACTTGTAAACAAGTGCTTATGAATTGTCAACTCTACTGTTGGTTCGAAAACTAACACGTTCTACATCTATCCATTCTTATCATCTATGTATTCCTTAACAGTATAGTAGACTTTCTGTATTTAATGGCAAAGCTTGTGGAATTTTAGTATAGAAGTAATTTTTCTTTCTTCCTACATGACAAAATTGTTGATCTCTCTTAAATTGTTTCCTTACGGGTTTTACAAGGATTTACTTTATCTTTAAATCGGTAGCTGATTGTCCTACCGTCTTTGACTTAATTTATATCCAGCATATATCGACGGTACTAGCTACTCTATATTCTATCCCACACATAACGTGCTACCAATTTATAAATAATAAATAAATATATGTGACATTTACACACACGGTCGTCCGTCCCCAAAGTAAGTAACTTAATACTTGTGTTATGGGTGACGGACAACTGGTAGATATACTATATATAAGTTCAAATACATACTTAAATACAAATACACACCCAGGCTCCAAGAACCAACAATTTGTTTATAGAAAATGTTGGCCCTCGGCGCGAATCGAACCCGCGACCCGCGGAGCTGAAGGCAGGGTCACTACCCACAGCGCCAACGGGCTAGTCAAAGTTACACGAAGCGACTGTCCAACTCCGCCTTATTGCAATCTCTTACAAATGAATCAATATTTAATGTCTTACTGAATGTAAAATATAGTGAGAAACTTACATTAAAACCCGTCACTATTTTAAATTTAATGATAGTTTAGTAACAAATTTCAGAGATAATATATTTTTTGGGCAGTCTTTAAATAACTGCCGGTGTTGTATATAAGTGTATATAAAATTTAGAAATAATGAAATTATAATAGGCTACGAAATATTGCTGTTATGCTTTTTAACATTTTCGAAACTTACAGTTATAAGTTAGATAATAAAGTTATTATCTAATATTTACAATTAAAAAATACTCGCCGATATTTGCGGTCTTTAGCATTATGAAAAATTGTGTGATAAAACGCCCCAAATGTATTATCAGGGAAACCGCAAAGATAATTATTTTTAAGGTAATTGTGGTGATGTTTAATGTTTTTACTCACATTGCAGGAGTTGATAATAGTTTTGCGTGAGAATAGAGTGCAATTTTACAACGCAGTATTTTAATTATAGTACCCGGCATTAAATAATGCACATCGATGTTTAGAACGAAACAGCCGGCCAGTTCGGTGTCGTAGAGCTCTGTCACTCAGTATGTGACGTTTCACACGGGTTCGGCAGTCTGTGCGACAGAGACTAATCTCGCTAATCGCTTCTATAATAAAATTCCTAAATCCATTATAGACCAGTGTACAGAAAGATTCCTACTTAAAGTAAATAATATGCTTATACGTGAAGCATATTACAAAATTGAAGATTATTTGGATAATAGCCTAAATTTGAAAATCCTTTCAGCTTCATACAAGACAACGGTTTAATAATGTATAATTGAAAGTATTTAAACGATTGACCGCCGAGTTTCTTGCTGGTTCTTCTCGTTAAGAGCAACATTCCGAACCAGTTGTAGTTTCATTAATCACATTGATACTTGACGACTCAAAAGTGCCTGAAATGGTTTATTTTAATGAAGATTATTTTGATTTGATTTGATTTGAGATCTAGCCGATTTTTCTCTCTCTAAGCCTCGATGTGCATTATTTATTGCCGGGTATTATAAATTATTATATGATGCACAACCACCTTTAACAGATTTTCGTGTAAAATATTTGGACATAGTATAATTTATCATTGTATGTGATTAACACTGCAATACATACATCGAGTTATCAACATAGAATAGAATAGAAAAGCCAGCATAAAATGTGCCATATTACAATAAAGAGAAAGCAATTGAGGGTGACCTATCTTTATCTCTTTTTTGTGTGTGATTAAATAAGAATGAAGAATACAATTATCAAATTCAAATTCAAAATATTCTTTATTCAAGTAAACTTGTAAACAAGTGCTTTTGAATTGTCAACTCTAACACTGGTTCGGAAAGCTGTTCCTACCGAGAAGAGCCAGCAACAGACTCGGCGATTGCTCTTTTCAAAGAATATTTTTTATTACTAGTTACATATAGTTATTAATGTCCTTGTACAGGGTCGAAGAGTAGCTATATCCACGTATTCTTATCGTCTAAGTAATCCTCAATGGTGTGGTAGGCTTTCTTTATCAGCCTCTTTTTAACAGTGTTTTTAAACTGCTTTAATGTCAAGGCCAAAATTGATTGCGGAATTTTATTATAAAATCTTATAACCCAAACCCGCAAACAAGTTACGTGCTTTTGATAGGCGCAAAGCAGGAGACTCAAGCTTGCCGGTCGGTTCCTGCTTTGTATATATAATAATATACATCACCTATAATTTTATAATTTTTCATTTTTTTATGTCCAAACATTATCATTTTTCCTCTCATTATTTATTGTGTTATTTTCACTTACAGGCCTGTCTATAACTGCCCTACTCCAGTAATAATAACTCTATGAATATTATGAAACATACAATCGTAAAATAATACGTATACGTTAATTCATATAGCAGCTGTATAAATAATTAGGAACTGGTATTTACTGGTTTAAAATATTTGACTATTTGTCGGCAATATGAAGAAAATACGAGTATGTTTTAAGATGTCTTAAAAAAAAGAGTGAATAGGTACTACTCTGGCAAGCGCGGTCCACCTTAGGCTGCATCTGTCGCTTTCCATCAGGCGAGATCGCAGCCAGGCGCTTGCCTTATCTTATATAAAAAAAAAAATTACTGTGAGGTAGATTATGGACTTTCGGTATTTTGTAGAGATTCTCAGGTGAGAAAGTTCGCAATTATAATATCCCATCGAATATTTCTGTGATATTAGTTGGACCGCCGATGTTTCTGCGATTAGCTTAGATGGGAAAATTTGCCAGTCTGCTCTGACTTCCGATATCTTGGTTCGTTTGTTCATAACAATGTTGAAATCGAGATGTGGGTAATAGAATGTAATCAGGACGGATGAAGTGTCGACAGGTCTCAGGTACTATCTGTTGACCCCGAATGCCTATTAGAGTTAATCGTATTAGACCATATCGCATCGTATTGATTCGAATGTTGGCCAATGAAAAAGACGGATAAAAGAAGAGTGCATGCAAATGAGATGAGAATGTGAAGGTGGATATATAAGGGGAAGTCTGAAAGTTGCGCCCATTATAGACAAGACGAGAGTTGCAATATTCGGATGGTATGGACATGTAATGAGGAGAGACGAAAATCATGTGACTAAGCGAGTCTTAAATATGAATGTGGATAGATGTGACTAGACTAGCGACTAGCGACTAGACTAGAGACTAGCTTAAATAGAGATAGATTGTGTGAAGTATGACATGCATATCAAAGGAGTAGCGCCAGAGTTTTATTTTATTTTATTTATTATGGTTCGCCAGTTTACATATATTTAATAGTAAAATGCAAGATTAATATAATAGTACAATTACTATGTACAATCGTTTTAAGGCAAACACGACTTGAACCTAGATTAAAACTAATTACAGACAAAATACTTATTTTCTAACGCTTATTACAAAATAACAAAGAAAAAAATAAATAAACTTAGAATGAGTATCACAAAATAAAAGTTAAGTTAAATCCTGTAATGTTTTTTTTTGATTGTGTGGCCACTAAATGAAGTTTCACTAGTGTACGGGCTGCTACTACCCTGTACAATATTTGGTTGATATATTGATAACTGTGACGCTTAATTGATAGATATATTTAATTGATAGTAATTTGATAATGATTATAATATAAGAAAATACTTCAAAAATATTATTAGGAGCTAGTACGACCGTACAAATGCGACACGCGACGTCGACAAGCAGCTCCCAAAATATAATTTGGAAATTGACAGAAATGGACCATATTTTTGGTCTATTAAAATCTATATTACATTGCCGACTGTTGTCAAAGATGCGCATAATTTTGACTGGCTCGTTGGCGCAGTGGGTAATGATCCTGCCTTCAGCTTAACGCGTCACGGGTTCGATTCCCGCCGAGGGCCAATATTTTCTGTACACAATTTGTTGGTTCTTCGAGTCTGTAATATATTTTAGAAGAAAATAAATAAATAAATAATAATGTTTTGTTAGGATGAGTATGCGCGGCCGCTAACTTCGTACTGATTTTAAATTCATGGGATATTAAAAATATGGCGTAAATGCCGATGTTGCAAATGTTCGTGTTAGCCCAGGAGAGAATGGAAGCAAAAAACATGTTGTACTGACCCCATTGGGATAATGCAGAAGGTGATATCCACTCGAACAGAACAATAGTCTCGTGAATCTTCCCAAGTACTTACCGATTTGGTTTGCTTTGTAATAGTAATCGTAGTCGAAGATGAAAATGACCAGGGAAAGTGACCGGTAGAGAAATATTCGGGCAGGGTTCGAAAGTGCCCTTATCGCGAGTAAAAAGTAATGCGTTCGGCCTTTATGGCAGTTGCGAGACACGCTCTTTATTACGGAGGGCCGGCGAAAAGGCGTGGGGTACACAGGGCTTAACAAATTTATCATAAGTATCCGTGTACAACCGTACCACCACTGAGCATAGGACTGCTTTTAAATTGGCGAAAAGGATCTATAGGAGAAATTCTTTCTTTCTCTTTCTTTCTCCTACCCTTATCCCACTCTAAGTGAGGTCGGTACAACATGTTTTTCTCTTCCATTCTCTTCTATCATTCGTCAACTCTGGCGCTACTCCTTTTATATGCATGTCATACTTCACACAGTCCAACCATCTCTTTTTAGGCCTTCCTCTAGTTACATATCCATCCACATTCATACTCAACACTCGTTTGATCACATGATTTTCATCCCTCCTCATTACATGTCCATACCATCCCAATCTTGCACCTCTCATCTTTTCTATAATGGGCGCAACTTTCAGACTTCCCCTTATATACTCATTTCTTATTTTATTAAGTCTTGTCACACCACACATCCACCTTAACATCCTCATCTCATTTGCATGTACTCTTCTTTCATCCATCTTTTTCATTGCCCAACATTCTGATCCATACATTACGACAGGTCTTATGACCGATGTGTAAATTTTTGATCTATAGGAGAAATATCTGATTTTATTTGACTTATGCTGTTTCTTCCGTGTTTTATTTCACATGTAATGCCAATAATTGTAAACATATATCTATCTCAACGGTTATATATGGCATATTTTCATATATTTACATCTTCGTCATCCTCCTGCCCTTATTCCACTCTAAGTGGGGTCGGCACAACACGTTACAAATATGTTGTCACATGATTTGGCTACGTTTTTTACGACTGGCCGCTTGCCTGACGTCAACTTACTTTAGTCGCCTTTGACACCTCGGTAAGAAATGAGGGTGGTCTATTCTACTCAGCCGGAAGCTACAGGGCAAATTTACATACATTTACATATTTGATCTTAAATATAGTGTGATATATATCAACAACTATACTAACTATAACATACTGACTGAAAAAATTGTATACATCTGACTTTTCTTATGTAATTTATAAGCAAACAGTTGTGCTGTTGTATGAAACTATAAATTCCTATTTTTTATGATAAAACAACCATTTTTACCATAGACAAAGTTTGCAGGAGTTTATATTAATATTTAGTTTAGAACAGTTAGTGATCATTACTTTTCGACCAACAAGGAACTTTAAACTTTAGTTCAAGTACATCTGTTAAGGATTATTATGTAACTCTTTGAGTTACATTAATCTATATGCTAGGCGTTTATTAGATACGGCAAAACATGAAATATTAAAATAGATACCTAATATGTTGGTTATTAACTATTTTTTATTCGTTCACAAATCCCGGGGCTTTTGTTTGTTTACTAGTTATAATATTAGTTTGTTAATTATAGAATTGGGTTTGATACTGTATCAGGAAACTTTTACCTTGAAGTCGATAAAAATCGAAAATAAAGACATAGTATTAAAATAAAGAACTCAGTGTGTCTCAAGGAGGGCGGGTATTGCTTCCCCTCGCATAAAAAATGATTGTACCTTCAAATCTATCCCGCCCGAGGGCAGTTCCCTCAGTCTCCCTCCCCTTTCCATAAAGTGCCCCCACTGCGTATATGAATGAGTCGATCTTGTACGATAAAATAGTTTGGAGAGCCGATGATTTTGAAAGTCTTTGGGTAAGATCTTCTATATTTACCTACTTTCGATCGTATAAACCTTTTTAGTAGGTACTCTTTATATTCTGCTATATTAGTAACAGACAATCTTATTACTAATAATCTTATCACAATTTAGTGTAAAGGTGAATGCAAACATCTTGATGAAATTTGCCGTATAAGAACAGGAAACTTTGTGGATGTGTTTTTACGAATCCTGCATGTATCAGGTGTGAAAACGTATAGTCCTCTATACATTTAGCATTATATATTTTTTTCTATTTACTTTATCGCGGATTATAGCAAAATAATTGTATTATTACTTTTGTTAGTTGATTTTGGTGACAACGTAGTTTGGTCTGTGAAAATTCTTATAAATTATATAAAAATCTATATATCAACTCCTTAAGAAAAACTGCATTTCCGATTAAAGAATCAATAACCATGTTATTTGCATCCATTATCTCTTACCATTATTCAACATTAGCGCTTCTTTCTTATTTGCATGTCACACTGCACACAGTCCAACCATTTCTTATCCGGCCTCCCTCTAGTCATATATACATCCACATTCATATTAATTAACACTCGTATTACTACGTGATTTTCATTCCTACTTATTATATGTCCATACAGTAATAATCTTGCACTTTTCGTCTTGTCTAACTGGACTAAACTTTAAGACATCCCCGTATATAATTTTATATGTTATTCAGCTCTCATCTACCTTAACTTTCTCATCACATTTGCATGCAAATTCTGCTTTCACCCGCCCACCATTCTGATCTATGCAATAAGACAAGTCTTAGGACTGTTTTACAACAGCATAGCATAATAATAAAATTATTACTGCACGTATTGTGAGGAGGTAACTCAGTTTGGACTCTAGAGACTCTAGAGAGAGTCCTAAGCACCGGAAACATAAGTACTTTCTCAGCTCCCTGACAATTTTTTCATACAAAATATTTCAAAATATATTGTAAATTTATGTTTATATAAACTAGTGAAATAATACTTTACACAAGGTCAAAAAATGAAATAAAAGGGACAATTATTCATAAAGCTTATTCTACTTTTGAGGACTATGTTAATAATAAGAAAGCTTGGATTTAAATTTCGACAAACTACGCACTATTATATTGTAAATCTTTGTTTGTTAACAACTACAAATAAAATATTGTAATCTTTATTTTTGAAAAAGTGACCGCCGAGTTTCTAACCATTTCTTCTCGGTTAGAGCACATTTCCGAACCATTCGTAATTTAATTGTACTTAATTTGACGATTCAAAAGTAAAGGCCAATTTGAATATAATTTTCATTTTTGGCTATTGGGTAACTCATCAATTGTTATAAATGCTTATTTCACAAAGTATATAATTTTAGAATTATAGATGACTTGCTATTTACAAATTTTATTTGAAACTAGCCCATTGTTATAATGCGTATTGTAAAATACTTTTTACGTCCGTTTATTACGCACTTTGCTCTTTAGTTATTAACATACAAATAAATTATAACACGTATGATTTATTCATAATATTAACCTTTTACACGATTTAAGAAGTAACTGGAATTTTATTTTTAAATTTACATTCCAACAAGGTAAGTTTATCTTTAAGTTTTGATCGTAGTAAAATAGTAAAGTAAAAAGTAAGTAAAGTAAGTAATACACATTAGCTTTGCATGCATTCGCTTAACCCGTGCGGATTATAGCGAGGTAGTTTTGTTATAGTGCCTGTAATATGGAATTCCGCAAAGTAACGCCTGCTTCTATAAATCATGTAATAGGAGACATGTTAGGTTAACATTCCTACTCTAGTATAATTATACTTTACTCAGAGAGATAAGCTGTGATAGCCCAGCGGTGAGATCGTGCAAATCTCTAGAGACGATCATGAGTTCAAACCCCGGGCAGGCATCAATAAGTTTTTCTATAAAAAATTATGTGTTTAATTGATAATTGCAATTTATCACACGCTTTTCGGTGAAGGAAAACATCGTGAGGAAACCTGCATATCTCTAGAGAATTCTAGGGATATGTGTAACCTACCAATCCGTATTGGAGTAGCGTGGTAGGTTTTAGCTCCAATCCGTCTCTCAAAAAGCGGAGAAAGGAGGCCTATGCCCAGCCGTGGGATAGTAACATGCCCTTACTTTACTTTACAGAGAGAGAGAATATACTCTTAGTATATTCTAGTATATAACTCTAGTATATTCTCTCTCACTTTGTCTAGAAAACAAGAAGACACAAAAAACACAAGCAGGAAAGGAGAAAACACAAAAAACAATCCATTTTTTGTTTACAACTTGAATAAAGTAATTCGTAGCCCTAGTACTCATTACGTACTGAAAATTTCACGTAAGACCCAAAATTAATAACGCCATAAACAACACAACTGTGTCAATATAACTTATTTTGGACTACACTAATGTGGAACGTAAAAAATAAATACACACGTAACGGAAATAAACCGCGAAAAAAATATCGTGAATGTATAAAAGCAGGTGAACAAATATGTTGAGTAATAAATTCGTATGTATTCCGAGCTGGGTAAACTCTGGAAAATTTTGCCGTATGAATAAAAAAATATGTATTTGACAATATTTTTTTACTCGTATTTACATATCGTAAGATCTATTACTATTACGTACTTTATAAGTATACACCTTAATTTTTTAAATACATTTATTCGGATCTCCAACATCATTACAAATTAAATAATCTCACAAATATCCTATATGAATAGTATTAAATTAATTACGTAGTACCAATTATACCGCCGTGTGGTATCCGACTTCGTAAAATAAAACAACCTCATTTCTTACCGAGGTGCCGTAAAAGGTGACTAAGGTAAGTTTATCCGCCGTGTGGTATCCAACTGAGTAGAATACACCAATCTCATTTTTACCGACGTGTCTTAAAAGGCAACTAAAGTAATTTAATCCGCCTTGTGGTATCCGGGTGAGTAGAATAGACTAACCTCATTTTTACCGAGGTGTCGTAAAGGGCGACTAAGGTAAGTTGACGTCAGGTAGGTGGTGGGTTTGTGCATGTGTTTTTACGAATCCTGCACGGTATCGGTATCGGGTATGAAAATACGGATAGTCCACTATACATTTAACACTATATAAATTTTCTATTTATTGTATCGCGGATTATAGCAAAATAATTTTATTATTACTTTTGAATCATCCAAAACTTTGCACATGTACGTAGTGATAATAAACAATGAGATGAATTTTTTTGCGCTCTGCATGACACAATTTGCACTAATTCGCAAACTTTTACTGAATATTGTTGTATTTTAGTTAGGAATGTTGGTTTGATATACAGTATGTATTTTAATTGAAGGTGTTTGAACAAGACTTATAAATTATAATAAAGTTAATTTTTACCTTTCATTCCTATTAAATTAGGACTTAAATGAATAATCTGTTTTAGTTGTATAGAAGTCTATTAAATAATAATTATAATAATAATTCCTTCTCAAATAGTTGAACGTAATTATCCTTTCTTAAATATTCGGTTAGATAACCTTGGCCTTGACGAAATCCTATGGCTGAGCTATTTAGCGTACCGTTTTGATGCTGTCTAGAAGACATGTCAGAATAGAATCCGTTTTATCAATTTACTTTCATACTTTTCCAGATCATTCCGAATCCATCTAAAGATTAATAACTTAAAACTTAATTTTTTTATTAATAAAATTAGTATCATTTACTATTGCACTTTTACTTTTTTTACTTTTTTAATATTTTGAATGTATGTATTTTATTATTATTTTAAACCAGCCTGTATAACGAGAACTGACCTATGAAAGTGAGTTTTGTTTGCTTTTTTTTGTTTCAAAATGGTGACACTGTTCAAATCAGCTGTCGTAAATCAAGAGTTGGCTTATTCAGTAGCCGAAAGATGCTTAGAATCTTTTTTACATTTCTAAAGGGGCTTAGTTTATGACGTTTTAGTAGAAATGTCAATTCGGCTCAAATCGAAATCGAACTCGAAATCATATGTTTCATTTATTGTAGCAGCAATATATAAAAATAAGTGATAAAAATACACAGTTCAAATATAAAACTTTAGCCTGTTATTGTTTGACTGCTTCACCAAATCCCTCCTCTGTCCGTGAAATAGATGAAGCCAAGGCCTACCACGATGCTTCAATGTCGATTTGTCATATCCCATAAAATTAAGGCAGATTTAATACGCTATATACCTACATTAACCACGAAGTGCATGATGAGTTTTAAAAATCAATAAAGCATTCATTTATCAAAAAAAAATTTGATTTATATCTACTTAACCATGGCAACTGCTGTGATAGCGGTGAGATTATGCGACTGCGAAAGGGTCACGAGTTCAAACCTCGAACACTTCCTTTAAAAAAAACTGCACAAAAGTCCGTTCCGTATATTTTGAGAAAATCAATCACGTACTGACGGACAATTTTTGAGGACTTTATTTTATAATATAGGTATGTAAAAATAAATTAAGCTAACCTGTACTGCAGTCATTTGCACACACTTACGATTTAATACAAACTGACAAATTTGTATTGCTTATACTGTAAGTCGTTCTATATTCACAAATATCAAAATACTTCAAATGTTCTACTTGTTTATTTTCCCAATGTATTTATCTAATTGTGTTTTTGAAACCTGCGGTTAATGGTTTTCGGGAAAGCACATTTAAGTGTTTTAAGAATTCGTGCAACGTTCAATCAATTACATAAATATTGAAATTATCAAAACATTAAATAATTCAATAATTTGCTTTAATTAATGTACCGTATATTAATAAAATATGTCAAAAAATCTGTTTCAAATTACGCCGTATAAATTTAGTTATCGAGATATAGGAAATACTCATTTTTAAATGGTACAGCATCCGTGTTTTGAAGTTATGATGCATGTAGTGTATATGGATTCAGATGTGTGATTTTATCATGTAATGGCGTAGCTACTAGAGGAATAAGCGAGTCGGTGCCTCGCGGCCTCCAAATTCCATCGGATTGCGATTTACTAACTAAAAAGTGAACTCATTCTCAAATTTTTAGAATATAAATAAATCAGTTTTCGGGAATGCGACTTTAATAATGGCAATGGCTTATTTTAAAAACGAAATTCAAGTAAGTCTTTGTATTATGACAAATCTGGACTACGACAAATTTGGAATATGTCAAATTCGGATTAAATATAGAACAAACGATTTTAAATAGTTTAGTTTGTGCCTTAGTTTATTTTTCCTCAGAGCGTTTTGTTACCTATCATTGTGTATATTTATATACATTACGCCCTATAAATTAAGACTTATATTTTCTATTTATACTTTTATATTTATCTATTTATACTTATCGCTGATTTTAGCAAAATAATTTTATTACAACTTTTGTAGTAGTGTATATTCATATATGTGTTATATGTTATGTGCCAAATTAGTATGCTCAGTTTCTGTCGATACGTGGTCGTGCGAAATGTATGGAATGTCTTTGCGGATCAAATCAGTAACCAAAACATCAAATATATATAAGATACTATAGATACAAATATACAAAATTATAGACATTGTTAATAATTTCACGAGGTTAAGAGGCGATTTTTATGTAAACTAGCTTATTATATGTCAAAAAAACACATACACATACAGTACGCGGCAATAAATAATGCACATAGCGGTTTAGAGAGAGAAATCGGCTAGATTCTGCTTCATAGAGACGCTGTGTGTGACAGTGACGGTCTACGAAATCGAATTGGTCGGCTGTTTCGTTCTAAACATCAATGTGCATTATTTAATGCCGTGTACTATATTTTTGGCGACAGCTCCTGATACCCAATATTTTCATTTTTTTTTTTCTAGGAAGAGGAAGCGATGGCAGCTGCGTCTCGTGCCGACTTGTGCCGTCAATACTTTTTGCATGCTCCACTAGAAGCCATTTTTTTGTTTTTGAGCGTTACAATTTTTTGCATCGTAAAATAAGTTACAACTCGATACCATCCAATAACCGTCATATTGCTGGCACACGCTTTGTAATTTTGACGACAACAGTAGCAGAGCTAAATTGCTTCAGTAAGTCCTGGATACGATTTTAGATTTTAGCACAGATATCTAACAATAAATAAGAAAAAGTAAGTCTTTTTTATATACTACTAGCTGTGTCAACGACGGCGTCACCCGCGTGGAACTTATCGATTTACGAAACTTTCCCCGAATTTTCGAAATTTTGAACAAAAAAGTAGTTATTGTGAGTTAACCGTGAGAGAAAGAGATATGTTATCTCGTACTTTCTTGTAGTATTTTTGTAGATCTACAAATCCCTTCTACATTACTTCAGCATATCTTTGCTGGTTTACGCAGCGCACGCGACTAAAGCTCCCAGCAAGCAAGTTTTTTAACAACTGTTCGATCTCTTCAACACAATTTACATAATACCGATATGTTCTATTTACCTAAACCATCCGGAAGTATTGCACTATCTATTGGTGAAAACCGTACAAAAATCCGTTCCGTAGATTTTGAGAAAATCAATTACATACAGACAGACTGCTTTTTTAGACTTTGTTTTATAATAAGTATAGATATATGTATATTCCATGAAATTTGGTTCTACTCATATAATGGCATACGGTTTGTGATTTTGTCGGGGAGGTACCGCAGTGGAGAAGAGTTATTTCAGTAGGTCCTGGATACAATTTCAGATTTCAGCATTGATAGTAATCATTAATTTAAATAAAAAATTAGACTATGTCTGTACAACTGTTTCATCCTTAAAGGTTTGAGTTCAGAAATGTAAGTTCAATATATTCTTGCCCATATATACTGCTAGCAATGCCCCGCGGTTTCATTCGCATACATACCGATCCCGTGGAAAGACTACTAAGTCGGATTAAAGATTTATTTTTGTAAATTAAAAGTTTGGCCATGGGACTTATTATTGGGTAAGGCTGAGGAAGTTTTATCTGGAGACTGAATTCTTATAAAAGGTATGCGTGTATATCATTGTTATCCTAGGAATAAAGAGCTAACTCACCAATTGCAGGTCCTGTTATAATGTGCGCTACAATTAATTTGTTATGGCATTATTTGCTTTAGATGGTCATTTCTAAATTGATTGGAATGTCCTTTTTTAATAATTTAAAAGGTATTTTGCAGGTACTAAAATTCATTTAATGGGATAAGGATTAATACGGAGATATGAATAAAATGTGTCGATTATTGTCGGCACTTTTACCAACGTTTACAATGTAAAAAAGTAGTTATATTGGCATAACTATAATAGTTAGACATATGATATCGCGGATTATTTTTTGTGGATATTGATATTGATACGTTCTATAATACTATAGAACTTTTTTGTTCTATCATCAATAGATTCCTAGAAACATCTTCTACCGAGCAGTTATTTAATAGTCTCTTTGCTAACTTTAAATGCGATGAAAGTTAATTAGTGATATAGACAAAATTCTACAAAAAATATTAAATTATCGATGGAATGCTGTTTGGAATACTAACTATAATGACTAGTTTCGAGTGTCAAATACAGATTGCAAATATATAATTTTTTTATTCTTCCAACGAAGCGCGTCAATTAATGTTCTTGTTAATTAATTGATACTTGTAACTAATCAAACAATTTAAAAAAGTGGATAAAATGAATATTTATGGTTTTACTAGACGATAGTTTATTAAATTTAAGCTTCAAAACTAACAATAACGGGCTATTTGAGCATTTAAAATTTCTTTGTGCAAAGGAAGCATTTAAGATATTTTTTATCCTCTTATCTGAGAAGTTGCTAGATTTATTTGGGTCATTGTCTCTTTTTGCTTTCCGGTCGCAAACCAGTAGCTAGCTAATTATAGAAAAAAAATATGCACACATTCCAAGAAGGACTTGCGCAGATAATGCAGAAAGGGAATGCAATATTTTTTTTATCAACTCTTAATTTTGCCGTAAAGAAACGGAAAGTTATTGTTATTTTTGTATGATGGATTTTTGGACTTCTGTTTCATAGCATCGATAATAAGTAAACATAATAACTCAAGTACCAATTTTTGTAGTTATAAATATTACAAGATTTGATTTTTAAAACCTTCGCACTATATGATAATTAATATATATAATTTAAAAAAATATATGATACCACATACTCATGCATTTTTATGTATTATAGTAAGTATTTATTTATCTTGCATACAGATAATACTTATCATTCTTCAGGTATTATTTCTGAACGTTAAAGCGCCTTTATTCAAGAAGTGTGGATAATAGTTTACAATACATATCTAAGCCAAAATTCTTTTGTTTTGAAATATTATACGTAGATATTAGTTTTCCAGGATAAAATCTCTGATAAGTTGGGTTAATTTTTCAAGCCGGGTATCTTCGCTAGATTTCCTCTATATATAAATCAACCCTTCAGTTGATTCTCGGTACCGCATAACAAAGTCAAGGTGAACTATTTGAATAATGTTCGAGACATCAGATTGAAAATAGTTTTGTTAGCGATAGAAACATCTGAAAATATATCAAAGACAAATAGTATACGTAAAAGTTATATTTTTTTATACAATATGTAGCTAACCGTATAAATATTTGTTTCATGAAATATTCAAAAATATTAGAAATTATTAGGTTTTGGCAGAATGCAGAATAAAGATTACATTAATCTTTATTTAGGGGTGGTTTCACTTGTCAAGATAATAAAAAACCTTAACAGGTTTTTTAAATCGCACACATAAAGCGATTTGCCGCGTGAACCGCGAGGGTCTTTTTTATTGTGTTTTGGGGATGAACTTTTTACATCGATACCGTATAACAAACTATGCGTGTCTTTTACTAGTGAAGGAAATGAAAGAATGGGAAAGCAACACAATACTGTAACTTGGAAAGTTATTCGACGATATCTCTATCTCTTTATTTTTTTGTTTTCATATTCAGCTTATTGCATGACTCCAACTATTTTGTCTATGGCATTATTTTGCTGCGAGTTTTTTTTATAAGATAACTATCTCTCTCACGTTTTTATTAGGTTTTTATAAATGTATCACGTTCATTTCACTTGATTAAGGTATGTTTACACGTGTCATTTTTTGTATTCCATTAAGGGTTTTATGTCGATAAAATATAAAAGTTTATTGATCGATTATAAAAGGGATGTTTTTTACCGTTTTGGTTGGTACCTATCTGTATCAACTTTTTTATTTATTTTATATTATTTATTTCACCTAATTAGAAATGCCTACGCTAGCCTAAAAAATACCGATTAACTTTAAGGATTGGATTGTATGTAAAAAAGGAATCACGATCAATTAAACAAATGCATATAATGAAAAACGGAAACATGATTTTCCAGCACTTGACCGAAATATATCGTTTAGAAAACTGGTATATCTACGTTAACGCTGCAAACTATGCGATTAATCTCTAGTTACATACCCTTTTACTTTTTATATAAAAAAATTGACAAAAAATAAAACAATATTTAAGAGCACATTGTACTCTTAAATATTGCTTTTTTTGTTTGCCTATGGAGTTAATTTACGGATTTTTAATCTAGTAGCAAAAAAAAATTATAATAGTATTATAATAGTAGTAGTAATTATAAAGTCTATATATCAATTTTACTTCGTTAAGGTATAAAAATCACAGTGTATATGTTAAGGTATGTTTGCGGAGTATACGGTACATACTTTCATCTGGTTTTCATGAAAGTAACATTTAATGTTGAATTTTGTATTATTTATTTTAACCATAAGCATATATTGTAAGAGCTGTGATAGCCCAGCGGTGACTTCATGCGAGTCTTTCGAGGTGGTCGTGGGTTCAAACCCCCGGGCACCAATAAGGTTTTCTATTAAAACTTATGTGTCTAATTTATAATTGCAATTTATCACAAGCTTTTCGGTCAAGGAAAACATCGTGAGGAAACCCGCATATCTCTTGAGAATTCTGGGGATATGTGTAACGTACCAATCTGCATTAGAGCAGCGTAGTAGATCTTAACTTCGATCCTTCTCTTTAGAAAGGGAGAGAGGAGGCCTATGCCCAGCAGTGGGATAGTGGGAGGCCATTATTTGTAAGGATTATATGATTAATTTATAGAATTAGGCGTTACTTTGCGGAGATCCATAATACAAAAGTAATAATAAAATTATTTATAATCCGCGATACAGTAAATAGAAAATATATATACTGTTAAATGTATAGTGGACTATCCGATACGTGCAGTATTCATAAAAACACATGCACAAACCTCCACCACTTCCACCACAATACACAAGCACAACACACGTTCACTATCACAAACTCAACAATCGTTTCGCCCCGCATCATCAGGAGATAGACTCCACGACAAAATCGCAAAGCATTATTTGATTCATAGATGTTTAGATACATCGTTATCTCTTTTTTAGCAAACTATATTTACGACCGCGTCAGTATAATCTTTTTTTATCACGCAGATTGTTTGAATTACAGTTCTGAGTAAGTGATTCCACCACTGTAGTATCGCAAACCTCGATGCATTTTATTGTTGTACTTTTCTATAGCAATTTATAATTTATGTTATCTCAATAAGTATTGTAATTTAGGCTATTATTACGGGTCAGCCGCCCTAAGACGCTCGCTCCCATTGTACTGGCCGTTGGGGTCAAAATGAGGGGTCAACGATTTATTGCATTTTCAGAAAAATTACACCCGTGACATTGTCGTCGAATTTTGTAAAGTGTTGATTTTATGGAATTAGAGCTGGGCTTTGGACGTGGCAGCAATTGTTTGTTGCAATTCAACGAATCTTTCGTTACATATTTTCCAACAATGCCGATGATAACTTATGGTTTACAAATCTGGCCTTTGATTACGAAACTTACTTGGAAATTCAGAACTCGGCTCAGCTATGCAGGGATTATCTATACTCATTATAAAACAAAGTCCCCAGCTGTCTGTTTGTATGGGATCAATTTTCTCAAAGCTACTGAACGGATTTTTATACGGTTTTTTTCTAAAAGATCACGTGCGCCGCGTAAACCAGCAAAGATACATTAAAGTATTTTACTAAAAAATTGTAGATCTACAAAAATAGTACAAAAAATTCTGCAACAGCATGTCTCTATCTCTTATGGTTAACTCATAATAACGAATTTAATATTTAAAATTCCACGCGGGTTAACCCGCAGGCATAGCTTGTATGAGATAAAATCGTCTATGGCCTATTGTAATTCCTTCACGAGAAAATTTAAAGCTGTTTCACCACGCAGTGTTCCCATGCTCGGTTGTGATGAAAAAGTGCAAAAACATCGTTGTAGGTGTAAATTGTGGGGCTGCATATCGTAGGTGTCTGTTGGGTGCATCAAGGGCTAGGGCAACCTGTGAGTGGTAGTGATAAGACTGTGAACGTTCATCACGCCGTTTTGTTATTAAACTCATACTAAGTTTTCTCTGGTGAAGTTGCTGTTTGTATCACCACTTTAAGCTGGCAATCGGGGAGATAGACCGAAGTCTTACAAGTTGTCTGTTTATATTCTGGGTAAAGTTTTTCGCTGTATAAAGTGAAGTCATTGGACAAATATTGCTTCTTACAATAACGCATAGCGTAATATGACTCATCGGTAATGAGTTTTTTGTTTTAGATTATTCACACTCCAAACAGTACTTTTTACTTATTTACTCAACATGCAGGCATGGGACGATCTTGTCCCAGTCAGCTTAACCCATTACTTTTTGGCTGTAATCCTGCCTTCAATTTCTCCGAGGGCCAACATTTTCTAAAAACAATTTGTTGGTTCATCGAATCTGGTTGTGTTTATGTAATTATTTATAATTATATACGTATATATTTAATAGTTCCCTGTCACCAATAACACAAGCATTAACTTAACATGTTAAGTTTTTATTACTCTTCTCAATAAAATTTTTATAAATTTTTTATCTTTTATACTACCCCAGTTCAATCTCAAATTTAATTAATACTCCTCCAGCGAATTAGCCCTGAAAGTATTAAGGATACACAGAAAGACAGACTTTCGTAAATATGTGCGTACCTAAAATCTAATATATGAAATTAAAAATTGATTACGTTCTTTAAGAACAAATCAATCAAATCAAATCAAAATAATCTTTATTCAAATAAACCATTTCAGGCACTTTTGAATCGTCAAGCATCAATATGATTAATGAAGCTACAACTGGTTCGGAATGTTGCTCTTACCGAGAAGAACCAGCAAGAAACTCGGCGGTCAATCTTTTAAATATTTTCAATTATACATTATTAAACCGCTGTCTTGTATGAAGCTGAAAGGATTTTCAAATCCAGGCTTTCTTATCAACCAAATAATCTTCAATTTTGTAATATGCTTTACGTATAAGCATATTTTTTACACTTGATTGGAATCTTTCTGTACACTGGTCTTAACAGATAAAACATACATAAATAATATATCAGGTACTCTTGATTCCCAAGACGACCGTTAACCTTTGCTCTGCAAGCGTGCGATTTGACCGTTAGACAATTAAAATCGGCTCACAATCAGCCTATTGACCCGTAACCTAAACATCTTCCGATCCCGACTCAAATCCTCAATTTCCAAAATAAATCAACCATAGAGCACAATTCGACGTTTGAAAATGTGTCAAAATGGAGACCAACGGTATAACATTTTTTTTTCTAACATTGTCGCTCTATGGAATCCCGGACAATGGTTATATACAGTTACATTTTATTTTATTTCACATAACAATGTACAATTGTTATCGAAGGAAAAAGGGTAGTAATCTTCTTAATGGCGTGTGTGAAAAGATTATAAATTAAGTTTCAGCTACAAATAAAAGTGACCCCTGCATTGTTGGGGTGTCAATATGTGTGACCAGCGCTTTGTGTTTGACCCCCAGGCTGCGCCAATTTGCAATAGTTTCGCTTCATCCGTGACCGTCTGTCTAATGTAAGGATTTTAAGTTTTTCAATCGATACAATTATTGTAATGGAATCCGGGTGGATAACTATTTCCAATAAAATTGGCGACAACCGATGTGAAAGAAATATGCTCATACGTAAAGCATATTACACAATTTAAGATTATTTTACTGATAAAAATACTTGAAAATCTTGAAGGATTCGAAAGTCTTTTCAGCTTCTTGCAATATAATAAAGTAGTAATTGAAAATGTTCTAAAGATTGACCGCCGAGTTACTTACTGGTTTTTCTCGGTAAGAGCAATATATCGAACTAATTGTGGCTTTATTAAAACTAATTGATACTTTAAATAAATATTATTTTGATTAGATTTGAAATACAAGGCACAAATAAAAAAGTACGTTTTAAAAATAATATATGTAAAAATAAATAATTGAAAATATATTGATGATTCTAACAAAAAGTATCAAATACTTATTGATGCAACAAAATATTGATTAAATATTATTGGAAAGCAGTTCTTCACATAATTTAGTAATTAATTATATTTTTAACATATGAACATTATATAATTAATCGTTATTGCTTCAATAATTATATTAAAATATAATATCTATTACAGCATTGAATGATATAATTTAGTCAACGTTATACTCAAACAAAAGTAGTTAATTTCTTTACAAAGAAATTATAATAATTTTTTTGTAAAAAATATAAACAAGTAACAATTTTATTAAATGAAAACAAAAAAGTTAATAGAATAATTAAAAAATTGACAGAATATTAGTATTTGTATTTTACTAATAATATAATCTTGATTTTTTAGTTTATTATGACATAATTTATAGATTCATACCATACCATTCCGCCTTACTCTGCGGACAAATAATACTTCATTATTTTAATTAAAAAAAATATTATATACATATAATTTTATAATTTAAAAATAATTACATAATTTTTGTTTCCATGTGTCAATATTTTAAGTACAATTAAATATCAAACACATCATATATGTTTAAAAATATATCAGTGATGTCCTTTAATTTATCTGTTACAAAATTAATGTGTACATTACATTTGCTTTGTGCGATATATTCTTAAAATTCAGACAGCCCATATATTACGTTGCGTTCACAGGAAATGGAAACACATGGGTCAGATCAAAATTTAGATCGGCCATAAAACGCACTCAGTATGACCATTAGAAACACAATAACGCTTGACCCCCTCGGTATAAAATAATGACAGGGGGCAGATAAATTAAAAATGCCTCAAAAATACCCCTTGACGGAGAGACTCTATATACATAACAATAGGGTATATGTACACGAAACTAATTATGAACTTTATTGTGAGCTTGTTACGTATTAAAATCAACTAAACCTATCATGTTCTTTTTCATTTTAACATTTGATTGGTATAAATCAAATCAAATCAAATCAAAATATTCTTTATTCAAGTAAACTTGTAAACAAGTGCTTTTGAATCGTCAACTTTACTGCTGGTTCGGAAAGCTGTTCCTGCCGAGAAGAGCCAGCAAGAAACTCGGCGGTTGCTCTTTTTAAAATATAAATCTTAGAACTAGTTACATTTATTTATTACTGTCTTGTACAGGGTATGAGTGCACCTATATCCACACATCCTTATCATCTAAGTAATCTTCAACAGTATAGTAGGCTTTCTGTATCAGCCTCTTTTTAACAGTGTTTTTAAACTGCTGTAATGGCATGACCAAAATTGATTTCGGAATTTTATTATAGAATCTTATACCCAAACCCACAAACGATTTACGTACTTTTGCTAGGCGCAAAGCAGGAGTCGCAAGCTTATGTCGGTTCCTACTTTGTCTATTATATACATCACCTATCGTTTTATAATTCTTTTTATTTTTCTATACAAAAATTACGTTATTTAAAATATACTGTGAAGCAAATGTTAGAATACCTGTTTCCTTAAACTTCTCTCGCAGGGAATCACGCGGACTTAAATTGTAGATGCCACGTATGGCTCTTTTTTGTAATATAAAATGTTAAACTGTTATCAGAGGAAATAAACCATTTATATTAAGAAATGTCAATTACATATCAGCTTATTAACAAATTTTACATTTAATTTTAAATATCAAACGAGTTTTTACCGATTTTTAGTAAACGCCCAACATATATTATATTATATATTACCCATTGATTAATCCAAACATTAGTACTGTAAGCTTGGAAGCAGAAGTCGTTAAAATATCAAATAAGTTTGAAAGTTTATAACTTAAATATAGTACCCGACAATAAATAATGCACATCGAGGCTTAGAGAGAGAAATCGGCTAGATTCTGCTTCATAGAGCAACGTCTCTGTCGCATAGACTGACGAACCCGTGTGTGGCAGTGACAGCGCTCTACAAAACCGAACTGGCCGGCTGTTTCGTTGTAAACATCGTGCATTATTTAATGCCGGATACTATACGCAGGTACTTGCACAAATCGTTTCGGATTTATGTTGCAAATGACAATTCATTCATGCCACAAATAGCAAGATCGATGTGCCTTTTTATGTTCGCAAACCATTTTTTGGGCTGCAAAAGTTCTTTTTTTAACATACGTGAGCAATTTTGAACTTTCGTAGTACGTGTTTGAGAACAGAGAGCTTACGACTTCCAAGTATTGTCGCAAGTTAGAGTTCTTTACGAGTTCTTTTGTGCTTTAAAAAGGACAAGACGATTAGGAATGTCCATTTTGTATCGTTTTATCGTTGGCGGTAGTAAATGCCACATTTGATCGATGTATTTTTCGCACCTGCAATGAACAACAGTTTAGATAATCTTATATTTCACGAAATGAGCTTTACTACTGTTCACATAATACATTAATACATGAATATTGTAATAAATGTTTTGTATATGTTAGCCTAGTAAGTCTCGATTGTAACAAACCCACTTTTGCATATTTATGATTTGCGCTTAACAAAAAGAAGCACGTAAGTCGTTTGTGGTATAAGATTCTATAATGAAATTCCACATTCAATTTTAGCCTTGCCATTACAGCAGTTTAAAACAACTACAAACAGGAGGCTAATAGAGAAAGCCGTTCAGGATTATATACATGTATATATAATTAATTATATATACGAATACCGTTCAGGATTATATATATGATACGAATGTGTGGACAAAGATACCCTTCGATCCTGTACAAGACAGTAATGACTTGGATAATTATATTTTGAAAAGAGACAGAGAGTTTCTTGTTGGCTCTTCTCGGTAGAAGTAGCTTTCCGAACCAGCAGTAGAGTTGCCGATGAAAAAGCACATGTTAACAAGTATACTTGAATAAAGAATATTTTGAATTTGAATTAGAATATGAATGTACGGGGTAGTTTAATCATTAGGATATAACTGTTTCGGTGTCTATATAAAAAAAGTAAAGTAACGGCCTGTTAATATCCCACAGCTGGGAATAGGCCTCCTCTCTCCGTTTATTGGAGAGAAGGATTGGAGCTAATACCTACCACGCTGCTCCAATGCGGATTGGTAGGTTACACATATCCCTAGAATTCTCTAGAGATATGCAGGTTTTCTCACGATGTTTTCCTTCACCGAAAAGCGTGTGATAAATTGCAATTATTGATTAGACACATAAGTTTAAATAGAAAAACTCATTGGTGCCTGCCCGGGTTCGAACCCATGTTCGTCTCTTGAGAGTCGCACGGTCTCACCACTGGGCTATTCACAGCTCGGTGTCTATGTGATATCAGGGAATTTTTTTTAATAACAATTCTTACTCCAAACCATCTATTTCGTATTTATAAATGCTTTTTTCCCAAAACAAGTAAATAAGAAAAGATTGCGAATCTCCTAAACTGGGGGCCCTGATTCAGTTCGAACGTCACATGAATAAAACATGGTGGATTGACAGGGGGATCAACCCTTTCCCGCTGCCAATTTAATAAATGCGCTCCCACAGTTTTTTTGCGACAATCGCCGATGGGGTTGGCTGAACAATATATGAGGGTATTGATTTATTTTCATTCTACTCGCTATAAAGGGTTAGGGTATCTGATGGAAGGTGATATATGATTCGTCGGAAAGTTGTTAATGTATATATAACCTATATATAACAAGAATAAAATATTTTTCAAATTTTTCAATCGTCGATTGCTATTCGTTTAAAAAAAAGTTTGTAATTGGATATACATTTATTGTTATTCATCTAATAGGAAAGTCTGAAAGTTGCGCCTGTTATACAAAAGATGGGAAATACTAAATGAAGTTGGTCATGTAATGAGAAGTTTTGAACCAAAAGAGCTTTAAATATGATTGATATATGACTAGAGGGATGCCGTGAAGAAGATGCATGAATTGTGTGAAGAATGCATATAAAAGGAGTGGCGTTGGAGTTGAACGATAGGGGAGAATGGAAGATGGAGACACATTGTGCCGACCGAGCTTAAAGTGAGATAAGAGTAAGATTTTTTTAGAACTGTCTATATGCTGTTAGCCCTAACTGCTTTTACAGCGTCACCGGGCGGGACTGGCGAGCGCAGAACAATCGGCGAGGTTGCGAAATGCAGAGAGTAGAGCGCAGAAGCTGTACTTACGTTGAGGAACGTCGTCCTAAGGGTGCCTCCTGTCCGGCCGGACCACGGTTTAGGGCGACGAGTAGTGAAGGGCTGATGGTCTGACTTTGATTACTCATTGCGACGTCGGAAGGTTGGCGAGAAGCTACGACCGACCGACGTCAGAAAACTGGGACCTCGAATTCGCCGGCGAAGTGTGTGTGTTCGCTGTGTGTGTGTATTACGTGTTTCTGTGTTTGCGATCGTTATTTGATTGTGAGGGTCATATAGGCGCTGTTTGGACGCCTATATTTTCGGTGGTAAGAGTAAGAAAATGACCATTAAATTGTATCTTTGAAGATTGGGATGAAACCCTGACCAATAGTGAGTTGTACAGTTGGCAACATCGGCGCAGGGTTACCTATTGATTTTCTACAGGATCTATTGCGGAGAGTGTACTGTGGTATTTCCTTTTTCCTCCATGACCTTTTTATCATTGCACTGAGGCACCCGGAGAAACTAAACGTCTACATTATAGACATCCTACGAAGCGCTTCGCTTCGTCATTTCCTTGGCACAGTACGGAAATGGAATTCTCTCCCGGCATCTATCGTTACCAGTACTTATAATATGGTATTTTTATAGCAAATGGGACTATGCATCTTATGGGCATACGCTTATGAAATAAGACTGTATCATCGCTTGCCATCAAGCATGATTATGAATTGTACTCAAGCGCTAGCCTATTATAAAAAAAGATGTACATACTCCTATCTCATCTTCTTCTTGGAGTAGCGGCTGTGTAGGCGACTCGCCGAAGTCCGTCGCATGCCGCCCTAACGAGGATGTTCGCTGGAGTTAGGTCCCCGAGGCGTTCGATGCATCTGGTGCTCCCGATGCATCGATTAGCGGAGGGAGGGGCCCATTGAGAGAGGCCCCGACCCAGAGGTGGCGCACTCTGGGGTTTAGAGTTGCTGCTGGCGGGGATGGGAGCAATGTGTACAACGGTACCCTGTCCCCGCCACCAGCAGCGTGGTAGAGCACTGTCAGGTTTTTAGTCGGTGAGAGTCCGACATACCCAAAATGGGTTTTCCTGACAAAAAAAAGCGGCTATCTAGGGCCTCTAGGCCGAGTATCTCTTTGATTTCTGACCTGTAATTACCACATCTTATAGCAGTCCATTGCCGGAGGTCGCATATATTTGACAACCTCTGTAGCAGGTTGTTACTGCTATAGACCATACCTAGAAGAGAGTTTCGTTTAACTAACAGCGCCGGGCATTCAATGAGAATGTACTGTATCATTAAGTACTGTATATATGTATATATCCATTATCATGTATAAATATTTATAAATAATTAATAAATAAATATATGGGACATTTACACACACGGTCGTCCGTCCCCAAAGTAAGTAACTTAATACTTGTGTTATGGGTGACGGACAACTGGTAGTTATACTACATATATAAGTTTAAATACATACTTAAATACAAATACACACCCAGGCTCGAAGAACCAACAATTTGCTTACAGAAAATGTTGGCCCTCGGTGGGAATCGAACCCGCGACCCGCGGAGCTGAAGGCAGGGTCACTACCCACAGCGCCAACGGGCCAGTCATAGTCATTTAAATATGTATTAGTGTATAATTATTATAATATGTATTAGTGTGTAATTATTCTTGTTTTTACGTTTATTAATACTTTGTCATCTTCCTATATACTCCTAGTTTAGTTTCTCTTAAGACAGGTTGCCTGTAAGAGATTAGGTACTATTAGTGATAAGACCGCGTTTGCACTATTTATAAGTGTTAAGATTTTTTTTTTAATTGATTTTGTTTCTTTTTTCTAGTTGTGCAATAAAGTATTTTATTATTATTACTCAAAGCAGAGTCTCCACAATACTCACAAAATCACACTTACACTAACAGCTACCTAATATGTATATCTCGCTCTAAGCCGTGTTCTTGCCGCTATGTAAAAAATCCCGGACGATTTTTCTTGTCTTTGTCTGTCTTGTCTTAGTGATTGTGTGTGGTGCTTGTATTGTGTGGTGGTTTGTTGCACGTGTTGTGAATCCTGACGAGTACAGAGTACATTAACATAACATAGATTTTATCTTATAGCACAATAACTATATTTTCTTTATCTTAACCATTAAGTCTCAGGGCGAAACTTTTTATTCACAAAAATAAATCTATAGTTCTACTTAGATACGTAGACTTTCCACTACCACGAGATCGGTATATACGCGGGTGAAACCGCGGGGCATTGCTAGTTGTTTATAAAGTTTTATGCACGAATATGTAAAAAATGTTTGAAAAGTATCTGAACTAGGATACTATTTCTTTATATCTCTGTACTAAAACCACTACACTACTAGGATACATTATTAACGTAAACAACGGAATACGACCCGAAGATATACGGATCAGAATGACTTCAGATTTCTTTATTATAACCAAGAAACTCCCTTGCGCTCATAATTTTAGATTCCCTTGGAGAATATTTTTTCCGAAGGCTGAAATGCGAGAGGTTGAGGTTAGAGGGAGAGGCCGATAAAATCCATACTTATAATATTTGCAGCCTCCGCACTTCACACACACACGTGTAGTGCGATTTAGTGCTCTTTGGGGACTCTCGGACAATATACAGAGTGTTTTGATTGGTAACGCACAATTCATTTTAAATTAAACTGACGAAGATGTGATAGCCTAGCAGTGATACCGGGCATACTCTTCGAGGGGTCACGAGTTCAAAATCGGAGCAAGCAACAGTGAGTTTTTTAAAATTAAAACTGAGTCTATTTGATAATTTCAATTTATCACACGCTTTTCGGTGACGGAAATCATCGTTAGGAAACCTGCATATCTGTAGCGAATTCTGGGGATATATGTAGCTTACCAATCCGCAGTGGCGACGCGTTGGAGCTAGGACCTTACCGTCCTAGCTCCAATGTTATATACATTATATGATAAAGCTAAATTAATAATATTTCAAATAAGAAATCATTAGCTGATCACCATGTCTACAATAACATAACACTGCTTTACTAAAAATTGTCTAACTTCGTAGGTAAACTCGCAGAGATCAAGGGATAATCTGACCTTACATTATTTTTTATTAGTAGTGTTTTTATTTACTTTTTATATAAATAACAAATAAATAAATTAAGAATTATTTTTCACTTTTTAATTTATGATTTAGTTTTATTAATTACTTTAATTAATTAGAGATTTTTATTTAAAGGAAGATTTTACCGAACGTTTTTAAATAAGTGCGTTTAGTATTAAAAATAGCATTTTTAAAAATAGCATTTTTAATTCTACGCACATCATCTTTTTTTTTATTTGGGAAGGTTATTGTTAGTATGTCCCTGCGAGAGAAATTTAAGGAAACAGGTATTCTCACGTTAGCTTCACAGTATATTTTTTGCAAATTTGATTTTTGTGCATAAAAATATACATAATTATAAAAAGATTGGCGATGTATATAATAGACAAAGTAGGAACCGACATAAGCTTGCGGCTCCTGCTTTGCGCCTTGTAAGAGTACGTAAGTCGTTTGTGGGTTTGGGTATAAGATTCTATAACAAAATTCCACAATCAATTTTAACTTTGCCATTACAGCAATTTAAAAATACTGTTAAAAAGAGGCTGATACAGAAAGCCTATTATACCGTGGAGGCTTACATTGATGATAAGAATGCGTGGATATAGCTGCTCTTTGACCTTGTGCAGGATAGCTATGACAAAATGTAATTAGTATTAAGAATCTTCTTTTTTAAAAGAGCTCCACCGAGTTTCTTGCTGGCTCTTCTCGGTAGGACGGCTTTCCGAACCAGCAGTAAAGTTGACGATTCAAAAGCACTTGTTTACAAGTTTACTTGAATAAAGAATATTTTGAATTTGAATTTGAATTTGAATTTATGTAAATAAAAGATCAGATCAGAGCATCCTCTATACAGATACACACTCACACAAACTTACCTCCTTGGACGCCGAGCGTCGCGGCGCGAAGGAAAAAATGTACGATGCCATAAAAAATCACCGTCCATTCGCTCCCGGAATTTTTACCCGTTTTTTCCCCTCGGAGGGTCGCCCGTTGCCTAGCAACCGTACGCCCCCGCCCACAGATAAAAGCTCGCTATTTTATAGCTGGCAAAAATGTACCCTCTTTTTATTTCGGATATCTTTACGGGATTTTGCTTGTGGACTTTGGTAATTTATCTTTGAATTCTATACAAGTTGGGAAAAAGTTATCACGTCAATTTATCCTTGTCATTTTCTTTGGTCCAGCAAGATTATCGTGGTGAAAAGAAATATTAAGTTGCTGAAAATTTGCTATATCGTGAGGTTACCAAGTTATCTATATAAAACAGAAAGTATAGTATCCGGCATTAAATAATGCACGTCGATGTTAAGAACAAAACAGCCGCCCAGTTTGGTTTCGTAGAGCGCTGTCACTGTCACTCAGTTAGTATGTGATCACACGGGTTCGTCAGTCTGTGCGACAGAGACAATGCTCTATGAAGCAGTATTTAGCCGATTTTCTGTCTCTGAGCCTCGATGTGCATTATTTATTGCAGGGTACTATATGTATGTTTTATGTAGATTCGAAGCGTCTTGACTGATTTTAATGAAATTTTCATAAAATCTTAGATAGATTCAGCGCATAGTAGTGTAAAGTTTTATACTGTTAATTACAGTATTGTAGGGGAAATCGAAACCAGCAATACGTGGCCGGACCACAGAGGAGGTTTCCCTTAGAGGACGACGTTCACCGACGCTAGTACAGCTTCTGCGCTCTACTTTCTGCATTTCGCAACCTCGCCGATGCTTCTGCGCTCGCCCGCCCGCTAGAACTAACAGCATACAGTCAGTTCGAAAAAAAGTGGCCGGACCGCTAGTTACTAATAAAACGGTAGTGAAATAAATTTTCCACTTCAAATCTTGCTCTGTCATTAGAAATTGTACACTTGGTAAATAGTTGCGTACAAACATAACATTGGATATTCTTTCTAAGTTCATTGATAAATAAACTCGTAACTTAATATTTGGAAATCAATTATCCACGGACGTATTTCCTACAGAAAATAACGGGATTAGGAAAATGATATACCGCTATCGTAGTAATATTGTCTATGGTGAATTGTGTTTGATCACGTTGTTAGTTAACTTTTTATATATGATATTATCAAAGACCGCTATGGCCGAACTAAAAATTGTATATAAAAGTGTTTCATCAGTGCTTTGAAAATTTTACAATCAGTACTCCGGCAATGGACTCTAAGATTTTTTCTTTCTCTAATGAGAGAGAAGGCGTATGCCTGAATTGCATACTTATCCAATTAATTGGATAGGTAAGCTAAGAAGTCAATCTATTTGATTGATTTCTTCAATACAGTTTTGCTTTTACGAATAAAAAAACCAATACCGCGTGTTACTGATACTATTTTTAACAAAAGGGGCGTAAGCTTTATTGGATTATGTATTTGAACGTACGCCTTCATATCCAAAAAACTCACATAGCAGCTGTAAAAAAGCTCCCCTACTTTTTACCACAAAAATAAAATCGATCCCATTGGTCGGGTTCCCCCAATAAAAAAGATAAAGACGCGTGCTATACGGGCACGCGTTCCACCATACAAATTCAAATATCTAACGCACGCGCTTATACGCTACGTACGACGGCTGCAAGTTATTATTATAAACATACCATTTTAAAATAAACTCCCCTATGTTCTTTGTAACGAAGTAATATTTAAAAATAGAGATCATCCGAAACTGGCTGGTGAAACAAAAATACGCTGGCTAAGAAAAAATATAAAATGAAATGTAGGGAAGTATTTAAAAATAGCACATGTCCCCTTCCTTAGGGGGACTCGCTTGATATATTGACGGTGTTACTTGGGATTTTCATAATACACAGCGTGTGTTGGTTCAGTGAGGCCTTAAGATTTGTCAATATACTACATACTGTGGGCGCTATTTTGGTCTGGTCACGTGTCAGATCGGATTTCCCAGATATTATAATGTTTACCTTTATTCAAGATACAGTTTCCGGCGCAGGATGAGTATGTAATAAAGTCCGGAAATTCTATGCTCCATTTCGAGTAAATATTCTTCCCATAACTTTGATTGCATTGTAAAACAAATATAAATAAGCAAATGTAATATATAAATAATTGTGCTAATTACAAATGTATTATAAATTTAAAACAGTAATGTTATCCAGACTATGATTTTAACTTTCTTAAACAAAGTGACGTATATACACATACGTATTTAAAATCAGGTATTCACGATTATGTAATTTCTATTATCTATTGAAACATTCCATTTTAAAAAATTTCTAAAAATGTCATAGGGGAAAACCTAAAGGAGAACCTAACTATTGAGCAGAAGATGCTCTGCCAGATTGCCTTATATGCAATTATGCCAGATTGCCCAATTGCTCTAACTATTGAGATATACAAGCTACGCTATACGCTTTACAAATAAATACTTGGCATTGGTGTGAGTTAATAAAACATTTAAAGTATTCTGTGAATAAATGCTTCCAATAAACGAAAATGTCAACAGACTGAACAACGAAAGACAAAAATAAGGATCAATTTAATTATCATTACTCACGCTCCTCTAAGCTGAGTTAAAACCGTCAATTTATTATTATAGACCCGTATCCAATTTAAAACAACACACGCTCTCTACCATTAGGTGTTAGGGAGAATACATTGTTTTCGAACGTCGAAAATAAAGAGGGGAATCCTTGTGGAGTAGAAAAAACAATTTAAAAATAAAATGAAATAATTATAAAAGGGGAGGGCTTGCGGCGCGTGTCACGGCCTCTTATTTATTTCTGAGCCTGCTCAGCTGCTGCCAGCTACGTTTGAATTTCAACGACCCGTGCTGGCATATACCGTAGCATATGGCGCGAAAAAAGTATACAGATAAAAAGGTTTTACACCTGTTCATGATTTAACAACATTGTTGTATTATATACCCTACGTAATATATTTATTACATACTTTTGGTTGCCATAAAAAGAAATAGATAAATAAAATAGGAACGGTAGTCTTTATTTTCGTATGTTGAATACCACTAACGCGCGTAATGTTTCATAGTCTACCTACTTCCGGTGGCGCACATGGATCTTTATAAAATGATTGTTATATAATAATAATATATATAGGCCGATGATAAAATACAAATATTATAAATAAGGTTGTATAGTAGTGTAATAACGACTAAGTTTAGGCGGGCTATTCTCAATATAAGTAAAGGAGCGGGTAGATGTAAGGAGTTAGTCTGTCAGTGCTTGTCTTAGCAGTAACGCTGCAGGAATTGGGTTTGATTAGAGTAAATAATACTTTTGCTTGCGGACATCCCGAAATACTTTTGTAACACGTATTATATTTAAAGTTAACTGAGTGTGCTTTATCTCTTTTTAATTTTTATTAAACACGTTAACATATCATGCCTTCTAATCCTTTGGAACTCTGGATAGTGGCTAACTGCTAATTAAAAATTAAGGCGCTGAACAGAGCTGGCGCAAATTCAGATTTCGGCATATAAGCCACGCCCACAATTTCTGCGACGGCGTAGCGACAAAATTAATTTTTTAACACCCATTGTAGGTGTATACTATTTTATCCAAACTTTTTTTGTACAATTTATTTAAAAAACTTATGTCTAATTAATCTTATAAAACTAAGTATGCTGAAACTATAACTAAACACCTAAAAAAAGACATATTATCAACAAGGAATAGTCACAAAAGGCGGCAGCTAGCGGCACACGTCCGTATAGCAGCGCGCCTTAGCGATCACTGTCTATATTCGTAGATGTAAAAGAGAAGCGAGACGATGACTCGTTTCAGTTTTGCTATTTTCTAAAAAATATTTAATTTGAATGAAATATCTTAATTAATTCAAAATTTAAATCTTACATTCTCTTTATATTATAATGATTTATTAGTCTTATTAATTTTACCAATTTTTGTTGATAAATATTAGAGATATTTACGATCAAAGTAAAAATCAGAGGTCTATTTACCAATTTTTTTTATCGAAAAAAAGTATCGTAATCATGTTTTGAAATCTTACATTCTCTCTGAGATATGATGTATATTAACATATACATCATATATGTTAACATTATATTAACATATATTTTTCTTTTAATCGTCATCCCTATAGCTTTTGTTAAAAACGTGTTTAAAGTCAGCCTATTTGGCTCTGTTCAGCGCCTTAATAGAAATTGCTAGCCTACAAATTATTCTGTGAACTGTTTCTAAATGTGCATATTTGTTTATTACGCTGTATTGCATTAGTTTGATGAAAAATTTTGAAAACCAACAAATGCGGGTATGAAAAAATAATTAAAATATCAATAGGGGTAAACTTTGCGGACTTTATTTACAACAATAGATTTGTGATTTGTGTTTTCGATAACAAATTACTGTAAGGGAGGGGCTTAAAATACTGATTCAAGATAACGTTATAATATTCATGAGTGGTTCTTGTCTGGTCATTGTCTGCTATTTGTTTTGATCTACTGTGTAGTAAAGTTATGTATCCATTTAAAAAGTATACCGGTGGTCATAGGTTGGAATCCGTGTAATGCTGTTTCATAAGATATTTAAAAAAAAATCTATATTGTGTACATTCGCTCAAGATTTAAACCGCCGTGTGGTATCCGGCTGAGTAGAATAGACCACCCTCATTTCTTACCGAGGTGTCGTAAAAGGCGACTAAGGTAACTTGACGTCAGGTGGGCGGCCGGTCGTAAAATACGTAGCCAAATCATATGACACGTTTGTTACATGTTGTGCCGGCCCCACTTAGAGTGGGATAAGGGCAGCAGGATAATGATTCGCTCAAGATTTAAAAAAGGTAAACGGAATGCGGAATGGAATATAAAGGGCGTTTGTACCGCCGAATTTCAAAATTTGATAGTTGGTCTTTAATGACTATATTCTAAAGAGATTTAAAGATAATATTAAAATACCTTGGGTATAATACGTTTTATCTCCGTCCATAGTGAATACGAAAAATGTAATCGAAGATATGCAAAAATTTCTGTCTTTTTAACCGACGGACGACCGACCCCTGCTGAAGTCAATGAATGGCAAGATTTTCCAAATAATAAGTACAATGAAGATGTGAAAGTCAGAGAATAATAAAGTTACCATATTAGAAATAAAAGTATTAATAAATTCAAAAAAAGCAAGACATAGAACTTTAAAGAACATCTTATTAAGATGGTGGAGTATTTAAAATTTTCTCTTAAAACTGCAATAATAACAGTCGGGTTGAAACGATTATTGCCAATGTATTATATTGTAAAACGAAAAAATAAAATTATAGTTTTTTGGGTATATCTATCTTTATTTGTAAAAGTAGAAAGTTTGAACATCTTAGGTGGCAAATAGATTTTATCTGCCCATCGCCTCCGAGGTGGCTCGACATTATCTGAGATAGTCACTTAATTACTGACCACCCATGATAGGTTGTGTTGTGCTTGAGTCGATTAATATTATCGATTTTTTTTATGACAGTTTCGGTAGACTAAAGATTTGGTAAATAGTTCCAGTCAATATTCCATTACCTTAGTACTTGCATTTTGTGAAAATAGCTATGCAATATCATTATTACGTTTACATTAGTTAATAAAGCTGCACAATTGTCTAAACTATTGTACATTAATCAGCTGCAGTTTAGTCTTAAATATTTATCTCGTATCTAAAGATGTCATGAGATAGCATATATGATATTGGGTCAGTGGCCATTATGCCATATTGGCGTCATACCCCGGCGTCGCATGAGTAGTTAAATATATTATACGCTAAGTAAAAACCGCCGTTGATTAATTTTTGCGCACTTTTTTATATCTCCATATCGTTTTGCGATAGCTAATAATATATTAATTTTAATGACATGTTGTAAGAGCTGGTAATGTTAGGCATGAAATACTTAAAGTCACAACGTAATTAATTTGATGTGGATATAATATACTGTATAGTTATAGGTAGCTTTCCATTTGCCGTAACATTTCGAAAAATGTACTAAAACAAATGATATATGTACTTAAATCTTCTTTATGAATCATTTTGTCTAATGGAGTAAAAAGCATAAAAATTACTTCCGTAGTTTTTGAGTTTATCAGGATTATTAATATGCAGATAAGATAGTGTCTAAATACTACAAACGTCAGAATTTACCCTAAGTTCTAGTGCTATCCTATGTTCTAGTATCGATAGCTGGATTGTGTTATGAATGTCTTTGACTTAACACCATTAATCGATAACATATTGATGCAACACTATTTGAAGCTAATAAATATCCTTCGATTGTTTGTTTGTTTTTGTTCTAAGATTATTTATTGTTGCTGATGTAAAATATGTTACGACCATACATTACTGTAGCATTGGTAACTTATAGTTCTTTTGCGTTTGTAATATTTGCTTCGGATAATTTCCAATAATCTCGTGGAGTTGAACCCGTAATAGGCACTTAGGACAAGGAAGAACATTTCACACGTAGTACTATAGTTACCCACTTCGCACAATAACTTTTAAACTGTTAAATTACCCTAAATCGGTTACAAAATTTTTTCGTATTCCTAAGGGAAACACGGTGATTTTTTTATCCTATATGTTAGTCTGGTACATAAACTTCATTAAGTTGATCAATATTAATCATCCATCGTAATTTGCCTCAAAAGCGTAAAAGTAAGAAAAAAAATAAAAGAAAAACAAACACACTTTCTAATTTATAATATTAGTATGGATAGTTTCCGCTCTTCTTCTTTTTCGATCTTTAAACACTCGACCATGTTTATACGCTAGTCTGTCCCGCTTGGTAAAGCAATGAAAGCTGTGACGACAGTGTTATAATTAAAAAAAAATGTTTTTTTTAATTGTTTATGGAAAACTTTACAAATTGGGCATTAATATAGTAACGACTTATTACTAATTCACAAACCTTGTTTCGTAGATACAATATAGATAGGAAATTCGTTAATACCCGCATAATACCGTAGTTTACTGACCAACCGAGCGTCATGTAACGCACTTTCTTAAACAACAAAAACTTCAGCTGCGCTATTAAGCAAAAATGTCCCCCATTCGGAACATCTTTTTAACAATGGCCCTTTAAAATGACCAGAAAAAATTTACTCTTTTAGCACAAAGCGAGGGTGGACGATCGATGATCGCTTAGGATATTCTAAAAAAAGCAATGGTTAAAATAATTGTTGATTGTACGGTTTAGATTTATGTGCAGTAGTCATTGTGGTCCGTTATAGGTGTCCGGTTGCAGATGGTTTGTAAAAAATTTCTTTGTACAATTTCTACTGACTTGTCCGTATAGTTAAATTTCGTGGACGCTTAACTTATAGACGTAACGGCCTGTTGCTATCCCACCGCTGGGCATTAGCCTCCTTCCTCCGTTTATGGAGAGAAGGGTTGGAGCTAAGACCTACCACGCTGGTCCAAAGCGGTTTGGTAGGTTACACATATCCCCAGAAGTCTCTAGAGATATGCAGGTTTCCGCACGATGTTTTTCTTCACCGAAAAGCGTGTGATAAATTGCAATTATCAATTCAATTATTTTTTAAATTTCGATGGCCTATCAAATTGCCGACTAAGTCACTGTTGCTTAAATGATGCAATCATGTAGGATACGATAAGTAGCACCTAAGTTTAAAGTTTAAAAGAGGTCTAATCTCTTCTTTGTAAAGACGATATGGATTTTAGACTCATTGCACTGATTTGGATCAGCTGGTTACATTAATTGCAGGAATTCTCTAGCTATAAATACTATCTTTTAACTTACTAAGTAACTGTTGACTAGGATTTGGATAGGATATTCTTTTTCTATTAAATAAAAACTTTCAAATGATATCAGAAGAAATAGCATATTAAAGAATAGTATACCAATTTTTTTTAGTACTTTATTCGTTGTAAGCGAAAGTATAAGGATTCTTTTTTATATTTATCTGAAGTATATTTTTTTTTAATTAATTTTTTTTAAAGGAGTTTACTCAATTTGACTATGTCCCGTGTATCAACATCATCAGATCACTAAAATGTTAAACTAGCCAAGATCCTAGCTTCTTTTGATAACGGAGCGGCAAGTCACTATCATCCTCCTGCCCTTATCCCACTCTAAGTGGGGTCGGCACAACATGTTACAAACACGTTGTAACATGATTTGACTACGTATTTTGCGATCGGCCACCTGCTTGACATCAATGTACCTTAGTCGTATTTTACGATCCCTCGGTAAGAAAGAGGGTGATCTATTCTACTCAACCGGATACCACACGGTGAGTCAACTTATCTTAGTCGCCTACGACACCTCGGTAAAAAATGAGGGGGGGTCTATTCTACTCAGCTGGATACCATGACAGCGGAGCGGTAAACTATTACAAATACCCACGTTACTTGTAATGAGTACACTCGGCTACTCAGACTCGTTCGGCACATTCGATTAAAACACATCATCAACCCGTCCACATTCGATGCAGTCCTGAGTATTCAATATTCGCATCAAGAACCTAAACTTATTTGATGGAATATGATCGAAAATATCTGAAATATGACTGAGTATTCAATATTCGCATGAACCTAAACTTATTTGATGGAATATGTACCCGGATCGAAAATATCTGAAGTATGATAAAAACTTAAGTTTTAAATGTCGGTTGAAAGGATCGCTGTTTGCGTGACTGACATGGGTGAATCGAAGACAAGAAGATGTCACGAGATGTTTACAAGTTCATGCATTTGAGATTCTGTCAAGGTGTTATTGTATTCAGGAAATAGTTTATATTGTCTCTTATATAACGAAGAGATGCGGTTTTAATAAAGCTTTCAAATATAGTAACTTTTAATGTGATTTTCTCTTTAATTTGTTTTTGATGTTAGCTTCAGTCGTTCGTTCAAAACATAGTAACATTTATATTGAGATTGATTACAAAGAGTGAATTTTGGATGTTTTCTTAAGTTGAATTAATAGTAATTGTTGCTATATTTAGCAATATAACTATAATGCATCATTAGATTGGTTTGAGTTACTTACTTTACTGTACTTTTTTTCAAATAATAAACACGAATATTATAAATGCCAAAGTATGTCTGTCTGTCTTTTACACTTTCACGGTAAATCTACTGGACTAATATTGATGGGATTTGGCACATTTTAAGCTTATACTATAATAATATACAGGATAAAAAGGCCGTTTTTGCTTCTGGGAACAGGGAAAAATACATATATTATTATTGAGGGTACTTAAACACTTATGTTGGTGCGAAAACAGTCGCGGATACCAATACTTTGTATATAATTCTATAATATGATATTCTAGCTGAATCATCAAAGGGATATTCAGCTAACAAAGTAAACAGTTTCTTCATTACTTTGTGCCAACATAAATAAGCCGGTTATAGCTTTTTAAAGTTCGTTTTGAACATTAATTTAAACACTAAACTATCTCCGTCACATGCAATGAAGACGAACGACCCGTCTAATGAATGACGCGAGCTTCGTCATAGATGAGATTAATACGCAGAGATGAATGAGGAATTTATACGTCTCTGAATTATTTTTCAAATCAATGCTTATATAAATAAATAGTAATAAATAAATAGGTATATAGGACACTTACACACACGTCCATCACCAAAGTAACTTAATATTATGTATGACGGACAACTGGTAAATATATACATATATAGTTTTAAATACATACTTAAATACAAATATACAACCGGGCTCGTAGAACCAATAAATTGTATATAGACAATGTTGGCCCTCGGTGGGAATCGTACCCATGGCCCGCGGAGCTTAAGGCAGGGTTACTACCCACTGCGTCAACGGGCCAGTTAAGTCAGGTATATCATAATAGCGAAAGTTTGTCTGTTTCAAATCGAGTTCTTCTTGAAACAAAACCTTCACTACTAGTTTAAAAAATACTCCGATCGCACATTTACAGAACTATCCGATGGGTCAATTTCGATTGTATGAAAACTCCATTAAAGTCGGTCGAGCCCTTACGGAGTCTATAAGAAACATACATACATACGTTCTGTATATGTATAGATTATGCATCATATGTCACGTATAATTTAATTTACACATAAACACGGTTAATTTTAATATTAGCATATATAGATATTGTATACCATACCCATAAATTAATTTAATTTATCAAAGATGTCACGTCTGTAGAACAAATCTTTAGATCAAGCTACAAGGCGGAACCAACACTAAAGTTCGGTCGCGGCACTTGTTTCCCCGCATGGTAGCCAACTTTTTTTAATTTTTTCAGTAGATAAAAAATATTGTAACACGAGCCGAACGGTATGCGGATGTCAGTCAACGTTCCTTCGCATACCTATTCTATTCTATGCATAAATTAAACGTTTTGCCATTCGGAAAAGAAATAAAACTTAATATGTTTAGTTCAATGTTATTAAAAGACTTTTTATTACTATAAAGTAAAGTAAAGTAACAGCCTGTTACTATGCCCACTGCTGGGCTAAGGCCTCCTCTCTCCGTTTTTGGAGAGAAGGATTGGAGCTAAGACCTACCACGCTGCTCCAATGCGGATTGGTAGGTTACACATATCCCTAGAATTCTCTAGAGATATGCAGGTTTCCTCACGATGTTTTCCTTCACCGAAAAGCGTGTGATAAATTGCAATTATCAATTAGACACATAAGTTTTAATAGAAAAACTCATTGGTGCCTGCCCGGGGTTTGAACCTATGTCGTCTCTAGAGAGTCGCACGGTCTCACCGCTAGGCTATCACAGCTTCTTTATTATTATGTGATTAATTAATTAGTCGTGTAGATTTTAGTCCCTAAACAAGACACATTTATTTGATTGTTTTTTTTGATAATTGTTTTATTTGTATTTATTATTAATTTGCGAGTCGAAATTATCCTGGGCCTCAAAATAAGCTTAATTATATAAAAAAAAATCTTAATGCAGTGAATTCAATAAAGATTTTATGTGAATGCTTAATTATGCTACAAAATTGAAATTGAAATTATAAAACAAACCATTCATGAAATAATTTAAATATAAATTATATGAAAATATAATCGAAAAAGATATACCTACTTATTATTTTCTTTTTTATCACTAAGGCCAGTGTCGAAGTACTTGTAGATACAAAATTGTCTATCTGTAAGCTTTAATTTTTCTTATTAATATCATACAACTCGACTCTGCGGAATGACCACTTAAATATACTTAAATTACATGAACCATAAATAATACTATAAAAGGATCATAAAATAGATTTTATACAAGTTAATTAACGTAATTATTATTCCATATTATTACGGTTTCGTTAGGGGTTTCGCATATTTCGTTGACATTTTTTTCAGATCACTTGCATGTTCGTTCTAGCAGGAAATGATGTTCAGGAATGAGGATATATTCTCGTTAATTTGCTTCATAAATCATCGAAAATGTTCTTTTTGGCGTTTAGGACGGGTAGGAGGCGTCGATTGGACCTTTTTGTCGCTGCATTTCTAACGTTGCTTCGGCAAATATCAGGTTTCAAAGTTCTTTCCAGTTTTTACGAATTGTTTTTTTAATTTGACATGCTGTTGCAAGATTAGATCCTTGTGTGCCATTGTGTTTTTATAATTGATAAAATGTGTGTAAACATCCATAAATTTTTTAATTTAAATCTGATGTTTGAATGGTTTTGAAATTAGGAAAAATGTTAATATTAATAAAATTCCTTTATGACCAATTCGCTGAACTTATATCGATAAAATTTTGCATAATGAATACTTACTTATACACCGCGGTAGCATATGAGCTATAAAAATCCTCTTATTTCAATAGAAATATCATCATCGTCATCCTCCTGTCCTTATCCCACTTTGTGGTCGGCACAACATGTTACAAATGTGTTGTCACATGATTTGGTTACGTATTTTACGACGGGCCGCCTGCCTGATGTCAACTTACCTTAGTCGTATTTTATGACCCCTCGGTAAGAAAGAGGTCTATTCTACTCAACCGGATACCACACGGCGGGTCGACTTACTTTAGTCGCCTTTTACACCTCAGTAAGAAGTGAGGGTGCTCTATTCTACTCAGCCAAATACCACACGGCCGGTTTAATTTACCTTAGTCGCCTTTTACGACACCTCGGTAAGAAATGAGGGTGGTCCATTCTACTCTACAGGATACCACACGGCATAAATAAAATACAAATATATTAAATTGTAAAACGCCAAATAAACCCTTTAGTGAATAAGTAAATAATGTAATATCTCACCTGTGTAAACACATCGTTATTAAACCTGACCTGTAGTAGAAAAATAGGAATAAATGTAAACTAGCATATAAGAATATAAAATGTTAATATAGATAAATAGCAAGGATAAACATAATTGTAAATAATCAAAGAAGCGTACAAACTATCTGATTTCCTTACCAGAGAAACTAAACATAAAAAATCATGCAGAAAAGGTTTTTAGGGACATCAATTTATAGTTTACGGATATGCAATGTTGTCCACGGTGGTTCGTTCACGGAAACGTTTTAGCGACTGTATCGCGGATAATGTTATGATAGTTTTGGGAATTCGCCAAGTGGTATGTGATGCTGACTTATTTGACCCGAGGGAAGCGCTACGGAACTCGATATTAAAATGTTATTTATGTGCGACCGGCTTGAGGATGTGGTAGATCTGATACAAACTCCATACTTATTATTTGACTCTGGATAACTTTCAGAAGCAAGCGTTACTTTGCGGTATTCTTTATACAGAAGTTATGATAGATTTTTCTATAATAATAGCACTAATAGCACAACTATTAAGTACTTACTTTAGAGGCCGACCGTCTGAGTAATGGTCAGATATATAAAAATATATATACAAATGTTAGGGTGTTAAAAAAACTTAGATCAACTCTAGGTTGGAAGGTATAAAATATATCAAGGAAACCCATATATCCCCTTATAGCGAGAGCATTCCTTACTTTTTACCTTTTTGTTACTATTTTTTTAAAAAAAACCTCGATCAACACTAGGTTGGAAGGTAAAAAAATATATTAAAGAAACCCATATATCCCCTTATAGCGAGATCATTCCTTACTTTTTTACCTTTTCGCTACTATTTTCCTAAAAAAACGCATGTCGTTTTAGTTTCCTGTCTAAGCATAGAACACCAACGCTCAACCGCCACACTTATATACTGCGTTAATTATTCCGTTGTTAAATGGAAGTTATGATAAAATATTTTGCTATAATCCGCGTTTGTTAAGAGAATCTATCTAATGCTAAGTGTATGAAGCGGGCAACATTCACATACCTTATACATATTAAATGCATAAGGTATGTGATATATTATATAATTATATATAATTTTAAATAAACTGTTACAACATGTTACTAATACAATCGGCTTCAAATAGGCTCTCGATTATTCTGGGCTAACGAATGCACGGTTGAATCTACTGACCTTTTATTAACTTGTACCCTTTACGCTTTTCAGTAGGTTGTCACAGAGCCAGTCTCTTGCCGAGACTCGAGTGACTAATAGATGTTGATATCTAGGCTGTAAGTTAAGCTAACATGTCGTGTGCTGGTTTAATGGGTGGTTAGTGATGGCGCGTGTCTTGCCAAGCCAAAATACATTGCGCCATTTTTCGTACGCTACAAAATACATAAATACACCCAGATTCGAAGCGCCAACAAATTGTTTTTAGAAAACTTAAGCCCGATTGGGAATCGAACACGTGATTTATGGAGCTGCAGGGATGTTCAACCACCCGCGCCATTAGGCCAGTCAATATTAGTAGTAGTTATGTTTATTCTGAAGCATCCCCGACACAGATGGATGAAGAATTTTTTGCTATACATTGGTTCTCATACGTGACTCTTGACAATAGTAAATGACACTCGGATACCCTCAATGATGAGTGGCTATCCGCGGAAATACCTCGCGGTTCAGGGTTCGAGTCCCACGGGACCCTAGCTTATTAACAGCAGCACCTGTGTTAGTCGCACGTGGTTGATGCAGGTACATTTTAATTTTTGGCTTATTGTAAAATGTCTGGTTCTTTTTGACATAAATTTAAACTGCTGAGCATAGACCACCTCTCTCCGTTTTTGGAGAGAAGGGTTGGAGCTAAGGTTAAGGCTGCTCCAATGAATAATGGTAGATTGTATACATCCATATCATTCTAGGAATATGCAGGTTCCCTTACGATGTTTTCCTTCACCGAAAAGCGTGTGATGTGTGTGTGAATTGCATTCATCAATAATACACACATAAGTTTAAACAGAATTCATTGGTGTGTGCCTGAGATTCGAACTCGTGATCCCTTCCAAAGAGTCGAACGGTCTCACTGCTGGGCTATCATAACTTACAACTAAGTCCCCGATGTTTTTCCCTTATTTTATTTTACTTATTAATTCATTTAGTTATAATTGTAGTTAATTTTAAAATATTATTTATTTATTAATTATTCTGTTACATATCAGTTTAGTAATGAGAAGTATAAATATCATTCTTCTTTATATAAAGAAGTAATCATATTTTAAAACATATGAGAGCTGTGATGAAGTCAAATTTAGTTAACTGTAAAAAATTGTGTTTGTATTTTCTTTGAAAGGAACTTTGTCAAAAATTGTAATAAAAAAAATGAGAATCAGTAATTTAGTGAATTGTCCTTTTCGCAAAATTATAGACAGTACACATGCTTAGCTGCAACATAGAAACTTTAAACTTTTTGTAAGATTGAACAGGATTTCACACTTTCGAGTGCTACATCTTAGATACGGTTCACACTTTAGTCGTATATTTCGGTACTCAATAATTAGATTAGGGAAAATAAAGTTCTATTCTCATTGAAATAAGATATATATTTTAAAAGATTGCTCAAAATAAGCACGGTAAGAAAAGTTTTGTGGTTTCCAAGAAGCAAATGGCTTTAAGTTACAAGTTTAGAGTTTAAAATTCGCGATCATTTCAAGTAGTTCTAGGATCATTTATTGAGAAGCATATTTTAATATAGGCAAGCATGTTTTTCTATTAATTGTACTATTACTTCCAACAGGATTTGAATTTATATTCAAGCATTTATATTAATAAATTTAGACGTTACGTTAGATCCATAATACATAAGTAATACAGAATATATTTTACTATAATCCGCAATGAAATAAATTGGAAATATATGTAATGCTTAGTTTAGAGTAGACTATCTCAACCATCACCACCACAATACACAAGCACTACACACGTTCACTATAAAAAACTCAACAATCATTTCGCCTCGCAACCGAAGCATCATCAGGAGATAGACTCCACGACAAAATCGCAAAGCTTTGCGATTATATATATTCTCTATTTACAATATCGCGGCTAATAGCAAAATAATTTTATTATTACTTGTGTATAAATTCAAGTGCTGTTTTAAAAAAATATATCAACCGAAAAGCTCTCACTTCGCATTTTGACCTTAAATTTAAAAAAAGTTCAATATTGCTTACTCTAATTTATCATACTCGACACACCTTGCAGGATGTTCTTTGCATTCATCTAATAAATACCTTTGATTCGCAACAATCCTTTAAACCTTGCATACTTTTTGCGTATCCTATTGTTGTCTTTCTAAACACTTGCGCATGCGATTATTTGACAAGCATCTTTCTCTTCTATTTACTCCGAAAGGTTGAGGGACGGGCAACTGCGCATATATTCGGTTGAACAAATTATATTTCATTGGGGTTTATGAATCAGAAATGTCCAGATCTGTAGAAAAAGTGTTGTTAAGTAACTCAAAATGTCACGAAGCTTCGGTCTCTTGTTCGCTTAAACTCTTTCACCATGAATAACTACGATTGTTTTTCCGTGCCTAGAAACGTTCGTCCGTATTGTGTGGAAAAGTATGGGAGTATGTTTACAGAACATCTGATTAAAAGGACAGAGAAATCAGGAAGGTCGCAGGAACCCCCCTGACCTCGATTAGCATATATAACAATTTACTATTATTCTAGATCAGTATAAATTCCCAATAATTAGTAGTCATTGGTAACATAGAAGAATCTATTAATTTAACGTTATCTTAGGAATTTCAAGTTTTTAAATGACTAGGTATACCTGCGGCTTCGTTTCAGTTAGCTTTAATGTTAAAACATTACCAAAATCATTAATCTCAATCAAATTAAATAAATCATTTATTTATGTTAATCAATCAATCAATCAAATAATCAAAAACAAATTTCACCAATGTTCCAGATCTTTATATAGCAATTTTTCATCGAGATATCTCGATTCAAACAGGCCTCATTCTACCTTCTATTTTTTCTTGAATTATAAGTTTCAAGAGTTCATATTTTTATTATTCACTAGATTTACCCGCGGCTTCGCTCGCCTGGATATCAGTGTCACAAAAATTCAATAAAATTATTAAAATAAGAATAAAGCATATATTATATTGCTCTACATCCTGCTTTACAACGTTCCTGTGTATCTATAATACTGTTTACCTAAACCTGTCTCGCGAATCTTTTAGTAAAAACCGTACAAAAATCCGTTCAGTATATTTCGAGAAAATCGGTTACATACAGACAGACAACTTTTGTGGACTTCGTTTTATAATATGTATAGATTATTCTGTTGAAGATCAGCTTAGTAATTAGTAGTATTAAATATATTATTGCTTAATATGACGAAGTAAATCACAGCGAAACAAATCTGCAGCTTTTCAAAGCTCAGCAAATCTGAGTAGTGATTGGCATATGATATAAATCCTATACATCGCGAAAGGTGTGTTTTGAATGGGTTGAGTGCACAACAAATGTACATAACTTTCTTTCGTCAATAAGTGTTTATTTGGTAATGCATCTGCCGCATATGCCACCATCGTAATGCCGATATCGATTGTGAACCATTTGAAAATATCAAAGGGTGAACATTTCATTTGAAATGATTGATCGTGGAATAAAATAGACGTGTAACAATTATATGTTCCCCTTTTAAAAATTAGGTACTATTATTTCCCATCGACTTATGTTTTAATGGAAATATTAACCGACAGTGTTATTTATGGTTTATTTATGACGGCGTATATTAAATGATTATAAAGTGATGCCATAGTTGAGTTAGTCAACGGGGTTTTTTGGGGTGCCAATGTCGGTCGGCCTCCTCGTTGCGCACCCTGGGCAAGTCCTTGGAATGATGCGGATTACATTCCTTGGGCTTGGCGAACGGACTGGCGAAGCTCGTAAACCCGGCAACGGGAGCGGGGGCCTTCGGGCTGCGAGGAAGACAACCTCTATAAAAAATTACTCGGTGGGTTGGGGCCCCTACCTTCCGCCTGACACGGGTGCTTTCCGGACGTGTTGTAGTTCGGGGAGTGTCAGGGCACGGTGGCCCGGCGTGAGTGTCCGGTTGGTGGCCCGATGCGAGCGTTCGGGATCTCATGTTCTGAACCAATCTGCTGCTGGCGAGTCCGGGTGTAGCGACTTGCCTAAGCCCATCGTCTGCCGCCCTGACAGGGGACCTTTCGGGCGCTTCGAACGGGGTTAATTGGACGCCTGGCCTACAGGTCCCCGAGGCGGTCGGTGCATCTGGTGCTCCCGATGCACCGGTTAGCGGAGGGGGGCTTCTCTTTTGAGGGGTCCCCACCCAGAGGAGGACAGCAACTCTGGGATCAGAGTTGCTGCTGGTGGGGATGGGGTCAAATAAGGTACCCTGCCCCTGCCGTCAGTAGCGTGGTGGTGTATACAGGTCGTTTTAGTCGGTGCGAGTCCGACATAACCACCGCCCGTCCCCGTCGGGCGGTAAGGGGTTTTTTCCTGTATTTAAAAAAAAAAAAAGTCAACGGGTTTTATAGCGTCTTCGGGCAAGACAAGCGAATGCAGAATTTCTATAAGCATCTAGAAACGTTAGTATAAGAGTCCCTTATGTGAGGCTATACAACGGCTATTAGTGTCATGAATGACTTTGATCTATCATCACGCCGTTGGCAATGAGAAAGTCACAACGGATTGACTTCAAATATTCCAACAGTAATTTAAGTCAGAAACTTAAGTAAGAATGAAAATACATATTTAGGCCATCGCCTGAATATTTAATTTCTTACCACTTGTATTGTCCTACCCATAACACGTTATATTTTAGTTTATGTATAGAGACCGCGTATACTCACGTTTATTCTATCGAGTTAGCCCGACTCGTTTACCAAAGCCCCACCAAGTTATCGCGGCAGTTTCAGCCGTGCTAGGAGCTCATGAATAAGGGCCCCGGATGAGCTCGAAACAAGTCGGGCTAACCCGATAAAATTAGACGTGAGTATAGCCAGTGTCTACACATTAACTATGAATATTACTCACGATAGTTTTAATTTAAAAAATAGATAAAATAGCTCATAAAGCAGATATCTATATATTATAAAGCAGAAAGATTTATATGTACTAAGTATGTATGTTTGTTATGTTTTCATGCAAAAACTAGAGAATCGATTTCAAAAATTCTTTCAAATGAACTAGTCGGGTTAATCCGATAGAATATGACGTGAGTATACCCGGTTTCTATACATAAACCAAACCCACTACTAAAGATAGTTTAAACGTCAAATTCTACTCGTCTAAATAGTAACAATGAACGTTGAAAACAACAATATTTTATTTACAACGTAATTGCTTTAAGTAAAACAAAACGCCGCACTCAAACCAAACGTTTTGTTAGGTTATTAAACTATAAAATAAATCTGTCGCAAAATTTTGCAATATTACCCCAGATACCCGCTACCTCTTTTCATAAATGGATCTACAGGTAAAAATTTCTTCCCATGGAAAAAAGTAAATGCTCTATAAAAGGCCCGGTGAAAGTTCTGTATCTGTGCGAACAAACAACCATAATGTAGGGTTTTTTATATTACGAGATTGGTTGAAAAAATTGGTCTTTCTCCGAACCGAAGGACCACAAAAGGGTTTTGAATTTCACAAACTAAGGAATCTTTTTGCAAGAAAAAAAAAATACACAAATGTCATATCCTGTGGCGAGGATTCGTATTTTGATTTTTATTTACTTTTTTCTTTGGTTAGGTACTTAGATATGAAGATAGTTGAGAGACAAGTGATTTGAATATAAAAATATATAATTTTTGTAGTATCATGAGATTGAAATAAATATTTCTTTTGGATTTCAAGTCGCGTTAACTTTAAGACAGGACTCTGGCTGATAGTTTACATATCGATACCTACTACCTAATCGATTTTTTTTCATAATGTGCAATTAATATTTTCTGGCCCGTTAGCGCAGTGGTTAGTGACCCTGCTTCGGCTCCGCGGATCGCGGGTTTGATTTCCGTCGAGGGCCAACATCTATACTTATTATAAAACAAAGTCCCAAAAAGCTGGCTTTCTGTATGTAATCGATTTTTTCAAAATCTACTAAACAGATTTTTGTACGGTTTTCACCTAAAGATAGTGTTATACTTTCGGATGGTTGAAGTATTTACAATTTACACAATACCGATATGTACTATTTAGTACATATCGGTATTATGTAAATTGTGTTGAAGAGATGGTGCGTTGTTAAAAACTTGCTTGCTGGGAACTTTAGTCGAGTGCGCTGCGTAAACCAGCAGAGATACGCTAAAGTAATGTACTAGAGAACTGTAAATCTATAAAAAATATTACAAAAAAGTCCGCGAAAGCATGTCTCTATCTCTTATGTTTAACTTACAATATCTACTTTTATATTTAAAATTTGAATTCTAAAAAAAAAATGTGACACGCCAATTTCCATGCGGGCCTACAGATAGGAAGGCATATGCAGCGCTGACTGCCAACCTTCATTAGTTGGAGAGAAATAAAGAAAAGGAAGATATTATAAAGTGTATGTATTAGAAAATACAATTTTATTTTATGAATAGTTTGTAGTTTAACTTTGCTATGATATAATATTTAATGCAATCATTTCCAAGTAGAAAAAATCGTTTTGCAAAAGGTCAACACTAAAGAATGAACGTTTATTGACACGAGAATGCTGTCTAGGGTGCCACGTATGATTGACACCAACCTTTTGTGACCTTTGCAGTGCAAGCACGCGACTTTCTGTAAGTATACAATATTTACACGATAATCTCTTTTCAATTTTTCATTATTCTTTTAAGAACTATACTATAGAATACTAGTAATAAATAAATAAATATATGGGACACTTACACACACGGTCGTCCGTCTCCAAAGAAAGTAAACTAATACTTATGTTATGGGTAACAGACAACTGGTACTATACTACATATATAATTTTAAGTACACACTTAAATACAAGTACACACCCAGGCTCGAAGAACCAACAAATTGTTTATGAAAATGTTGGACCTGGCTGGAATCGAACCCGCGACCCGCGGAGCTGAAGACAGGGTCACTACCCACTGCGCCAACGGGCACGTCATATAGAAGTATAGTACCAAAAATAATGCACATCAAGACTTAGAGAGAGAAATCGGCTTGATTCTGCTTCATAGAGCATCGTCTCTGTCGTACAGACTGACGAACCCATGTGAAACGTCACATACTAACTGAGTGACAGTGACAGCGCTCTACGAAACTGAACTGGCCGGCTGTTTCATTCTAAACATCGATGTGCATTATTTAATGCCGGGTACTATAATACATTATATTCTACGTAGTACGTAGGGCGTTGGGGTCTTATTTGAGGTTGAAATGTCGACCCCGCACTGGAAAACGCTGCCTCAGTAGATCCCTAACTAGGCGGACTCAAAAAGGTCCAAAAGGGTACGCTAGATTCAAGCGGTACAAGATCGTGAGGTGTGGAGATTCCTTAAAGAGATCTGGTACTGCATTAGAAAAGAAAAAGATGTTCCACATAACGATTATATCATCAAAGTTTTAAAGGATTCACCAAATATATATCAAATAAATAACCTGAACCTATTGTCACCATTTTCTAATCAATGAATTCACATTTCGAAGGAATTAAATAAAACAAATATTTAAAATTAATATTTTTATTACTAACCAAAAAGCTAACATAAAGTCTTAGTTTAAAATTAATTCTAATAAATGCACGTTCAATCTCCTAGGACCGTATTGACACTAAAAAAATACATAAAAAAACAGTTGTCACAAAAGCCTATTGTGGCTTGTGCGACAAAACCCCTTGTTTACTAAATATTATATCATCTTTTGATTTATTTTTGAAAAATAACAAAACATCTTATCAGTTAAGTAAATCCGACAAAAAAAAATGTTGGTTAATATAAAAATTTTGGTTATTTTGATGGTTTTTGTGTTTGTACGAAATTATCATCAAATCTACAACTTGAACAATATCTATTATTAAAAAATTTATGTTCTAAAACATAGTAAAATACAATTTTTCGCATTTCAATTATTTTTTTGTTCTATTTGCTTTTACTTTTATTGCAACCCGCGAATTTTGTAATACGTGTACAAAATGGAAATCCCTTAGAAAATTAATAATTCTTGTACTAAGGGTTCTATAATATAACATTAGTAAACGTCCCATAGATTCTACAACACCTTTACCATACGTTTTATTACTATGTTATAGAAAAAAGTTTAATATTGTATATTCGTATACTAAATATTATTTATCTATTTCTAAATATAAATGCAATGTAGGCAATTATTTAAAGGATGTAGATATTTATGTGATAAATGAATTTTGTTAAGATTAGAGACATAAAATTATATATTAATATGAAAACATTATTACATTTAAGGCACTGTTATGTAATTAGTTAATTTGGTAATTCCAACGATATAAACAATATATGAATCGAAAATTACATTATCGATCGATGACAATCGATTAAGTGACATTATTTTTTCGAAATTAGTTAATGTTCAGTTTTTAATAATTTTCAGTTAGACCTGTCTATATAAGATAACTTCAGGGATGGTTAAAGTTGTTTATACGCAGACTATTCTTAACAAAATAATCTAAGGGACCGAGAATTTATTACTATAGTTACTTAAATAGCTGCTGGGAAATATTATTAAATAAAAAAAATGATGATTTATAGAAGCAGGCGTTACTTTGCGGAATTCCATATTACAAGCAATACAACAGAACTAACTACTTTGCTATAATCCGCACGGGTTAAGTGAATGCATGCAAAGCCAATGTGTATGAAGCAGGCAAAATCTACGCACCTTATACATGCAGGACCAGCCACCACATGCACCCCAAGGCGCAATTCACCAGCAACAACGCACACAAAAGCAGCACACACACCCACCACCACAATCCCGACGATCGTTTCGCTCCGAAACCGAAGCATCATCAGGAGGATAGGCTCCACGACAAAAATCGTACTTTGCAGTACGATTTTTGGCTTTGCATGCATTCACTTAACCCGTGCGGATTATAGCAAAGTAGTTAGTTCTGTTGTATTGCTTGTAAAAAAAATGATATTCGTATATAGCAAATAAAATACCACGACGCTTCGTGGTATTCCGGTGTATATCAAATATGACATACGAAAAAAAATTCACGCTGAAAGTGGGATCGAACAACTTTTATATCACTTTTACTTAGATCATTAGATAGTATGTATCTGAGGTAATGTAAATCGAAAAGGCTCAGTCAGAATTGCCTCATCGTCATTACTTTGATTGCCCAATGGCACGAGAAGACCACCTTTTTGATATCCTCCGTATTCAATGTCTGTTTCTCATCATAATTATCTACAACCTTGTATATATATAAATAACCTTATCTATTTGAGCTTCAGAAATTGGCTTCTCTACATTAAAACTAAACATTCCTAAAATCGAAAGCAAATTAAACATAGTTTACATCTTACAGTATGCAGCTTAGGATTTTTTAGTGAATATAAACAATATAGGTATAATAAAAAATCTAGCCGATTTTCTCTCTTTAAGCCTCGATGTGCCGGGTACTATACGATGGTACATCTATATATTACATATTAGATATTATTGTTCAGATATCGAATATAAATGTTATATATTGATTTACTGCTTTAAGAATAATGTAGCATAGGAATACATAATTTATGTTATCTCAGAGCCTAGAAAAGTTAGAGCCTAGAAACAGTATCTAATCACTCAAGTATCATTAAAATATTATTGTTAATTACTACATTTTTTTCATTGTAACTGTAGAAGATGAATTATAAATGTCGATTAATAAAAATCTTCTATAGAAAGCTTTAAAGAGTCTGCTCATTGATTAAATCTACGAGCTTTAATCGATTCGTTTATTCGAGAATAACTTATACTGAAAGTACAAAATATACTTATCTTAAATAAATTATGAATTTGAATATATATCACTGATTTTAGAATAATACTCATAACCCTTGTTAATTTATATATAATCACGTAAATCAATTATATTTTGTTATTCTAGAATCTAGACGCTAAAAAATCACGATCGCTTGGACCAGTGGTCTTCAAAGTATGGTAGATGTTTTACCAAGGATTATGCGTAAGCAATTAATCCAAATAATATTGTACATGAGTACATCTCTATTAGAACCTTAGATGACAGAAATTATTTAAAAAAACCTTTCTCCTTATTTGAATTCATTGCTTAATCAATAAAAAATTCGTAATTTATTTTAGCTCATTATCAATACCACAATAATAATACACAAAAATAATGGCATAATACCACAAGCATAGTTGTCTTTCTTATACTTGATTTTTTATTCGTTAATAAACAGCATATGGATCTAGAGACTACGGGAATACAGTCTAGATTAATCTATCAGAAGATATCCTTCACTTAAGGGAATTTAAGATCACTTAATTGTGTATGGCTACACAATCACTGGTCACTGGAAAAGACCAATCGACCTTTTCTTATGTTAAATCGAAATTCATAGTTATGCTTACATAATAAATTGTACATTCAGCTAAATTACAAATACAAATCATAGTCTAGACTGTTCCCACCGCTGAGGTAGTCGTATAGATAGACCGCCATCTCATCCAGAGCTTCGAATCGTGGGTCACCCAGTGACTCTTCTCGCAGTGACCTTGCTGATCTTGAGAGTGATCTAGGTATAGGAAAAATATTTATGTACGATAGCTTCGATGAATGAATTTGAATGAGCAATAGACAAAGAGAGCAAATAAATCGTAATGTTTTAATTTATAGAATTTGGCGTTACTTTGCGTACAGTATTTTACGTGCGTAATACAATAGTAATAATAAAATATATTTTTTTAATCCACGATACAGTAAACAGGAATCATAATATATAAAGCTGTGGTATCCGGCAGAATAGAATAGACCACCCTCCTTTCTTACCAAGGTATCATAAGAGGCGACTAAGGTATGTGCCGTGTGGCATCCGGCTGCATAGAATAGACCACCCTCATTTCTTACCGAGGTGTCGTAAAAGGCGACTAAGGTAAGTTGACGTCAGGCAGGCGGCCGGTCGTAAAATACGAAGCCAAATTATGTGAAAACATGTTTGTAACATGTTGTGCCGGCCCCACTTAGAGTGGGATAAGGGCAGAATGCATGACATGCATGGCATAATATATAAAGCTTAATGTATTATATAAGTGGACTAGCCGTTTTCATAACTGATACATGCAAGGATCCCAAAAATACACGCATTACAAACCTCCACCACCCTCACTACAATACACAAGCACTACACACACTCACTATCACAAACTCAACAATCGTTTCGCCCCGCAACAGAAACATCATCAGGACATAGATTCCACGAATGGATTATATTGGTTCAACGTATTAGCGATGAACGCTTAATAGCCTTTATAAGAGACTTTCGCATTTATTATAAGTATGGATTTCATATCCGTATCAGTTGAAAGTTTTGAAGAAAGGACTTACCTAAAATCACTTTCTGTGTCCAGTTCGTCCTCACTTGTAAAACGTTCGCGAATGTCTTTCATAATACACGCCTCCAACTTCTTATGCTGTGGAAAGTAAGTAAAAAAAGAATTAGGTTAACTTTATGACACGAGTGAATCAGGTTATATATTATTATCTATAGTAAAAATGTTGTTCTCGAAACCAATATTTTTATGTACTTTTAAATTTTTTTACGTAAATATAGATAACTAAATATATTCTATAACTTCAATATTACATATATACCTTTTGAAGTATTATTTTTTCATTCATTTAATAATATTACAAATAATCCTTGAATAGTCGAAATTGTTTTTATTTTATTTACTGATACAATTCCAAATATCTCAGCAGAACAATATATTGATATTTCTTTTAAACGATTAAAACATCGCTTTTTTAGATTTATATAATGCCGTAAAAATAAATATTTTATATATTACCTTATAGCAACGGAAAAAGAACATCGGTTTGATTAGTTCATGAGACAACGGCGCCATGTCACGTTTGATGTCCGGTACGCATTCCTGAAAGATTTAACCTCTTTAACACTTTGATCGCCACTACTTTCTCATAAAAGAATAAATAACGATTAATAATGCTCAATTGCTCACATGCAAAATTTATTATAAGAAAAACCCCAACCGCCGTGTAGTATCCGGCTGAGTAGAATAGACCACCCTCATCTTACCGAGGTGTCGTAAAAGGCGAGTAAGGTAAGTTGACGTCAGGCAGGCAGCCGGTCGTAAAATACGTAGCCAAATCCCTTGACAACATGCTTGTAACATGTTGTGCAGACTCCGCTTAGAATGGGATAAAGGCAGGAGGATGATGATAATAATGCTCATTTGGATGATGTGTCACTTTGCGTTTTTTCTTTTGTATAGTTTATCACCTTTTGATGTTTCGGTTGCGGGTTAAAACGATTGATGAGTTTGTAATACTTAGTGAACGCGTGTAGTGCTTGTGTACTGTAGTGGGGGTGGTGGAGGTATGTGCTTGAGTTTTTACGAGAACGGATAGTCCACTCTACATTTAGCATTATATATATATTCTATTTACTTAATCGCATATTATAGCAAAGCAATATCATTATTACTTCAGTTTTTTCGGTATTATATTATAAGTAGGATTATTCCGCCGTGTGGTATTCGGCTGAGTAGAATAGACTACCCTCATTTCTTACCGAGGGGTCGTAAAAGGCGGCTAAGGTAAGTTGACGGCAGGTAGGCGGCCGGTCGTAAAATATGTAGCCATCATCATCAAATCATTTGACAACATGTTTGTAATATATTGTGCCGACCCCACTTAGAGTGAGATAAGGACAGGAGGATGATGATGATTATAAGTAGGATTATTCACAAGATGTTAGGAAAATTACCGAAAACTTCTGGCAGAACTGAAGTCCATCCTGGATATCTCCTTTCAGTTCAGCGGACACGGGCAAGTTGCTGATACGCTGTGTGATTTGCTCGTAATTAGGTTGCAGGTTGTGGTCCACGTAACCAAGCTCCTGCATCACGCAGGTGATGTTGCGTACTTTGCCAGCGTTAGGGCCACGGGAGACCAGTTCTAGACGATCACGGAGGTCCAAGTCGCGCTGTAAAGAGTCGACAAAGTAATCGTCAACTTACCATAAGTAAGTTGATTATTTTTTTTTTATAATTTCAAACGTGTCACTATAAAATAAACTTTTGTATTTCCAAATGTTTATGTAATAATTTTTGTTTTAAAACATGTAAATAACTGGTAAGAGAAAATTTTACACTGTACAACCGTAGTCTCATTGCTGCAAGTAATTTTTTAGTAATTTTTACAGACAACCTTATCAATCCCTTACCTTATCAATGTTTTATATCAATTTAAGGCTTTAAAGCAAGAGTTGTATTTTGTAAAAAAAATTAATGCTCTTTTTGAAACATTTTTGAACGAGAAATATAAATTATATTATAAAAGTAATTTTAATAAACATGACTGAAATTTTGAACGCTAACTTTTTTAAGAGTTCATAGCGTGATGTCATTGAAATAGGATACAATGTTTTTAATTCAATTAAGACTAAATTTAATTTCGGTCACTTTAATACTAAGAGTGCGATATGTATTTAAGTAAATGTTTTTGTGCTTGCTATAATTTAACGGTATATAATATAAATACTTACAGACATCCTGCTATTTCCAGCGAAATAGGGCTGCTGGTAAAGCCCCTGTGGGAAGGGCTGTTGTTGCTGGTAAGCGTAGGGGTTATACTGCATTCCAGCTTGGTAGAACATGGGGTTGTATGGAAACTGGTAATAAGACGGGTTCATTGGCCGGAACTGAGCGGGCATCATGTAAGGTGAAGGCTGTTGGAAGGGCTGTAATAAAAAACGTAATTACATGTAGAGCTAAAATTAATGTTCAATGGGCATTTAAAAGTCTCAGTTGTCTCTGATTTTACTTTTACTAACTTTAATAGAGCTTTTACGAAAGTTTGGATACTATTAGCCGGCAAACGCTGATTTGCCATATAAATTATTTCTAAGGAATTTCTAGCGTATATTATAAAGAAATAAATAGTTTGTCCATAAAATAAAATAACATATGTTAGGTGTGGATTACCGTTTTCGCCTAGAGGTATGAAAAATAGATAGTAGCCTATCCTCAGACTTACTGAATATGCATATTAAATTTCATAAAAATCGATCAAGCCATTTCGGAGGAGCATGGTAATCAACACTTGTGACACGAGTATTTTCTTATAAGCGTCTGCGTTCAAAATATTCCGGGATATGATAAAATTAACGCGCATTTTATCTAAAGAATGATTAACATTACCGTTGTATTATTGGCTTTCGGAAAGTAACGCTTTAAGTAATTTTATAAATTAGAAGTTCTACGCTTTCACCTCTGTATATTAATGGTCAATCATACTTCTACTTTTGCTTTATCCACACAGTGATGCTCAACGAACGTTATAGCCCAACAATAGATTCGAAAAAAAAACACTATTACTTACTATTACAATATTTACTTCATATTTCACCAGCGCATGCCTCTTATTTCAGTACAAGGTTCCCAAACTGCGCATATTTGTACCCCAGGGGTTAGCGGCGTTATATTAGAGGTGTTGTAACGCCGAAACTTATATATTATAGCATTATGACATATGGAATTATGTTATAGGGTACAGCGGCTGATATTCACAGGGTCTTTGTTTTACAAAAAACTCGTGGTATTTATAATATGAAATCTCGTGATTCTTTTAGGGACAAATTAAAAGAAATAGGCGTCATTACCGTAGCTTCACAATATGACTGCAGATATATTTGACGATTCAAAAGTACTGAAAACTGTCCACTTGAATAAAGAATATTTTGAATTTGAATTTATTTGTCACTGCAAGTATCTTAACACTAAATTGCTTGTTTTTTCAATGAAGTTCTTTTAGTATTTTGTACGCAGTGCACGTTTATTGGACACAGATAACGAGTAATATAAACTTCATGTTTTTGACATAATAAAAGAGAGACATTTTAGAACTTCTGCTCTGATTTACACAACTGTACATCATACATATTTTACTTTTCAAGTAATTAATTAATAAGAAAATGTATGTAAAAGAATAAACTTTGTATGATATTTCAAACTTACTTCTTATTTTGTGTTTCATGCAAATTGTTCATATTTAATGATTGTGTTACAAAATGTATTATTTCAGAAATTTGTACATCGCCTCTTTAGCTCAGTGGTAGAGCACTGGTCTCGTAAACCAGGGGTCGTGAGTTCAATCCTCACAGGAGGCATCGCAAAATGCCTATATTTTTAAACTTTATTTTAACACTTACCACTTGAGATCTGAACGGTAGAATATTTCCAATAGGCGGAACCTTTTGAGCTGGTTGCCCTTGATCTGGTTTAAGCATGTCGTTTTCATGATGATGAGCGCCATCTACAGGCTTAGTGATAGTTTGCGTACTCGGATCTATGGCAAAGCCGGGCGGCAGCTTGCCTAACAAGATAGACGGTATGTTGGGCTGGTTCGGCGGTTCATCCACAGATGGCGGAGTACAGCATTTTTCTACTGCGTCTTTCATTTCTTTTCGTAGTTGCTTGACTACTTCAGGGCCGAAACAACTTTCATAGATCTACGATTATAAAAAACCATAGTTATTATAATGAGAGTAAAGGAGCATTAGCCAGGCCCGTAAGTGACGATGACACAATAAAGAAAAACCTCGTAATTACACATAAAAAAGGGAGACACAGATGGATCACCCTCATTTGCTTTCTTGCATTTTTATTGTAATATGTTACGCTTAAGGCTGGCTGTAAGTATCATAGCTCTATGAAAAATCACTCAAATAATTATTCAAAATTGCAAAAGTAATAATAAAATTATTTTGCTATAATCCGCGATACAGTAAATAGAAAATGTATATAGTGCTAAATGTATAGTGGACTATACGTTTTTCCATAGCCGTTACATGCAGGATTCGTAAAAAACATATGCACAAACCTCCACCACTTCCACCACAATACACAAGCACTACACAGGTTCACTATCACAAACTCAACATTCGTTTCGCCCCGCAACCGAAGCATCTTCAGGAGATAGACTCCACGACAAAATCGCAAAGCTTTGCGAAACGATTGTTGAGTTTGTGATAGTGAACCTGTGTAGTGCTTGTGTATTGTGGTGGAAGTGGTGGAGGTTTGTGCATATGTTTTTTACGAATCCTGCATGTAACGGTTATGAAAAAACGTATAGTCCACTATACATTTAGCACTATATATATTTTCTATTTACTGTATCGCGGATTATAGCAAAATAATTTTATTATTACTTTTGTATTATGGATCTCCGCAAAGTAACGCCTAATTCTATAAATTATTCAAAATTGTTTATTATTTTTAATTTAGTGTATTTAATAGAGTTTTAATTATGTTAAATTACACGCTTACTTTAAATCGGGTAAATTAAGAATATATGATTTTTTTTATTAAGAGTAAAAATATATTTCGTAATTCTTTGCATACTATTCAATAATTTTCAATTCTATTTCGTTTTGTGTATTTTTACAAAATGATATTGAAAAGCAAATGATAATAACAATTTGTTGTTTTTTTACGAGTGATTTTCCTTTGTTGAACAAATTTCCAAAATATTATTTTTACAGTAAATAACTAGGTTTTTCTATTATATCTTTATATTTAATCATTTCAATTAGGTACGCACAGCAGTCGTGGCCGAGCGGTTAAGGCGTCTGACTAGAAATCAGATTCCCTCTGGGAGCGTAGGTTCGAATCCTACCGACTGCGACAAGTAGATACAACTTATTTTTTTGCTTATAATACTTTTTGTATACCATTTACCTTCATCATAGCATATTTTTTGATAAATTTGTCGTCACTCGTAGCTAAAGCCTGGGCGGTCAAGCAGAACAGACATGCTAAAAATATTCTTCTAACCATTTTATATCTGTAACAAAATTTCAGAAGTAAATACAATACATCTTTAACATGAGGGCGCTATGCTATAAAACGCTAATAGATCTTATATATACAAATATTTTTCAAAATCGGTATAAATATGACAAGAAAAAAAGATTGATGGTTGTGCGAAGAATTATAAGTACGTATGTATAAAGGAGTAGCACTAGAGTAAACGAATGATAAAAGACAAAAGTAATAATAAAATTATTTTGCTATAATCCGCGATACATCGCGTGAATCGCGGATTATAGCAAAAAAAAATTTATTATTATTTTATTATTTATTTTATTATATTATTTTATTATATTGTATTATGGATCTCCGCAAAGTAACGCCTAATTCTATAAATGATAAAAGATGATGATATATTTTGCTAACCTTACTTAGGATGTTATAAAGGTAAGAGAATGATTATTATTTTTGAAATGACATCTAAATATATTTACCGTTTTGCTTGTTTCAAAATGGCTTTTATCTTCTTCTACTGTAATGGCTTTTTGATCATATCTTATGCTTTTATTTATATTAATCGAGGTTTCGAATAAAATCAAAATATCTATATCAATTATATTGCTAGTCTTGGGGCAATCAAAGTTTTTTTTGCTATGTTAACATAGAAGGTTTTCACAATGGCGATCGCAATTAATTTCTAAGCTTAGCTTGTGGTCAAATAAGGTTGCCTACCCGTACTTAATGTCATGAATGGTTTAATCTTACATCCATATGGATTGAATCATTACAGTTAACTATAACTATCAACGACTGTGACGATTAAACCTTAAGAATCTAATGATTATTGATTTCCTCTTACCGTTTGTCATTACATGAACAATACAACGTTGACGAAACTAAATAACATAACCCTTTCTAAATATCCGGGATAGACAATTCTTTTCTGTAAGGTTACCCGATTGTTAGAACTTAGAAATACATTATAATACACAAAACAAAATAAATTTTGAAACGACTAAAAGAAAATGATTTATTATGTCCTTGTTTTTTGACACAAATCATATTTGGGTCAGTAAATAAGAGTTCAGTAACAGGGGTCTTCTCACTCGCCCGAGGGCGGGTGTGGTACGGGCTTCGAGGCGTACCTCCTTACCCGGGCCATTCCTCGCAGGCCATTCGCCTGGATGTTTATTTAGGCCTGTTGGCCTAGGCTCTGGCTTAATGCCTAGGCTCTGGCTTAATGCCTAGGCTCTGGCTTAATGCCTAGGCTCTGGCTTAATGCCTAGGCTCTGACTTAATGCCTAGGCTCTGGCTTAATGCCTAGGCTCTGGCTTAATGCCTAGGCTCTGGCTTAATGCCTAGGCTCTGACTTAATGCCTAGGCTCTGACTTAATGCCTAGGCTCTGGCTTAATGCCTAGGCTCTGGCTTAATGCCTAGGCTCTGGCTTAATGCCTAGGCTCTGACTTAATGCCTAGGCTCTGGCTTAATGCCTAGGCTCTGACTTAATGCCTAGGCTCTGGCTTAATTATATAAATAAGAGTTGATATTATTTAATAAATATCACGGCTTGTTATCGGTAGATGGCTCTGCTAAGGTCAACGGTCCCAAGCGGCCTTCGCGCCATGTTTCGAGTAATCTATCTCAAGTCAACATGTATAAGTACACTTGCGTAATGTTACTTTAGCACTTTTTATTCCATTAGGGTGGTCGAATAACTTGTTCCGTTGCTTGTTTGTTGGTTTTTTGTTGTAGTTGGTGATTAAGTATTTTATGCCAAGCGTAATAACAATATCATCACAATATACTCGTAACTCTATCATTATACCTAGAACTTCAAAATAATGGAAAATTTATACATTGTAATATCGGAGAGGAATATTTCGAAAGAAAGATTGATGCTGATTATAGCAAATATAACAAAATATATACACTATGCACCTAGTGGTGGTATCCAGTGAGTGTAATAGAGTAACTTCATTTCTTACCGAGGTGTCGTTAGAAGCGACTAAGGTAAAATTTGTTGTGCCGACCCCGCTTATAGTTAGGATATGGGCAACTAAATTCAAAAATATTCATGATTAAATAATTAATTGTTATTATTAATCAAATTATTGTATCGTCACCGGTTTATGATAAGTGTACAAAGTTAAAATTAAATTAAAGTTAGTTCAATCCTTATTAGAATTATAAAAAAAACTCATGGACAACTAGACAATGAATAAATAAATTTCTTATTGTGTAATGTTATCTATGCTGAATGGATAAACAAAAACAAACAAATAACATTGACTGAGTAGAATTAAAATAACTGTACAAAACCGCAAAATGGATACAGCTTTTTATGGTCGTTAATTATGGGAATATGAATCGAGCTAGCTGTCTCGAAGATTGAATGTTTTTGTTGGGCTTCTTGGTACTGCGGCTACTAATCTAACAAGCAAAGTTTTACTAAAGCTAAAAGTACATTTTAATTTTACATTTACATATAGTTAGTTTTGATTTAAGTTTGAATATTTAAAATCTTTAAAAAAGACTTTTTGGATTATCTGAAAACAGAATAGCAGACGAAAACATATTATATTACTGGTTAGTAATGTGAAATGAAGAACTCTATATGAGTACATATTAAACGCATTATGCATCAAGCAAAAGCGTTTTTTTTTATGTTAAAGGCCTTAAGTCGTCAATACACAGCCGTGATAACTTTTCCCATCCATTTCGAAATTTCGTTTTGGCCATTTCAAAAATGGACCCGTGAGTAACCCTTTCGCTACGGGCCATTTACATGCAATGCTTGATTTCGGTGCCAAAAAAAATTCTTCTTCCCCAAACCAAAATCATTTAAGGTTCTTAAGTGATCATTTCTATTTTTTAATATTAATAATTATGTTACGTAACTGGACTTGCCTTTACACAAGTTAAAAAAAGCAAGAGACTCTTTTTCATAAACGTTTATACTGTTAAGGACAGTGTTAATGATAAGAAAGCTTGGATTTAAACTGCGGCCAGCTACGCACTAGATTAAATTGTTATTTTTTTTTAATTTGTGAAAAATTATAAACACACTATTTAAATATTTATTTTTGAAAAGAGTGACCACCGAGTTTCTTGCTGGTTTTTCTCGGTTAGAGCACCTTTCCAAACCAGTCGTAGTTTCTTTGTAATTTGACGATTCAAAAGTGCTTGAGAATGCCAATTTGAATAAAAAATTATTTCAATTTGAATTTACGTAGGGCGCCATAAGAATTATAGAGTTGGAGATTGCACAAAAAGTGTTGGAAGACACTGATCTACTCCTTTCGAGAGCGTTTTGTCTATTAATAACATAAGTTCATATCGTCTTTTGTTTAAAATTCCGTATTAAAGTGATTATGTTCGTTATATATGTACACGTTATGTAGGTACGTAAATAATAATAACTTGATACAAGAGCGGACGTGGGTTGTTTTTAAGTATTTTATAACAGCTCCATTAACTGACAGGTAATATGTAACGGTTAGCGTCATATCCAGTTCCACCAGGATTGAGTAAACTTGTTTGGAACGGCGTTTCTTGTATATGACTGGCGGAGTGATTTTAGCGAATATAAAAAATATGCATTCGATTCTGTGGAAAATTCCATTTATTCCTTCAAAAGTAGTGTTTTCCAACATGGGCCCACGACCCACATAGCAAAATTTGATAGTTATAGTGCAATTTGAAAATGATTTGAAATTTAAGAATTGTAGAAGACTAAGGTAGGGCATAGCACATAAAACGTTCCGGAGACTATTTTAAAGGGATATTAACTTTAGCTAATAAGGAAATTAAAGAAAAATGTACATAAAGGCTTTCTTGATATATAATCAAATGTCAATGTAATTTTTATGTGATTTTTTTATCGTTTTTTTAAATTTATTATAAGAAAAACCCCAACCGCCGTGTGGTATCCGGCTGCGTAGAATAGATCACCCTTATTTCTTACCGAGGTGTCGTAAAAGGTGACTAAGGAAAGTTTACCCGCTGTGTGGTATCCGGCTGAGTAGAATAGACCAACATCATTTCTTTTCGAGGTATCGTAAAGGGCGACTAAGGTGAGTTGACGTCAGGCAGGTGGCCGGTTGTAAAATATATTTAGCCAAATCATGTTATAACATATGTGCCTGATTGATTGAAATTTATCACACGCTTTTGAGTGAAGGAGAACATAGTAAGAAAACCTGTATATCTCCGGAGAATTGATGGGATATACCTTATCTATAAATCCGATAAGAGTAGCATTGGGGATCTATGCATCGGGATGTTAACAGTCCGTTACATTACTTATTTAACGTAACCCTAGTCCCACCAGTGCCTAGGTTTCAGTACCGTAAATAATCATTGATAAAATGCCCAGATTAACAGTTGTGTATTAGGGTAGTTCAATAAAATTTATAAAATGTAAAATGACATGAATAATTTTTAAAATAAGAAAGAACAATTTAAAATTTAAAAATGATGTCAGCATCAGATTTCTGATTCAAATTCACATGAGCACTTTAGCTGTCCTAATTACTTAATGCACAAGTCAATTTAGTAGATGCAATCTACCTCGGGTACTATTTATTCTTTAAACGGTCACGAGTTGGCATTGATTGGACAACTTTATCGACTATAAGTTAACTTCTGATCATTAGAGGAACATCCGTTATCTTGCGATGTCAGGGAAACTGAATAACGGCTCAATGAAAATGTTTACTTTCATGTTTGTTTACTAAATAAACAGTTAATTTTATTCAAAGTCAAATTCTTCAAGTAAACATGTAAACAAGTGCTTTTGAATCGTCAACATCTACTGCTGGTTCGAAAAGCTGTCAGTAAGTTTCACCAAAAACTGAATATCCAGGAAATAATATGACAGTGAGCCTTGCGGCATGTATTTTTGGCTTCTGTCTACTTCTATCAAAAGATATTTTAACAAGAGCATGCGAAAGTGTGATCGAATAGAGTTTATTTCTCTTTTATGAGGGGCCATCAAAATCAAAATACAATCATAAATCTTCCCAAATATATATATATATAAGAAAGAGGCGCTGTATTCTTTTGTAAGGCAATAAAGATAACGGTAAAAATACATTCTCGGATTAGTTACGTATGATAAAAAAACGCTTCCGTTATTTAGTGATTACACGGCACTTTGTGACGACATATGCAAATATTAACGAATATACCGTTCGATTGTATGGAGATGAGAGACCGGACAATCCAGTAGAACAAGGAAATAAAGTTTTAAGAAACACTTTTGCTTTATACTTCTACTAGCAGATCGGTTACGCGGTCTTGTCTTTTATCGCTATACGAGTATATTTTGGCGCTAGTTTGTTTGCTTGCTTATATTCTCATTATTGCTTCTTTATTGAAATATTTAAATTAATAAAAACAAATATAATCAATGTCTTATTACGGAATCTCTTGCAGCCATTTCGTTAGGTTTGATTTTATGATTACTTCTAAGAAATTATGAAATGTTCGCCAAAGTTAAGTTGATAAGAATTAATAATCTATCTAAATAGTCTACTAAATAACGAATTACGTTACTATTGTTAGCAATTTTAACATTTGTATAATAATTATAATATCTAATAATACTGTATTGATATTAAATTATTGTATTAAGTGTATTCGGAAGTTTAAGCATTAGCCTCAACTTGAGGGGATATTAAAAAAATATAGAGAGAATTATTTTTGGCGGCATTCTGGTACGACGTAAAATAATTGTAATTAAACTAAAAAGCGTAATAAAGTGTTTTAAGAATTGTTTTGGCATGTTATTGAAAACCTTTTCGAAGTATTTTATCACTATTTAAGGAAAATTTAAATGGTTAATCCTATCCTATGTTTATCATTAAAAGTTAGATGCTAGTGCGGACTTTTTTATAGCCATATAAAAGGGGAATATGCCCACCATACAATGTTTCGTTAAATTCAATACCAAATTTAAAATATTATTTATTTAAGTATTCTTGTAAATAAGTGCTTTTGGGCGAATTTTCAACTCTTCTATATATTATTACACTTCTAAATCCTGCACTTCACTATCGGCGATGATCGTTGATTGTGTGTATATAATCGGCATGATGATCGTGCAAGTGTCCACACAATCGCCCGCATTAACATAAGATATATTATACTATCCTGGGTATATATTAGATGCGTGTTCGAAAACCGACAATTCCAGGGTGATCTTAAGCGATCATAAACGATTCAAATTCAAATTCAAAATATTCTCTATTGAAGTAAACTTGTAAACAAGTGCTTTTGAATCGTCAACATCTATTGCCGGAAAGCTGTTCCTACCGAGAAGAACCAGCAAGAAACTCGGCGATTGCTCTTTTCAAAGAATAATTCTTATTATTAGTTACATTTATTTATTGATGTCTTGTACAGGGTCGAAAATCCACGCATTTTTATCATCTATATAATCTACAATATTAGTGTAGGCTTTTTGTATCAGCCTCCCTTTAACAGCGCTTTTAAACTGTTGTAGTGGCAAAGATAAAGTCGATTGCGGGATTTTATTATAGAATCATATACCCAAACCCACAAATGACTTATTTACTTTTGCAAGGCGCAAAGCAGGAGCCGCAAACTTATTTCGGTTCCTACTTTATCTATTATATACGATTATTGGCAAGTACAGCTGAGTATGCCCTCTACACGATCGTGCTCACGTTTAATCGTTTTTAATCACCGATTGAGAGAGATATGAAGAGAAGCCATGGCGGATTATGCAGCGTTGTCGTTGAAAGCTCCCAGGCAGCTTAATTCAGTACTTTTTCAGTAATAATAAATTATTTTGCTTTAATCCGCTATACAGTAAAATCGTGCGATTTTGTCGTGGAGTCTATCTCCTGATGATGCTTCGGTTGTGGGGCGAAACGATTGTTGAGTTTGTGATACTGAACATGTGTAGTGCTTGTGTATTGTGGTAGCAGTGGTGGAGGTTTGTGCATGTGTTTTTACGAATCCTGCATGTAACGGGTATGAAAAAACGGATAGTCCACTATACATTTAGCACTATATATATTTTCTATTTACTGTATAGCGGATTATAGCAAAATAATTTTATTATTACTTTTGTATTATGGATCTCCGCAAAGTAACGCCTAATTCTAAAATTACTTTTTCAGTATCTCATAGGTATAACAGCCCTAAGATGGTATGTTATAAGATCAACTCTTTTTTAGAGCTTCTAGAGTGTCTTTACTAATGTCAAAGTGCTACTCGTGACATTTGTTCCCTAACGATAATTTTCACGGCGTAACGTCAACATCATAATCAATTTACCGTAAAGTTATTACAAATAACAGTTACCAGCAGTTACCTATAATGTCGTCAATCACAAAGCCAGACAACTGGAGCAATGTCGATTAGACGTAGTTTTTAATAATTGCATACACCCATCGTGAGATTGGTTATTTTCATTCGTAGAAGTAATCAGTTTTCTAATTGCAAATTTAAGTGTTGTTAGAGGCGAAAGCTTGTGAGTGTGGATAAATTTGGGACTAATATTTGTGCTTTTTAATGCTACAAAGCTTCAGCGATACGAAATCTTGCGTAGGGGAAAGTCTAAGCCTGAAAAACTCATTAAATACACTACAACCCGTTCAGAAACCACCAAAAGAATAAATAAATATAAATATAAATATATGGGACAATTACACACACGTTCGTCCATCCCCAAAGTAAGTAACCTAATACTTGTGTTATGGGTGACGGATAACTGGTAAATACTACATATATAATTTTAAATACATGCTTAAATACAAATATACACCCAGGCTCGAAGAACCAACAAATTGATTATAGAAAATGTTCACCCTCAGCGGGAATCGAACCCGCGACCTGCAGAGCTAAAGGCAGGGTCACTACCCACTGCGCCAACGGGCCAGTCTATTATAGAATTGGCAATCCTTAAAAAAACCCATAAAAAACTAATTGATTTTAATTAGTGACTAGTAATCTATAAGAAATTATCTTACTTTTTATATAACTATCGCTTTAGTTATTAATTATAAATTTTCTTTAAAAACGTTTTTTTTAAATTCTGTTATTAAAGGACTTTTACAGTATACGCGTATGCCAGCCCTATTATACCCTAAAACTTAACTTACCTTATAAACTAATTTAAAGAATTCATCAAAAAGAATCTGAATTGCTATTGTATGGTTATAAAGATTTTTAATAAATTACCTAAAAAGGCATTATTCACATACCTTCAAGAAAGTTGTTTCTATCAAGTTAAAAAATACTTAATTTATTGTAATACTAATTATAACTAATTTGTTACACATTACAATACAAATTACGTTACGAGTATGTTTATATTTAATTAAAAAAAACATCTACGTTACCATATCTTTCCAAATGAACCATTGAATTGATTTAAACAAATTGCATGCTTCCTCCAAATCGGGTTTTGAAAGTACACCATGAAAAGTATAACTTGTAATTTGTTCAACTCAAATCGGAGATATTCCATCATCCAATGATATATGTCATCGATCACTTATATCGAGCATGGCAGAGACTGCTTTTCCCATGTAAAACTAGAATTTGTTGCCTAGAATGTATCCCAAACTGCTAATACTATTGGTTTCCTATAAAACTATACTATTGTATGACCAAGGTAGTCCTCGTCCTTGTAAGGAGGCTCATAATGCAGTGTTCTATACTAAATCCTTTAAAAGCCTTGTATAGTACCCGGCATTAAATAATGGTGGTAAGCGGGACTATCGGGGTCAAGCAAACACTTCTTTAATTTAAGCTTTTATTAAATTATTTAAACTTAACAGCTATAATACACGTCCTCCGTCCTGCGTCGTTCCTTTTTTCCACTTACGTTCCTCTTACGTTCCATTCCCACATTTATGTTTAGAACGAAACAGGCGGCCAGTCCGATTTCGTAGAGCGCTGTCACTATCACTCAGTATGTGACGTTTCACACGGGTTCGTCAGTCTGTGCGACAGAGACAATGCTCTATGAAGCAGAAACTAGCCGATTTCTCTCTCTAAGCCTCAATGTGCATTATTAATTGCCGCGTACTATACACGGTCTGGATAAACTGCCCGACCAAAGTGACCCTACCCTATCCTAAGACCAAGGCTTTGGCGTCAATCCAATATCGGTCTAGTCGATCGACTTCTACACAGTACGTTTTTACACAAAGGTGACCTTGGTCGGGCAGTTTATCCCGACCGTGTGGAAGGCCGTTTACTCCAAAGAAATTAAAAACTTTTATGTTTACGACGATTATTACACGATTTCGTCCGCGTGAACTTCAGTACAGAAATTAAAAGCCACGCTTCAGCGCTTTTACCGTTCTATAACGAGTATATGCTGTGATAGCCTAGCGGTGTATAACAGCTGTGATAGCCTAGCGGTGAGACCGTGCGACTCTCTAGAGACGACATAGGTTCAAACCCCGGGCAGGCACCAATGAGTTTTTCTATTAAAAAACTTATATGTCTGATTGATAATTGCAATTTATCACACGCTTTTCGGTGAAGGAAAACATCGTGAGGAAACCTACATATCTCAAGAGAATTCTAGGGATATGTGTAACCTACCAATCCGCATTGGAGCAGCGTGGTAGGTCTTAGCTCCAATCCTTCTCTCCAAAAAAACGGAGAGAGAAGGCCTTAACCCAGCAACGGGCAGAGTAACAGGCTGTTACTTTTTAATGAGTATATAGCAAACAAGCACACTTAGGCATTAAAAATATTTGTATGTACAGTTTCCGTAATCCCCCTCGGAGACATGTGTGGCCAAAGCACCTTTGAGTATTTTCACAGGCTCTCGACAAATTTCACATCGTTTTATAGTGCAAGTTAACACTTTAAAAGCTGTGAATAGAATTTATGAGGAACAAGCTAATGCACCTATACTTTGCAAACGTTACATTGTAGATGAAATATTAACATCCTCTTATACCGGATAAGGATGCAGTGTTTTTAATAAACTGAGCCTTAGCTTAGCTTGTTTTTATATTAAGTAAATATGAAGAAAATATGTCTAAAAGTTGTTTCTTACTTTGTAAATAAAAAATGTAAAAACGGTCGATTATTTGTTATAGTTTAACATTATTTGGTCACAAAAAATAATGCTTGTATATGCAATATAGAGCTGTGATAGCACATCGTCGAGACTGTGCGGGTCTTAGGAAGTTCAAACCCCGTACAGGCACTTATAAGTTTTTCTGTTAAGGCTTGTGTTTCTAATTGGTAAAACGGAAACATTGACAGGAAACCTGTATGTCTATGTGAATTCTGGGGATACGTGTTACTAAAGAATCTGCGAGTTGTGACTCATACCTCCAGCCGTTCTCTCGAAAAATTCAGAGAGAAGGTCTATGGTCAGCAATGGATTAATAACAGGCCGCTACTTTACTTTTCTATAACTCTAAACAAAGTCCCAAAAAGCTGTATGTCTGCATGTAATCGATTTTCTCAAAATCTATTCAAAAAGTTTTTACCAAAAGATAGTGAAATATTCCCGTAGGTAAATAGTACATATCGTTATTATGCAAATTGTGTTAAAGAGATCGCGCCGTTGTTAAAAAACTTGCTTGCTGGGAGCTTTAGTTGCGTGCGCTGCGTAAACCAGCAAAGCTACACTTAAGTAATGTACTAGACAATTGTAGATCTATAAAAATACTACAGAAAAGTCCGCGATAGCATGTCTCTATCACTTATGGTTAACTCACAATAACTACTTTTATCTTTAAACATTTAATTCTATAAAAAAATTGTGACACGCTGATTTCCACTTGGGCGAAGCCGCTGGCAAGGCTAATATATTATAAAACAAAGTCCCCTAAAGCTGTCTGCATATGATCGATTTAGTCAAAATCTACTGAACGTATTTTTGTACGCTTTTTAATAAAAAGTGGTGCAATTCTTCCGGAAGGTTTAGGTTAATAGTACATTACTGTTTTATGTTAATTTTGTTGAGAAAAGAAAGATAGAGATGAGAGAGAAGAGAAATTTTATAAAGAGGTCGCGCAGTTGTAAAATACTCCCCTGCCGGAAGCTTAAGTCACGTGCGCCGCGTAAAACAAAAGATATACCTACACTAAAGTAATTTTGTAATAATACAAAAAAGTCGGCGACGGCGTGTCTCCATCTCTTATGACTTAACAATAACTACTTTTATGTGAAAAATTTCAATGAAATCACTGATTTTCACGCGAGCGAAGCCGTAGGCACAGCGAGTTTAAATATATAAAGTATTTGACGAAAATTTCGTTATAATACAATCAAAAATGCATAATATTTGAAAAACGCTAACGATCTTGTAAATTTTTTGTTCTGTCGTTTGTAGTCTCACGTCCGGGTCCCGTAAACGTTTTATAACACCCGTGGAGTCGAAGCTTCAATAAACGGTAAAAAGAAGCCGGCAATTCCTTCGAAATTGCTTCCACTCAAATCGTTGTGTAAACACGAACCGTTCGTTCTTGTGAAGGGTTAACAAAAACTATTGACAGTGCGTTGACCATCTCTTCAACCATTAAATCAGGATAACGAAACTGGGTATATAACTGGGTTTATGGGAACTTCGTAATTTCTAGGTAAACCGTAAATGTTTATAAATCAACATTAAAATTGGTCATAGATTTTTCGAATGATATCATTCATTATTCTCCTGCCCTTATCCCACAAAATGTTTGAAACATTTCACATGGTTTGGCTATTTATTTTACGACCGGCCGCCTGCCTGACGTCAACTTACCTTAGTCGCGTTTTACGACACCTCGGTAAGAAATGGGGGTGGTCTATTCAATGCAGCCGGATACCACACGGCACATACATACCTTAGTCGCCTCTTACGACACCTCGGTAAGAAAGGAGGGTGGTCTATTCTATACCGGATACCACACGGCGAAGATTTTTCGAATGATAAGTATCATTATAACTTTAACAACCCTAATTTATAGAATTAGGCGTTACTGTGCGGAGATCCATAATACAAAAGTAATAATAAAATTATTTTGCTATAATCCGCGATACAGTGAATAGAAAATATATATATAGTGTTAAATATATAGTGGACTATCCGTATTTTCATACCCGATATGTGCAGGATTCGTAAAACACATGAACAAACTTCCACCACAATACACAAGCACTACACACGTTCACTATCACTAACTCAACAATCGTTTCGCCCCGCAACCGACGCATCATCAGGAGATAGACTCCACGACAAAATCGCAAAGCTTTGCGAATTTGCTTTAGGTATGAAAATACGGATAGTCCACTATACATTTAACACTATATATATTTTCTATTTAGAAAATATATATAGTGTTAAATGTATAGTCTACTGTATCGTGGATTATAGCAAAATAATTTTATTATTACTTTTGTTTAACAACCCTGTTGGTACTTCATTATACAAAAGGATCTTAAATTTAACGGTCTTGAGATAAATGTATTTGTGTTGTTGGATAGTAGCATTAAAAATTATTTTGATTCAAAAGAACTTGTTGACAAGTTTTCTTGAATAAACAATTTTTTGCTTTTGAATTTAAATTTTTGAAAAACAAAATTCTTAATATCAATTTGAAATCATATTATCAAATACGTACCCAACTTGTACTTGTCTGGTAATCGCAGTCGTGAGAATTTGTTCTTCCGATAAGTTTCTAATAATTATTATTTCCGAATTTGCTACCTGTGACATTTAACTTACTTGTGACATTTGATATTTAATATTTAAATAAGTAAGTCTGCAAGAATGCCTTAGAGATATAATTATTTTTAGTTAAATAAAGAACTCACCACTCTTAAAGAACAGTTGCAGCCCAAAACGTTAAATGTAAAGAGCGTACTGACCTATCAAACCTATATTGACCCGATTCTGTCTCATCTGACTGTGACTGAGACTGCGTTAAGATTGAATTTTTGTAGTCATTGCTATAGTCGTTTAGGTAATATACTTCCCCGATATAGAGTTATATTAATTGGGATTATGTCACAGTACAAATTACTGCCATATCATTACTATTATACTTGAATATTAAGGCCCTCATAAATAAATAAACTTATCATGTTCTTTAAAAAATTTAAGGTACCGAGAAAACAGAAGTTTTTATTTTATTACAGCGTTATTTAAAAAATTACAACGAAATAAAAAAAAAAACAATATATGGTGACCCTTGTTAATTGATATCCATAAATAGAGGATTAAAGAGTATCTTTAGATCGTTATTTTTACGTCCAATACATATTGTGTGGCCAACATGACGCTATATATGTTTATTATTTTACAAGCAACACCAGTTTCTTTCTACCCTCAATAAAAATTGTTGCAGCACGACCTAACACAATTTACATTAATATACTCTTAACAAAAACATGCTGTGTGGTATCCGGCTAAGTAGACATCCCTCATTTCTTACCGACGTGTCGTAAAACTGCTAGTAAAACTGCTAAGTTAGTCTTAGTATAACTCTATGGTAAAATTAATTCTTATATTGTCGATTGATGCAACTTCCCATTCTAATTATTACACACTAGCTTTTAAACGCAACATTTTTCGCGTGGACTGCAGTCTTAATATTTGAGTAAACCGTAATACTTATATTGATTATAGTTAAAGTGGGTTAACCTTAAAAGTTAGACATGTGCTATCGCGGAATTTTTATTTAGAACTTTTAGAGGAGAACAATTTTGTAATACATGATTTTTGAATAACTTTCACCGTTTTACTTGTGCACGCAAGGAACGCTTTAAATTATGCCGTAATATTTTTTATTGCTGCTCCTCTCCTATTCATCTTAGCGTAATGTTATATGTTAGCGGCTGAAAGTAAGACCCCATAATAAACATTAAGGTCTATCTTGGGGACATCTGTCTAAGACTCGTTAAACGGACTGGTTACTTTAAGTTTATATCCAGTGGACCTAAGATGTGAGCTAACCTTTTGGCTCTTAGCGTCTAAGTCGTAAGGGTCAAGCACTGATCCATGAGTAAATGTACGGTGGGTTAAATATGTTTGAACGCAATAGTAAATTAGACTGTACGTTTTACTATTAAGGATCAAAATGTAAGCAAAGCAGTTAGTGGCCGAGTGTACCATGTGTGTAATTATGAACAGGTTTCCTACTGATTCTCCGGTTCTTGTGCAATCCAGTGGTCAACGTCTTAGAGCTTTTCTTACGATGTTTTGTGGTCAATATAACATACAGGCTTTGTGGTTATTTGAAATTCAATAATGTGATTGTAATCATCAATTAAAATATTCAGAATTCAATGATGATTTATTTAGTTCCTATTGAACTTTTATAAAATCATGCTATATATGTATAGTACTCGAAAGATTACCAATAATACTATTACTAATAATAAAGTAATTGAGTTGTCTAAGAAAATTTCAGATCTATGATATTTATATAACTGCATTTGCGTAGAAAATATTATGGGAAAAACGTGAGAGGTAATTCCTCCTCTCGAAAGGCAAACTAGGAACAAACTTGGGTTTTCCAAAGTAAAGTTGTTTGGATGCTTTGAAACTGAGGTGCAAATGGAAGCAAATTGTGCAACTCATCTGCACTTTATTTATATGCAGATGTAATTAGAGTTCAATTTTGCTAAGATGTATAAATCCCAAAGAATCGATTCGAAACTTTTGTTTGTATATAAATCTTTACAATATATATATCAGCTATGTTATGTAAGAAGCCACAAACATTTCAAAATTGTCTGTACCCACATTGGCTTAAATTTTCTAATGATTTCTTATAATATAAATTTTATTAGAAAGTTACTATAAAAATAGTAAACCATTTAAGCTATCCATTAGAAAACTAATCAAGATTAATTAAATTAAAATTTTACACTCGTATTAAATAAATGATAAGATTAGTTGTATATATTTTTCTTTATTTATACTCTTCTTTCTTTATTTTCTTTATTTAAGATTTTTATGTAGACTTGTGAATATTTTTTCTTCAAAAATTTAGAATTTTAGAATTTAGAAATTAATTTAGAAGAAATTCTAGTTCAAGTGCTTAATATAAGTCTAATGTTTGTTTAGTTTTAGTTTTATAGCTAAACTAAACGATTTTTGAATTTGTGATAGTGAACGTGTGTAGTGCTTGTGGATTGTGGTGGCGGTGGTGGAGATTTGTGCATGTACACCAATCCTGGATGTATCGGGTATGAAAACGGATAGTCCACTCTACATTAAGCACTATATATTTTTTATTTACTTTATCGCGGATTATAGCAAAATTATTATATTATTTCTTTTGAAATAAGATTGAAGAAAGAAACAAATAAATTTGCTTACAGAATCGTTTATGTAAGTAGACAATCAGTTATTATTATTGAGTCATAGACATTTTTTTGACGCATTGAGCGAAACTCAATGTAAATGGTTATTTGACGTTAAAATCAATCTTCTACACGTATTGATTTTATTATTCTCGTTTTTTAATATCACGAGCAAAAAGTCTCTTGCATTTGCTTGTTTTTAACTGTTGCTTCTTTTAGTATAGGCATATCTCCTCACAACAACTTTAATGAAAAAAACTTAGTGTTATTTTAACGACAGAAGTGCACAAATTAGAAAGAAAAATTCAAATGACTATATGATAAACATCATCATCCTCCTGCCCTTATCCCACTCTAAGTGGGGTCGGCACAACATGTTACAAACACCTGGCTACGTATTTTACGACTGGCCGCCTGCCTGACGTTAACTTACTTTAGTCGTATTCTACGACCTCTCAGTAAGAAATTATGATGGTCTATTCTTCTCTGTCGGATACTACACGGCATATTATATAACACAATAAAAAAAACAAAAATTGGACTATTAATATTTAGAGTAAATAAAAAGTTAATCAAAGAAAAAACTGAATTATGTGGTAAAGTATTGGTGTTTGATAAAATTTTTGAAAATTGAAGTTTTAGGAGAATTTAGTCGATATAAATAAAGCTTTCCATGATAAATCAGTTTACGATCGAACTTATTAATTCATGAATAATACAAGCTACACAAAACCGGTAATAAAAAGTGACACACGTAGGTTTTATCACCGATATAGATACGAGATGGACTTACCGTCAAAGCTCGCGGTATGAAGAAAGCTCGCAACGATGCACAGAGCAATGACTCTCGCACTTGACCTTGCACGGGCGAGTACCGCGAAACGGCCGCCTCACTCGCTTTATACTCGCTTGGTGTTCGCGACCCACGACCGCTAAGACATGAACACAAAATCCTAAATCTTCTTCTTCTTCTTCTTCTTCAGCCGATGGACGTCCACTGCTGGACATAGGCCTCTTCATGGGATCGCCACACCACACGATCTTGCGCTGCCTGGATCCAGTGGCTTCCTGCGACCTTTTTGAGGTCGTCTGTCCATTATTGGCAATACCCTTCATGCATAAAATCCTAAATACGAAACAAAAAAGCAATAAACCAAGCTTTCAATAATAAATTATCGAGCTTTAGTATTGTTAGGTTTAATATTAAAATGTAGAAAAATAATATTGTCAACTATGACATCTTCCAATATATAAAAATGAATGTTTCGTATGAAAAGAAGGAAAGAATAAAGCTTTGACACGGGTTTTTAAAAGGAAAATATAAAAAAAGGATGACGAAGAAATAATAAATATTGGAATTTGGGACGACCAAGGTAATGAGGTTTATGGGAAAAGAGACTTTTGTGGGTAGAAAGAGTAGAAGCAGCATCTAGTTTATCCGATTTGAAATAAAAATGAGATATAAGAGAAATTGAAATAAAAGAATAATGGAATATTGTAATATGTTTAATAATACTTACAAGTATGAGTTTCATCTCCCTATCGGGTTTGAATGCTAGTTTTCCTTAAAGTATGAGTAACAAAATAACACTAGTTAGTATAGAAAAACTAAATATTAAATGAAAGTAAATTAAGTACTTAGTGGAATTAACATCATGATATATTTAAGCGTTCTTAGCAACTAAGATGTTAGTAGCGTCTTAAATTTTCTACGTGTATTATGATTTAATACTGTATATATAGTTGTAGCTTTGCGATTTTGTTGTGGAGTCTATCTCGACGATGATGATAACGATGCTTCGGTTACGGGGCGAAACGATTGTTGAGATTGTGGCAGTGAATGTATACAGTGCTTGTGTATTGTTGTGTTATTGGCGGTGGGTAGTGCATGAGTTTTACGAATTCTGCATGTATCAGGTATGAGAACGGATGGTATCAGGCTACATTTAGTATTACATATATTTTCTTTTATCGCCGGTTGTAGCGAAATAATATTTTCTGTACTTTTGTTTTGATACTGTTTAAATATACTGTGTAGGTGAAATCCGAACTCTATTTATATTTTATTATAAACTCAGTTTTATTAATTGTGAACAAAGTCACTGGTTTTTTTTTTATTATTCGACGTTCTTTGCGGCTGTATGTTCGGGATTTAGCAAGGATTTATTTTCAATAAGATGCTATCATATTATGTCATAAAATTAAAATTTTGAAGAATTTTGCAGGAAGTTTCCAATGCCAATCTCAATTTCAGTTAGCAATTCGAAGAAGTAGGCTTCACAGTCCCATACGTGTTGAATAGGTTTTGGAGGACTGGTGTATTGAATTGTAGGTACTAATATATATTGGACTGCTAGTAGCCTGCTGCTGGGTATATGGGAAATATAGTCCAAGAATTTTCCGGGACTACAATAGAAACGAAAATTTACAATATATAATGTAAAGAAAACAACAGTATAATCAACATATATAACAGTCTACCAGTCTACCTACGGGCTAGAGATATTAATTCAGGGAAATAAGGTAGGTGGTGTTTTATATAGTGTATACAAAAAATAATACATAAATAGATACCTATGGAGCTCTGCAGGTTTTCAGTAAACGAATAGACACATAACTTTTTGTAGATAACTCATTGGTGCCTACGCAGTGTTCGAAACCACGCCCCTGGTGAATTTTAAGTGGTCAAATGGTATTATGTCGAAATGTATGTATAAAGAATTAAAATATACTAGTTGTACCCGGGATATCATTCGCGTCAAATTTAGTGTTAAAGCACCCATTATTTTGTACTATGTGTTTCTATCTTGTTCCCAAAGGAAAAACGGGAATCTTGTTAACCTATACATCGACTCTGACATAAAATCAAAATAAGTAAAACTTATAATATCTCTTAACGAGGAAACATTAAATCTTCTATTTACTTACTAATAAGAACTAAAAAGAAAATTACCTTTTAAAGTACAATGAATTCAATTCTAAATGAGCCCAATCGTAAAGTATTATAACTGCAATAAAATGACCTAACTACCCGTTTAAACCGACTTTATTGTTAGTGATATAAAAGTAGCAAAACGCTTACATTAATTCTGCAAACGTAGACAAACTTTATCATAAGGATGCGATATGGGAATTAAAATTGACCTTTAAGATTTAAACAGTACAGCGAAGCCAAAGTCAAATATAGTTAACTAGGTACAAGCGACTTGGTTCGCGCCAACTTAATAAGCGTTAATTCCCGTTAATAATTAATTAAATAAGCGTTTAATTCCCTTTATACTGTTTTTCTATATTCGCACAATAAAAATGTTTATTTTTTTTAACTGTTCTTCCCTGGCGTATAAACTTTAATTGTACTAAACTTCATCAATATTCACTAAGCGGTTCAGCCGTGTTAGCATAACAGACAGATAAGACTTTCACATTTATAATATTAGTATGGATATGATTTTCTATGATTTTTTTGGAAATATATATGCGGATTGTGTTTTTTATTTGAAACAGTAATGTCTCGTTGACAAATTGCTTATACATTGACTGATTACTCATAAACAGCAATATTCTAATAAAGATTTTTCATTTAAATACAGCGAAGAAACCTGAATATTTAAAGGGATAATAAACTTTACATCATTTCAATAGCCGTTATACCTATTTATTTTAATAGCGATGCCGACCCCAAAGAAACAGTGTTCTTATGGTGGGTAAATACCATCATAAGAACACTGTTTATACTGATAATAGTTGCCTGCTTCATACACATTGGCTTTGCATGCATTCACTTAACCCGTGCGGATTATAGCAAAGTAGTTAGTTCTGTTATATTGCCTGATAATAGTTAATAAAATTTGTTAAACTCACATTAGAATAGAATTAAAAACAGTATATTTGTTGTCACACCAAAATACATACATAAAATACACGGAATTTAAAACACATAACAGGAAACAATAAAACAAAAAAATAATTTATAACACAAGCTTTAACAATTCAATTAAAACCGAAAATATTAGTTGTACAGTAGTGAGACACCAAAAAGAAATTTTTCGGTAGCCGATTTTCCTATGTACATTAAAGTTTATCGACAGAAGAGTACAAAATAATCAATTGCATTTAGGGTGAACGTTAATTTGCGTCGTATTCATTCTACGTATATCGTTAAGCAATAAAGCCCCTTAGTTACGTTTCGATTCCGAAATGTTCCGATTAGATAAAATCTTCTGATTAAATTGTATTTCCGACTTCAACTTCGGTCATTTATTCGTCAAATATTTACTAAGGCCAAAGTCAACAAATTAAAATAAAAGGTCAATGTTGATGTTTACATTTAACTGATTAAAAAGACTTAATATTAATTTTTAATTGGCGTGCTCTTAATAGTTTCTACTCAACTACACCTTCGCCTGACAATGATACTAATTTGAAATTTCCGTTTCCGTTAAACCCCAAAACATCTCTAAGGTATTAACAACCATTTTTCGTTCATTCGTATCCAACTATCCAAGGAACGATAACGATGGCTTCAGTGTAGATCTCAAAACAATGGACGTAGTTAATGTATAGTTACTAGCTAACCTTTTTACGTTTATTTCTCATAATTACTGGGAAGCATAAACTTTTCTTGTCAAACCGCGGTAACTGTAGTAAATTTACTGTTATTCATCATTAAAAGCAGAGATTTTATGCGGCATAATACATCGTTAGATTAAAATGCAAAAATGAAAAGATACTGGCAAGAAGATAATAAAATATTATAGTGTTTGTTATTTCAGTAAATTTATGCAGCATTCTGATTTTCAAAGATATTTTGATGTGTAAGATTTCGTAAAGAAGTCATCATGTAGAATTCTGGGATATATCTTCCACCATAGACTTATAACTAGTTTATGGTAGAGTGGTCTCCAATAACTCAAGACTTGTAACAATATATAATATAAACAAACTTTTGTTTCTAATCTAATATAATAATCTTCACGATAAACTTATTTTGTTATTCCTTTTGTATTATAGAATTCCATAGCAAGTAATAAAGCATCGCATACCGTATATTCGAATATTCCTATATTTAATAATGATTAAAGTTAAAGCATTTCATCGTCATATAAGTATTATGTTTTGTGTTGAGATGAACACAGAATTTATAAGAGATTTATAAGAAAAAACAAAAAAGTATGATAATAAAGTTCCAACGCAAAACATAAGAACCACTAGGGAGAAATGGCTAGCTATCAATTACAAAACTGAAGAGGCAATGTACTATAATTAAACGTTTATTTTGCTTGCATCCGTTTGGTTGCGTCTGTTTAATTATATCAGGAAATGGTCATACATTTGCTTACATCTGGTTTTTTAAATGATTAGTTTGTTAATGGTTTTATAATGATATTGAAGTATAATCTTTTTATAATCTATGTTTTAATAATAAAAAATATATATCATCTTCGTTTTACTATCTTACAAGAACTAACTTAATCGCAACGCTGTTAGACGTAAAAGATTAGTGTATGATTAAATAAACCCGCCTAAAATAGTAATATGAAGTTGTTGGATTATTTCAGTTAAACAGGGAAAGTCAATAAATGTTACATGTTCACTAATTATTCGGCCAGTATGATTCGTCATAGTTGTAAATGTCTAAGTTATAACCGTGATAGATATGGTGAAACCACGTGATACTTACTAGGGGTTCGTGTGTCCAGATTTTTCAAAGTTGTGATGCAAATGTGTGGTGGTGGTAAAGTACTTACTAGGGATTCGTGGGCTCAAATTTTCTAAATTCTCAAATTTCTCAAAGTGGGTTCGAATTTATTTACTTTCAATTGTGATATTCTAATAAAAATGTACAAATTATCATGGGCTTCACGATCAAGAAAAACATTGTTTAACGTAACGGCCTGTTACTATCCCACTGTAAGCTGTGATAGCCCAGCGGTGAGACCGTGCGACTCTTTCGAGGGGAACACGAGTTCAAACCCGGGCAGGCACCAATGAGTTTTTCTAATAAAACTCATGTGTCTAATTGATAATTGCAATTTATCACACGCTTTTCGGTGAAGGAAAACATCGTGAGGAAACCTGCATATCTCTAGAGAATTCTGGAGATATGTGTAACCTACCAATCTGCATTGGAGCAGCGTGGTAGGTCTTAGCTCCAACCCTTATCTCCAGAAACGAAGAGAGGAGGCCTATTCCCAGCAGTGGGATTGTAACAGGCCGCTACTTTACTATCTCACTGCTGGGCAAAGGGCTCCTTTATCCGTTTTTAGAGAGAGGGATTGGAGCTCTACGACTTTCCACGCTGCTCCAATGCGGATTGGTAGGTTATAAATATCCTTAGAATCCAGTAGAGATATGCAGGTATCCTCACGATTTTTTCCTTCATCGAAAATCGTGTGATAAATTGCAATTATTAATAAGACACATAAGTTGTAGCCATGCATACTCTTGATAATTCCTGGTATTGTATGTACCCTAAAAATACTTACTAGACCGTTGTTGCAGTTAGTTGGATACCCAAATATAATTTTGTACGATTTAAGAATAGCTGATTACATATTAATAAGGTGAAGAATGTACATAAATGAAAATAAAAGAATTTTAAGAATTTTTAACAATAGTACGTTATTATGGAATGTTCATCATTTTGATATATTGTAAGTCTGTGTAAAATATAAATCGAAATTTAACTGCTAATCTATATTTCGTGTTTGCGTGATAAACAGTTATACTAAAAGCATGAATGTATACAAATTAATAATAGTTTATTAATAAGAAACTTGCAAACCACTGTACAGGTAATTATTACTAGGCCTAGCCGTAATATTACAAATTGACATTAGCGATAGTAGGTCTAGGATGAATAAGTGGGATTACGATTCGATAAGCAGGAAATAATTTTCATACTAAATTAGCTGCGTAAGAGGCTTGTATTCGATTAATGAGACGTACTTTTATAAGAGGTAGATAAATTATTTATGAGAAGATACAAGAAAATTATAACTCAAGAAACGTGAGGCAAGGAAATTGCTTTGACATACCTAATATATTAAAACGTTTTTCTAAAGACAAACTCTAAAAATAACTTCATATGTACTTAAAGTGATGAATTTAGCGTTGCAAAAGTAAACAGCTTTACGCAAATGACTAGATGGATTATATCTTCGACATGTTTATGCTTTAGTTAGTGAGCTAAGATAATAAGTAAAATTGTATATAGAATTTAAACTTTCATTATAAATAATTAGTTCGATTTGCGTCAATCAACTCGGATAATACATTAATAATAATATCGGCGAATATATAAAAACTTATCTATTTAAGACACCATTTTTAGGTTCCATCACTGCTAATTTTTTTGTGTTCCTTTAAGTTTTAACTACCCTTATATTTAACACACGTTTTAAGACTGCGCTGTCAAACTCCAGTATTAATTTGTCAGAGGATTACCGATATACCTGGGAATCAAGTAAAAGAAGGACGTATTACTTGATTAACTAGTCTGTTCATGTAGCTTTACCTTCACATCTTCCAGATAAAAGCTACAAATTAATATAATCCTCTCATTAGGACAGTGTCTATAAACTTGTTCAAATTAAAGAAATAAGAAGATAGTTTGATTTGAAGATAAATGGTAGTCTTCAACTCAATTTTTAAATGATAATAGTAATTTGTAAATTTACTGAAAAATTTATATGATTGGCAAAGCTTTCAACGTAACTTATACTCTATAAAACCATAAACATATAGTTATCATAGATTACTAACTCAAATATAGATTACTATTTTTATTTTGTATACGTGAATAAGAAGAGATTAAAATAGAAGAAGAATATACTAAAGGAGAAAAAACTCGTTTCATTATTATTGACGATTTACTAGGCGGTATTGTCCACGACCTTAGCCTGCATGGAAGGAAAAAAAAAATATTTTGTATACAAATAACATACCGATCTGTCAAAACATTAAAGGTTATTAAAGTTTACAAAACAAACTATTTCCCAAAAATAATACTGAAATTACTGCTTAATATAGTTATAATGGGCAGTAAACCTAATTCAAAACGTACAATATATGTGGGTGGCTTAGCTGAGGAAGTTGATGAGAAAGTATTGAACGCCGCGTTTGTACCTTTCGGAGATCTTGTCGATGTTCAAATACCGCTTGATTATGAAACAGAAAAGCATAGAGGCTTTGCATTTATTGAATTTGAAAATGCTGAAGATGCTGCAGCAGCTATTGACAATATGGTACGTAATAAAAGTCACTGTGTGTAGATATAGAGATAGATGTTAGCAATAGTCTTTTATTCGACAATTTACGTAATATACTTTAGATTAGATTAATAGCGAATAATTCCAAAGTTATTTGTGTATGATTATTTCTTGAAGAAATGGTTCAAGTACCTAGGTACAATACTCAATATGTGTAGAAAAACTTTATTGATTACAAAAACAATTACTCTGGGTACTTTTTATTAGTATTTATAATCTTGCTCAATTAAAAGTTAATAAATTGGCACATTTGTTGTTTGAACTTTTGATCAAAAATCAAAACAACAATATATTTAATTATATTGGAAATGTATTCTTTTCCCCCAAATCGAAATATTAATCAAAAGAAATGAAGTTTCAGAACAGTAATAAAATAAAAAGAAGTTATTTATAACCCTTAAGGGTCTGGTAATTGTACGTAATTGTATATCATACACCTAAAATTCCAGAATGATTCTGAACTGTTTGGTAGAACGATAAGAGTAAATATAGCAGCACCACAGCGAATCAAAGAAGGTTCAACACGGCCAGTCTGGTCAGAAGATAGCTGGTTGCAGAAACATGCTGGAGAGACCTTGAATGTTAATAAGGATGTTGAAGAAAATGGTGTGAAAGACAAAATGGACACAGATAATGTAAGTATTTAATGTCGAAAATATGTTAAGCCTCTTAAGAATATTATTGCCAGGTATTATTTTCTCTAATTGGAAAGTAAACTACGTTGTGAATTGTGAAATACTCAAAATGCTGTAAGTGCTAAGTTGTTAAAGCTAATAATGTTCAAATAGGTTTATGGGTATACTAAGGTCAGCACTGAAATAAACAAACTTCCTGTATGTGTGTTGGATATTGGTAGGAACTTTAATGTCTTTTGAAACCTATTGCATAGTAGTGATTGTTTTTAGAGCTAATGAGTCGAATTAAGGAACATATATAACATTTAAAATAAAAGCTTGTGTGAAATAATGAGTATTACATATAATATAGTAGCACAAAAATACCATTAAATATTAAATATTAACATAACATCTTACATACCTTATTTTAATTTTTTAAATACAACTTTGTTGCTTTCTAATCTTTCTGTTAACTAAACATTTTTAATAATTAGTAATTTTTATACTATGTAAAAATATTATTAATATGTTTATCTGTCTGACTGGTACATATTCATCGATAATCTGAATTATCTCTAATTAATATTAATAAAATGTGACTTAAAGGTTTTTATTTACCCTATAATACATATGAGATAAAATATCCCATTTTACTTTCAGGAATAGGGATATAAACGACATTATTGCAGGCACTTAGGCATTTAAGCTGGTACGAAGTCACAGATATCACAAGCTTGTTTATAATTATTATTAATTTATTTATTTTAGGATACATCTAAGTCTACAGAGAAGAGAAATCCACAAGTCTATTTTGATATAAGTGTCGGCAAACAGGAGTTAGGGAGGGTAATCATTATGCTCAGAGCAGATATTGTTCCTAAGACAGCAGAAAATTTCAGAGCATTGTGCACACATGAAAAAGGATTTGGTTACCAGGGTAGCAGCTTCCATAGGATAATTCCTGATTTTGTATCCTTTGAATTCTCTAATTATTTTATTCTATTATAGTTAATATATAAATGCTATAAATTCACAGGTAATAGTATGGTTTTATAAAGTTCATTATAACAGATAAATGATACAGGTTCCAGTTTACACATGTTCGAAAGCGAAATAAATGGTGGGGGTTGAATTTATTACTATATAGCTCTACTTGTTTAGATGATGCATAGCTTCTCGATTTTGTGGGGGAACCTACTGACAATGCTTCATAAGGCGAAACGATTGTTGAGATCGTGTCAGTGAATGTGTGCAGTATCATCGGTGGCGCGTAGTGTATGATTTTTTACCAGTAACTTAAGTAACCAGCATAAAACTCGGTGGTCAATCTTTAAACATTTTGAATTTATTACACACTTTATACATATATACATACAATATCAAATTATATGAAGCCGAAAAGATTTTCAGATCCAGGCATTTTTGTCATCCAAATAATCTTCAATTTCATAATATGCTTTGTATAAGCATATTTCTTACACCTAATTTAAACCTTTCTATAGACTAGTCTAGTATGGATTGCGGAATTTTATTGTAGAATACAGAGACCAACGAACAAGTTGCTAACTCTGCTGAATCGCGACACATGAATCACAAGGTTTATGTTACGTCGATAATAGCATTTCGTACCATTTTGATTTTTTTATATGCAGAATATTATATCCATTTTGATGTGGATAAAAACGCCATCTTGAATAGGTTGTCGACAATACTTTGAGATACAACGCCATCTAGTCTAACAACTCGATACTACTACGTGATACAGTGACTTGAAGTGAACGCGGTCTGGGAGCTACCACTCCCAGACCCCCAGAACCAGACATCCCTTAGGTCACGTAGGTGACCTGGGCCTTCGGCCCGAACATAGTCCATCAGACTGCGAGGACTGGCCCAGGCAAAGAGGTTCGCCTCGAGGCCCGTACCCCACGTACCCTCAAGGGAATGTGAGATGACCCCTGCTGCTACTTGAATTGAACTATTTCAAATAGCTTTTGTTTTATTTCGCTACTAAAAAGAGGCTCAAAGATCAAATTAAATAAGTTTGTCTATTTTTTTTTTATATCTTTATTTTTAAGGGGCTTAAATATCTACAGATATATGTCAGCCCCATCGTAACCTAATAACACTTAAATCTAATTTTATGATTAAATATTAACACTATGGTCATTTTTGAGAGAAGCACTAATAAACTCATAAACTTTTACGGCCGAATTGCTCAAAGGAAATGAAGTTTGTCTATTAAAATACTAATAGACAAGCTTGGGTGTATTTTATTTTGATCTTTGAACCTTTGAATAACATGAAAATGTGTTCTTTAATAAGTGTTTTAATTTATGATTATTACAGACAGCTTACAATAAAATTAATAATATGCGATAAAAATAAATGGAAAAGTCTTTCTTTTTCCTTAATATCAGTCTTAATCAGTCAGTCAATCGAGTTTAGAATTTTACCTCGTAGCAAATAGAACGAATGAATTATCTACCTTAAAAATACACGTAACTACAACATGAAGTAAAAGGAATACAATAAAAAAATCAAATGTACTATAATTCGCGTTTGTTAAGAGAATCTATGTAATATATGTGTAGGTAGCATACAACGTTCACATACCTTATACATACAGGACCAGTCAACACACGTATCACAAAACGGTGCCACAAACAACACACCACATAGACTCACTTGAGATTGTCATATCTCTACGATCGTTTCGCCCCGGAACCGGAAATAGACTGCAGGACAAAATCGTAATGCGCCGCACTATCCCGGCTAGCAGTCTTATATACAAATAGTTCAACCACCACCATTGATTATTGTTTATACAAATTCAAAATATTCTTTATTCAAGTAAACTTGCAAACAAGTGCTTTTGAATCGTCAACTCTAATGCTAGTTCCGAAAGCTATTCCTACCGAAAAGAGTCAGCAAGAAACTCGGTGGTTGCTCTTTTCAAATATAATTCTTATAACTAGTTACATTTGGTCATTACTATTTTTGTCATCTATATAATCCTCAATAGTATAGTAGGCTTTTTTATCAGCCTCCATTTAACAGTGTTTTTAAACTGCTGTAATGGTAAAGATAAAATCAATTGGGGTATTTTGTTATAGAATCTTATACCCAAACCCACAAACGACTCATTTACTTTTGCAAAGCGCAAAGCGGGTCGGTTCCTAATTTTTCTATTATATACATCGCCAATCTAATAATCTATACTTATTATAAAACAAAGCCCCAATTAGCTGTCTGTGTGTATGTAATCGATTTTCTCAAAATCTACTGAATGGATTTTTGCACGGTTTTCACCAAAACGATACTTCCGGATGGTTTAGGTAAATAGTACATATCGGTATTATGTAAATTGTGTTAAACAGATCGCGTAGATGTTAAAAAACTTGCTTTCTATCAGCAGAGATACGCTAAAGTGATATATTAGAAATTGTAGATCTATAAAAATACTACAAAAAAGGCCGCATATCTCTGTCTCACACGGTTGATTTACAATAATTATTTTTATATTTCAAATTCCACGCGGAAGAAACCGAAGGCACAGCTAGTAATATTATAAATTATTCATGTGTATTTTCCGTTTCCACTTGTAAATTATCCTTAACGAGACTCAGATGTGCCAAGGCGGTGATTTCACGAACCATAATGGTACGGGCGGTAAATCAATATACGGACGTAAGTTCGAAGATGAGAATTTCACGCTCAAGCACACCGGACCGGGTATACTCAGCATGGCGAACTCCGGTCCGAATACAAACGGGTCCCAGTTCTTTTTGTGTACAGCTAAGTAAGTTTGCTTTGCGCCTAGCAAAAGTACGTAAATCGTTTGTGGGTTTGGGTATAAGATTCTATAATAAAATTCCGAAATCAATTTTGGTCATGCCATTACAGCAGTTTAAAAACACTGTTAAAAAGAGGCTGATACAGAAAGCCTACTATACTGTTGAAGATTACTTAGATGATAAGGATGTGTGGATATAGGTGCACTTTTACCCTGTACAAGACAGTAATAAATAAATGTAACTAGTTCTAAGATTTATATTTTAAAAAGAGCAACCGCCGAGTTTCTTGCTGGCTCTTCTCGGCAGGAACAGCTTTCCGAACCAGCAGTAAAGTTGACGATTCAAAAGCACTTGTTTACAAGTTTACTTGAATAAAGAATATTTTGATTTGATTTAAGTGTTACTTTATAGAATTATTCCTTACTTTGTGGATATCTATAATACAAAAGTAATAATAAAATTATTTTGCTATAGTAAAGTAACGGCCTATTAACTATACCCACTGCTGGGGTAAGGCCTCCTCTCTCCGTTTTTGGAGAGAAGGATTGGAGCTAAGACCAACCACGCTGCTCCAATGCGGATTGGTAGGTTACACATATCCCCAGAATTCTCTAGAGATATGCAGGTTTCCTCACGATGTTTTCCTTCACCGAAAAGCGTGTGATAAATTGCAATTATCAATTCATATACCTATCTTTGTCTAATCACATATAAAAAAGAGACATATAGATCATCCTCATTTGCTTTCTTCTTATTGTAGATTAGATTAAATGAAGCTAGAACTTGTTCGGAATGTTGCTCTTGCTAATAAGAATCAGCAAGAAACAAGGCATTTTAAACATTTTAATTTACATTATTTAACCGCAGTCTTGTTTGAAGCTGAAAGAATTTCCAAATCCAAGCATTTTTATCATTCAAAAAATCTTCAATTGTGTAATATGCTTTACATATAAGCATAGTTCGTACATTTTATTTAATTTAAATTAACAAATTAATAAATACAAATGGATAAATATTATTTGCAGGACAGATTGGCTGGATGGTAAACACGTAGTGTTCGGACATGTTATTTCCGGTTTAGACGTTCTTAAAAAGATGGAGAGGTTTGGTAGTAAAGGGGGCTCAACTACTGACAAAGTTGTTATAAGTAATTGTGGGGAATTACAATGATAATTACTTAACAAGATTTTTATTTGTGATTGTCCCTTACGATTAAAGGGTTTTGAAATTTGTTACTTATTTATTTAACTATTTTGTGCATGCGCAAGTCTTTGCTCCACACCGTATTTCCAAACAGAAGGAAGGCCTATGCCCACCTGTGGAATAGACCAGGGCATTACCGTGCTACTGAATATTGTTTATAACGTTATAAATGAGGATTCATGCCGCAGTGTACAGGAGAATTCAACATAAAAAAAACTTACCCTCGTAAATATTTTTCTTAATTCTTTTCCACGGGCCAGAGTAAAAAAAATAATTATTATACTATTATTTTGCCATAAACCGCGATAAAAGGAAATGTACACACCCAAAGTTAAAAAAGTGAACTTACCGATATCCGAACCGATTCAGAATATTGCCTGCCGGTTCTGTTTCAATATAAGTTAAAGGTTCTTAATTGTTTTGGCATATATCCAAGAAAACAGAGCAATTTCTAAACAGTGCAGTTATTTGCAAAAGATGTAAATATCGTTGAATATGGCCAACTTTCCGTCTTGTATGAAGGTGAGTTTATTAGGACAGAATAAAAAACATTACATAAAACCTTGTGTCACCTTTATGCAAATAACTGAACAGAAAATATTCTGTTGACACACCCTTATAAGATTTTCATCATCATCATCGTCCTGCCCTTAACCCCTCTCTAAGTGGGGTCGGCACAATATGCTACAAACATGTCACATGATTTGGCTACGTATTTTACGACCGGCCGCCTGCCTGACGTCAACTTACCTTAGTCGTATTTTACGACCTCTCGGTAAGAAAGAGGGTGGTCTATTCAACTCAACCGGATACCACACGGTGGGTCAACTCACCTTAGTCGCCTTTCACAGCACCTCGGTAAGAAATGAGGTTGGTCTATTCTAGTCAGCTGGATACCACACGGCGGTAATAAAATTGTGATTCAATAAATAAAGAGCACTGCGAATTTGCTTCAGGCCAATGAGACCTACGCAAGTGTTGTTTCGTTGCGAAGACAGAAGCGTTATCAATCTCTGATAACGCTTCTGTCGACAAATCTGATTCATACAGTCACATGTGGAACGTGGATCGTAGACAATAAAGCTTATTTGTTTATTTAATTTATTTATTTCTTTATTGTACATATAGTTAGTAATGAGAAAGAAAAAAATAGTACATGTGCATCAGCGGCCTTTTCCCTAAAAGGGATCTCTTCCAGTGAACCTTTAACAGAAGGAAAAAGACAAGAAGTGAAATACAGGTAATATAGAAACAACGAAAAAAAAATTACGAAATATATATATATATAAATATATAAATTATATAGTTATATAAGTACCTAGATATATGCACTGGAGATAACACAAAAAATAAAAAATGATGCAATATGTTTAATAGTAAATCTAACTGTCTAATTTATAAATTAATTAATTAATTAAGCTTTGTACTATAGCTATAATTTTTCTCTTCTCCTTATAGAAGTTAAGATACCACGAAACCTGGTATATATTCCAACTATATATGAGATCAACTGATAGGAAATCTTAAATGAAAATATTATCTTTAATTATTCCAGTTGTAAAAAGGTCTAAAAAAATAAACAGTAATCGCAAAAATGAAACAACGCGTTGTCCAATTATGCAAGGAACAGTTGCAGAACAATTGTGAATAGTATACCCATTACCATTAAATTCCGAAATCAATTTTGGCCATTACAGCAGTTTAAAAACACAGTTAAAAAGAGGCTGATACAGAAAGCCTACTTACTATACTGTTGAAGATTACTTAGATGATAAGGATGTGTGGATATAGGTGCACTTCTACCCTGCAAGAGACAGTAAAAAATAAATAAAATAAATATAAAAAAACTAGTTTTAAGATTTATATTTTAAAAAGAGCAACAGCTGAGTTTCTTGCTGGTTCTTCTCGGTAGAAACAGCTTTCCGAACCAACACTAAAGTTGACGATTCAAAAGCACTTGTTTACAAGTTTACTTGAATAAAGAATATTTTGAATTTGAATTGAATTTGAATTTCATGTCAAAGTAGATTTATTTACATCAAAGTTGCGATCCGTTCGCAATCAGCTAAATCTTGTCTGTATTTCTCAAAACTAATCTGAAAGTAGTCTTTTAAAATTAAAAAAATCTCCAAAACTAACAATTAAAGTAACAGCCCGTTACTATGCAACTGCTGGGCATAGGCCTCCTCTCTTCGTTTTTAGAGAGAAGGATTGGAGCTAAGACCTACCATGCTGATCCAATGCGGATTTGTAGGTTACACAAATCCCTAGAAATCTTTAGAGACAAGCAGGTTTCTGCACGATGGTTTCCTTCACCGAACGTATTTCAAATGTTTCAAAAATCGTGAATTCCAATTATCAATTCGTAAACCTATCTTTGTCTAATCACATATAAAAAAGAGACAGATAGATAAATGAGGGTGTCATTTACTTTCTTCTTATTCTAACATGGGACATTTCAAGTTGTTTTCTCTACTCTATGAGTCAACTCTACCCAAGAGCACATAATTAAAAAAACAAATGTCTAATTGATATTTACAATTCTTTATGTTACTATGAAGAAATCAATTTTATAAATCCATATACCTAGAGAATATATGGGATATGCGTAACCTGCCAGTCCGCATCGGAGCGGCATGGTGGATTTAAGTTTCAATATTTCTATATAAAGAGTGACGAAGCTTTTGCTTAGCAGTGAAATATTAATAGGCTGACACTCTAAATATTAATCAGTCCGGAATGAAGTTTCTCTCGGCGCTGATCGACTAATATATCCGATCGGTTAATTAATGCGATATATTGGAATCGGAATGCATAATTTCGCGCATTTGATTTATTACTTAACTCACTTGTGGTTAGGAAAATGCAATTACGATCGACATTGATCGCTTCTGATAAAGGTTCCTTTTGGCAAACAATATTATTTATTTGATTCTCAGGTCGCTTTAATATGACATTCAAAATTCGCTTAAAATTTCTATGGTTCTCGACTTATCGCTGGTCTATTGTTTCTTTTTTCAGCTTTGTTTGAATAAGTTATAAAAACCCTTCTAATAATATCTATATTTGTACGTATTATTTACTTAGTTACTGGTAAAATGTGTTGAAATATTCGCAGCTATAGACACCCTAAGGGTGTATTATAATAACGGCTTTGGAATACTGTTGGGGCTGCCGCGGTTTTGTTCTGCGTCAAATATGTTCGCTCATACGCAAACAAGACGTTTTCAAGCCGCTATAAGGAACAAGACCGCATCCTTAGTAACAAGACTGCTGTCCAGCTCCAATAGTATTTTGAAGAGGCTACTATGTCAGGTTGACACGCCTATATTGCAACATAGACTGCCTGAGGCAGTCCTGAAGTCAGTCATCCTTAATTTTAATTTTAGGTATTGTTGTTATGATCGTTTTTAATTTTTGTCTAACGGACCCTAGTTGTATGAAATAAAGATTTATTTATTTATTTAATTTGTAGCTGTACTACGAGCGCTTTATTCCCCTCAGATAAATTTATTAACTGCATATTGGTTCATTTTTATTCTGCGATACTCTCCTTTACTCAGGTAGTATATAACAAGTTTCTTCTTGATACTGAGAATTATATTGTGTCTGAATTTTCAATATCTCCTACACCCTTTTTATATTTTTATGTTAATATTAATGTTTGGCACGTATACGTGTAACTATGCCTAGATGCAGAGTTTTGCAGATTAGCACGCAGGTACCTACTTAATTTTTCAATACCACAAGTTTTCGATATGTCCCTTACTGACCCTGAGTCGCTGTTTTTGTCATTATAAAGTTATTATTTTTGATGGTTGGCATTTTTTTATATAAAAACTTATCATATTGGCAACGATTTACGAGGAAAAAGGCACAACTATGATGGCTTTAACGCTATTTTGATAAACGTATTGAATTGTTTAACACGTCTGCGTGTTTCAATGCGTATTTAATGCAAAGTTTTTTTGCAGATGCCAATCTGCAAAAATTGCGCGTATTGCCTTGAAACAGCGATTTTTCTCTAAAACTCCAAGTTCCTACCACGCGCTCCTTTTCCTTCACAACTTGGTACATTAAGCGTAGCCTTGTCTACTCATCACAGTATTATTTATTCTAATTTAGTGCTAAATGCATTGAGCCTATCTAATCACGGCTAGTTAATAGCATCAAATTAACTAGCCGTTCGGTGAACTAAATTAATACACTACTACTCGATCTATCATCAGCGTTGCATTTGTTTTATATTGGACTGGTTGTATATATGACAAGATTGGATGAAATACGGAATGAGTATATAAGGGAAAGTCTGAATGTTACCTCTGTTATAGAAAAGACGATAAGTGCAAGATTGAGATTGTATGGGGATATGATGAGGAGGGATGAATATCATGTCACCAAATTCCAATTCAAAATATTCTTTATTCAAGTAAACTTGTAAACAAGTGCTTTTGAATCGTCAACTTTACTGCTGATTCGGAAAGCTGTTTCTACCGAGAAGAGCCAGCAAGAAATTTGGCGCTTGCTCTTTTTAGCAAATACTGTCTTTTACAGAGTAGAAGTGCAGCTTTATCCACACATCCTTATCATCTAAGTAATCCTCAATATAGTAGGCTTTCTGTTAAATATGAATAAGGATGATTATGTGACTAGAGGGAGGTCGAAAGAGAGATGGTCGGTTTGTGTGAAGCATGACGTGCAAATAAAAGGAGTAACGTCAGAAACAAAAGTTATTATAAAATTATTTTGCTATAATCCGCGATACAGTAAATAGAAAATATATATAGTGCTAAATGTATGACTATCCGTTTTTTCATACCCGTTACATGCAGGATTCGAGGAATTGCAAAGCTTTGCGATTTTGTCGTGGAGTCTATCTCCTGAAGATGCTTCGGTTGCGGGGGGTTGAGTTTGTGATAGTAGTGAACGTGTGTAGTGCTTGTGTATTGTGGTGGCGGTGGTGGAGGTTTGTGCATGTGTTTTTACGAATTCTGCATGTGACGGGTCGCGGATTATAGGAAAATAATTTTACATTACTTTTGTATTATGGATCTCCACAAAGTAACGCCTAATTCTATAAATTAGTAACGTCAGAGTTGACGAATGATAGAAGAGAATGGAAGAGAAAAACATGCAGCAGCAAGTATGCACTTAGAAGGATAAGGGCAGAAGAATGATGATGAACGTGAAAAGTTTATTATGCATAATATAAAGTCTTACAGATAATATGATATTTTTGCGAAGTATGCTATCCTTATTTTTGTTTTTTTTAATTATTTAAAATTTTTTTAAATATTTTAAATTATTATTTAATAATAATGAATATTATCATTTGATATTGTTGTTTGAGTGCTTGATGCAATTTGTTGCTCTCACTTAATTCTCAAAGGTACATAATTACTGCTGGGGACCTCCTTTTAAGCAATGGATATTACTTGTACTAGGGATTCCCGCTCTTACTACTAACGTAACCGTATGAAATTACTAAAAAATACAATAATTTAATATAGCCAATTTTATAAATAATATTGTATGGTAGAAAATATAAATAACAATGGTGTGTGTGTGTGTACGTGCATGGGTATCATTAGGAGATGTAAGGGACCTTATCCGAATGTTCATTTTATTATTTCCAAGATTATTATTATTATATAGGTTGTTATTATTAGTACAGTAGGTCTTACAGGAAAAATATGATTGTGGAATCCTTTTAATTTTCTTCGTGTTATTAAATTTCATTTGTCCAAACAAGATCTTCCATTTTGAAAGTTGAGAGATAAACGTAAGTTTAAGCGAAAAGAAAGTTAAATTAAAATCGTCGCTAGATCGCCGAGTGTTGCAGAAAACTTTGCAAATAGCTGACGATTTTATCTCGTCGTTGATTAATTCTTAACAAATTAATAATTTTCTCTCAAAAAATTGTCTCAGATATGAATTGCCCTTTGCCTTTGTTCGAATTCTTTAGTTATAGTAATTTTTTATTAATAAAAAGAAATGTTATACTTAATCTTTGATCTTTCTCGACAAAGGTTTCGAAATAAGCTAGTGCTTATTAACATTACTTAAATTATTTATAAAATTTGGTAATTACCATATTATAAAAGTAATGATGATATTTTGCTATATTTCCGTTGTCATATCTTATACGTCCTGGAGTCTATTTCCTGATGATGGGAATTCTTAAAAAATAATTCTTTTTATATCTAATTCCATAGTAAATTTAAAAACTGCGTTTCTTCATCTATGCAATTTAAGAGATAGAGTGAGATTTAAACATGACAATGGCATCCTTATGAACGATCAGATAAATGTCTCTAGCTCAAGCTTGTTACACGTGTTGGGAGGTAAAATAACTTGTGGAGGTTGAACAAATTAATATATGACTATGCCTACTTGGGTGAGGCGTCACTTTGCGATTTTGTCGTCGAGTCTATCCTCCTGATGATGCTTACAGGGCGAAATGATCGTTGAGTTTGTGATAGTGAATGTGTGTAGTGCTTGTGTATTGTGTATATGAGGTTTGTAGTGCATGTATTTTTGGAAACCCTGCATGTATCAGGTATAACAACGATAGTCCACTCTACATTTAGAATAACGTATATTTTCTAATTACTTTATCGCGTATTAAAGCAACATAATTTTATTAATATGTAAAAATACTATTTTTATACGTATTTTTACATCTTAATAAGTATGAATCGCGAAAGTTTAAAATCTACTAACATAATTTTATTATTACTTTTGTAGATAGAGAGTTATCTAGTATTTGTTTCGATACTGAACTCTGCAATGACCGAGTCACGGGCCCAAGCAATAATATAAATACCCTTAATAAGTAGTAATATATTGTAAAAATATGGAGAATGTTGAAAACAAAGCTTTACTTTAACTAATTACTTTAATTAAATTAACTAAAAAAAATAATTAAATCAACTCTTAGATGTCAAAAAACAAGCCAATCGTGAACGTCGCAGAAACTTTCTAAGTGGCCGTCAGCCGAAATTTTTTTACCGTTCGTTATTAATTTTTAACAAATTTGAAACTTGCATCCATGCGGACGGATATCCGAGAGTTAAGAAATTTCATAACTTAATTTGCCCGTGCCATTTCTCCGTCGCAATTCTCAATCGGGTAAGTTAAATATTTTGTTTCCTCGGGAAAGACAAAGAATCGTCAACACTCAAACAGTTTGTCTGTTAAAATTAATAAAATCAACTTTTATTTTAAACTCTATCGAGAAATCTATCTCTATCGTTTAGATGTCTCTCGAGATGTTTGGTTTTTCAAAAGTAATAATAAAATTATCATGCTATAATTCGCGATAGAGTAAATAGAATATATATATTGCTAAATGTAGACTACACAATTTCATACCTGATATATGCAGGATTCGTAAAAACACACACAAAACTCCACTACCTCCACCACCACCATCATAATACACAAGCACTACACACGTTCACTATCACAAACTCCATAATCTTTTTGCCCCGTATCCGAAGGATCACCAGGCGATAAACTCCTCGACAAAATCGCAAAGGTTTGAGGCTTGTCGGAGGTTTGTGTATGTGTTTTTACGAATACTGGATCAGGTGTGAAAACGTATAATCCACTCTACATTATATATATTTTCTATTTACTTTATCGCGGATTATAACAAAATATTTTTACTATTACTTTTGTTTTATGGATCTCCGCAAAGTAACGCTTAATTCTATAAATTATGTTTGTTTCTTGATTAGAGCATTTCCGTCTATATTTCTTGTATTCAATTTGTATTAGACTAGCAATGCCTCGCGGTTTCACTCGCGTACATACCGATCTTGTGGTAGTGCAAAGTCTACTAAGTTGGACTATAGATTTATTTTTGTGAATTAGAAGTTTGGACCTGAGTCTTATTAAGTTATGGCAAAATGTTAACTGGAAATTGAATTCTTTCAGGAGGTATAGTTATTTCCGTGGGTATCATTGGTATCCTTGGAATATAACTTATAATAACTCATCAGTTGCAGACGCTGTTATAATATAATTGAAATAATTGAATTTGTTAGGGCATTATTTGTTTTAAGATTGTCATTTAAATTCGTTACATCCTTTGACTGGAATGTCCGATTTTAATAATTTAAAATTATGGGATAATGGGATGATGATTAATACGGATATATGAATAAAATGGTTTGAATATTGTCGGCACTTTTATCAACTTTTACAATGTAAAAAAGTGGTTATATTGGCATAACTATAATAGTTAGACATATAGTATTACGGACTTTTTTGTAGATATTAATACGTTCTATAATACTGTAGAACATTTTTTTGTTCTATCATCAATAGTTTCCACAGCGCACGCGATGAAACGTTTTTTACGACAAAATTTTTCACACCTTATTATAATTTTATTAGGGATCCCAATTTTTTTTGAAAATGAAATATAGCCTGTGTTGCTCAGTAAAGAAGCAGGTTTCCAATGGTGAAAGATTTTTTGAAATCGGTCCAGTAGTTTTTGCGTGAAAACATTACAAAAATACGAATCCTCTTTATAATATTAATATAGATTTATAAAAGTTTTAGGTCACAAATACTATATTTATAGTTAATATAGATACTGGCTATACTCACGTCTAATTTTATCGCATTAGCCCGACTAGTTTCGAACCCGTCCGGGGCACTTATTCATGAGCTCTTTACACGACGTTATCTATATTAACTATGAATACTACTCACGATAGTTTAAATTTAAAAATACTATATTTGTGTCAGAAGTAGGTCAGCGACAGTACCTTTCTACCCGTTCCAACCAAATTATATGCATTAAAACCAGCTAAAACTTCTTCAACCGTAGAAAATCGTTTCACTCTGTTAATTGAACAAAATATTTCAATTAGAGTATTTAATTAAATGATTCATTCATTGCTGACTCGCTGAGTATCATTGAGAATCGCTTGTACTGGCCTTTATTCTGAAGTTACTACTTTTCGTATTAAATTTGAAATTATTTCTCAAAAACTTTTTAAATGAATTTTAGTGCGATTACGTTGACGCTGAATAATTTAGTAGCTCGGTTGGCAAGTCGGTTTCAATTTGAGTTATGATAAATTGGACTTATTCCTTGAAGGTTTCGAGATCCTTTGATGATTTGAGATTTTATACTATGACATCAAATTTGAATATTAGATTTTCTTTATTCGAATGACATCATCTGATAGAAAGAAATTAATCCAGAATATAAGAAATTGAACATTCGTGTCTGAGGAATGCCATTTTCAATTGCAGTATAATTTATTACAGAAAAATAAAATAATATTTTCATTACTTTTCTACTATGGATGTTTGTAAAGTAACATATAATCCTTAAATTAATTGTACAGTGATTTAATTCATGCAATGGTTGTAAATTAAAACGGTGAAACGGGACGATAGTTAAAAAAAACTCATTTAGCACTACACACTCTTATTTCTTGTCGGGCCCTTAATTAGCTAGGCATTTTACTTTTGCTACCATCCGGTGAGATTTTTCATTCTCATTCTCCTACTTTTATCCCACTCTCATCCCCACTTATAAGTGGGGTCAGGACAACTTGTTTTTGCTCTCCATTCTCTCCTATCATTCTTCAACTCTGGCATCTTTTATATGTATTTCATACTTCACACAATTTAACCATCACTTTTTCGGCCTCCCTCTAGTCACAAATATATATCCATATTCATATTTACCACAAGTTTGGTCCCTTTTCCTCCCTGCTTATTATATGTCCATATAATTATTATTTAGATTATTTGGATGGTAAAAATGCCTGGATTTGAAAACAATTCAGCTTCAATTGCGGTTTAATAATATAAGATTGAAAACGTTTAAAAGATTGACTGCTGAGTTTCTTGCTGCTTCTTCTCGGTAAGAGCAACATTCCGAATCAGTTATAGCTTGATTAATTATATTGATCCTCGACGACGAAAAATTCTTGAAAGAGCTCACTTGAATAAATATTATTTGGATTCGATGTGATTTGACCATCTTAATATTGTACTTCTCGTCTCCAAAATGGGTGCAGCTTTCATATTTTACTGCTCCCGGTTACATATGTCAATTGATAATAATAATGTCAAAGCTTATGTACGCGGTTATTGGCATACAGAAAACACCAAAGTTTTGATGGCAAGTAGGGCTTTACTTCGTATTTGTGCAGTTTAGTTAAACTTGATTTTACTTGGACCGTCCAAGTAAAATCAAGTTTAACTATTTGAGAGAATTTTATTTGAGAGGCGTTACAACAGGATTCTATAATAGGCTTCTCTCATTAGGCCGGCTCAGATGCGCTGAACCATTAAATCCTTTCGTTCATGATTGGACCGCGATATTTCAATTACAGAGTCAAATTATGTCATTCATCACCGCTGACATGCCGAGTATCATTGAATCTCGTCAATGTCGGATTTCCATATTTCCAAAGTATAGGCTGTTAAGTTTTTATCACCCCTACCTCTGCAATTGAAAGTTACTAGATTATTTTTACAATTCAATGATTTCATTGAAATTTTGCGGATAGTTTTATGGGTCATTTTTTTGAGCCTTAATAAAAGTTCAATCAATATTAAGTATCAATTAATAAGATGTGGTAAGTCATGCATTCATACAATAATCTACACTACTACTTACTACTACGTACTGTGAAGGTTATATTGGTATTGTTTTAGGTTCTTTAAAGCTTTATTTTCAACCTATATTCTGTTTTGGCCACATATCTGCTTTAAGTGCATTTTCTCGTTTTTACATAAGTTTTGGCGCACTCTACCATATACTTCGATAAAATCCAATACAAAAGTATAAATTTCGATAGCGCTAAAAATTTCTTTGTTCTTCTGTAGCCATCGCGGGATATATTTTAACTGCAATTATTTGGACTTGATACTAACTCAATACATCCGGTTTAATTTGATGAACGAGTGACTTTTATTTTTGACTTTTACTTTTATTTTTATACGTAATATATTGTAAAGAGCAACTGCCGCATTTCCTCAGTGGTTTTTCTGAGTAGAAACAATTTATCGAACCATCAGTTGTTGATTTTAAAAAAGGAAAAAAAAATGTTTATGATTCTTAATTGACCATATTCATATTCATTTATTTATTTATTTGTTTATGTACCATAAAAAAACGGAAGAAAAACAGTATCAATAAAAAAACAGAGTACAACGGTCAACTTATCCCTTTGACAGAGATCTCTACCAGCTAACCTACGAAGTGAGACAATTGATAGTTAAACAGTTATGGTACTAATACATACATTCTCTTGTCCTTATCCCACCCTAAGTGGGGTCGGCAAAACATGTTAAAAACATGTTTTCAAAAGATTTGGCTACGTATTTAACGACCGGCCGCCTGCCTGACGTCGACTTACCTTAGTCGCATTTTACGACACCTCGGTAAGAAATGAGGGTAGTCTATTCTATGCAGCTGGATACCACACGGCACATACCTTAGTCGCCTCTTACGACACCTCGGTAAGAAATGAGGGTAGTCTATTCTATTCTGCCGGATATCACACGGCGTGGTACTAATATCCTAACTTATACACTAATAAATATATATATTTATATTCATGATGGTGAGATGGCACTAAAGCGCTAAAGGTCGTCTCGACAAGGGTGAAATATTACTATAAGTTATGGGTTAACGTCAAATCTCGTGAGGCTTAATGGCGTTTTCACGTATATATGATAAATTATCGAGCAAACTGTAAATACAGTTTAATGGTAGTTATTGAAATGCGTGTGAGGTTATACTTCAATATGAGGCTTTGTGCTATTTGTTACTAGAACTTATATTTCAAATAAGCATTGCGTGATATTTAAACAACGGACGTAAGGATGGGACTCGTCGCATTCTGTATCCTAAAATGTCAATCCCAGATACATGCTATATACAAAGTAGGTAGATAAGGAATTATATATCTATACTTATTATAAAACAAAGTCCCAAAAAGCTGTCACTACTGTCTGTATGTAATACAGTATGTAATGTATTACATACAGACAGTATGTAATAAATTTTCTCAAAATCTACTGAACGGATATTTGTACGGTTTTTACCAAAAGATTGTGCAATACTTCCGGATGGTTTAGGTGAATATTACATACCGGTATTATGTAAATTGTGTTGAAGAGATCGCGCAGTTGTTAAAAAACTTGCTTGCTCGGATCTTTAGTCGCGTGCGCTGCGTAAACTAGCAGAGATACGTTAAGGTAATGTACTGAAGGATTGTAGATCTATAAAACTACTACAAAAAAATTCCGCGACAGCATGTCTTTATCTCTTATGGTTAACTCACAATAATTACTTTTATGTATTTAAAATTAGAAATTCTAGAAAAAAATTGTGACACGCAGGTTTCAGCTAGTAAAAGATAAAGAATGTACGTTACTTTTAAACGGCTCAAGAAATTTTAATAAAATTTACAGACGATATTTAAATTGACCTAGGAGTCACTTACACGCCACTTACAAAGGCATGTGGCGATCGGAGCATTTTTTTGAACTGTCAATGACCGATCTTTTTTGAGGGCCCCCAGCAGGCCTACCACTGGATCCAGGCGGCGCAAGATCGTGTGGTGTGGCGATCCCATGAAGAGGCCTATGTCCAGCAGTGGACGTCCATCGGCTGACGAAGAAGAAGAAGAAGCAGGCCTACCATGTCGACACCAGCAGGCCTACCATGAACTCTTATTGCGACTCAATTGAAGACGTAATCGACGACCGCGACCCGCTTTCTTTTCGTACCAGTGTATTTGAAAAGGACAACGCTATATGAACTATACATAACTCTGTCTCTTTTACTCAAATGTTTTTAGGACGCATTTCGAACGCTCATTCGGCAACGACTCAAAGTGTGCGTCTTTAAGACGTCATTGTATGATAAAGCAAAACAATTTCGTTTACGTCTTCAATTGAGTCGCAATAAGAGTTCATGGTAGGCCTGCAGATTAAGCCATAGTAACGCGTGTCTGGACCGCTAGTATAATAAATAATACTAAAAGTGTTTGATAGCGAGAGTATACATTTCACACATAGTATTAAAGTGTCCTAACTCAAAATTAGGCTTAATTGAGTAAGATACATTGTAATCCTTTTTCAATGTCAACTATGACATCACGCTATGAACTTTTAAAAAAACTCGTGTTTTCTTGCTGTTTTAAATTTTTGGGTTTCTTTAACACTCACGAGATATGTAGGTGTTACACTATACTTTATTGAAATTGGCCACAAAACAACTTTTTGAATTAACTTTAATATTAAGTATGTATTGTAGCTTTGTGTTTTTAAAGAAAATAAAAAAATCGGATATCGATCATTCAAGTAACTTCGTGAATTTCTATTTGAGTGATAATGCAAAAGTTTTCAATATTTCCGCAACAAGAAATGTGCAAGAAAGTGCACTTACTAAATAACAAATTGACGAAGCGGATGAAGTGACACACGGTCGCAGCTTAAAAAGCCAAGATGCTCAACTTCTCACGACAGTTACAACTTTGTTTATAGGTCGAGAAATCTTTAAAAATTAATATGTAACAACATAATTACAAATTTTAAAAAGTTTAGCAATTTTTTAATGCTGATAAACTACTTCGATGTTATAGAGTTTAAAACCCGAAGAGTTATGCATATTATAACTTTGAAGATAGTCTTAATTGCATTTTTTTATGTTAAGGCACAGAGAGCAAAATAATGTTCCGATAAGAATTATTTGTTTTAATGCTTTGCGCTAATTTAAGTTACAAAAGTATATTTTATTTATTATTTAGGTTTTTTTATTCATTTATGCAACATTGTCGAAATCGTGACCGATGGACCCAAAAACATTAAGTATTTTAAAATCATACGACGCAATATTACTAAGCTTGGGCATGATTGCGATTTGAGTATCATATTCGCACCATGATATGATCAAAGGTGAGCACGGCAATCGTGGTGCTATTGCGATTGCTATTGTGTACACAAACAAATGTAGGCCTTATATGCGTATGCAATGTTAAGGATATAAGGACTACATTTGTTTGTATAACCAATCATTTAGTCAAGTAATCGCTGAATCGCTAAAAGCGTAAATAGCAAATAGCAAAAAATGCTATCGGTTATTATATTATTCAGCTATCACTGGACAAAGTTATTGTTATTACAAACAAACGTAATTCTTAAATCATATTCAATACGGTCTTTATTCCTAATTCGGTAATACATTCACTTATATCTATATTGTTAAAGTGCCACATAACCTCGATACATATGATATAAAGTAGTAAAGTAAAGTAAAGCTGAAAAAGTAAAGTGAAGCTGTGATAGCCTAGCGGCGAGACCGTGCGACTCTCTAGAGACGACATAGGTTCAAACCCCGGGCAGGCACCAATGAGTTTTTCTATTAAAAACTTATGTGTCTAATTGATAATTGCAATTTATCACACGCTTTTCGGTGAAGGAAAACATCGTGAGGAAACCTGTATATCTCTAGAGAATTCTAGGGATATGTGTAACCTACCAATCCGCATTGGAGCAGCGTGGTAGGTCTTAGCTCCAATCCTTCTCTCCAAAAACGGAGAGTGGAGGCCTTAGCCCAGCAGTGGGCATAGCAACAGGCTGTTACTTTACTTTACTTACTTTCCTAATTCGGTAATACATTCACTTATATCTATATTGTTAAAGTGCCACATAACCTCGATACATATGATATAAAGATAACATTTATTTGTATCATACTTTTTTTATGGAATATTTATAATTTTGTATAGCAATAGCAGTTATCTAAAATTCAAAAGCAGATGATGCTACATGATGAGTGAATCATGAATCACTAAGTGATTGGTGATCCTGTCCATCCCTAAATATTACAATGAAATTTGTTCACCATAAACAAGAAAGAATTCTAGCAAATATATGAATATCCTGTTAAGTAAAAACGAAGGGTCACTTATGGAAATTCTGACGAGATTCACTGGCCGCTTCACGCCACCTGAATTCCGTCGCATTCCCGCTTATATGAGATTTCCCGCCAGTTTCCTGCGTGATTGCGAAAGCTAAGGACGCCGATCGCTCCAGTCGGTCGCGAACTTCGATTTGTAATTTCATATTTCGAACGTGTTCGAATATTATAACTTTTAAATATTATATGCGTTCTGTGCAATGTTTGGTGTCTATGACTAAAAGTAATCGATTAAAAAAAAACTGGATAATACAGAAATTATAATAAATGATTAAGATTACTATGAGTTACTAGTTAAATTAAATATTCAGTAATAGTTTTGGTCTTCTAAACTTTAAAATCACAATGGGTAAGTTCTTTTTACTTAAAACAATCAAATTTGCAAATTTGTTACGACAATCTGTTTCATCTATTAAAAATTTTAAGTTATTATTATTACTAGTTAATTGTTACAAAATTCCTCATTTTGGTCCAAATCAAATCAAATCAAAATATTCTTTATTCAAGTAAACTTGTAAACAAGTGCTTTTGAATCGTCAAGTTTACTGCTGGTTCGGAAAGCTGTTCCTGCCGAGAAGAGCCAGCAAGAAACTCGGCGGTTGCTCTTTTTAAAATATAAATCTTAGAACTAGTTACATTTATTTATTACTGTCTTGTACAGGGTAGAAGTGCACCTATATCCACACATCCTTATCATCTAAGTAATCTTCAACAGTATAGTAGGCTTTCTGTATCAGCCTCTTTTTAGCAGTGTTTTTAAACTGCTGTAATGGCATGACCAAAATTGATTTCGGAATTTTATTATAGAATCTTATACCCAAACCCACAAACGATTTACGTACTTTTGCTAGGCGCAAAGCAGGAGTCGCAATTTTATGTCGGTTCCTACTTTGTCTATTATATACATCACCTATCGTTTTAAAATTCTTTATATTTTTATGTACAAAAATTACGTTATTTAAAATATACTGTGAAGCAAATGTTAGAATACCTGTTTCCTTAAACTTCTCTCGCAGGGAATCACGCGGACTTAAATTGTAGATGCCACGTATGGCTCTTTTTTGTAATACGAAAATTTTTTCACTTTCCCGTATAGTTTACTCGGTTTGGCCTCATCCAATATAATAAGACATGCGTATATTCCGTTTCTACACATTATTTATGTATACCACTATCATTGACCTCACATTATCCCGCTATACGGGGTTACTTTCCCAATCATGGGGTGCCATTTATCTCTACCGAAGGCATCTTACCTTATGGTACCTTGTAAATGCGTCATGCCCCTTTGGACAGCGTCAACCACGTTTTTAGAGGCCTTCTCACGGGCAGACACTTTTTTGCTATATAATCGTCACCTCTTTTCGTGAAGTGACCGTACGATCTCAACTGTGATTCTATTATAGGTATTTGATACTTTGTCCCTGAGAGTGACTTGAATACCACTCAATATAATTTAATTTAAAAAGATAATAATTCCAACTCAAACTAAAAATATTCTTTATTCAAGTAGACTGTTTACAGTACTTTTAAATTGTCAAATGTTTTCAAGAAGCTACCACTGATTCGGAAGTTTGCTCCTACTGAGAAGAACCGGCAAGAAATTCGGCGGCCGTTTTTTTAGAATATTTTTTTTACTATTTTATTGATGGTTACAAATTAAACGTTGCAGCTTAACCCCTTGACCGACAAGAAGCAAAGGGGGATGTAGATCATGTTATTTACTATACAGATCGTATACGTTTAGATCGTATATAACTTGTCTTGATTGCGATTTTGTCGTGGAGTCTATCTCCTGATGATGCTTCGGTTGCGGGGCGAAACGATTGTTGACTTTGTGATAGTGAACGTGTGTAGTGCTTGTGTATTGTGGTAGAAGTGGTGGAGGTTTGTGCATGTGTTTTTACGAATCCTGCACGTATCGGGTATAAAAATACGGATAGTTCACTATACATTTAACACTATATATATTTTCTATTTACTGTATCGCGGATTATAGCAAAATAATTTTACTATTACTTTTGTATTATGGATCTCCGCAAAGTAACGCCTAATTCTATTAATTATTTGTCTTGATTAGTTTCAACCAGCAGGTTCAATCTCGTTATGTCGTTACTACGCAACTAGTATCATTAATTACTGGTAGGTAGATAGGTAGCTAGGTAGATCCGCGTCTGCCTATATTAAGTATCCTTTATTAGCATTTACCCTCATACTCGAGTTAGTATTATAGTGGTGCTTGATGTTGTTCGGACAGGTCCACACCTACCCACATTACGTTTCGTGTTATTAAAATCTAATCTCAAGTAATTGCTGTTCGTGATAAGACTGAGTTTCTTCCCAGTTCTTCTCAGTGGATGACAGCGTTCCGAACTGGTGGTAGAATCGATCTGGTAATAATTCTAAATTACAATTAACTAAACCGTGTTAAGACTTGCTCGGCTCGTTCCTATGTTTCACAACCACGCTCGGTCCTATTTGGAGGTTATAACGTAGATGTTATAACATCTACGTTATAATCTCAAAAAATGGTTCCATATTGTTGTAGTCTCTTTTTCTCATCTGCATGATGATCCGAATCCTACTAATATTATAAATGCGAAAGTTTGTGAGTATGGATGGATGTTTGCTACTCTTTCACGAAAAAACTATCAGACGGATTTGGATGAAACTGTACAGTTATATGGGTTATACATCGGAATAACATATAGGCTACACTTTGTAATGATTTTATGTAATATAACGATACATTTCAATAAAGTCGAAAAAATCAGGCCTCTGAGAGCTATCTTGGCGTACGCTGCCTAAACCATTAGAATTACACAAAGATGATGTACCGTAGTATTGTTTGTCTTTAATAGTTCTAAATAAAAGTCCGCGACAGCACATATCTATCTTTTATGTGGAAGCTACTATGACCAAAATTGTGAACCATAAATTTAATTAAATTAGATACTGTGGCGGACAAAATTCCTAGCGAGCGAAGCCGCGGGAAAAAACTGGTTATATATATATATGTAAATTTTTTTCAAAATTGATTTTTTGCACATGGTACTCACTCGACGATTGAGGGGTTAAGGCTATTTTTGCACAAAAGTCACGAAAAACGAAGTCGCAGGAATAACTATTTTAAATATTCCCCCTCAAACCTCTTCCCGAATTACAATTATTCAAAATCGGTTTCATATTGTAGCTGCAATACAAAAGGCAGTTCAAACGAAAAAATGAAAACATAAAAAATGCGGACCGTTTTATTTCTCAAACAACTATCCGTGAAGCTGAACAATATTTTCAATTTGAAACCGTGTTGGAGTTTCTATCGTATCGTTTTTACTTACATTCAGCACGGAGCTAAAATAAATCCCGCGAGGGTTTTAATTGACCAGCGAACATTGGAATGGAATTGGAATAAGAGGAGCTTGGCAGCTAAAAATTGACAATTTATCATTTATTTCTATTTATTTATTTTATTTATAGATCACCAACAATACACACCTCACATTAACACTGTATATTGAACAACTAGAAATAAGTTAACACAAGTTATCGTTAAATTAAGACGAAAAATAGATTGTACAGTAAAAAACACAGATTTTAACAGAATAAGAGAAAAATAATATTTTTTTTAGATAGCATAGTATACTTAATAACATAAATAGAAATGAAAAATGAAAATATTTATTCATATAAAATGTTCCATTATACTAATACTAATAGCAAGGACCCCTGCACTAGGTCTTAACCCGTATTGCTGGGTGCCCCGATCATCCACCAAGACAAGTAAATTATATATCAACGGGACAACTCAACTCAACTCAAATCAACTTAAGATTAAAATACATATTTTCTTTTTAAATATATATAGGACAAGCTTTTGCCCGCAGCTTCGCTAGCGTGAAATTTGATCTGTCACATTAAGTTTCTAAATAAAAGTTGTTTATTCAGTATTGAACATTAAATGCTGATGGTATAAATGCGAAATTATGTTTGCTTGTCTTTACACAATTTGATATGATGATTAATATTTGATAGATTGAAAATTGAATAGGCTATTATCGAGCTCGGTACTCACGTTTACGAGGCAGTTAGTCTATAAAAATTACAGCCTGTTACTATTTCAGTGTTGGGCACAGGTCTCCAATCTCGTTTTTTAGAGAGAAGGGTTAGAGCTAATATCTACCACGCTGCTCGATTGCGGATCGGTGGGTTACACATATCCCCAGAAATTTTTTTTTACTTTTATGCAGGTCTCCTCACGATGTTTTTCTTCACCGAAAAGCGTGTGATAAATTGCAATCATTAATTGGACACAAGTTTTCGACAGTAAAACTCGTTGATGCCTGCCCGTGGTTTGAACCGGCGACACCCTCGGAAGATTATCAGTCTCACACCTGAACTATCATAGCTGTTATATAATATGAATTCTGTTTTTAAATTTTACAACGAATCTTTAGCAAAATGCAATAGGTATAAGAAATTTACTCGATTCATTAGTCTTTGTTTGCAGCCCTGGTTATTTATCTAATGAAATATAACAATACAACATCATTTTTGCAATTTGCACACTGAATTATTACATACAATAGTTAGTAGAAGCTTTTACGACTTTGCCGTGGAACGGTCAGATATTGTCATAGTGGAAACAATTAGGAGCGAATTTTGGTCGTGCAAAATTCTCATACAAAGTTGTTTCTAAAGATACAACGAATATGTGATTTTTCAACTACATATATTAATAAGTAAAGTAAATTACGCCGTGTGGTATCCGGCAGAATAGAATAGACCAACCTCCGTTCTTACCGAGGTGTCGTAAGAGGTGACTAAGGTATGTGCCGTGTGGTATCCGGCTGCATAGAATAGACCACCCTCATTTCTTACCGAGGTGTCGTAAAAGGCGACAAGGTAAGTTGATGTCAGGCGGCCGGTCGTAAAATACGTAGCCAAATCATGTGACAACATGTTTGTAACATGTTTTGCCGACCCCGCTTAGAGTTGGATAAGGGCAAGAGAATGATGATTAATAAATAAAGTAAATTGAAGTGACGGCCTGTTTCTGGACATAGGCCATAGGTCTCCTCTCTCCTGTTGGAAAGAAGGGTTGTAGCTGAGACCAACAATATTGTTCTAATGCGGGTTTTATGACTAGTGACTCAATCAATAAAAAGCACTTCCTCTCCCTTTCAACCTATAGACGTCCACTACTGAACATATGTCCTTTCCCATGATCTCCATAAAACATGACCCCGTGCCGCTTGGATTAGGCGGCTCCCCGCGACCTTTTTGAGGTCGTCAGTCCAATTCGTAGGGGGTCTACCAAAGCTGCGTATTCTGGCGCAGTGTACAGTTGGGGTCCTAGGGGGTGCTGTCATTAGTAGGGGTCCTGTTATTCCAGCACCCTAGGACCCCAACACCCATCGGTGACTTTGGTTCTTCTACGGATCTCCTTATTTCAGATTTGATCTGAGATACTTCGAGTATAGCTCGCTTCATCGCCCGCTGAGTGATTCTGAGCCAACTTTTAATAAATACCACGGTACTGTTAACACGTCCCATGCTACGGTAATTTTTGAAGATTTTCATCAAGGCCGCGTGGACGATCCTACACTTTAACGATTTAAAAAAGTCGTTTAAGACGTATGCTTGGTAGAGTTGATATAAGACAGCCTAAAAAAAGGACTCTCACCCCGCGTGGGGCGTATACGTCCCACGCTATAGTAAACGCTGTACACTTGATGTTTTTTTAAACATATTTATTTCTTTTTTTCCGCTACCTCTAACATAATCAGATCCTTTTTTATTTATTGTTTTATTTTTACATTTTATGGTTTATATTATTACCAGCATAGGGTATTACATTGTTTTCTATTCTATGCAGTTTACATCTATATTTTCAACTTACAAGTTTCTTACTACTTATTTAAAAGATTTACCCGTGACAAAGTCTGTAACAAGGCTACGTTTTTGCTACATTTCTTATTTCTATAGTACACTTGATGATACGTTGTTTATTATAAACACCGATATTTTTCCTTAAGTCTTTATAACGACGATATTTCTTTTTTTACATTTAATTTGTGGATTAACGCCTCCATCTCACTTCTGAAGATATTTCTTTTTCACACTTATTCAATAAATAAGAAGCGATTTTCTCAAAAGTCAACCCATTTAATCTCTTTCAACAACTCAAAAGACATTGACGGCAACAATGTTTTTATATATTTTGACCAATTGTATGTGTATATTTAAAACATGTCACGCTATATTAAAATTCAAATTCAAAATATTCTTTATTCAAGTAAACTTGTAAACAAGTGCTTTTGAATCGTCAACATCTACTGCTGGTTCAGAAAGCTGTTCCTACCGAGAAGAACCAGCTAGAAACTCGGCGGTTGCTCTTTTCCAACAATAATTCTTATCACTAGTTACATATAGTTATAAATGTCTTGTACAGGGTTGAAGAGAAGCTATATCCACGCATTCTTATCTTCTATTCGGCCCTACGCCATGTGGTATCTGGCAGAATAGAATAGACCACCCTCCTTTTTTACCGAGGTGTCGTAAGAAGCGACTAAGGTATGTGCTGTATGGTATCCGGCTGCATAGAATAGACCACCCTCATTTCTTACCGAGGTGTCGTATAAGGCGACTAAGGTAAGTTGACGTCAGGCAGGCGGCCGGTCGTAAAATACGTAGCCAAATCATGTGACAACATGTTTGTAACATTTTGTGCCGACCCCACTCAGAATGGGACAAGGGCAGGAGGACGCTATATTCGACCCTATAATTATTTTTTAAAGAATCCTTTGTTTGTCAATGAGAAATGCAAATGTGATGAACGGAAAGTGCAGCGGAGGTCGTATACGCTCTACATGGCATGGAATGTATTAAACTAGAGCAAAATAGCTATTAAACCGCTTATAACTCTGTTTATCTAAAATATATCCGTATACTATATCGCGATCTATACATCACAGTTAAGCTACGATCAAGGCCAAGGAGATTTAGATCAGGGAGTTGCTAAATATATTATATTGTATATGGTGTAAAAATAAATCTTTGTGCGGTTAAAAGGTACTGTTGTTAAGGAGTTTATAGTTTTTGATTGGTCAAAAGTAGGGTTGTCAACTTCTTTAGTGAAAAAATATTATATAACATTATATATATAAGAAAAATTAAAATATTTCTAAGATATATACAGTTATTTTAAAGATTAAATTTATAAATTATTTTTGGGCCATCAAAATGTTAACATTTGCTTGCAGTGTGCAAAAGTTTCATTGCTAGTTAGTTTAATTTAAATATATAATTCGTTATTCGGGATCGGGTCAGGGATCGGAAACCCTATTATAAAATATATTTATATTTTTATAAGAATAAATATTATTTCTGATTTGTTCTAAATCAGAAATGAAATTTAAATACATGTATTTTATTAATTCATTTAAAAAAAATAGTGGCTATTAAAAGTTTAGATTTTTTTTTAATTTTACACTTATGCCCTTTTAGTTTTATAAGGCCGATCCCGGCATTAAGTGGATAAACTCATATGGACAATTATCTCAAAAAACCTTTAAAACCTTTGAAGGGATAAAATGGGAGATAGATAAAAAAGAGAGTGAGAGAAGAAGAGAGTAAGGCGATAGACAAAAAATTATCAATAAGCTTCCATCCACTCTTTTGGCTCGTTGCTGATGATATAAAACTCAAACTCAATCTCAAAATTTTCTTTATTCAAGTAGACTGTTTACAGTACTTTTGAATCGTCAAATGTTTTCAAGAAGCTATCACTGATTCGGAAGTTTGCTCCTACCGAGAAGAACTAGCAAGTATCTCGGCGGCCATTTTTTTAATATAAGGGTAATTCAATAAAAGGAATTATGATATATGCGTTGATTTTAAGTGTTATTTTCATTTCTGTTTTACTCGAAAATAACCTAGATTTATCTCACATATTTTTTGCTGTATACAGAAAAAGGCATTTTTATAGGCATTTTGTTTTCCAACATGAGTACAAAATATGATTATAAGTGCTGTGATGTTCGAAGTTTATGGATTCCGGTCGGAGACAATTTCCGCTATTACGATTTATAAGATAAGTGTGCGTAAATAATCTGTTCTTATCTATTTTATGATAGAGCTTGAAGGAGTTTACGAAAAAATATATATAAGAATATACTTTTTCTTTACATTGTTTAATATGTTAAAGGTTATTACACTTTATTATATACTTTGTTGAAATTGATGTCTACAAAAACTGATGTATAGTCTATACTTATTATAAAACAGTCCCAAAAAGTTGTCCGTCTGTATGTAATCGATTTTTTCAAAATCTACTAAACGGATCTTTGTACGGTTTTCACCAAAAGATTGTGCAATACTTCCGGTTGGTTTAGGTAAATAGTACATATTGCTATTATGTAAATTGTGTTGAAGAGATCGCGCAGTTGTTAAAAAACTTGCTTGCTGGGAGCTTTAGTCGCGTGCGCTGCGTAAACTAGCAGAGATACGCTAAAGTAACGTACTAGATAATTGTAGGTCTATAAAATTACTACAAATAAGTCCGCAATAGCATGTCTTGTGGTTAACTCACAATAACTACTTTTATGTTTAAAATTTGAATTCTACAAAAAAATTATGACACGCTGATTTCTACGCGGGCGAAGCCGCTGGCACAGCTAGTTATTTATAATTAGAAAACAATAGCATGTATAAAGGCGGACTTATCCCTAAAAGGAATCTCTTCGAGTCAACCTTTGAGTAACAGAAGGAAGAAGACAAGAAAACAAGATATAGGGTAATATAGAAAGAAGGAAAAAGAAAATAACGAAAATCTATGTACCTAGATGAATATTTGCAATCAACGTAACATAAAAGAAAAAAATTATGCATTATATTATATATTTTTTAATTAAATAGATGAATAAAGAGGCTACTAAAATATAATTATTTGAGACAAATATTTCTCGTCTATGATATAAATGCCGATACTGTAATGCCAAGGTATATTCTCTTTAGAAAACAAATTGATTTTTAAAAAATAAACGATTTGTATAATAGATGTATAATCATTTCATTTATAATCATTAATAATCGATTTTTTGTTTGCGAAATTCGATTAAAATGTGTAATTTGGTTACAGTTGTCCTACAACGCATTACATCCAACAACGCATATCTAATCTTAAGAAACAAGAAAAAACAGAGTAAAAAAATAGAATAAAAGGGTAATTAATAATCGATTTTTATGTTTAAATAATCGATTAATATAAAAATCGTTATTTACGTCCCTAATGCTGACCCCACTTTGAGTGGGATAAGGGTAACAGAACGATGATGACCATAAAAATGTAATATAATTTTAGCTGAATGTTTAAGCTTTCAACTTCTTTACTTAAGTCTGTTGATATTAAAGATTTAATATTCGTTAATACCAGCCGTTTTTGAAGGTATAGCAAGCTATATTGTAAACGTTCAGCGATATTTAAACAAAGCTTAATAACAAGTATACAGTTATAAAGTATGAAGGATATTAAATTTTTCAGTGAAATTTGGTTTCCTCGGCTAAAAAACTTTGGCGAGTCGCGTCCGGGAAGGCGTCACATGTTTACAAGTTAAACTAGTATCTGCCAGGAGTTACTGAAATATTTTCGAAAGTTATGTAATAAAATTATAAATATTTATACATAACATTTAATAAACGTTCGTGTTGGTTTAACTAAATTGAATACGAAGTATTCAACTCTTTTTAGCTTTAGCAAGAATTCGAAAATTACAAATGGAATGTTGGCAACACGGCAAGGATTGCGACTGTGAAACGATGTCCTAGGTAGGCTATGCTATATTTATATTAACGGTGCTCTTTATCAAAATTTTAATAATATAATTTATTATTTATAATATATTAATAATATAATTTATCATATATATAGTTTTGGTTATATTTATATAAAGTTTGTATATATAAAGTTTATTTGATTGAAATAAATTTGATTTGACATTTAGAGCGATCCGCAGCCTGATCACTGACTATAGCCGAATCCCATACATATGTCTTCAGAGGCGAACCAGTTTATACTTTTCACGTTCACAAATCAGGAACTTGAACCTTCCTCAAGAATCACTATATCTTTTGGATTAGAAGTAGTTTCGAAGTTTATCGCAAATAGAGAAACGCGGTGGTTGACTTGCCTTTGTAAAATATAGTTATGTATGATTATTTAAAGCATAATACTGCATAACTGGTTTTTGTACATATATAAAGTATCGTAAGATATCTAATAAATGTCTAAATATATCTTCATGTCAGTAAATCCGAGATTCAAATGACTACATCATTCAAATTTCGTGTACCAGACCAGACGCTGGAATGTTTACTATAACAAATTGTTTTAGTGCTTTCTTTAGTATAAACATGCTTTTTAATACATTTTCATAATGCATACCATGAAAGAAACGGGGAAAAAAGTTATTTGTAAGTTTGAAGGATTTCGTTATTTAGCATCTGGTGATGAGAAATGTCGAAGTGGAAATTCACTATCGCGGAGATATTGCCCGAAGAAATTTATTCGTTCTTCTTGGATCATGGTTTTTTTGCTCTCTATTAAAATAGTCATCGTCCGCATTATCCCACTCTAAGTGGGATCGGCACAACATGTCATAAACATGTCACATGATTCGGCTAAGTATTTTATGACCGACCGCGTGCCTGATGTCAACTTACCTTAGTCGTATTTTACGCCACCTCGGTAAGAAAGAGGGTAGTCTATTCTACTCAGCCGGATATCACACGGCATTGAACTCTCTTATTAAAACAGTGTAGCGATAAAAAAACTGTTTATTAATTCAGTAATGATAGATACAATTTGAAATTTCTGCATGAAAGCTGAAATCTGATTAGAACCATAATATGGGTATTATGGCTTAAACTGGGGTTTCAGTCTTACAAAATTAAGTGTATAATAGATTGAATTGAGATCGTAATTGTTATGCTCGGAGTACTACAAACGAGTTTTATTTATTAAAATATAATTATATCGCTTTAATTTAAGATATTTTCAATGTGTCTGTTTGTGTGTGTTTTTTCAGTGTCCTTATCTTTAATGCAATAAGTATACCTACTACATAAGCTCTCATTTTATATTCCTACTTTCGTGTTATCGATCTGTTGACTGTGACACAAGATTAAAGTGCATTTCATAATACCCTAGCAGTAAATGGATTAAAGCTCGCGAAATATCTTGGAATTTCAATGATTGAAGTTTGTATTGTTTATGCTCTGCAAATAGAATTGGAAAGTTTGGTTTAAGTCATTCTTTGTTTTTACCAGGCAAACATTGTTTTGTAGCTTATTCAAGTGAATTGAGATCGCGGTAAGTGTGGTTCGTGCCTAAGGCAGTAAGACTTATATATATAAGTAAGTAAGAATGACCCTGCCTTCAGCTTCGCGGGTCGCAGGTTCGATTCCCGCCGAGGGCCAACATTTTCTTTAAACAATTTGTTGGTCCTTCGAGCCTGGGTGTGAATTTGTATTTGAGTATGGATTTAAAATTATATATATAGTATATTACCAGTTTTCTGTCACCCATAACATATCGATTAAGTTACTTACTTTGGGGATGGACGACCGTGTGTGTAAGTGTCCCATATATTTATTATTTATATTTATTTATTACTAGAAATACGTGCGGCTTCGCCCGCGTGAAATTCAGTGTCTAGTATGTTATAGTCGCTCGAATGTCGTCATGAGACTGGCTATCTGAAACCCGACACCGCTTTTATACCTATTTCCCCTCTAAACTACAATCGACACCGGTTTGTTACCCTCACTAAAAATTGTTGTAAAAGGACCTCTTCAACTCAATTTACATGAGACGGTTATGTGCTATTAACCTAAATCTAAACCTAACCTGATCTAAACCTTTCGGAGGAATTGCACTACCTTTTAGTAAAAACCGTACTAAAATCCGTTCAGTAGATTTTGCGAAAATCGATTACATACAGACAGACAGCTTTCAAAACTTTATTTTATAATTGCAGTTTAAAAATACTATTTAAAAAAAGACTAATTCAGAAAGCCTACTATACTATTTAAGACGATAAGAACGCGTGGACGTAGCTACTCTTCGACCCTGTACAAGACATTAATAACTATATGTAACTAGTGATAAGAATTATTCTTTGAAAAGAGCTACCGCCCAGTTTCTTGCTGGTCCTTCTCGGTAAGAACAGCTTTACGAACCAGCAGTAGATGTTGACGATTCAAAAGCACTTGTTTACCAGTTTACTTGAGTAAAGAATATATTGAATTTGAATTTGAATTTAATCTTAGCCGAGTGCGACTTGGCGTGTATTTGGTAATGCAGGATTTATTAGACAATGCAGACCAATATTTTTCGCTTAGACTTTTTTACATTGAGACGTATTTCCTACAATGCGTCTTCACCGCATAACGCATATAACTCACCACATAAGCTCTCAGAACATCCTCTTATTCCGAATCTACCTTCATCCGATAAGAACGCAGATTTGCGATAAAATAAACTGCCTTTCTGAATACCCTTTATAACAATGGATTAGGTAGGTGCTTCACCGATAGTAGCGATTCAATTATTTGATTTCCCAAACTAAAGCGGTCCCCTATAAATATTCTATCATACTGTTTGATGTTGGTTTATAGTATCGCTATAAACTTCTCAATAGGGTTTTGGTATGTTATAAACTTGTTATTAGCTACTGTGGAGTTAAAGACGAGAAACATAGCAGCAATTTATATATTCGTGGCAAAAAAATTAATAGGTCTGTGATTATTTACTACAGATTTAATTTACAATACCACTTGTATTAGGTTTTTTATTGGAATAGTAAATTCTCGTAGAGCATTATATCATACTCTTTTTCTATTTATGTACAAAGAATGTAATGTACTGACAAAATTGTTTCCGTTCCCTCCATGTTTCATATGTCAAATTACGACATTCCAATTGTCATATGAGAAATTTCTGGAATCCTCGGAAAAAAGACGTTTGTTACATCAGATTGCGAACTTACACTGCAGCTTTATAACGAGTGGTTGAGTTTATTTTTGAGTTAATATTTATTGAGTGATATTATAAATCTATACTAATTTATAAAGGTGTAACGTAACGTAACAGATAACGTTTTCACGGTGAATCCGCTGAACCAATATCTATGATATTTGGCATAATTAACACTTATCGGAATAGCAAAACATTGAGAAACGCCATCTATTGTCACTATATCGAGATTTTCTATTTACGATATTTCAAGGTCAATACAAATCTTTAATTTAAAATAGCAGATTTTATATCCCGTTGTTTTGCTTACGTCGAAAGAGTTACTTTAAGAAAGTTTTTGTATATTTTGGTTTCTATTTACTGGATAAATAGCGGTATCATTGCAATAGTAATCGAGATTTAATCTTCCGAATTAAATCCACGGAGATATTTGCAGGGTTGGAGTTTGACAGAAGCTACTATCCCAGGATTACGGTCCACGCGAACTTAGTCGCTGGCAAAAGCTAGTATCTTCTATACTTATTGTAAAACAAAGTCCAAAAAAGCTGTCTGTCTGTATGTAATCGATTTTCTCAAAATCTACTGAACGGATTTTTATTTACCAAAAGATATTGCAATGCTTCCAGATGGTTTAGCCAAATAGTGCATATCGGTATGATGTAAATTGAGTTAAAGAGATCGCGATTGTTAAAAAAATTTTTTGCTGGGAGCTTTAGTCGCGTGCAGAGAAACCAGCAGAGATAAGTAATGTAGTAGAGAATTGTAGATCTATAAAAATACTACTAGGAAGTCTGGCTCTATGTCTCACGGTTAACTCACAATAACTACTTTTATGTTCGGAATTTTGAAAATTCTTGACACAATTGACACAATCTTTTGGTGAATACCGTACAAAGATCTGTTCAGTAGATTTTGAGAAAATTGATTACCTACAGACAGACATCTTTTTGGGACTTTGTTTTATAATAAGTATAGATTTTCGAAATATAGCAGACGTAATTGAAAACTATTTAGGAATACTTTTGTAAAAGTTGCTCACACTTGGTGTTCTTTACAAAGAAATGTATAAAGTACGTGACGAAAACTATTACATAGAATATAATTCAACTGTGAAAAACATTAAAACAGCTACTAACAATAAAGTTTTTTAATTTAAATTGAGTTTATTTTATGAAGCACCTATCAGGTTGAGATTGTGTAGGAAATTTTAGTGATTTCAATTAGTTTAGGTTTTGTAGGTTGATTCGTTTATATCGGATTTTCAAATACTATTCTAGGGCTTTATGCTTATTTGCCTATTGCTTTTATGAAAAAAGGGCCTCCTCCCTTACTGTATGACGTGGAGAATGGTAAAAAGGCAACGAATTTTTTTTGTTCTGTAATTTGCTATGAAACGTTCAAGAAAGGGGTTGGGTTAGATTGTACTGAAGCACGAATTTATTATCAATATAAAACCTTTTCAATTATTTGAAAGGGTACTACTGCTCGTGCTGGGCTTTGTCCAGCTTGGCACGTTTTTCCATTAGGCATTGAGACTTAATAATCGAAAATTTGAATTCACCTGGCAAAGGCTGATCGGACGCAGACGTTAAGAACTCGTATAGGTATTAAATTTTATACAAATAAAAGGGTGTGAAGGTTGAAGTTATTTGAAAGAAAACGTTATGATTTATCATGGCATAAGTTTTGGAAACGCTTTACTTACTTTAAATGGAGTTTAATTAACGCTTGCTGAATATTTAATAATATCAACTACGTAAATCTGTTTAACTTGTTTCAAATCTCTTAATATTGATTATAAATTTTTCTCTAAATTAGATTTAAATGTTCTACATAGTTCAGTTAAAACTAGTTTTAGTATCTTTTAGAATTCAAAGTTTGCGAATTTTTAAAACATCTGTTTTATTTTTTTATTTCCTTATATTTCTTTCTTCATTCTTCTATCTGTCCGTCCGTCTTATTTCTTTTCGCACTCTTATTCTCATCTTGTTTTCGTTAGCTATTGTCATATTTTTATATAACTTACTGCCTGTGCTTGCGGCTCCGCCCGCGTGGAAATTAGCGTGTCACAATTTTTTTGTAGAATTTAAATTTTAAACATAAAAGTAGTTATTGTGAGTTAACCATATGAGATAGAGACATGCTGTCGCGGACTTTTTTATAGTAATTTTATAGACCTACAATTCTCTAGTACATTACTTTAGCGTATCTCTGCTTGTTTACGCAGCGCACGCGACTTAAACTCCCAGCAAGAAAGTTCTTCAACAACTGCGCGAGCTTTTTAACACAATGTACATAATACTGATATGTACTAATTACCTAAACCATCCGGAAGTATTGCACTATCTTTTGGTGGAAACCGTACAAAGATCAGTTCAGTAGATTTTGAGAGAATCGATTACATACAAACAGACAGCTTTTTGGGACTTGGTTTTATATAAGTATAGATTTGATCGATTGGTTATAGATTTTTAAGATAAAATAAGTTGTTGTACTCCATTATCGCATTGGCTAGTAGCTGTTAAGGTTTATGTTGTTCAATAAATAAATAATAAATAATTAAATTTGCCACAAACAACTTCTTTGAATGACATCACTTTAATATTAATCGTGGGATATACTGATGTCGATCCTAGTGTACCAAAGTTTACAAATGGTGTATCGAATTTTCAAAGGATCAATACTATTAGAGGCAAGCTTTGTTCAGAGAAATTTTCTCATAGTTACAGCACGTTGTTGTTTGTTCTATAACTGGTGCAATGTTCAAAGCCGGAGGTATATTCTAACCCAAAAACATTTAACTGTTTGCTCAGCGGAATTACGCGGATTCGGATAAGCTATTCCGAATAAAGTTATATCTCGATAAACACATACAAAAGTAATGGAAATGTTATATTTTTATAATCCACTATAATTACGAGTACTTATATTAAAATAGTTTTATTACTTTGGAATTCGGACCTCCCGCGGTGTGGTATCCGGCGGAGTTAAATAGACCACCGTCACTTCTTACCGAAGTGTCGTTAAATACGACTAAAGTAAGTTGACGTCAGGTTGACGTTAGGAGGCGTCTGATCGTGAAATACGTAGCCGAATCATGTGACAACATGTTTAACATGTTGTGCCGATCCCACTTAAAGTGGGATAAGGGCAGGATGCTGATTGTATTATGGACCTCCGCAAAGTAACGCCTAATTCTATAAGTTATATATGATTATACAACTAATTTTTTTTCTTTATATTTATTCAATAAGAAATTATTTGCCCAAAATTTAATTTATTCTTTTTTGACAACTTATTAACTTCGCGCACACATTCACAACATTACGTCAAAAGGCGCTACTGTTCTCCTCTCCGCACCTTTCCTCCGCGTCTCCGCCACTCTCCACCCCTAAACTCAGCTATCCTTATATCTCTATGCTACAACTTTCGCATTTTTTGGTCTTACCCAAAGTTTTTGTTTTTTTAGACAGTTCAAAGTAGCAAGTATATTAACAAGAACTAAACGGCAAATTCCTTTTAAAAGCTCCTGCCGAAATTCCTATCTATCCCACTGTTGGTCATAGGCCTCCTCTCTCCGTTTTTGGAGAGAAGGGTTGGAGCTAAGACCTACCACGCTTTTCCAACGCGGATTGGTAGGTTACACATATCCCGAGATACAGATTTACATACAGGTTTCCTCACGATGTTTTCCTTCACCGAAACGCGTGTGATAAATTGGAATTATCAATTAGACACATAAGTTTTTTAATAGAAAAACTCATTAGTTTCTGCCTGGGGTTTGAATCTTCTCTAATTAGTCACACGGTCTCACCACTGGGCTATCACAGCTTTTTGATTTTCTTATATTAAACATCAAATTCGTTAGTGTAATCGTGTATTCATAAGTAAAAAAACAAATAGGCCGTCATTTAAGCTAGTGAACTGGAAAATTCTTAATACCTCTACCACCGAGGCGCCGAACAAACTGACAAATTGTTCGTTCACGTGATACGCTTGGATTAGTAATATATGCAAATTGAATCTTGTACGAGCATAATGTATTTATTATCTTTATTAAATAACAGTTATATTTAAGCCCAATAGCAGTATTTTGAATACCATAAAATGAGCTGCGATAGTCCAGCAAAGAGATTGTGCGACTCTATCGAGGGGTCACGAGTAACCCGGGCAATGAGATTTTCTGTAAAAAAAATTGTGTCTAATTGATATGTTCAACTTCTCGACGCTTTTCTGTGAAGGGAAACATCGTGAGGAAACCTGCATATCTATAGAGAATTTTGGGGATGTGTGTAACTTACCAATCCACATTGGCCATGCGTGGTGACAGCGGCTTCGCTAGCACGGTGTCACAAAATTTGTCCTCAATTGAAATTTTGAACATGAAAGTAATTATTGTGAGTTAACCATACGAGATAGAGACATGTTGTCGTTGACATATTTGTAGTATTTCTGTAGATCTACAATTCTTCATTACATTAATTTAGTATATATTTGCTAGTTTTTTTTTTTGCAACTGCGCCTGACCTATTGAACGCTTTTTACATAAAACGATAACCAACCAAAATCTTCGGAATAATTACACTATCTTTTAGTAAAACCGTGTAAAAATCGGTTCAGTATATTTTAAGATAATCGATCACACAGATATCTATTGGGGATTTTGTTTTATAATTATAAATAGTATGGAAGAGTTGATACGAGTGACATCGCGGGTACAACTAGTTAAATTAATAAACGTCAATGATTTCTGGAATATTTTGGAAATAACGTAATTCAACTTTGAAAAGCGGAGACTGATGAGTATTACGTCAAACAAATCTAGCAGACAGCTCTCAGATGTCACTGTTGGAGGACTAAATTATAAAGTTGGTTCGAACTTTGCTGCGGTGCGGTGTAGGTGAAAAGTTGAATGGAGTTAGAAATTGAATGTTAAAATAAAGCGCTTAGCAAATTCGGTTTCTGTTTTTCTTCTCAGGTAAAGGTCACTGTAGAAACGTGGACTGTGTGGAAAATTGAAAGGAAAAAGATAGACGCTCTAGAAATGTGGTGCTGGTGAAGAATGCTTGGTGTAAGGAATGTGTTACGAATAAATAAAAAATATATATGAGACATTTACACACACGGTCGTCCGTCCCCAAAGTAAGTAACTTAATACTTGTGTTATGGGTGACGGACAACTGGTAGATATACTACACATATAAGTTTAAATACATACTTAAATACAAATACACACCCAGACTCGAAGAATCAATAGTTTGTTTATAGAAAATGTTGACGGAGCTGAAAGCAGGGTCACTACCCACAGCGCCAACGGGCCAGTCACGATATAAATGTCTCGATACTTCCAAGAGCTAGGCATCAAGCAGCGTCTATTTTCGATACATTCCCGTATATTATTTGTCGGACATATTTCAAAACGAGGCAGCCAGTCCATAGAACGTTTCGCTGTTAAGGGATAAGTAGAGGCAACAAGACCGCGCGGAAAATCGCGCATGCTATGGACCGGCCAGAACAAATCTGCTAAGCGAACCGGTGCATGAGTGACCGCAAACCGGAAAAATTGGCTAGAAAGGGTGAGTCACATAACAACATCTGCCACCAAAACCGCTACTTGATGATGATCACAACCGCTCTGTCAAGAGTGTTACGATTGAGAAGAAAGAGCCAGATCACTGGCAGAGGTCATGATCTCGACAATAACAAGAACTCTTTTATTCTTACAGGCACTATAACAAAATTACCTCGCTAATTTAGGTTCGTAAATTTTGCCTGCTTCATACACATTAGCTTTGCATACATTCGCTTAACCCGTGCGGATTATAGCGAGGTAGTTTTGTTATAGTGCCTGTAATATGGAATTCCGCAAAGTAACGCCTGATTCTATAAATCTTTTATTCTTTTTAAATTATGAACGTCCATAGCTAGACCTTAACGGTCTTATTCATAAAAAGTTATGACACGCTTATAGACTCGCTATAGTACGTTTTACAGAAAGTGTTATTCATAAATGCATTTTAGCACTAAACCATTCTATAAGTCTACTATAACTTTATAGAGCCCAAAACCCTACTATATCAGTGCTATAAGGTAAAAGATGGCCACTTTTCTACAGCTAATTATTATGAAAACGACATTTGACCTATGTACGGATTGAAATTCAAGTGGGTCAACTGTCGTCTGTTCTCTCTATCGGTCTCGTGTTAGTGTCAATTAAAAAAACAATATAAACAATAATAAAATGACGTGTACTGACTACAGACGATACTGTGTGAAAGGCGACCCCGTGTCGTAGACAATAAAATATTTTTTAGTCCATAATAATGTCTATGGCTACACTTTATTGGTGTGTTGACACATATTATAAGTAGGGAATTGGGTATGATCGGGCACTTGGTCGCCTGATTTCCTTATGATGGCAACATTCGGAATTATAAACGCATTTTAGTTATAGATCAGTTATAGAAGGTTTATGAATAAACAATTTTATGGAACGTTTTATAACCTTATAGAGCATATTAACTAAAGAGTGTCTAAAACCTTCTATAAGCTATTTTTATGAATAAGACCGTAAAAGTGTAAATCATCCATAACTTTAATAATCACAATTTTTTTGCTACTCGAGGCTGTTCTTAAACTAAAGTTGATGTAAACGAAGTGATGGGTTTACGTAGAATACAATTCAAGCTGACTAGCTGTTGTCGCAGCTGGCGGTCCCTTCAGCTCTGAGGGACGCGGGTTCAATCTCGCCGAACCAATATTTTCTAATTACAATATGTTGATTCTTCAATTCTGGGTATATTTATGTAACTAACTATGCTATTCAAAGCCGGAGGTTCATTCTAAACTACAAACATTCAACTGTTTGCTCAGCGGAATTACGTGGATTCGGATGAGCTATTCGGAATAAAGTAATATCTTGAGAGATTTAAACATAAAATGTTTATACACATAGAGAAGTAATTATATTGCTTTAATCCGTTATAGTTCAGAGTATATCAAAATAATAGTTTTATTACCTTTGTATTATGGCCCTGCGCAAAGTAGCGCCTGGGTGTATTTATGTATTAAGCATTTAAAATTATATATGAATGTATTTACCAGTTGTCTGTCATCCATAACACAAGTATTAAGGTACTTACTTTGGAGACGGTGTGTATAATTGTCTCATATATGTATAATGTGTATAATGGTAGTAGCTGACCCGGCGAACTTCGTACCACCTAACAGTCAATGAATGGTGTGTTACCTTTCAGCTGAACTAATTTAGGCTTTGATGAACGTAATACAATGACACAAAATAAATTTCTGAACGCTCGCGTGAATGTTAATCATTTGTCATTATTTCTGTACGCACGCCTAAATATTTGAGGAACTTCTATATATCTGCTTAATGCACTTTCCAACTTTTTTAATTAATTTAAAAAATTACAGACAATAGTTTATTCACCCTTTTATAAACAGTTTAAACAAAATACATTTTTGAACGCATGCATAAATGTCAATCATTACTTACGAGTACAGTATTCTCTTTCAATATGGACACTGTAGTCTTTGGTATTCTCATATTATAGTGTATCATCTATGATGACAACAAATGTTTGACAGTTGCGAAACAAATGAACATTTATTTATTTTCATAATTATGTATTCGTCGATTTTTCATTGTTTTTAAGATATATTCTGCTATTCGTATAAATTTTTATTTTCTTATTTTAATTTCATATCGTTTGAATATTTTACCCCTAAATTTATACTAAACATGATGTGTACACATATTTTTTGGATTTCTGTCTAGTTTTAAGTTTATACATACATATGTTTTATCTTGTACATCTTGGACTGTACTCTGTTTTGTGTACCTCTTCAAATAAATAAATAAATATTCGGGGTGGAGACAAATCAAACGAATCAAAAGCTTTGAAAATTGGTCCAGCAGGTCTCGAGTTATAAGTGTTGTAACAAACCCGACCTTGTGTTATATATATAGATTATTTACAATATATAATGTTTCACTGTTATATAATGTAGCCAACGGATTTGTAACCCATTCTAAAAGAAAAGAGCTTCCACGTGAAAACTCCGTAAGGAGCACTTGACCTGATTTGAAATCCTTTGTGCGTATCTAAGCTGCTTTTCACCACATTAACTACGATACCTTTATAACGAATAAAATTGCAAAGGAAATGTAACAAAAGACTGTAATGTGCTTTTGATCGGTAAAGATTCCTTTGAATGGGCAAATATAAATAGTTATAAGAAAGTATCTCTGCATGATTTAATCAGGTATAAAAAGAAACAAAATGCACACGTAGTAAAGTGACCTAATTCAAAAAAGTTGTTTTGTGGAAAATTTCAATAAAACGTAGTTCAGCGCCTACAAAACTCGTGAGTGCTGAACCCATAACTCGAAAGAGCAAGAAAGCGCCAGTTTTTTAATAGTTCTTAGTGTGATGTCATAGATCACACTAAGAACTCCCGTCCTCAAAGACACAGATATTGAAAGGGAACGGAGGGCGTTGTCAGTCAGAGCAAATATGCTGGCTCATAGGGTTGCATGTTGTTCAAGTGACGTAAAGGTAACATTATTTAGAGCTTAATGTACTACCTTCTACACGCGCAACTTGTGGGCTAAGTACACCAAAAAAGCCTACAACGCTGTACAATATAATCACGCCTTCAGGGTGCTGATGGGGTTGCCCCGTTTATACAGCGCATCAGAGATGTTCGCGGCGGCGCGAGTAAACAGTTTTTATGCTACGATGGAAAAAGATGTGGATCCCTGGTGCGTAGATTATGGAGTAGCTCCAACAGCATCCTGAAGCTAATTGCTAGCAGACTGGACTGCATTTACGTGAGACATTGCTGCGCTATTTCGAGTGAAAAAACGCCGCAATTATTAAAAATAGTTTAAGTGTAGGTTAAGTACTAACATAATTTTAAGTTTATTTTTATGTTACTAACAATAAAAACAGCCTTTATTGCATTTTATTTGAAAAAAAATTGATTGCTTTGAAATTAGGATTACAATTTACCTAACTCAATTAGACGTAATTTTGAATTAGGCCACTTTAGTATTCAGCGTGCGAAATGGTAAGGCGTGTAGAAGGTGTGAGGCGCATTGTTTGTTCGAAATCAAATCAGAAATATGAATATTTAGCCTTCAGAGTAATGAATAGAACCAAATGGATCGTTATGCTATAGTTTCTTAGGCGCAAAGTTTGAAGACCTAATGGATTTTGGAGCCGCGTTTGGGTTGCGATCTCAAAGCCATAAACAAAGTATTTCTAGAACCTAGAAATAGAAAATAGAAGTTACTATAGAGCTATTTTGCTATAATTCGCGTTTGTTATCTATGTAATGCTAATGTATAAAAATGAGAAATAGATTTAATTTATTCGTCGCTAACCTAATCTTTGGCATCATAAAAACTAAGCAACCCCCATACTTATATAAAAAACTGAAATGGCGTGAAGCAAGACTGGTAACAAGAAGGCTATAGGGTGCTCGTACCATCTCTATATACACCACATCATAGAACTGCAGCATTGGCAGCTTTAAATATCTAGCCACGAAATGCTGGAATAATATTCCTCCACCTTTTAGGGAAATACATTCGAAGCACACGTTTAAAAATTGCATATCGGTCATATTTACTTTGTTCACAAAAGTGCGAATAAATCAAAAGTAATAATAAAATTATTTTGCTATAATCCGCTATACAGTGAATAGAAAATATATATCATGCTAAATGTATAAATATATATAGTGGACTATCCTATTTTTCATACTTGTTACATGCAGGATTCGTAAAAACACATGCACAAACCTCCATACTGCGAATAAATCTTCAAACTTTAAATGCACCCTGCGTATTGTCACACTCTGAGAAGATCTTAGCTGTGAGGATATAGACATATTTAATATAATAAAAATATATATTTGTTAAGACATAAAAATGTTTTTGAACGAATATACTGTAATTGGCAACACTGCAATAAAAATACTTCCCTTCCTTTCTACGCCACGCACCGAGCGCACGTCTTTTATTTTAAACCCGAGTATTTCTCCATTTTCAACACCTTTTTGCGCTGTATTATTCAATATTATATAATACATTACAAGCATTAAATAACGATTTCTATAATAAATATATTGTTGAACATATTTAGATAATTATTTTATATTCGGACTTCCCTGGATAGGGATCCGGCAGAATATCAGCACTGTTGGTATTCTTTTACCTCCAACACTAAGCTGAGCCGGAACCTTTTCATTGGCAAGACACATTCTAAATTTACTTCCTATATAATGTCTGTTGTTATTACTCTCTGTGTGTAATCTGTTTTTTGTGTTGTGTGAATGAATAAAGCTATTCTATTCTATTCTATAAAGCAGGCAACATTCACATACCTTATACATGCAGGACAAGTCACCACATGTATCACAAAACGCTGTCACGTCAACACTCCATATATGCAATACAATTTTGTTGAACCAGGCAACGTTCACATACCTAGGTGTATAAGGTATGTGAACATTGCCAGGACAAGTCACCACACGTATCACAACGCCGCCGCTCTTAACACTCCATATACGCAATGCATTACAATTTTATGGAGCCTATCCTCCTGATGATGCTTCGGTTTCGGGGCGAAACGATCGTAGAGTGTAGTAGTGAGTATCTACGGTGCTTGTGTGAAGTTTATTTTATTTATTGAGTAAGTAAAGTAAAGTAAAGTACTGGCCTGTTACTATGCCCACTAGGCTAAGGTCTCCTCTCTCCGTTTTTTGGAGGGAAAGATTGGAGCTAAGACCTACCACGTTACTCCAATGCGGATTGGTAGGCTACACATATCCATAGAATTCTCTAGAGATATGCAGGTTACCTCACAATATTTTCCTTCACTGAAAAGCGTGTGATAAACTGCAATTATCAATCAGACACATAAGTTTTAATAGAAAAACTCATTGGTGCCTGCCCGGGGTTTGAACCCCTGATCGTCTCTAGAGAGGCGCACGGTCTCACCGCTAGGCTATCACAGCTTATTTTATGATTATTTATTGAGTATTACCAATAAAAATAAACAATATTAATACCATAAAATACTCTAAACACTGTTTATTTAAAGTGTAGCAAATAGTTGTAAGTTACCACGGCATACAAAGTTTTTACATGTGCTTTGAATATCACTCTAAAATTTCTCATTTTGAAATCTTGCTCGACGTACGGGCCAAGTTTTCAAACTCCTTTGCTTGTCTTCAGTGTTTTAATTTAAAAAGTTTTCTTTGTGTGTAAGAGAAAATATAAATGCCGTACTGTTAAACATAAATAATATACCTCCGTATAAAGTCGTCCCCATGACGCAACAGCAAAACAAGAATCCTTAATTAAACCCTCGCCTTCTCGCAACCCCATTCAGAGAAGCCTACAGAAATAACTTCTTAAAGCATCGCAATAAAACGACATTTTTCTATGACGAAATGGTTGCACAAGTCATAGTTACTGTTCTCTTGATAGAAAATTATTGTACCTTGGCCTATAATAAGCTATTTTCCTTTTTAATAGCATTCATGCAGTGTTTTACGATAACTTCATCGTCATCACTATTTAAAGATATGTTGAACAAATCAGGGTCTATAAAGACCCTATTGAGACAGCTGCATGCACGATGAAGGGCGGTTGTTTGTTTTTCGAAAATGGACACAATAATCTATTGCTTTTATACGGATAATCCGCATTAAAATATTATTTTTACTATTATTATTTGACTAGCCGTTTGGCAGCAGTAAACCTGCCTTTAGATGCCGCCGAGGGAATTTACTAAAACATTTTTTTGTTACTTCAATTCTGGTTAAATGATTTATAGAAGCAGGCGTTACTTTGCGGAATTCCATATTACAAGCAATATAACAGAACTAACTACTTTGCTATAATCCGCACGGGTTAAGTGAATGCATGCAAAGCCAATGTGTATGAAGCAGGCAAAATCTACGCACCTTACACATGCAGGACCAGCCACCTTTATTAGCGATAACGGCCAACTCAGCATCGACAGCTAATGTCTCTAATGTTTTTATACTGGTGTTTTGGGGAATACTATATTTTAAACCTTTTTCCAAGAGTTTTATTTCACTGTTAGAAATTCTGTTCTGATGATGTTATCCTCTTTCACTGAAAGAGGATAACATCATCAGAAATTTAGTTGCGCATGAAATTAAAACCACTCCAATTTTTCGCTCACTTAATCCGGAAATTAAAACTATTAAGACATTACAAAAAACTATATCCGCAAATAGCCTTGTAGTTTCAAAAGCTGATAAAGGGAACACAGTTGTTATTTTAAAACGGGATATATATCTCGAAAAAGTAAACAATGTTATCCAAGGTGATGATTTTGTTAAGTTACCTACAGATCCCACGAAAAAGTTTTCATGTGCATTTAAACAATTGATTAACAATTGTCAATATATACTTCCCACAAATACATCGAAATTGAAGGTCACTGAGATGAATCCTCGCGCTCCAATGTTATATGGTTTGCCAAAGATCCATAAAAATAATATTCCAATTCGTCCTGTTGTCTCTTACATTGGTGCCCCAGCATATAAATTAGCCAAACATTTAAATAAAATTATACCTATGAAAACGTCCTTTCGACCATCATATGCTTTAAAAAACAGCCTTCAGCTTATTAACAAGATTAAAGATATAAATTTACCACCTCAATGTAAATTAGTCTCATTAGACGTTGATAGTCTATTCACGAATGTGCCATATAAGGAATCATTGAACATTTTAAGCAATTTACTCGAGAAAAAATGTTCACATCCTGGTGAGACCTTAGAATTGTTAGAATTAACTCAACTATGTATGGAACAAAATTATTTTAGATTCAATAACCAATTCTTTCATCAAAAGGATGGTTTAGCAATGGGATCACCTTTGAGTCCACTGATGGCTGAAATTTTCATGGATAATTTCGAAAACCAACATATTGTTCATAACAAAAATATTCTATACTATTATAGATATGTAGATGATATTATTATATGCTGGAAAGGTACTACTGGACAACTTGATAAATTTTTCCATACTTTGAATAAAAAACATCCCAAAATAACATTTAAATTAGAATGCGAACAAATTAGCTCACTGAACTTTTTAGACTTGATTATTACTCGCGTTAATAATAAACATTCATTTGAGATCTTTCGCAAACCAACTTACACCGATGCGATCATACCGGCTTCGTCTTGCCACCCTTGGCAACATAAACTTGCTGCCTTTCATAGCTATGTCCATAGGTTATTGTCGGTCCCTCTCTCAAGGAACAGCTATGAAAAAGAGTTACAAATAATTTACCAGATAGCACTTTCCAATGGTTACACTATAGACACGGTTAAAAACATAATTAAAAATAAACACAAGTCTCAAGTCGCTAAACATTTGTATACGGTACCATCTTTTAATAAAACTAATTATAAAGCCAGTTTGACTTACTTTGGAAAATTAACAGATCGAGTGGCAAATATATTTAAATCAAAATCGGGTACTAAACTCTCTTTTAAAACTAACCAATCGCTTCGTAGTTTGTTGTGTAAAAATAAAGATACATTAGATAAGGGTAAAAAATCTGGGGTTTATAAAATAGATTGTCCTGAGTGCAACGGTACATATGTGGGTCAGACTGGCCGAAGTTTTGCGGTTCGATTCCGGGAACATATGGCTGCGTTTAGGAATAATAAACCGCAAAATTCTAATTTTGCAAAACATTTGCTAGAAAGCGGTCATAAAGTGCCTAATGACCATTCATTTCATATTCTCCACACTTGTGATAAGGGACTCCGTCTCAATACGTTAGAGCACCTTGAGATAATAAAAAATAACAATGGTCACTTAATTAACGAGCAAGTAAATGTATCTAATTCCGTTTTGCTACATGTGTTCGGAGGGGAGGGTATTGGTGGGGGTTAACTATTTAAGACTGCTTGTATGGGTAGTGCGGCGCAGTACGATTTTTGTCGTGGAGCCTATCCTCCTGATGATGCTTCGGTTTCGGGGCGAAACGATCGTCGGGATTGTGGTGGTGGGTGTGTGTGCTGCTTTTGTGTGCGTTGTTGCTGGTGAATTGCGCCTTGGGGTGCATGTGGTGGCTGGTCCTGCATGTATAAGGTGCGTAGATTTTGCCTGCTTCATACACATTGGCTTTGCATGCATTCACTTAACCCGTGCGGATTATAGCAAAGTGGTTGGTTCTGTTGTATTGCTTGTAATATGGATTTCCGCAAAGTAACGCCTGCTTCTATAAATCATGTATTTATGTATTTAAGTATGTATTTAAAATTATATATATTTTTATTATTAGTATTTTTTTAGGTTTATAATTTGTGACTTTGTAACTAAGAATGATGTCTTTTCTATAATTGGTACTACATATTTAATTTGAAACTATATGGGATATATGTTGGATGATTTATCGTGTTATGCTGTTGAAGATCCGAATAAATAAATAAATAAATAAATATATGTATATATTTACCAGTTGTCTGTCACCACTCAAGCATTAAGTTAGTTGCTTTTGGGACGTCTTTCCGTCTATACTTGGACTAATTTAATTAATTTAAAGGCTTGAAAATATTTACGCAGAAAACGCCCACATAAACCAACGTTGCTATTGAGTTCTAAATCAAATTGAGTCTGTTACAGGCCACTGGATAGGGTTTAATTCAATTGCTATATTGCCCTAAACAAGTTTGAACTATCCTTATTAGTTTACAAATTACAGCTACAATTGAGTTTTATATTCCTCAGTATCGATAATAATCGATAATTGCTATAACTTCTCAAGCCTTCGTTTGTTTGTTTGTTTATAATATCTTTTATTCCACAAATTTAAATTAATACAAAAATAATATCAAAACAACAATATTCTTTTATTGTTTTTTAAAATTAAACATATTCTTTTCAATTTTTAATATTAAAATCAGTTAACAACTATTAATTCGGCATAATGTTTTATTGAAGCAAGTTTTATTGGGCATAATTTCTATGGGATTCCGCAAAGTAACGCCTACTTCTATAAATTATTTAAATGATGTTACTTTGCGGAAGTCCATAGTACAGAAGTTAGAATAGAATTATTTTGCTATAATCCGCGTCTGTAAAGATAATCTATGTAATCCTAGCTGTATGAAGCAGGCAGATAGTTTCGGGACGAAACGATAGTAGAGCTTGTAGTAGTCAGTGTGTGTAGTGCGTGTGTGGTGTGTAGTGTGGAGTGTTGCTGGTAGCGGCGTATTGACACGTGTAGTGACTTGTTCTGCATGTTATACATGTGAACGCTGCAGGCAACGGTAAGTGTATAAAGCAGGCTTCATAGATTGTAGCTGTTCTATAAATTATTTAAATGATTAGTGCTGCTATCTGTATAGGACTAAAACAACTCGAACAAGTAATTTTGTAATAAAAATACTTTATTTGTATCTATGTGTTTTGGTTTGTTGTCGTTGCCTTAATTCGTCTTCATATCACGTAAAATACAAAAGATCGGCCATTCTGATTTAGATTAAAGACCCTTTGGGATAGCGTCAAGGCGTCCTTTGTATTTTTCGGTTTTAATTTAAAAAAGTCTTAATGCCACAAAGAGAGTTAAAAAATGAGTCCACAGATAAAACGACAAGATCATTCGGTCTTCTCAGAATGTTTTACAATTTGAAATTTAAGTGCAGAAGAGTTGTATTAGTATTCAGAATATGATAGGGCTGAGACATGCTAAAGGCTTAACTAGGTCAATCAGCGATTTGTATAATAAATTGATTTTTTATTTAAACATTCGTTAGCGTAAGAGCAAGCTGTGATAGCCCAGCGGTGAGACCGTGCGACTCTTTCGAGGGGAACACGAGTTCAAACCCGGGCAGGCACCAATGAGTTTTTCTATTAAAAACTCATGTGTCTAATTGATAATTGCAATTTATCACACGCTTTTCGGTGAAGGAAAACATCGTGAGGAAACCTGTATATCTCTAGAGAATTCTGGAGATATGTGTAATCTACCAATCCGCATTGGAGCAGCGTGGTAGGTCTTAGCTCCAACCCTTCTCTCCAGAAACGGAGAGAGGAGGCCTATTCCCAGGTGTGGGATTGGAACAGGCCGCTACTTTAGCGTAAGAACAAACAATTAAGGGCATAGTAAATATAAATAAAACTGCTGTGGGTAGTGACCCTGCCTTCAGCTCCGCGGGTCGTCGGTTCGATTCCCGCCGAGGGCCAACATTTTCAATTGTTGGTTTTTCTAGCCTGGGTGTGCATTTGTATATAAGTATGTATTTAAACTTATATATGTAGTATATCTACCAATTTGTCCGTCACCTATAACACAAGTAATAAGTTACTTACTTTGGGGACGGACGACCGTGTGTGTAAATGTCCCATATATATATATATTTTTAACAGTCGGGTTACATAACATTTTTGAAAATCAAAGAAGATTCCAAATACTATTTCGTTGATATACATGTTTCTTTAGATTATATGGATTAGAAAATAATATAAATCTTGTTTAGTAAAAACAGCTCCTAATAAAAAAAAAGGTATTTAGATTACTCTCAACAACAAAACAAACAAACAATCAATCTATAATCAATAAATAAGAGTGAATATTTGATCATAATTTTTCTATACGATTTTATCTTTACATCAAGCGGTTACTAACTCTTTTCAAGCAGTAAATATTTTTGTAACATAACTTAAGTTACCTAAATCTCTGACCATTTAGAATTAGGTTTTATAAACAAAGACTAGTTTTTATATTCTTATGTAACTAATTATTAATTCAAATTCAAATTCAAATTCAAAATATTCTTTATTCAAGTAAACTTGTAAACAAGTGCTTTTGAATCGTCAACTTTACTGCTGGTTCGGAAAGCCGTCCTACCGAGAAGAGCCAGCAAGAAACTCGGTGGAGCTCTTTTTTAAAAAAGAAGATTCTTAATACTAATTACATTTTGTCATAGCTATCCTGCACAAGGTCAAAGAGCAGCTATACCCACGCATTCTTATCATCAATGTAAGCCTCCACGGTATAATAGGCTTTCTGTATCAGCCTCTTTTTAACAGTATTTTTAAATTGCTGTAATGGCAAAGTTAAAATTGATTGTGGAATTTTGTTATAGAATCTTATACCCAAACCCACAAACGACTTACGTACTCTTACAAGGCGCAAAGCAGGAGTCGCAAGCTTATGTCGGTTCCTACTTTGTCTATTATATACATCGCCAATCTTTTTATAATTATGTATATTTTTATGCACAAAAATCAAATTGCTAAAAATATACAATTGCAATGTTTCACATGCTTTGTGATGAAGGGAAACATCGTGAGGAAACCTGCATATCTCTAGAGAATTCTGGGGATATGTGTAACCTACCAATGCGCATTGGAGCAGCGTGTTGGGTCTTTGCTCCATTCTCTCCAGAAACGTGGAGAGAAGGCCTGTGGCCAGCTGTGGGATAGTAACGGGCCACTACTTTACAACAAATGTCAATATAACATTATAGTATGCTTTGTTTTCTCTATGTATTTTGTATTCTGTGTTAAGATGATCTTAACAGAATTATTACAACAAAACAAATAAGACCTTATCAGTAAATACCGCCGAATTTTACTATCGTTAGATCAGTTAACAACAGATTAAGCGCAGGCTTATTATACGGCATATAAGTACCCAAGATGCCAAATAATTATGTTATTACTGTTCTACTTTGAACTTTATTCACTTTGTAATAAGGTCAGATTTAAGAGAATTATCTAGATTTTATATTGATGGTTGCTTTGACAGTGGATACGGGCAATTAATTTGGACTTCAGTAGTCGTGCGTGTTTTCGACGTTGATTGACGCACCGTTAATGGTCTTGTGCGTTTAATCTCTATAACGCATTCCATAGTTTACGTGCACTAGGATTATTAACTTTTGGAAACGGTTATTTTATTTGCGGTATTAACGCGTAAAGAGATGAAAACCGAACCTCAGATAAGATCTTTAAGAAAATCCTTTCAACTTTATACAAGACTGCGGTTTAATAATGTAAAATTGAAAAATGTTTAAAAGATTGACCGCCGAGTTTCTTGCTGGTTCTTCTCTGTAATAGCAACATTCCGAACCAATTGTTGCTTCATAAATCATATTGATCCTTGGTGATTCAAAAGTGCTCGAAAGAGCTTGATGCGTATTTCTTCAGGTGAATATTAGCCAAACTATGAACCACTGGACTTGGTTCATTTCACGTCACACTTTTTTCGCTGCCCAGTTGACGTGATATGCTCCGTATATAAATCTCACATTCATATCAAAATCTTTTCTTATGATCTAGTATAGCAGCATGAAAAAACAAAGATATACTAAAGGTTTTAATAACGGGTGTTAAGGTGCTATCAAATCAAATCAATTTGAAAATTGAAATGAAAGCTTTTTAGGGCACTTTTGAATCGTCAACTCTGGCGCTACTCCTTTTATATGCATGTCATACTTCACACAGGCCATCCACTTTCTGTCAAATCAATTCGGGCACTTCTGAATCGGCAAGGATCAATATGAATAATGAAGCTACAACTGGTTCGGAATGTTGCTTATACCGAGAAGAACTAGAAAGAAACTCGGCGGTGAATCTATTAAACATTTTCAATTTTACATTATTAAATCGCAGTCTTGTATCAAGCTGAAACGATTTTCTTAAGGATCTTATCTGAGGTTCGGTGGTCATCTCTTTACGCGGTAATACCACAAATAAAATAACCGTTTCTAAAAGTTTATAATCCTAGCGCACGTAAATATAGAATGCGTTATAGAGTTTTTTTCTGCCCGCTTGACGTGAAATGCCCAATACGTATCTTATGATGCAACGCTACCACTTTCACTAATGATAAAATATATTCCCAAAGTAAATAATCAAGGTAATGTCGTCTCGTTCCCGTATCGTTGTCAATTAAGGAAACCACTCAATGCAGCTCTGCGTGCTCGGAACCTGTTCTTAAGTGCACTAAGACCTTTTAATAGAGCGTAGCGGCTTTAGTTACCGGCTCTTCTATAATGCTGTTACACGGGTATGTTAAAATTGGCACTTTATTCTATTTCTGTATTTTATAGGTTAAAGAGGTTTGACATTTCAATAAAAAAAACGTTTACTAATTTTAAGAACATTTGTTATGGTCTTTTGTTACTTAAAACAGTAAAATAGCCCCCTATTACGTACCACTACTTCGTAAATACTCCTCTTAAATGAGGAATCGGAGCTTTGATCTAGCAGGCTGGAAATTGGCAGTTTACATGAATCCCAAGAACTGTCAAAGTTATACAGATGTTTTTGAGCAATTGAAGTCTATTAATATAAGTATTTGTCGTCTTGATTCTGTCAGAATATTATATTATACATATATATTTGTATTATATTATATTAAGGTAACATCATTCTCCTTCCCTTCTCCCACTCTAAGTGGGGTCGGCACAACATGTTACAAACATGTTGTTACACGATTTGACTACGTATTTTACGACCGGCTGTCTGCCTGATGTCAACTTAACCTAGTCGCCTCTTACGACACATCGGTAAGAAATGAGGGTAGTCTATTCTATGCAGCCGGATACCACACGGCATTTACCTTAGTCGCCTCCTACGACACCTCGGTATGAAAGTTTTTTATGTTAAGGTATATATCATGTTTTTATATATGTTGTATTATATTATAATTTTAATTTTATAAGATTTTAATATCAGTAAGAACCGATAAGGCTGCCAATTGTAGTGTTTTTCTTTTTTTATGTTACATACGTTTTGTTTCTTTTTAAATTGTTTTTGTAGAAGCAGTGCTTTTTATTTATTTAAGGAATATTTGTAATGTATTATATTGTGAAGTAAAAATCTGAATCATATTACTAAATTTGATCTATTCGTTATTCTGGAGCTATACATTTAGTGTAGAAAATTTTGGTAGTTTTATAGATTTGATAAAACCGTTAGATTCCTCTTAGTGCATTGTAGACTTACGCGAAGGTACTATATCGTTGAACATTATGAGAACGAGTTCCAGCTGAATAAGTCCAGAAACTTCTCAGCATAATAAAGGTACTATTTCAGTTATGGTCGCTGTGGAGTCTTCCATTAAAGGATTTCTGAAAATTTAACTTTCAATAGGCGTTGAATTAAAGTTTGGCAACCCTGTTAATATCCACAAATATACCTGAAATTTTATATTTAAGCTTTCTGGTCTGAATTAGTTCTTGCTTATAGCGTTTTTGTTAAATAATCCTTTGAAAGGGTAGAAAATGAGGGGTGAAAGTTTGTATTGTACCGTTATTGTGTGAATTGGTCTAGACATAAAAGTGTTATAACTTGGAATATTAGTTCACATTACTGCGTACGGAGACTCTTATTTCGATGAAATCTAAATATACTAAAAATTAATACAAAATTCCTTACACGTTAGCGAATAGTAGAAATACGGTCGTGGATTATAAAAAAATAAAAATATTATAACTTTTTTTTATTACGGAACTTCGCAAAATAGCACCTATTTTGTAAATTTCTTATGACCTTCCTGAAGCTCTGCAAGTCGCGATTTTTATTCCCACTGAAGGTCAAAATTTTCAATGATATAATAGAATAAATAGAAGCAGACGTTACTTTACGGAACTCTATAGTACAGAAGTTTAAATAAGCTATAATTATTTTGCTATAATCCGTGTTTCTTAATAGAATGTATGTCAGCAAATAATTAATTTTGTTTTTAAAAGTGGTTGTAAAACGACCCCTTCAACTTACTTACATAAAAACGTTTAGTACTATGAACCTAAACCTTTCGGAGGAATTACACTACCTATTAGTAAAACCAGTACAACAACACAGACAACTTTGTTTTATATAAATATGGTAGTTCATTTATAATAAAAAGATGGAAATGGTCAAGGAAATATTATATGAAGTAACAAATCTGTACATCTGAGTCGAATGTTCTGTATACATCGTAAATTACAACGTTACGCAGTTACGATGAGAGAAGATTTATCGCGATGCTAACGAATGTCTGATGTTGGGTTAAATTTATTATGTAGTTTTTATAGGCAAGTTTTACTGTATGTAAAAAGAAGTCTTGTAGATTTGAGGCTCTTAATTTCGACATTCTATATCTTTGACAACGTAAGGGCCTGTTACTATCCTACTTCAGTAAAGGCCTCTTGTTTCCGTTTTAGGATATAAGGATTGGAGCTAAGATCTACCACGCTCGTCCAACGCGGATTGATAGGTTACACATATCTCCAGAATTCTCTAGATATATGCAGGTTTCCGCACGATGATTTCCGTCATTGTAAACCGTGTGATAAATTACAATTATCAATTAGACACATAAGTTTAGAAAGAAAAACTCAATGGTGCCTCATTCAACCTGTAACCCCTTGAAAGAGTCTCACGATCTCACCGCTACGCTATCACAGCTGCCCATAGAGTACGCGATTATTATTTCAGCTATACGAAAACCAAAGTTTTTCGTCAACAATCATTCTAAAAAAACTCTAAAATTAACTACTTTAAGAATCAAAATAAGATAAAGGGGTTGGTCGTATCCGAAGATAATAAATCTCACCAATAGTACAACTGTGATCTATTACAAGGATTGATAAAATTTTTTAGGTCAACCACGACCCTGGTCGATTGAACCGATCGCAATTTAGCCGCGTTTGTACGACAATGGTTTAATACGCGTTATTTAGACTCGTTTCATTATTGTTACGCTTTTAAAAGATGATTTTAATTTCATCATCATCATCAAAGTTATGCGCCCCGTCAATAGATTTTTATAGTAGTTTGTCGATAAAACATTCTACCGTGAACTTGCTAGATAGTACGTGATTATGTTATCGGAGATGGGAAAGCTAGGGGAAGGTTGAGATAGATAAGGCGTCATGACGAAATGGTAATAAGCTTGAACCTTGGCACTGCTTTAGTGAGTTAGTGCTAAGAGACTTTATTGACTGCCTTTGACAAATCTAAGTCCCAGGCCAAACTACCGAGAATATAGGCGTCCATAAAAGCGTCTCCACAATCAAATAATCAAATAAAAGAAGACGTGGCACCAGTTTTCTGGAATCAGTCGATCTTCTGAAATCAATCTACGCCGTTATTGGACTCACAAGAGGCATCCTTAGGACAACGTACCAAGACGCTATCAGAGCTTTTGCGATAGATATACAGACAGTCGCGTCCCTGAAACCCTCAGGGCAATTAGTCCTTTGAACACAGTCTTTCGTGTACTTAGTCTCACGAATATACATTGCGACTCTATTGTCTTTACGTCCTCTTTTCTGATTGATTTTGACAAATAGAGATTTCCATGCCCCGTTGAGCGACTCGTTGTAATTATAGAAGTGCAACAATGCACATAGTCATTGAAACGCTGCCAGCATATCAACCAATAAGAGCATTGAATCCAATCAATCAATCTCTTCTGTTACTACCGTGCAAAATTACGTACGTTCAAATCTGTCCGTGACATAAACGATGACAGATTGTAAATGTGCTGCTGACGAGAAATGCCTTCATCGCGATGTTTTCATCGACTTATTGCTAATTTCTCAACCATTGCTTTGGGATATAATTGAAGAATCTCCATTATGCGATTCCGATTTTGTTCAGATATCATCACCCTCCTGCCCTTATCCCACTCTAAATGGGATTGGCACATGTCATATGATTTGGCTACGTATTTTACGACCGGCCGCCTGCCTGATGTCAACTTACCTTAGTCGTATTTTACGACCCCTCGGCAAGAAAGAGGGTGGTCTATTCTACTCAACCGGATACCACACCATGGGTGAATTTACCTTAGTCGCCTTTTACGTCCCCTCGGCAAGAAAGAGGGTGGTCTATTCGATTCAATCGGGTACCATACGGTGGATCAACTTACCTTAGTCGCCTTTTAAAACACCTCGGCAAGAAATGAGGATGGTCTATTCTACTCGCGACATACCACACAGCATATTTTGTCCACAATATAATTAAGGAATCTTCCTTATGAAATTGCGATTTTGCTGTCGATATTATTCGCAGGGCGACGGTTTACATCGTGTATTTTCTTTAATTGCGTATTATAATAACAAATTATTTTATCCTTACTTTTATTATTTAATTCCGCATGGTAATGCCAACTTGTAGACACCATGCTGTAAAGGTTAGCAGTTTTGAAATTTAAACTATCGTGAGTAGTATTCATAGTTAATATGTAGACAACGGCTATACTCACGTCTAATTTTATCGAGTTAGCCCGACTAGTTGAAATCACTCGGGCTAACCCGATAAAATTTAACGTGAGTCTAGCCGGTGCCTACACATTAATTTTGTAGTCACCATTTCTTAATGTATAAAACATTACAGAAATATACAGAGCATAAATGAGTCCATATTCTTCCAAAAAGATTGTGAACTTTAAGAAGTTCGCTAAACAAAATGAATATGTAATATATAAATATTAATTGTATTCCTAAAGAGTTACTTTTGATTTAATCGGAGTCGTTAGCAAGATATATTATACCCAAGCTTTAAAAAGGCAATTCTGTAACCAATAAAACATGGAAAGGCATTTAAAGACCATTGACTGTCCCGTTGGCGTTGTGGGTAAAAACGTAAAAACAAGAATAATTACACACTAATACATATTATAATAATTATACACTAATACATATTTAAATGACTATGACTGGCCCGTTGGCGCTGTGGGTAGTGACCCTGCCTTCAGCTCCGCGGGGCGGGGGTTCGATTCCCGCCGAGGGCCAACATTTTCTATAAACAAATTGTTGGTTTTTCGAGCCTGGGTGTGTATTTGTATTTAATTATGTATTTAAACTTATATATGTAGTATATCTACCAGTTGTCCGTCACCCATGACACAAGTATTAAGTTACTTACTTTTGGGACGGACGACCGTGTGTGTCCCATATATTTATTTAATTTAAAAGTTGTCCATTCTACATTACATTTTCAGTTCATGTAAACGGCCAGTTTCAAGTTACTAGAGGTTTTAGTTTAAAGTAACACAGTGTCATGTTTCACATTAAATTCCTTGTCACAGGTCATTAGTCATTACCAGAACGGGGTTTTAAAAGCGATCAATCAAATAAAAGCTACATAACAATGACTCTGAAATCGATGGAGAGACTTGGCTTAATGTATATTTTGTGCTTCGGAAGGTCAATGTTTGAATTCATTATACAATATTGAACGTAGAAAAGATGTGAGTGCCTTTATTTTAAGCTTTAAGTGATGCTTAAAAGCGGAATTGAGGAATTCCATATTACAAGCACTATAACAGAACTACCTTGCTATAATCCGCACGGGTTAAGTGAATGCATGCAAAGCTAATGTGTATGAAGCAGGCAAAATTTACGCACCTTATACATAGGTTCCACCTATCCTCCTGATGATGCTTCGGTATAGGAGCGAAACGATCGTCGAGATTGCAGTGGTGGTTGTGTGTGCTGCTTGTGTGCATTGTTGCTGGTGGAGGCGTGTGGCGGCTTGTCCTGCATGTATAAGGTGCGTAAATTTTGCCTGCTTCATACACATTAGCTTTGTATGCATTCGCTTAACCCGTGCGGATTATAGCAAGGTAGTTCTGTTATAGTGCCTGCTTAAAAGTTTTATAATAAGCAACAGTTAGTTGATGATGTCAACTAAATGTTGCTTACTAAGGTATGTGCCGTGGGGTATCCGACTGCATAGAATATACCACCCTGAGTCCTTACCGAGGTGTCGTAAAAGGCGACTAAGGTAAGTTGACGTCAGGCAGGCGGCCGGTCGTAAAATACGTAGCTAAATCATGCGACAACATGTTTGTAACATGTTGTGCCGACCCCACTTAGAGTGGAATAAGGGCAGGAGAATGAATGAACAGTTAGTTGATGATGTAGTAGTATCCGTGTGGTATCCGGCTGAGTAGAATAGACCACCCCGATTTCTTACCGAAGTGTCGTAAAAGGCGATTAAGGTAAGTGAACCCGTCGTGTGATATCCGGCTGAGTAATTCTACTCAGCCCACCTCATCTCTTACCGAGGTGTCGTATAATGCGATTAAGGTAAGTTGACCCACCGTGTGGTATCCGCTTGAGTAGAATAGACCACCGTCTTTTTTACCAAGGTGTCGTAAAATACGGCTAAGGTAAGTTGACTTCAGGCAGGCGGCTGTTCGTAAAATACGTAGCCGGATCATGTGACAACATGTTTATAACATGCTATGCCAACCACACTTAGAGTGGGATAGGGGCAGGAGGATGATGAATTGATGATGTTGTAGATTTTGAATACTATTGGTAGGTAGATGAGCTAAGATGACAGATATAAGATGAAGCTAGATGAACTAAGGCATAGTTATTTTTTAATTTGTTGCAGTTAGTTTTATGGACTTTTAAAACTGCATGAAGAAATAAATGGAAGAATTAAATTGGTAAAACAATGAAAAATGCGCTAGAAACAATATGCAAGCGTCCGTGGGGAGGCGTTTTAATCTAGGCTATGTCGCTCATTGTTACACCGGGAGACAAACAATAAACTTAAAACACAAACTATTGAATGATTACATTGTGAAAGTAGTAAGCTTGGATATGTTATAGTAATTTTCTATGTAAATACATAAAATAAATTTTTAGTTCTACTAGTTATCCTCCTCGTCGTCTGTTTATTTCTATATTGAATTTCTCGATAGAGAAATCTCTTCATTCCCATATTTAATCTATAGACATATTATTTAGAAGATGTACGTGTGACGTTGTTTGTATCAAGTTTTATGTTCTAATACCCTGAATTTTGTGTATTTTTTCAGTTATTAAGGGAATAGGTGGTTTTTTATCCCGTATGTTACGTCCAGTGGTTGCCGCTTTCCTATTCCCTTTGGTAGGTCCCCGTCGGTAGGATCCTACCGACTGCGCCAATTATATTATGGGTGGCGACTGTTGGGTACACAAAACTCACTATCCATATAAATCTATTTATTTACAGTTAATTAATTATAATTATTCTTATACTATGTACTATGCTAAAATCTTAAATACTAATGGCGTCCGATCCCACTGAAATTAGATAGGACAAAGGCGTAGTAGCGTGAAGTGTATTTCCCAGGCGTGGAACACTACACCTCAGGTGTCGTATGGAGCCTGGGAAAGTGGCAACCGCTGAGTGGACGTAAGCTTTAAGGCGCTGAACAGAGCTGGCGTAAATTCAGATTTCGGCATATAAGCCACGCCCACAATTTCTGCGACGGCGTAGCGACAAACTTAATTTTTTAACACCCATTGTAGGTGTACACTATTTTATCCAAACTTTTTTTGTACAATTTATTTAAAAAACTTATGTATAATTAATCTTATAAAACTAAGTATGCTGAAACTATAACTAAACACCTAAAAAAGGACATATTATCAACAAGGAATAGTCACAAAAGGCGGCAGCTAGCGGCACACGTCCGTATAGCAGCGCGCCTCAGCGATCACTGTCTATATTCGTAGATGTAAAAGAGAAGCGAGACGATGACTCGTTTCAGTTTTGCTATTTTCTAAAAAATATTTAATTTGAATGAAATATCTTAATTAATTCAAAATTTAAATCTCACATTCTCTTTATATTATAATGATTTATTAGTCTTATTAATTTTACCAATTTTTGTTGATAAATATTAGAGATATTTACGATCAAAGTAAAAATCAGAGGTCTATTTACCAATTTTTTTTATCGAAAAAAAGTATCGTAATCATGTTTTGAAATCTTACATTCTCTCTGAGATATGATGTATATTAACATATATTTTTCTTTTAATCGTCATCCCTATAGCTTTTGTTAAAAACGTGTTTAAAGTCAGCCTATTTGGCTCTGTTCAGCGCCTTAATTGTATCAAATTTCATCCACATTATTGGCCGTAAAAGCGTAACATACGGCAAAACATATATACCATATATACCATATATACCATATATACCATGAACATATATAGCCAGAGCCATACTGGATTGCTGAGAAGTTTTTATTGGAAATCATTAATTTATTTTACATACTTTTCTAAGACTAAAAGTTGGAGCTGCAATTATGACGGTTACTACCACTTTGCCTATTATATGTATTGCTAAATTTTTATTAATTTTGTATTATTGCGTTAATTTTTCTGCAATAAAAGAATTTTGCAATAAATACCTATATTCTGAATTTAATGTAAGAACATCTATATTCTGAAGACTAAGGGAATCACGCGTTCTGAATTTTATACTTAACAGTTGAATCTGTTTGGCGATATTTTTTTTCCCTTAGACATAATGATATGTAAGTAAACATAATAAATAATATTTCACTGTTTTATTGTCAGTAAACTGCCTTTTTTTTCTGAAGCGAAATGAGATTCGCCGCGAGAGATTTTGTGTGTACTGTTTTTTTTCGTCCAAATAGCCTATCATTTTCATTCAAAGAAAATCCCAGAAAGAACCTATCTTTATTAACTTTTGTATAGATATTAGACCGCATGGCCCGCATACAAAGTAAACGAAAATATTTATTGCTTTCACCCATTGAACGTTTTTCATAGAGAAACGTTACGAGCGTATAGAGTACTGTTATTAGTGTGAAAACGTATGCTCTCGACACTTTTATGTTTTTGCTAATATATTATCAGATACTCGTAGCTTTGTTGACCGAAGTATCAAATGATTTTTTTTACTATTAATAATAAATATTGGATGTTTTCTTTGTGATTTTACTGGATTATAATATAGTAGAACTTTTATATTCTCTTCTACAATCGGTGGACATGATTTGATAGATTAATTTTTTCCTTATTGCCTTTCGAATTAATTTTTACGGCAAAAATCTTGCACCGATGAATCTCGCTAGAGGTCTACTAACAATGCGTCTAGTGCGTCATCATTCCAACATTGGTATGATATGGACATGTTATTCTCGACTAATAACGATCAGTTAAGAAATGCAATTGCAAGGGATTTGCCATGGCTTTTTGATTTATGTTCGATACAATTATTGAATCCAGCGGTTCCTTTATCGCTTAAGAACGTATGTCGAACGATCGAGAGGCACAACAAAACTATATGGAGAACAATTCAACATACATTTCTAAGATCTATCGATTTATAGTTCTTGAACATTCGCCATTTCAGCGTTATACAGGGTGATATCAGTAGTATTGTACGTAATAGTTAACTTTGTAATAGTTAAATTTCAATCTTCTTAAATATTGTTTAAAAAAAAATATTTCCGTAGAAAATAAATATATTTTAATATAGATCTGGCTTTATTAATAATGGTCAACGTATCTGGCGCCTGTTCAAAAAACAGGAGAAAACAATAACATTGTTTTTCCTCTCCTTCGATCTAGTACTGTTTCGTTTTTGGGTCAAGGTTATTTTTCGTTTCGTGTGCTGTAACAGAGTACGGCCATTGACATAAATCGTGTTTAAATCGTTTGTTCGTTTTAAGTGTTGTGTAAAATACTTCGTTGAAATAACTGATTTTTTATAGGGTGCTTCGGTGTGTTGTTAACTAAAATTGAAATTGACGTCGTATAATCGGTACTATCCTGTAAATGAGGGGGGCTATACCAGTTTCCTTGCATTTTCAACGCATGTATTCACTTCTGATTTAATTAAGTAAAGCGTAGTGTAATTCGACATAGTGACGGTGGAAGAATTGCTTACCCGTTTGTCCTTCATTAACTAAGTCTTAAAGCAATGAAGACTAAGTTTCAGATTCGTAAGTTATCACTAGTAACTTTGAGTAGCACTTTTTAAAGACTAGTATTCAGATACAGAGTGATTTGGGATCAATATTAAGCTGTATTTATAAAACTTATCTATCCTAAAGTTGATTAAATTTGACTACGGAATTCTTAAAAGCGGCTTTTAAAACCCTATTTATGTTTCCTAAAACATTATGGAACTTATTTAATGCTGCTTATTATTTGGTGACGATATTACTTAGTCTACAAAAAGTAAGATACAGAACATTGCTCAAATAAAGCTTAAATTACACAGAAAATCACGTTAAAATATAGCGTAGTTAGTCGGCAAGATAAAAATTTGAGAACGTGTATTTCGAGACTAAAAAAATAAAACCTCTCACTCGCCTGATAACTAAGAGCGTAGAAGTAAACTTTGTTTGTCTTTATCTTTAGGTGGGTTTATCTAAACAGATTGCGCCGGTACTTAATTAGGCTTACTTTTCTTCGTACTGAGACTTTATATTTTAACTACTCTCTGCGTGAAACTTCGTTTGTGCGGACTTTATTAATGGGATTAAAAGAATCCTTTTTTTAATGAACAGAGATATATATTTAGTTCCGCCGTGAGGTATCTGGCTGAGTAGAAAAGACCACCCACATTTCTTTTTGAGGTGTCGTAAAAGGTGACTAAGGTAAGTTGACCGCCATGTGCTATCCGCCTGAGTAGAATAGACCACCCTCATTTTTTCCGAGGTGTCGTAAAAGGTAGCTAAGGTAAGTTGACCCGCCGTGTGGTATACGGCTGAGTAGAAAAGACCTCCCTCATTTCTTACTGAGGTGTCGTGAAAGGTGACTAAGGTAAGTTGACCGCCGTGTGCTATCCGGCTGAGTAGAAAAGATCACCCTCATTTCTTTCCGAGTTATCGTAAAAGGCGACTAAGGTAAGTTAATGTAACTACGTGTTTAAAACAGGTTGTGCCGACCCCATTTAGAGTAGTGGTAGGAGAATTATGAAATATATTTATTTATTTACAACGAAAATGTAAAAGTTATGTCTATCTTAAATTACTTACACTCTAGTACTATACAAATCATGCCCACGTGAAATGGTCCCAAGAATGCTGGCAACGTTTCTTCCTTGAATCCAAAACCTGATTCCTAACAAAGGAGCGAGCCCTCTTATCACCCTGTTACGTCAATTAATCGAAGTGTTAAAACAACAAAAGACAGATTTTTTCACTTTAACTTTGGGGTGTCAACTGCAAACGGCACAAATGTATAAAATTGCGGTGAGATATGCATACTTTCGCCACAGCTTCAGGTCTTGACTCTGTTTCTCTGATATGGAACGTATCAACGTATGTTGCGTTCCAAATTAGGGCCCGTCCTCGAATCCAAAGTATACTTTGTAATTCATATGCTATAAATCTTTTTCATGTGTTTTAGGAATTCCAACAAAACGCTAAACCGTTATATTGGTACAATATCTTTCTACTAATAATTTATTGTTGTGGTATGAAGTATATTCAATAATTCGATAGTGTAATAAACATTGATTCGATAAGAAAAGGGTCTGAATTAGATTATGCGATAGCCATGTGGTGGTTATAAAAGTGCGTTAACGTGACGTAATAGAATATAGAGATGCTTTAGAGATGGTATTGAAATGGTTTCCTATTTATGATTGATTAGTTCTTGTATTTATGATGACTTTATGGTGCAGTACTCTGGGCCATACCTGTGAAATTCAAACCCGGGCAGACACCAATGAGTTTTTCTATTAAAACTCATGTGTCTAATTGATAATTGCAATTTATCACACGCTTTTCGGTGAAGGAAAACGTCGTGAGGAAACCTGCATATCTCTTGAGAATTCTGGAGATATGTGTAACCTACCAATCCCCATTGGAGCAGCGTGGTAGGTCTTAGCTCCAACCCTTCTCTCCAGAAACGGAGAGAGGAGGCCTATTCCCAGCAGTGGGATTGTAACAGGCTGATACTTTACTTACTCTGGGCCTAGTCAAGTAATTAAGGGTTCCTTTAAGAATAAAAGACGAATTTCTCAACTGTAACCCTATGTTTTGGGTAGAATGTTTTTTTTGAACTGCCGTTAAAAAGTAAAAGTTAACTTGAGGAACCTAAACTTTTAGTTAACTTAAAGTAAGAGAAAAATCGCCGTTTACTTCACCAGTAGATTTTATTACAGCTCGTTTTCTGTTTGTTGTTATTTCTGTAACTGCCAAGTCCTCTATTTCTCTTTGAAGATAAGAATGTACGGTATTTTAATTCACCATAATGTGAATAATATAAAAGTATTAACGTTTGGACCTTCTATCTTTTGACTAGAAGTGGAAGCTCACAATTAGAAGAGAACTTAGCAAATTAGATTGTTAAGACGAGTGATGAAGGTGGTTTTGCCTGAAGATAAATTTCCAATATATATTGGCAAGTAAATTATACGCTATATTGAATATATTAATATTTAAAAAATAATTTATACAATTAGGCGTTACTTTGCGGAGATCCATATTACAAAAGTAATAATAAAATTATTTTATTATTTTAAGCTTTACGATTTTGTCGTGGAGTCTATCTCCTGATGATGCTTCGGTTGCGGGGCGAAACGATTGTTGAGTTTGTGATAGTGAACGTGTGTAGTGCTTGTGTATTGTGGTGGCAATGGTGGAGGTTTGTGCATGTATTTTAACGAATCCTCCATGTAACTCCAAGGGTATGAAAAAACGGATAGTCCACTATACATTTAGCACTATATATATTTTCTATTTACTGTATCGCGGATTATAGCAAAATAATTTTATTATTACTTTTGTATTTAAAAAATACTTTAACGTCAGTTGTTCGATAGTTGAAATGGACATAAAAATCCTACAATACAGTATTTTTTATAAAACCAAAACGGTAATAATATACTCGTACTATTAACTTGTATCTTTCGAAAGAATGTCGAAAGATGAAGAATGAATCTTGTATGGTTTTTACTAAACGTTAGTGCATATTGTTTAGTAAAAACCGTACATTAACCGTACAGAACCGTAAAGATCCGTACAGTAGATATTGAGAAAATCGTTCACATACCGACAGACAGCTTTTGGAAACTTTGTTTAATAATAAGTATATACTTATTAAACCTATATAGGTATTCATTATTAATGTTGAGAGAGCGGCTATACCCACGTCTTATTTTATCGGATGAGCCCGACTAGTTTCAAGCGCATACGGGGCTCTTATTCATGCGCTCTTTACTCGGGGTTATCGCTGCGGGAACTGCGTGTAGCAGCTCGCTGGGCGTGACTCGTGAGCGGCTGGGGTGGGGGGAGGGACAGTTGGGAACTGGTAGTGCCAAAAAATAGGTTTCCACGCTGCAGGCAGTGCCCATTCACAGTATCTATTAAAATTCGAACCTGATATAGTGGTTGGCATCCGAATCGTGGACATCTTTCGCTATGGCTGACCCATTAGTGTCCATATTCTTGACACTACGTATATGTTCTGAAATTCTCGTCAAGATGTTGCGACGACTGATATAGGTGAACCTATACAATTTTTCCCACAACCGCAGGGATTCATATACACGTTAAGTGGATCTGAATCTTTCGGTGAGCGCAGCAGGCTACGTATTTGACAAGGAGGACGGAATATCGTCTTGATATTGTACCTGCGACGAAGATGGTGGCTTATCTTATCCGTCACTCCTTTAACATACGTCAAGTAAGGTATTAATCTCAATTTATTTGGTTCACCAACAGCTTTAACACTTACATCTTTTAAAGACAAAGATAGAATACTATTGTAATATAAATACAAGCTACTTAAATGTTACCTACAATTGACTGAAGCGACAAATTGAATTATGAAACAAGTAAGGTAAGATTTGTATGGATTTGTTTTCAAAAAATATGGTTTCTTAAATTTTGAAAATGATTTTTGTTTAAATATGTACTGTGGGCCCCTTCGACAGCCCACACTTGTTAACTTTGTTTGCCGGTTCAATAAATAAAACACTGATTAAACTTGTTTGCTTTTACGTAGAGTGCCTAATAGGGCCGCTGATCACTATGTTTATACACATTCGCGGTCCGCAACCGCGGGAGTCCGTACTAGCTCCCGGGCGAGCAAATATATACGCGGTTTATCATTATTACTAATCTTATATTATTATTCTATAACTAAATATATATTTTCTTTATTTATTCATTCACAAACTATATACAATTGGGTAAATGTAAAGTTGTCGCGAACATGTACTTAGAATTAACTTACGATTGTCGTGTTCTTTTAATACTTAAGTCTTATTCCGCTCTTTCTCTATATAAAATGAATATACTGAAGCGATGACGACTGGAACAAATTATGCAATTTCCATCAACGTTTTATATTCCCATTAACGTAAAGGCTTTCGTCACTTCACATCCTTATTATAGCAGGGTGTGGCCGGAGTGTAAGAGGCTTTTTCATTTTTTGAGAGTACTACAAATTAGCGGAAATCATTGTTCCACTTTCTTGTCATTGATGGAAAAGCGTTATACTTTTGAATATTGTGACAATATTTTACCACTACAACTTCGAATAATAAGATCAATAATATAGACAACATTCTTTCCGTCAATGCGACATTTGTGCGTGTTTCCGCTGTCTAGATAATAATAGTATATTTTAAACTGCATAAAGACACATTTGTTAAAAAGGTACAAAAATCATTCTTTGTCTTAATTAAAAACAACAAGAATAAAAAGCTACATTGTAGATTTAACACATTGTGCTGCACAATTTCTCATAAACAAATCAGGTCTCAGTCGGCACTCTAAAATAAGACTGTGATTGGATATCTGATTATTTTGGGCAAACGAATGCATCAACTGTCCTTTTTTCAGTTAAACCCTATACGCTTTTCAGTAGGTTGTCACAGAGTCATTCTCTTGGCGAGACTCTAGCGACTATTAGATGCTGATAAGCGTGAGCTAAGTTGTGTCTAACAATCGTGTACTGTGGTAATGTGTCTTGCCAAGTCAAAATACATTGCGCCGTGGCTACTAATTTTTCGTGCATTACAATAAATTAAATATATAAAATAAATTAAATATATGAAATAAATTAAGTATAAATTAAATGCATTAACTTCTAAATGCTATTATTATACATTTGTCTCGCGCTTGATGAAAGTTGATTTATATACAAACCATTGCAATAGAGAGACAACATCTCTACGTTACGATTGCAATTGTTAAGATCTTGATAAAGATAGAATTCGTTTCTTTATAAGACATGTACTAAAGTATAAAGTATTCTAAAATAAACGATGTCTCTTAGTTTTCTAATCATCATCAACGCGAATGTTCGGTACTTCGAATTGTTATTGTGTTGGGATGTGGCCAAAGTGATCGCTATTTATTATACTACATCAATGTTGAAAATAAATTGTACTTTATTTGAATACTAGCGTACCCGCTACTTCATTCGCGTCAACTTAAACGTTTAAGTACACTCAATGCAATGCAATTTAACACTGTTAAAAGGAGACTGATATAGGAAGCGTTTACAGTTGAGGATTAATTAGATGATAAGAATGCGTGATTATTGCTACTCTCCGACCCTGTACAAGATAGCAATGACTAAATGTATCTAGTAATAAGAATAATGTTGTGAATATAGCAACCGCCGAATTTCTTGATGTCTCTTCTCGGTAGAAACAGCTTTCCGAGTTTACGACTCAAAACCACTCGTTTCCAAGTATACTAAAAAAATAATATTTGGAATCTGAATTAGGAATGTTTTTCCTTATTCCTGAAAGAAATACGGATTTTTTTTATTCTATATTTTATTCCGGTGTATTATTTGATTGTGCCAAATTACATTTATATTTATACAATAGATTAGACAGCATAAAAACAGATAAACATACTTTCACTTTTATAATAATAATATGGATATCAATTAATTTTTTGTTCAAAATGGTTTTGTTGACGTCCATGTTGTCTTGTTTTTTAGTGGGATGTTATTATCGTAATTGCATATGCACTGTCTTATTTATTTGCTAATAATTGTGCCATCAAGTTGTGAATACATTATGTATTTATGCACTAATGAGGTCATTTGTGATGTTTTTTGTATTGCGGTATGAGTATGAATAAGTAATTTAAACTCTGCTACTATTTAATAGTAATTGTAAAAACTTGCAATTTTTTATAATGTTGATCAATTATTAACCTTTTGACAGCAATTTTCTTAGCTTATCCTTTTTTATAGTATGCGCTATTCTTAAGTGCTATAAATATAGTCTGAATTTGTTAAGTTTAGGATTTTGAAGACTTCATTTTTCGGTTAGGTTAGCATCATCTTAACATGATCGTATTCTTCTTCTTAGTCGAGGTCTTCATTGCTGAAGGTCGTGTCTAGACGGAATTATTACTGCGGATCACGTCATGCACTAAGGTTTTCCGTGTTTATCTGTCCTTGGCGGTCTTTAAACCTTCGGTGATAGGCAGGCCTGTAAGTGTCTTTAGTTGATCTGACCAACGGGTAGGTGAGCGACCACGAGGTCTTTTCCCGTCGACCTGCCCAACAACCGTCATCGTTCAGGATATATTTGTTTTCGTTTGTCAGCTAAATCGTTAACCAGAACTGAAGCGACTGTCAAATCAAATCAAATCAATATAATCCTTATTTAAGTAAGCTTCTTACAAGCACCTTTGAATCGTCAAGGATCAATTTAATAAGCTACACTGGTTCGGAATGTTGCTCTTACCGTGAAGAACGAGCAAGAAACTCGGCGGTCAATCTTTTAAACATTTAAAAACATTATTTATTTGCAGTCTTGTTTGTAACTGAAAGAATTTTCAACTCCAACCATTTTTATCATTCAAATAATCCTCAGTTGTGTAATATGCTTTACGTATGAGCATAGTTTGTACACTTAATTTAAAGATTGCGGAATTTTATTGTAAAGGTACCGAGACCAACGAATGAGTTGCTAACTCATAATATATTCAATAATACGATCGGCTAATGAAAATATGAATGAACTAGTTTTTTCCCGCGGCTTCGCTCGCTAGGAATTTTGTCTGCCATAATATCTAATTTAATTAAATGTATGATTCACAATTTTGGTCATAGTGGCTTCCACATAAAAGATAGATATATGCTGTCGCGGACTTTTATTTAGGACTATTAAAGGCAAACAATACAATACTACGGTACATCATCTTTGGTATCTCTAACGGTTTAGGCAGCGTACGCCGAGATAGCTCTCAGAGGCCAGATTTTTCCGACTTTATTGACATGTATCGTTATATTACATAAAATTAGTTACAAATTGTAGCCTATATGTTATTCCAATGTATAACCTATATAACTATAAAATTTCATCCAAATCCGTCTGATAGTTTTTTCGTGAAAGAGTAACAAACATCCATCCATACTCACAAATTTTCGCTTTTATAATAAATATTAAAGTAGGATTACAATTCATCATTTGATCAAAACATCACTGTCTTAAGTAGTGTCATCGGTGTGAAAAGATACTTATCTAACCGACTAACTACTGACCAGTCCATGAAACGTCATTACTAGCAAACGTCTTCGTGAGTAACAAAGATCCCTCAAACATAAGAGATAGAGACATACTGCCCTGGACTTTTTTGTAGTATTTTTAAAGATCTAACATTTTCTAATCCGACATATATTTTCGATAAGACGTCCACTGCTGGACATAGGCCTCTTCATGGGATCGCCAAACCAAACGATCTTGCGCTGCCTGGATCCAGTGGCTCCCTGCGATCTTTTTGAGGTCGTCTGTTCACCTTGTAGGGGGTCTACCGACGCTGCGCTTTCCGGTGCGGGGTCGCAATTCCAGCATCTTAAGACCCCAGCGACCATCGGTTCTCCGCACTATGTGCCCCGCCCAGCGCCACTTCAGCTTCACGACACGATGAGCTATGTCGGTGACTCTAGTTCTTCTACGGATCTCCTCATTGCTGATTTGATCTCGTAGAGACACTCCGAGCATAGCTCGCTCCATCGCCCGCTGAGCGACTTTGAGCTTTCTTATAAGGCCCATAGTGAGCGACCCGCTAGCACAGCTAGTGGAAGTTGAAACGTAGTGAAACAACTTCGAAGCCATTATCATTCTACCGAAACAAATTACCTTTAAAATATTCAGTAGATACAAAAATCGAATTACATTATAATTTCAAACACGATTCCTACGATCTGTAGCTATTTGATTATCTCGAAATAAAATCCACGAGCACGTTAAACTGACGATAAAAATACTTAACCGTGAACGAATTATTCAATTTCCATCAACATTTTATTTCTCCATCACAGTGAAATTTTTCGCCACTTCGCATTTTTATTGTAGCAAGGACTGGCTAAAATATTTGCATGATTGTTTTTAAGTTGTTATTGTGGGCATTGTTGCAATGTATTGCAAATAAGCTTTAGTCGCAACGAACATTCATTATTCCCAGTTCTATAAGTGGTTTTCCACCTCCACAGCCAATCCTGGGGATTAAATCTGACAATACATACTAATTCACTTTGATGATTATGAGAAAGAATAGTAAGCAATTTTTTTTCGATCTCTTCCATAAGTGGTATTCAAAGTTATAGAAACCGGATATATCACGTATTATACAGTCGGATGACGACTAGCTTCAAAACCATATAGGGCCCTTATTCATGAGCTCTTTATGCGGCGATATCGCGGCGGAAACTCTCATTTCATCAGATAGAATAAGACGTTAGTTTAGCCGGTTTCTATTTATTACTACAGAAAAGTTTAAATTAAATGTAAGAGATATATGCTTATACGATAAGCGTATAAAATTATTTGGATGATAAAAATGCCTGGATTCCAAAATCCTTTCAGATATGAAGCTGAAAGTTTCTAAATTTTCTAAATTTATTAAACCGCAGTCTTGTTCATACAAGATACAACAATGTAAAATTGAAAATGTTTAAAAGATTGACCGCCAAGTTTCTTGCTGGTTCTTCTCGGTAAGAGCAACATTCCGAACCAGTTGTAGCTTTATTAATCATATTGATGCTTGACGATTCAAAAGTGCTCGAAAGGGCTTAATTGAATAAAGATTATTTTGATTTGATTTGATTAGGTTTGTTTTGAAAATCTTACCAATATATTATTACAGTCTTAATTCATTCCTTATGTTGGTAATGCTAAGTTCTGTATCTTCCTGTGAAGGTCCTGTAGAAGGTCGTGTGTGTAGGTCCTGTAGAAGCTGTGATAGCCTTGTGGTAAGACCGTGCGACTCTCTAGAGACGACATAGGTTCAAACCCCGGGCAGGCACCAATGAGTTTTTCTATTAAAACTTATGTGTCTAATTGGTAATTGCAATTTATCACACGCTTTTCGGTGAAGGAAAACATCGTGAGGAAACCTGCATATCTCTAGAGAATTCTCTAGGGACATGTGTAACCTACCAATCCGCATTGGAGCAGCGTGGTAGGTCTTAGCTCCAATCCTTCTCTCCAAAAACGGCGAGAGGAGGCCTTAGCCCAGCAGTGGGCATAATAACAGGCTGTTACTTTACTTACTTTACTGTGAAGGTCATTCTAGACACAATGTCGTGCGTAGTTTATTCTTACATATTATATCATCAGTCACAGCCGCTTTGAACGGGTTAAGCCAGGCAAACAAATGTACGGATTTCCTTGTAGGAACTGCAAGTCTGAGTCAACGATACGCCAACGATTCGGTATAAAGTCGTTTAAATAATTTATATAATTTATGGAAGTACGCGTTACTTGACGGAATTCCATAATAGGTACAAAACTTATTCATCATCTTCCTGCTCTTATCCCACTCTAGGTGGGGTCGGCACAACATGTTATAAGCATGTTGTCACATAATTTGGCTACGTATTTTACGACCGGCCGCCTGGCTGACGTCAACTTACCTTAGTTGTATTTTACGACACCTCAGTAAGAAAGAGGGTGGTCTATTCTACTCAACCGGATACCACACGGTGGGTCAACTTACCTTAGTCGCCTTTTACGACACCTCTTAAAAAAAGAGGGTGCTCTATTCTACTCAGCTGCATACCACACGGCGATAGCTACAAAAGTTATTATAGAATTATATTGTTATAATCGGCGTTTGTTAAGGTAAGGAAGCAAAAAACCGTTCTCATACCTTGTACATGCAGGATTAGTTAGCGGACGTATCACAAAACACCACCACCAATAACTAACTACACTACCACTACACACATTCACTACGACAATTACAACGATCGTTTCGCCTTGTAACCGAAGCATCACCAGGAGATTCTTTTATGAAGTCGTTCATCAATATGTACAAAAACTAATAGCAAAAATAAAGCTGATTACATTTCGTCGTCCTTAGATTCATATTAACTTAAATAATGTCAATTTTACCATTATTATTACAGTAACGTTTCAAAAACCCTTTTAGTGTAATAATCTTATAGAAATGTTAAGAAATGAAAACTCTGCCATAAATAAACGTTTGAAATATCGTAATTTCATTGTCTAGTTAGCCTTCACCTTTTAATACCTTTTACTTTACAACCAAACTCTTCTAGGGTTGCATTAGAGAGAAGGTTATACAAAAGAAAATCTATTAAAATGGTAATTAAAAAAAATTTTTTTTTAATGAAAAATATTACACACTGTTCTTGAAAGCCTACGCCTTCAAAAACATCTAACTTAAAAGTCATACACTTTCACCGCGCGATAGAAAGAGAGGGGGATACTTTCTCTCTTCACCGCGGCGGCGGTCTACTCTTCTTCAACCTTACGAATTTTCAGATGGCAATTTTGAATTGGCAGATTTAATTCAAATTTTTTATACTTACCGAAAAGCGTGTCATACATTGCAATTAGACACATAAGTCTTTAACAGAAAAACTCATTGAAGCCTGCCCGGGATTTGAACCCAGACCCTCTCAAAAGAGTCGCAGGGTTTAGCACAGCTTCCTTTTTTTTGTATATACTAATAAAATATTGAGCACCTGTTTTATTTAATTATTTAACATAATATAATCGAATTAAGTATAATATTAAAGAAAAGATCGTTTAATGTAAAGAGACGTGCTCAGATTTCTGTCATCAGCGCTTTGAGCGGAAGGGCTTTAAGAGGTTACATAGGAAATGTCGTGATAACGCGTTACCATCTACAAAACGGAAACTGTATACTTTTTTATTGTGAGGCTTGCGTTTAACTGTATTTTCTCGCTAATTTTGTCAGGCTAAACTTATATGTATTTAACTACTGTGGTTTTGAAACTAAACATTAAATTTGGTACATCTAAGAGCTTGGTTTAGAAAATATCAATAATGGTATATCTCACTTGTTGCAAGACTATTATTATAGCGTTGATATGGATATAATTTTGTATTAGGGCCATAATAATGTATCTTTTTGATACAATATTATGCGGGGAGGATCGTATAGCGTTATTGAGGTTAGGATGCTGTAGCACTTTTAGCTAGAACGCTACAGCGTATTGGCGCTTTGTTGCTGTATTTTTATAACAGCTTAGATGCTACAGCGTAATCGTAGCATTATTGTTGTAGAGTATAACACTCACAGTGAAGCTGTTGTAGCGTTAATGTAACTACAAAGACGTTTTAGGGCAACAATACTGTATCATTAACGTTAAAATAATTCTGAAGTATTATTGTGGATGGAACGCCGTAGCAATTACGTAGCAAGGTTCTACGCCATAATCGCTTTTTTGTTGCTGTAGCATTGTGGCTGTTAGGATGCTACAGCGCAATTGTTGCTTCTTGCTATAGAGTATAACACCCGTATTCATAAACATTACTATGAGAACGCACAGTGCTCAGGGACGCATAGGGTCATTCAAACCAATTCATAGACATTACTTGAGTGAAATGTTCTACTATGCGTTTGTCAAAATCGACGCACAGCTAAAATAGATAAGGAGCTACTTTAGCGAACGCATAGTGTTCGCGCCGCTTTGGTTAAAGGCAAAATTATTTATTAGTTATCTATTTATTATATTTTATTCTTATAATCATTTAACTTTGTCTAGTAAATAATATAAGTAAAACTATACAACAAAATTATCATACATAATAAATTAAAGAAAAATAGTTCTACCTCTTAGCAGTTGCAGTGCTTGCATTTAAATACAAAGGCGAAGTCATTATACTAAACTATATTTTATTTACACCGCACAATACACAAAATATCATAAAACAAATTATTAACACGATAAACTGCAAATTACGGGAATACCAAAGTAAGGTTATGTTTGTTTGTTATTAACAACACAACAAATTGTTAATAACATTGACATTTGTCAAAAACTAGACTGAACTACGCCACATCAAATGGACCAATCAGAGCGCGCAGTTGGACGCATAGCGTTCTTTTAGTTGAGTGTGGCCTAAGTATTGTTTATGAAATGGAAGGCTTGACACGAGGAACGCACAGTGAACTAGCCTCCTTCGCATAGTAATTTGTGCTTACTTAGCTGAGTATGCTTCTTAAATACGGGTGTTAGCTTATCTGCCGTAGAATTAGAGTGATTATTGCTATAGCGTTATTGGGGAAAAATTTTGTATCATTAACGCCCAAAGGATACTTAAACATTATTGCGGATGGTATACCGACGCTTTGTCACAGCTAGGATGTTACTGCTAATAGTAGATTTGTTTCTATTGAGTAGATATGAGTATATATTACTATTGAGTATTTAAATTGTCGTTAAAGGAATGGTCAGAAGATTTATGGCCGATGGCCATCTTGCGTTGTACCATCAATGTGAAAGACATTGAGAATCTAGTAGGAGAGAGGCAAATTCCATTTAATATTTACAGTAAAGAACCTGACCTATAATGACGTCCACAGATAGAGGTTTTTTTAGCAAATGACTCATATTTTCAATTTTAGAACACGTACAATGGTACATTAAAAATAAAAGTTTTAGTAGATTATTTAAAAGCAGTGTTTATGAAAATGGAGAGTAACCAAGTTAAAGCTCTTCCTTTTAACGACAAAAGGAAAACTGATTACGACTCGCAGAACCGCTATGTAATTTTCGCTTTGTTTTTTCTTACTTCAAAGGCTTTGTGTGTTGGCGACAGATCCTAGAAAGAAAGTCAAAGGGGCCGTAAATTACGTGAATAATATATTCCTTACTGACAGTGCCATATATTGAATGACTCAAAGTGTCAACGTAACATATAATATAATATAATATAATATAATGCATTTCATATGAATATGATAATATGAATATCTATAAATGCAGGGTTTCTGGCGATATTGAACTGATAGCGCTAATGTCCAATGTCCTTATATCTCCATAAGTCGGTCGCCAGAACCTTGTCAGTTTTAGTTAAGTGAGCACTTCAAGCAGGTGATGTTGACAATCGGATGAGCTTTCCTGCTACATGACTCTTCTTTTTAATACTTCATTATCTTAATTTTTAATATCCTTTCGTGTGCAATTCTTTATTGGTCCAGATATTGTAGATTTCTGGTAGCTTACGTGTAGTCATTTTTCCTTTAAATAATTTACAGAATTAGGCGTTACTTTGCGGAGTTCCATAATACAAAAGTAATAATAAAATTATTTTGCTATAATCCGACACGACACGCTTTGCAATTTTTTCGTGGAGTCTATTTCCTGATGATGCTTCGGTTGCGGGGCGCAACGATTGTTGAGTTTGTGATAGTGGACGTGTGTAGTGCTTGTGTATTGTGGTGGCACTGGTGGAGGTTTGTGCATGTGTTTTTACAAATCCTGCATGTAACGGGTATGAAAAAACGGATAGTCCACTATACATTTAGCACTATATATATTTTCTATTTACTGTATCGCGGATTATAGCAAAATAATTTTATTATTACTTTTGCATTTTTCTTTTATTGAGAACGACAACTAATAACCTCTATTCACAAGTTTATTTACGGATATAGCTATCTATAGATAATAAAATCTAGTAAAGACGAAACTTGTAATGTAATATTAGAGTTATTTACATAAAAAGTTATTATTAAAACAATTAATACTTTACAGTTAATAAGTACATTTGCGTGATTCTCTTAAAACTGCTGATTAATTATAATATCTAGGTATACGGTTGACTATTTATTGAAGTCTGTATTGAACACGTAAATTTTCTTATCAAAATCTGCTGTTATGTAACTTAATGCTATAGCTAGAACAGCAGTTTTAAAAACTATTAAAGGGACACTGATACAAAAAGCCTACTGTACTATTGAGGATTATATAGATGATAAAAATGCGTGGATATAGCTACTCCTCTAACTTGTACAAGGTTACTTGTATAACCAAAAGTAACTAGTTATAAGAATTTTATTTGAAAAGAGCAACCACCGAGTTTCTTGCTGGCATTTACTTACTGGTAGGAACAGTTTATCGAACCAGCAGTAGATTTTGACGATTCAAAAGTACTTACAAGTTTACTTGAATAAAGAATATTTTGAATTTGAATTTGAATGAATAAAATGCCATCTTATGTCCGGAGAATTCTAATAAATACTTTGTGTTTGTTGCAGATTTTTTTTAAACTTGAAGAGGAATTAATCAACAATTATAACAATGTATCGAGAGAGAGTTACCTAATCCTATTCGAAAAAATTAGACGGATATGACGAATTTCACTTATATAGAATCAACACTAGAAGATTTAAAATGCCAATTGATTTCTGGCACAAGTTGTGCGAATGAAACCGTCTCGATCGGTGTTGAATGTGGTAAATATGGAAATTCAATCGAATACAACTGTGAATTGAATTTGGATACACAAAATGAAACTTCATACACTTGCTTCAAATGCACGAACAATTCTTCAGACTTAAGGAGAAATGAAACTATATGCAACTCTAGATTCAAGTTGAATCTCATGGGAATATTATATGAGAGTGCGATCAAAAATTTATGGTTGAAGATACCAGATTTAAATATATGTGATTGGAATACGTTATTATGTTTCGACTACAATAGGACGGTTTACTTTGACGCTCTCAGTAGTTTTAATGATACTATTTATGAATCTTTTCAGTGTAAATGGGACGTGAGAAATGATACGGAAGATGTGACAAGTGTTCATTATGATTGGAGTTTCTTGTTTGTGATATTTTTCATAGTGGCCGGTGGCGTTGGCAATATTTTAGTGTGTTTAGCCGTATGTTTGGATAAGAGATTGCAAAACGTTACTAATTATTTCCTGTTATCGTTGGCAATCGCTGACTTGCTCGTCAGTCTGTTCGTGATGCCGATGGGAGCTATTCCAGGATTTCTAGGTAAGACAACGTCAACAGCTTATATAGTAGTCTCTACCTTTTATTACCCTACGCTTTATATTTGGCATGAATACACTGTTCATGACCAATCGGCAAAATAAATATTAACGCTATCGAGTGTGCAACAAGGATAGTATAAGTCGGATGAACAATTTAGTAAACAGGTTCCCCAACCGATCTCACAGGCGCTCTAAGAGCGTCCTCAACGACCCCGACGATGCTATTACAGCATCCAACAAGATATACACACAATACACACACACACCGGTGACACTGTAAAAGCCACTAGGGCTAACAGCATAAGATACATTTGAAAAAAAAGTAAACAGTTACCAATAAATACCACCATTAGTTCAGGTATCACAGGTCCTTTAATTAGAGCCTTGTGATATCGCCCGGTCTTACAAACCGGGAGGGGTCGGTATTTGCCATACACTTCGAAATTTGTATAGGTCAAGTCAGCGGTTTATTTAAATTAAAATATGACTTGATGTTTGAATTTTCGTCTAACTTTAAGAGGTGAGATACGTCTTTAAGTTACGAGTATGGAACTATCTCAACATAAAGGATATTTTTTTTGAAGATTTCACAAATATCTATGTTATGATTGTTGCGTATCATTACTACGTAAATACATATAATAAAAATATTACAATATATATTATATTATACTATAATATATTATATTATAATATACGAATATGTCTAATTCGTTTGAGATATAACAAAACAATGTATCGTGACGATATTTATTTTTTGTATGGCATATTTAAAGGATAGCTTACTATCGCATTTTTTACTTCTAAGAAAAGAAGCATGTACGATGCGTTATTTTTTTTTGTGTATAAAAATTAAATATATAAACTTAAGAAAAGCCATGACAGAATTATTTTAATAACTTAAAAGAAACATGCAGTCCAAAATAAATATATTTTGGACTGGCCTGTTGGCGCAGTGGGTAATGACCCTGACTTGAGCTCCGCGGGTCGCGGGTTCGATTCCCGCCGAGGGCCCACATTTTCTATATACAATTTGTTGGTTCTTCGAGCTTGGGCGTATATTTATATTTAAGTATGTATTTAAAATTATATATGTAGTATATCTACCAGTAACCCGTCAACCATAACACAAGTATTAAGTTACTTTGGGGACTTTTATTTAGCCAAAGCTTACAGAATACATAAAATACAGATACAAACAAATTTACCAAAATATTTTATAATATTAAAATTAATTAGACAGCTATTTAGATAGGTACATTATTAATCCCTATTAACTTATATTCGTGTTGTTATTGTTAGCATTTCATGTTAAAGATTAAAATGTGACATTATAATTTTAATCATTATCACAGGAGTTATCGTGAAATGAAAAGTAACACGCGCGAAAATTATTCAATTGCGGATCTCACTGAGATTATACAACTAGGCCGGTGCGCTAGTTTAATTATAAATAAAAATCCATGAATGTGGAGGCAATCTTGACTATTATATATATTAAGTAATATTTTTTTATACAAAAAAACAACTCGTTTGTAGTCAAAGTATAGCACAGATTTTTGCAGAATTTTTAAATAAATTTAAAAGTTAGAACAGTGTAATTGAATGAAGAATATTTTGCTTCAAGTTAAAATTATAAACACGGTACATTAGCGGCGAGAAATGAAAATTTTATTTTCTGCTCCTTCAAAGTTCTCTTGTGGGTAATATTGCATTATACACGCTTCAATTTTTCCGTATATTTTAGATATATTATGCGCATTTTATAATTTATGATTTGCGAAGCAGTTCTTGACCAAAATTTCAATGTTTGGAGCTATTTTAAATTCAGTACCTAAAACCAGCAGAGCATTTTTGCCAATAAGCGATAAAAATGATTTTATATTATGATTTTTGTTGGCGCAATTTTGAGATATCTCAAAATTGCGCTTTTTTTAAAATGAAGAGGCTGTGCATGGTGTTACCTTATAGTGCTAGCTAATATACCATTGGCCAATAAGTAAAGAATACTCTTATCATTATACATAAATTAACATATTGATCACAGTATGATAAAATCTAGTTTTATAAACCTTTATATTACGTTTGACATTTCGGTAGAGTTGAATTCGCAGTTGTTACAAAATAAATGAAGTTCAATGGAGGAAAGAACAAGTGAGGGTAGAGAAAGAAAATATTGGCTGTAGTGCGCCGGAACGATGACGACGCAGCGCTTAGTCAGTTCGTGATCATGGCGGAAGCAACACTGCCGTAACGTCGAACCTACTAAAAAAGTCATTCGATTTTATTGCAATGAGAAATACGGGTTGTATTTTTATGTACAAATAAATGACGTGAAAATTTAACAACAATTCAATACTTGATTTGCTAAAATTTACATTGTTTAGAGTTGTTTGTTCGAAGCAATATAACAGAACTAACTACTTTGCTATAATCCGCACGGGATATAGCAAAGTAGTTAGTTCTGTTATATTGCTTGTAATATGGAATTCCGCAAAGTAACGCCTGCTTCTATAAATCATTTGTTTGTTCGAGATTAGAGCCTATATAACAATTTATAGAATCAGGCGTTACTTTGCGGCGATCCATAATACAAAAGTAATAATAGAATTATTTTGCTATAATCCGCTATAATCGCGATAATATTTATTATCTATCTATACTTATTATAAAACAAAGTCCCAAAAAGCTGTCTGTCTGTATGTAATCAATTTTCTCAATTTTTATACAGTTTTCACCAAAAGATAGTGGAACACTTCAGGATGGTTTAGGTAAATAGTAAAAATCAGTATTAAGTAAATTGTGTTGAAGAGATCGCGCAGTTGTTAAAAAACTTGCTTGCTGGGAGCTTTCGTCGCGTGCGCTGCATAATCCAGCAGAGATATGCTAAAGTTATGTACTAAAGAATTGTAGGTTTATAAAAAATACTAAAAAAAGTCCGCGATAGCATGTCTATCTGTTATAGTTAACTCACAACAACTACTTTTATGTTTAAAATTTGAATTCTAGAAAAAAAGTGACGCGCTGATTTCCACGCGGGCGAAGCCGCTGACACAGCTAGTATTATAAATAGAAAATTAATTCTATCAAAATAATTTTATTATTACTTTTGTAGAACTTATACTCGTATTACGTAAACCAATTAAAATAATTGGTAAAGAGTCTATATCGATCAAATGATCTCGGGTTATCGATGTCAAAACGATATTATAACACATGCCTAAAAATCATCTTCGTTACCCGTTCAAATACTAAAAGACTTTTATCTTGGGACTTGGTAATAGAACGCTTATCACAGGATGGATTATGGATGTGCCCAATGTAGAAAAAAGTCCAAATTTCTTTTAGACGCAGGGCGTAAATTTTATGTACCATCCTTTTCACGAACAAAGATAATAAGTCTAACCTACTTTTGGTTTTACTTGATATTGCTATTATTATTTATTACGTAACAAAAAAATATTTTAGATACCCGTCATACAATTGCCGTCATATAAAAGCCGTGATTGACTTACCGCTAAAACAAGTTTTGGTGAATATAACGCATAAATATATGGGACAGTTACACACTCGTTTAATACAAGTGTTATGGGTGTCAGACAACTGGTAAATAATTATTTAAAATACATAAATAAGCACGGAAGTACCAACAAATTGTTTATAAAAATTTTGCTTCTCGGCGGAATTGTACCCGCGACCAGAGAGACTAAGGCAGGATCATTGACATACTAACGGCCCAGTCAAAATATCCTAGCTTAGTGTAGAACAGTTTTGGATAACTGTATCAATATTTTACATAAATAAATATAATATATGGGACACTTACACACATGGTCGTCCATCCCCAAAGTAAGTAACTTAATACTTGTGTAATGGGTGACGGACAAATGGTAAATATACAACATATATAATTTTAAATTCATAATTAAATACAAATATACACACAGACTTAAAAATTAACAAATTGTTTATAGAAAATATTGGCTCTTGGCGGGAATCGAACCCGCGGCCCGGGACTGACTGGAATTGAAGGCAGGGTCACCCATTGGACCAACGGGCCAGTCAAATCAAGGAAATATGCAAAGCAACTGTACCAAAATGTCCTTTTGATTTAATAGGATTTGATTCCACTTTGTAATGCGCGATTAAAAAAGTATATACAGCCTAAATTTAAACTTAACGTAAATGTATTAGTTCGTTCAATGAAAATTAACAACAATTATTTGGTTATAAGGTTCATTTTCCAATGTTCTGCAGGTTATTGGCCTTTGGGTGTTGTTTGGTGCAACGTGTACGTGACGTGCGACGTGTTAGCGTGCTCCGCGAGCATTATGCACATGTGTTTCATCAGTATCGGAAGGTTAGTGCTCTTTACACTATTTGATTACGTGCTCTATTTTTGGAATCCAACCACATCATTTATTTACTCAGGAAGAAAGGTAAATTAAAGACATGTTTATATCTACTGGACATAGGCTCCTTTCTCCGTTTTTGACGAGAAGGGTTGGAGCGGATTCAATGCGATTTGATAGTTCACACATCCCCAGAATTCTCTCAGAGCTATGCAGGTTTTCTCCCGATGTTTTCCTCCACCGAAAAGCGTGTGATAAATTGCAATTATCAATTAGATACATAAGTGTCTATAGGAAAACTCATTGATGCCTGCCAGGGATTTTAACTCGTGAAAACCTCGAAACTGTCGCACGTATTCACAGCTGGGATTTCACTGCTTTTATTAACACCGGGTAACAAATAACTATTTTACAAAATACGATTGTGTTGATTGACAGACTACAATGTGTTTTTTTAATTATGTAACCAAGTAATAACTAAGCAAAAATATTTGTAATGAGCGAGTAAAATGAGTTTAAATATAAATATATGGGACACTTACGCACACGGTCGTCCATTCCCAAAGTAAGTAACTTAATACTTGTGTTGTGGGTGATTGACTACTGGTAAATATACTACATATATAATTTTAAATACATACTTAAATACAAATATACACCCAGGCTCGAAGAACCAATAAATTGTTATATAGAAAATGTTGGCCCTCGGCGGGAATTAAATCCGCGACCCGCAGAGCTGAAGGCTCACTACCCACTCCGCTAACGGGCCAGTCGCCCGCTGTATATCGCACGCTTAGTGAAGTGACTGATTTCAAAAAAGTTGTTTTGGGCAAAATTGCATTAAAGGGATCTCTGGCGAACTACACCGATGCCTCTCAAGTGCCGTGCACGTCGTGCTCCTCAAAATATAGTACGGAGCTTCTGTCTGTAACATGCTCCATTATCTCTCGGGATCAAAAGGTACAGCCACAGCCCCCACTGTGACCGTTCCCGACCCCACAGGTCCCATCAGTCGGGACTTGTTAATTATTATTAGGGCGGCTTACGCGGCCCCTTCGTCTCCGCCTGCGAGAAGGATCAGCCTTTTCGCGATCGCGCTCAGCAGTCTCCTTCCTGACCATAACGGCTTCACAAAAGGAGACCACAGCTTTCCATGCCCTATCACTATGCATTAAAAGGACCTAGAACTTGGAAGAGCAAGAAAACACTATCTTTTTAATAGTTCGTAGAATGATGTTATAGACAGCATTGAAATGAAGATTACAATGAATCTAACTGAACTAAGCCTAATTTTAAGTTCAGTCAGTAAATACTAAGCGTAGAAAATAGGTCAAAACACTTAACGGGGGACTAACCCTTGCAACATTAAAATAGCACAGATTCGAATCGGGAGGGGTCTGCTACCCTATATAGAAATGAAAACCCAATATTAAAATAAAACTTCTAACACGTGACTGAAAATACTAACAAATTTGGATCAGTAACGACCAGAAAACACAGTATCGTGTCTAAATAAGGCCGATATCAAGACTAACCATACCCCCTCGTTCGCAAGGGCGTAAAAATTACGTCATACGTGGGTTATAAGAATTTTCGTATGGTATATTTAGCTTAACGCCTTCGCCCTAACGACTAAAATGGAACACTGCACGATAAAATACGTCGCGATTTAAATACGCTGTCGTGTGAACAGATACCTGGATACCCATTTGTTTAAATTCGACGTAATTTTTACGCGCGATAAAAATCCTCTCGTGCGAACGAGGGGTTACCTAGATAATGGACATCTAATAGTCAGATCAAGTCTGTGTTCAGAACAAGCCTGTCTTTATTACGGTATGCTCTGCTATTTATAGAAACTATGGTACTTACTCGACGACTTCATTTACATTAACAATTAAGAAATGAATAACTTAATAAAAAAAAATTACATTTGACTATTTCCGATTATCAAGAAAAAATATTCAAAGAAATATAATAAAAAAAATTGTGGTCTTGGGAGTTAAAAAATAATAAGGGGTGTTAATTTTTAAAGAATTTCAAAATTGATGTATTAAAAAGGCGATATATATATTTTATTCTTTATTTTCCTAGAGCAGTCACAAGCAGATTCATCTTATGACGCCAGCTTATCCTTGAAATTTGGGACGCCTTGTGTGTTGTGTACTCACATTAAAACACGTGATGATTTGCAAATATCAGTACACATATGTATTAATACGAAGCTCACAGGTTTCTTCTTGGGATTTCAACTGTTATCTTGGTAAAGGTGACTCATAACCTGTGATAGTCTTATAACAGGACAGACTAAGTCTTCGTAGAGGGTTACAGATTCAATCTCGGGGCAGATAATTTATCAGACGCTTTATGGTGAAGGAAATCATCGTGAGGAACCGCATATCTCTAGGGAATTCCAATCCAATCTTCGGTGGATCCAAGCTTTAAGCGTTAAACTCTATGAGCAGCAGTGGGATAGAGACTCATCACGGTATAACGTAAACAGTACGATATTGTCGGAAACACTCTATTTTATCATAAATACGACACTTAGCATATAATCCAATGCCGCTGTTTGCATAATAGGACGATTATCTCACCCGCGATAATATAATATTTTATTACGAATAATTATTTTCCGTGAAATTTCTCACAGTCCCTACACATTTTCATCACAGCGATCTAATATAATAGATCCCCTTCACGGTAACATCTGGCTTAGTGTACAGAGTAAATTTAGGAATAGAATTCTTTATTAAAACAAATTTTATTATAAAAGTAAAAGTAAAGTAACGGCCTGTTACTATGCCCACTGCTGGTCTGAGGCCTCCTCTCTCCGTTTTTTGGAGAGAAGGATTGGAGCTAAGACCTTCCACGCTGCTCCAATGCGGATTGGTAGGCTACACATATCCCTGGAATTCTCTAGACATATGCAGGTTTATTCACGATATTTTCCTTAACCGAAAAGCGTGTGATAAATTGCAATTATCAATTAGACACATAAGTTTTAATAGAAAAACTCATTGGTGCCTGCCCGGGGTTTGAACCCATGTCGTCTCTAGACAGTCGCACGGTCTTACCACTAGGCTACCACAGCTTTTTAACTTTATTATAATTAACAAGGAAAAAAATGTTTACACCATAAAATTTTACGGGATAGAAAATTGCTACGCAATTTGAGGGAGATAAAAAATTTAAGTATATAAAGTTATGCCTTATTAAAGAAGAAAGGGAGTTAGTGGAATTCAATTAGGATTTAATAACATTTAAACGCCATAGTATATCTCATGTATATCTTCCAATCTAGTCTAAACGTAGGATATTCAAATTCAAAATATTCTTTATTCAAGTAAACTTGTAAACAAGTGCTTTTGAATCGTCAAAATCTACCGCTGGTTCGGAAAGCTGTTCCTACCGAGAAGAGCCAGCAAGAAACTCGTTTGTTTGCTCTTTCAAAAAACTTTTTATAACTAGTTACTTTGGCTATTACTATTTTTTACAGAGTACAAGAGGACGTACGGTCTTGTACGGAGTAGCTAAATCGTCTTTATCATCTATATAATCCTCAATAGTATAGTAGGCTTTTTGTATCAACCTTCCTTTAACAGCGTTTTTTAACTTTACATTTTTTATATTTTTTTTAGTGCTAAAGATAAAATCGTTGCGGGATTTTATTATAGAATTATCATATAAGCCAGGGTAACTGCCACGGCGCCAACAGGCCAGTTGGTTTTTGAATGAATGAATGAATGAATTATTTTTGTCTCTGTTGTATTATTAAGTTCATAATTTTTATGTTTTTGCCGAAATAATTTCTCGGATAATCTTCTCTGACGTTATCGTTGAGCTTTCACAACGTGATTTAAGCTCGAAATTGTTAAATCGCGCCACTAACTGTTGTGTTGGTGATTTGTATGTAAATGATTGTCATTTGGTCTCCTTCCTTAACGGTTATTACTTTAATTGTTCCTTAAAAGCTTGGGGAAGGTGTAGTAGCTTTTCTTAAGGTTAATAGCTATAAAATTTTACCATTAAATAAATAGGAAGAATTAAATTAAGATTAGTAAATAACGAGACTTCTCAAGACCAAATTCTCTTAAAAATAGATTTTTTTTATTTACAACAAATATGTACAAGTTATGTCTATCTTACATTAATTACACGCTAGTACTATACAAATCATGCCCACGTGGAATGGTCGCAAGAATGCGGGCAGCATTTCCGAGTTGAATCGCATAGCTAATTCTTTGCGAAAAAGGAGCCAGCCCTCTTGTCACCCGAAGAGGCAATCAACCGATGTGTTAAAACGGATATTTTTTTTCGTACTTTGACTCCATGGCCCTAGGTCAACTTCAAACGGCACAAATATAAAACTCTCGAAATAACAAATAGTCTTCTACAACTTTTTTCGAATCTGAAATTTTAGAGTTATCTGTAGAGTTACTATAGTATTTCAAACTATGGTAACTCTACAGATAAATGCACAGGAAAATGGACTTTTGAATTTAAAAAATATCTGTTTATTAAATACTTGCTGTGCCTGCGGCTTTAGCTGTGTGGAATACAGTGAAATAGTTGAAATTTCGAACATAAAAGTAGTTCTTGTGAGTTAACCACTAGTGATAGAAATATGCTGTCGCACACTTGTTGTAGTACTTTTGTAGATCTACAATTATCTAGTACATTACTTTAGTGTATCTCTATTAGTTTACGCTGCGCAACGCGACTAGCAGCAGCAGACGTGTTCCCAGCAGGCGTGATTTTTTACAGCGCAGTTATGTTGACCTCTCTAATTCAACACGCATAGAACCGCAACGTGCTATAAACCCAAATCTTCCAGAAAAATTGCTCTAACTTTTAGAAAAAACCGTACAAAAATCCCTTCATTCGTTTTGAGAATATCGATCACATACTTTTGAGACTTTGTTTTACATTAAGTATAGACCGATGCCCGTTAAAAGCCGTAGAATAGACCACTCTCATTTCTTACTGAGGTGTCGTAATATATATCGTACAAACAATATTATTAAAAACTAAATTATAGACAAAGGGCGGCCTTATCACTAAGGTGATCTCTTCCAGGCAACCATTACACTAAGGATCTTAAAACAAAAAGAAACGGATAAGTGCAGCTTAGATTCAATAAATATATAAATGTACATACTAATACACACTAAAATAGTAATAAATAAATATGAAATAGATAGATACTTCAATAAATATTTAATGATCTTTTTTTATTTATTAAATGTTCTTTATATTCAAAATAGAAATATATCTGTAACAAACTTAATGTATAATTTTTTATTAAAGCTGTAATAAAATTATTTTAGAAGATCGTTAACATAAGACCAAGCTTTAAATAAAACGAGCAGAATCGTTAGTCGGGAACTAGAAACCTAGTTTTGAGCGAATTTCTATTTGATAACGGGTTTCTTTAAATAGACATTTGCTGGTACTATAGACGAGGAAAGCTTTAGAATACTATCTCGGGTGAATTCCGTTTCCGTTGCTTTAAATTGGTCGGAAATGTAATTTCTGAATGAATCTCGATTTAGCTTGTAGTTACGCTAATCTCTTTAAGGGTAAGTAAAATAAATTTTGTTATTTGTTAAATTTTAAAATCAGCAAAGATAAAATTCGTATATTTTCTGGGTATTACGATTAGGGATTCGATTCGTTAATAAAAAAATTACATTCATATATACAGACATCATCATCCTCTTGCCCTTATCCCACTCTAAGTGGGGTTGGCACAACATGTTAACATGATCACATGATTTGGCTACGAATTTTACGACCGGCCGCCTGCCTGACGTCAACTTACCTTAGTCGTACTTTACGACCCCTCGGTAAGACAGAGGGTGGTCTATTCTACTCTACCGTATACCACAAGGTGGGTCAACTTACCTTAGTTGCCTTTTACGACACCTCGGTATGAAATGAGGGTGGTCTATTAGATAGAAATCACGCCTTTATATACATATATATTTATATTACTCTCTCTTTTTTTACTCTCTTAAGGATTGCAATTCATAAAAGGATTAACTAGATATTGTATTATTTCTGAAAGTAAAGTAATGGTAATGTCATCATATTCCAGTTGGATTTAAAGTTTTTATACAGCTTTCATATTACCTCTGTGTATAAGCATTTATTGCACCAAATTTCATCGATATTCGTTCAGCGGATTGGCCCTGAAAACGACTGATTTTTGATTTCAAACAGACAGACAGACAGACAGACTTTCGCATTTATAATATTAGTAAGGAAGTAAGGAATTAAGGATATGTAGTTAATAATAATAAATTATTATAAAGGCAATTCTTGGGTTTGGTCAAATGAAATAATTTTATCTTATTTTAAGGCCCTGCTTGTACTGTCAGGCGATGTAGCGTTAAGCTTTGATGGTGTTTGGGAAAAGTTAATTAAGAGATCCGAGAGTAAGAGAATTGCCAAAGTTAAATGTGAAGCCACTTTAAATAGAGAAAGAAGGAGAAAGAGAAGAAGAAATAGAAGGAGAGAGAGTAATGATAATGGATATAATACAATTTCAGTGCAGCAACTACCGAGTTGCTTAGTGTAGTGTACTACTAAAGTTAATAAAAACTGATGACTAATATCGGCTCGCTGCTACGCAATACAGACGGACAGATACGAACATATATCATTATACTTACATATATCATATTGTATCAATACACTAGACTTAGCAACCGCCGAGTTTCTTGCTGGCTTGCTGGTGGGGACAGCTTTCCGAACCAGCGGTAGAGTTGACGATTCAAAAGCACTTATTTACAATTACATGATTAATATCTTGAATTTGAATATTTTTGAATGTGGCCAAAGTTCTTTTGCGTGTAAGTTTTGAACAACTTCTTTTGCGTGTAAGTTTTCAACTTAAAATACACCCCATAATAATTTAAATGTTTCCCTATACTAATATTATAAAAAAAAGGATTTGCAATTTTTTGTTGAGATAGTTAAAAGGCTCAAGTCGCTCGAGTTCTCGCAAACAAAGTCACAGTCAGAAACTAGTAAGGATATAAATCATCCGATCATAAAATATGTACCGACAAGATAAAGCATAATATTCTATGTTATTGCGGATTTGGTGTCTGCGTTTAACCGTAAAATGTACAACGACGTCTGCGGAATATTGAGATGAAGTTACTGTAGCTAATTCTTACTTTTGTTCGTAACTGTCTCGGTTAGTTAATATGACATAAAATTTTTACTATAGACGTGACCTTCAGAATATTAAAAATTAAAAGCTTTATTTACTAGTTGATACACCGCTCTTTGTCCGGTTTATACTTTTAAGTGATCGTTGTTTAAAGTCAACAGAGTTCAAACACAAAAGTTGGCGTTTTCGTTCTTGAATCGAAAAGAAAATAGCTCATAGCATACATACATTCTCCTGCCCTTATCACTCTAAGTGGGGTCGGCACAACATGTTACAAACATGTTGTCATATGATTTAGCTACGTATTTTACGACCGACTGCCTGCCTGACGTCAACTTACCTTAGACACCTTGGTAAGAAATGAGGTTGGTCTATTTGATGCAACCGGATACCACACGGCATAGCTCATAACATAATACAACATAAAAAAATTTACGAACACTGTAGTATTCAAATCTATTGTATTGATATTGACTAATGTTGTATGAATATAGCACAGGCTTAACTCACTAATAAGTAACAACATGTCACGACACGACTACTCTCACCAAAAGCTCTCGTGTTTCTGACGTGTGTGCGTTTGAGAGAGTGTAATGTTTCCTTTTTACATTAGTATTAGTCTGAGTTAGAGTCAGTTTATTCACGTATGTATTACATGTATGTGTCTTGTATTTAAATATATAAGGTAAGATACACACATCTCAACCCGGATACACTACAAACACTAAGGTTGAGTAAAGTCGCTGGTAAAAGATGTAACAAATAATTTATAATGAAAAAAAAGTAATGATTATATATTTAAATAAAGATTTAACGATTTCTTCGTGAAACGGAGTGTAAATCTTGCAGCAGTAGCCAAGCGGTTATTATTTAAATAGATAAACCTGAACGAGCAACTTTCCTTTTAGAATTTTTTGTCTTTAGACCTACCATCAACTTTTAGAAAACGATTCAATTGCAATGCAATTCAAAGTCGCTACCTCAACTGAATCACTTTCTTTTCGTACTATGAAGTGTTTTTAACTGAGTTGCATTTGAATCGCACACCTACTATATAAATAAGAATGAATGAAATACGTATGCGATTCAATTTAGGATTTGATTCGGCAACAACTTAAACTGTGCCTCTTTAACACGTCATGGTGTGAAAAAGCCAATCAATTCAGTTTAGGTCTTCAATTGAGTCGCAATAAGAGTTCATAGTAAGCCTGCTGTTCTCAATCTTATGTAACATTGACAAGGTAATCTGTGCCAATGCAGCACGCCTGAAAGCCATTCATTGAAAATTAAATTGAACTTTTCTTTTCCAAAGCTGCCTGAATACTTCCATCGGGTTTAAACGCCGTCATCTTGTACACTGTTTGTTTAAAAGCGTAACCTGTTTTTTTTTAACTTTTTTGCCATAGAATAGGGTATCCAGAGAATTGGTAATTCATTCAATGATCAAACCGTTTCCGTTCAAAAGCAGGCGCCTATTTACCCGTTATACCACTTTACCTATAAAAATACCACGCTCTATCGCAATCGTATTGTACGCGTTAGATAAATGGGGAATGTGTAAAGAATATTTACTTTGCTACTACACGGATATGTTGAGATGTATTTGTAATAGAAAACTCCTTAAAGTTTGCTTTGTTCAATCTCTTTCGAAACAGTATATTCTGTTTATTAGATCAGGGTCTTCGTTTAATTCTATTCCATAAGATTTCAATCAATTTTTAGAGACCAAGGAATGTTTTGTTTGTAATATCTTTATTGCACAAATTGTAATCAATATAGAAAATGAATAAAAAACCAACATAATGTTCAGAGGCGGGCTTATTCCGGAATCGAAATCTCTTCCAGTCAAGCGTTTCCTAAATTAAAAAAAGTAAATATTAAGAAAAAATAATTATTATTATTAAATATAAAATAGAGAGATATAATATTATAACAAATATAATAATATAATCATCATCATCATCCTCCTGCCCTTATTCCACTCTAAGTGGGGTCGGCACAACATGTTAAAAACATGTTGTCGTATGATTTGGCTACGTATTCTAAGACCGGCCGCCTGCCTGACGTCAACTTACCTTAGTCGCCTTTTACGACACCTCGGTAAGAAAGGAGGGTGGTCTATTCTATTCTGCCGGATACCACACGGCGAAAATATAATATAATAATATATACAATAAAAAGTATTTATAATAACATGTAAATATCACTTGTTAGCATTTAATTGGTACTATGAGTATTTGTTTATCATATTGTTTAAAAAATTGTTTGTCTGTTTCTTATCTTGTAAATTTTTGTTTAGTAAAGTTGTGTGTATCTTTATTAAAATTAAAGTTAGTCTTACTCAGTGTAATTTATACTTTAATTCAGTATTTCAGTATAATATTATATATTATATTTTGGATTATTTAGGATGTAAGAAAAAAATCTAGTCTTTTTGTTTAACAAAACCTAAATGTTTATCAGAACAAAATAAGTTCTGTAATTTAACAAAATTTAAAGATCCACTGTGGATTTCATTCATTTGAGTTTTCTCATTTAGAACATTTGTTCAAAAATTAAAGACATTTGCAAGTAAAGTTGTGTAAACGAAGATATAAAATCTCATCTTTAGAGTTTAAGGTAATTGTTCGTTGAGCTTTAATCGTACTTTTAGTCTACTTGTGTAATGAGGGGAATCAAGGGGAATCAATAGTATTTAAAGTTACAGAACGCGTTATACTGGGGATTATAACGCGGCTGATTAATTCGACGTTATAAGAAAACGTGTTGTCAGATATACTCATTATTCAGGTATAGCGCGCTTGTAGGACGCTCGTTAAAAGGGGTTTAAATGGAATATTAATATAAAACTATGTTATGAAAATATTTGCGTTTAAAAAAATGGCTGCAAATGAAATATTTTATTTAAAGAGAAAATTTATAAAAGTAAAATTACTGCACCTTTCTGTGTAAATATAAATGCGTAACTAATGCTCTTAACACCTTAGGCGCCATGGGTATCTTTTTGTCACACAGTGTCTAGGACACTGTGTATTCAAAAGTATACACATTTTTGTATTTAGTAAACGCGCCGTGTATCCTTCAGGAACACGTTTTCTATACATTTATTATACCAAAATGAAAGCCCTGCCCTGGCGCATTTTTCCGATGTACCTGTGTATCTTTTCAGATACACATGGCCTGGGAGGTATGAATTTCAAATGTACTATTTCCCAAGCCACGTGTATCTAAATGTCACACGGATAAAAATCCAAAGAAAAAAGGGGAAAAATGTGGGTGAAAAACAATATATGATATATTATGTAGTTTTAAACACATTCCAACAAAAAAAATGTGTTTTTTTAAACTCGCTGAGGGTGTTAAGGTCAATGAAATAATTAAATATAATTTTGTAACACGTGGACCATGGGAAATACCCGCGTTATATGGGGGAAAAGATGCGTTATACGAAGGACTGACATTGCGTAAATTAAAAATATGTTGGAAGAGTACCGCGTTATCAGGGAATTACTGTAATTCTTAGTTCTATATCCGCCTAGTACGTTCTGCCTGAAAAAGTAGCATATATAAATTAATCTCCACTATCTCAAGACTATATATCCTTATTAAGAATCACATTGACCGTGAAAGGAAAAATAATGTGGTTATTGTCTGTCACTTAATAAAATAAATAAATAAATAAATATATGTGATACTTATACACACGGTCGTCCATCCCCAAAGTAAGTAATTTAATACTTGTGTTATACAGCCAGGCTCGAAGAACCAATAAATTCTGTATAATAAATGTTGAAATGAATCGAACCCGCGACCCGCGGAGCTGAAGGCAGGGTCACTACCCAATGCGCCAACGGGCCAGTCACTTATGAGTTACGAGTTACCTTCTCACCTATCTGTAATGTATAGTAGTTAAAGCAATATATAACAAACTCTCCCAAGCCGTGCCCATAACCTTTTTTTCCTCTACCAAAAATAAAGATATAACATTTATTAAAAAACTATGCAACAGAATCGCAACTACGCCGTGACTAGAATTAAGTAATAGTAGCAGTCGTATGAACTATAACAAAATTGATTCTAATGCTATAGACATAAAGCTTATTTTTGCACAAAGAAAATTCTTCTTCAATATAAGGGTATGTCAGGACTAAATTATAAAACGCGATATTTTTATTCAATAGAATATACAAGCTGGTACACCCAATAAAATATAATTATTCATTCCATGATTATATTGTATGTCTATCTTTTATTTATCACAGTTATTTGTTATTTTAAATAAATAAATTATATAAAACACACATATATAATTTCGAAATTATGATACTGTTAATTTTTATGTTCTTATACTATTTATAGTTATGTAATGCAAACCTCGATAATTATTGTACTTTTTGTATTATAAACTAGAATATACTGGCGACATATAAAATATGTATGTTAAATCTGTACGTAATTAAATGATTAACCGAGTACTGAGAAGGCTTTGTCTAAAATTTAAAGATCTATCAAATGTGAAATTTATGGGCTGTTTCTAGAACCATTAATACATAATTTAGTTCATAGAGTATTAAATATATCGCACGCTTAGTATTAAAGTGTAAGTAAAATTAGTTTTGTGGCAAACACTAGCTTTTTCAATAGTTCGTAATGTGATGTCATAGATGGCATTGAAATAAAGATAACGATGTACTTAACTCAATCAAGCTTAATTTTGATTTCGGTTAGTTTAATACTTATATGCGACATATATTACTCGACATTACTCGTATACTCTCTTACATGTCATTTTTTATGTGGTTCCGAAAATTGATATTGTTACGAGCAATCGAAAAGAATTCGTAAAGCATATGTCAAAGAGATCAAATTGGATTGACGCTAATTCTCTGGAACATTCACTTTGTTTACGACTCGCGAACAGTCTCGAACATTCCTAAAATACACCAAAATTATATAAGTTCACCGATGTTTAAGCTGTTATTCTGGTTATATTATACGTTACATAAATTTGCAGTGGTGTGGGCAATACTTTAACAAATTTTCGTAATATATATTCTACACACGATGGATAGTATTTCTAACTTTCTGCGTAAAACTTACAAGAGTATCCCTATATGATTTGTTGCGTTAACTAACCTGAACTGCACTTATAGTAGCTGATTAAGTTAAATTTACTATATATAACATATCAGTCCGATGTTGAGTAAAGTAGTTAGGTAAGTTAGTAGCATCTAATCGGTTTAGATAGACTTGGTCTGTTCGAAAACCTGGTCTGGTAGAAAAATCAACAACTCTTAGTAAAAGTAGCGGCCTGTTACAATCCCACTACTGGGAATAGGCCTTCTCTCTCCGTTTCTGGAGAGAAGGGTTGGAGCTAAGACCTACCACGCTGCTCCAATGTGGATTGGTAGGTTACAAATATCTCCAGAATTGTCTAGAAAATATGCAGGCTTCCTCACGATGTTTTCTTTCACCGAAAAGCGTGTGATTAATTGCAATTATCAATTAGACACATGAGTTTAAATAGAAAAATTTATTGGTGCCTACCCGGGTCTGAACTCCCTCCTAGAACTTCCCCTCTAGAGAGTCGCACGGTCTCACCGCTGGGCTATCACAGCCTAACAACAACTCTTAGTGATAGAACAAAAATATTGAATACGCATATTTTTAGTAAAAAAAAGTTTCATTGCGTGTTGTTTTTACCTTAATAATTTTAATAATTAGCAATTATTTAGTATGTATTATTATAAGAATGTAACATTATATGAACTGCTCGTAAACCTAATAAAGAAAAAAAAATATCTGTCTGTTTATTATGCCATGTGGTATCTGGCTGAGTAGAATATACCACCCTCATTTCTTACCGAGGTGTCGTAAAAGGCGACTAAGGTAAGTAGACCCGCCGTGTGGTATCCGGATGAGTAGAATAAACTACCCTCTTTCTTACCGAGGGGTTGTCAAATATGACTATGGTAAGTTGACGTCAGGCAGGCGGCCGGTCGTAAAATACGCAGCCAAATCATGTGACAACATGTTTGTAAGATGTGTCGATCCCACTTAGAGTGAAATAAGGGCAGGAAGATGATGATATCTGTCTGATTAATAATTATATAACTTCAAATTGCCTTCGAACTGCGCCTAAGAATTTTTATCGATCACTTGATTTAGTGTCCGATCTCTGGGACAGTTTGGACATTAATCACATAACTTCATCGCTGACTCAGAAATGGCTATCTGCGTTGAAATTATTGTTTACTTGACTTTATATACGACTAGCTGTGCCCATGGTTTCACCCGCGTCAAAATCATTGCGTTTAAAGGTTTTTGCCATGTAAATGGCGAACACGCTGGAATTCTAGGCAATATAGTGCATATGTTTCTATACAACCTCCTGTATTTTTCAGTCTCATCAAAATCGTTTAAGCCGTTTCAGAGAACGTACTGTTACTTAAACCTTCCTCAAAAATTGCACGATCATTTAGTAGAAACAGTATAAAAATCCGTTCAGTAGATTTTGAGTAAATCGATGACATACAGACAGACAGCTTTCGGGGGCTTTGTTTTATAATATGTAAAGATTTATGAAGAATTCTGAATTGTAAACTGTAACTGTAAAAATGTCTAAACATTCTAGATACGTTATTTATTTTAGTTTTTTTTTATATATTTACACACCCCGTTGTCCGTTTCTAAAGTAAGAAGCTTAATACTTGTGTTACACAAATGTACTGAAAATATTATTTTGTATATAGTCCGGTATAAAAGAAAATATATATCATGGTACAAAAACAGCAATACATTAACAATTAAAGTCTAAACAATTGTTTCGCCCCGGAACCGAAGCATCATTAAGAAATAGATTCCAAGACAAAATCCCAATAAAACAACATAAATACTCCAAAAAATATCAAGATTCTAGCAAAAAGACCTAATTTAACAAATATATTCTAATTCTGTATCTTTGATCTTATATTAATCGGTGGACCATGAAAAAGCTTCTAAATTAAGTTGATCTCCGAAGGGATGGTCACTCAATTAAATGAATTGGGTATATGGGTATAAATTACTGAATGGGTATAAATCTATACCTATTATAAATCAGTCTCCAAAACCTATCAGTCTGTAAGTGATTGATTTTCTCAAAATCTACTGAACGTATTTTTGTACGGTTTTTACTAAAAAGATAGTGCAATTCTTCCAGAAGGTTTAAATTTAATTGTGTTGAAGAGGTCCCGCGATTCACTAAAGCGATGTACTAGAGAATTGTAGCTCCACAAAAATACTCCAAAAAAGTCTGCAAGAGCATGTCTCTATCTCTTATGGTTAACTCACAATAACACCTTTATGTTCAAAATTTCAATTCAGAAACAATTTTGTGATACATTGATTTCTACGCTGCCGCTGACTGGTTGTCACTAGAATATTTATGAATTCTTGGATTACCCAGGTTTGGTTATAACTATATAAATTAAATCTCTTAATTGAATGATTAAAAGGAATATTAATTAATGATATGAAGCGTTAGATTACGGAGTTCTATTTACACAAGGAATAATGAATTCTTTTGACATAATGTGGTTAGAGAAAATCTATTAAATGTAGAGTGAAACGGATTACAATATGTTTTCATACTTTATGTATGCGGGATTAGTAAAACGCATGCTTTACAAAAAAACTACCATTACATTAGCACTGCACACATTCATTAGCACAATCTCAACAATGTTATGTCACGTAAAGGAAGCATCATAAGAAGATTGACTCTACAACTACAACTTAATACAATCTTCAGATAATACGCAAAAAAGAGAGATAGGTAGCCATTGGCTTTTTATTTTTTTGCGTTGGACACAATTCGGGCTGGCTCTTCTAGTCTAGTAAAATAACTCTTTGGTTATATTATTTAAAACACTGCTAGAGCGCTCCCGGCAATGTCCGCCGGACTCTCCTCCCAACGTATATTTGACGGCTGTCGTGACGATCGGCGGCTATTACAAATTTAGCATGGCAAAATTTTATTAAAAAATATACATACAACAACTTTCGAATATTCATTCCGAAAACCATATACCATGAAAAACAAATATTTTAACTGATATACTTTCATTAATATACTGTCACTTACACAGTATATAACTCTATCAATATATATGTATGCTTGAGACCGTTCCGAAAATTGTTCGAAGCAATAAATATCAATTAAGCACGCAATTTATAATAATAAATTCATGTCTTTTTGGGGTCAAAAAACGTGTCTTTATGGTACCAGCTTTAATAAGTCTCTGACTTTATGAAATTCGGCCATAACTGAATTTATAAAGTACGGAGCACGTAGTTATTATAGTAGTTTATGATACTGTTGCATAATAAGGGTTCTTATAACACGAGTGTGGTTTAAAAGAACGAGCCGCAGGCGAGTTTTTTTATAGTGTCATACGAGTGTTATAAGACCGAGTTATGTACAGTATCATACACTACTTTATCTACTCTCATATTATAATACGTAAAACAATATTGCAAATAAAACGCTGAATATAACAAAAAAAAATTTTTTCTTGTAATAAGTCGTACGGTCATGTTTGACGCAGCTTTCAGAATATCTGGTGGTTTACAATCACTACTATCCCCGCTCACAGAGATGTTTTTACACAAGAACTTATTTTTTTTCAAACAAAACTAAACTTCGTTTAAATATTGAAAATATTTTTTAATGTCATATATAGGCGCCAAGGCGCAAACATGGGTTGCGCATACGTGTTGCGTCGCCGCGAACCCATTCATTAAAACCTTTTTTTTTAAGGTAGAGGTTCAACCTCCTTGGTCCAACTGGAAGTTGTATAGGTGTATCGTTATGATTAAAAAGTTACATTATGATACAGGTGTCCATACAAGACCTGTATCGTAATGAAACTTTTTAATTTTTTATTTTTGGCCTGTACGTAATGTCTGTCATAAGAATTTTGTTTTCAGTTTTATAATCTTTGTATTATAGTATCAGAATAGATAAAAATGTTAATAGAGATTATAGGGTGATGCGGGTTAAAGTTTGTTACCATTACTTTTCATTACCACTTGTCTTATTCAGCTTACTTGTTAATTATCCCAATGTCTTTTGTCCCGACAAAAAAGACCCGTTTAATGATGGATCTACAACTTCTAGTTCAGAACTTTGATCTGTCGACCGTTGTTTTTCTTAAAAGAACATTCAATATCTGTCAATGGTAACAAAGGCATTGTTCTCTTGAAAATTATTTACTCTGGTACACAATTACTTTTATTTATTTTGTTAAGTGTTATGTCATTTATATGACTGCTTTTGCGTGATATTATTTATTAAAAAAAAATTAAATTATCAATTATCTATTAATTGCGGGCTCAAATCCCGGACAAGTACCAATAAGTTTTATATAAAAACTTATATGGCGAGAGGAAATCTGAATATTTCTGGAATATGTATAACCAAATCGCTTTAGAGCAGCATGATGGATCTAAGCTCCAAAAGGAAGTAAGAGATCCTTAATCAGCAGTGAAATAATTTATAGAATTAGGCTTTACTTTGCGGAGATCCATAATAGAAAAGTAATAATAAAATAATTCGACTATAATCCGCGATAAAGTAAATAGAAAATATATATCATCATCATCATTCTCCTGCCCTTACCCCACTCTAAGTGGGGTCGGCACAACATGTTACAAACATGTTTTCACATGATTTGGCTACGTATTTTACGACCGAACGCCTGCCTAACGTCAACTTACCTTAGTCGCCTTTTACGACACCTCGGTAAGAAACGAGGGTGGTCTATTCTATGCAGCCGGATACCACACGGCACTAAATAGACAATATATATATATATATATATATATATATATATAATGCTAAATGTATAGTGGACTATCCGTTTTTTCCATACATGCAGGATTTGTATAAACACATGCACAAACCTCCACCACCGCCACCACAATACACAAGCACTACACACGTTCACTATCACGAATTCAACAATTGCGGGGCGAAACGATTGTTTTATCGGGTATGGAAAAAACGGACAGTCCACTATACATTTAGCATTATATATATTTCCTATTTACTTTATCGCGGATTAAAGCAAAATTATTTTATTATTACTTTTGCAGCAGTGAGATAGTAATTTTACATTACTATCTATTAACACCCCAAGGCCGTGTGGTATCTTGCAGAATAGAATAGGCCACCCTCATTTCTTACCGAGGTGTCGAGATTTAAGTTAATAGTACATAACATTTTTATGTTAATTATTTTTAGAAGATTGCGTAGTTAATAAAAAACTCGCTTGGTGGGAGCTTCAGTCGCGTGCGCCGCGTAATCCAACAGAGAATTGTAGATCTACAAAAATATTCAAAATTTCAATTTAATACACTTATTTACAAGCGGGCATAGTCGCTGGCACATCTATTTTTTATAAAAGTAAAGTAAAGTAGCGGCCTGTTACAATCCCACTGCTGGGTATAGGCCTCTTCTCTCCGTTTCTGGAGAGAAGGGTTGGAGCTAAGACCTACCACGCTGCTCCAATGCGGATTGGTAGGTTACACATATCTCCAGAATTCTCTAGAGATATGCAGGTTTCCTCACGATATTTTCCTTCACAGAAAAGCGTGTGATAAATTGCAATTATCAATTAGACACATGAGTTTTAATAGAAAAACTTATTGGTGCCTGCCCGGGTTTGAACTCGAGTTCCCCTCGAAAGAGTCGCACGGTCACACCGCTGGGCTATCACAGCTCTATTTTTTATATAAAGACATAAATCTACAATACATGCGTAAATATCCTTACACTGTCTCAAGCGCACTACGTCAGTAACACCAGAACCGTGGGCGAGAGTGGAAGTATGATGTAACATACCGTTAATACTACTTTGAGTCTGTGCTAAGCTTATACAATGCACGACATAAAATATAAATATGATTAAGTTAATTTTAATTTCGCAGATACCTGGGTATCCGAAATCCATTAAAGAGCCGTCACCATTCTACGAAGAGGGTAGTCCTTATAAAGATAGCACTGGTATGGCTTTTGAGCATGTTCGTCTCAAGCTCCATCACAGTTTTGGGTAAGTAATTAAACATTTTGGTTTCAATCTATAGAAATTACCTTGAAAAACTTCATATCACAAAATAACATTATTAAAGTATCTATAAATATTTACGAGTTATTCGTAGCCATCATAATTGTTGCTAAAATTAGAACCGCTAGTGTTGTAACAATTTCGTTGAATCGAGATGAAAGAAGTAACAAAGGCACAATCGATTTGAGTGTCTCTAAGATCAAAGACTACTTTTTCTTGTATTGCGAAAATAGTTTTTACGCTTTTGATCCACAACTATGTTACCTGATTGCTTTTTTCATGATTGACATTTTGCATCTTAATGCCATTTGAAATTTGAGTCATCGTTTCCAAAAGACAGCGCAGAAGCTATTTCGAAGTGTGGTAATTTTTGAATGAAAAACGTTTCAGTTTGCATGTTCAAACGTTTGGTTACTAAAGTATCCAGTAACATCGGAGTAGATTCGGATGAAATTAAGATCAGATATAGTTTACGATTTGAATTAACATCTAAAACGATTTTATTTCGATAGTACTTACGAACATGTTAGGAAAAAAACACTGTCAAAAACATGTGATTATCACCTAAGTTCCACGGGTTTAACGTTACAATATACGTAACGTTTAATTTCAATGTATTATTCATTAAATATCAATTTATTATTCAATAAATTCCAATTTATTACTCAATAAATTCCAATTTATTATTCAAGAAAATCCAATAGTACATTTTAAACTTTCGCGATTCATACTTATTAATGAGTAAAATACGGTTCCCATCGCGACTAAAACCTTACACAAAGGTAACTCGATTTAGTCGCGATGTGATCCGTATTTTTAGATATTAACAAGAAAAAAACAAGTCATTCCATTATTCGATAAATACCAATTTATTATTGTTGAAATAAATGAGGGATATATATTTTTTAAAGGGCTTTTTATTTAACACGTTTCCAAAGTATGTTAACAGATGACAATTGACAGATTGAAAGAATACGGAACTAACTACAGATTAGCTAGGACTAATTTTTATTACAATAATGATTAATTAAATTCAAGTTTATTATTGAATAAATTCCAATTCATTATTGAATAAATTCCACATCATTATTCATTGAATTCCAATCATATTATCTATGTTCACCGGGACTTAATTTGACATCATGAGTTAATAAAGATCAAATCCTAGACGCGAATCTCTAAATGTCAATAGGCTTAGATATCGCTTTGTGTAGTGAAATGGTTATGTCATTTCCAACAAGTACGCTTTACACCGAGCATGAAGGACTTTGACTTTGACAGCACTTAGCTTACGTCAAACAACACGTAACTAGATAGGCACTCAATGCTCAGAGAGCATTTAGCAATGAGATTCTCCACTGAGTACTGAACGCAGAGATCGCATACATATTAGTAGAGTCAACTAAATATAAAATATTAATAATAACTATAAATCTTATCGAGGCTTACAGTAAAATATACTTTAGTATTATATTATACTCCACAAAAAAGTAACAGTCTGTTACTATCCCACTGCTGGGCATAGGCTCGCTCTCTGCGTTTTAGGAGAGAAAGGTTAAAGCTAAAACCTACCACGCTGCTCCAATGTCGATTGGTAGATTACACATATCCCTAGAATTCTCCAGAAATATGCATATTACATAGATGATAAACATGCGTGAATATAGTTACTCCTCTACCCTGTAAAAGTAGCGGCATGTTACAATCCCACTGCGGGGAATAGGCCTACTCTCTCCGTTTCTGAAAAGAAGGGTTGGAGCTAAGACCTACCACGGTGCTCCAATGCGAATTGGTAGGTTGTAACCGATGCATATCTCCAGTATCTCTAGAGATATGCAGGTTTTCTCACGATGTTTTCCTTCACCGAAAAGCGTTCGATTAATTGAAATCATCAATTAGACACATAAGTTATAACTGAAAAACTCACTGGGGTTTGAACTGGTGACCCCTTCGAAGGAGCTGCACGATCTCACCGCTACCATACCATAAACATATTAATACAATTGAAATTTTCGCTGCTTAAATGATTTCGAAAATAAAAGAAGAACAGTAACAAGGGTGGCTTTTTAAAAAATAATAGTGTAAGCGCGGTTAAATTGAGAAGCTCTCTGTGGAAATGATAAATGATAGTAAACATTTTAAGGAAAACGAGTCCTCCCACGACACCCGGTTACAATTCTTATCAAGCGCGCCAGCTCTTAGCAGCATTAACGTCAGACTCCCGCAGTAAATCAAAGGAGTAACGACAAGATTTACGGGTGAAATCAGTCATAACGAGGACCAGAATTCGATTCGATATGAAATCTCTGAGAACGAATTCAAATTCAAATTCAAAATATTCTTTATTAAAGTAAACTTGTAAACAAGTGCTTTTGAATCGTCAACTTTACTGCTGGTTCGGAAAGCTGTTCCTGCCGAGAAGAGCCAGCAAGAAACTCAGCGGTTGCTCTTTTTAAAATATAAATCTTATAACTAGTTTCATTTAGTAATTACTATCTTGTACAGGGCAGAGGTGTCGCTATATCCACGCATTTTTATCATCTATATAATCCTCAATAGTATCAGCCTCCCTTTAACAGCACTTTTAAACTGCTGTAGTGGCGAAGATAAAATCGATTGCGGGATTTTATTATAGAATCTTATACCCAAACCCACAAATGACTTATTTACTTTTGCAAGGCGCAAAGCAGGAACCGCAAGCTTATGTCGGTAACACTATATTATATACATCACGAATCCTTTTATAATTATATATTCTTATGCACAAGCATCTGATTGCTAAAAATATACTGTGAAGCCAAAGTAAGAAAACCTATTTCCTTAAACCTCTCTCGCAGGGAATCACGCGGTCTTAAATTGTAAATGCCACGTATGGCTCTTTTTTGTATTACAACAATTCTATCAATATCCGCGCATTTACCCCATAACAATATTCAATAAGACATAATGCTATGGAAGTAAGCAAAATATTAAAATTTTGTCGAATAATATCTTCCTCTTGGTTACATTATCAATGCGAATTTATGTTAAAGGTATATAAATATAGCCCTAAATATAAATAATAATAGCCCTTATGTCAGTCTAAGTGGGGTATGCATAACATGTTTTAAAGATGTTATATGATTTGGCTAGTTATTTTACGACCGGCCGATTGACTGACGTCAACTTACCGTAGTTACCTTTAACGACACCTCGGCAAGAAATGAGGGTGGTCTATTCTACTCAGCCGGATAGCACACGGCGGTACTCCGTACTTCAAGTCCAAAAACAAAATTAAAAGAATAGTTAATAAGCCAGCTGTCACTTATTTTTGAATTTAAATTTAATAAGAGAAGAATAGTAAGGATTTTGTCACATACTAAGGAAGCTTAAAACATATTCGTGTACCACCTACATGAATCCGGATAACCGCTAAGTAATAACTTCGCGTAACAAAAATTGCTTATTTTCCTCGTGGAAAAACTGCTTATATATCTCGTTCATTTTCCCAAATGGGATCCCGAACCGCCTGAAGGTTTGCGACACCTGAGCACATTTATTTAGTGTCATGTGTATGTAATTTATTTCAGACCTAAAAGACAAAGCAACATAGAATAAAAAGCCATGATAGCACAATGGTGGTGAGTGAGTTACCAGGGTTGTAGTAAAAGTAAAGTAAAGTAACAGCCTGTTATTATGCCCACTGCTGGGCTAAGGCCTCCTCTCTCCGTTTTTGGAGAGAAAGATTGGAGCTAAGACCTACCACGCTGCTCCAATGCGGATTGGTAGGTTACACATATCCCTAGATTCTCTAGAGATATGCAGGTTTCCTCACGATGTTTTCTTTCACCGAAAAGCGTGTGATAAATTGCAATTATCAATTAGACACATAAGTTTTAATAGAAAAACTCATTGGTGCCTGCCCGGGGTTTGAACCTATGTCGTCTCTAGAGAGTCGCACGGTCTTACCGCTAGGCTATCACTGCTTCACCAGGGTTGAGTGGGTTTTAAATCTAGCCAGGTGCACATAATAATAATAATTTATTTAAATTTTCAACAAAAAAAATATTCTTAAAAATATGCCAGTATCAAATACCTTATTAAATTAGTACATAACTTCAATTTATAAAGCATTGTATTGTATTGCATTATATCCCTGTGAATCCATTGAGTTTTCATAAGAAAGAAAACGTCTTAAAGAAACTTGTATAACTCTGACAAATATCTAAAATATGGGTAACCTGCCAACCTGTATTTAAAAAGCGTGGCGGATTTAAGCGCCAATCCTTCTTTCTTAAAGGAGAGCATTTGTCCGGAAACGTTAAATACTAACAGGCTGCTTCCGTAAAAGCCTAAAATCGTAAAGCTGAAATAAACTTTTGAAAGTTTAATTTCAAAAGTAATAATAAAATTATTTTGCTATAATCCGAATGAGAAATGACGACGAATGAAAAGATTGGAGCTAAGACCTACCACGCTGCTCCAATGCGGATTGGTAGGTTACACATATCCCTAGAATTCTCTAGAGATATGCAGGTTTCCTCACGATGTATTCCTTCACCAAAAAGTGTGTGATGAATTGAAATTATCAATTAGACACATTAAGTTTTTAATAGAAAAACTCATTGGTGCCCGGGGTTTGAACCCATTATAGTCTAGAGAGAGAGAGTTGCAAGATCTCACCACTGAGCTAGCACAACTCTTGCTGGTAAAGCTTGTAGGAAATAAAAAGTATGTCAAAACTCTCTTGAATAACAATGTGAGATTCTTACCTGTAGTTTATAGAATTAGGCGTTACTTTGCGGAGATCCATAATACAAAAGTAATAATAAAATTATTTTGCTATAATCCGCGATACAGTAAATAGAAAATATATTAGGTCCTTACATATGAAATTGGCGTTTTCTATGGGAGGAACATAAAGTCGTTTTTTTTAAATGAAATATATTTAATTAATCAAAGTATGTACCATTGCTATGTATGCACTTTTGCCATCTCATAGGTAGTTCATTGATCCCCTTACTAAAAAACCATTCGGGCGGGAATCAATAAAATCTTTGAAGGCGGTTTGGACTGCCCCATCGGAGTTGAATTTTTTTCCTTGCAAGTAGTTATCCAAATTGCGAGAAAAATGGCAATCTGTTGGAGCAAGGTCCGGAGAGTACGGTGGATGTCTGAGACATTCTAATTGAAGCTCCTCTGATTTGGTAGCCAGATGACGCCCCCTCGTTTTTGTCTTTTCTTTCGGCAATATATTGATGCTAAGTTGTAATCACTAATGTTTACGTTTAAATCACTTCCAATTTCAATAAAAGTTTCACTTAGGCAGATTATATCAGGTTGTTTACCCGCTTCTCGCAGTTCAGTAAGTGACTTCTTCTTCGGCTTCTACTTCTAGGGCATTCTTCTTACTACAAACGCTTGCGATATTTTGATGAAAGATTCGAAAGAATTTGACATTATTAGTTTCGAAAAAACGTTTTTTGTGTAACTGGAAAGCTTTTTGGAAGTATAGGAAAATATGATGTGATCATTTTTTGTTTTTTAGTATTATTTTGGACATTACATTTTTTAATTGTACTGAAGTAATATGGTATTGTACCTTTTTTTGGGTTCATTCTTGTATTGCATTTTATAATATGTGTTTGACAATAATTTCTATTCCTTTGGACTTTAACTGTATTACTAGAATGTTTCATAAAATTTAAATATTTTGTGTCATAATAAATCTGATCTAAGTAATAACTGACTTTTTTACTTAACAGATAAGTATTATTTTTAAAATATTCATTATAATCTAAGAAATAACAGTCCTTATCACTATTCTTACATAATACTTTTAACATGTTATTTAATTTCCATTCGTTTAGATTGATATTATTGTGAACACTCAGCACTAAAATGGGACATTTGACATATTCAGAATTAAAAAATGTTGATAGCTCTGTCATTATTTTTAGAGGATTATGGTCATGTTCTCCAACGCTTAGAATAATTTTATCCTCCTGTGTGACTCGAAACATGCGAAAGGTCTTCATAATTTCTTCTGAACTCGCACCTGGCTTGATGAAAGACTTTATTTGAATATTTTCATAAGTGTTATTAGTTCTTATTTTTCTTAGAGATTCTGACATACCAATGCACTGGCTTCCACCTACTATATATGCAGTTTTCTTGGGACTTCTAGAATTTTCCTCGGCAATCTTTGTTTCAGACATTCTACTGGGTTTTAAGTAAGTTGCAGCACTCTGTTTAAGGGGAATTTCATGTAAGGCAACTTAGTCCGTTTGTGTATGTTTCTCAATTTTGCTAGATTTGTTATTAGTTTTGTTTTCTTAAGCTTTTTGCTAGCTTGTTTTTTTAAGCCTCCATTTTCTAAAAGTATGCTATCTAGTTCCATTTGGGTGCTTTCTAGTAGTGAGGATAAATTTTGAATTTTTTCTTTCATCTCTTCGAATTTGTTTGATTCCATTGTAGATAAATCTAAACTTTTATGTGCTAGCTCGGAGGTATTTGAACAATAAGATGTATCATTGTATTCGTTGTTTAATGATTAGCAGGATTATTCATACCCGATACATGCAGGATTCTTAAAAACACATGCACAAACCTCCATCACACATTATATTTATTTTCTATTTACTGTATCGCGGATTATAGCAAAATAATTTTATTATTACTTTTGTATTCTTACCTGTCTATAAACTTTGAAGTTTCCAGCGAAAAAATATGACTTAGTTTTTAGACAAGGTTTTTCGGAATGTTCCAGAAAATAACCCTATATTTTTATACAGGACCTCTTGGATTTTGATCTTGTTTAGGTTATCTTTCGTTTTAAGTGCGTTATTCAGTTTTTGCCATGTTACTTTTTATATCTTCTTTATTATTCTCAGGGGTTTTATCCAGAAATTTATTTTTTTGCTGACTTTTGTTTACTTATCCTCAATGGACATTTTTTGAGCGTAGCGTGAAAAATTGTTTTGAGTCTTTATTTTAAATCATTAAATCTAAGAAAGACAGGTTATCCGGGTGAGTAGAATAGACCACCCTCATTTTTTTACTGAGGTGTCGTAAAAGGCGACTAGGGTATGTCGATGTGCCGTGTGGGCCGTTGGCCCATCGTGTGGTATCCGGTTGAGTAGAATAGACCACCCTCTTTCTTACCAAGGGGTCGTAAAATACGACTAAGGTAAGTTGCCGTCAGTCAGGCGGCCAGTCGTTAAATACGTAGCCCAATCATGTGAGAACATGCTTGTAACATCTTGTGCCGACCCCACTTAGAGTGAGATTAAGGCAGGAGGATGATGATGACAGGTTACGTTATGAGAGGATCAATATGTTAGTATTTATTAGTCCATCTCTTCAACGTTTGTTTCTTATTGCAAGCACGTAGAACACTTGATTTGGCCGATTCCGCCTTGACATTTCCGTCTTCGTTCCCGTTTCGACATGCCTAAACTTGAATGAAACAACCTACCGAGAGATCATACATTGTCTGAATAGTCTTATCCAGGATAATAATTATAGTATTATTTTGCTTTAATCGGTGATTCACTGTAATAGGTAGAAAATCGGGTTTATATCGCCTCGGTGTATACGCTTTATTCTCGCCATATTTAATCATTTTTAGAAACCTTGACCGTGAAAACGTTACAACTGACTTTCGCATTTATATATGTAGTACGTATGCATTTAAAACACTTATTAGAGTAAATACCAGCTAGTTGTTAAGTACTAGTCATAGAAATAAAGGCTTATCTAAGTTTTTAATTCATACTAAAACGACAATTTAAACTTTCGTTAAGTTGTTTAACGTTAGTATTATGTTTTATTCTAATTTATTTTTCCCTGGAGTAATTCAGAACAAATTAATGGGTTAGAGAATTATTTGAGAACACCAAAAGGTGTTTCACTCAAGTCTCGTTTACTGAAATAACAGGCTTTGTGCTTGATTTAATATAATTAAAAAAGAAAATCGGATTACGTGGAAAATAAAAGAAAATTTGTTTATTCTTTAAATTTGCTTAAGTTATGAGAAAAGTTCCTTATGTAATACTCAAAATTAGGATTATGTACAAACCCAGCGACGAGGCAGTTCAAACCTCGGGTAAGACACCCATGAGTTTTCTGTTAAAAACTTATGTTTATGATTGATAATTGCAATTTATCATAGACATTTCGTTGAAATGAAAAATCATAAGCGAATATAAATATCTCTGAGAACTCAATCAATTCAATTCAATGTAACTAGCAATCCGTATTGACGCAACGCGGTGGGTCTATGTTCCAACCTTTCTCTATGAAAAGTGAAAGGAGGTCTATCCTAGCTGTAGAATTAAATCACGCCGTTACTTTACTGGTTTAGGTACTTTATGTATCATTTTTTTATCCCATTGTTTTCATGTTGCGGATAGTCCAGCGGATTATCCGCAGAATTCTAGCAGTGGGACTCACAGACAGATCGCATTTATAAATTAAGCATAGATTTTATTAGCAGCCGTGACAACCAAAAGGTTTTATATAACAAGTGATATAAACTGAGGAATTTAGATTTTAAATCATCTGAGAGTTTCTAAAAACTGGAATCCCTATTAGATATTTACAATTGATCATGTAATTGATATTTCTAGCGATATGATGGCTTATTTATTTATCTTATATTCCGTATTGGTAAGGCTTTGACTAGTTTCGAAATATTAAAGTTTACTTTACTTTTTCAGAGCTGTGATAGCCAAGCGGTAAGACCGTGCGACTCTTTCGAGAGGAACACGAGTTCCAACCCGGGCAGGCAATGAGTTTTTCTATCAAAACTCATGTGTCTAATTGATAATTGCAATTTATCACACGCTTTTCGGTGAAGGAAAACATCGCAAGGAAACCTGCATAATAGAGATTTCTGGATATGTGTTACCTACCAATCCGCATTGGAGCGGCGTGGTAGGTCTTAGCTACAACCCTTCTCAAGAAACGGAGAGAGGAGGCCTATTCCCAGCAGTGGGATTGTAACAGGCGGATACTTTTAACTTTTTCAACCTGCAACTAGCCTGAATATGTCGACTAAATACAAAATATTAAAATACATGCCAAAATGGCTATACTGAACAACAAAAGTTATAATAAAATTATTTTGCTATAATCCGCGAGATGTATCGCATATTATAGCAAAATAATTTTATTATTACTTTTGTATTATGGATCTCCGCAAAGTAACGCCTAATTCTATAAATTATATACTGAACAAATAAATTTGACTTACTTTCAGTCAATACCTAATTCTTTGTGTGACCGCAATGAACTAGGCTAGCTCATTAGTACATAAACATTATTAAATTTGAATTCGTTGAAAATTCTCTTGGTTGCGGTATATCTTATAAACAGCTCCGACATCTTTAACGAAGAGATATTTCATTTTCTAGCTACTGAGAATAGACGTAACATTTCTGAAATTCCTCTTAGCATATTTAATATTAAAATGTAGAATCGCGCGATCAAATTTACTCAAAATTCTCGTCAAATATTTCATATCACAACGATGGTAAATATGCAAGATATTCAATTATAAGAAACTTCTGTCAATGTTTTGGTTACGGAATATTATTAACATATGTATCGAAGGTGTTTCCGTATTTCTACTTAAATATTAATTATCATATATAAGCCAATCAAGATATTCAATGGAATTTGAGCTCATCTCATTATTTTAAGTATATATATGTTTGTATATATAAGTATATATAGTATATAAAGTATATATAAAAAGTATGTTTGGATACATATCCAAACATACTTTTTATTTGTTCTTACTTTATTCTTATCTATCATCATCATCATCCTCGTGCCCTTTTCCTAATCTAAGTGGGGTTGGCACATGTTAAAAACATGTCACATGATTCGGCTACGTATTTTACGACCGGCCGTCTGTCTGACGTCAACTTACCTAAGTCGTATTTTACGAACCTTCGGTAAGAAAGAGGGTGGTGTATTCTACTCATACCACACGGTGGTTCAATTTACCATAGTCGCCTTTTACGACACCTCGATAAGACATGAGGGTTGTCTAGTCTGAGTAGACTAGACAACCCTTATGTCTTATCCGGCTGAGTAGCCGGATGCCACACGGCGGGTTGACGTACCTTAGTCGCCTTTTACGACATCTCGATAAGAAGTAAAGGTGGTGTAATCTAATCAGCCGGATACCAAACGGTATTTATTCTTATGTATCGGGTTGACTTTTCTTATTCGCCTTTTACGACACCTCGGTAAGAAATGAGGGTGGTCTATTCTAATCAGCCGGATATGACACGACATTTTTTTTTTATGTTTCATGCACAGAAGAATAAGTGTATCTCTACTTTTGGTGTACATCTTATATATACAATTTTCAAGTCACAATGTCATTTACCATACTCCTCCGAAAGGTCTGAACAGATTTGAATGAAATGATATGAAAATTTTATATGCGTATTGAGTAGGTTTGAGAATCGGGCATTTACGACCTTCCTTTCATCAGTCAAACGATGCATGAAGGGAGGATAGACATTTAAAGTATTTTTTGTTACAGGCCTCATCAATAGGAAGAATATAATGCCGACATCGGACCTCTGTGTGATCAACAACCGATTGTTCTGGATTTTCGGCTCCTTGGTCGCGTTTTACATCCCAATGTTTATGATGGTGGTGTCTTTTGCATTGACTGTTCAACTGCTGAAGCGGCAAGCGCGGTTGGCTGCCACCCCAGTAGCAGGGGGGACGCAAAGGAGGTGAGAAATTAGGCATGTATGTTTTTATAGTTTTGTTCAAAGCTTATTTGAGAATATGATATTGTTACGTACACAGGTTCATGGATTTGGATAAAAATACCTGGTGACTCGTGGTAACTTCTTGTAAACATTTGACGATTCAAAAGTACTGTAAACAGTCTTCTTGAATAAAGAATATTTTCAGTTTGAGTTTGAGTTTGAGCTATTTGAAAACTGAATCCTAAGGCACGCGATACGAGCGCTTATATGGTTAACGAAACATTCGAGAATGTTCTGCTAACTGAATGTTGACGCCAAGGTTGCGCCTCCAAAAAGTCCGAAAATCATTTGTCGATCTCGGTACACGATTTTATAACAAAATTCCTAAACATTATCCAGACTTGCCTTTACACAAGTTTAAAGATTATCTTAAAACAATGCTGCTACATAAAGCTTACTATACAATTGAAGTTTATTTGATTGATAGTAGCATCTCATCATCATCGTAACTGCGGTCAGCCTCGCACTAAGCTCCAACGATTAATTTGTAACCATCAATCAAATTGTAAAAAAATTATTCAAAAAAATATCCGCCTAGTTTCTTGCTAGTTCTTCTCGGTAGGAACAAACTTCCGAATCAGTGGTAGCTTCTTGAAAAACATTTGACGATTCAAAAGTACTGAAAACAGTCTACAAGAGTTTACATTATTTAACCGCAATCTTGTTTGAAGCTGAAAGGAGATTTTTTCAGATCCATATAAACTTATCATACCATTAAAAGTTCTTTATTTATTGGACATAAACTCATAACATCCAAGTTGTGAACAAAGTATGCTTACATGCATTTCTATTTTTGCAATGTTGCGATAGAACAACAGAAAGCAATGAAAACATTTTACAAGCTTTTAGTCTAACAGCTTCTCGAGTTGAAATAGCGTAGTTCATAGTTGAATATTGAAATCTCAATTGCGAATCACTGTTTTTCTGAATGTATCTGCATTTTACTCTTCGTTTCTAAATATCTGCCATTTAAATGTTGTTTATAATTCACGAAACGTATACATTTATTGATAACATATTTCTGGTTACCATTTTTCAATTGTTTTGATATTATTGTACCATCAAATGTTTAACAAATTTTATGTGTATGTATTTCATCATCATCTTCTTGCCCTTATCCCACTCTACGTGGGGTCGGCACAACATGTTACAAATATAGTGTCACATCAAGTCAAATCAAAATAATCTTTATTCAAATAAACCATTTCAGACACTTTTGAATCGTCAAGCATCAATATGAATAATGAAGCTACAACTGGTTCGGAATGTTGCTCTTACCGAGAAGAACCAGCAAGAAACTTGGCGGTCAATTTTTTAAATATTTTCAATGATACATTATTAAACCGCTGTCTTGTATGAAACTGAAAGGATATTCAAATCCAGGCATTCTTATCATCCAAATAATCTTCAATTTTGTAATAAGCTTTATGTATAAGCATGATTTGGCTACGTATTTTACGACCAGCCGCCTGCCTGACGTCAACTTACCTTAGTCGTATTTTACGACGCCTCGGTAAGAAAGAGGGTGGTTTATCTACTCAACCGGATATCACACGATGGGTCACCTTACCTTAATCACCAATTTACGACACCTCGGTAAGAAATGAGGGTGGCAGTGTATGTATTTATCATACCTATATAATAGAAATCCCAAAAAAGGTTATTAATTCTTATTTTTCTTGCTTTTACAGTAAATTCCACCGACAATAGAATTATTATCTGTCTCTCTTTTTTATGTGTGATTAGACAAAGATAGATATATAAGTTTCATCTTCCCTCCCTTCATATTCATAACTGATAAAGTGAAATATAACAAACGTACTAAATAAAATAAAATTTTAATTTAAATGATTTATAGAAGCAGGCATTACTTAAATTATGGAAACTCCATAGTACAGAACTAACAATAGAATTATTTTGCTATAATCCGCGTTTGTTAAGTGAATCAATGTAATGCTTAAGTGTATGAAGCAGGCAATTTTCACATACCTTGTACATGCCGGACAAGTCACCAAGTATTTCACGAAATGCCGCCCAGCAACGTTTCACACAAGGACTACACACAATCACTACTACAATCCTTACGATCGTTTCGCCTCGTAATAGAAGCGTCATCAACAGGATAGGCTCCACGATAAAATCGTAATGAATTACGATTTTGTCTCTTAACAACCGCGTTTGTTAAGGTTCTCTTGGCAAACGTGGATTAAAAAAGTAAAGTAGCAGCCTGTTACAATCCCACTGCTGGGAATAGGCCTCCTCTCTCCGTTTCTGGAGAGGAGCTAAGACTTACCACGCTGCTCCAATGCGGATTGGTAGGTTACACATATTTCCAGAATTCTCTAGAGATATAAAGTTTTCCTCACGATGTTTTCCTTCACCGAAAAGCGTGTGATAAATTGCAATCATCAATTAGACATTTGAGTTTTTAATAAATAGAAAAACTCATTGGTGCCTGCCCGGGTTTGAACTCGTGTTTCCCTCGAAAGGGTCACACGGTCTCACTGCTGGGCTATCACAGCTCGCGGATTATAGTAAGATAATTCTATTGTAATTTCTATTTGAATTTTATTTAGAACTAGCTATAGACGACGTATTGATTTCATTTAAGTATTAATGCCGTCTCTAATAGTAAAGTAAAATTTATAAAACTAAATATAAATCTTTACGTATTATGAAACAAATTCCCCAAAAACTCTCTGTCTATATTTAATTGATTTTCTTAGAATGTACTAAACGGATTTTTGTACGGTTTTTGTTGAACGATAGTGCAATTTTCGAGGTTTAGGTTACTAAATTCTCCGGAGCGGCTAAACTAATTTTGATAGGAGTGTCACTGCAAGATGAGGACGTTATAGAGCAACACGGGATTTATATCGGGAAAAACTTTGTGGAAATAATTTATAGCATTACGCGTTACTTTACGGAGATCCAACAAAAGTACTAATAAAATTATTTTGGTATTATTGTATCGCGGATTATAGCAAAATAAATACTATTACTTTTGTTTTGTGTAAATAATTTCACACGGGCAATGCTGCGGACAAACCTAGTTTACTAATATATTACCTAACCTTTACCAAAATAATATAACTCTGGCCTTGCAGAATATAATATTACTGTTATTTCAGTTTCATTTATTTTCCTTAAAGGTAAAGGCTCATATCTGCCCCAGAGGTAATGAAAAAACGTTTTATCAAAGTATATTACGCAGAGAGCTAAATTAAACGTAATTTATGAGAAAATTTGTGTACCATTACAAAGTAATTTAACGTGTCCTTTGCAGGCACTAGATAACTCTTCAGTTCGATTTTATTATTTTCCTTTAACAACTCCTTTAGGTTTATTGAGGAGATGGGTAAATATTAATTCTACGAAATATTGGCAAACGTATAGTAATTGAGGTGCGATAGCCCAGCGGCGAGACCGTGCGACTCTTTCGAGGGGAACATGAGTTCAAATCCGGGCAGGCACCAATGAGTTTTTCTATTAAAATTCATGTGTCTAATTGATAATTGCAATTTATCACACGCTTTTCTGTGAAGGAAAACATCGTGAGGAAACCTGCATGTCTCTAGAGAATTCTGCGGATATGTGTAACCTACCAATCCGCATTGGAGCAGCGTGATAGATCTTAGCTCCAACCCTTCTCTCCAGAAACGGAGAGAAGAGGCCTATTCCCAGCAGTGGGATTGTAACAGGCCGCTACTTCACTTTTTATAGTAATTTTATTAAGCAAAATTATACAATTTGATAAACTTGCTTCTTTAAAATACTTATATTTTCTAGAATTTTTGACAGCGGTTTCTGCTTCTTACTTTACTTAGTGTCTATCATAACTTTGTACTAAGTAATGCCGTGTGGTATCCGTCTCAGTAGAATAGACCACCCTCATTTCTTACCGAGGTGTCGTAAAGGCGACTAAGGTAAGTTGACCCATCGTGTGGTATCTGGCTGAGTAGAATAGACCACCTTCTTTCTTACCGAGGGGTCGTAAAATACGACAAAGGTAACTTGACGTCAAGCAGGCGGCTGGTCGTAAAATACGTAGTCAAATCATGTGACAACATGTTTGTAACATGTTGTGCCAACCCCACTTAGAGTGGGATAGGGGCAGGAGGATAATTAACTTTGTACTATGTAATATCACAAATTAATGTCTACTTCCATAAATTAAATAAAATACTGCTATATTAATAAGAATAGCTACATATAGAAGATACTGGGACTGCCTTAAGAAATTCCTGCCTTTAGAAAAGACTGACTTCAGCTACGCGGGTCGCGGGTTCGATTCCCGTCGAGGGCCAACATATTCTATAAACAATTTGTTGTTTCTTCTAGCTTGGGTGTATATTTTTATTTAAGTATGTATTTAAAATTATATATGTAGTATATGTAGCAGTTGTCCGTCACCCAAAACACCATAAGTATTGAGTTACTTACTTTGGTCTTACTTGGTATTTCTATATGTCTATTCTAAATTAGGTAAACTAGGTATTACTCAATATTACTCTATAAGTTATGCGCATTATTGATTGATCTCAAGAATGGAGGCCGTATGAATGATAAAGTAAATTGTATATTGTTAACAGGCAATGCGGTGGGTACGATAATGGCTCGATGCATTGCGTGAGGAGATTGGGAGCTAGGAGTTCTCCAGACCTGTCACCAGGCACCAACGTGTCCAGGCAGATGACGTGGCGAGTAACATCTACGTCGCGGTGAGTGTTAAGAATTTGAACAACATTGTACCCAGTATTCGATCACGTTAAGCTTAATGTTAAAATAACCTTTATTATTTTTTTTGTAGTTCTCGACAGAAAATACAGTAATTATTTTATCCTTTATGTAAGCCTGCTATAAGCTTTAATAGCTTTAACAGTATTAAATTCCAGCAGTATTGGTCCACCAATCTTGATCTGAAAGCATAAAAGACAGAGTCTTACGCAATCATATGAAACGAGCCCAGAAGGTCTTGGATCGTAACATCTTCACTTTCTCACTATTAAACTTGTATTGATTCACTATTCGCTTTCAGCTTGACTTCACTAATCGACTCAAAAATACACTTTAACTAGAAATCACGTTAACGACGACAATCGACAGAATCTCAACAGAATCTCCACAGAATCTGAACCGAATCTCCCTAATTACGTCAAGTTTCACTATTTAAGGTAATCCCCACTCACATGAAAAGTCCCTTCCCTCGCTATCGATCACTCAAGAACCCCGCATCCAGTATTAACAACAACACAGACTGTCATTTGACTATTTCCTATACCAACATTTTTAGTGTCTGTTACACATAACATTAGTATTACATTTTGTCGTAGAGTGATGATGATGCTTTAATTATCAGACGAAACGATTGTTGATATTGTTGGAGTGAATAGTTTATGACTCTGGCATGCATAAGGCATGAACATGGTACACTCTACATTTGGCATTACATAGATTTTCCCTTATCGCCAATCAGAGCTAAAACTAATCCGAAAGGTGGTCGCTGACGATGGGCTTTATAGGAAAGCTCAGAGTCACTCAGCAGGACATGGAGCGTGCTAGATTCGCAGTGTCTCTACGCGATCAAATCAGAAATGAGAGACGACCGGCGACCTCTTTGAGGTCGTCAGTTCATGCAGTACGACCAAAAGGTCGTGGGAAGAAGCTGGATTCAAGCGGTACAAGATCGTGTGGTGTGGAGATCCCATGAAGAGACCTACATATGAGAAGCAAAACAATTATGATTACTTTTGCTACAATAACGATCGTTTGAATTTTTAACGGACAATTGAAAACTGATATCTTATAATCTTTTTGTGTCAAAAGCCAGCTTCTACTGGATTAATTTTGCGAATATTTTAAACGAGCGTTATCATCATCCTCCTGCCCTTATTCCACTCTAAGTGGCGTTGGCACAACAAGTTCAAAACATGTTGTCACATGATTTGGCTACGTATTTTACGACCGGCCGCCTGCCTGACTTACTTTAGTCTTATTTTACGAACCCTCAGTAAGAAAGAGGGTGGTTTATTCTACTAAACTGGGTACCACACGGTGGGTCAACTTACCTTAGTCACCTTTTACGATACCGCGGTAAGAAATGAGGGTGGTCTATTCTCTTCAGCCGGATACCACACGGCATAATATTTTAAACGAGCGTATTGTGTAAAATAATTGCGTGATTTAAGACTATATTATCAGATATTGGGTTATTTGTGTAGTCAATTAATTTTATTAACCTATACCGATAAAAGTGAAAGTTTGTTTACGATAAAATTGTTTGGTTTGATATATAAAGGGATTTTTATTCCGACAATACTAATCAAAATCATTTATTTGCTTTAACTATGAATTAAAGGTAAAAGTGAATAAAAAATTCAGATAATGTTTTGTAAAGTTCGACTTGCAATTTTTAACAACGTAAAATTAATTACACAAAGTTATTTAAAAACATTAAATTGCCCAATAAAAACCCAACTTGCACGTTGGTTGGGTCTACAACCTTCACATGGTGCTTTATATAAGTTAAATTAATACAAAGTTATAGAGAAAAAAAAATAAAGAGCTAAAGGCATTTATTCCATAATGCATCCCTTGTAACCGTTTAGTATATCTGGTAATAATATAATTATTCATCAGCAACCCGTCTCTGTCCACTGTTGGACATAGGTCTCCCATGGCACGTCACTGAGCTCGGTGATAATGGGGCGTAAGGGGGAGTCCCATTCAGTCTCTCCAAGTGTCAACCTCACCTGCTCGTGGTGCGCTGCAGATAAACCAACGAGGCTCTGGCGTTATAACCATTCTGCTTAGGCGTAGTTAAATACCACTGACTGGTGACGGGCAGCAGCGTCACCGCTGCGATAAACTACGCCCGACGATCACCAACTGCCCAGCGTGGTGATTATGGGCAAAACCTCCAATGGCGCGAACCAAATAATATAATTATTTAGTTATTATATCACTTATAAAAAAATATTAATGTATTTTTTTATTGCTAAACATTTCAAGTAACGGCCTACTACCCACTGGGCATAGGCGTCCTCTATCCGTTTTTGAAGAAAAGGGTAAAACTAAGACCTACCACGATGCTCCAATGCGGATTAGTGGGTTACGCGTCCAAGTATACTCTGAATTTTCTAGAGATACGCAGGTTTCCTCACAATGTTTTTTTTTCAATGAAAAGCGTGTGATAAATTGCCATTATCAATTAGACCAGTGATTCCCAAAGTGGTCTATATCGACCTCTAGGGGTCTATGACAACCTGCAAGGGGTCTACGTCAGCGAAAAAAAAATTGGGGGTCCATGAAATGAAAATGGGGGTCCACGATAGTGATCATGATGTGATGTGTTGGATCTCAACACATACACTGATAGTACCTAATTACTTACATCATACTATCTTATACTATCAAAACATATACATTATTTATAAAAGTACCTATAAAGTAAAAAAATATAATATATGTTTATAAAATTGTGTAAGTTGTAGGATGTTGGTATTTGCTTTGGGATCGCAATATATTTTGAACTTGTAAAAACCTGAAAGTCGCAGTCTCAGAGCTTCGCTACATTGCAAAAAAAATTATTTTGAGTAGTTTTAATTTAAATTCAATTAATAAATGTAGAATATAACACGTGTTTTTACTTTAAGTTTTTAACACTAAACTTCACTACAGTTAGAAATTTACAGGAAATCAATATCAGGTAAGTAGGGGGTCTACCCACCACGGAAAAACATGGCAAGGGTTCTACGACACAAAAAAGTTTGGGAAACTCTGAATAAGACACATAAGTTTTAGCAGAAAACTTATTCGTATCTACCTGGAGTTTGAACTCGTGACCTTATTTAAGAGTAGCACTATCTCCCGCCGGGCTATCACAGCTTAAACAAAACACTTAGTAGCAAGGAAATAAACAAATATTTCTTTTAGGACACAACGCAACAAAGTTGGCATGAGCATCTCGCATCCACAACTAAGTTATATGAATGGATGCGGTAATGGTAAAGGGTCAGGCTCATCTAGAAGAGGACGAGATGTAGCTACTCAAACGCCGCCAAGCATAGCAGCAGAGACAAGAAGGGCTAGAATCAAACCGTTAAAACTGACACTAGCAGCACCGAATGCTTTGTCCTTAAGGTTAGTATGATTTCTGTTACTGTTTTAGGTCTAATGGATATATAGGAAACAGGTATTCTTAGGTACATTTGCCTCACAGTATATTTTAAACAATGTAATTTTTGTACATAAAAATATAAAGAATTAGAAAACGATAGGTGATGTATATAATAGAAATCAATTTTGGCCATGCCATTACAGCAGTTTAAAAACACTGATAAAAAGAGGCTAATACAGAAAGCCTACTATACTGTTGAAGATTACTTAGATGATAAGGATGTGTGGATATAGGTGCACTTCTACCCTGTACAAGACAGTAATAAATAAATGTAACTAGTTTTAAGATTTATATTTTAAAAAGAGCAACCGCGGAGTTTCTTGCTGTTCTTCTCGGTAGGAACAGCTTTCCGAACCAGCAGTAAACTTGACGATTCAAAAGCACTTGTTTACAAGTTTACTTGAATAAAGAATATTTTGAATTTGCATTTGAATTTGAATATAGTGTTTTTTTTGCTGATTCATGCGGACAGTTGTCTATGGTTATTGCGGAACGTTGGCCTTGATAGTGACCTTGCTATTCGTATATTATCTTTTTAAGGGCTACCAGAAGTTCTGAGGTACACCTCAATTCATTCATAACAGCGGCTTCCAACCAAAACTTCAGTTCAGTTGACTAACCAAATATATAGGTGGTTAAAAAGAGTCATATTTGTGACTTATCTTAGTTTGGGTTAAACTGTTTTCTGCAGTGGGTAAATTAGTTATTATTTATCATTTGCAAAGGGATACCGCTATGTGGTATCCGGCTGAATAGAATAGACCACCCTCATTTCTTACCGAGTTATCGTGAAAGGTGACCGTGAAGGTACGTTGACCCGTCGTGTAGTATCCGGCTGAGTAGAATAGACCACCCTCATTTCTCACCGAGGGGTCGTAGAATACGACTAAGGTAAGTTGACGTCAGGCAGGCGGCCGGTCGCAAAATACGTGGCCGAATCATATGACAACATGTTTATAGCATGCTATGCCGACCGCACTTAGAGTAGGATAAGGGCAGGAGGATGATGATTTGGAAAGGAATAGAAAATTTCGTTTTATTCGTAGTATCTTTGTAAATAATTTTCGTAAGATAAGGGTCAAAATTGCAGGAAGTACAAAAGGTTTTACAAAAGCTTGACTTTGTTGTTGTTGTTGTAAATAATAACAACAACAATAACAACAACATGGCCTCAGTGGCCTTTTTTAAATGATCAAATACATCGTTAAATCAGTAAAACTGGCTAACCATTAATAGTTTCGAATATGCTGAATATGATTATCTTTACCGCTTGTTTGTTTTACGTAATCTCTATTTAACTTCAAATGGTGTTTTGCAGAATCAGTATTTTATTTGCGTGATCAGCAAACCGGCGTTTCTTTAAGATACATTTGTTTGCAAATCGAACATTTCCATGAGAATTATCTTAAAAATCTTCGATTGTGAATACGGGTAATCAGAAAAAGAACGGATTCTATATAACAATGGAATATATGCCTAAACGTTAGTAAACAAAGCAGGCTCTGTAGGATAGAGTAATTTTGCTCGCCTATGCAGCATAGCATATTCCAGCATTCCAGCATATTCCAACGGTGATACTATGTGACTCACTAAAGACGATCATGGTTTCAAACTCTGGGCAGACACCAATGAGTTTTTCTATTCAAACTTATGCGTCTAATTGATAATTGCAATTTATCATTCGCTTTTAAATGAAGGAAAACATCTTGAGGAAACATACTTGTTGAACTTACTTGAGGAACTGCATATCTCTATAGAATTCTAGGTGTGTAACCAACCAATCCGCATTGGAGCACCATGGTAGGTCTTAGCTCCGACAGATCTCTCCAATAAACGGAGAGGGGAGACCTATGCCCAGCAGTGGGATAGTAACAGGCCGTTACTTTACTCGCCTATGCACCACTCCAAAACCTTAATACATGATTTCTTTGAAATCAGGCCTACACAAATTTATTTTTTTATTGTCGTGGCGCTATGAACTGTATCTATACCAATCTTTATTGAACTATAACTATATTTATATACTCTGGCATTTTTACAGATCCACTTATATCAAATTAAAATTAAAATTCAAAATATTCTTTATTCAAGTAAACTTGTAAACAAGTGCTTTTGAATCGTCAACATCTACTGATTCGGAAAGCTGTTCCTACCGAGAAGAACCAGCAACAAACTCGGAGGTTGTTCTTTTTAAAGAATAATTCTTATCACTAGTTACATATAGTTATTAATGTCTTGTACAGGGTCGAAGAGTAGCTATATCCACGCATTCTTATCGTTTAAGTAATCTTCAATAGTATAATAGGCTTTCTGAATTAGCCTTTTTTAAATAGTATTTTAAACTGCTGTAATGGTAAAGTTAAAGTAGATGGTGGAATTTCATTATAGAATCTTAAACCCAAACCCACAAACGAATTGCGTACTTTTACAAGGTGCAAAGTGGGAACCGCAAGCTTATGTCGGCTCCTACTTTGTCTATTATATACATCGCCAATCTTTTTATAATTACATAAATTAAATTACTAAAAATATACTGTGAAGCCAATGTAAAAGTACCTGTTTCCTTGAACTTCTCTCGCAGGGAATCGCGAAAATTTAAATTGTAAATGCCACGTATGGCTCTTTTTTGTAATACAAAAATTTTGAATCACATGAAGATTCTCCAAACAAAGATCGCTCAACCGTCATGTGAATTCTTTTATGAAGTTCGTTGTTAAAGACTAATTTTCTGATTCATAGATCATTTTTATTTGTCGAATTTACGTTTCAATTAATGCATCTTACTAATATTATAAGTGTGAAAGCATGTATATCTTTCGGTCTGTATGTTAAGTTAGATTAAATCACTGGATCAAATGTGATGAAATTTGATACAATTAAATCTTATATACTGAGCTAATATACAGTAAAAAGGAAACCGAATATTCGAAAACGACAAAAACCATCAGTATTGAAGTTGAGCGTATTTTACCACTTAAATTGACGAAAACGGGTTGAGCTTTGTTTCTTTTATATATTTTACTACCTGACCCGTGAAATGTTGTTTTCCGATAAAAATTTATAAAATAATCTAGGAAATTTCTAGTACACATTATAAAAAAAACGATTTTATCCAAAATATAAAAAAATAGGGATGGACAACCCTAATCACTTAGGAGTGTGAAAAATAAATAGTAGCCAATTTTCAGACCCGATAAATATGCATATAAAACTTCATCAATATCGGTCTAGCTGTTTTGGAGGAGTATTGTAATTAACATTGTGACACGCGAATTCTACACTTAAAATTTCGACTCTGAAAACGTATACATTTTCATGATAAATGTAGAGTAGATATCTTTAACAGTATAAATAATTTCTGAGACAGTCATTTAAGGTCACGTTTAATAGAATATAACAAAAAGGACATTTAGCCGTGCGACAAGAATAAGCAAAAAACCTGGCCGGGCGAGATTGCGTTATCAGAAATGGAACCTTTCTTAAATAGGGTCTATTTCGCTTCATTAAATGTGGCGACGTCGTTAACTGAAATGGTGGATATAAGGCTTAATTACGATAGTGACGGATACTTATAGTTTATTCGAAGAAAAGTAGTTCATATAGCATCAGTTTATTGTAAGCATCCTACTAATATTATAAATGCTAAAGGTTGGTGAGTATGGATGGATGTATGTTACTCTTTCACGAAAAAACTACGGAACGGATTTGGATAAAACTTTACAGTTATATAGGTTATACATCAGAATAACATATACTACTATACTACTTACTACTAATATTATAAATGCGAAAGTTTGTGAGTATGGATGGATGTTTGTTACTCTTTCACGAAAAAACTACGGAACGGATTTGGATAAAACTTTGCAGTAATAAAAGTTATACAACAGAATAACATATAGGCTACAATTTGTAATGATTTTATGTAATATAACGATTCATGTCAGTAAAGTTGGAAAGAATCTGGCCTCTGAGAGCTATCTTGGCGAACGCTGCCTAAACCATTCAAGTTACATAAAGATGATGTACCGCAGTATTGTTTGTCTTGAATAGTTCTAAATTAAAGTCTGCAACAGTATATATCTACCTTTTATCTGGAAGCCACTGTGACCAAAATTGTGAATCATAAAGTTAATTAAATTAGATACTATTTTACAATGCATAATTTAGTAAAGTAAGTAAAGTAACAGCCTGTTACTATGCCCACTGCTGGGCTAAGGCCTCCTCTCTCCGATTTTGAAAAGAATGATTGGAGCTAAGACCTACCACACTGCTCCAATGCGGATTGGTAGGTTACACATAACCCTAGAATTCTCTAGAGAAATGCAGGTTTCCTCACGATGTTTTCCTTCACCGAAAAGCGTGTGATAGATTGCAATTATCAATTAGACACATAAGTTTTAATAGAAAAACTCATTGGTGCCTGCCCCGAGTTTCAACCTATGTCGTCTCTAGAGAATCGCATGGTCTCACCGCTAGGCTATCACAGCTTATACATAACATACTTAACATATTTTAGTATATTTATCAAATTCTTATAAAATCAATACATTTGTCGCTTTCAGTGTTTCATGTAGATAAACTTTGTCTTTTACACTAAGTAATTTGGGCGAATAGTTTAAAAGTTATCACGATATGATTGACTGAAATGGAGCGCTATAATATCGTGTCTAATATGCGCGGCGCGCGAAATTTGTATGCAATCTTTTTGTTTTGAAGTTAGACATCTAAAATTTTGGATGTACGAGTATCTAAATAAATATAAATTTCTTAATATCAAGTACAAAAAATTATATCTTAAATGATCTGTCACGAAACTAAATGCCTGACCTAATTCCACGCGAGCGAAGCGTAAAGCAAAAGCTTGTATATTATAAATAGAACAATGAAGATGCATGTAGAAGAATCAAGATCTTAATTAAAAACAAAGAAATCCGTTAATAACAAAATCTTGTTCTATCTATTTATATACGTATTATAAAACAAAGTCTCCAAAAGCTGCCTGTTTGTAAGTGATCTAATTTTTCGAAATTGCAATTCTTGCGGAAGGTTAAAGTTATTAGTAAATTATCGATTTATGTAAATTTTGTTGAAGAGATCACGCCGTTGTAAAAAAAATGACATAAAAAAGTAGAGATCTTTCATTCTAAAAGTGCACGCCCCTCCACCAAATTACATTATTTTAATGGACTTATACCAGTCGAGCAATTAGTTGACCTTTAAGTGCGCGAATGAGTCGAGTCAACTTTGAAATTGCTGCGCGCACACATATAAAACAGTACAGTCAATATTTTCTCTCACACATTAAAATAATGTTATTTGGTGGAGGGGCGTGCACTTTTAGAATGAAAGATCTCTAGTAATATTTCAACTAGCAACGCCGAATTTCTTCTCGGTAGAAGCAATTTTCCGAACCATCAGTAGAGTTGACGATAGAAAAGAACTTTACAAGTTTACATGAATAAAGAATATTTTGAATTCGTTGTCTGGACAAAGACCGTGCTGTACCTATGAGTACTTTCAGGTTGCGAAATTGATCATAATTATTACGGTTTTCGCAGAAGCTTTATGCTTGACGTTTTGTACTAGAAATTAGCAAATTTTGTGTTTAAAACTATGTCAAATAAATGATCAGATTCATATTAATAAAATAATACCCATATCATGTTAATTCGACTTTATATCGTCCGTTCCCAAAATAAGTAACTTAATACTTGTGTTATGGGTGACGGACAACTGGTAGATATACTTATATAAGTTTTTTTTTTCTAACTACCTCCATCATCTAGGGACGGAGCCTATGTTTGGCGATTTTCCACTTCCACACCAGCTTTCGCTATTATCCACACTTTCATTCTACATATATAAGTTTAAACATACTTAAATACAAACATACATACTTAAATACATACACGCCTAGGCTAGAAGAACCAACAATTTGTTTATAGGAAATGTTGGCCCTCGGCGGGAATCGAGCCCGCGACCCGCGGAGCTGAAGCCAAGGTACCCACAGCGCCAATGGGCCAGTCAAGCCATTGACGTACTGTGAGCGTTCTTTTACAATTTGCCATCTTCTTTTCATTTATATCGAATTTACAACATCATATTTAACAATAATATCGCGTTATACGTTTTACAAAAGGGTTTGAACCATTTTTTAATAAATTTAGCCATAATAAAATCAAGGATTTATTTAGAGATTGTACTAATTACTTTTATGGAATGAATATTCATAACCAAGGCTTCTTGAGGCGAAGCTTCTTGGCTTTAAGTCTTATAAAACAATTGCTAAAGTTGAATCATTACGTTATCATTTATCGAGCTTTCAGCAAATATAAAGTAATTATTTTGAATTGTATAAATTTGTTCTTCTCATTGTGGACAAAATGATTACAAATTTCATCAGAAACAACTTATTATTTCAATTAAATACACATGCAAACACTACAGGGTGATTTAAATTATTCAAATCACTAAACAAACAATTACTCAAATCAACATCATTCTCCTGCCCTTATCCCACTCCAAGTGGGGTCGGCACAACATGTTAGAAACATGTTGTCACATGATTTGGCTACGGATTTTACGACCGGCCGCCTGCCTGACGTCAATTTACCTTAGTCGCCTTTTACGACACCTCGGTAAGAAATGAGGGTGGTCTATTCTATGCAGCCGGATACCACACGGCACATACCTTAGTCGCCTCTTACGACACCTCGGTGAGAAAGGAGGGTGGTCTATTCTATGCCGGATACCACACGGCGGTATTCAAACAAAGCAACGTGATGTTTTTAATATTTACAAATTAGTATGTTTATATTATTTATGACTGTTGTAAAATCATAATTGCGATGTTTAATTTGTTGCAAGTAAATGAAACTAAATGAAATTTATTTATTATGGAGCGATTACAATTTTTCTTGGTATTTTTAGTTGGTAATTGGTAGTTTTGAACAACGGTAGCGATGATATTGCCACAGTTAAAACTGCGTTGCAGTATTGGCTTTTTCCATTTGCGCAATTTGCTGCAATCTATCAATTATATTAAATGTACAGTGTGCTTATCAATTTCGTAAGTATTTCACGAATATTTGTTGACAAATCACATATACTACAAACCACCATATCCACCACACTACACTAACATTGGTTTTATTATAGTTTTATAGGATAATATGTATATATTTAGTACTTAATTATTTTGTACATCCCCATCGCTGATTTTTTATAAAGTCCTCTACCCTAAGGTTGCCTGGAAGAGATCGCTTATAGCGATAAGGTATATTGTACCGATACTTCTTTTAACTATTTATATGTATTATTTTGGTGTGCAATAAAGTGTTTTATCTATCTATTTATCTATCTATCTATCTATCTATCTATCTATCCATCTATCTATCTATCTATCTATCTATCTATCTATCTATCTGTCTAACAATACACGCATACCAAGACAATTTCAAAACTTGTTACGCCTCGTTAACGTCACGTCATCAAGCGATAGACCACGCTTTTTCTGGTGGCTTGTTGTGGTCTATCGCTTGCTAATAATAATAAATAAACCGTAAAGAGTTTGATTAAGATTAATCTGTTTACCAAAATCATTCTCCTGCCCTTATTCCAATATAAGTGGGGTCGAAACAACATGTGTCAAACATGTTGTTAAATGATTTCGCTAAGTATTATATGAACGGCCGCCTGCCTGATGTCATACCTTAGTAGCCTTTTACGACAACTCGGTAAGAAATAGGGTGGTCTATTCTACTTAGCAGTATAACACGGCGGTAATCGTTTAAGCAACGTCTTCGTGCTTAAAAGTTATAATAATAAGAGATAATTTATTAGTGATTGTAGCAAAATAATATTGGATGAAAATACCTGGTGACTCGTAAAGAGTTTTAAAAACACTTTACGCTTATTCAGTTTTTTACTACAAAATAAGTACTTAGTCTCTGTGTAGTCCGTTGTCCAATAAGAATGCCGAGGTCACTATTATTAAACTTGGAATTTCGCTTCGTAAGTCGCTCTTGATCGCTATTCCCAAACTGATCGGTGAGGTGCACAATACGTCCGCTTATATATCGAACGAACCGATGACGATAATGTTCGCGAGCGTTTGCGAGTCCTTGTGAAGATAGTAAACAACTTTTCCTAAACACCTCAATGTTCCAGAGCATCAAGCCAATTTGAACCCAATGACATATAGTTTACGAACTCTTTTTGCGTGTTCGTAAACTGCCTCGTCCATTTTGAATTCCATGACATATGCATTACGAAATTTTTCCGCATGTTTGTGACAATATTAATAATAATTTTGTCTATGAAACTCTGCAATGTAACGGTTAATTCTATAAATAACCTTCTTTTGTTACAGATTTCTAGCGAATCGCAAGAAAGACAGATCTATGTCAGCCAATGCAGTGGCAAACGAACAGAAAGCGACAAAAGTTCTAGGACTGGTTTTCTTTACTTTTGTGTTGTGTTGGGCACCGTTCTTTCTTCTCAATATTTTGTTCGCTTCATGCCCAGCTTGTATAGTACCAGGTAGTAATTCCTCATTTATATATTTATTTATTATGAGAAACCAATATATAGGTATTTTACAAATACTTATTACATAAACTTTTTCATAAGACAAGTTCTATGTAAAACACTTCTTAAAGCGAGTACAGCGTTATCAAAAGAAGTTAGGTACAAAATAATTTATATTAATAAAAGTAGGTTAAAATTTACTAATATTAAAAGAAAATTGATTGATAAAAACTACTACTAAAATATTTATTTTTTCTATAAACAATCTTAAACACAACTTAAAGCAGGCGAGCAAGTTTATTTTTGTAGTTAAAATAGATAGTTTACCAAAAATCTTTGAAACTTGCACAGTCCTCTTTTAGAAATGATTTATTTTATTGAATATTTTTTTTTAATTTTAATACCTTTGTAATACTTAAAATTCAGTTTTTCAGATTTAGGTAATTTAATCCTATTTAAAAAAATTAATATCTTCGTTTTTTGTCGAATTTAATAACACCAAAATATTAAAGTTTCCTTCAAAATTAAGAACAGATTGATATAGAAATTTTTATTTAACGTTGTCGATGTTTCAAAAACAATTTTACACTTTTGAATTCAAGATTCTATATTAAGGAAATTAATCTATCATTCACTTTAATGTTATTATAATGAAAAAAATAAATGTTATAATTTTTATATGAGATTGAAAGAAAAAGGTGTATCTTATATTTTGTATATTTATGATAAATTAGAAATGAAAAGTTAGAACATTCATTAAAATCATTATGAAATTAATGTTCACAAGCGCCTCAGCATATAAAACATCTAGATCAAATTTGTATCAAATTAGTTTCCCAAAGGATACTTTAATTTTTTTTTTAGTAATATTAAGTTAACAACGAGGTAGGTAAATATCTAACATTGGTTTTACATTGTGTTTAGCATTTATTATGAGTTTTCATGAGCATAACGTTAGTAAAAGTTATTACTAATTATTCTTTAAGATATATCTTAAAGTAACATCATATTTTAAATATTAAAAAAAAAATGGTATCTAAAAAAATTGCTTACTTTAGTATCTGTTTCCGAAATACGATTCAAAGTTGTTTAATTTTCTGGGGCCGAATGATTACTCGAGAACGTTTTCCTTTATCCGAAACATTATTTTGACTACTGTAACCAAGTTTTAACGGCTCGAATAATCTGTTTTTAACTTTGTATCCAATTTAATTTTTCATCAAATCATGGATGGATTTTTTCATAATTGAAATAATAATTTCACTTGTTTTTTTTAAATAATAAAGTATATGTTTGTTGCAGAACACGTGGTAGACATTTGCCTATGGTTAGGTTATGTCTCTTCTACTATCAATCCCATCATTTATACCATCTTCAACAGAACTTTCAGGGCAGCATTCCTTAGACTCCTAAGATGTCAATGCAGCAGGTAAGCGACAGCAGAAAGTCAAGGCATAATGAAATTCTAGTAAACGTCATGAAAGGTGGGACACCTTTGTAAAAAAAAACAAAAAATAGGAGATCAGTAGCTAGAGATTAGTAGCTATTATTAGTTGTAAATTGGTAGGTTTACACATATTCTAGGTATTTTTTGAGATAAGTAGGTTTTTAGGTAAAGGTTAGGTAAAGTCTTTCTTCATCGAAAATCGATGATAAATTGTAAATATCAAATAAGAACATGAATTTTTAATAGAAAAACTAATTTTATAGAAACCAGCTATACTAACCTCTTATTTTATCGGATGAACCAGACTTATTTCGAGTTCATACGGAGCCTTATTCATGAGCTCTTTATGCGGCGTTATCGCGGCGGCAACGTGAGTATAACTGGTTACTATAACATTAACTATGAATATCTAGAAACTAATTGACATGGCTTATAATTTAGAGAAGGAATAGGTATAAGAAACGGTGTAGGTTGTCCAAAAGACAGTTTCCTGTTAGGACTCGAGTGACTTATAAGAAGCTGTCATATTTAGGTCGTGTACTAAGCAAATGTGTGGTGTGCTTACAATGCCATATAGATATGTTGCTGTAACTATTTATTTATTTATTTATTCGGATCTTTAACAGCATTATACGATAAATCATCCAACATATATCCCATATAAAAGTAGCGGCCTGTTACAATCCCACTGCTGGGAATAGGCCTCCTCTCTCCGTTTCTGGAGAGAAGGGTTGGAGCTATGAACTACCACTCTGCTCCAATGCTGATTGGTAGGTTACACATATCTCTAGAATTCTCTAAAGATGCAGGTTTCCTCACGATGTTTTCCTTCACCGAAAAGCGTGTGATAAATTGCAATTATCAATAAGATACATAGTTTTAATAGAAAAACTCATTGGTGCCTGCCCGGGTTAGAACTCGTTTTTCCTTCGAAAGAGTCGCACGGTCTCACCGCTGGGCTATCACAGCTCATATCCCGTATAGTTTCAAATTAGATATGTAGTACCAATTATAGAAGAACACATCATTGTTAGTTATAAAGTCACAATTATAAACCTAAAAATAAACACTAGAGAATAATGAAAACATAGAAAAAAGAGAAAACAACAACATTAAGGTTCACCTGCTATTACTCTGAAAATAAAATTTTGGAACATTTTTTCATAAACGCAGTCCATCGCAGCCCATATCCGGCGATAATGTGTCCTTTGTGCAGATATTATATAAGCGCGATATACTCACGTATTCACGTATTGGGGTATTCTGCCCCAGTTTCGTTCTAGCAAACTCGGTCTTAAACAACTGACATGGAATTCGAGGAGGTTTCGAGGTACATTAATACTAAATCTGAGCTGTGATAGCCAAGTGGTGAGACCGTGCGACTCTCTAGAAACGACATAGGTTCAAACCCGGGCAGGCACCAATGAGTTTTTCTATTAAAACTTATGTGTCTAATTGATAATTGCAATTTATCACACGCTTTTCGGTGAAGGAAAACATCGTGAGGAAACCTGCATATCTCTAGAGAATTCTCTAGGGATATGTGTAACCTACCAATCCGCATTGGAGCAGCGTGGTAGGTCTTAGCTCCAATCCTTCTCTCCATAAACGGAGAGAGGAGGCCTTAGCCCAGCAGTGGGCATAATAACAGGCTGTTACTTTACTTTACTTTACTTTTAATACTAAATCTACTTAAAAGTTATATATCTTTTTTTTCCATTGAATATTTTATGGAGAAAATTCATATTTAAACTATAAATTGTTCATGCAATTCTTTTTTATGTAAAAGTAATTTTGGTGACGCCATGTTGTATCTGGCAGAGTAGAATAGATCACCCTCATTTATTATTGACGTGTTGTAAAAGGCGATTGAGGTAAGTTGACGTCAGGCAGCTAGCCGTCGTAAAGTAACAATCACAAAATCGTAAAGTGCAATAACATGTAACAACATGTTTTAAAACATGTTGTGCCGACTTCACTTAGAGTGGGGTGAGGGCAGGAGAATGAGTAATTTTGGTATTAGCCCATCGCTGACACACTGTAAATTCTTTAGAGAAGGTCGTGCGTTCAGATTCCGTGCAGGCACCAATGACTTTTCTGGTTTAACTTAATCGTTTAATTGATAATTGCAATTTAAATTCGCTCAAGGAAAACATTGTGAGGAAAATTGCGTATCTCTAAAGAATGATGGGGATATGTGTAACTTACAAATCCGCATTGGAGCAGAGTGGTAGGTCTTATCTCCAACCGTTCTCTCCAAAAAGTTAGAGAAGGTTTATGCCCAGTAGTGGGATAAAAACAGGCTGTTACTTTACTATTTTACTTAGGTTTAATAGCAATGAAAACACTAATTGTAACAATAAATAAGCTATTTAAAGTTCACTGTACTGTTAATGTTTTAGGTAATTGACTTGTTTACCTTTGACCCTAACTTGTTCAGTTCGCTCTCAAATTACCCTCAAGGGACAGACTTTTTAAACGATTGCCCAATTTCAGATTAACAAGCTGAATTAATCGATGGAACTCACGTGTCTTTGGGTAAATCCTGATCGACCTCTATAAATCTTTATATGTCTTTTATGTTAAATTTATAAAATTGCCTTAACAATCAGCCCGACTTGTTGTGGATCTTTAGTTCCTTCGATCTCTCAGGGGAGTAATAAAGCGAACACTTACCAGCATCCAGAACAGTCACGCGTTGCGGGGCCCCGTCTGCTGATGTCCTTAGGTGCATCTACTATATGTGGTTTTCACTAAACTCGCGATTATTAAATGTCTGTATAAAAGGAGCTCGGGGTCGTGCGAATAAATTCGACCGTTACCGTTTTTGAGTAGTAGTGACGGCACGTATATACGTCTGTATTGCATCGATCGCAACTGTCAAAGAGTAAGAGGCTTTTGTTGCCCATTTAACCCCTGATCGATTTGTTAGAAAAATATATAATATAAATTTGACATTCTTTAATTACTTCTATCAAGTTATGTATACTGAATGTTTTAAATCTAATAAATAAAATTCTCATGTCATAATGTTGGTAACAATACTCAAAACGGCTTGACCGATTTTTATGAAATTTTATATGCCTGTTCATATGTAATGTTAATGTATAGACACCGGCTATACTCACGCCTTATTTTATCGGGTTAGCCCGATTAGTTTCGATTCCATCCAGGGCACTTATGAGCTCTTCATACGATGTTATTGGGGAGGGAACTACGCGCAGCAACTCGCTGGTCGCGACTCGATCTACGAGTAGCTTGTCTTTAAATGGTAAAAAAACCTATGCCGGGTCAGCCAGTACATATATAAGAGTTAGCCAAACTTAAATATAATGAAATTAGGTAAGATTAATCGATAGTGTTGTGTTAATGGACTTTTACGGAAGTTCCTTTACGGGAACAAAAACTAAACCTTCTTTCACATCCGAAAGGAGATATGGATTTCTTAACATGGGCATAGTTAAATAAGGTCTGGACTCTAAGTAGACAAACTCGCTAGTAGCTAGTTTGTACAAACTATACCATCACTCTCTTGCCCTTATCCCACTCTAAGTGGGGTCGGCACAGCATGTTACAAACATGTTGTCATATGATTTGGCTATGCATTTTCCGACCATCACGATCGGCCGCCTGCCTGACGTCAACTTACCTTAGTCGCCTTTTACGACACCTCGGTAAGAAATGAGGGTGGTCTATTCTAAGCAGCCGGATACCACACGGCATTTGCCTTAGTCGCCTCTTACGACACCTCGGTGAGCAAGGAGGGTGGTCTATTCTATTCTGCCGGATACCACACGGCGTAGTATGTACAAACTATATATTTATCATAAACTTTTTCGACAACGCAACCGCCGAGTCCGTTCCTATCTACATTAAATGTTCTATGTCTTGCCGCTGTTTTGTATAAATGCACAGAAACTCATTTATGAATATAAACCTCGTATAACAATATACCGCTGTATGGTATCCGGCAGAATAGAATAGACCACCCTCCTTTCTTACCGAGGTGTCGTCAGAGGCGACTGAGGTAAATGCCGTGTGGTATCTTCTATATAAAATTCTATAATAAAATTCCTCAATCCATTCTAGACCAGTGTACAGAAAGATTCCAATCAAGTGTAAAAAATATGCTTATACGTAAAGCATATTACAAAATTGAAGATTATTTGGATGATAAGAAAGCCTGGATTTGAAAATCCTTTCAGCTTCATACAAGACAGCGGTTTAATAATGTATAATTGAAAATATTTAAAAGATTGACCGCCGAGTTTCTTGCTGGTTCTTCTCGGTAAGAGCAACATTCCGAACCAGTTGTAGCTTCATTAATCATATTGATGCTTGACGATTCAAAAGTGCCTGAAATGGTTTATTTGAATAAAGATTATTTTGATTTTGATTTTGATTATCCGGCTGCATAGAATAGACCACCCTCATGTCTTACCGAGGTGTCGTAAAAGGCGTCTAAGGTAAGTTGACGTCAGGCAGGCGGCCGGTCGTAAAATACGTAGCCAAATCATATGACAACATGTTTTAGAACATGTTGTGCCGACCCCCCTTAGAGTGGGATAAGGGCAGGAGAATGACGATGAAACCTCGTATCACAATATCTTGATGTTGCATAATCAAAAATGGCTCTAAGTAGAGCTTTCAGAAATTCCATGCTGATGATTAAAAATAAATAAATTACCGTAGCACGTCGACAGGTAGTTAGTGTAAGTAGATTATCGAATTCGTTGCAAATACGTGATCGGCATATTTCGTTTACATTGACGGTTGTGTAAGCAATATTAAATGAACATCTGGTATATATTTATTTTTATTAATAACAAATCTATGATCTCACCTTATGTTTTGAGTGTTGAGTCAGATAATCAACATACCTTCGACGATAGGAAAAGTTTTACGTTGTCGTCATCATCGGGTCGGCACAACATGTTACAAACTTGTTGTCACATGTTATGGCTACATATTTTACGATCGGCCGCCTTCTTGACGTCAACTTATCTGAGTCGTTTTTTACGACCCCTCGGTAAGAAAGGGGGTGGTCTAATCTACTCAGCCGGATACCACACGGTGGGTCAACTTATCTTAGTCGCCTTTTTTTGTTAAAACAGGAATAAACCTCTTATGGGTACCACCGCCCGACGGGGACGGGCGGTGGTTATGTCGGACTCGCACCGACTAAAACGACCTGCATGTTCCACCATGCTACTGACAGCAGGAGCAGGGTACCTTATATGACCCCACCCCCACCAGCAGCAACTCTTGATCCCAGAGACAGCAACTCTGATTCCAGAGTTGCTGTCTTCCTCTGGGTGGGGACCCCTCAAAAGAGAAGCCCCCCTCCGCTAACCGGTGCATCGGGAGCACCAGATGCACCGACCGCCTCGGGGATCTTAGTCGCCTTTTACGACACCTTGGTAAGGAATGAGGGTGGTCTATTCTACTCAGCCGGATAAAACACGGCATAACAATGACTATCTATCTACGGCTTATATTGAAGCATACACGACTACGAGCGACAATATGGCGGCACGGCTGACGTCACATCCTTAATTTTGACAGCGGCTTTAAAATAAATTTTGCCTTAACATGGAAGTCAAAATTAAACAATGATAAGCTTATATTGCCTTGTGAATGTGTAATATCTGGTGCAGAAAGGCCCAAGTTATAATGTATTCAAAACTACTCCGCAACTATAACTTCTAAGTGACGCGTACTTGTTTGTGTCACGAACAGAACGGACAATCGTTATATAAGCAAAGTTCTGCTATCTTAAATGTCATTTATGCATTAAATTATTGAGAACGATATATGTAACGTCAATATATGATATTATTAATTCTTGCATCCCGTACGATCTTGACGAGCAGAAACTTTTCTAATTTAGCTATGGGCGAGAACTATAATTTCAAGATATAAGTTGTTTACAACATTGCTAATATATATAATACTAGGGATCCTTATTTTTTTTGAAAATGACATATAGCCTATGTTGCTCAGTGAAAACGTAGCTTTCCAATGGTGAAAGAATTTTTAAAATCGGTCCAATAGTTTTTGTGTGAAAACGTAACAAACATACAAACAAACAAACATACAAATCTTTCTTCTTTATAATATTAGTATAGATTACGTTAAAAATTTGAATCAGTTCACCAACATTTATCCGTGTTTGTGTGACTTTTTGAAGACTTAAGACGCAAAATTGCGTTCGCGCTTCTAGGTTTTGTGATAGTAGCTATATCACGAACACATAATAATACTCCTACAGAGTTCAAGTGAATTCCTGAAACATGAGAAGCCACAATGGACCGACTTGGCGAGTCTAAGCCTTTGCTTAGACTAATTAAAGGTGGGGTTGAACCGACTACTATGTAACAATGCTTGTTTGGATAATGCTTTGCTTTGCGATTTTGTCGTGGAGTCTATCTCCTGATGATGCTTCGGTTGCGAGGCGAAACGATTGTTGAGTTTGTGATAGTGAACGTGTAGTGCTTGTGTATTGTGGTGGAAGTGGTGGAGGTTTGTGCATGTGTTTTTACGAATCCTGCATCGGGTATGAAAATACGGATAGTCCACTATACATTTAACACTATATATTTTTTCTATTTACTGTATCGCGGATTATAGCAAAATAATTTTATTATTACTTTTGTATTGTGATTGCCTTTACATTAAGTCTTTCGATTTAAGCCATTTACTGATTTTACGACATTTATAGAGGGTGATAAGAGAAGATACTTCTTTATTTCTTTTCAGAAGAGGACGTTGCACTCGATATAGGTCTGTTGGATCAACTCGCGGCGCATCACAACTATGCGCCCGATCAGCATTGCCACTGGCAATATCGCTGCGACCCTCAGCAATGCCTACAACTACCCCGCCAACCCAAGAAACCACAGAAACAGTGATGATTGAACCGGCTTTGGGTGACTTTAAGTTGCGCTATTAGTGTTTCTGACTCACCGTAGCCCGTTTTTTTACATAAGAAATATCTATGGGTCATCGCTGCAGGATTAGGACAAGCGACGGCTACCTAACTTAACTTAACTTACAACAGCTATTTTTATTACTGAATTTTGACTTTTAAGTTCGCTGATTGATTCAACTACAGCAGATAATTTAGAATCTTGTTACAATCCATTTATCAAAACATTGTTAAAAGATCAGATTTAATAGTTTTTAAACAATCTTCTTCAACATCATGTTTACGCTAGCTGCAGATGATAAAATATTATTGTGTCATCGTCTTGGGATGAAATATTAGGTTCCGATGCGTGGTGTAAAGCAGGCAATGGACTATTTAGCGGGGTGCGATTTATGGGATGTGGGGGTGCGGATTAATCGGCATAATTGAGTGAATAATAAGAAAATTAAATAAAATCAATTTTCAAAGTCCCAAAATATTTATTTGTTTGTTTGAAAATAAAAATCAAAATACTCAAATAAGGACATTTTGACCCGATAATACCAGAACAACATAGTATATCAAGAGCTTCTATATCGTTATGTCACAATTGGATTAAGATGGAATTGATACTGTTAAATATATTCTATTGCTATCACTGACTAAGGTATCCAGCAGATATTATCGGAGTTAATCTTGCGTAGCACAGTAGGCAAGTAGCACAGACAATGTTAGCGTAGCGGTAACAGTCAAGGATTATTACCGTCGACTCCTCTGTTTTATGCAGTCCTGCTATAACACTGGTATTTTTACAACAGAGTTATTTTATTAGTAATTAATTTGAAATAAACACACAACAGAAGAATATACACGTCTACTCTCTATCAGATCCGCGGGGGAAGGCAGGAACTTCCTTCAAGGAAGGGAAATTTTAATTGTATAGAAAGATATGCAAAAATTTGAAATTAGAGAAATTGAAAATTTTGAAATACCATTTACTGTATATGTAAAAAGTTTTTACTTGTATTTTTGGGTATAACTAGGAACTACTAGAGTCCACTCGACCTTTTATTAATTAAGACCTACACATTTCTTTTACTCTAACCCTGTTAATCATTTTATTTCCGTTCTTAAAGCACATGAGCAACTTTGAGACAAGTGTAAAGAATAATTTATAAATATTAGTCATTTGATTGTGCCAAAAAAGATTTTATATATATATGTATATTTAATTGTGCCAAAGATTATAAAAATAATATTTTATTAGAATGGAAATAAATACTATATTGTTAATAATAATAATAATAACAATAATATACGTTTATTTCAGACCAATGATCCATAAGTGTTAGTAACAATTATACTTATAAAATATGTTAGTAATCCTTAACTCTAAAACTTAATCTATTTCATATATTTTGCCCCACTAACCGGTGCACTAGATATATGGACGTGTGTCCGTGTGTCCGTTATATATGAACATTCAACTTAGAATTTATTAAGCGCCTGTACTAATTGCAAGAGCAATTGCTCGTTTCCAACGTACAGGCGCTTGTGTAGTACTCTGTGTAACTTTTTATTTTTTGACATTACTCTCGGCGATGCTTCTGCGCTCGCCCGTCCCGCCCGGTGACGCTGTAAAAGCCATTAGGGCTAACAGCACACAGTCAGTTCGAAAAAAAAAATGACATTACACGTCTGACATTCGTCAAGCAAACTTTTATTAAACCTCCATCCACGAAATATTTTGGATATCTCCGAATCGAAAATTATGACAAATTAATTAAGAAAATGTAAATATTAAATGTATTGTTGAAGGAAAAATTCTATTCGCACGCTTAGTATTAAAGTGACCTAATTCAAAATTTGGCTTTATTCAGTTAGATAGATCCTTATTTCAGTGCTATCTATGACATCACACCCAATTAAAAAAGCTAGTGTTTTCTTGCTCTTTCAATTTATGAATCTCTCTAACACTCATGAGTTTTATAAGCTGTACGCTACGCTTTATTGCGATTTGCCACAAACATTTTTTTTTAATTAGGTCACTTTAATATTAAGCGTATGACTTAGTATTAAACTTCACTTGACTAGGGATTTGGATAGCTAATTACCCAATAAGGACTTCCGTCAGATGATTCTAGCAGCTACGATTTAAGTTTTAGTATTTCAATGGGTAGATATTTAATATAGCAAATATACATTTATCACCTTATGTACCGTTTGTGTATAGAATAAGATTTATAAGTAGTTGTGCAATAAATACACGTGACGAATTACTAAAATAAATAAGAATTAAAACAGTGAAGATGTGATCTTCGAATAGACTATTAGGTATTTAAAATTTCATAATAAATTAATTAAATTTTAAAAATTAGAACGGCTTCTTTAAGTTATTTTAGTTGTTTGCTTAAAGTGCAACTAACAAATACCTGACTACAGAATATATAACAGAGCTACTTTGCTAAAATCCGCATGTGATAAGAGAATGTACGTAATGCAAGTGCTAAGCGTACGATTTTTGTCGTGGAGCCTATCCTCCTGATGACGCTTCGTTTTCGGGGCGAAACGATCGTAGAGATTTTTGGTGGTGGTTGTGTGTGTTGCTTGTGTGCATTGTTGCTGGTGGAGGCGTCTTGCGATGCATGTGGTGACTTTGTCGCGAAATATCATGAATTGTAGGTAATATTAACTTTATGTAACAAAATATTACAAGTACTTGCGGGTAGAAAAATAGTAAAATGAAATGTTCATGAAGAGGGTAGGAATCATAAAAGTACGAAGCGGCGGGCGCCATTTGACGCATACCGAGTACTGCATCAGTTAAGTGAACACCGTTGTGTGATCGCGAGATAAGTTTCGATGAGTAGTTGAACTATTATTATTAGCAGTGTATCTCAGTTACAGCATCTCACCTTAGGTGTGTATCGTAAAGTACTGTCTTAGAGAAGAGAGAGGTAATCTGCACTGAGACTTAAAAGAGGCATACATTGAAGCTCAAGAGAGGAGTCAGATCAGTGTTAGAATTGTGAGTGGAATGGAGTGGCTATAAGGGGAGATTGGAGGCCACTTCCGGGGTGTTTACCCTGGCTAAGAGAATTACTTAGAGCGCAGAGTACGCTGGATTAGGCCCGGTTCGCGCTGTACACGTCATTAGTAAACAAGATAGGACGTACATAGAGAATGACGTCAGTGCGGTGACGTCATGAACCCGGCAATAAGAGTTTGTTATAAGTTATCGTTTCGCCTTTATACATTACAATGTAGATTAGAGGAAATAATTTTTCGTACTGACAGACTTGTCTTGCATGTGTAAGATACGTGAATTTTGCCCGTTTCATACACTTAACATTACATGCATTCGCTTAACACACGCGTATTATAGCAAAGTAGTTCTGTTATAGTTTCTATAATATGGAATTCCGCAAAGTAACGCCTGCTTCTATTTATCATTCAACTATCTGACTTCTTAACTAAGAGAACTGCAAAAAAGGTCGATTATATTAATATTTTTGAAGTTCATATTTAGTTTTCTCACAGTTACTTTTATTAACATGTAAAATTTGTAGAACGTGCACTTGTTTTCTGTTTATAGTATAAACCTATTCATCACTAAAAATATTTTTATTAAAGAAATTAATATAAGTAGTATAGAACCCGGAAGTATAGAAGCATGGTACAGCCTATTAGGCTGTATCAAATTAAAAAAAAACGAGAAATATATATGTTGAACCTTACATACGAGTATTTAGCCGTGAAAACGTAATAGATCGATAGACAGAAAAACAGACATTAGTATTTCTAATATAAGTACAGGTAATATTGTCCACGGTTGCAATGCAATTTAAGTATAGTGTGGTGAATATTCTAGTAAGATATGATTCTAGGATAAAAATCTGTATTTTATTAATCGTACAAGTAAGTTAACGATATTATATCAAATTGACTGTAGCCATAGTAAAATAATCTTATAGTAAATGGTGTTTTTAGTGGCTAAATAACATGGATTAATGCTTGTAACACCTCGGTAATAAATGAGGGTGGTCTATTCTATGCAGCCGGATACCACACGGCATTTACCTTAGTCGCCACTAACGACACCTCGGTATGAAAGGAGGGTGGTCTATTCTATTCTGCCGGATACCACACGGCTACCCAAAAATAATACAATAGATAAAATATAATGAAAAAACTTTTCTTAATTGCCAGAGAGAGAGATAGTCTCTGAGTGTGTAGATATGTATTAGATGATGTGTGTACGTTGATACATAAGCACATTAAATATTTATTTTAAGCTGCTCCTCGGTTTTTCAATACGTATTTCTTTTAACCAAATTGTAAGAATACTCTTGTAACAAATAAGCTCATAGATAAATAGTATTATGTGACTTAAAATATAATGTTATATGTAAATAAAGACTTAAGTTATCAGCAATAGAAATAACTAAATATTATCATGTACATATTTTGGAATTTAGTCTCAATATTTTGTGTATATTTGACCGTGTAGAATAAAAAATATTTTCAAACTGAATTTGTTTTTTTTTCTTTATAATCCTGACATCTAAATTTTCTTATTATTAGTTGAAATAAAAAAAATGGACAATGCCTGTAAAGTTTCAAATGATTTATAGATGCAGGCGTTATTTTGCGGATATCTATATTATAGAAACTATAAGAGAACTACTTTGTTATAATCCGCGTGGATTAATGAATGCATGAAATGCTAAGTCTATGAAGCAGGCAAAATTGATGTACCTTACACATGTAGGGCAAATCGACACACGTATCCCGTTTGGGAGGCGTTTGCCTTCACCAGCAACAATGCACACAAGGAATACACACAATCTGCACCAAAATATCGACCATTGTTTTGCCCCGAAACCGAAGCATCATCAGGAAGATAAGCTCTACGGTAAAATCGGAATGCATTACGATTTTGTCATTTACATACACCTAGCATTGCATGCATTCGCTTAACCCACGCGGATTATAGCAAAGTAGTTATAGTTTCTGCCGGTTTAGTTTTTACTTTAAATTTGTCTTAAATGTTATTACTGTAACTACGATTGGAGAAAAAGTTTAAAACACTCACACACACTTCGTATATATAAAAATGAATGAATGAAACTCCGACTTCGGAAAACTGTCATTATCAAGAAGAGCCAGCAAGAAACACGGCGGTCTCCCATTTCATAATTTTTATAATTGGTTACATTTTACATTTGTATTACTGTAATGTAATATTCCGGAAATATATTACAATGCGAAATGATAAAAAAATTGTCATCTACGTTCAACGTGATTTAATTTTATATAATTCGACCCTTCGAATAGTGACAATGGAAAGGCCAATTGAATATTCCCTACGTGAGTAACAGAGGGTCTGGATTTATTAGGATATCTATAGGAATCCCTTTTTAACTGCGTTATAAAGACATTTGGGCAATTTCACGGAATGAGAATTCTACTTACGTTACCATATCATATAACCTCAAAAAACCTAAAGTAAATTCATTGCACGAAATTTACATTTGAATGATTATGACCTTATAAGTAAATGGATGGAAAATAAAGTAACTATTAATAATTAAAAGAATTAACAAAAATTAATTTGATGATCAATTTGACTGGCCCGTTGGCGCATTGGGTAGTGACCCTGCTTACAGCTCCACGGGTTCGATTCCCGCCGAGGGCCAACATTTTCTATAAACAGTTTGTTGGTTCTTCTCGCCTGGGTGTATACTTGTATTTACGTATGTATTTAAATGATATATGTAGTATATCTACCAGTTGTCCGTCGTTCATAACACAAGTACTAAGTTACTTACTTAGGGGACGTACGACCGTGTAAGTGTCCCATATATTTATTAAATTTTAATTTTTATCCTATAAGATAGGATATATTTTATCATACTATCTCGTGCAGTTTAGCTGTGAAAACGTTACATTAAACAGACAGAAGAACAAACAGACTTTTTACTTTTATAATATTAAAACGGATTAAAAAAAAACTTTATTCAAAAGTCATCACCACAATACAATCACCATAATTCTTCACAGAACGCGTAAAATTTTTAGGGGGTTCTCAAAGATATAATTTTAAGTAATCATTTCCATTAAAATTTTTATGAATATAAAGTAAGGATTGCTCTAACTTCATTACATGGGCGTACTGCGAGTAAAGCTTAAATTTTAAATAGCTATAAATTCATTTTAACGAGCTAACTTTCACTGAAATTTGATCGTGTAACAAATGAAGGATCACGAAATTTGTCGCACTTGAAGTGAATTTATGATGTATCATAAAAACTATGTTATAAAACAGTGTCTCCAAACCTTTTTGGTGCCATAAATAAATAAATAAATATATGTGACCCACACGGTCGTCCATCCCCAAAGTAAGTAACTTAATACTCGTGTTATCTGTGACGGACAACTGGTAGATATATTACATATATAAATTTAAATACATACTTAAATTCACACATATTACACCTAGGCTCGAAGAACCGACAAATTATTTAAAGAAAATGTTGGCTCTCAGTGAGAATCGAACCCGCGACCCACGCAGCTGAAGGCAGGTTCACTACCCAATGCGCCAACGAACAAACCATTCCCAAATCTTAGCGTTTCAAAAATTCTTATACCCTCCATTGTAACACGCATTACTATAACCATAATAAGTAAAGTTAAAAAAGCTTAACAAAGTTAACTAGCCTATTATTTTAATCGTCGAGGAGTTCCCTAATCTGCAGCCAATCATGACAGCAGTATCATATCATGCTTATCATAAACATGCATTGTCATCGAGACTAGACCAATATGTAAAATTTCAGCACAATCCAAACCCGGGAAGGAGGACAAATTTAACTTGCAAAGTCTCCATCTTCGCATAAACAGACGGTAAGTTAAATTAAAGTTTTTAAAATCAAATCATATGAAAATAATTTTTATTCAAGTAGGCTTTTTACAAGCACTTTTGAATCGTCAAGGATCAATCAGATTTAGTAAGCTACACTGATTCGGAATGCTGCTCTTACCGATAAGAATGATTAGTCTTGTTTGAAGCTGAAAGGATTTTCAAAGCATTTTTATCATTCAAATAAGTAAATAAGTAAATAATCTTCAATTGTGTTGTAATATGCCTTACGTATAAGCATATTTCGTACACTTAATCGAAACTTTTCTCTAGATAAGTCTAATATATATTGCGGAATTTTATTGTAAAAGCGAGTACCGAGACCAACGAATGATTTTGTAACTCTGCTGAGTCGCGAAAGTATGGTCTACTTAATAACTTAAATGTTAAGTTTTAGGAAGAAGGATTTGCTTTGTTAATTAAATTCCATGTAAACGACTCGGAGCAAAAGGCATAAACTTGTGTGATGTCCATTTTTAAATCCAACGATTCTGATACAGTTTGACGAGTATGGACTCGTCTAACTCTCCTCGTCGTCTAATTCGTCTCGTGACTATGGAGTCTCATCAGGGCGCTACTGTGGTAGAAAATCTAAATCTACTCACATCAATTAGATACTGAAAAAAAACTCCAAAATCATCGCCATCATCATCCAATAAAAAATGTACTATGCTAACATAACAGAAAAATTAAGCAACTTTTTTATTTTCAATGTAAGATCTCTCAGTTAAGGGAAGTTGCATAACTAGAACCTTGCTATAAATCTACAAAGTAACTTAACTGCCGCACGTGATAAAAGATTAAAATATACATTGTTGCACGTAATTCTGGGTGCTTTATTTAAAGGGAACTGTCACGGTGCATCTACTGAATCAGTATAGGTAAAATTTAATATTTAATAAGATTAAAAATAATAATAATGCTCTGTGGTATCCGGCGGAATAGAGACCACCCTCATTTCTTAACGAGGTGTCGTAAAAGGCGACTAAGGTAAGTCGACCCGCCGTGTGGTATCCGGTTGAGTAGAATAGACCACCCTTATTTACTACCGAGGTGTCGTAAAAAGCGACAAAGGTAGGTCGACCCGCCTTGTGCAATCCGGTTGAGTAGAATAGACCACCCTCTTTCTAACAACTCATTTCCTGGATAAACCTCTTACAGTTAACAATGCTCAGCAGGTCTACCATGAACTCTTATCGCGACTCATTTGAAGACGTAAACTAAATTGTTTTGCTTTTCATACCATGACGTCTTAAAGACGCACACTTTAAGTCAACGAATGAGCGTGCGGAAGGCGTCTTTAAATATGTTAGTAAAAGAGACAGAGTTATCTATAGTTCATATAACATTATCCTTTTCAAACACACTTCATGGTACGAAAAGAAAGCGGTTCGGTTTAGGTACTGACTTTGAATTGAATCGATAAAAGTTCATGGTAGGCCTAGTAGATATATAGATTCCGGTCTTCGTTTCTCATGTACTGTAATTAGTTGCTGTTAAAACTCTATTGTGATCGGTATACATTTGTATATGTACATAAATAAATAAAGCTTCAATGTTGATTGGTTTTATTTATTTTATACCGTATGAACTGTGGTAATTGGACAATCATCAATTTTATTACACTTTTACGGCTAAACCGCTGGACTAATTAAGAAGAGATCGCATCCGAAGTAAAAAATTACATGGCCTAGATTATATACATAGGAAATGTAACTTTGTATTGAAATGTATAAAGTATGATAATGCTATAATCCGCTCACCAAAGATTGTCTTATGATGATCGAAAGTTTAAATTTAAATTTAAGTATTTACTTAATTTAAATTTAGTTCTTAAATAGAAGTAGTACGAACGCGGTCATTAACAAAAGTGCAATTACAGGCAGGTTTAAAAGCCTTTTCAGTAGAAAATTATAGACATAGCGAATTACAAAATTACATTTAAGTTTGCACGTTTCAATTGTAAATTTCATCGTCATTTATCATCAGATAATGGTCAAATATCAACCTGTCTACCCTTATTAAATGTAAGGTATGATGGATTGTTGTCTTCTATCGGACCTTTCATGCATTAACCTAACCCTCCTGTCGTAATCTAAGATCAATAAAAGAAAGACGTAGTATATTTGAACGCGTGCGTGCGCCGTCTGGTAAGACATAAGTATTTATTTTATATGAAACACTTAAACCAAATATATTAATAAGAAGATATTACACACAAATCACTAATAAAATATGCAGATAATTATAATACAATGGTTTTTAACATAGCAATAAATAAATATATTAAATGATTACAGCACAATTGTAAACGAATAAATAATTATATGTGACAATTACACAGCTACCCGTTCCGAAGTAACTAACTCAATACTTGTGTTATGGTTGATAAACAACTGGTAAATATATACACATATTTATGTATAGGTTCAAGGTTTATATATATATATATATAAAAATAAACCTTGAAGAACCAGCAAATTGTATCATAAAAACATTGGCCATAAGAGAAAATCATACCTGCAACTTGCGTAGCACCAACGAGCCAGTCAATTATTGTTGTTATTATTATTATTTTTTTATGCGATAAGGCTAGCGCCTGGCTGCTATCTCGCCTGATAGTGAGCGAAAGATGCAGCCTAAGATGAACCGCGCTTGCCAAGTAGGTGCCTGTTCACTCGTCTTTTGAAACTATGCAAATCGTAGGAATCTGGGAAGATAGATACAGGAAGGGAATTCCATACTTTGGCTGTACGCATCAGAAAAGATGACCTGAACCGCTTTGTACGTATTTTTGGCACATTAATTGTATAGCGGTGGAGCCCCTCGCAGCGTCTTGTTGTTCGATTGTAAAACGGTGAGGAAGGGATCAGATCAAATAGATCTGTGGGACACTCTCCGAAATATATCCTGTAAAAGACAGAAAGAGATGCAACTGCACGTCTGTGCTCTAGAGTAGTGAGCTTTCTTTGAGCTAGCTTACTATCGCCTATGATTCTTCTGGCGCGACGATCCACAGAGTCAAGTGCCTGTAGTTGATACTTATTTGCTTAAAATGATCGGATTAGTTTATTGCACTCTTATAGAGAAAATCGATTTAATAAGTATCAAATATTAAGCCAAATCGTACTAAATATTATCAAAGAAAATGTGTCATTTTATAAGCTCGATCTTACTTTTATTTAATCCGAGTTGCGGGATTAAAAAAATCACTGTTGCGAGACATAGGTCAACGACCGTTTTCTTTGGAATGTATTCAATGGAATGATGTATGAACTACTATTATATGGGGGCGTGAAATATCTGAGACGAGTTGTTTCGTATAAACTGTTAACATTTCTCACCTTGGCGCACGAAAGGATAAAAAATAATACTATCCTAAAATATTATCGTCATGTTTTAGGCAAACCCTCGTAATCGTGCCCATATTTTCCAATGACAGCTTGTATATATTACCGGATTTCTTATTCATTTAACTGCGTGTGCTTGTGATTTCGTCTTATGTTATAAGAGCTATAGCAACATCGCGTTATATCTCAATAGTGGGACAATTCCTGTAGATTCGTAATCTTCCTAGATTAAGCGTACACGCTGTGTCAATTCGGATTGGCAGATTACAAGTAAACCAGGAATTAAGTTACTAATTAAACAACGTTATAAATTATAATACCAATTTAGATTTTACATAGAAATACCCATTATAGAATAGACGAGAAGTGCAACATTAGGATGGTTTGGACATAAAATGAGGAGGAATGAATATCATGTGACCAAGCGTGTGTTAAATATGATTGTGGATGAATATGTGACTAGAGGGAGGCCTAAAAAGAGATGGTTGGATTGTGTGTAATGTATGGACTGGCCCGTTGGCGCATTGGGTAGTGACCCTGGCTTCAGCTTCGCGGGTTGCGGGTTAGATTACCGCCGAGGGCCAGCATTTTCTAAAAAAAAATTGTTGGTTCTTCGAGCCTGGGTGTGTATTTGTATTTAAGTATGTATTTAAAATTATATATGGTGTATATCTACCAGTTGTTCGTCACCCATAACACAAGTATCAAGTTCCGGGGACGGACGACCGCGTGTGTAAGTGTCCCATATATTTATTTGTTTATTTATATATTCAAATACCGCCCAAATATCGCCCGGAAGGAAGGTAGCAACCTAGAGCAACTTCTTATCACAGAAAAGGTTGACGGCAAACGCTCTAGAGGCCGTAGTCCCACCAGATGGTCAGACCAGATCCGCTCTTCCTTGAACACCAACTTACACAATGCTCTCCACGATGCCAAAGATAGATCCAAATGGCGAACCATCGTCAAAGAAAAAGTACTTCCTCAAATGGGGAATCACGACCCTCAGTAATGAGGATATCGACACGAGGAGGAGATACTCAAATACAAATTCAAATTCAAAATATTCTTTATTCACGTAAACTTGTGAACAAGTGCCTTTGAATCGTCAAATCTACTGCTGGTTCGGAAAGCCATTCCTACCGAGAAGAGTCAGAAAGAAACGGTTGCTCTTTTAAAATATAAATCTTATAACTAGTTACATTTAGTCATTACTCTCTTGTACAGGGTAGAAGCGCAGCTATATCCACAAACAGCGACAGAGTTGACGAATAACACGGTGGGTCAACTTACCTTAGTCGGCTTTTACGATATCTCGGTAAGAAAGAGGGTGGTCTATTCTACTAAACCGGATACCACACGGTAGGTCGACTTACTTTTTTCGCCTTTTACGACACCTCGGCAAGAAATGAGGGTGGTCTATTCTACTCAGTCGAATACCACACGGAATTTTATTTAATAACTCTATGAACAGATAACCAACATAAAAATAGGTCAAGCCAAATACTCAAATTTGCAATTTACGTCCAATTTCACGACAAGTTGATATATCTCGTGAATTCTATTCAGCGATAACTTAACATCAAGTTATTGAGTTTCCGAAGTATTATCCTTAACGTATTTGTTAGAATCATATTTTATTACTGTATTACCATACATTGTATTTCAGTTCAACATTTTTTTTATATGGGCCCGTTTGTCGGTACGATATCAACCTTGCATTGGATAAAACTAACAGCAGATTATTTATTAATATATTCACATTACTGCGATCACTAAGTTTAGTCACGAATCTTTTACTTACCTGCCAATTTTCTAAAAGGAGTTGGGAAGAATTTTAAAGGAGGGATAAACTAAACACTTCGCGCCGGGTTAATTGATTGATTATTTTATAAGTATTCTATAGAAAATATATAGGGACAGGGGTTAAAGATTTGAATGTACAAAAGATTCAAGGAGATATCTTTAAGCTTTGAGGTTTATGTTGAAGGACCAGGATCACAAAGATTGTGATATCTATATTGATAATAAATTTATAAACTTACTTGTATTTTAGAAGAATCAAATCTTGAGATCTTTTGCGAACTTTTTATTTAATACCCACAGGATCTGTAACTTCATTCGCTACGACCTCAATTATATGCCTTGTAATATTTCCATTTCCGGAAGGAAATTAATGAAGGGTATTGTTTTATTTTGACATAATTATATTTTTGAAGTATGAGTATTAATTAAATATAACAGGTATATAAAGAAGGTATGTTTAAATACTGTCAAATGTATGAAAGTAGGTGGACAAATAAGTACGCGTTATGATTTGTCTTTCCTTTTATTTTGTTTTCATATAACAATAATCTATACTTATTACAAAAACACAGTCCCAAAAAGCTGTCTGTCTGTATGTAATCGATTTTCTCAAAATCTACTGAAGGAATTTTTGGACGGTTTTCACCGAAAAATAGTTCAATACTTCCGGTTCAATACTATCGATATTATGTATAAATTGTGTTGAATCGCGCAGTTGTTAAAAAACTTGCTTGCTGTGCACTTTAGTCGCGTGCGCTGCGTAAACTAGCAGAGATACACTAAAGTAATGTACTAGAGAATTGTAGATCTATAAAAATACTACAAAAAAGTTCTGGATAGCATGTCTCTATCTCTTATGGTTTACTCATAATAACTACTTTTATATTTAAAAATTTGAATTCTAAAAAAAATTGTGGCACGCTGATTTTCACGCGGGCGGAGCCGCTTGCATAGCTAGTATAATATAAGATAACATATGATAAAAAAAAATTATAGGAACTTATTGTAGTAATATAAATACACTTTTTTGTTTATTCCTATTAAAAAAATATCCTTTACTAGTAATCGATTCATATTAAATCAAAGTAATTTTCATTTCAATATGTCTACAATTTGTTTAACGGGTTAAACCAAATATTTATCTTGTCCAAAGATAAGGAAAGTAATTTATCACCTGTCACAGCGTACTCGCAATGATAGACGTTCGAACAGGTATAAAATGGTAAATTGTTTATCGAAAATATTAAGGTTCAATTTTTGTATGAGAAAAATGATTTACTTTATTTTATGAATCATAGTTTACTTACATTTCATGAGAGTACTTGGTCTAGCAGAAGCCACTGAAACTGTGAAATACAAGGTAGATATTTTCTATTATACGATTTTCTTAAGCAATTCAATACCACAAATTGTGCTCGAATTTGTGCCGCGGAATATCTGGATTATAAGACGCGCAAGCGCCAAATACGATTTTAAGTAATTTAGCCTGCTACCATTTGACGGCGTGGCATACGCCCCCTCTCTTCTTGGGGAGATTTGCTAGTTATTGTACCTATACTGAATAGATATACAGCATTTTATCTTTACCACTACAGCAGTTTAAAAACGCGGTTAAAGGGAGTCTGATACAAAAAGCATACTATACTATTGAAGATTATATAGATGATAAAAATGCGTGGATTTAGCTACTCCTTCACCCTGTACAAGATAGTAATAACCAAATGTAACTAGTTATAAGAATTTTATTTGAAAAGATCACCTACCGAGTTTCTTGCTGGTTCTTCTCGTTAGGCACAGCTTTCTGAACCAGCAGTAGATTTTGACGATTCAAAAGTACTTGTTAACAAGTTTACTTGAATAAAGAATATTTTGAATTTGAATTTGAATTTACCCACCAAGCAGGTCCAACATAGGTACACGGAAGTTGTAAAACCTTATTCAAAGAAAAATCAGTCAACCATTTTTGTTATAGAATTAATTTCTAAATCATCTCTTAGGTAAATATATTAAATGTAAAAGCTTTTGAATTTATGGAAATAGGTCACCTGGGAAACCTTAATATTTATTACTATGCTGTAATGATTTTAAGCTTATACAATTCCGATTTTACGATGTGATTAAAGAGATTAACATAGAAAGGATTTTTACATAACATGTCGGGAAATTTAATGAAATATTCGTTTGATTTTATTTCCAAAGTCATAATTAAATTATTGTGCTATATTCCGCGATAAAGTAAATAGAAAATATGTATGATGCTAAATGTAGGTTGAACGGATTGTTGAGTATGTGATAGTGAACGCGTGTAATTCTTGTGTATTGTGGTAGCGGTGATAGAGGTTTGTGCTTGTAAATGTGTTTTTACGAATGCATGTAATGGGTATGAAAACGAATAGTTCACTCTATATTTAGCATTATATATAATTCGCGGATTATAGCAAAATAATTTAATTGTTATTTTTGTATTTTAGATCTCCACAAAATAACAACTAATTCAATCAATTAATTCACTATATGTGTAAACTACGACCATATAAATGTTTAATACATAAATTAGGTTAAAAGGATTTTAGAAATAATAAAAAATGCTTGGATTTAAAAATCTTTCCCGCTTCGTATAAGACTATAGTGTTATTGTGTAAAATAAAAATGCTTTAAATATTGACCGGCGTGTTTCTTGGTAGTCCTTCTCGGTAAGAGTAACATTCCAGTGGTAGCTTTATCAATCTAATTAATCCTTTATGATTCATAAAATCTTGATTATGTGGTACTTACATCGTGGACGGACGGATTGAGTGTAATTGTCCCGTATATTTATTAAAACTTCTTTTATTTAACTTGCCGTGTGTATGTGAAGGTGAAATCTTGTAAGTTATATTTGACCAACTTCCCGATGTCCGATTGAGCTGAAATTTTACTTATTGATTCAATCTAGATGACTATGCATGTTTATGATAAGCATGATTTAATGCTGCTGTGAGTATAGGCTCCAGACGAGGGAACTCCTCAACATTAAGTTAAAAGCAGGGACATGAAATTTTGTTATTATTTAAACTAATTTATCGTCAAAAGTAATAATAAAACTATTTTGCTATAATCCGCGATACAGTAAATAGAAAACATATATAGTGTTAAATGTATAGTGGACTATCCGTATTTTCATATCCCATACGTGCAGGATTCGTAAAAACACATGCACAAACCTCCACCACTTCCACCACAATAGACTCCACGGCAAAATCGCAAAGCAATTTATCGTCCTCAAAGTCGAAGGTAATTATAAGGCAATGAAATTGTAACAACATCTTCTTAATAATTGCAATTAATAATACGATTTAAATGAATATTCAAAATAGTTTTAGATTTAAATATGTGATACATATTTTTATTCGATATTCCAGATAAAATGAACGATAAAGAAGTGCAGTGGTTTTACTTCTGCTTACGGAAGATGTTTTTTGTTATAAGACTAACCGGAGTTTTTCCAGTAACGGGCCTGTTAAATAAAGACAGCAAAAATACCAGGTACATCACATACTATTAGTAACGGCGACTATGTACACAACAACTTACAATATAGGTATACAGTAAAAGTATGCCTTACTCCTTTTATCTCGTCAAGAAATGAGGGTGATCTATTCTACTCAGCCAAATACCACTCGGTACTTAACTTAGTCGCCTATTACGACACCTAGGTAAGAAATGAGGGTGGTCCATTCTACTCAGCCGCATACCACGCGGCACGATGTCATACAAATTGTACTGGATTAAAAAAAATGAACACTAGGCGATCGCTTGTATTTAAAATAACTGAGACAACTTTAAACCATATTTTAACGTATTATGTTTTGTTTCAGATGCGTTTGGAAAACTCCATACACTTTGTACTATTGTTTCAATACAATTTCGATAATATTCATTACTGTTATACACTTTTACGACGCTTTCATAAATAATGGGACATATAAAGCATTAAGTTAGTTATAATTGATACTAGCTCATCGTCATCGTCATCATCCTTCTGTCTAAGTACAGAAGGATAAGTCTCACTCTAAGTGGGGTTTGCAAAAGATGTTTTAAACATGTTGTTACATGTTTTGGATGAGATGAGAATGTTAAGGTGGATTTGTGATGTGACAGGATTGGATAAAATAAGAAATGATAAGGGGAAGTCTGAAAGTCGCACTCATTATAGAATAGACGAGAGGTGCAAGATTGGGAGGGGTGAAAACAATGTGACTAAACGAGTGTTGATTATGAATGTGGATGGATACGTGACTAGAGTGAGGCCTACGAAGTTATGGTTGGATTGACGTCAACCTACCTCAGTCGCCTTTTACAACACCTCGGCAAGAAATGAAGATGGTCTATTCTAATCAGCTGGATACCACACGGCGGGTCAACTCACCTTAATTGCCTTCTACGACACCTCAGCAAGAAATGAGGATGGTCTATTTTAATCAGCTGGATACCACACGGCAGGTCAACTTACCTTAATCGCCTTTTACGACACCTCGGCAAGAAATGAGGATGGTCTATTCTAATCAGCTGGATACCACACGGCGAGTCAACTTACCTTAATCGCCTTTTACGACACCTCAGCAAGAAATGAGGGTGATCTATTCAAATCAGCTGAATACCACATGGCGGGTCAACTCACCTTAATCGCTTTTTACGACACCTCGGTAAGAAATGAGGATAGTCTATTCTATTCAGCTCGATATCACACGGAGGTTCAACTTACCTTAACCGCCTTTTACGACACCCCATACACACAATTTAAAACAGATGAACAAGTTTATTTTAACATTAATCTTTCACACTGCATTCCTTCATCTTTAAATTTAATACAATATTTAATTTAACTTTCTGCATTAGGTGGGTTGATGACAAAATGTAATGCATTTTTTACGGTTATACTTCTCTTTATACTAAGCTTTAATTGGAAGAATATGCTGGACCAAATTGAAGAACTGGAAAGGTTGATGCCCCCTTTAAAGAATGGCGGTAGAGTCGTTAAGAACATCAATCGAATACTTTTATGTTTGGCTCTGTTTGGACTGCGTAAGATTGTTATAAATCTATCTCATTTTACTTATATTGTTCAGCCGATGATTAGTTTTAATGGAAAACTCTAGTATCGTTATTTTGTATTCGTTGTAGATTTACAATTAATTGGTAAGTGAAGGTGCAGTTTAAGATGAAAGCGTTAAAGCTTAGAAAATGCCATTAAGGTTTCTATTAGGGTTCAAACAAAATTAACATTTTAGAAAACCGGTTTCCGAATAGTAATTTTTTCAGAACATCGGTTTTAGCCGGTTTAGAATTTTTATAAAAAAATTTTTTGCTCGAATATTCTGTAATTCGAATTAACAGAGAATTGAGCGATTAGAAGTAGTTTTTGATTGAAATTATTTAATGTTTAATTTTATTGAAAGTAATTTTTTTATGCTATTTAATAGAACAAGGAAATAATAATTGACCAGGATCTAATAACTTTAAAAACAATTATTCGTTATTTATGCATAATTTTTACATATAAGGAAGTAAATATTTTATAATAGTGAGTTATTCAGCATGAAATAATATCGGGCCGATATGATTCCAAGAACCAAACTGCTTGCAACAGTGTTTTCATCAATCTGGTTCTTGTGGCTACATTTTCTAATTTTTTTAAGTGTTATCATTATACATTAAAACCGATATTTTCTACTAAAAAACCGGTTTATTCGAATTTCATATTTTTTTCAAAAAAAACCGGTTTAAAAAACCGACAATCCCTACTTTCTATGCAATACCAAATCGGTTGTTAATGTAAGCCATTATCGACGTCGAATTTGTTACTTTCCTTAGCAGTATTTGTTGTAGGTTAGCGCTTGATTGATAAGTTAAGTTCAGTGTAAGTAAATTTGATTGGAATACCAAATCGATTATTGGCGGAAGTTATCATCAACGTCAGTAAACTGTTGTCATCTTTGGTGATGACGCTGATCATTATGTGTTTGTAGTTATTAATAACTATAAACACATAACGTTGAGTTCATTTAACAGGATAAAAGTGCAACGTACTGCTATAATCGAATCAATGTCTTTATCATAGAAACAGTACGTTCCGCATGAATGATGAACAACTAAGAACTACTAATTGGAGTGTGAACAATCTGACTTTTGAATTGGAACCGAATGATAAGTCAAATTTCATCACATTGAAATTAATATTAACAACTGAATTGAGCACACATTAGTTGAAAATTTCAGTTATATAGATAAGCGATAAAATATAATAAATAAAGTTAATTGACATTGCAGTGGAATATATAATGTACACAATTTTTTCCATTCGAATCTTGATTCTATATTACGCCGAATATAATAAAGTATTGACTTATGGAGATTACTTCAGAACGGTGTTTGGATGGGTCTTTGATAACACATCTTACAGCGATTTTACGGCTGTATATTTACAGGTTTGTTTTCTCTATTAAGTATCTTGTCTTGTATTTCCCGGTTTTAATTTATAAATTTTTTAATTAAAATTCAAGTTGAAAATATTTTTTTTACAAGTAAACTTGTAAATAAGTGCTTTTGAATCGTCAACTCCACTGCTGGTTCGGGAAGCTGCTCCTATCGAGAAGAGCCAGCAAGAAACTCGGCGGTTCCCGATGGTAAAAAAGATTATATATAATTGTATATAAATATATACAAATTAGATAGAAAAAATGGCCCGATCCAATTGTGTCCGATTATACATAATTATTCAAAGATCGTGACCTCACTTTTACGATTTCTTTTATGACTTTGCTATTGTGAGTGTATTTTCACTTATACATAGAGAATCGCGGACAGATTCTTCACAGCATTCCTAGAATGGATGTACCGGAAGATGCACTGTTTACTATGTCGCTTAGACTTGGTGTTCCAGTAGATTACACTATGAACCATGGGAATTCGTAGACTATGTCGATCCAACGAACATTTTTTTTTTTTCGGACACTAACTAATGCTGTTAGCCGAAATGGCTCTTACAGCGTCACCGGGAGAGGGGGCGAGCGCAGAAATCGAAATCTAAATTTCATGTTATTTCTATATAATATACAGTTGGATATGATTAAATACTTACATAGAATTTGTATATGAGTATTTTTAATTAATTAGAATTTGATAATTTTTGTTAACCTTACCTTAGACGCCTTTTACGACACCTCGGTAAGAAAATGAGGGAGGTCTATTCTGCTCAGCCAGATACAACACGGCATAGAAATGTAACTAGTTATAAGAATATATATTTTTTAAATAATGCTGGTTCTTCTCGATAGGACAGCATTCCGAATCAGGAATAGAGTTGACGATTCAAAAGCATTTGTTTACAAATTCACTAGAATAATGAATATTTTGAATTTGAATTTAATATTTTCAGGTAATAAAGATTGATATAACAATAGTCTATCAATGTGCTGACTTCGTTGTTATAGGCGTAGCACTTTATCTCGTGTACAGATTTCGTAACTTCAACCGGCTGATGAGGCTGCAGCTGAAACAGGTATTATAAGAATTAGTTGCATATAATGTAATGTGGAACTTAATACGAAGCATTTTTTCTTTTCTTTTATAACGGATTAAAAACATTCTTAATAACTGCGTTTATTTGCGACTAGCTATGCCAACCTATGTGTCATAAAGTTTTCTCGCTTAAATCTCGACCTTGCCGGAATTCTGAGATAAAAAGTATCGTATATGTTGCTCCAATTAATGATATCCTGTTAGCCTTGATACGATTGCTTTATACGTAAAGCATATTACAAAATTGAAGATTATTTGGATGATAAGAAAGCCTGGATTTGAAAATCCTTTCAGCTACATACAAGACAGCGGTTTAATAATGTATAATTGAAAATATTTAAAAGATTTACCGCCGAGTTTCTTGCTGATTCTTCTCGGTAAGAACAACATTCCGAACCAGTTGTAGCTTCATTAATAATATTGATGCTTGACGATTCAAAAGTGCCCGAAATGGTTTATTTGAATAAAGATTATTTTGATTTGATTTGATTTAATTTGAAGGCTCTGACAGCGTCACAGGCTGTCGAGGGCTGTATAGGACTGAAAAAGCACGCTTTTTTTGGACACTAACTAATGGTGTTAGCCTAAAGGCTTTGACAGCATCGCCGGGAGAATGGGCTAACGCAGGAGCATCGCCGGGTGTAAAAACTGGGAGAGCGGATCTCCAGTGAGATTCGAAGCACCCTGGAGCGTCGCCTTAAGGGTGCCTGTGAGGCCGAACTGTGGAGGACTTTATCGGACTTGCAACCCTTTTTTTTTTTTGAGGGTTTGGATGTGTGGACGCTTTCTCGAAGTAAGTCTTCGAGAATCGTTTGAAAAGATCGGCTATCGTGGGAAAATCGAGATCTCTATCAGGATTCACGTTGCGCACGAACCACGGACAGCCAGTGGCTATACGCATGAATCGATTTGAACTTGCAACCCACGGAATCCTTCATACTTATACATCCAGCCAGAGAAACTCTATAGCGTCACCTAAAACACTACTAACGCCATCTATGGTTATAAAAAACAGCTTCAACACAGAATATGTGAATGTTTAAATTGTATATTCTGTTATTGTGATTTTAGAGCACTCACATAGTGAGATGGGCAGATATACAGATGCATTACACTCGTCTGATGCGATTGGTGAAAGTAATTGATGATAATATCAACCCTTTCGTCTTCCTGTCCTTTTTATCCAATTTAATATTCATTTGCATTATGATCTATCATTTTATACAGTAAGTATTTTGTAAAGTTTTAATGTTTAAATGTTTAAATTTAAAACTGATTGTATCCGTGACTTTGTTTGTGCAATTTGGATTAAATATAAAGAACATAATACTCTCCATTACTTCATCTTTTAAATCTGTCTCGGAGGAGTCGGTTTTTTTCATTCGTATGAATTTTCATTCAAATGTCGTGTGGTATCCGGCTGAGTAGAATAGACCACCCTCATTTATTACCAAGGTGTCCTTAGAGGCGACTAAGGTAAGTTGACCCACAGTGTGGTATCCGGTTGAGTAGAATAGACCACCCTCATTCTTACCGAGGGGTCCGTAAAATACGACTTAGGTAAGTTGACGTCAGGCAGGCGGCCGACCGTAAAATACGTAGCCCAATCATGTGACAACATATTTATAACATGGTGTGCCGACCCCACTTAGAGTGGGATAAGGGCAGGAGGATGATGATGATGATGATGAAATTTAATTGAAATTTTTCCAGCGCAGAATTTCGCATTTGTTATATAAGTATATAATACGAATCTGTACTATTAAAAAAAGGAACTTACTGTTCCATTTTTATATATATAGTTTACGATTCAAAATAATATTGATAAAGTTAAGGGCGCCTGCTTACATTTCATTTTGTATGAGTTCTTTACGTAACACGTTCCTTATCCATCAAGTTGTGACACGCTAAGTACATTTAATTATATTCGTAAACTTAATTTTTGAAGACAATTAATTTTTAAAACTCAATATGTAGATTTTATTTATTGCAGATCCAGATACAGCACGTCTTATAATACTCAAAACAAGTATTGCAATATCTTCAACAAGTAATAATATATTTTATTAATAATAAAGCGTATATTAATTTGTAAAAATTGCTATTTGTATACTGATATATAATTAACTAGTGTATTGTATATTTTACATTTTACCTTTTAGTCCCGACTGGACATGTATTCCATATCAATTAGTTGCGACGTCGTTTTTGGTCATAAAAGCGGGGATGGTATCTATTTTGACCTCTCACATTCATACATTAAGTCGTGAGCCTTTGAATGCATTGCATACCATACCTGCATCAGATTATAATTTGGAGGTAAGTGTTATAACATCATCATATTCTTACTCTTCCCTTTCTAAATGGGGTCGGCACAATATGTCTTTTCCATTCTCTTGTATCATTTTTTAACTCTTGTGCTATTCTTTTTATATATATGTCATTCTTTACGCAGTTCATCCACATTTTTCGGCCTGTATTTATATTATATCAAAAAATAACTGGCTTAGGTACCAAAATAAGGCAGTCTACTTTGATAATCTAAAAAATGTATCTTCAAAGTGTTTTATATTGTTTCGAACTCCTATGATAACTGTTCGATGAATTGATGAATTAATTAAAAGAAAAAATATGTCTGTGAATCCTGTGCTGCGACTCAGTAACGTTGATTATTCGTGGGCCTGAGTATTTTCTTTTATAATGAACTTTCGCAAATAATATAAGAATGGCATACTGAATTATTTAAATTCAATGTATGCGTTGAATAAATTCAAATTCAAGATATTCTTTATTCAAGTAAACTTGTAAACAATTGCTTTTGAATCGTCAATTCTACTGCTGGTTCGGAAAGCTGTTCCTACCGAGAAGAGCCAACAGGAACTCGATGGTTGCTTTCATTAAATATAATTCTTAAAACTAATTGCCTTTAGTCATTACTCTCTTGTACAGGGTAGAGGAGTAGCTATATCCACGCATTTTTATCATCTGTATAATCCTCAATAGCATAGTAGACTTTTGTATAGCCTCTCTCTAACAGTGGTTTTAAACTGCTATAATGGCAAAGACAAAATGGATTGCAGAATTTTACTACATAATCCTATACCCAAACCCACAAACGACTTATTTACTTTTGCAAGGCGCAAAGCAGGAACCGCAAGCTTATGTCGGTTCCTACTTTGTCAGTACTACGTCATATAATACAATTAAAAATATATGATTGTAAAAAAGCCAGGCTATTCTTCCAACTTCATAATCACATAAATTAAAAATGTTTAAAAGAATTACTGTCGAGTTTTATGCTGGTAAGAGCAACGTTTCGAACAAGTGGGTAGCTTCATTAATCTAATTGATCCTTGACGATTCGACGACGGAAAGTGCTTGTTAATCTTATTTAAATAAAGATTATTTCGATTTAATTTGATGGGAGATAAATTCATCTCAAGACGGTGGGACATTGTTAGACTGTATAGAAATATCAAAAAACTTTTTCACATTTCAATTTTTTTATTGTGTTGTTCCAGGTACAGAGGTTTATGGATCAGGTTTATCATTCTAGAATCAGTCTCAGCGGATTTCAGTTCTTTTATGTCACTCGGGGGACAATTCTTTCAGTTAGTCATTTAAATTAGATTTTTTATTATTTAGCTGTTTATATTAAGTGTACTCATTATGTCTCTAAATTATTCTTCTTTTCTTCTTCTTCAACTGATGGATGTCCACTGCTGAAGATAAATTTCTTCACAGGATCTCTTCACCACACGATCTTTTTCCGCTTGGATCCAACTTAGGTTTACCGACACTGCTTTTCAAAACCTTTATTTTTATCTTATTAATTATTAATTTCATTAAATTTATTTATTTCAGATGCTATCAACTATTATCACGTACGAGTTGATTTTCCTGCAGCTACCACCATTTTATTCTTAGATTTTTTTTATAGATTGTAAAATTTTCTTTCGTTGTCTTTAAATAAATAAATAAATAATAATAAATAAATTTAGTTATTGGTAACATAAATATGGCTATTTCGTCACATCAGAGGTTTTGTATATATCAAAAAAATGATACAACTAGCATATCTGACTTTTTAGTAACGACAGCGATAAAATATTAAGAAGTCTGAAAAGTATTGTAGTTTTATATTTGTGAATGTAAATGAAGGCGTTGCAAATAAAAGACTAAAAGTAATTTAATAATTTATTAATTTATTAACATAGTTATGATTATGAGGATTAATGTTAGGAACAAAGTGACTAATCGACTTTTTTTGGGCTTAGCGAGTTTATTTAAAACCAAAAATCTTCACTCATAATATTAAAATATTCTTTAAAGGTATTATTTACATCTACTTTCCTGTGCAAGAAATTAACTTTATTTAAAAATCTATTTAACTAGAACCTTACTCGATATTTTAAAGAGCACATGAGTAACTTCTAAATTATATACTCCTCCGATATCTTGAAAACATGTATACATTAAAAGTATTGGTTCTCATACTTGATTTTTTGAGATATCTTTAATGGACATAAAATACGTGCCGAATGCGTCTAAGTAACTTTTCAACAATTAAAAAAAAATCATGAATTCCCATACCAGAAGCGCCCGATTGTCATGACAGCATTCATACATAACGAAGTTAGACTGTGACCTCAGACATTCTTAAATTCCTTGCGTTTATCATTCGCAACGTTACACAGGTCGATAAGGCGCAACATGTGAAATAACAACAAATAATTTCAGGTAAATGTTGTTCTTCATCTAGAAAACGTTACAAGCTATCACACGTTATGACGTACTCTGTATTGGTCAATTTTAGGTATAGTTATTTGTGTATGCAAGTGTCTAAACATTTATAAAGTAATTGCACTTATTCTCTAAATATCTTATGTCTATCCAATAAAAATTTACTCTCAATTTGTATGATAATCGTAAGGTCCACATAAAGCATTCATTCCCTCTGTATTATCGTTGTTATTTAATCGTACTCTGTTTTTATGGTAAATTGGAGCAACACCAACTCGTACTTGATTATGCTTACAATGACCTGTAAAAATAAACAAATTTCTTAGCTTGTTATAAGAAACTTGATACTTTGTACATTATGTACCACTATGTAATGTAATTAAAGAATTACGTAATTTGAATTTTTTACCGCAAGAATCGTTCTTCTGGTTATGTCAAATATGAATCCGCTCAAAGCTGTTGTAGTGTAACTAGTTTGGCGAATAAATCTTTGAACCTTTGAAAAAAAAGATGAAAAGATTAAATACTAATATAAATAAAAATATAATAATATTGTTTTAAGAGTGAAGAATTAGATCTTTATATCCATTAGTGTAAGGTTTGATATTTTAAAAAAATATATGAAGTATGGACATTTATTTAAAAAAAAGTAAAACCGGAAAAACAAGGGACAATATCGCGGACGAAGGGATATAATTTAATATATGGATTGACGAGGGGTACAAGACCTTTGGGTAAAGAGAGTTTTGTGGGTGGCTAAAGTAGGAGCATCTAGTTTGGACAGATTTTAAATAAGAATAATCAGTAAAGGAGAATTCGCCATGTGGTATCCGGCAGAATAGAATATACCACCCTCCTTTCTTACCGAGGTGTCGTAAAAGGCGACTAAGGTAAGTTAACGTTAGGCAGATGGCCGGTCGTAAAATACGTAGCCAAATCATGTGACAACATGTTTGTAACATGTTGTACCGACGCCACTTAGAGTGGGATAAGGGCAGGAGAATGATGAAGCAGTAAAGGAGAATATTGAATAATAATATGAAATAATCATAGGAAATTACGAACAGTAAAATAAAGTATAAGTTTCATTTATCGAGGTCAGATGCTAACATTCTTTACACGATATAACACTTATCCCAGGAATTCTTAAGAGATTCCTCAAGACGTTTATTGCGTATGACTAATTTTAAGTATTCATTATAAAGTACAAAAGGCATCTGCGGTAAAAATTAATGTTGTTTTGAATGAAGAGTGCATTATTGGCTTACCTATACTTATGTGAATAGTAGATATCATAAACTATATATAAGCAGTTATTCTCTTGAGGTTCCGCCCATACTATATTTACGTCGTTTGCATAAATATTTCAGCCATCAATGGGCATATGAAGTATCGCAATTTCCATTCATCCTTTCTATGACAATGTCATTGAATCTAAAGTGTTTTTTTTCCACTTATTGATATTCTTTATACTATGTTGTTTTTTTCGTAGCAGTGTAGTCCGAATATATGTTATTAATATGGATATATATAGTTGGTTTATAGTCTAGCCGTATGAATCATTTATGAACTAACATCATTTATAGACGGTATTTACATATAAGGGGCAGATTATGTCTTTGATTCTACATAGAAGATGAAGACTGTTTATAAGAACAAAGAATGGTTTAAAAGACGTTTTCTTGTTATGAATATGACGGGCCTGTTGGCGCACGTAACTGTGAACCTTTAACTCCACGTTCGATCTCTGGCGAGGGTCAACGTTTTCCCAAATAATTTATAACTTGTGTATTAATTTAAAATGATATATGCATATTTTTACCGGTCTGTCACTACATATAATACAAGTATAGTTACTTAATTGTGGGGTCGGCACAACATGTTACAAACATGTTGTTACATGATTTGGCTACATATTTTACGACCGGCCGCCTGCCTGACGTCAACTTACCTTAGTCGCCTCTTACGACACCTCGGTAAGAAATGAGGGTGGTCTATTCTATGCAGCCGGATACCACAAGGCGCATACCTTAGTCGCGTCTTACGACACCTCGGTAAGAAAGGAGGGTGGTCTATTCTATTTTGCCGGATACCACACGGCGTATAAACAATTATTAAAAATATATATGTTTAATAAAAAATATCTTTATATAAACGGAGGGGTTAATTTATGAACCGACTACATATACTGAGATATTCTTTTAAAGGAACTATATCCGCATAACCGTGGTATCCGGCTGAGTAGAATAGACCCCCTCATTTCTTACCGAGGTGTCGTAAAAGGTGACTAAGGTAACACGTTAGGCAGGCGGCCGGTCGTAAAATACGTAGCCATTTGACATGTTTGTAACATGTTGTGCCGATCCCGCTTAGAGTCGGATAAGGGCAGGAGGATGATGATGATATAGCAAACAGCATAAGAGCACTTAAGATTTATCTCAATGATCTATAAATCAAAAGTGTCATTTGAAAGCTTGTTAAGTTAGGCGGTGTGTTATGACTATCATACTATTGGCCAAAAGCCAAGGAGCAGCTTTGAAGCTCAACCCCAACCGTTATTGTGAGGGTATTATGACATTAAAGTCGACTCGAAATAAGTCGCGGGTATCACGAGTCTTTTAATAAACTCACCTCAATCGTATATTCAGATGGTGGTACATAATGCAAAATAAAAAATGGTTTTTGAGCCACGGTGTTGACGTTCGCAGCTAGCATCGATGTTGTAGTCACTCTTACGACCAGGTAAAAGAACGAATACAAATAATAAATATAGTATTCCGTACTTTTACATGACCTAAAATGAAAATTAAAAAAAAAGTTAATATTTCGCTAAATAATCCTACTAGTGGCGAAGGTTTTAATGGCAAAGGTTTTTAAGTATGCATGTGTGTGTAGGAAACTTTAGCAAAGACTTTTTATTCCCAATAGAAATCTGAAAAATACATCATACCAAATTAAACAAAAAATTGACAATTTTCCCGTATATCTCACAGAAAATTAAAAGAATTATTATGCTATATTATCCGCGTATTGTTAAGAGCATTTATGTAATGCTAAGTGTAGAAAGCAGACAACGTTCATGTACCTTATATATGCAGGATAGGAAGTAAAAAAAGTAGCGGCCTGTTACAATCCCACTGCTGGGAATAGGCCTCCTCTCTCCCTTTCTGGAGAGAAGGGTTGGAGCTAAGACCTACCACGCTCTCTCTCTCAGCCTCGATGTGCATTATTTATTGCCGCGTACTATACAATAAGTTTAAGGATATATATATATATATTTTTCGAACACTAACTAATATTATTAGCCCCAATGGCTTTTACACCATCACCGAGAGAGTGGGTGAGCGCGGAAGCATCGCCGGGAGTGTGAGCTGGGAGAGCGAGTCTCGAGCGAGGCTCGCAACAACCTGGGAGCGTCGCCTTATGGGTACCTCCTGTGAGGCCGGACCTCGGCTCAATGCGACGCGCTGTGGTGGACTGTGTCGGACTTGCCAGGATATTTATTGTACCCCTTCTCTAATATGATGTTAAAGTGACAAACAATAGCGAGAAGCATAATGCTAGTGCTGCCATCTATCGCCATGAGCTAACGACTCTAACAGTTACTATCACTAGTGATCAATTGTTGCAACCTATCATCAATGAAATAATACTAAACAAATAATTCAAATAGTTCACTTACAATCGAACAAATTCTTGAAGACAATCCTCATACACTGGGTAGTTGGGACTAAAAAAGAAATAATCCTGTTAAATGTTAACTAATATGCATTTTCAATAAAAGTAAAAGTCAAAGTAAAGTAACGGCCTGTTACTATGCCCACTGCTGGGCTAAGCCTTTCTAGAGAGAAGGATTGGAGCTAAGACCTACCACGCTGCTCCAATGCGGATTGGTAGGTTACACATATCCCTAGAATTCTCTAGAGATATGCAGGTTTCCTCACGATGTTTTCCTTCACCGAAAAGCGATAAATTGTAAATATCAATTAGACACATAGGTGTTAATAGAAAAACTCATTGAAGCCTACCCGGGTTTGAACCCATGTCGTCTCTAGAGAGTCGCACGGTCTCACCGCTGGGCTATCACAGCATTTTGCAATAAAAACGAACTTAAGAGTTTAAAGCAGTAGTTATTTTTTTAAAACTAGCTATGTTCGCGGATTTGCCCGCGTGGAAATCATCATCATCATCCTCCTGCCCTTATCCCACTCTAAGTGGGGTCGGCACAACATATTATGAACATGTCACATGACGTATGGCTATGTATTTTACGACCAGCCTGACGTCAACTTACCTTAGTCGTATTTTACGACCCCTTGGTAAGAAAGAGGGTGGTTCTACTCAGCCGGATACCACAAGGCGAGTCGACTTACCTTAGTCGCCTTTAAAAACACCTTGGTAAGAAAAAGGGTGGTTTATTCTACTCAGCCGCATACCACACGGCTGTATTCAATGGAAATTTTACATAAAAGTAGTTATTGTGAGTCAACCATAAGAGATACGGAAATCTTGCTGCGGACTTTTTTGTAGTGTTTTTGTAGATTGACAATTCTCTAATAGATTATTTTTGCGTAAATCTGTTTAGTTTACGCAGCACACGAGACTAAAACTAGCAGATGAGATTTTTTATAACTGCGCGTCCTCTTCAACTCAATTTATATAAATCCGTAATGTATTACTACACTAAACTTTCCGGAATAATTGCACTAGCTTTTAGTTAAAAACATTACAAAACTCCGAGCAGTAGATTTTTGAGAAAATAGATCACATACGGAGAGCTTGTGAGAACCTTGTTTTATAATAATGAAGAACACTTTGAGCACTAGGTTCACGAAGTTGCGTTTGACAGTTTTGCGACGCCTTAAAAAACATTTTTGCTCCCTCGGTACCATCTTATTATAGAACAAAGTACGCAAAAACAATCTATTAAAGGATATTCTAAATTTATTTTTATACGATTTTTACTAAAAGGAAGTGCAATTCTTCCAGAAGGTTAACAGTATATTGCGATTTTATGTAAATTGTGTTGAAGAGGTCGGTGAAACTCGCCTGTACTGTACTGTACTGTACTGTACTGTACTGTACTGCACTGTACTGCACTGCACTGCACTGCACTGCACTGCACTGCACTGCACTGCACTGCACTGTACTGTACTGTACTGTACAAGAGAATTGTTCTCACAATCTGTTTGTCTGTATGTGAAAAATTTTGTCAAAGTCTACTGGACGGATTTTTATATATAGATTTTTGAAAGGAAAAACTTGTGTGCTTTGTTTGTCCGTGTATGTTAGCTTGTCTCTAAGTGTTTTGAATAAAATGACGCGCGAGACGCGACGCGACCGGCCGGATCAACGACCTTTATGCATTCGATTGCCGACGCGAGTGGCCGGTACTGTTAGTGACGTTTCGAATACGATAAGGACAGGCCGCGTGCGCCTGTATACGGCATTCTTTTATAACGCACACGTGTAATTTTGCGTTTCGGGTGTTATTCTCAGTAGTGACACGACTTTATTAAAATTTGAGACTGATATAAGTATTTAGTGACGCGTTTAACCAGTGAAGCGTTTGAGAAGACGCGACCGTCCACGGTTTTAGTGCGCGTTGGGTTACTATTCCCCAATATAGAGACGATTCAATGTGATTGTGATTCAACGTGTGACCTTACGAAGGTTGTGTACACTAAGTACGTAGTTATTTTTATTAGAATTTATGTTCTATCTTTATATGTAAACTTACTTCAATAGAGAATATAATTGGACGCAAATAAAGAAAACATTGGTAAAACATGACATGAGTATTAAATAACACATCCTAGAGTCAACAATTTGGACCAGCTCTACTAGATTCGAGTAGCACAGTCGAATATCTTCCCACCGACTGATTTTCTGAAAGAAATATTACATAATATGATAATATCTTACTGCATTAAACGTTACTCCAATGACGGGTTCCATATCGCAAGCTTAGCGTTAAATTCTAATTCATAATTAGGCGTAATTGAGTTACGTGAGTGAGAGATTGTAATCCTTATTTTAATGCCATCTGTGACATCACGTTGCGATCTATAGAAACTAGTATTTTCTTGCTCTTCCAATTTATGGATCTCTCTAACAACCAAGAGTTTTGAAGGCGCTACGCTACGCTTAATTGCAATTTGTCATAAAACAACTTTTTTGAATTCGGTCAATTTAATACTAAACATGCGATATATCCCAGAAATTATCCAGATTTTGCAAGTTCTACCGTGATATACTTCGTCTTATTTATATCAAATAACCTATAGATTTGACTTCTACCGGGGTTCGATATTGCATACTTAACGTATTAGGTAAACCTGTAGGTATGTGGTTATAGGTGCAGTACCTCATCGCCATAGCTGTGATAGTCATTTGAAGGGACCTATATCCAACAATCGATACGAATTCAAGCGAGAAGGTTGTCTCATACTTCTTACTTATTAGGAAGATAAAAAGTTGAAATGTGATTTTACAGTCTTTGAGAGAAAATTTATGCACATTTTTTTTTATTATTATAATAATTATACAAATAATATCTAATTATCCCGATGATAAATTATCTTGTTTAGGTTTTCAAAGTACGATGACTAAATGTCATACACGTCTTCAGTTGATTAATAAAACAATTATACAAATAATACCTGAATATCTCGATGTTCAATTATTTTGTTTAGATTTTTAAAATACGACGTCAAATATAAGCTCACACTCATTGTTATAACATCAGTGAAATTCCATAGAAATATTGACTGGAGGTGCAGTACCTTAAAAAGGAAAAGTATATGAGAAAAGAACGTTATTACGCGTTATATTAACGTCATGGGCGTAGCGAGGTACGGGCAAGGGGCAGCTGCTCCTCCCTTAAACTGGAAACTGATAACTCGCAACATAGTGACACTTTATAAGGCTTGCATAAGACCTATTATGTACCTAATCAATTCAAATTTCAAAATTTTTCAATATCAAAAATAATAAAGCTATTTCTGGTTATTATTTCCACTTTTTTCACCTCTCGTCAACTACTAATAAGACATACCCATACGTTAAAATAATTCTTCTTCTTCGTCAGCCGATGGACGTCCACTGCTGGACATAGGCCTCTTCATGGGATCGCCACACCACACGATCCTGCGCCGCCTGGATCCAGTGGCTCCCTGCGACCTTTTTGAGGTCGTCTGTCCACCTCGTAGGGGGTCTACCGACGCTGCGCTTTCCGGTGCGGGGTCGCCATTCCAGCACCTTAAGACCCCAGCGCCCATCGGTCCTCCGCACTATGTGCCCCGCCCAGCGCCACTTCAGCTTCGCGACACGCTGAGCTATGTCGGTGACTTTAGTTCTTCTACGGATCTCCTCATTTCTGATTTGATCTCGTAGAGACACTCCGAGCATAGCTCGCTCCATCGCCCGCTGAGTGACTCTGAGCTTTCTTATAAGGCCCATAGTGAGCGACCACGTTTCGGATCCGTAGGTCATCACTGGCAACACGCACTGTTCGAAGACCCTGGTCTTCAGACACTGAGGTATTTTGGACGAAAAGATCTCGCGTAGTTTCCCGAACGCTGCCCATCCGAGTTGGATTCGGCGACTAACCTCTTTCTCGAAATTGGACCTACCCAGCTGGACCGTATGTCCCAGGTATATGTACTCGTCTACAATTTCGAGTGCAGAGTTCTCAACGATGACTGGGTGGAGCGGAACATGTGAGTTGGACATGATTTTTGTCTTACTCATGTTCATTTTAAGGCCCACCTGCTGAGATACTCTGCTGAGGTCGTCGAGCATTGTGTTAAGGTCCTCCAGACAACCTGCCATAACGACTATGTCGTCGGCAAATCTAAGGTGAGTGATTATAATAAGAGTGGGTGATTAAAATAATTAATCTACTAAAACCTCCTCTCTACAAAAAACTCCTAATTAAATTAATATCTATACTTAATATAAAACAAAGTCCCAAAAAGCTGTCTGTCGTTATGTAATTGATTTTGTTAAAATCTACTGAACGTATCTTTATTCGATTTTCACCAAAAAATAGTGAAATACTTCCGGATGGTTTAGGTAAATAGTACATATCGATATTATATAAATTGTGTTAAAGAGATCACCTAGTTCTTAAAAAATTTGCTTTCTGGGAGCTTTAGGTTCGTGCATTGCATATACAAGCAGAGATACGCTAAAGTAATGAAGTAAAGAATTGTAAATCTATAACAATACTACAAAAAAGTCCGCGACAGCATGTCGCTATCTCTCACGGTTAATTTACAACAACTATTTTTATACTTAAAATTCCACACGGGTGATGCCGCAGGCACAGCTAGTATTATATAATCTACTAAAACAATATAGTCTAAGATTGTCTGCCCCCGACCCTCCCTTGTATAGTAATACTGGCTACGCCTTTGATTTACGCATTAATAATATTAGTATGAAAATATGCCCTTACCCCGCATATAACTGCTTTCCAATGGCTGTACGATATAGCTTTGAAAATAAATGAACCGTGCGATATGAAGAATTGTTTCATAAAATTTTGGTTAATGGTGAAATTTTGTGAACAGTTCATAACCAGTATGGCTTTAAATATCACCGATAATGTAAATTCCACTAAAAAATAAGAATAATCTGTACAGTAGGTATAATAAAATCAATAATTTAAGGGTATTAACAATTGTTAGATTTGACCGCCCAAAAGCTCTCGCACGTAAAACAAGAAATCTTTTCATTGGATTTTCATTGTACTTAGACTGTGCCTAAATTATGCCTAATTATCCCGAATACTATATAAATTATTATGAGAGTTTATTTCTCTCTCTATTCATGATATACCCCATTATTGTGTCGTAAAAGGCGAATAAGGTAAGCTGACCCGCCGTGTGGTATCCGGCTGAGTAGAATAGACTCTCATTTCTTACCAGGGTGTCGTAAAAGACGAGAAGGGTAAGTTCATCCGCCGTGTGGTATCCGACTGAGTAGAATAGACCACTCTCATTTCTTACCGATTAAACCTAAAAGGCGACTAAGGTAAGTTGACCCGCCGTGTGGTATCCGAATTAGAAAAATAAACCACTCTCATTTCTTACCGAGGTGTCGTAAAAAGCGTAAGTAAGTTGACCCGCCGTGTGGTATCCGGCTGAGTATAATAGACAACCCTCATTTCTTACCGAGGTTTCGTAAAAGGCAACTAAGTTAAAATGAAAGCAAGTAAGTTTGCCGGTCGTAAAATAACTACCCAAAACATGTAACCACATGTATACAACATGTTCGCGGGTTCGATTCCCGCTGAGGGCCAAAATTTTCTATAAAAAAATTGTTGGTTCTTCGAGCCTGAGTGTGTATTTGTATTTAAGTATGTATTTAAACTTATATCTGTAGTATATCTACCAGTTGTCCGTAACCCATAACACAGGTATTAAGTTACTTACTTTGGGGACGGACCACCGTGTGTGTAAGTGCCCCATAAATTTATTTATTTATTTATGCTACAATTTCTTCTTTCTCCAAAGGTTGTCTGGTAGAGATGATTTTAGCAATAAGACCGCCTTTGCACGCCGTACGTTTCTGTAGTGAGTTTCTTTCTTTATGTAATTTGTGTAATGTAATGTGTGTGCACTAAAAAATTTCTACCTATCTATCTATCTATCTATCCATCTATCTATCTATGTATCTATCTATCTATCCATCTATCTATCTATCAATCTATCTATCTATCTATCTATCTATCTATCTATCTATCTATCTATCTTACCCCCACTTAGAGTCGAATAAGGGCAGGAGAATAATGACGATAATAATGAGAGTTAGAGAACGTTACTATTTTACTGCACGTTATAATTGACTTACAGAAAAACAAAATCACCACTGTATAAGCGATTTTAGTAAACTTCCCATAACAGTGTATCCCCGAGCGTAAATGGGCGACCCGAGTCTCAATACCACCAGCCCGTCTCATAAGTTCTGGCCATTGTCTGGACAGCTTTAATAGGAGTAACGCCGATGTTAGATTGATTGTACAAAACATAAAGAAAACTGAAACAAAAAGTGAAGTCAGCTTATTCAAATTCAAATTATTCTTTATTCAAGTAAACTTGTAAACAAGTGCGTTTGAATCGTCAACTCTACTACTGGTTCGGAAAGCTGGACCTACTCGGTAGAAATACCGAGTAGGTCCAGCAAGAAACTCGGCGGTTGCTCTTTTCAAAATATAATCCATATTTCTTGTTACATTTAGACATTGCTGTCTTTTACAAGGCCAGAGAGTCGCTATAACCACGCATTCTTATCATGCAAGTAATCCTCAACAGTATTTCCTTTCTCGGTTTTCGGAGAGAAGGGTTGGAGCTCAGGGCGGCCACGCTGTTGCAATGCGGATCAGTTGGTTACACATATCCCCAGAGTTCTTTAGAGGTATGCAAGTTTCCTTACGATGTTTTCTTTCACTGTAAAGCGTGTAATAAATTGCAAATATCAATGAGCACATAATAAGTTTTAAAAGAAAAACTCATTGGTTGCTATTCCCCGGGATTTGAATCCATGCCCCCTCGAAAGAATCATACAGTCTATAACTAATTATTCATCTCGTAGTTATATTATTATAAAATTAATTTATAAAAAAAATACTTACTCAGATTGTTAAGGCACAAGATGTTCGTATAAAAATAATACGCACTCAATGATGCCATTCCTATTTGTCCCAAAAGTGTTATACAATTGTAAACTGCATAGGCGGATTTCATATTAAACCTGGAATAGAATAGAATATTTTTAAATGTTAAATAAAAAAAACTAAAATATTTGTAAATGTTTATTTGCAGCGTTTGGGAAGCTACGCAAGATCTTTTCGTCCATGATACCTCAGTGCCTGAAGACCAGTGATGATCTACAGATCTGAAACGTGGTCACTGACTATAGGCCCCATAAGAAGGCTCAGAGTCGCTCAGTGGGCGATGGCTATGCTCGGAGTATCTCTACGTGATCAAATCAGAAATTAAAAGATCCATAGAAGAACTAGAGTCACCGATATAACTCAGCGTGTCGCGAAACTGAAGTGGCGATGGGCGGGCCACATAGTGCGAAGAACCGATGGGCGTTGGGATCTTTATTATTATTTATTTCTTTATTGTATATACATAACAATATAAAAAGAAGGAAAAAAAATAGCATATGTACAAAGGCGGACTTATCCCTAAAAGGGATCTCTACCAGTCAATCTTTGAGTAACAGGGCAAGAAGCAAAATATGTTTATGATTTGACATTACGACAAATATGAGATTATGTCACACATATATTGACATTATTACATTACATTTTACTGTAGCTTTAATTATTATAACGAATGACTTTAATTAATATAACATTTATAAATGAATTCAGAATATGTAATTTTAGGAAAATGTTTAAAATTTGACTATTGTTGGTTGTCCATGTTTATAAATTATTTTTCTCAAGGTGTTGGAATGACGACTAAATATCGGAAAACGCAGTGTTGGTAGACCCCCTACGAGATGAACTGACGACTTGAAAAAGGCTACGGGAGTCGCTGGAATCAAGCGGTACAAATTCTTGTGTTGTGGAGATCCCATGAAGAGATTTATATCCAGCAGTGGACATCCACGTTGGCAAAGAAGAAGAAATATTTATTGTCTAATCCAGCGCATATCTCGTAGCCGAATTCTCATTAACTCAAGCCTAAAAGTCATTTTTTTAACTACAATGAGGTATGTTTTAACACGTGTCATATTAGACTCATCTATATGTATGTTAGTTTGTAATTATATATATTTGTTAACGAAACCTTTGAACTCAATTTTAACCTATTTCGAACGGATATAATTTATTCACACTTACTTAAATAACTTTCAAATATATATAAAAGTAAGTAAAAAGTAAAGTACCGGCCTGTTACTATGCCCACTGCTGGGCTAAGGCCTCCTCTGTCCATTTTTTTGGAGAGAAGGATTAGAGCTAATAGCTACCCACGCTGCTCCAATGCGGATTGGTAGGTTACATATATCCCTAGAATTATCTGGAGATATGCAGGTTTCTTCACGATGTATTCCTTCGCCGAAAAGCGTGTGATAAATTGCAATTACCAATTAGACACATAAGTTTTTAATAGAAAAACTCATTGGTGCCTGCCCGGGGTTTGAACCCATGATCGTCTCTAGAGAGGCGCACGATCTCACCGCTAGGCTATCACAGCTTAAAATATATATAAGTTAACTATAATTCTTTTTTGACAATCAATCCCATTTAAAAGTGTAAAATTAATATAGTTTAAAATTAAACAAAAAATACGGTTTGTAATATTATTTTTCAAATTTTTGGATCGATGTTCTAGAAAAGCTTGGTACTTTTTGGCAAAATACCTTAATTTGGATATAGTTTCTTTATCTAGCCCTTCGACTGGAAAAACCCCAGCCCATCTGCATAACCTCATGGCCTGGCGAAGACACAGGTGCATTTCGCACACCGACGTTTTGTTTGATTGAAATCTCATTTCTGTTTTATCTGTAACAAAATATGCTCATCTTATTTCTTTTTATTTAGGCAATAAAGTGTGAATTTATTATGAATATTATTTATCTTTAATCTTCATATGAGTTAATCTTGTATATATATATAGAATCTGAATTTCGGAAAAGCTAGGTTTTATTTTTTTTAAATATCATTTTATCCCTGTTATCAGGGATTGAAAAACTGCTAAAATATGAATAAAAGTTAAATTTTGCTGACATTTGCAAAGTTGTAATAGCTCAGTGGGGAACGAGCGGATTAAAGAATTGAATTTAACCTAGATCAACTCCTGGATATCATTTTCCCTTGCTTTTTTATTTTTTGTTGCATTTTTTTTATATCTTGAAAGAAAATTACAGAACAAGGCCCGGTCATCCAGGTACTCATTTATTATTACTGATTAGAATAATTCGCAATTAATTTAAATAATATTAAAATTCAGAAATTAGTAATGCAAATTAATGACTTGTTCAAATGCCGCTTTCTGAAGTCAACTCATTGTCTCTCTAGAACTCCGAAATGTTTCAATATCTGATACGGTCGGTCCCTATTATCCTTGTCCTATTGACCTTGTTATAATAATAAAAAAATTCCTTATCTTAAACTGTTCAAGGAATAAATTTAAAAGATTTTTTTTTTAGACAAAGTTCACTAAAATAATATCAAAAATCAAAAATACTATATCCGTACTAATGTCCAAATACATACTTGTCACATTCAGCACTAGATAAAATATTAGTTAAATATATATATATATGTAAAATTTGGAAACGATTGTTCAACGTAAATAATGTCGAGTGTACACTGTCGCAACTGTGAAGAAACTACGATTTGCTCTAATATTTTAAATCAATATAGTGTATTTAATGTGTAGAATTTACAGGTAGTCTATAATAGAGTAATCAATTATCCTCAACCAATTGTCACCTGTCATATTGTGTACTTATACACTGATATGATGAGTGCTGAAGTGATTTTCACAATGAAAGAATAATTTTTCTATATGTTTAATCTCTTGAACCTTGTTTATAGGTAGATAAGGTTCTTTCTCGACTCTACAAAAATACGATTCAATTAATTATTTACTTATACTCGATGAAATTTGGAAAAATGTTTACTCAATGTCATCGATGATTTTAACGTTAATTTTGATTTAATATACCAAGTCTATTTATTTAAAAATATATATTAAAATATTAAATATTTCGCCGTGTGGTATCCGGCTGCATAGAATAGACCACCCTCCTTTCTTACCGAGGTGTCGTAAGAGGCGATTAAGGTATGTGCCGTGTGGTATCCGGCTGCATAGAATAGACCAACCTCCTTTCTTACCGAGGTGTCGTAAGAGGCGATTAAGGTATGTGCCGTGTGGTATCCGGCTGCATAGAATAGACCACCCTCCTTTCTTACCGAGGTGTCGTAAGAGGCGATTAAGGTATGTGCCGTGTGGTATCCGGCTGCATAGAATAGACCAACCTCCTTTCTTACCGAGGTGTCGTAAGAGGCGATTAAGGTATGTGCCGTGTGGTATCCGGCTGCATAGAATAGACCACCCCCATTTCTTACCGAGGTGTTGTAAAAGGCTACTAAGGTAAGTTGACGTCAGGCAGGCGGCCGGTCGTAAAATACGTTATAAAATACGTTAAATAGTAGCCGAATCATGTGACAACATGTTTCTAAAATGTTGTGCCGACCCCACTTAGTGGGATAAGGGCAGGAGAATGATAATGATGATTAAAATATTAAATATTAAACGTAAGACATGTGTCACATCTCTAACTGATGGAAAATACTGAAAAATGTAGACAAAACTGAGCTAAGCCATGGATATTAGGTTTTATTAATAAGGCATGAATAAAAAACTGCGTTCATAATTAGAAATTTATTTAGTACTTAAATTCCAAGCAATGACCTGTTACTTTCTCACTAATGGCATCTTCTCTCGTTTTTGACAAAAGAAAGGATTCACTCCAGTGCAGATCGGCATCTGGCACTGGCATTATATCCCATAAATTTGCCAGATATACGATGCCTAATTTTGCCGAAATAAATAAATAAGTAAAATCAATTACGCATAACAATTTATAAAGATGAATCATATTTTGTATTAAACAGCGGTGATGTACGAATGAATGAAATTTGTTTCTAGATTCTAGATACAATTGTACCCTCATTAAAAAAATATAACACATAAAAATGTTTATTTCAAGTCCGTGGTGTAGTCACTGGGCTATTAGTAATCATATTGTATTAGTACCAAAACGTAGGTAACAACAGCTCCAGCCATCTAAAAGTATAAAAAAAAGGGTAAGAAAAGAAAAGTAGTTTTTTAAATTATATTTTAAGGGAAACAAACAGTACATAAAAAACATAATGACTAGGTAATATATATAGATTAATAACCAATAAAGTTTTCACTAGCTTATATCTATACTAATATTATAAAGAGGAAAGATTTGTATGTTTATTTGCATGTATGTATGTTTGTAATGTTTTCACGCAAATACTACTGGACCGATTTCAAAAATTCTTTCACAATTGGAAAGCTGCTTATTCACTGAGCAACATAGGCTATATAACATTTTGTGAAAATTTGGTCGTAAAAATCTTTCATCGCGTGCGCTGCGGAAACTATTAATGTTAGAACAAAAAAATGTTCTACAGTATTATAGAAGGCATCAATATCCAAAAAAAAAGTCCGGAATACCATATGTCCAACTATTATAGTTACGCCAATATAACTACTTTTTTATATTGTAAAAGTTGATAAAATTGCCGACAATAATCAAACCATTTTATTCATATCTCTGTATTAATCCTTATCCCATTAAATTATATTTTATTAAAAACTGTTTCAATACCTGTAAAATACTTTTTAAATTATTAAAATCCGACATCCCAATCAAAAGATAATGCAAATCGGAAGAAAATAATGCCATAACAAATTCATTGAAGCGACCGTTATAGCAAGGCTTGCATTAGTGAATTAGCTCTTATTCCAAGAATGCTAAAAATACTTAAATTTTTTTTAAATTAAATAATCTACAAATAAATCTATAGTCCGATTTCGTAGACTTTGCACTACCACGAGATCGGTATGGACGCGGGTGAAACCGCGGGGCATTGCTAGTATCATATAAAAGCTATCAATGAAAGAAGAAATAAATAAGAAAAAAAATAATAATAAAAAAAATTAATACCAAATTATCGGAGTTTTAGCTTACGAATGGAACTCTGAACTGAATTTATAAGATAAGACGGTGTATTCCGGAGTTTCTAGTACATAAGTAATAACATTTTTTTTGCTCCAATCCGCGATTAGACATATTTCCATATATACACTCATCATTCAATAACACTTAAGTTAAGTTACACGATATCAGTAAATTAAAACACATATAATATGAACTTACCTGCAAAACAACTGTTCTATTCAAATAAAAAAATCCCATTCCGCTTAATGCTACGAAGTCCTTAACCAACTGCTTTTGTAATCTTTCAACCTTTTAAAAATAAAAAATATTTTTTTTTATAATTTTAAGTTTAACATATAGGAAGTTATGCCGTGTGGTATCCGGCTGAGTAGAATAAACCACCCTCATTTCTTAACGAGTTGTCGTAAAAGGCGACTAAGTTAACCCACCGTGTGGTATTCGGTTAAGTACAATAGACCACCCTCTTTCTTACCGAGGGATTGTAAAATACAACTTAGATAAGTTGACCTAAGGCAGGCGGCCAGTGGTAAAATACGTAGCCAAATCATGTGAGAAAATTTATGAGACATGTTGTGCCGACCCCACTTAGAGTGGACTAAGGGCAGGAGGATGATGTTTAATATATAGGAAGTTCATAGCTTCACCTATACATTTTTTTTGTAACTTTGCTTTAAATCGACAAAATCAGTAAAATTGTTGGGTGATACTTATTTAACAAACAAGCTATTTTTATTGGCTCAATTTTCACTTATTTACATCTTAGGCCCAAAATTATATGGAACTGTATCAATTTTTTTTGAAGACGGAAACTTTTATGAAATTTATTACCTCAATGTTATAAGATTGGCCACAACATTCGTATAAATAGGGTAAAGCAAGCGTCGAATGTTTGCTCACATCAGCGGCTGCCACGACTGTAAACGCTGTTCTAACTGACAGCCAGATCATGGAAACTGTATGATATGTGTCTTGGAGTGGGGTATTTCCTGTATCTTGACTAAAAAAGTATTTAATATTAAGATAGTCGCTAACAGAATATACATAAGTATACAATATATATATAAATGTACATAATTATAAAACATTGGCGATGTATATAATAGACAAAGTAGGAACAATATATACCGACATAAGCTTGCGATTCCTGCTTTGCGCTTTGCAAAAGTACATAAGTCGTTTGTGGGTTTGGGTATAAGATTCTATAATAAAATTAAAGCAGTAAAAACACTATTAAAAAAAGGCTAATACAGAAAGCCTACTATACTGTTAAGGATTACTTAGAAAGATATGATAAGACGATAAGAATGCGTGGATATAGCTACTCTTCGACCCTGTTCAAGACATAATTAACTATATGTAACTAGTAATAAGAATTATTCTTTTGGAAAGAAAGAGCAACCGCCAAGTTTCTTGCTGGTTCTTCTCGGTAGGAACGGCTTTCCAAACCAGCAGTAAATGTTGACGATTCAATAGCACTTGTTTACAAGTTTACTTGAATAAAGAATATTTTGAAATTGAATTTGAATTGAACATCCTAGGTGTAAGGGGTGGTCGCCACTGAAAAGCAGCCTCGAGGCATTGCCTCAAATTTTTTAAATGGTTACATTTGGCTACATAAATAATTGTTATTTTTAATACTATTGTTACCCTATTGTTCATGTAATTCAGTTTGATATTTTAAATAAAAGGTTTTCAATTTCATTATATTGCATACTGTTATGAATTTTGTTTTGAAATTGCACAGAACCGACATCGTTGGCTTTTCTCACAAATATTTATTGCAAGTGTATTTTAACTTTGAAACAATGTAGTTGACCTAAGCTTAATTTTTCTATCTAAAAGGCGACTTAAAAGGCCTTTGCTCAGTAGTTTTCAGTTAGAAGACGTTATGTTGAAAACTGCTCTAGAGATCTAGAGACTCTGACACCTAACAAAGTTTTGCAGGCTGCAACTTGAGACAGAGAAATATTAGTTTTATGTCACAGTCAACCTGCCTGGTAATCGAAATATTATCTCTGAATTTAATTTTTCCTAGTGCGGTGTCAAAAAATAATATGTAGTCTATGTACAGACATCCTGAAAATAAATTCATATTATATTAAGAAATGCTTATCGCAAAAAAGTCGTAGCAAATGCTGTTTCGTATTACGCTAATATAATGATATTACGCAAACTTTTTTTAAATACCATTTACGTATATCCTAGGTCGCAGACCAGCAATTCAATACTTACGTGATTCCTAAAAATAATTGTAAGCAAATGAAGTAGAAATTAAAGAACGTGGACAAAAGAATAAGACCGCCCAACGACTTGTCAACTCTCCGTACCAACATCGACTGCTTAACGTAGGCTTCCCGTATCTTACGCCATAAATAAACATTTAACAACTCTGTATCCTAAAATAGAAAACACATCAGAAATATTTTTTTTAGTATGTATTCAAAGGTACCGTGTGGTATCAGGCTGAATAGAATATACCACCCTCAATTCTTTACGAGGTGTCATAAAAGGCGAATAAGGTAAGTTGACCCGCTGTGTGGTATCCAGCTGAGTAGAATAGACCACTCTCATTTCTTACAGAGGTGTCCTAAAAGGCGAGTAAGGTAAGTTGACCCGCCATTTGGTGGTCCGGCTGAATAGAATAGACCACTCTCATTTTTTACCAAGGTGTCGTAAAGGCGACTAAGGTAAGTTGACCCACCGTGTGGTATCCAGCTGAGTAGAATAGACCACTCTCATTTCTTACAGAGGTGTCCTTAAAGGCGACTAAGGTAAGTTCACTCGCCGTGTTGTATCCAGCTGAGTAGAATAAACAACTCTCACTTCTTATTGGGGTATCGTAGAAGGCAACTAAGGTATGTGACCCGCCGTGTGGTATCCAGCTGAATAGAATAAATAACTCTCATTTCTTACCGAGGTATCGTAGAAGGCGACTAAGGTAAGTTGACCCGCCGTGTGGTATCCAGCTGAGTAGAATAGACCACTCTCATTTCTTACCCAGGTGTTGTAAATAGCGACTAGGGTAAGTTGACCCGCTGTGTGGTATACTGCTGAGAAGAATAGACCACTCTCATTTCTTACCCAGGTGTCGTAAAGGCGACTAAATTAAGTTGACCCGCCGTGTGGTATCCGGCTGAATAGAATAGACCGAACTCATTTCTTATCTAGGTGTCGTAAATGGCGACTAGAGTAAGTTGACCCGCCGTATGGTATACGGCTGAGTAGATAAGATCACCTTCATTTCTTACCGAGGTGTCGTAAATGGTACTAAGGTAAGTTGACGTCAGGCAGGCGGCCGATCGTAAAATAACTATTCAAAATATGTTATTTATGTATATATGTGCTGATCGCACTTAGAGTGAGATAAGGGCAGGAGAATCATGAAGTATGTAAAGATAATATGTCAATCGACATGTTCATAAACAGATAAACGTTATTCCGATTTATTCAAGACTAAACGGGAAATTTAACCAAGGCATATAACGTCTCTATTATTTTATTCCGTTGTATTGCGCGTGTGCTAGATCGAGTATTAGCTTGTTTGAGGCTGAGTTGAATAGGATTAAACCAATTGGATAGAAAATTTATTCATTCGAATGTAATGTACACAAAATTACACCGCTGTACCGACTGTTCTATACTGTCCCAAATGGGCGTTTGAATTTAAACATTCGGAAAATTGACAAAAAAAGAAAATAAAAGTTCGTGGTATTTTTGTTTTAAGTATTGTACGGAACAGAGACCATAGATTACTAAATATTTTTTTGTACTATTATACGGCAAAAACATGCACGTGTTATAATATAAGGAATTAATGTAAAAATATCATTCTTATTTCTAACAAAAATTAACAAGCTTTGTTAATTTTTACTTCAAAACATCATTTTGGCTCTGTTTTGATTTTATTATTTGTAAAGGGTCATAAAAATTAAAACATCTGTTTAGAAAGCGGCGTTGCAATACAAACGCCTAAATAAAAAACGAAGACAAAAAATAGTACTGGCACAGGGTTCGCTTTAAAACTGTTTTTTTGGTATGTTTACTGAGAATTGCCGTTAGGCAATTCTGTTTTTTTTAAGGGAAATGTTTCTCACAACCGAATAGGGGAGATTTGAAAAAAATAGTTAACAATTGTAAAGATGGCTTGCTTTAGCGGCAGTATCTCTGGAGGTCTGGCCGAGTAAAGTTGTTAATTAGCATTTTTAAGTGAAGTAGTTGTGGCGAGATTAAGATAAGTATAGTGTTATTTACTTATACCTAAAAATGATGTGATGTTCTGATCAACCTAGAACTAATTCACGTGTCGAATAGATGTCGATAGATAAATCACTGAGAAATAATGGTTATTAACTGACGTAATTCAAATGTCTTATTGTACTGTAATATAAAGAGAGTTGTTAAATATTATTAAGATGTGACTATTTGAGTCGTTTGTGAATATAATAAGGATTGTATAATTCACTTAGTTCCAATAAGTGAATTATTATGATGTTGTTGGTTTGATGTAACGAAATAACCTTTAGAGAGAGAATAGTCCTTTGTTTTGATATTATTGTAAATCTTCATTTCTTAAAAGAGCAACTGTTGAGTTTCTTACCAGTTCTTCTCAGCAGGTGACAGCATTTCCGAACTGGCAGTAGAGTCATTTCGAGTAAAGATAGAAAAGTTATAAAGATATTAAAAGATAAAATATATTAAGTTCCAACGAAATATATAGTTATTCTCTATTCTTTTGTTTCATTGACTTGTCCTAAAATATAGATAAGACTAGTAGAGCTTTCCTGATTGCTAAACCTAAATAACAAGCTTAATAAAATAAAGTATAGCCTCAGTATGTCATATCAAATTTAACATCAGAAGTGGGATGACCCACAATAGCCCACTAGAATTTAGCTAATATATTAATTAAAATGTTTCAGGACATATCTACGAATATGTGAGGCGTACCATTTCAACTAATATGATGATGATATTATGTAATGCAGCAGATGAGATTGCAGAGTTTTACGAAGTCTGCAAAGAAATACCGCTTCAGTTTATGTGAGATGCCAATGATGAACTTCGTATTTTGAGATGTAGCAGAAATTACAGAGCACTAGAAAATCTGCGAAAGAATTTGGTAACAAATGCACAATGTGGTAATAAGTCATTTATTTGATAATACGACTAATATTGATTTAAGTTTTTGTGGGAAGAATTTGTTTTGTATGCTTAAAACGTTGTTTTGAAAGTGGTCATTACAATTATTTTGCAAAGCATCTTTAAATATTTTCAAAGAAGTGGTCTAATTTAATTTTAACCTCGAAATAATTAGCTCATTTTTGTTTATAAACAAAACATATATATATATCGTAAGAAGAGTTATTTGTAATCAGCATATTTTTACATCATTTTATACTTCTTTCGTATAAAAATGTCTGTAAATAGCTGTGGTTTAGTGATCACTTCAATAGGAATTACCAATATCTAAATCATTTCCTGTACAGAGCTAAAAGATGAAACTTTTTGAATCTATTAATATCTCTGATTATTTTGAACTATGTGGCTCAGTGGCTAGTACTAGATTCATATTGTGCTAGTGGTTCTGGATTTGACACCTGGTTGGGTCGATCTGAATTTTTCGTAGTATAATATAGATAGTTGATACGATTAATATGAACGTTTTAAAATTAAATATTTGTTAGGTTACCAGTATTGGTATATTTGGAAATACATTTAGCTATGTATGTCACAAAATCCCTTATTAAATGCTCGTGCCAATTTGAAGGAAATTGATTGTAATGTTTACAATAAAAGAAAAAGAAAAAAAAAGATTTTTTTAAAAACCATGTTAAATGTGAAGTCAGTATGACCGAGCGGATAAATGAGAAAAATAAATGCCATAAATAATGTCACAACATTTACATCGTTTATTTAAATAAACTTTCTCCTCATAGGATTCTGTTGTTGCACAGATTTTGTTTCGAACAAAAAAAAAGGGAATTTCTGAATAAGTTTGAGAAAATAAGTAGACGCAGATGTAAAATTTCAATGAAATTGAATAGTTTTACCAGAGTTTTAGGAAAAAAATAATAAATATTGTCATCTAAGTTAATAAATATATTTTTTTAAAGTGAAATAGTAAAAATTTGAATATTTCTGTACCGAAAAAAAAAAGTGATAATATATTTAAAATTATTGAAAGTACAATTTATCATCCTTAACGTTTCATATTAATTAAGCGTTGCAAGGAGTGAAAACGCATTGAGTAATTTAAAACAGAGTGAAATAGAAAACATATTGTTAGACGTGACATTTATACTTAATTTACTTTTTATAAGATAATTTAATATTACAACAGTATTTTGTTCAAACTTATTAATAAATTCGTAAATATCGTTTTCGTTACGAGCAAGAAGAAAATGTCATGTAAGTACATTTTTACGTGACGGAAAAAGTAACATTACATCAATCAAGACAAGCATCAGTAACCAAATCTAGTTTTGATCGCAATAGTTATTTTAGGTAGATTCCGAAACACAAATGTATACATTGAACTAATAGTGAAAACTACACCGAAATTTGAAATGCATCAAAAAAAAATAGCAAAAATCGACCGAAAACTTTGAAGTTATTTTACACTTGACTAGCAATACCCCATGCTTTCACCCGTGTCCATACCGATCTCGTGGTAGTGGAAAGTCTACTAAGTCAGACTATAGATTTATTTGTAGATTATTTTATTATAAAAAATGGGTATCATTAGTATTCTTGGAATAAGAGCTAACGCACCAAATGCAGGCTCTGTTATAACGGTCGCTACAATGAATTTGTTATGACATTATTTTCTTTCGATTTACATTGTTAAATTCGTTATTACTTTTGATGGGCGTGTCGGATTTTAATAATTTAAAAAGTATTACAGTACAGGTATTGAAACAGTTTTTAATAAATTATAATTTAATGTGATAGATATAGAGATATGAACAAAATGGTTTGAATATTGTCGGCACTTGTATCAGCTTTTACCTTGTAAAAAAAAAAGTAGTTATATTGGCATAACTATAATAGTTAGACATATAGTATCGCGGACTTTTTGTGGATATTGATATGTTCTATAATACTGTAGAACATTTTTTCTATATAGTCATAGTATTTTTGCGTGAAAACATTACAAACATATATACATACACACATACACACAAACATACAAATCTTTCCTCTTTATAATATTAGTATTGATAGTCAATGTTTGCAAGTTATGCAATAGCGCCGTATAAACTTCGACGTATAAAAGATGCTTTGTAATACTGAGTTATATAAGCAATTGAAATAAATGTATTCTTTGACTGTTTATTTGAAAAGATTTGTAGATGATATTGAAATATGGCCTAAAATCCCGCCATATATAAGTAATGAGTATGAGAAGTACAGATCAAAATTATTGAAAAGAAAAAATCTTTTGTGGATTTTGTGTTTAGAATTTTATATGTTATGACCAAAAAGGCATGATTTTAAGGTACACAAACGAAAAGAAAAAACTTATAATGTGAATTGATATTATAAAAAAAAATAGCTGAATTTGTGTTTGTATTTAGTGTGAATTTCGTTTTTTTTTGGTTTTCATAGGTTTATTATATGTATTAAGGCCTCATTTTTATCAACTAATGTTGATTTCAGGACATTCAGTATTATATTCCCTATTACATTATAAATGTTAGTTGAATTGAAGCTCATTGTAGTTAAATGGTTTATGAAATTTACTGGCTGTGACAAATTGTTACCACAATGAGAGCGGTTCGTAATCGAATCCAAAATAAGTATATATGTAAGAAAAAAGGAAAAGAACTTAATCGAATTTAAAAGAGTACTAAATATGATAATGGAGGTTTAATGATGAGTGATAGTAGTCACAAAGCTTGTAACGTAACGCAAAAAGTAACGCTAGTGTATCGCATAGCATGTTTACTTGTTATATGTAGGTATAGGTGCTGTTGAGTAATTTATGTGATATAAATGAAAAAAAAAAAAAGAAAACCACTGCTGGAAATAATTTGCAACCAATATTAAGTAAAATACGTAAGAAAACATAATAGACGTGGACAATAATAAATAAATACATATTGACATATGATATTTTCAAATTTTGCATATTCATAACATTTAATAAAATGTTATAAGTCTAAGCTTTAGTTTAGGAAATTATTGAAGAATTGGAAAGGCAATAACTATTTCAGAATTTAGTAGCGAATTACTTTTTAGTGTGTAGTTTGTTAATTTTATTTAATATTACTCATTACAAATTTAAAGTTAGCATAATCACATTTAGTATAATTCAATAAATAAATAAACGAATATATAACGGACACTTAGTAGCACTGGCCGTAGTCAGTTCAATCAGTTGTTGTTCGTGACGTAACTTACGAGGCTTTAGCTAAAAATCAGTTCTTGTGGCTGTGTGGTTATTGTCGAGGCACACAGTATTATACTGAGTTATAAATCTATTGAGCACTGTACTACACACGTTTTTGATAAATAAAATTAAGTTAAGTTTTTTATATCCGTATTTGTTATGTTGCACATTTGTAGAATAAAAGATTTCATTTATAATTTAATTCAGATTAGGAACAAGGCTATAAGTATAGAAAATACTTTTTTTATAAATTTGGGATATATATCTATTTAAAGACATACCATTGTTACATAGAATACAATGACTCTTTTTAAATTTCGGAACAATTACTGTTCATTTTAAACTTCATAATAATTCAAAAAGATATAGTTTTTGTTTAGTTATAGTTTTAGTTAATATCTTCAATAGAAGATATTGTCAGTCTTTTGATTATTAAATCAAAAGACAGTGGAATTTTATTAATGTTACTCTTGCGTAGATTCACCTAGATACGATATAATATCAATCACATTGTAATTGACTTCACTTAGACTTAAAAGTGAATATTGTTCTCGTATGGTGGTACCAAAATAACTGTGTATTGTTTATAGCTGGGCTAACTAGCGCAAGTGGTTGAGACCAGCGGCTACGGCAGCTATTTATTGTTTGATGATTATGTAAAGTATTTCTGGTGTCAGCCTATCATTGGTCGCGAGTGATTGAGTTTCACTGTCTGCGAAATGACTAAGCTGTTGAGACAGGTATGATTTTCCTGAAGTACACTGGCGTACTTATCACTGTGGTTGCTTTAAGACATTAATAATAAATGTATATTTATGTAACTATGTCTAGTGTCAGCCTTTCTACTCTGGCTGATGATTGAGATTCACCGATGCTAAGTGACTGAGCTGACAAGACACGTGTAGCACTGTGGGGAAATTGGAATAGTATATTTGTAGTTTAAAATTGTCGTAAATTGGGAATAGTATTAATAATAATACAATACATGTCTGTTAACGTTACTGTTATTGAAAACTGTTAAGATTTGGAAAGAGAAGATTTGGTCGAATATATTCGCCATGTTGTAATGGATTATGGATGTAATGTGTTTTGATAAAAACATTTCTATATACGATTTGATAAATGTTTAATGAAAACTGAATATTTTGTTTTGCAATACCACAAGTTTGCTAAAAGTAATTTGGCTTATAAGTTCTATGTATCTTGATATTGTGGATAAAATTAGATAATGAAGGAGTAGTATTACTTGTAATACCTTTGACAAATGTTTTGATAATCTTAGTACAGTTAGAGATGAAAATGTAATGTAATGCATTTCTAAGCTCTATGTATGTACGGATCTACATTTCGGGTTTAAGAGATAAGTTTAAATTATCCAATTATAAAATAAGAATCTTTAATCTTAATGTATTATGACTCTATACAAACTGCTAAGGGGTTTCCCTATGTACTTCGAGAACGAAGTACTTGTCAGTATGGCCGTGTTATAATATAAGGAATTAATGTAAAAATATCATTCTTATTTCTAACAAAAATTAACAAGCTTTGTTAATTTTTACTTCAAAACATCATTTTGGCTCTGTTTTGATTTTATTATTTGTAAAGGGTCATAAAAATTAAAACATCTGTTTAGAAAGCGGCGTTGCAATACAAACGCCTAAATAAAAAACGAAGACAAAAAATAGTACTGGCACAGGGTTCGCTTTAAAACTGTTTTTTTGGTATGTTTACTGAGAATTGCCGTTAGGCAATTCTGTTTTTTTTAAGGGAAATGTTTCTCACAACCGAATAGGGGAGATTTGAAAAAAATAGTTAACAATTGTAAAGATGGCTTGCTTTAGCGGCAGTATCTCTGGAGGTCTGGCCGAGTAAAGTTGTTAATTAGCATTTTTAAGTGAAGTAGTTGTGGCGAGATTAAGATAAGTATAGTGTTATTTACTTATACCTAAAAATGATGTGATGTTCTGATCAACCTAGAACTAATTCACGTGTCGAATAGATGTCGATAGATAAATCACTGAGAAATAATGGTTATTAACTGACGTAATTCAAATGTCTTATTGTACTGTAATATAAAGAGAGTTGTTAAATATTATTAAGATGTGACTATTTGAGTCGTTTGTGAATATAATAAGGATTGTATAATTCACTTAGTTCCAATAAGTGAATTATTATGATGTTGTTGGTTTGATGTAACGAAATAACCTTTAGAGAGAGAATAGTCCTTTGTTTTGATATTATTGTAAATCTTCATTTCTTAAAAGAGCAACTGTTGAGTTTCTTACCAGTTCTTCTCAGCAGGTGACAGCATTTCCGAACTGGCAGTAGAGTCATTTCGAGTAAAGATAGAAAAGTTATAAAGATATTAAAAGATAAAATATATTAAGTTCCAACGAAATATATAGTTATTCTCTATTCTTTTGTTTCATTGACTTGTCCTAAAATATAGATAAGACTAGTAGAGCTTTCCTGATTGCTAAACCTAAATAACAAGCTTAATAAAATAAAGTATAGCCTCAGTATGTCATATCAAATTTAACACACGCATACGAAATTTCGGTTTTAAAATTATAGGATAAATTAGAGAGACTCGATAGATGACGAATAGATGCTCTAATGTCTCAGTATCGACGTATAACATATAGTTGTTGCTTTTTCTTAAATTGTGAGTTATAATATTAAATATCTTTACTTATTATAATATCTTTACTTATTATAAAATAAGGTCCCAAACTACCGCTACCCTACAGCTGTCTGTCTGTATGTAATCGATTTTCTCAAAATATACTGAACGGATTTTAGTACGGTCTTTACTAAAAGGTAGTTCAATTCCTCTGAAAGGTTTAGATTAATAGCACATAACCGTTTCATGTAAAATGAGTGAAAGAGGTCGTTTGACAACATTTTTTAGTGGGGGTAGTAGCAAACCGGTGTCGATTGTAGTTTAGAGGGGGAAATAGGTATAAAAAGCGGTGTCGGGTGTCAGCCAGTTTCATGCCGAGACTCGACCGACTAAGACATGCTAAACACTGAATTTCAAGCGGGCGAAGCCGCACGTATTTCTAGTTAACAGATAAAAAAAAACATTATTTAATGTTATAGTCAATATTATAAATTTGTAGATGAAATGAATGATTCGTTCTGGTGGAGAGGAATGCCAAAATAAAGGCAAAGGTCGTTTATTTATTCAGGGCATCGATGAAAACAGCTGACATTTGAAGCTTCAGCGAGCCCTGATCAATGTCGCAAATTGTTTGGTATTTCTTCCGATGGAAGTTTATATTTTGTTGAGTAAAGTAGAGTATACACGACAACGATTTTGATCGCCAGCTACTAGCTCGCGATATTTCAGCTTTTGTGACGACATTAAACCGATCGTTCATTTGATAGTAGATGTGAATGGACCTCTGCGAATTTTTGATTAAACTTCTCTGTTCTGTTATGCTTCGTTCAAATTCAAATTCAAAATATTTTTTATTCAAGTAAACTTGTTGCTTTTGGATCGTCAACTTTACTGCTGTTTCGGAAGGCTGTTAAAATATGAAGGGAGATAAAATACAATGTGATACGTGTGAAAAAATAGGCCACTCCCTAAAAAACTGATCATTCTCCTGCCCTTATCCCACTCTAAGTGGGGTTGGCACAACATGTTGTCACATGATTTGGCTGCGTATTTTACGACCGGCCGCCTGCCTGACGTCGACTTACCTTAATCACCTTTTACGACACCTCGGTAAGAAATGAGGGTGGTCTATTCTATGCAGCCGGATACCACACGGCACATACCTTAGTCGCCTGTTACGACACCTCGGTAAGAACGGAGGTTGGTCTATTCTATGCAGCCGGATACCACACGGCACATACCTTATTCGCCTCTTACGAAACCTCGGTAAGAACGGAGGGTGGTCTATTCTATTCTGCCGGATACCACACGGCACATACCTTATTCGCCTCTTACGAAACCTCGGTAAGAACGGAGGGTGGTCTATTCTATTCTGCCGGATACCACACGGCGTACTCCCTTAAAAATTACTGACATTTATAAAATTAAACCTACTGTACTGTACTCTCCTTGATTATTCCTTGAAACAATTCTTGCAACGCATTTGTTTAGACGCCGATATCTCGACGCTAAGCCCATGCTGATCAAAATTATAATCAAGTCTTGCAGATTCCAAAGGATCGTTGCTGTTATACTCATGAATAGCAAAGAGAATGCTAAGAGATCAGAGTATTCATCTGAAAATATAATCCGCTTTTTAAGGAGTACATCAAAGTTTGTATACGCAAAAGTAATATTAAATTATTTTGCTATAATCCGCGATAAAGTAACTAGAAAAAATATATAATGCTAAATGTAGAGTGGTCTATCCGTCTTTTTGCTTGTTTGTAATCTCTTTATTGCACAAATTGACATTAATGTAAAAATGTTCATGAAATCCGTTTTCATACCTGATACATGCAAGGTTCCCAAAAACACATACATTACAAACCTGAATCACCACCACAATACACAAACATTACACACATTCACTATCACAAATTCAACAATCGTTTCGCCCCGCATCCGAAGCATCATCAGAATATAAACCACTTTTCTAAATTTAGAATTATATATTGTTATAAAAAAAACTGTGATAGCCTAGCGGTGAGACCGTGCGACTCTCTAGAGACGACATAGGTTCAAACCCCGGGCAGGCACAAATTAGTCTTTCAATTAAAACTTATGGTCTAATTAATAATTTAATTCTAATTAATAATATCTTTTCGGTGACGAAAAACATCGTGAGGAAACCTGCATATCTCTAGAGAATTCTAGGGATATGTGTAACCTATCAATTCGCATTGGAGCAGCATGGTAGGTCTTAACTCCAATCCTTCTCTCCAAAAAAAAACGGAGAGAGGAGGCCTTAGCCCAGCAGTGGGCATAGTAACAGGCTGTTACTCTACTTTTTTACTTTTATATTATTATAACAACGATATTTTTCCTTTACATATATTCAATAAATAAAAAGCAATTTCTCAAGAGTCATCTGATTTTAAACTCTTTCAACAATTTGACACAATGACGGTGACAATTTTTTTATATTATTGACCTAATTATTTGAAGAAGATTATTTATTGTTTAATTTGTATTTGAAACACGTTGTAATAATATATTTTCTATTTACTTTATCGCGGATTATAGCAAAATAATTTTACCATCAATTTTGTACTATGGATCTCCGCAATGTAACGCCTAATTCTATAAATTGGTATTCCCAATTATTTGACCGGACTCTATCAGGTTTTTTAGTCGACAAAACTCAAATACTTCCAACTCATTTTGAGCAAGATTGCAGACTGCAAAGCTCTAAACGCCTCTAAAGCTCTAAAGCCTCTATATAGATATATAGAGCAAATATTGAGGCCTAGATAAACCAATGATATTTACCTATAGCGTCTGTATACATTTATTTCATCTAACGCACTGTATCTTTATTTTCGGCTTACAAAAATGATTTTTCATAAACAATTTCTTTTCGTAGTAAAGAAAGGTATTTTAAGACTTACTGAAGCTACTGAGAACAACTAACGAATCCCAATTGAATATTGTTTCTCCCTATTCCTAACAAGAACTGGGCTTTTTATAGAATTAGACGTTACTTTGCAGAGATCCATAATACAATCCGCTATACAGTAAATAGAAAAGTGAACGTGTGTAGGTTTGTGCGTGTGTTTTTACGAATCCTGCATGTAACGTGTATGAAAATCGGATAGTCCACTATACATTTAGCACTATATATATTTTCTATTTACTGTATAGCGGATTATAGCACAATAAATTTATTATTACTTTTGAAGAACTGGGCTGTTAGTCCTTGGTTGTTAGCAATAAGAAAAAAATCATGTATTTTATGACTAAAATACAGTTACATAGAAGAATGCTCAATTCAATATCCTTAATCAAGTTTTGATTAAAATAGGGTTCTCTACAAATCGTATGCAAGTATCATTAATGTAATATGCTGCTTTGTAAATCTATTAAATTACTTACACTCTAGTAGTAAAAAGCCGTGCGATAACAGAATATATTTTCGTAAACACGACGATGGTTGACAATGAAAATCCACAAATGACAAAATGTTTAAAATGTGCTCACCTGAAATATAATGCATTATGTTGATGAATAATATTTAAAAAAATCATAGGCTATTGTAATTGACTTGAAATTATGTTACCTTCACTTATTATTAACATCTGAATATTAGAAAAGATAATTTGAGTTCTAAGGTAAGGTACAATTAATTTTTAATACTAAACTTACAGATGATCCGACTTTATCTAAAATAGATAATTAAGATTATTATTAAAAAAAACTACCTATAAAATTTAGTAACTAAACAAAATATTAATAATTTTAAGAAATGAGACACTCATTGTAACAAAAAAATATATATAGATAATTGTCATCCAAAATAAATTTAACTGGATCTTAATAAATTATATTATAATTAAATAAATTAATAATTAACAATATATATAATTATATTAATGAATATCCAGTTTATTTTGTATAAACGCCGAACAATAAAATTTATTTGTTGTCTATGTCATTCTATTCTAGGACATAAAGTTTTAGTATTGTGGGTACCTAATCTTAATTGGAAAGTTAGTGAAACACGGAACCTTTGTTTTCAGAGAAGGCTTTTAATTCCAGTTTCTAGCAAATAACCACTATTAAGTTCTAACATCATTCGATAGAGTACTCAATGTCCGACGGAAGTAAAGTTTATGACCTCTCGTAATAAACGACCGCAATGGCTCGAGTAACAGCTTCCAGAGATGAACAAGAGATAGTTACTCGAATACATGTTTCATTTAGATATAAACTGTTTTATTTATTCATTAATTATTTCATTCAAAGACACATTCATTCATTTCCTTTTTTTTATTTTATTATATTATTGTAACCCGAAGCCGGACTTACGGACGGGGGAGGAATACGTTCAAATGAGAGGATAAGGAATCCATTGTCTGGCCCTATAACAGAACTATCTCGCTATAATCCGCACGGGTTAAGCGAATGCATGCAAAGCTAATGTGTATCAAGCAGGCAAAATTTACGAACCATACACATGCAGGACACGCAATGCATTACGATTTTGTCGTGGAGCCTATCCTCCTGATGAAGCTTCGGTTTCGGGGCGAAACGATCGTCGAGATTGTTGTGGTGGTGTTTGTGTGTGCTTTGTTGCTGGTGGAGGAGCCTTAGGGTGCGTGTGATGGCTTGTCCTGCATGTGTAAGTTTCGTAAATATTGCCTGCTTCATACACATTAGCTTTGCATGCATTCGCTTAACCCGTGCAGATTATAGCGAGGTAGTTTTGTTATAGTGTCTGTAATATGGATTTCCGCAAAGTAACGCCTGCTTCTATAAATCACATAATTCATTGTCTCTTACAGAGAACATCGACAACTGGTCCTTTGCAGTATTCCAGACATTGATGTACTCGAAAATGCACTGATTACAGTTTTGCAAAGGCGTAGTGTTACAGCAAGGTAGAGCACCTTATAGCCATAAGAATTTATTATCGATCAATGAACATTTTGTATAGGGACTTCTTATATAACTACCTAAGCACGACTGTAGCGTGGAGTCAAATACTAGTGACGCCATCTGTTATTTCAATGAGAAAAATACATAAATAAATTGAGTTGCGAGTACGTTATACTGTGTACACTATGTGTTACACTATGTATTATCTCCAACTAGGGATGTCAAAAATTATCGATTTTTATATTAATCGATATTTTATTATGATTGATTTTCTAAACATAAAGCGATATAAAAAAGTCGTTTATATTTTAGTTACCTTTTTTAATCTCTTTTTTTTACCTTTTTTTTTTAAGATAAGATATGCGTTATTGGATGAAACCGATGTATCTAACTTCACATTTTAATCGAATTTCATGCGTTATTTATTTATTCTTACTTGTCTATCTATAGTAACAAAATTGCCGATATACTCCCGACCCACTTACACATCCCGAGTGGTGATGGGTAAGGGATAATGAAGTATTTAAAAAAAATAAAATTGACACTTACAAATAGTACAAAGAGCTACGAATCCAATAGTTTGATACATTCTCTTTTTTAAAGTAGAGTCTATGGGAATATACTTGTTGTTCAAAACGCTTTCTACCGATGTCCAATACTTGGAAATTTCTTTCCAAGAACAAGAGAACCTCCAACACTGCATAAGTCCTAGTAGAGATGCCGTGTAAAACATGGCTCCAGATATCCTTGCAGTCACACTTCCTGCAAAAACATAGTATGCTTATAAGTGCTTCATATGAAGATGATTCACTAAACTTAAGAGTGTGTCGGAATAGGCTCTAAATTTCACGACATTATCAGCCTTCTGTGGTAGTTTTAAACATGCTGCCGTCAAATGCTGGAATAACATACCACCGCCGTTACGTGACTCAATAAGTAGGTACACGTTTAAACTCGCACTTAGTATTAGTTGAACGGTAGAAACAATTCCAAAATTATGTGGCAGATATTTCCTTACTTTGAATCTACCATTATTAAGTCGCAAGCGTAGTTTAGTTTCATTTTAATTTGTATATCTTTATTTTTATATGTTTTTCTTTATACTTCCTATTTTGTTATAGTTTTTTGTAACTTCTTTTATCTTGTTAAGAAATTATCCGCATGCATTATTGTTTTAATAATTAGATGTATTTATTCGCAGCGTTTTGACTGCAAATCAGGGCTAAATTTAAGTGCTCTGTAACTACCTGTAACATTTATTTTGTACTAGCTTTTTGACAGGTCATGGGTGTTTTCACGAATACCTGTGCAGAATCAAAAAGTCAGCACCGATAGATGTGTTTAGAAAAAGATACACCTAGACACACTATCTTTGAATGCCCAAGGTGGGATGAGACACGTCAAATAGTAGCAGACAAAACAGAGGCGACACTTTCACCCGAAACTTTAATCTCCCTTATGTTCCGCGACACGGATAGCTGGAATTGAATGCTAAAGTTTGTGTCGGACATAATGGGAGAGAAGGAAACGGAGGAACGGGCCAGAAAGGCCAAGAATTAGACACCGGCTACGGTGAAGCAATGCTGAAAGGTGGTTGCGCCGTAGAAGGGAGAGGGAAATGAAGAGGGGTTTTAGTCCGTGGGAGTCGGACACTCCACTGCGGAAAAGTCCGCAGAAAGTCCATAAAGGATTTCCCCTCCTCTAGGGAAAAAAAAGCTTTTACCCGCGACTTCTTTCGCATGGACTGTAATCCTGGAATAAACAGTCGCTTCTGCCGCACTCCAACCCTTGAAATATCTAAATCACAAGAATCAGATCGATCCGGAAGGGTAAATTGCAGTTATGTTTATTATAGATGGCGTTTTTTAACGTCATCCTATTCCTGTCGAATTAGCAGGATATCTATAGTCTATACCTTAACCCGGTATATAAGGAATAATTGAGCCAAATTTCATTGATATTGGTTCAGCCGATTGGGCGTGACAGACTTTCGCATTTATAATATTAAGGATATTGTCTGCCGAGATGAATAAATGACTTGTTGTTGTTGTTGTCATATGAACGTTAACAAATTATGACCGATTATTTTTTTCATTATATCCAAATAGACAATAATAATATAATTAATCGGTCATAATTATAAAAATTAGGCTCGTCCAATTAATTTCAAAGGGAATAATTGCTTTGAGATACGGGCATTTGGAAATACGAGCAATGTTACGATGTCGAGGAACCACGGCAATGGTAGCACGTTAAAAACAAATCTACCAATCGGTTAATATCTGTTTTGTTTTCATACTTACTGTGTGCGGAAACATCAACTGCGAAGCCACCCAGTGCTTTAATAACTTTCCAAATTGCTTCAACCTCTATTATAATAAAAAGGCATAGCACAAGTGAGCCCCAGATCCTCCAAGCAAAACGCTCCAAGCCAACGATTCCGACCCATTTTGACCAACGGAAGACATTCGTCATTGTTTGAATGAATTCCTATGATATATTTATTAAGGAATAAGATTGTGTAACTCTCATTAGTCATTACAAAAATTTATAAGATCTTTACGTAAAGTAAAGTAACGGCCTGTAGGCCTACCATGAACTTTTAGATAACGATTCAATTCAAAGTCAGTACCTAAACCGAATCGCTTTCTTTTCTGCTGAAGTGTGGATTGTATCGGGGCAACATGATAATTATTACACAAAGACCAATCGACTAAAATTTGACCCTTTGAAAATATGGCTATTTATAGTTCTATAAGGAACTTTTTTAGCGCGGCAAAACTTAGTACAACGCCATCTAGTGCAAAATAGTAAAAACGGCGTCTACAAGTTTTTTGATTTGATATGATTGTTCTCAAAACTCAGTATCTGTTTTATGAATTGACTTGAAGATTTCTCAATATTGAATTTATATACAAGAGTTTCTTTGTATATTCTTTAATTATAGATAAATACTTCAGGATATGATAAGTTAATGATTCAGCCGCTGTCTACGTAGTTTCTGTTAGGCATAGGACGCCTTACTGACTGATATAGAAGATTAGAAGTTACACTCGGTTAAAATATGGAACTAAAAATTCTCTATAGTTACGCAGGCTTTTTCATTATGTGTCCTTTACTGTAAAGTACACGTTGAATTGTAGATATCAATTGAACTTTATACGTTAACATAGTAACTAAAGTACGTTGTGATGAGTTATAAGGATATGAGTTACATTCATTTCTTAACAGCAAAGACACCATATATAAAGAAATATGACTTACATAAGTCTACAATAGAATGTTCACAGTAAAGCAGAAAATAGCAGAAGAAAAAATACCTTCGTTAAATTAGTAAAATCTTGATGCTACATCGCCATTTTCTTTTATTTCCATTCGAAATTTGTTGGAATATACGAAAAAAATGATATAACCTCCTATACCAATTCGAATTAATTAAATAAAGGAATTAATAACAAATTCAATAAGGCAATGTTATTCTGTGTAAAGTAAATTAGCAGAGAGAAATTGAATTACTCGGGAATGTAAGCTTTTGTGACGTCGAGTGGTACTGGGAAACGAGTAAATTGTTACAGACATCGAAATCTATCATATTTTCATATATATATTGCGAATTCCTATTGTGCTTTAATATACTTGGCCTTATATACTGTGATTTTTATATTTTGTGTCTTTAAATTTTGACTGTTAATGCAAAAATTGCATCTTGTATTTAATTTAGAAGTCATACATTCATATTTACTACTTACTTACTTACTTATACTCATACTTTCATACTTAGTCATATAGTCATACATATTACAGCTAATCTAACGGAACAATATTGATCAAATTTGGTACAATTGAAGCTTCTAAACCGAGCTGAGATATATTTTAAAAAACATCCAATTTTTCTTCCGGTAATACGAAAAAACACTATATAAATAAGAGCATTTAACTTTAAATTTATATCAAACTTAATGCCATATAAGTTGGGGGTTGTTGAGAAAAAAAATCGTCTTCAATAGACTGTTATTGCTAAAACTTAAACTAAACATTAACACAATGTCAGATAGGTAAGTTTTGGATAAAATAACGTCAAAGTAATAATAAATATAAAGTTTCAGTGATGATGAAAATATTTTGCATTTTTTATCAAATAATCAATATGTCGTTTATTTAGTTCGTTAAGTAATTATAAAGTTGCTAAAGAATATTAGGGTACAAAGAAACTAATTCTTTAAAGGTTGACATTAGTTAGGTTGAAATAAAATTAATTTTAACAACACTTGGAATATGTAATATTCTAAAGATAGGTAAAAGGTAAGGTCCCCTAAACACCTTTAATATCCTTTATCTAAGTAGCACGAGGCGGCGTGGACTTAAAGAAAAAGTCCACCATACACTTACATCGTGACATTTTCGTGACGTTTGGTTCAGTATTATTGGATCATTATAGAATTCGAATTTTTCTGTTTTTCCCCTGTGCGACATCATCTGAAAAATTTTCTACTTATCTAACAATCTTAATGAGTGGTAACTTGATATATCATCATATATAATGTGATAAAGTTATATCAACTGCTCGGATTTTAAACAGCGTTGGCAAACATAACATTTCCAAATGACATTTGCATTGAAATTATATTAACAGCAAACAATATCAGAGCACGAAACAATCCAGCGTTTCCCAAAGTGGAGACCACGCCCCAAAAGGGGCAATGTGATTGTTAAGGGGGGTCAAATTCAAAAATTGACTCGACAAGAGTTCAACTCATTCGCTGCGGGCTATGTATATGCTACTACTATTGTATATATTGTTAAAGTTCACAAGTAAATAATAAACCCCAGGTTATAATAATACTTCTATTTTATACGTTCGTAATTCATACATTCCTTTAACCACAACCCACGTCACCATCTGCGGCTATGTTTGTTATCCATCGGCTGCACACGTAATGCGCACGGAAGTAGCGATCTCTTGTTATTGCCGTTTACAATATGTACATATATGCTACTACAACTATATAATATTATTCTATTTAAATTGAAATAGATTTCGGTGCCAAATTTAACAAAAAAAAGAAAATTATTCTTGCTAAACCTTATTTTTCAAGTATGTTAAGTGAACAATTCATTTTTTTTTATATCAAAAGATATATAAGTTACATAAGGAGGCATTAAAATTTTAGAAAAGTTAAGGTGGGGCATAGCAAAAAAAGGTTTGGGGACTCTGTATCAAGCGGTTGTAATGTTTGTGAATCAATAAATTTCTCATAAATGAATATTATATTTTTCATAATATCACGCCAAGTGCGGATTAATGACGCAAGTCCGTTGACGCTCTGAGTATTTTTCACTTGACAATGGCAAATCCAAAAAGGAAGATTGATGTAAACGTTTTGTCATTCTTAACTGCACGCTGTAACTTGGGCGTAAAAAAACCTATTTCTTTATAATGGTTAGAGAGAAAAATATGCTTCTAAGCTCTTTAATGAAAAAAAGCTTGTGAAAAAAGCTAGAAATTAAATATTTTGGAACAATTAGAAATCATTAAGCATAACAATGGCACCCACATTAACGAGCAGATAAATGTTTCTAGTTCAAGCTTTTTGCACGTGTTCAGAGGTAAAATAAAGGGTGGGGATGAACCAAGTACTATATACTTACTTGGGTATTGCTTCGCTTTGCGATTTTGTCGTGGAGTCTATCTCCTGATGATGCTTCGGTTGCGGGGCGAAACGATTGTTGAGTTTGTGATAGTGAACGTGTGTAGTGCTTGTGTATTGTGGTGGAAGTGGTGGAGGTTTGTGCATGTGTTTTTACGAATCCTGCACGTATATAAATATTAGATTACTATAGATAATGGAGAGATAAGTTTTGTACAGCAGTTTTTTTTATATGGTATACGAAAAAAGAATTTCCGGAAACTAACGCACTTTCGTATTATATTTGAAAAAATGAATGAAAAAATCTTTATTAGAAAAACACATAAAAATTAGATGTATCCGTAGGTACTCACACTAGGTAATCCTGTGCTGTGAGTTACCTTTCATGATTTAACGTTACAATTTTTTTATTAAATGGCTCGGTTTTTTACCCTTATGCTAATTATACATTAATTACAGCTTAATAAAAATCACTTATGGATGAGACAAAATTAGTTCAATTGAGTCATAATTTAAAGAGGTCAGCCAAGTAAATATTTTAGTTTTAGCTTCTTTGATAGAACATTACTTTATATTACATTATAATTACAGAACTTATTTGTCATTATAGCAAGCTTTTGGGATAACTTACCCTGAAACTATTCACTCGCTATTATTAAAGAGCATGTGTTGGCTATGACATAAATGTTGGCTATGATATAATATAAATTATTATAAAAGGATTAGCGATGTATATAATAGACAAAGTAGGAACCGACATCGGTGCCTGCTTTGCGCCTTGCAAAATTTGAAATTCATTTGTGGGTTTGGGTATTAGATTCTATAATAAAATTCCACAATCTTCTTTAACTTTACCGTTACAGCAGTTTAAAAATACTATTAAAAAAAGGCTAATTCAGAAAGCCTATTATACTATTGAAGATTACCTAGACGATAAGAATGCGTGGATTTAGCTTCTCTTCAACCCTGTACAACACATTAATAACTATATGTAACTAGTGATAAGAATTATTGTTTGAAAAGAGCAACCGCCGAGTGTCTCGCTGGTTCTTCTCGGTAAGAACAGCTTTCCGAACCAGCAGTAGATGTTGACGATTCAAAAGCACTTGTTTCCAAGTTTACTTGAAAAAATAATATTTTGAATTTGAATTTGAATTGAATTTGAATTTGATAACCCAGAGGCGAGACTGTGCAACTCTCTCGAGAGGGTCAAGGTTTAAAACCCCTGGCAGGCGCCACTGAAATTTTCGGTTAAATCCTATCCTATCCTATCCTGTATGGAATCGATAATTGCATTTTATCACACGCTTTTCGGCTAAGGAAAAGATCGTAAGAAAATTTGCATATCTCTAGAACATTGCGCGGGAACATCTGCGGGTATGTGTAACCTACCAATCCACATTGGAGCAGCGTGGTAGGTCAACTCTATCGCTTTTCTCCAGAAATGAGGGGAGGAGGCATAAGTCCGGCAGTGGGATTGTAATAGGCCGTTACTTTACTGATATAGCCTATCTTTTAAGCATTCTGGGGATATGTGTAATCTACCAATCTGAGAAATAGCGTGGTGTGTCTTGTCTTCAATGCTTCTCACTGAAAATTGACAGAAGAGGCCTATGTCGAGTCATGGGATATTATCAGGCCGTTACTTTTTATAGCCTAACAGTATTAACAAGCATTCGTGTTCATTGTTAATATAGTAAAATATTTGTAATATACTATTAACGTTTAAACTTTACCTTTTAAACGTAATTACATAGTTGATATATGTAAATGCACTCCACTGCAGTAATTTAACTGTGGCTAACACGCGCTACATTTTTTTTTCATATTTGATGAACAGCAAACACATATGACTATCCTAAAGCTGGATCTCTTATCTCAGAGAAGATTAACCAATAATCGAATACAAAAGTAATAGTAAATTATTTTGCTATAATCCGCGATACAGTAAATAAAAAATATATATAGTGCTAAATGTATAGTGGACTATCCGTTTTTTCATACCCGTTACATGCAGGATTCGTAAAAACACATGCACAAACCTCCACCACTACCACCACAATACACAAGCACTACACACGTTCACTATCACAAACTCAACAATCGTTTCGCCCCGCAACCGAAGCATCATCAGGAGGTAGTAGACTCCACGACAAAATCGCAAAGCATAATCGAATAATCGAATAGTAAATTAAATTCAACCTTAAATATCATAGATCATATAATATATTATTCTATAAGCAGAGTTTATTTTCGATTAAAAATAATAATATGTTTTAGGCAATTTAGAAGAACGAAGAAAACGCATACACTAATACATACATACATATGAACTCAACACACATTTTTATTAACTTTAGCATATTATGTAGTTAAATTTAAGGAGCATTTCTTTAATTTTGTAACGGAGGAGGGCGTTGGTCACTGCATCACAGTTAATACTTCTGCAGGATCAACGTTCATTTTTGTTATGTACTATGTATTGTTCCAAATAAATGTTTCTATATTTATTTATTTTTACCTTCTTCTCAGATTTTTTACGAATTAACCCAGCTGTATTTTAATAATCAGTCGTAAAGAAAACTTTCTTTGACACTTAAAAATAACGCTCCAACTGCCACCAAATGTTACAGGATCATCAGCTGGTTCATTTTCAAGATTGTCTGAAGATTTCATTAAAATCGGTCTAGTCGCTTTGGAATCTATAAACGACATAAATTCAAATATTATTTCTTATATATTACTACCTGTCTGGTCACGCGGTGCTGCGGCTCAGTGTGGTTTCGAATTCCCTTCAAAATAGAACTCTACAGTTTAAAAAAAATTCCTCATTAGTGAATTCCTCATTAGTAAAGTTTGGTAGTGACCAAACTTTACCGCAACATCCGCTAGGTCATTCTAAAGATTGTTTGACAATTTCATTTAAATCGGTCCAGCCATTTCGGAGTCCATAAAAGACATACATATTAAGAATTATATATATTAAGAAGTACATATCTCTATGAGTTAAAAAAGTGAGAGTTAGTATAGACTCAGATCTAACGCTACAAATAAATGCAACATTATTGTATGACATATACCGCCGCGTGGTATGCGACTGAGTAGAATAGACCACCCTCATTTCTTACCGAGGTGTCGTAAAATGCGACTAAGGTAAGTTAACGTCAGACAGGCGGCCGGTCGTAAAATACGTATCCAAATCATGAGACAACATGTTTGTGACATGTTGTCCCGACCCCACTTAGAGCGGAATAAGGGCAGGAGGATGATGATTATTATGTGACATATAAGTGGCATTATTTTGTAAATGTATTTGTATAATGTTCACTCCAACAAAATCGCGAAAGCAGTATTTCTTACGCTCGTGAGAGTAAGAGCACGCTGAGTATTAAAGTGACCTAATTCAAAATTAGGCTTGAGTTACGTACATTGTAATCCTTATTTCAATGACATCTATGAAATCACACTACGAACAAATAAAAAACCTAGTGTTTTCTTGCTCTTACAAGTTATAGATCTCTTTAACACAAGTTTTGCAAACAACTTTTTTTGATCTGTCACTTTCTTTATTGGACATAAATATTGTTAGATAAGATTATAAATAAATAAATATATGGGACATTTGCACACAAGGTCGTCCGACCCCAAAGTAAGTAACTTAATACTTGTGTTATGGGTGACGGACAACTGGTAAATACTACATAAAAAAAATACTACATAAAAATTAAATACATACTTAAATACGAATATACACCCAGGCTCGAAGAACCAACAAATTGTATATAGAGAATGTTGGCTTTTGGCGGGAATTGAACCCGCAACCTGCGGAGCTGAAGGCAGGGTCACTACCCACTGCGCCAACGGGCCAGTGTAATAAGCTTGCGATATATACTGTTTTTTTTACATTCCACGGAAATGGGACACATTAACTGAACCCGGTTACGCCATTAACCCTTATTTTATTAAAACAACGGGTAAGGGCGGTCTGAAATGACATTTGAATAGCTTAATCTGTACAGGGCAAAAACCGCAAAAGGCAAGTTGACCCGCACATTCAATTATATATTTTTTGTATTTTTTTTCTTTTATTTTTCAATGTAGAAAGTAATAGTAACCTGTTACTATCCCACTGCTGAGCATAGGCCTCCTCTCTCTGTTTTTGGAGAGAAGGGTTGGAGCTAAGACCTACCACGGTGCTCCAATGGATGATGTGTGGATATAGGTGCACTTCTACCCTGTACAAGACAGTAATAAATAAATGTAACTAGTTCTAAGATTTATATTTTAAAAAGAGCAACCGCCGAGTTTCTTGCTGGCTCTTCTCGGCAGGAACAGCTTTCCGAACCAGCAGTAAAGTTGACGATTCAAAAGCACTTGTTTACAAGTTTACTTGAATAAAGAATATTTTGATTTGATTTGATTTGATTCAATGCGGATTGGTAGGTTACACATATACCCAGAATTCGTTAAAGATATACAGGTTTCGTCACGATGTTTTCCTTCACTAAAAGCGTGTGGAATGGCAATTATCAATTAGACACACAAGTTTTAATAGAAAAACTTGTTGGTGCCTGCCCGGGGTTAGAGCCCATAATTGTCTCTAGAGAGTCACATAGATCATCACTGGGCTATCACAGCTATTTCCAATGCATATTTAGTCGTTTTAAAACATACCGTAGAACCGATTAAATAAAATCAAAAACAATGATACACAACTATTAACTGTTACACGTGATTGATGGAATTAGTTATAGTAGCTTTTGATATTTATCTACTGAAATTACTGTTCAACATTTCAATTTCACATTTGACATGTATAATTTACGTAGAAATACATAATAAAAATATCTAACAACAGGTTTTGTAATTCTAATATTCCAACTCTTCATTTTAATTTTATTCTTCGTTGATATCAATATATTTGCATGGATTGGGAATATAAACACGTTGTGAGTTCTGTTAATACTCTCAAGATAACTCGTAAATTGGCACGATCTAAAAGTAAGAAATAAAATGAAATATCACATGTATTTAGCATTTAACTTTTTAATATAACGTAACACGCTTTACGTTTGTAGTTTTGTCGCTGAAGTAACAGATGGCGCCACTAGTGTTTTACTCCGCGCTATAGTATGCTTTTGTAGTTATATAAGAAGTCCCCATATACAATGTTCATTCCAGTCCGATTATAGTCCTCCTCGGCACGCGACGGCGACGTTCCTAATGATGTTACTAGTCTCTCCTGAGGCTTGCTCCACCACACCCCCGGCGATGCTTCTGCACTCGCCCCGTACCTCCCGGTGTCGCTGTAAAAGGCACTTCGGCTAACAGCATATTGTCATTTTCTGAAAAAAAAGAATGTTCATTGATCGACATCGCCTATTAATTCCTTTGCTTTAAAGTACCTCCTTCTGGAACACTAATCTGTAAACGTTGCAACTTCCAGTAGATCCATACTTGGAATGCTATGAAGGACCCGTCCACGATACTTTCTGCATGAGTGACAATAAATATACTATCCTGTCATTTGTAAGTGTTCTTCCCCCGTCCGTACGTCCGTCCGATTCGACGCGTTACAACTTTTATTTTGCTTCAAATATTTTAACGCATCGATCGGAGCAACGTTATTACACGTAAAAAATATACAATAATAGTCACAACGTCCAAACACGTCGGCAAAAAATTTCTTTTTTAAAATAAAGTGCATAAATGGTTGAAGCTTTTCTAAAACCAATTATATTTTTTTTTGGCCTAATAGCGCCGCTTCAAGTTTCTTTGTACATGTGTATCGAAAGCAGAAAATCATCAAGCGTAATTTGTATACCTATCTGTATGTATTATTTCATGGTCTATCCAACATGGCGATAACGATGTTTGTTTGATGAATAATGTGAACTTAAAATGTTTAAAAGATTGACCGCCTAGTTTCTTGCTGGTTCTTCTCGGTAACAGCAACATTCCGAACCAGCTGTAGCTTCATTATGTCTGATTGATCCTTGACGATATCAAAACTGCTTGTAAAATGAATAAAGATTATTTTGATTTGATTTGATAAAAAAACACGTTTCCCCGTCGGGAATAGGAACACTTAGTATATAATTGAGGATATTTTAAAACTAAGTCGATGCAAACGGAGTCGCGGGTACCACATATAAAATAAAAGTCCAATTTCCATACTAAAACATTAATGGTATAGAACATTTATGGTACGCGTTAACTTAAATATTAACGGCCCTAAGAGCTATTAATTTTATGAATATTGATGGGTATCGTTGTGTTTAACCATTGGTATACAAAAAGTTTATTAGATACATGTATTCTGTATACATTTATATAAGGATTTGATTTCATTTATATTACCAGCATTCTTGGGATTACTTTGAGCATAGTTTGTATATATCAAGCAAGCAAGTGATTTAAGATTTTACAAGTTAACTAACTTGTAAAATCAAAAAGTGCAAATTAAAAAAAAAATTTAAAGGAGATTCTCAGATATGACACTATTCACTGATGTAAATTTTTCATGTTTATTTATTTGTTTAATAAGTACACTAATGATATACACATTATTACATTAACCACTAAATACACATTCATACTTTAAAAACTTGATATGCATATCTTTAACAAGTGTCCATAACATTTACCAATTAACATCATGTAAGCAATAAATTATAAAAATACTGGTTCAGAAAAACAGATTTAATTTAGTTTAAGTTAACAAAGTTAATTTAGATATACAATAAATAAGATAATAAATAATTAAATAAATATATGGACGCGGTCGTCCATCCCCACAGTAAGTAACTTAATACTTGTGTTATGGGTGAGAGACAACTCGTAAATATATACATATATAGTTTTAAATACATACTTAAATACAGTCAATATTTTTATATATATAACAATCTCATCAATACGGCGTTTAATTTAGCAAAAAAAAGTTAATAAGTTTATTAAATAATATTTATTTATTTATCTCACTATACTTACTTATATTATCGGGCTGGTATTAACCGATCAGTTAATCCAATTCTTTAGAAGTTAAGTTCTGGTCTGTGATCAAACAAGCTGATCAACAACTGAATGATATATTCAAAACTGTCTCATGATGTTTTCCTTATAAGAAAAACACTTTCATGAATTGAAATCTAATCAAATCAAAACAATTTTTAACACTTTTGAATCGTCAAGGATCAATATGATTAATGAATTTACCACTGGTTCGGAATGCTCCTCGAACCGATAAGAAACAGCAAGAAACTGGGCAGTCAATCTTCTAAACATTTTAAATTTACTTAATTAATCTATATGACTGTACAAACTGTTTTTATATATTTACGTTTAATAGAATTTAAAAATAAGAAGGAAAATATATTTATTAATTAATTTATTGGTGAATTGCCTTTTTGGTATTTCTTATTGCCAATAACAAAAAATTTCAACGTAATTTCCTATTAACCATGCCATATTCTGTTTAAAAAAAGTTATGTTTAACAAAATTTAAAATTTCAGATGTTTCTTTCGTGAAATCAATTATATAAGGGGATAGAGTATCTAATAATAAATAAGTAAACAGTGACGATGAATATAAAAAAGGGTAATAGCGGAAAAGGGAATATTTCAAGAAAGCCTAAGCGTGATGTACGGGTTTGGCATTTATTATTATTTATATTATTTATTTAAGTATTTTTATATTCTTCTATAATTCTTTCAAAAATATCATTTTTATAAGTATTATATTAGTTCTCTCTATATTGATACAGTCAATTCGTAACTTATTTTATATAATTGGTGATGATTATGACCATTGACGATTGATGATGATGATGATGAAGGCGCTACTTGGCTGAAGTCCATAATACAAAGAATAATGATAATATTATTTTGCTATAATCTCGCGATAAAAGAAAATATATCTAATGATGAATGTAGAGTGAACAATCCGTTCTCATACATGCAGAAGTCGTAAAAACTAATGGACTAACCGCCACCAATAATACAACAATACACAAGCTCTGCACACATTCACTATAACAATCTCATCAATCGCTTCGCCGCGTAACCGACGCATCGTCAGGAGATAGAGTTTTGTTTTCAAAACGCTTTACGACTTGAAGTATCTATATATATTTGCTTTTCAGGAGTTTCTGCAAACCATAACTAAAGTGTTCACAATGGCGAAATGGTTCGGTATTCCAACTTACGGCGGTAATTTTGCCTTGTGTTGGACAGTTCTATTGTTAATCATGCTAAGTACAATCGAAGTTGCTGCCATTTGGAAAATAATTCGACTTATAACTGGATGTGCTCTGAACACAAATGGTAATTTTTGTATGTTATAAATTTCCATTTTATTCTTAATGTAAGAAACTCCGAAACTCAGAAAGTATTAAGCCGATTGTCATGATCACTATCACTCTTTTTTAAAAAAGATCTCTAGGTTCATACATAAATCGACGTTTCCAGTAAATTTTTAGGTGAAGGAAAACTTTGTGAGGAACTATGTCTATATTGAAAATTACTAGAAGCGTGGATCTAAGCTTGAATCTTTCTCTGCAAAGAAGAGCAATTATTGCAAAGCGGTATGGTGGTTGATAATCCTTATTTTACATTATTTACAGTACTTAAATTCCAATTTCGGAATTCGTCATTTGAAGAAAATGAAACTCTTATTATACTTTATTGTAACAATCTTGCTTTATTTCCAATTTTCTCTTTCACATCTCATTCTTATTTAAAATCTATCCGAACTAGATGCTGCTCCTACTTTATCCATCAACAGAAGTCTCTCTCTTAAAAATCTTATTCCCTTCATCGTCCCAAATTCCAACTACTCCGCTTTTTTTGCAATATCGTCCCTTGTTTCTTCTATTATCGTTACTTTTCAAAAACCCATATCAATGTTTGACAAATTCTGTTTCTCCTTTTTATATAAAACTTTACGTTTTCAGGCAATCTTATAGGTCGATTGTCAGGATCAATTTTCTATGGCATTGCGTTACTATCACTTATCCTATGCTGGAGGGCTGTTAACACATGGAAAAGGCTTTCTATTAATTGGTTACGTATTGAAACAAAAGGCCTTGGCTTGTCTCCTGATGTCAGCATTAAAAGGAGAATCACCTTTATTGTTAGTTTTGTTGCGATATGTGCCGCTGGTAAGATTGACTATTGTCATCGGTTTTACATTAGTAAAATTGTTCAGTCTTGAGGAATCATTTCAAATGTCACTGCTTCGTGTCGTACCTAAACTTACCTTAAATTGTTAATGGTAATTATCTTTATTTAAGTGGAGCATACACTCAGCATGATATCAGCTACAGGCTTTGATTGTCCCCCTGCAGAATTTGTCAAGAGATATATATTATCGTCGCATGGATTTTTAATACAAAATTGTAAGTTAACAACAACAATGACAATTCTGTTGTCATTAACAATAGAATATTGTCAATATATGTAACATTTTTTTGTCAATAAATATATTGAAAAATATTTCCAGTTGGCTAATCACTAGATATGTTCAAAATTTTCAAAATTCAAAATTCAAATTAAAAATATTATTTCTTTGTAAATTATTTGTATTAGTTGTATTTTTATTTGTAAATTATTTGTATTAGTAGTTATTTGTATTAGTTTGTAAAGAAGTGCTTTTGAATCATCCACTGCTGGTTCGGAAAGCTGTTCCAACCGAGAAGAACCAGCAAGAAACTCAGCGATTGCTCTTATCGAATATTTTGAATTTGAATTTGAATAAAGTATGTAAACAATGTTGAAGTTGTAAAGTTATTTGATAGAATAATTTAAACTTTTATCTATGTATTTATTTCAAGCTCATAGCAGCGGACTCAAACGGACGGTTTTGCTGTCGATGCCAGAACAAAGGATAATAATAATAATAGTCGTCTTTATCTGTTTCCAGATGAGTACACCCTATGGCTAGCGATACCGATATTTATTCTGAGTAAAGTTGCAACCATACTTTGGAACTTCCAAGACTTGCTCATCATTGTGATAAGCATGGGATTAGCGTCACGGTATCACAGACTGAATCGTTTTGTTAAACTTGTTGTAAGATACGAAAAACGTGACAGGGGTGTCGAAAAGGTATTAATTTATAAAACTTTATTTCTCATTCCACGAAAATATATAAAAAAAGAAAACCAATATCACAGATTTGTTTTGATATTTGAAGCGTAAATAGGCGGCCTTATTGCTATGAGCAATCTCTAACGGAACCTTTCTGGAGATTTATTTTACAGGAGCGCGGTTTTGTGTATTATATTTATCACTAGTAAATAATAGGGATCACTTTGACGTTTTACAAAGTGATATCTGTAAGATTCTACGCCTTAATGTAAAAGAATGATCGGAAGAGGGAAATTTCATAATTACGTTTAACCTCCTAGGCAATTAAATCCCGCCGTGTGGTATCCGGCTGAGTAGAATAGACCACCCTCATTTCTGACATAAGTGTCGTAAAAGGCGACTAAGGTAAGTTGACCTCCCGTGTGATATCCGGCTGAGTGGAATAGATCAACCTCATTTCTTACCGGGGTGTCGTAAAAGGCGACTAAGGTAAGTTGACCTGCCGTGTGATATCCAGCTGAGTAGAATAGATCACCTTCATTTCTTACCGGGTTGTCGTAAAAGGCGACTAAAGTAAGTTGACCTGCTGTGTGATATCCGGCTGAGTGGAATAGATCACCCTCATTTCTAACCGGGGTGTCGTGAAAGGCGACTAGGGTACGAGTAAGTTGACGTCAGGCAGGAGGCCGGTGGTAAAATACAAGTTACTAGCTAAGGGCGTATGTACTTGTGTGTATAAAGGCAGGAGAATTATGCCTTAGTCAATCAACTCGTATAAAAAGCGTTTGATTTAGCTTAATTTATAATGACGAATAATGTGCTTATCATGTGCTTTTCACCGAAGGAAACATTGTCAGAAAACATGCATATCTTTAGGGAATTCCTGAGATATGAGTGGTGGTTCGTCTGGTTGGTTGGTTGGCCCTTGCAAACAGCAGCATCTATTAAGGGTTTTCTGATGAAAATATAAGGTCTAAGCAAAACTGCCACCAAGAGAAGAAGGTTTATACATAGTAATAGCTTATTTGCTTTTAATAATGACGTATTTATTTAATAGTATGGAACCGAAATCTATTATCAGCTGAACATCTGGCGACGGATCAGGGAGGCCTACGTACACCAGTCAGCTCTGGTTCGGAAATTTGATGAGGAACTGGGAGCTTTGATCCTGTTGTCCAACTTAACGAACCTATTCTTTATCTGCTTGCAACTCTTTTTAGGAATTAGGTAAATTTTTGGATTTCAGCTGTGATTTTGAGCTGTGATAGCCCAGCGGTGAGACAGTGCGACTCCTTCGAGGGGAACACGAGTTCTATTAAAACTCATGTGTCTAATTGATTATTGCAATTTATCACACGCTTTTCGGTGAATAAAAACATCGTGAGGAAACCTGCATATCTCCAGAGAATTCTGGAGATATGTGTAACCTACCAAACCGCATTGGAGCAGCGTGGTAGGTCTTAGTTCCAACCCTTCTTTCCAGAAACAGAGAGAGGAGGCCTATTCCCAGCTGTGGGATTGTAACAGGCCGCTACTTTACTTTTTTTTATTGATTTTGAAACGATATATAACTATCAGCAATCACAAAGCATTGAAACTTGAAATTATTGACGTACAAAAGTAATAATAAAATTATTTTGCTATAATCTGCGATAAAGTAAATAGAAAATATATATAATGTAGATGTATAGTGGACTATCCGTTTTCATTCCCAATACATGCAGGATTCATAAAACACATCCACAAAGATACACTTTCTCAAGAATTTTCCAAAACCACACAAAAAAACACAAACAAATCCAAAACGATTTTGATGGGGCTTTTACTGAAAGATGAGGTAGAGGAAGATGAAAGAGCCACATATAATTTTTATCCTAGCATTCCCGCAGTGTTGGGATACAACCGGGAAAAACTTAGTGACTTATGTGTGACTAATCATTAACATTAATAAGACAGTGGTTTCGATGCATGCGAAGCTGCGAGCACAGCTAGTAAATTATAATAAATTAAAAAAAAACAAATAATAAAATTTCAATTTTTGTGTAACTGAAATATAATACATAATTCGAACGATAAAGATTTATAGACTCAGACAACAAAGACGTTTTTCAAGCGAAAAATACATTACATAGTTTTTTTATAGAAAAATAGATGGACCACTGATACACCATATATACTATTTCTACTCACTGGGCTGGCTTTTGTTCCGAGCGTGCAGTGTCGTCTTAGCAGCAGCTGATATCAATTTACACTCCAAAAGGGCTCTACCATACTTATATGACTGTCCTACCTCTGGTTACAATGTTGAGGTTAGTGGTGAAATAATGAATGTTAAATCATTCATGCTTAACCAGGAAAAATAGGAGCTTAGCTCATTTCAATTTGTTGTAGCGTTGAGTGTTGTGACTCCCTATACCTTTACTAAAACAATGTACCAGACGATGTTATTATTTTATGCAATGATTGATGATTGTTGATAATTATGCCGTGTGGTATCCGGCTGAGTAGAATAGGCCACCCTCTTTCTTACCAAGGTGTCGTAAAAGGCGACTAAGGTAAGTTGACCCACCGTATGATATCCGGTTGAGTAGAATAGATCACCCTCATTTCTTACCGAGGTGTCGTACAAGGCGACTAAGGTAAGTTGACGTCAGGCAGGTCTTAAATACGTAGCCAAATCCTGTGGCAACATGGTTGTAACATGTTGTGCCGACCCCACGAAGAGTGGGATAAGGGCAGGAGAAAAAAAATCATGAATGTTTATTAAATAGGATACACCACAAGTGTACTATTTAAATACTTAAGTTATTATGAAGTTCATCATCAGCATTATCATCAGCAACCTGTTTCTGTCTCCTGTTAGACATAGGTCTCTCCAAAAGCATGCCACTGAGCTCGGTTTTCACTTCATTATGAAGTTATTGTACTATAATCAGTGGTTAAACAATTATGCAATTTTGAAGGTTAGAGCCAAGTTTCTCGTTTTCTATATTATTCATGCAAATTTATTAAATACGATTAATCGTCATCAGACTGTAAAAATAAGAAGATATGACATAGTATCTTTGCTTTAGTCAGCGGCTAAGCAAATTCCATGCAATTTTAAAATGTTTAACTTACTCTATTGTTTTCTTTCAGGTTGATGCATGTTTTCTAAACAGGATTAGCCGTCACCAAACCATAAAGATATTTTGGATTGATTGATTGATAAATTTTGATTTGAATGTTTATCTCCCTTGTTTTACATCTCATTCATATAGATTTACTAAATAACAATGTGACGACACTATAAAAACTAATGAAACGATAATTTTCACCTTTTTTCTTTCTCCTACCCTTATCCAATTCTAAGTAGGGTGGGCACAACATGTTTTTCTCTTCCATAATCTCCTTTCATTCGTCAACTCAAGCGCTAATCCATGTCATACTTCACACAATCCAACCATCTCTTCTTAGGCCTCCCTCTATTCACATATCCATCTACATTCATATTCAATACTCACTTAGTCACAAAATTTTCATACCTCTTCATTACATGTCCATCCCAATCTTGCACCTCTCATCTTTTCTATAATGAGCGCAACTTGCAGACTTCCCTTTATATACTCATTTTTATTTTATCCAATATTGTCATACCACACATCCACCTTAACATTCTCATCTTATTTGTATGCACTCTTCTTTTGTCCGTATTATTTCATTTACTGATTCTTGATGTTGATTTTCATTGATTGATTCGACATATCTTATTTTATAAATTCTCCATTTAAGTTTAAGGGGCATTCGGGGTCATATATTTTTCCTTAGACCTGCACTTCATCCATCCTGCATTAATTTTATTTCTATTTCTAACGATAAGTGTCACCATACTACACATTTTTACACACATTTAATCAATATGAACGCATTTTCGAAGAATTTATCTCTGTTAAATTAAGAGTATGCTCTACATTCAAAATAACATTCTTTTACAAAACAAAGAATAAAAAATTATATCGTACCCTCATATTTAAGAAGTGTTAAAAAAATTAATATATTTTCAATATATTTTTGTTGATATAATTAATTTCATTGAATAAACATAATATGAAAGCAACAGAGAGTGATTTAGTTTGGTTGCTACATTTTTCATAAATATCATTTATCATATCAGTAATCGTGAAAATCATTTGTCACGTACTCGTAAATCATCATCGTCTTGTTTTTCTATCATTAATGCTTGTCTTTCTAACAAATTTCTTCAAATTCTCATTTCATTCATTGACGTCAATAACTAAAATGATAATTTGACAATTATTTCTGTTCACAGATCAGACGTCTGAAATATCAGTTACTTCATGATAAAATAGCATTAAGCGGAAAAAGTTTCTTTTATTTGAACCGTCAGAAGCTTCTTGAGGTTTGTTTAGAGCTTTACAATACATTTTATTTAAGTTGACGGCGGCCGGTAGTAAAATATCTAGCCAAATCATTGTACAACATGTTTAAAACATGTTGTGCCGACCTCACTTAGAGTGGGATAAGGGCAGGAGAATGATGAGAATGATGATTGCTATGGCATTATTATAAATATTAAATACGTATTTTTGAATGAGAGGCGTAGAGCTCCGAGAGCTAGAAGCTCTAGAACTTGTTTTAATTTTTTTATTGGTAATCAAACACCGTTTCACAAGTTTTAGTAATAAATAGTAGATAATTCTATTTAAAAATAAGGCCAAATGATATAACTTAAACTTAACAGCAAAAAAGTATTTTGTATGTATTTGCGTGTATACATATGTGTGTGTTGAGTCTGGCATGTTTATATATTTTTTGCGAAAACTAAAATTCTGAATAAATATAAGTATTTATAAAAAAACTTCCACCATATCTTTTTATATTCTTCATGTATTAGTAATTTTTTTCTTTAATTACGCCTTAGAAAGGTACAATAGGTCAATTTTGAAATACTTTTTTATTGTAACTCTGTGCTTATCGATGTAAGATTGAGTTTTTCCGTAATTAGTATTTCTTTTTGTTACATGTAATAAAGGGGTATGACGTCTTGTGAGTCGGAAAAAGTATTGGCATAGCAGATAGTAGAACTACAATACCGTTAAGCCAGATGTCGGAACTCGAGACGACTATTTGAATTATTTTCTCTGTTACAGGTTGCGGCAGCCATTGTGAAGTACGAACTCATTTTAATACAATACGATAAATAAGAAAGATACTTTTGTTTTTTGCGATTAGGTCTTAGATCAAATTCAAAATTAGGTTTAAGTTCTTACTCTTCCAATTTATAGGTCTCACTTAACACTAGTTATGTAAGTATGCTACGCTTTATTGCAATTTGTCACAAAACAACTTTTTTTAAATCGCTCACTTTAATTCTAACAGAGCGATATATTGATTCATTTAAATTAAATTAAATTCAATTGAAAATATTCTTGTATTCTTGCAAACAAGTGATTTGAATCAACTTTATTTCTGATTCGGAAAGCTGTTTCTACCGAGAAGAGCCGGCAAGAAACTCGACGGTTGCTCTTTTCAAAGTATAATTCTTATTTAGTTATTATTGTCTTGTACGAGGTCGAAGGTAAAAGTTATTTATTTTTTAATTTAAACTATCGTGAGTAGTTTTCATGGTTTCTGTATATAAACTGGCTACACCCATTCTTATTCTACCAGGTTAGCCCGACTAGTATCGAGCCCATTCGGGGCAATTACTCATGAGCTTTTTACAGGTAAAGTAGCGGCCTGTTACAATCCCCCTGCTGAGAATAGGCCTCCTCTCTCCGTTTCTGGAGAGAAGGGTTGGAGCTAAGACCTACCACGCTGCTCCAATGCGGTTTGGTAGGTTACACGATGTTTTCCTTCACCGAAAAGCGTGTGATAAATTGCAATTATCAATTAGACACATGAGTTTTAATAGAAAAACTCATTGGTGCCTGTCCGGGTTTGATCTCGTGTTCCCCTCGAAAGAGTCGCACGATCTCACCGCTGGGCTATCACAGCTCCTTACACTTTATAGGTAAAGTAATTTATTTGTTCTATTGTGTAAATTTATAACTTTAAATTATAGCGCCTAAAACCTTTATTAAACAAAATATAAGGCTCTTTAATCTCGCACACTGAATTCCGGGCAAATTAGACGATGTATCTTCCTCCTCCCAGTCTAGCTTTTCAGACTAACAAAGTTAAACAATATGAAAGGAATCCGAAACAACTAATTCGGTATCATAACAGAAAATTGTTATTTATGTTACAATTTGCAACCTTTTAATTTTAACTCCTTTGTTAGGGTTTTCATAAATGATGCTCATGTATATCGTTAAGCCTTATTCATTATTTCATTGTTTTGCCTTTTGAAAGCAGATTTACATTTGTACAATGTTAATTCAAAGATATTAAAACAGTGAAAATTATTTTCGTTTTATTTTCTTCTGTACTTATAAAATAAAGTCCGCAAAATCTGTGTCTGTGTGGCATCGATTTTCTCCAATATACAGAACGGATTTTTGTACGGTTTTTAATAACATATAGTGCAATTCTTATGAAAGGGTTATGTTAAAAAATTTTGGTTAAGTTCCCGTAGGATCGAGATTTACGTGGGGAAATGATTTCAACGCGGGTGATACCGCTTGCACAGCTAGTTACAAATAAATATGATGTTAAAGAAAAAGTATTAAAGAATTTGTGTATTACAAAAAAGATCCATACGTGGCATTTACAATTTAAATTCGCGCGATTCCCTGAGAGAGAAGTTCAAGGAAACAGCTATTCTAACATTGGCTTCACAGCATATTTTTAGTACTTTATATTTGTACATATGAATATAAATTATTATAAAAGGATTGGCGATGTATATAATAGACAAAGTAGGAACCGACATAAGCTTGCGGTTCCTGCTTTGCGCCTTGCAAAAGTTTGTAATTCGTTTGTGGGTTTGGGTATAAGATTAATCGCAAAGCGATTTTGCGACTTTGTCGTGGAGTCTATCTCCTGATGATGCGAAACGATTGTTGAGTTTGTGATAGAGAACGTGTGTAGTGCTTGTGTATTGTGGTGGAAGTGGTGGAGGTTAGTGCATGTGTTTTTACGAATCCTCCACGTATCGGGTATGAAAATACGGATAATCCACTATACATTTAACACTATATATATTTTCTATTTACTGTATCGCGGATTATAGCAAAATAATTTTATTATTACTTTTGTCACATTTAAGGCTGGCTTTCCTAAACAAACAAAAAATAAAAGTTTGCAATAACTTAACTACGATATATAATCAGCGCAGAGATTAGAATACATCTCATATGAGTGTAACCTAGTTATTGAATTAAATAATAGAGATTATAATAGAGAAAGAAAGCGTTGATTTTTATTGCGGTGGTTAAACAGGCATCGAACCTTCTTTGGGAATGAAATATGATAATTTCTAAAATTGGGGAATTCCGCATATATTTGCATAATTTCAGGAAAAGCGTTAATAAATTAATCGTGTAAACAATTTCTAATTTGTTGTTTCTTACTCTAGACCGGTAAATAAGGGGAAAGAGGTATTGTAAATTTTGCGACAAATTGAGCTAGAATCCTATAAACGTGTAGTCAGACACATAAACCCTTGCATAAAATTCGATGCTAGCTGAAATATTTTCGCATATCTATTGCAAGCCGTTAACTTAACACAATCTATGAATATTGAAGTTTTGCTTTTCGCTGCGAATTTTATTTTTGTTGTTTTCGCACCAATTTACTTAGGTACAATGACAAGTAATAAGGATGAAAATCATATGACCAAACGAGTGTTAAATATGAATGATATAAATATAAATATGATTGAAATAGAAAGGCCGCAGAAGAGATGGATGGATTGTGTGTAGTATGACATGCATATAAATAGACTACCAGAGTTCACGATTGATTGGAAGCGTAAAAAATGTTGTGGGTACTCCAGTAAGAGTGGGATAAGAACAGGTAAATGATGACGTAAGTTTTAAGACATCCCAAGCATTGAATCATTGGTAAAAATCACGCGGTCTCGAGAAATGTTCATCACCACCCATAATATAAAAATTGGAATTTTCAAAGCTCAGATCAATCATACTGATTGATCAATTATATTGATTGATCTGATTTCCAATTTATATCCGTAACTTTTACCGCTTTCCGGATTTAGCCATTTCCGACGAAACTCCGGCTTTTAATGCCTTTATATAGGACGAGGGTAGCGTGTCAAAGTTTTAAATAATAATGGAAAACATATTTTGTATTCAAATGAACTTTTGCATGTTTAACAAAACAAAGTGGAAACAAAATAATTATGAAGTAGGTCTGGTATAAAGTAAAGCCGTATTTCACTTCTTGTTTTTTTCCTTCTGTCACTCATAGGTTGACTGCAAGAGATCATTTCTAGGGGTAAGTCCACCTTTTTATATGTCCTATTTTCTTTTCTTTCTCATTCTCTTTATATGACACAATAGAGAAATAAACAAATATGTTAATAAAGAAAGCCTCTCATTGCTGGGCATAGGCCTCGTCCTTTTTTACCAAAAAGGGTTGGAGCTAAAAGTCACCACGCTGCTCCAATGGGGTTGGTAGCTTACGTAAATCCCTTGAATTCCCTAGAAATATGCCAGTTTCTCCTATACGTTTTCCTTCACTATTCACCTTCACCTATTATCAATTAGACAGATAAGTTTCAATAGAAAAACTCATTGGTGCCTGCCCAGGGTTTATCCCGTGACCTCCCTCGAAAGAGTTGCATGATGATTGCACTGCTGGGCTATCATCGCTGCACAAATTTACAATTACAACTTGATTTATTACCTCTTCATGTAACAAGAGGTTAAGAGTCACACCAAAATCAGCATAGCGATCCAATTCTGAAAAGCTTTCTTAGAATCATTCGTATAGTATTAGTGTGTAAATAAATTACCATAACTTGTATATTCTCGCCGTATAGAGCTCTTGAATAAAGGCCCCGGATGCGCTCAAAACTAGTAGGGCTAGCTTATAGAATAAGACCTGAGCATAGCCGGTAGCTATAATAACTATAAAAAATTATAAATACTTTAGATTATGAAAAAAAAGAAAAATGAATTACAAATTAAAACATATTTATTACGAAGCCTATATATATAAATTGTTTTCAATTATTAATAGAAAGCCATTTGTCTGGATCAAAAGTCAATCTTGGATCACGTTGCCTCGTTCTATCGTCCATTCTGTCGCTATCTCTAAGAAGTGCATTCCTAATTTCAGAAATCTGAGAATGAAAAGCACTGGCTAGAAATCAGTGTGTAACTAAGATTTCTTTCGAGTTAATCCAACTACGTGAATTCAAGTTTTTTAAAATTCCCGGCTGATTTCTCCATAAAGTAACCGCCTGTTACAATTCCTCTACTAGGCAAAGGCCTCCTCTCTCCGTTTCTGTAGAGAAGGATCGGAGCTAAGACCTATCACGCTGCTCTAATGCGGATTGGTAGGATACACATATACCCTAAAATTCTCTGCATCTATGCAGGTTCCCTCTCTAAGTTTTCCTCCACTGAAAAGCGTGTGATAAATGGCTATTATCAATTAGACACAAGTTTTAATAGAAAAACCCATTGCTGCCTGCGGGGCTATCACAGCTATTTATCCATAGCCCACTCTATCATCCAGTGGAGATCCCAACAAACTCGGTATAACGATTTTGTAGAATGTGCTATTGACTTAAAACTTTCTTGATAATGGCATCTTTTAATGAAAACCGTACAAAACATATACAGTAGATTCTGAGAATATCAATCACAGACAGCTTTTGGCGACTTTGTTTTATATATATAATAGTATAGATAATACTAATTAGACGTATTACTATTTGTTTGTATTTGTATTGTTTGTAAAGTCTAGGAGAGGAATATTAATTGCGTTTTTCTTAGAGAACAGTAAAAGTTAAGAGTATATAAATACCCTCTATTTTTGACGCGATGAAATTACCGTGTATAACTTGAGTTAGAAATTATCACCTTTAGGTAGACGCGAAACTACCTAAGTAATATTAAAATGACGCAGTAATGATACGAGTTGCGTAGTAACAACTCATGAACATGTTGGTTGAGACCAACCAAGACAAGTTGAAACACGATCTAACCACGTGAGCGTTTAATAATCGTACAAGCCAAGATTTAAAGTAAGACTCCAAGGGATGAACGATCTAGCCGCGTAAGCGTAAGCTAATAACCGTACGAGTCGAGTATACGACAAGCTGATTTCCATGTTTTTTTTTCGAATGTGTCTAATGCTATTAGCCCTAATGGCTTTTACAGCGTCACCGGTGGTATGGGCGAGCGCAGAAGCTTCGCCGGGTAAAGACTTCCATGTGCCGAACTTCACCTTTTATACAATTCTCGCTCCAAAACCAAACCCCCGCTCTGGTATCGATCACGTGATCACAGTGATGCCACTATACAAAACTAAAGAAATAAGACGTGACTATTGCCATCGATGCGACTTTAATGGCGGTTAGGCGAAACCTCTAACTCTTGTTTATTAATAAATATGATCAATCATGTTTTTTTAATAAGGGTGTATCCTTAGTCCGCATCATAAATGAGTTCTTTTATCATACGAGTATATTTTTGTAGCAATACTATTTTGAAAATTAGAAATACGTACTTCATAATTCCGGTCAAACAATTCATCGCGTATATCTTTAGTGCGCCGATAATCGTTACCATTACCAAAACTTCTTCGGTTTATCTCATTAAGTGGAATAATCTGTCTTCTCCGTAAATTAACGAATGAATTAGATTTATAACACGAGCTGTGTATTATAAAAACATGCAAAAGCCAGATTTCATAAAACATGTGAGTAGCGAGTTCTTAAAGCATTTTATGTTATTCACATGTTATTTTATATTTTTGATTTAGTTTACGAATTTCTTTGCATTACCTCGAATAAATTTTTATATTACTCGTAGTATATTGTATCGAGTAAAAATTTTATGATACTATAAACCACGCTTCCATCGTTTTATTTTTGTTACTATTATCCGATTTTGGACGTTAATGACACAGCATCTCGAACACTTGCTAAACAAGCTCAATGTTATGGTTTCATTTGAGTTAACGAAGATTATGTAAAACAGTAATTGAGTAATCACCAATTTGTCTTTTAATTTATATATATTGCTTATATTGAGCGTATAAAATGGTTTCACAGATATAACTCCATCTTTTTCTATCAATCTCTTCAAGCAATGAATTCCATTTGCAAGTAGTCTCTTTCCACGCCGTATGATCTTGAGTAAAGCTGCGACCTTACAATTTTTTTTGCGGGCCTTTCTACGCTGCCATCATTATCCTGTTAGGATAATATGTTGCTAAATGGATCAATCCGAAAATATAGGTAGATTGCCAATGATTCCAATTAAGTTAGTTAATCAAAGTACGAGTACATCAGCATTGACGTAGTCAAGAATTGGTCTGCCGTGGAAATGACTAAAAATAGTAAAGAGGACTAATATACCTCCCAGTGGGAGCTATAACTATGTACCAATTTATGTAGACTCTCTCAAATTAATGTGGTAATTGTTTTAATTAATATTTACTTTATGATAACTATTGTACAACCATCTTTATTATTAATATAATTACACCAGAAACACTAGTACTTTTAGAAGTATTTGGTCAAGTCAGCCATCATTAATTTGAAAACCATTATATCACTGAACTACTAGAGGGCTATAATCAATAGGTCAATTTTGTTTGTATACATTTAGAAAGTAATTGGAAACTCGATGAGTGATAAACATCAAACGTTTTGAGGGCGTTCGTAGCTTTAGGGTTGTCAAAATTTACGATTTCTTTTTCGATATATTCTCGGAATTCAATCACGATTAGTTTCATATTTTCACTAATTTCTGCATCCATTGTTCCACAATAGGGACGGCCATCTGACTTTACAAACCAATTACGTAACGATAGAATAAATTGTACCTTTTTAACCAACAATTAGTTTTAAATGTGCCAATTAAATAGATCTAAATATGGTTCTCCCATCTATTTACCAACTTGGATCACTGTTGCAACCACACAACCTTCCAGTAATCGGTGGTATAATCTGACCATTCCATCCTCATTCGAAACCACTAAAAATACAATTTACAATATAGACACAAAAGTAAACACATAACTACCTGAAATAAGAAAGTAAACCAATACATTACAATAACAGAGGGATAAGAAGAAGTGAAATACAGATAATGAAAATAGAAAGGAAGAAAAAGAAAAATCACGAAAATTATATACATAGATAAACATTTTCACACTTTGCATATTTAGCATTATATATATTTTCTATTTACTTTATCGCGGATTATAAAACAATGATTTTATTATTACTTTTGTACTGTGGTTCTTCGCAAATTAACGTCTAATTCTATAAATTATTATCGTATGAATTTAGTATACCAAATTCAAACACATCAAAATCGCAGAACAATTAATGTCCTTTTTTATATTAAATACATTATTACAGTTCAAAAGAACGTTGTAGTAGTATAAGAAATTCCAATACCCTCACACCTCACTCATTTCTTATTCCCGGTAATAGGTTGCTTAGTTTCAAGATACTTCTAGGTGGATGCATTCTGCACTACCTCACGGTCTCTATATAAAGTTAGTCGATAATTACTGGAACCCATAGAGATTTGTTTGCGTCGTTCTATTTTCCTGTTGTCTGTTTTCCGATAAATAATTGAAGTAATAAGAAATTTTAGTTAAAAAAACCTTCAAAATAAAAAAAATGTTTGGTAATGGTTGATAACCCTTAACAGCCCACGCGAACTACTCCACTTTTTTTCTTGGTATAGGGCGGTCGTTAAAAGTACACCATCGGCGAGTTGTGACTTACATCTATCAAAATTGATGTTAATTTTTACAAATTACTATAACATCAATCGTCTGGTTCTATTTTATTTTATGTAAGGCTTTAACATGAAATCTAATTTAATTATAGACGGAAAGTATTTCTCACATTGTGTTCAGTTTCACTAGATGACGCATATATACTCTCAGGAGCTTAGAGATAAGTACTGAATATTGCAAAATAAAATTTGCGGGCTATATATGCACTATAGGATTTAAATCTGCGTTATTTCCTAGCCCACTTATTAAAACATGACCCACAATCGTCTGATGTTTCAGTTGGTCCACTTTCAGGTCAGAGGTTTTCATACTAAACTAAATATGACTTTTAAAAAGGAATAGTAATAGGAAAGTAGTAGGACCATGGTGTAAATAATCATGATTCCAATTTATTTTTTTTATCATAACTTAATTTGAATCGAGTTCAATTAAGTTAAAAATAATTTAAGGAATACTAACCCAATTTCATAACTTTATGTTCTAAAGACTGTTAACGGCATTTTAATTAACAAACACCACAGTTTTGTCAATAAGAATAATTATTTGCATAAGGTAATCACCATAGCTTTAGATCGTATTAATGTTCGGTGAATAAAATTTTATATATATATGACAATAATGTTTAACGTTTATAATTTTTTTACTTTTAATAATAATTAACATTTGACATTGCAGCTGCGCCCCGTTTTTGCCCGCGGTGCAACATTTATAGGTACCTAGGAATAGAAAAAAATTGGGCATTTTCTAGAATACTGGATATTTCGAAAATAAAAATTCTGATATCATCATTATACTGCGTCAAGCGCTTTCAACTTTATTTATTCACCAGCTATTAAAATGCGTGGTTCGTTACATGTTAGTTGCCTAAAATAACACCTTTATTTATTTTTCAGAGTACACAACGCAAACACATTATTAATGATTGAACTGTCATTGAATATTCATATCGTTTATGATGATCGATATATCGTCTTGAAGGAAACGAATTTCATATTTATGTGAAGTATTAAAAAAAAAATCATGGCTAAGCGATTGAAAAGTAACAACTTTTCACTCTGGTTACCTTTGAAAAGTAAGTTATTGTAACATATTTTTAATTTAAGATAAAGAAATTAATTATCTTAGAAACTTTTATATATGTGATGCTAAATAGACGTATATTATTATTTGAAGACGGTTAATAGAAATTTCAACTGCTGTAGATGGCTTGACTGCAACTGCGACTAGAGTTATTACAAGGTGGTACATTTGCTCCCATTATGTAGAGTATGCATGGTTCTTAATAAGGTGATTATTTATCTCAAAAAGGGATCATTTTTAATATTATGTAGATAACCTAGTGATAAATGAAATCCTATTAAAAGCTACGAACAAGCTTAAGGGATCTAACGAAAAATTAAAAGTCGTCTGACAAAATGGTGCAATATTAAATAAAAATAGGAGTAATTTTATAAGGACAAAATATCTACGAGACATATTAGATAGACACCTATGGTGGATGTTAAATATAAAATAAACAATCACCAAGGCCCATTTATTAAGGCTGTTGCAGTTGAGGCTCGAAATAAATCTTGGATAGAAGTTTTAATAGTCGAAGTTTGATATTGGCACCGACGTCGACACGTCGCTTTCTTGTGACTGTACCCCTTACTGGCCACATTTAGAACTACTTTTCCTTTATTTAATATAACGTAACGTAAAATGACCATTATAGTCAGATCTTTAGGGTTAATATAATTACTTTTCTAGAAAATAAAGTGGGTGTATCGAACGTCAAAACATGTACACAACGTGGCACGTTTCAAGAATCATTACGAATGGTTTTGGTAATCGGACAGATATTTTCACTATTACCTGTACAAGGCCTGTACGGTAAACAAGCATCTAACGTAAAGTAAGTACATTATAATATATGAATCCAGAGCAGGTGTTTAGTTGATAGTTATTAAGGCGGAGCGTTTGTTCTTTTGAACGAGTACTTGAATTTAAAATTTTAGGTAGAGTGTGGACGAGACAAAATCAAGTAAAGCTTATTGATTTCTACACATCTCTTCTTGAGTATTTTTGCTTTGCACACATAATACAAGCTGTAATTGCCCAGCGGTAAGACCGTGCGACTCTTTCGAGAGGGTGATGAGTTCAAACCCCGGGCAAGCACCAATGAGTTTTTCTATTAAAAGTAAAGTGTCTAATTGTTACTTGCAATTTATTACACGCTTTTCGGCGAAGGAAAACATAGTGAGTAAACCTGCATATATCTAGAGAATTTTAGGGATGTGTAACCTACTAGACGGCATTGGCCTTAACTGCAACCCTTCTCTCCAGAAAGGGAGAGAGGAGGCCTAAGCAGTGAGATAGTAACAGGCCGGTACTTTTACACATAATACTTCTTCTAAACCTAACACATTCTGGTTTTTAAAACTTTGGACGGCGTATATGGGTTTTCAAGTGTTTGTTGTACGGCACTACATTTTATCACACAAAATAAATTATGATTTATGACTTTCTGCTTTTGATACATGTGGTCAAAACTTACCAAGAGCGGCACGGCACTATCAGCCCAATAATTTAAAGTAATACGGCGCAATGAAGTAGTTTGAAGTAATTGGTACGAGCTTCAGCCGTTTATGCACGTTGTTATAGGTGTTATACGTGTATAAACGTTATATCAATTAGCGTTTATCAAGTTTGAGTAATAACGTTTCTTCGGCCATTCGTTAATTAGGTCGTTTAATTATATTACGCTCATATATGTACATTCACCAGCTACAAATCTTTATATAAATATGTGATAAAATTTTGCAATTAAGGTGATGAAATAGTATGAAGTAATATACAATTGTGTACGTGATTTATAGTACCCGGCAATAAATAATGCACATCAAGAACTTAGAACGAAACAGCCGGCCAATTCGGTTTTGTAGAGCGCTGTCACTGTAACACACGGGTTCGTCAGTCTGTGCGACAGAAAAAATGCTCTATGAAGCAGAATCTAGCCGATTTCTCTCTCTGACCCTCGATGTGCATTATTTATTATTTATACTAAGTACTATAACTGTTTTTTTTATCTCTTAAAACCTATGTGTCTAATTGATAAATACAATTAATCACACGCCTTTCGGTGAAGGAAAACATCGTGAGTAAACCTGCATATATCTAGAGAATTATGGGGATATGTGTAACCTACCAATCCGCATTGGAGCAGCGTGGTAGGTCTTAGCTCCAACCCTTCTCTCCAGTAAACGGAGAGAGGAGGCGTATTCCCAGCAGTGGGATTGTAACCGTCCGCTATAACTGTTTTTTAGATTTACATGGTTATCATGGAAATGCTTCTATTTATTTATCTCGTTGCTGGGCCAGTTTTTCATCACAATTATGTGTATCTATAAAGTGATAAATTCGACGGGATCCTTAAATGGTATTTGTAAGTACATATTTAGTTTTTTATAGAATTTAAGCAAGGTTAATTGTAGCAAGGTTATTAGAGCAGTGTAATTTTTGATATCTTTAAAGGAAGGTTACATCGACCCAATTTGAAAAATGTTGATATTTATTTATTTATAGTTGATATTATTGGTTTAAATCGTTGCAAATTGCTTCGAAAATTCAATAATGCTATCTTATTTATGATAATGAAAGTTATTTATGGAAACGATGATATAGTAATCTCTTCTAACGTTAAAAACGTATCACTAATGTTAGCTAAATGAAAGAATTTAAGGATATGGAGTTTGCGAAACATAACTCACGCTAGTCTTTGTGTGAATTGAGCTATTTAGTTGCCTCTCATGGCACTCCGTATGTTATTATTAGTTAAAACCTTAAAATTTCGGATAACTAATGACAAACCACCTATCACTTTAACCTCGGCGTCATCTTTCTAACCACCTTTGATTTGTTAATGATATTTGCTTACGTTTCTAAGTACAGTTTAGTGTTTCATAGAATCAGCTTGATAAGATGACTGGAGTGTTTGGAACTTTTGTATAATTTCAATCACATACTCACGGCCAACAATTTTGAGATCATCATAGGATGCAATGTTACCTAAAGATATGTACATATTTAATAAAGAATACCTAAACTTTGACATTACTTAAACACTTCTAATGAATTTTGAATCGTCTCTCATACTGCGAAAAGCATTTGTTGTCACCTAAATAGGAGCAACAAATATACTTAGAATTGATAGTTAAAGTTCCGCAGTTGTGGTCCAATCTTGTTAAGGAAATAGTTTAAGATGCATCTTAAATTTGTGAGAAACTTGGACCTCAACTTTGCACACTATAGTGAATTTAAACATCTAATTTTCTATTTGCCTTAAGCAAATACAATTTGTGATTGAAAATTGAAAGTGATTTTAACATGTTTTCTATAAATCATTTTATGAAATTAATGCTAGGGACGTTTTATGTTTATTTTCTATTACCAAAACACGAAAACTAAGATGAATGTATGTCTATTGTACGCATTAAACATCTTTGGCTATAACAGAAACACGTGCTCCTACATATCGACATTCATTTATTTTTCAAATTATTTATACGAATAAAAATATTTTTAACGCTTTTATCTATCTCATTATAAAACAAAGTCCCAAAACTGTGTGTCTGTATGTGATCGATTTTCTCAAAATCTACCGAACGGATTTTTGTAAGGTTTTTACCAAATCCTTAAGAAAGGTTTAAGTTCATAGTACATTACGATTATATGTGGATTGAAATAGGAAAAACTTTGTTACAAACTGATTGCCAAGCGGACATAGAACGCGGCTGGCACAGCTATTGTAGTTATTCATGAAAATGTGAAATTTTTCAGCACCAGTAATTTTTTATGGGACGTCATGTATTACTATGGTAATGTTCCTTCGCGTCGCTATCTCGTGGCCGGGCCTTGTACAGCATATTGCCCATATTGAAGAGATGGACCCAAACTCTGATAGAAATCTTGCATATAAGTGTAATTGTACTTGCGCTGTCGTGTTATCATTAGCATTCGGTAAATACATCTTTTTACTTATTTACTCTATTCTCATTCTGAATGTTCATTCAAACGACCCGCACTCTTTCTTCCTCACTGTAATTATCAGAAGAAATTTTCAAGTTAAATTTGGTGACAAAATGTTTGCTCATTTCTACCATATTCAACAAATACAATCTAAATGCAAGTTTCATTACAGTATATCTTGTTATGCTTGAATAATTTGTGGTCATGGCAGCATCTATTTGTCAATATGCACGCTTTCATCACACCGTACTTCGCATTAGCACACAATCTAGACACCAAGGCATCTAGTAGTCGTTTGAGTCTCTGCATGCGATTGTGTCTCTGACAACCGTAACCACTTTTTATATCTATTTCCTATCTCAAACCCAAGCCACAACAGTTAGGTTCTATATTTTGTAGCCTCATTAAAGTTGTTACAACATTGTACATAAAATGACAAACAACAAACGATAAATAAACATATTCTCTATATTGTAATTAATAACAATTTTAGGACAAATTAGGAAATTCTACAAAGAAAACTTGAAAGAATATTTTAAAATGCTGTTCGAGTTATGGTCTGTGCTATCGCTTTAGCAATTTCGTTAACGAAAATATTTGCCGGGGACTTATTATACAATGTAATGTTAGATTGCAAATTAATAAAAAATTTGGAAAAATTAGAAGATTTAACAAAGAAACTCGAACAACTATCTTAATATGCTCATAGAGGTCTATGGTCTGTGGTATCGCTTTAACATCTTTGTTAACGACAATATTAACCGTGGGCTATACAAAGTAATGAAGTGCAAGTTTTAATAAAGAAAGCTTGAACGACTATCTTATTATGCTCATAGAGGTCTATGATCTGTGGTATCGCTTTAACATCTTCGTTAACAACTATATTACGTATATTATAAAATATAATTACTTTTTCCGCTGTCGACTTTTAATAATGGGAGCTCTGTTATATTCGCGAACGTCACAGCGTCATAAAACAGTTTTAATACGTTAGACAGGAATTTTAGTCTTCCAATATCTCATCTAAGAATTTATGGCAGTGCTCCATAAGTTATAAAGCACGTGGATGTTATGTAATAAAAAACTTTTATGGTATTCGGATTGATTGCTAATTTTAGGTATTGATTGAGAAATTCCTAATTTCCTAAAAGTGAGATAGACTCCACGACAAAATCGCAAAGTGATAGTGAACGTGTGTAGTGCTTGTGTATTGTGGTGGCAGTGGTGGAGGTTTGTTCATGTGTTTTTACGAATCCTACATGTAACGGGTATGAAAAAACAGGTAGTCCACTATACATTTAGCACTATATGTATTTTTATTTACTGTATCGTAGATTATAGCAAAATAATTTTATTATTATTACTTTTGTATAATGGATCTCCGCAAAGTAACGCCTAATTCTATAAATTATTAAAAGAAACATTACTCATAAATATACAGTTTCTAACTTCACTTGCATTATCTATCACAAAGTGTCAACTCCAGTTAAGAGCGTCTGTAGTAAAGTAACAGCCTGTTACTATGTCCACTGCTGGGCTAAGGCCTCCTCTCTCCGTTTCGGGAGAGAAGGGTTGGAGCTAAGACCTACCACGCTGCTCCAATGCGGATTGGTAGGTTACACATATCACCAGAATTCTCTAGAGATATGCAGGTTTCCTCACGATGTTTTCCTTCACCGAAAAGCGTGTGATAAATTGCAATTATCAATTAGACACATGAGTTTTAATAGAAAAACTTATTGGTGCCTGCCCGGGTTTGAACTCATGTTCCCCTCTAAAGAGTCACACGGTCTCACCGCTGGGCTATCACAGCTCTGTAGCGTCTGTAGAGGATAATAAAATTCATATTATGAAAGGAAAACCGTTTAATCAACTCTTTTTGCAGTGGAACATCTTCTATCACTTCTATCAGCCGTTTCAGCTGCAACAGTGTGCCATGGACACGAAACAACATATAAAGGTTTTGTGAAGCATTTCTACCCATGGGTGTTTAATTATTTACCATTTTCTGTCTGGTTGGGAATTTGTACACAGGTAATATATTATGACGAATGAATAGTGTACGAAATAATTTCTAATAATTCTGTATTATGTGTATTCATGTCTAGTTTATTAAAATGTCATCGAAATCTATACTTATTATAAAACAAAGTCCCAAAAAGCTGTCTGTCTGTATGTAATCGATTTTCTCAAAATGTACTTAACGGATCTTTGTACGGTTTTTACCAAAAGATTGTGCAATACTTCTGGATGGTTTAGGTAAATAGTACATATCGGTATTATGTAAATAGTGTTGAAGAGATCGCGCGGTTGTTAAAAAACTTGCTTGCTGGGAGCTTTAGTCGCGTGCGCTGCGTAAATCAGCAGAGATACGCTGAAGTAATGTACTAGAGAATTGTAGATCTATAAAACTACTACAAAAAAGTCCGCGATAGCATGTTTCTATCTCTTATGGTTAACTCACAATAACTGCTTTTATGTTTAAAATTTGAATTTTTGGAACGGAATAAATTTGAAACAGGCGAAGCTGGCACAGCTAGTATTAAAATAATTTTAATAACTATGTTTCTACTAATTATGCAACTACTTTACTTACTAACTTTACAAAGATTGCTGTGTTAGCCCAGCGGTGAGACCGTGTGACTCTTTCGAGGTGATCACGAGTTCTAACCCCGGGTAGGTACCAATGAGTTTTTCTATTAAAACTTAAGTGTCTAATTGATAATTGCAATTTATTACACGCTTTTCGGTGAAGGAACATCGTAAGGAAACCTGCATATCTCTAGAGAATTTTGGGGATATGTGTAACCTACCAATGCGCATGGGAGCAGCGTGGTAGATCAAATTCCAACCCTTCTCTCCAGAAATAGAGAGAGGAGGCCCTGTGCCCAGCAGTCGGGATTGTAACTACCTACATCTAATGTAATTTAACCGTAAAAATTTAACATTAACCGTTTCATACCGTTAACTTAAACATTCCTCAAGAATTTATCTAACTTTTAGTAAAAACAGTACAAATGTCCGTTAAGTAGATTTAGAGAAAATCGAACACATACATACAGACAGCTTTCGGGGACTTTGTTTTATAATAGTTATAAAAGAAGTGTATTTAGCCGTGTGGTATCCGGCAGAATAGAATAGGTACCACCCTCCTTTCTTACCGAGGTGTTATAAGAGGCGACTAAGGTAAATGCCGTGTGATATCCGGCTGCATAGAATAGACCACCCTCCTTTCTTAACGAGGTGTCATAAAAGGCGACTAAGCCGGTCGTAAAATACGTAGCCAAATCATATGACAACATGTTTGTAACATGTTGTGCCGACCCCACTTAGAGTGGGATAAGGGCAGGAGAATGATGATGATAAAAGAAGTGTATTGTTTTTAGAACAATAAGAAAATCTAAATCTAAAGGGTTATGTGAGGCCTATACTATCCAAACAAAAACAGATCAATCTTGAATATAAATATTTTATGGTCTCGTAAACCAAATTCCGTCACGACTTAAATATTGCTGAAGTGATGATGTGACAGTCCTAAAAACCAGTTTTTATTACTTAGGTAATATTAAACTGTAACTTCGCAGGGATATAGCAATTTCATAAACCTTTCTGATAATATCTTTAATGTGTTTAATAAAAACGCATTGTTGCCAATAGAAGCTGTGATAGCCTAGCGGTGGGACCGTGCGACTCTCTAGAGACGACATGGGTTCAAACCCCGGGCAGGCACCAATGAGTTTTTCTATTAATAAACTTATGTGTCTAATTGATAATTACAATTTATCACACGCTTTTCGGTAAAGGAAAACATCGTGAGGAAACCTGCATATCTCTAGAGGAATTCTAGGGATATGTGTAACCTACCAATCCGAATTGGAGCAGCGTGGTAGGTCTTAGCTCCAATCCTTCTCTCCGAAAACGGAGAGAGGAGGCCTTAGCCCAGCAGTGGGCATAGTAACAGGCCGTTACTTGCCAATAGTAATATTAGTTTTGTTTTAGTTTCTCCATTTCCAATCAACATTCGTCTGGAATTTCTCAGATTTGTTTGTCATTAGCATGAGCTATTACTTGACTTCCAGACTGAATCACGTCAATAAGAAAATATTATCTGCTCAAGGAAAGGTAAGTATTATCTTTCAGCGAAGAAAACTTATAAATGTTGCAAATTAATTAGTTGATTAATTAATATTTAAGGTTTCCTTGAATTATATCTAATAATTTGAGACAGAATTTCTCATTTTAATTAAGCTTGAGAAATTAAATACTTGGTTATTTAATTGTATAAATATTTATTTATTTTGGTAGATAATTTAAGATGTTAGACTGACATCCGATTCAAATTTTAAATTTCGTAAATATAACCCATTTTTGTACAGAAGCCGGCTATATTCACGTCTTATTCTTTCGGGTTAACCCGACTGGTTCCGAGCCCATCTGTGGCCATTATTAATGATCTTATTACACGGCAATAACCCATGTATAACCGGTTTCTACACATAATCTATGGACACTACACGATAGTTATTTTTAAAACCCTTTGTCTGCTTATATTTCAGGGCCGTTTGGTATCCGGCAGAATAAAGTAGACCACCCTCCTTTTTTACCGAGGTGTCGTAAGAGGCGTCTAAGGTATGTGCCGTGTGGTATCCGGCTGCATAGAATATACCACCGTCATTTCTTACCGAGGTGTTGTAATAGGTAAGTTGACGTCAGGGCGGTCGTAAAATACGTAGCCAAATCATGTGACAAGATGTTTAAACATGTGCCGACCCCACTTAGAGTGCAAGAGATAAGGGCAAGAGAATGATGATGTTTTGCTTATTTCTCAGTTGCATGCATTTATGTGTTAAATGATGATGATAAATTCATAAAATTATTTTAACAGAATATATTATATTAGGAAAGAACGTCTCAAATTACTGACTGGCGACGGAATCAAGTGAAATTTTAAATCGGTGAATCAAAGCTCGTTACGCTTGATTGTGGAACAGTTACGTGAGCAACTGACATAAAAGAGTCTAGCGAGCACATTTCTTTAAAATTAATGATGGACCCTTTCTTAAATTTGAGCTTAAGTTATTATCAGTTAATTAGAAATCTAGAAAAGACATTACAAAAACATTGAATGACGTTTCCTTTTTTTGAGTTTGAGCGAGGAATATAAGTTACGTACATCTTTGTTAAGCTGTGATAGCCTAGCGGTGAGACCGTGCGACTCTCTAGAGACGACATGGGTTAAAACCCCGGGCAGGCACCAATGAGTTTTTCTATTAAAACTTATGTGTCTAAATGATAATTGCAATTTATCACACGCTTTTCGGTGAAGGAAAACATCGTGAGGAAACCTGCATATCTCTAGAGAATTCTAGGGATATGTGTAACCTACCAATCCGCATTGGAGCAGCGTGGTAGGTCTTAGCCCCAATCCTTTTCTCCAAAAACGGAGAGAGGAGGCCTTAGCCCAGCAGTGGGCTGGGCTAAGGCCACTTCAAATATAAGTAACAGGCTGTTACTTTACTTTTTACTACTTTTTTACATCTTTGTTTTTATTCCGCTGTCGTATCCGGCTGAGTAGAATAGAACACCCTCATTACTATTAGGTATCGTAAAAGGCGACCAAGGTAAGTTGATGTCAGGCAGGCGGCCGGTCGTAAAAATACGTAGCCGAATCATGTAACATGTTTAAACATGTAGTCCCGACCCCACTTAGAGTGGCAGGAGAATTGTGACAACTTTTATTATTGTTTGAGGGCACCAATTCATGCACCAAATTTATCACTAAGTGATCTAAGACGAGAAGAAAAGATATGTTCAATAAAAAATCCAGCAAACATATTTCCTAAAATTAAGCATAAACTTTTATTACATATATTCCCAAAAATTAATTTCATTTAAATTTATTTTCATCGCTTTTTTTTCAACTACGATTTCTATAATGAATCAATTGCTATGTAATCATCTGTTTAATGAGAAATCGATCAAACATATTTATTTGAAATATTGATTGGCGCCTCTTCACGCCGTGTGGTATCCGGCTGCATAGAATAGACCACCCTCATTTCTTACCGAGGTGTCGTAAAAGGCGACTAAGGTAAGTTGACGTCAGGCAGGCGGCCGGTCGTAAAATACATAGCCAAATCATGTAACAACATGTTTGTAACATGTTGTGCCGACCCACCGTGTGTTGACCCGCCACTTAGAGTGGGATAAGGGCAGGAGGATGATGATGATTGGCGCCTCTTCAGTTATATAAGCTTCAAATATAAGTTCCATACTAATTTAATTTCATGGTTACTTTAGGAAAACGATTTCTATAACAAATCAATAATTTATCATCTGTTCAACGAATATATATAAATATAAATATAAATAAACTTTAATTATGTTGTTCCATAGTATTTGCCAGAGATATTCTGGCGCACGAGTCGAGAGGACTACGGTCGTGCGGTCCAGCTGGTTCGGAGGGTAGATGACGTTATTAGTGGGATAGTGTTCATATCTTTTGCAAATAATCTGTTCTTCATCTGCCTCCAACTGTTCAACACTTTAGAGTAATTATTAATAATATTTCTTCTATTTTAATTATTTTTTCATTTTGTAATGTTTTTTTATTAGCTTCATTAATATGTATATTATACTTCTTCTAGTGTAAAATATGAATGTAGATGGCTATGTAGCTAGAGGAAGGCTGAAAAAGAGATGGTTGGATTATGGGAATTGATTTTATATGATATGCATGTTAGTCGCTACTCAGCTACCAGAGTAGACGAATGATAAGAGATAATGAAAAAAAAAACATTTCCCGACCTCACTTAGTATGGGATAAGAGCAGGGGAATGATTATGACTTTATTAGTGCAAGACACTAAAATATTTCTTTTTATTATTATCTTTAGAAATAAATATTATTCTAGAATTAACTAAGTAATAAAATAATAATGATAAATGATAAAATGATAACATGAGCATGTTATCATTATTATCTTTAGAAATAAATATTACTCTAGAATTAACTAAGTGATAAAATAATAATGATAAGTGATAAAATGATAACATGAGCATGTTGTCCTTTCTTTAGGGTCAATTTTCCAATTTATACTCTTCAGAGTGATTTACTTGTTTTTAAATGCTCATGTTAGATATGTGCATCTTTAAGGTAAGGTTGTTAAGGTACATAATTTGCATTTGATTTATAGTATTTTAAAATACTCCTCTCTGTCTGCAACATTGTGACTGTGTATAATTCTAATGCTATATAACATATGATTTGCTTTTCAAAACAATCTTTCATTAGGTTATATTTTTGTAACATTGAGTTTGCATTAACAGTTGTGAGTTTTTTCTAACCGGATTTCAATTTTTGCAGAGACGGAATCAAAGGATTAAACGAATGTACAAGCAGGGCGAAAGGGTGAGCGAAATACATTACTTTATAATTAATATTGCTTAAAAATTCAATCACGACCGACTATGATTCGATATTGTTAAAACAAGATAACAAGTAGATGTAAGATCGGATCCAGAATACATTATGTGGGTAGAGATCTTTCATTCTAAAAGTGCACGCCCCTCCACCAAATTACATTATTTTAATGTGTGAGAGAAAATATTGACTGTACTATTTTATATGTGTGCGCGCAGCAATTTCAAAGTTGACTCGACTCATTCGCGCACTTAAAGGTCAACTAATTGCTGGACTCGATTAAGTCAAGCATTTATATGGCGGAGAATGCACGCTTTGTATGAGACAACACGTCTATTCTGTCACGCGTTCCTTTCATTTGTGCACTGGTTGACCAACCAATCCGGTTAAACGGATTACAAGTTGCTTAAAAATAAAATTAATATTATATAATATTTATAATCAAATTTATGTTGAAAATTCTTTAGAATAAAAAGTAAGTTTTTAAAATTTCCCTGGAGTAATAGTAAGCGCTGTGGAATGTATGTGGAATGAATGTGTGTGGCTTTTGGAAACGGGAAGTTCCGCATTCGAATCCTAGAAAAAACATATTAGTATATTTCTAAAATTTATCCCTGGTCTTGACTAGATAGATACTTCCGACGTACCCTTCTAACAAAGACGTACCACCAAGCGGTTCAGCATTCAGGTACGATGTCGTGTAAAAACCATGAATGGTTACACGTTTAATCTCCAAACGCTTTCAAGAAACTCAAACTACATCGGCATCCATCAGGTGAATTCGCAATCAAGAGCTAGCTTGCCAACTTAATTTAATAAAGATCATATCATATATTCATTATGCAACTATTAGAATGATAAATAAAACGTAATGTACAGAAGTCTGTTCATTTATTTTATTAGTAAAAAAAGAAAAAAATTGAACCGCAAAAAATATTTACTATTTTAACGCTATACACTCACGTCGTTATCTTCAGATTCAGACTCAACATTAATTATAAATTCAAAATTTTTCATATATTCTATCTCAATATCATTCACATTTCGACACGTATTTTCCCACATATTTATATCAATCATGTCAATTCGTTCCTTAATTAAAGCAATGGCTTTGATGGTGACATAAAAGTTGGTGTTAAGTTTTGCCCATTTTTATTCGCCACATAGTTTTATAAAATTCTCCATATTTTTCTATTAATGAAAAAATTTATCTAATTATTATTTAAAATAAAAATAAAAAAAATGTATCCTCTTTTTTTGACATGCTAACTGTACTTTTGGCAATAATCGATGCGTGCTCCCACTTTCGTGTCTGTCCGGCAACTGAGTAACCAATTAGAATAACAAGTTTGCGTGTATTTCGTCTGTACATAAGTTTTTTGTGTGTGAGTAAAAGACATTGGAGGGGCGTGCACTTTTAGAATGAAAGATCTCTACGCGCGGACTTATCCACAATGACAAGAACAAAGATAACAAATTAAAGAATAAACTTTTTTTTTCGGACACTAACTAATGCTGTTAGCCCTAATGGCTCTTAAAGCGTCACCGAGAGAGTGGGCGAGCGCGGAAGCATCGCCGGGGGTGTAAACTGGGAGAGCGAGTCTCGAGCGAGGCTCGCAGCATCCTGGGAGCGTCGCCTTAAGGGTGCCTCCTGTGAGGCTGGACCTCGGCTTAAAGCGACGCGCTGTGATGGACTATATCGGACTCACGGAAAAGTCCTAATATCATAACGGTCGGGGCTGAACGCCCCTACTGCTAGACGTGAGGAAGCGGGGCCTCGTCTTCGCCGGCGAAGACGCTGTGTGTGTGTGTTTAGTGTCTAGTGTGCCATTGGCGATCGTGAAATGATCGTCAGGATCGGAGAGGACGCTTCTAGGGCGTCTATAGTATTTTGTTTTGAACTTTTTGTCAGAACAGGTATATTTAGCCATAATCCCGACGAGCGGGTTTGGATGAGCTTCAGCCTTTTCAAAGTATCTCTTCGAGAAACATTTGGATAACTGAACGAGAGAGGGGAGACGGAGATCTCTATGTAGATCGACGTTGCGCACGTACCAGGGACAGAATAAACTTTTTGGTTCAAGTATCTTTATAGCTAGAATTCAATACTTCAGTAGCGACATAAGCTCCTAACAGTCTTAACTAAGGGAATCTTCATAACTTGAGAAATTCGAGAAAAAACGTTCTGTCTAACATTATCATTTTATCCATATCTTTTTTAATTTTACCCTTGACTACAGTTACCAACATACCTGTATTTAAGGGGTAGTTAAAACATTTTTGGATTTCAATCTCAATTATATAGCTGATCGCAGTGCTGATGTAATCGCATTGTTAACTATATTGATCGGTTCTTTAGTTAGTTGATATGAATATTTATATAGTCGTGAAAGTCTTGGTTTGCCTCTAGCTGTGCTATGAAACATTGAATTTAACATTTAGCTCGACGTGCTATATTAAGATTTACATTTAATTACTACTATCTGTGCCAGTGCTTTTGCCCGCGTAAAAATCAGTGTCACAAATTTTCCCGAATTGAAATTTGAATAATTTATTTGAATAAAAAGTAGTTATTTTTAATTAACTATAATAGATTGGGACTTGGTATTGCGGCCTTTTTGTAGATCTCCAATTATGTAGTATATTACTTTATTGTATCTCTACTGGTTTATGTAGCGCCCATGACTAAAGCTCCCAGAAGACGATTTTTTTACAACCGTGCGATCTTTCAACAAAATTTACATCAAACGATAATGTACTATTATCTTAAACCTTCCGGAGGAATTGAACTACCTTTTTAGTAAAAACCGCACTAAAATCCGTTCAGTAAATTTTGAGAAAATCGATCACATGCAGACAGACAGCTTTTGGCGACTTTGTTTTATAATAAATATACATAAAGACTACCATCACTACAATTTTTTTGAAATACTATAGACGTTTTATATGAATTATTTTCAGAAAACACTCTCTATTAGGTGGTTATGAAGCAGCTACGTATTTCGTATTCTCCCTTATATATTTGATAACACGATCAGTAGCTGTGTCCCTGATTGCATCGCAAGTCAACACCGCATCAAATGTCCCAGCTACCGTTTTATATGATGTGCCGTCACCTGTATATTGCGTTGAGGTAAGTGAGAATTACTAATAAAATATTCTTTCTATCTCTCTCACTCTCCCTGCCCCAGTATCTATTAGTAATACTTCTCTACAACCTACTCTAAGTACAAAACACTATGATTTTCACCTCTATTTTCTCCTAATATTCGCTCCTTTTTTATATTCATCACACATTTTATAAATATGGCTAATCATTCAGGCAAGTTCAATATTTTAACGAGAAAAATATCACATTTGAATTGGAATGTAACAATCAAACAAAAACAGTCCTCAAATATAACTGTCGCTTCTACTCTAAATTTATGTGCTACGTGTGTTACTACGTTGTGAATGTAGAATTGAACACCTGATATTTGAGTTTGTTGTCTCAAATTATCAATATTATTATTGGCTTTCTCAAGGATTTTTTTACACTAATCTCGTGTCATTTGAATCTATGGGTTTGATCTTTTTAACTTCTACCTTTCGATCTAGCTGCGATTCTTGTAATACTTTAACATCTTCACAGACTTTATCGTTGTCTCTATTCTCTCATCTCGGGAAGCCTTGATCTTGATGAGCACTGGTCTTATTTCTATGTCATTGTCACTAACCACCTTCAGCCAATATATCATTGCCATTTATTTCATACTGCTCTTTATACTTCCTCGTCTAGTAAACATATTTTCTCTATGAAAGGATACAAGACTGTAAAGTTTTCTTTATGATCTGTGTTTTATTAAATAAACTGGAGTAATATCTTGCTAAATATACTTATAGGTTCAAAGGTTTCTCGACCAAGTGAACGGCGATAATGTGGCGTTAAGCGGTTTACAATTTTTCAGCGTTACTCGAGGTTTACTTCTTACTGTGAGTATTAATCAGATTGAAAGTTAATTCCATAATATTCTTTAACCTCTATTACGATTTTTTAATTCCCAAGTCACTGAATGGCTTCACTAAAACAGGTCTAGATTCGATAAATCTCTGCCCAACCCTAGTTAAGCACAGTCTATTAATAAATAACATCATTTTAAAATAAATGAAATAAATACTATGTTAAATTTTCTTCTATTAGTAATCTTGTAATGTTTTGACAGTAACTTGGTTTGTTGTCAATGAACCTCTGGCATAACATGTAATCAAACTAATGCCATACATCGCACATTTAGAATTAAGGTGACCGAATTAAAAAAAGTTATATGTGGCAAATTGCAACAAAGCGTAACATGACGCCTACAAAACTCGTGAGTTTTAACGAGACCCATAACTTTGAAGAACAAGAAAAAAATAGTTTTTAAATAGTTCTTGATGTCGTATATAACATTGAAATTAGGATTACAATGTATCTTACTCAATTAAGCCAATTTTAAATTGGGTGAGTTTAATACTAAGCGTACGACATATTTACTTTTCCATACCAAATGTAACAAATGTTGCTCCAGCAGATTTCGAAAATGTAATAGACACACTTTCAGATTTATAGCAGTAGATGTTGACGATTCAAAAGCACTAGTTTACAAGTTTACTTGAATAAAGAATATTTTGAATTTGAATTTGATTTTGAATATAATTTAGCTTTGTGGTTATAGACAGCTGAAACCTAAGTTATTTCTTGTAGGTTGCCGGCACCATAGTGACGTACGAGCTAGTGATGTTCCAGTTTAATGGACAGCCGTCCGACGTATCGACAACTTTGGCGCCATTTTCACACAATATAACAACTTTATTTGCTTAAAAATGGCTTATGAATATTTATTTATAAAGTAAAAAAAAAGTAAAGTAACGGACTGCAATTCAAAACACTATTAAAAAAGGGCTAATAAAGAAAATCTGTACTATTGAGGATTACTGAGTTAATAAGAATGAATGGACAGAACTAATCTACGACTCTTTAAAAAGTAAAGTAAAGTAGCGGCTTGTTACAATCCCACTGCTGGGAATAGTCCTATCTCCGTTTTTTGGAAAGAAAGATTGGAGCTAAGACACACTGCTCCACTGCGGATTGGTAGGTTACACATTTCCCTAGTAATCTCTAGAGATATGCAGATTTCCTTACGATGTTTTCCTTCACCGAAAAGCGTGTGATAAATTGCAAACACCAATTAGACACATAAGTTTTAATAGAAACTCATTGGTGCCTGCCCGGGCTTGAACTCATGTTCGTCTCTAAAGAGTCGCACGGTCTCACCACTAGGCTATCACAGCTTGTTTATATATTTATTTATAACCTTAATTAAAATCTTTATAAGAGAATTACTATTACCAAAAATTAGAAATAGTGAATAATGTAGATATAGATTTCTTTAATTTATAGCTTAACTATTAAGTTAGTTTTACTTGACTTTAATTTGTTAGTCAAGTCAACTATTAAGTAGTTTTACTTGACTTTAATTTGTTAGTCAAGTTAACTATTAAGTTAGTTTTACTTGACTTTAATTTGTTAGTCAACTATTAAGTTAGTTTTACTTGACTTTAATTTGTTAGTCAAGTCAACTATTAGTTAGTTTTACTTGACTTTAATTTGTTAGTCAAGTCAACTATTAAGTTAGTTTTACTTTACTTTAATTTGTTAACAATTATTTGCTACAGTAATTACTTTACGGTTATGAATATTAAACAATGGAACTGTATACCTCATTATATTCACCATTCTGAATCACTTGCGATTTGGAAAAGTCGTATATAAAATTTTATTATTTCCGTTTGTATTTGCTACTTCTTAGTATGATATAATATATCTTTATTGATATATATTTATATAATAATAGTATAACCCTTTATTGAACATATAATACATAGAAAATACAATACAAAAGAAATAGAAAATACAGGACTACATACGAATGGTTCCAGACTTTTTGACTGGCCCGTTGGCGCAGTGGGTAATGACCCTGCCTTCAGCTCCGTGGATCGCGGGTTCGATTCCCGCCGAGAGCCAACATTTTCTATAAACAATTTATTGGTTCTTCGAGCCTGGGTGTATATTTGCATTTAAGTATGCATTTAAAAATTATATATGTAGTATATTTACCAGTTGTCCGTCACCCATAACACAAGTGTTAAATTACTTACTTTGGGAACGGATGACCGTGTGGGTAAGTGTCCCATATATAGATGGTTCAGGTTAATAATACATTACGGTTTCATGTATAGTACCCGGCAATAAATAATGCACATCGTGGCTTTGAGAGAGAAATCGGCTAGATTCTGCTTCATAGAGCATCGTCTCTGTCGCACAGACTGACGAACCCGTATGTGACAGTAACAGCGTTCTATGAAGCCGGCTGTTTCGTTGTAAACATCGATGTGCATTATTTAATGCCAGGTATGTACATTATGTTGAAAAGATCGAACGGTTGTAAAAAAACTCGCGTGCGCTGCGAATACCAATAAAGATACACTCTAATGCATTACTATGTACTAGAGAATTGTAGATCTAAAAATACTGCTAATAAGTCCGCGATAGCATGCCTCTACCTCTCGTGGTTAACTCACAGTAACTACTTTTATTTTGAAAATTTCGATTCGGGAAAATTTTGCGATATACTGATTTCCAAACTGGCAAAGCCGCTGGTATAGCTAGTTTTACATCTATTTAACGTAATCTGCACCTTCTCACATTCTTTTGCTATAATTCCGTTTACCAAAGGATTGTTTGTAAAAGGTTACTTACGGCATTAAGACCACCTTTTTACACTGTAAAATGTACATTTATTTATTTAAATGATTTATAGAAGCAGGCGTTACTTTGCTGAATTCCATATTACAAGCAATACAACAGAACCAACTACTTTGCTATAATCCGCACGGGTTAAGTGAATGCATGCAAAGCCAATGTGTATGAAGCAGGCAAAATCTACGCACCTTATACATGCAGGACCAGTCACCACATGCACCCCAAGGCGCAATTCACCAGCAACAACGCACACAAAAGCAGCACACACACCCACCACCACAATCCCGACGATCGTTTCGCCCCGAAACCGAAGCATCATCAGGAGGATAGGCTCCACGACAAAAAAAGCGCAGTACGATTTTTGTATAAGGTGCGTAGATTTTGCCTGCTTCATACACATTGGCTTTGCATGCATTCACTTAACCCGTGCGGATTATAGCAAAGTAGTTGGTTCTGTTGTATTGCTTGATTTATTTATTTATTTTATTTTATTTTTTAATCAGATACAATATTCATATACTTAATTAGTTGTTAGTAACAATTTTCCAAAAAAAATTATGTTAGTAATAAATAATAGATAAATTTTAGCTAACCTAAACTAAACTAAGAACTTACACTATTTACAAACACTGCACATCACTGCATTTGATTCTAGTGGTTCAGAAACGGACTGTCGGGTTTGCACCACAATTTAACCGTTTATTTATTTGGTGTCTTGTACAAAATGTACTAAATAAATAAATAAATAATTTAATCACGCCACAAGGTAAAAATATTCCATTGAACGCGATATAGTTTCTATCGAGCTAAATACTTTCGCATCCAACATAATTTCGCGTGTAAATTCTTCAATGTACTCCATTTTCAGTACCCAGGTGTTTCAATTTAATGGTTTTAGAAGATAAATGGATCCGATACAAAAATGTACAACATGAGCAGGCGATATATTTAATTTTGTGTGCAGGTATTGTAGGCTATAAATAAATATAAAGGCTTTAAGTTAGAAATACATTAACTTTGAATAAATTTAAGTGTGGACTGAGCTTTAAACGTGGTTTAGTTGTGACGTATAATAAAAATAAATGTCTATGTATATTATTTATTTTATTTAAATTCCAATTCAAAATATTCTTTATTCAAGTAAACTTGTAAATAAGTGCTATTGAATCGTCAACTCTACTGCTGGTTCAAAAAGCTGTTCCTACCGAGAAGAGCCAGCAAGAAACTCGGCGGTAGTTCTTAAGTATAACTCGTATTACTAGTTACATTTAGTTATTACTGTCATATAAAGAGTCGAAGCTGTTGAGCTGTGATAGCCCAGCGGTGAGACCGTGCGGCTCTTTCGAGGAGAACACGAGTTCAAACCCGGGCAGGCACCAATGAGTTTTTCTATGAATTATTTAATTTAATTATAAATTTAATTGATAATTGCAATTTATCGAACGCTTTTCAGTGAAGGAAAAACATCGTGAGGAAACCTGCATATCTCTAGAGAATTCTGGAGATATGTGTAACCTACCAATCTGCATTGGAGCAGCGTGGTAGGTCTTAGCTCCAACCCTTCTCTCCAGAGACGGAGAGGGGAGACCTATTCCCAGCAGTGGGATTGTAACAGGCCGCTACTTTACGTTTTAAAGAGTCGAAGATTAGTCCTGTCCTCGCATTCTTATTAGTAATCCTCAATAGTATAGAAGATTTTCTTTATTAGCCCTTTTTTTAATAGTGCTTTGAATTGCTGTAATGGTAAAGCTGAAATATTGTAAAACAGATATTATTTTTCTGTTTACTTTTTTTTTATCGTCTTTGAAAAAATTAAGGAATCTTACTTTCAATTGATCAGTATTTAATGTTGTATATATGTAACGCCTTCTCCTGTTTAATTAATGGGCATATAAAACTGTTTGCTCTTCAGGCATCTCGTTGGATGTACCATTTGTAACACTGGAAAACATAAATTTAGTTAATGGTAATTCATAAATTGTTTTCGTGTACTTTACTAAGTAAATTAATTTACTTACTTACTACTACTACTTAGCATAAACAAGTCTCGTTGAAAGCTGTGATAACCCATTTTATTTTCTTTTGAGGGGAAACTCCTACCGATTACACACGCTGCCAAAGGAAGCGACGTGCTTATGAGGGGGCTCGCACCCACTAAAACCCCCCAGTGTCCCAACTCCCGGACAGAACAGGGAGACTTAGTGTCTCCTAACCACCCAGGAAACTAGATGCATCCTAACCCTTTAAAGGGCATCGGGTCTAAACTGTGATAGCCCAGCGGTGACACCGTGCAAAACCTTCAAGAGAGTAACAATTCAAACTTCAGACAAGCATCAATGAGTTTTTCTTATAAAACTTATGTAATTAATAAATCGAAAGTAATGAAAATATCGTCCCGAGTATGAGTATGCTACAATAGTATTATTATAGGAGTTACGGCCTGTAGGTAGTAACGGCCTGTTGTTAATCCTACTGCCATAGTGGGATTAACAACAAGACATATGGCATAGGCTTCCTGTCTCCGTTTTTGGAGTGAAGGATTGGAAGGAAGGATAAGTTACCTCACTGCTCCCTAGACTCTGCATACACTCATAATAATCAAAGCTATTTATCTATTACATTTGAAACAATTAACAACGCGACTTAAAGAACAGCCTGTTACTATCCCACTTCTGGGCATAGGCCTCTCCGTTTTTCGAGATGGGATAGATCTAAGACCTACCACGCTGCCCCCAAAGTGAATTTGTTGGTTACACATATTCCTAGAACTCTCTAGAAATATGCAGGTTTTTATTCACCGAAAGTCGAAAGTCGAACTGCTGTACCATCCCCGTTGGACGGCGGCACTCCCAAGTGACATTGATACAAAAAATTTAGACGCGTATTAAATTACTGGAGCATAACTAATAATCTGATAGTTCTTGATTAAAACAATATATCTCAATAGCCACCTAAATTATCCCTACAAATAGATCTTCTCGCGTGGCATAAATTAACAAAGAATTGATATCCTCGTTTGTATCTACTGAACATCATGCAGACTGGCTGGAAGCCATCATCAGGAAGATCTTTACATACATTACTGCATTCATCGTTGGATATTCGTTCACTATCGATAAAATTTATAAGCATTACTGTAATAAGAAAATAATATTCCCTCAATATATAGGTAATAACCACACAGGAACCACACCACTTTAAGAAATACAAAATTGTTATGTTCAAATGAATTTTAAGAGCCATCAGAAGTTTATTTCTTATATATCTACAAGCTATAACTGCAAACGAGGGTTCGCGACGATATAATGGTTTTAATGTCCTTGATAATTTTTTGTCAGTAAAACGGGATTTTTTTTACCATATAATTTATGAATTTCATATATATCATAAATTGAGCAGATTACAGTTTGGGTATACGATTCTATAACACAATTCCGGAATTTTGGCTTTGCCATTACAGCAGTTTAAAAACACTATTAAAAAAAGAGTAATACAGAAAGCAGGGTATACTTTTAAGGATTATGTAAACGATAACAATGCGTGTACAGAGCTACTCTTCTACTCTGTACAAGACAGTAATGAATAAATGTAACAGTAAAAAGAATTATACACAAAAAACAGCAACCGCCGAGTTTCTTGTTGGCCCTTGTCGGTAGGAACAGCTTTCTGAACCAGCAGTAGAGTTTACGATTCAAATGTTTACAAGTTTACTTGAATAAAGAATATTTAGAATTTGAATAGGGCAAAATCTGAATAATAAACCCGAGATTAAAACCGGAAATATTCATATTTATATAAGATAGAGATCAGACACTTACGAAATATAAAATTAAAGATCATGACCATTAGTTTCATAATCTAAAATTAAAATGATCAATTTAATTCGATTACTATTCTAATTTCATAAATAAGCGCCAAAAATAAAAAAATAGTTTTGTAGCTAAGTTGAACTATGTAGAATTTTTATATTGCCGTAAGCAAAATCATTAAATATATCAGAACCAAGAAAACAAACCATTTACTGCAGCTCGTGAGCATTAAAATCTCATACGGTCATAACAATAAAAGTTTTAGTATATTTTTATTACTAAGCATTTTGTAACTTTTTCCTAACTTCCGTAAAAATCATCGTGCGACTATAACAGTCGCACGATGATTTTTACGTAATACGCATAGGTAAAACTGGCACCCAATTGTATAATTTACTATAGCCTAAATCTTACTTTGGCATTCGAATTCAAATTCAAAATATTCTTAATTAAAGGAAACTTTTAAATAAGTTGTTTTAACTTACTAATACGTTTTTTACTTACTTACGTTTTTTAATTACGTAATGAAAGGCCCTTGGGCAACGAAGAAAATAGGGCCCCAATCTAAACCATTTAAAATTATTTATTTCGCATTCTTCGTGTTCCGAATTTGACGTACTCCAACGGGGGCTGGGGATTAAGTTCAAGGGCCCCCTAGAGCTTAGGGGCCCCGAGGCATTGCTTCGTGTAGCCCTCCGATAGCTACGCAACTGATTGCTATCTTGTGTAAGTTCTAAGTGTAGCTAAATCCCCGCATTCTTATCATTAATGTTATGTTCAATAGAATAAATATAAATAAATTAATATGTGGGACACTTACACACACGGTCGTCCTTTCCCAAAGTAAGTAACTGAATACTTGTGTTATGGGAGGAGGACTACTGGTAGATATACTACATATATAATTTTAAATACATACTTAAATACAAATACACACCCAGGCTCGAAGAACTAACAAATTGTTTATTGAAAATTTTGTCCTCGGCGGGAATCGAACCCGCGATCCGCGGAGCTGAAGGCAGGGTTACTACCCACTGCGCCAACGGGCCAGTAATAAAAGGTTTTCTGCTCCTTTTAATAGTTATTTAAAACTGGTGTAACGCCAAACCTGAAATTCTTGGTCATCACTCGGTCGTCAGGACTTTGGTGAGACTGACCATGACGCATTACCCGTTTACATCTCTTCTATTGATTGTACTGAAAATAATGAGTATTTACGTTATCCAGTTTAATAAAGTTCATCTCTAATAAATACGCCTTTGCTGCAGCAAATGGGATTTTAGTTGTGTTAACTGTTAAATGCAGGATCTAGATCTAAAGCACCCGTTTACAGACGGTCGAAACGTGTAAGTTTTATTCAATATTGGAACGGCAAGAAAAATAGGAGAACGGAAATTGTAGTAAAGAGACATGAAGATAGCTATGGCGATGTGTGTGTGACATGGGGAGCGGTGCGGTGCGGCGCGGAGAGAAGAGGTGCAGTGCGGGAAGGTGCGGTGGAAGTGAAGAGAAAAAGAATAAATGAGTAGACTTTCGAAAAAATTGCTTCTTCTTGTCTAAAGGAAAAATGTCGTTGTTATATATAATTTAAAGAAAATCTTGAAAAAATTAAGAAAAACAATATGTTACAAGTATGGAATAATTATCACTACTTTGGATTCCATAGAGCAAAAGCTAATTAAAAAGGTCTCAAATCTATCGCCAGCAGTTGAACCATAGTTATAGTTTCACCATATTGTTGCAATGCAGCTTTAACTAGCACATACACGCTTAAAAATATTTATTTCGAGACAATTTACTATAGTTTACCTTAAATAATATTGATAAGAAGAATCTTTGAATCACAGTTAAAGAAAATTTATATATTAACAAATAGTTTAAGGTAAAAATAGATTGAATCTATACGATTCACTCGCTGATACTATGTAATAGCTGAATCAATTTTTTTTTACCTATAACAGAAAGTAGCTGATCTGTAGAAAGATCTCCTCCACCCTTATCAATAGATTATCTAAGTGCGTTTATTGGCACTAGTCTTCACGGATAACCTTTAATTCAGAATATTTTGAGTGTTGTTTATTGGTTGGTTTCAACCATAGATAAATGCTGCGTGATATATTATATATATTTATTATTGAATATAACTGAAAATCTCTAGGAGTCACATTTTTAGGATATGTGCCTATTATTGTAAAATCTTTAAGTCTTATCTATGTCTTAAAGTTTTACTGAAAAGAATGAACTGTCGCATCGTCATAAAAACGGTCTCCAAAACAATAGAGCACGTTCATCGCAAAACGGAGCGAACAATTTACTAAATGTTACCGTCGAGGCCCCGAGCCATCGAAGAGAACAGGGTCTCTTAGAAAACGACAACGTTTAGCTAAAGGTGAATTGCTATCCAGTTAGCGATAATCCGAAGGTGTAAAAGAAATACATTTCTTTTATAAACTGACTTTGTTATGAAGACTTATTGATGTATACAGAATACTTATAATAGAACTTCTTTAACTTTCATTGAGCTTAATTCTTGATTCCTTAATCTTCTTCACGTTGTTTCACCTTTACAATCACATCAACTTATCACGTTATTGTTTAAAATATACATTTAGTGAGGTATACTGCTCCGTCAATGAATATATTTTTTTATGCAATTAGTAAGTTTTTGTGTGTATTGCTTCCTCAACACCTAGATGGCTAATGAAATTAAGGAATCCAGACCAGATATTTTATAAAAGGAAGCGTTATCTCCTCAATTCACCACATAAATTCGTGATAAATAAGAGGAGTATTTACAGAAATTTAAACAAAGTTTCTGCGAAAATAATTATTTAACAACTTACCATTACTCAACATTATTCATAAATAAATAATATATGGGACACTTACACACACGATCGTCCATCCCCAAAGTAAGAAACTTTATAATTGTGTTATGAGATGAGAGAGATGTTATGCGAGAGAAGTTTAAGGAAATAGGTATTCTTACATTTGCTTCACAGTATATTTTAAACAATGTAATTTTTGTACATAAAAATATAAAGAATTATAAAACGATAGGTGATGTATATAATAGACAAAGTAGGAACCGACATAAGCTTGCGACTCCTGCTTCGCGCCTAGCAAAAGTACGTAAATCGTTTGTGGGTATGGGTATAAGATTCTATAATAAAATTCCGAAATCAATTTTGGTCATGCCATTACAGCAGTTTAAAACCACAGTTAAAAAGAGGCTGATACAGAAAGCCTACTATACTGTTGAAGATTACTTAGATGATAAGGATGTGTGGATATAGGTTCGCTTCTACTCTGTACAAGACAGTAATAAAGAAATGTAACTAGTTCTAAGATTTATATTTTAAAAAGAGCAACCGCCGAGTTTCTTGCTGGCTCTTCTCGGTAGGAACAGCTTTCCGAACCAGCAGTAAAATTGACGATTCAAAAGCACTTGTTTACAAGTTTACTTGAATAAAGAATATTTTGAATTTTGAATTTGAATTTGAATATGGGTGACAGACAACCGCTAAATATACACATTTATAATTTTAAATACATACTTAAATACAAATACACACCCATTACCATTACTCAATATTATTTATAAATAAATAATATATGGGACACTTACACGCACGGTCGTCCATAACCAAAGTAAGAAACTTAATAATTGTGTTATGGGTGACAGACAACCGGTAAATATACACATTTATAATTTTAAATACATATATAAATACACCCAGGCTCGAAGAACCAACAAATTATTTATAGAAAATCCTCTCCCTCGGCGGGAATCAAACTCACGACCCGAGGAGGAGGTAGGGTTACTACCCACTGCGCCAACGGACTATTTAAATTCACGGTACTCCAGTTTAATTAACTTTACTTCTACTACTAGTGCTAGTTTAATGTATAAGCCTTCTCTACTAGCAATGAAATGAAATGAGTTATGTCGCGTCGGTAAACTTTTATAACAGTTTTCATAAACCAAATATAAAATTCAGTCAAAGTTTCGGTAAACGTGATAAACAAAATTTTCAAATATACTATTTTGACTATCTAAATCCGATATGTAGACTTACTTAAAGAGTTTTGGATAAAGTGGCTGCAATAATTCATCATAAGTGCAATGAACGTTAGTAATGGATCAGACACGCTATAAAATTTCTATCTGCTTTGAATGTGAATTTTATTGCTTTTTAGCCATAAACGTCTGGTTTCCCTAAGAGCTTGATAACTGCCTCGTATATTTCTGAATAAGACGGGCGTTGACTTCTGTATTGCTTTGTATTGGATCATTTTATATTGTTTAAATAAATAGGATGTTACTTTTTTTTATTTACAGCAAAGTGTACAAGTTACGTCTATCTTAAATCACTTACACGCTAGTACTATACAAATCATGCCCACGTACAATGATCCCAAGAATGCTGGCAGCGTTTCCGCGTTGAATCTCTCAGCTGATTTTATTTGTGAAAACAAATCAACCAATGTGTTAAAACGGATAAAAAATTTTGCACTTTGACTCCATGACTAGGGTCAAAGTGGGAGATGTTACTTGAGATGTCCATTTATATATACCATATCATGTTTTACAATATTTTAGCTATTTGAACCAAAAGATCAGTGTAGTAGATCAGGAAATTCTTAATTGGCTCAACATAATATACTACTTTTATAAAAAACAACCATCGAAGAAATTTATTGAAGCAACTTAAAGCTAACCTAAACTTATAAATTAACTTATATCTAAGAATAGATCCAGTGTCTTATCTTAGTCTTTCTTGCTATCTAGCTAGAATATAGCGACTCTTTCGAGATTCTACTATTAGTTAATTAGCGGATAAGTAAATTACAGATAGCCCTATCCCTGGCAGCAGCGGCTTTGTACCCCGGAGAGCGTCATGTCCGGGTTGGCGCCTTTCTAAACAGTGGCCCTGTCCTCCGCTTATCGATATTCGGGAGCACCAGATGCATCAACAGCCTCAGGACCCTCCTTCTGAGACATAACGTCCTCGCAGAAGGAGGTCATCTTTGACCACGATTCTTCCTTGACTTCCATGACATGAACCACGATGGTAGTTTATTAATATACTTTTATCTTTATATTTTAATAATTACTTATGGTTCATAAACATAATCCCTGTCTATTATATATTTTACATTATTTTAGTGTCACGACTTATTTAATCAAATACTTCCAGGGTACTTTTTATGCATAAAAAGTTTTTTTTTTCTAATTCCATCACTCAATTTTACTGGCCCGGAGTTGAGGTATGTAAAACTTAGTAAACGAGTTTCCCGAACCCCATAAGTGTAAATGACACTTACACGCCAACATAAATTTGACCCAGTTTTTTTAATATAAGCGAAAGTTTCTTCGATTCGAAAATTAACTTTCATCTATTTCTGTAAGTTGTTCTCGTGAATTTTATATACATTTGTAAGAATCTTAACCACCTTTTTACTTAGCAAGTACCTTTAACGGCTTTATAACACCAGTCCTTAATCTATGTAGGGATTGCGATTAGGCGAGACCATTTGAAGGCGTTGTAATCATATTTTTAAGAATAGTCACTAATAGCTAGGGTATAGGGATTTGGCTACGTATTTTACGACCGGCCGCCTGCCTGACGTCGACTTACCTCAATCATATTTTACGACCCCTCGGTAAGAAAGAGGGTGGTCTATTCTACTCAACCGGATACCACACGGTGGGTCAACTTACCATAGTCGCCTTTTACGACACCTCGGTAAGAAAACGGGGTGGTCTATTCTACTCATATTATTCTTGTTAGCGGTCAGGAAGGTCGAGTTTTAAGACATAAATACGAACATATCCAGGATATTAAATAATCAGCCTTTTTGACGGCGCTGTGACTTCAGAAATAGAAGAATGTTGTATATTATATATATTTTGGCACGATAAGAGCTCGTGATTAAGAACTCCGTATTGGTTCAAATTTTGAAATGAGAATGTATTTTAAAATTTTAAAGCAATGGTATAGATAGATTCAGTATATAACAGATAATAATACCAAAAAACGTAAATTTCTCGCATAAAATGAGCAAATATAGTATTGTTTATAGAATATATACTCGACTACTGAGAGACGATCGTGAGTTCAAACCCCGGGCAGGCACCAATGAGTTTTTCTATTAAAAATTATGTGTCTAATTGATAATTGCAATTTATCACGCGCTTATCGGTGAAGGAAAACCTCGTGAGGAAACCTGCATACCTCTAAAGAATTCTAGGGATATGTGTAACCTACCAATCCGCATTGGAGCAGCGTGGTAGGTCTTAGCTCCAATCCTTCTCTCCAAAAACGGAGAGAGGAGGCCTATGTCCAGCAGTGGGACAATAACAGGCCGTTACTTTACTTTTTTTTTATTCAATCTCACATCGATATGACTACAAATAAAGCAATTTATCTTCAATTTTTATACGCGAAAATGTTCTTAAATGCAAATTTAACACATCTAAATCTCTTTTGGGATCTCTCTGAAAATCAAAAGCATTGTTGTGTTCATTTTTGACTGTCAAGCAATCCTTCAATTCAACACTATTTATTCAATAAGACAAATATTTGTTGTATAAGCACACATTTAATTCTGACGGTATACGTTCTATTCTATATCTTTCTAAAGAGATAAAAATGTTTTGTTTTCTTTGTCACTTAGTTCGATGTAGTATGTTATATAATAGTGGAGTATATTTTATGATTTTTCCAGCTGCAACAACACTAGCTCATAAGTCACAATGGACGCTACAACCTGGAAACATGAGTTTTTGTTTAATTATGTCTCGATGTAGTAGTAAAAAGTAATCTAAGTGGGGTCGGCAAAACATGTTACAAACATGTTGTCACATGATTTGGCTACGTATTTTACGACCGGCCGCATGCCTGACGTCAACTTACCTTAATCATATTTTACGACCCCTTTGTTAATAAAGAGGGTGGTATATTCTACTCAACCGGATAGCACACGGTGGGTCAACTTACCATAGTCGCCTTTTACGACACCTCGGTAAGAAATGGGGGTGGTCTATTCTACGCAGCCGGATACCACACGGCAGTATTTCATTATATTTAATCTTTATTACAAATAAACACATAAAACATTGGAACCGGACACGTTGATTTTTAAGAGATCGTGTTCAACCCACAAATTTTATGCATATGTTAAACGATCGTCAGAGTAGGCTTAAAGACATGGAAAATTTATTGACTTTACCCATACAATTCGACTTTGACTCAATTGCTTTTATAATAAACTTAAAATCAAAATGCTCATTTTCTAGTTTAAAGACGTATTCAGTATGAATTAGAAGAGTCGATTTTTATATCTCAACTTCTTTTGTTCTTCTCAACTCTGTGTTAGATTATGTTTTCTATGATTTTCATTACTTCATGTAGACCATGATCTCTATGTTACAAATTAATTTTAATCGGAACGGAAGAAGAACAGGAAATATCTTCATTATCCAATACTTACAGATAAAATCAATTCTTTTGTGATATAGAAAAAATTAAGTCCAGTCAGAGCGACAGTATTCCCGTGAATTTGTTCGACAAATCTTTGAACCTGTAACATAATACTGAATAGTTTATATTATTTTACGTAAGCTTTAATTAAACAGAAGTTCGGTATTCCAATACTTTGGAGTTGCCACTTATTTGAATTGGTTCGTTTCTTTTACTTATCTCCTCATTTTGTTTCGTACATATAAAATCGTTGCGAATGCTCTTTACATCGCCCGCACGCATAGTTTCAGAAGAATTCCGTACTTTAATAGTATTCTATTAAGTTTTTTATTAATATATTAATAGTTGGAATAATAGGAGACTGTAATGTTAATAAGTAAGTATAGAGGATTAGGTTAGTTTTAATATATAAATATTTATAGTGTATGTCCGTGTCATCATCTGTTGGTCTGGTGTTGCTAATACCGAGATGAAGCCCTTCAGAACTATGTACTAGATATTAGAGAATTAGATAAGTTATCTAGATTAGTCTTTTCTTTTCCGCTTATCTTGTATATAGAACTGAAGAAATATTTTTTTTATTTCATTTCATTTTTTTACTAAAAGTGCAAGATTCTTCTGTAACTATTGTAAAGCTGGTATAAGACCAGCTGTTTATTATCAAACCACGCTATGAGAAATGTTAAGTGCATTTACGTTTAGGTTTATGACGAACATATTTTTCGGTTGTTATTATTTATCATGCTCCTAGGTGTTGGAAGGATTTGCTCGTAATATAATTTTTTTGGGTTTAATTCCATTGCCAATAACCACATTTTTTTGTTTATTGATTCAAATTATTATATCACAAGTGTGGAATTTCAGAACTATGATAAAGTAAGTTTCACTTGTACTAACCTCAATACAATAAGTAGGTGGTGGTACGCTGTACAGTGATGGTATTGCTGCCAAAGATGCGGTGTGAACTCTAGCTGCGATAAGGGCAACAGCGAAAGATCTTAGAAGAACAAATGCCAGAGAGTAAATAGCGAATCCAACATATACGTATCCGAAGAAGATTCTAAAATTGGAATTTAGTTACAAAATACCTTGAATTAAATATTTTGAGTGGTATCGTTAATATATAGAGACCGGCAATACTCACGTGTTATACTATCGGGTGAGCCCAATATCAAGCTAATTCAATTCCTTAATTCTGGGGTGGGCGATGACTTATAAGTCGCGCCCACCAACGCCGCATAAAGAGCTCATGAATAAGGATAGGCTGGTACTAACGGAGTCACCAGATATAATAAGATGTGTTTATGGCAAGTCTCTATAAATTAATTACAGTAGACTTATTATAGACCATAAAAATACGCAATTTGTTAATAATAATTTGAACAAAGGTTTGTCAACACTTGCACTTCTAACTGCTTTATCCACATTCAAGAGATTTGAAAGTGATTCGTTACTATTAAATTAATACTGTAATGTAATTGCACAGTGTTTAGATGGCGCTACTAGTTAGTTGGTTCACGCTACTGTCTGTTTACTGTAAATTTAATTTAAATCGTAGATTTGGAATATCCTTTAAGTACGTATAGTACGGCATACTGCACTATACGAAGAATGTCACTTATTTATTCCTTCTATTTTTGAAAACAAATTGTTGAGGGTTTTAAATCTTTTGTCTTGCCGTATTTGTATGTGAAGGTGAAATTTTTCAAGTTAAATTTTGATCCACTTTCCTGTGTCCGGTTGAGCTGAAATTATACTGGTTCAGTCTCAATGACAATGCATGTTTATGATACGCATGACTTGATGCTGTGCGTGGAGACAATCCTAACAACAGTGTTAGGATTGTCTCCACACAAGGAAACTCCTCAACGGTTAACAGTGGGAACATGAAATTTTCTTAGGTAAAACCTTTGTTTAATAGATTTGTTAATAATTATATTAAAACATGTTCATGTTGTATGCAAAAATGTAATATCATACTGACCCGCTTTCGTTGTTAGAATTCATATTGACGTTGACGAAGTGTTTACACTGCTGTACTTTAATACCATTTCTGTAAATGATATAATAAGGTGATTATGCTGCAGTACTGAGATAAAGAACAGGTAAAGTAAATCAGCATGAGAAGTATTTTTTTAAATTCGGAAAATTACTATCGAATCTCGAGGTCGCAGAATATTATTAGTTCTTGTTTTTGTTTTTTCATCATGTATGCAAATCTATAGTCTGTATATTGTCCATAGTATTTATTACTAATTGTGATCACATTCTATTTTGTATATATTTTAAAGGTAACCAATAAATGATTTTGTATTTCCCTATATTTTTGAGAAACACATAATAAATGTATAAATAAAATCTTATCATCCTCCTGCCTTTATCCCACTCTAAGTGACGTCGGCACAACATGTTTAAAACATGTTGTGACACATGATTCCGCTACGTATTGTACGACCGGCCGCCTGCCTGACGTCAACTTACCTTAGTCGTATTTTACGACAACTCGGTAAGAAAGAGGGTGGTCTATTCTACTCAACCGGATACCACACAGTGGGTCGACATACCTTAGTCGCCTTTTACGACACCTCGGTAAGAAATGCAGGTGGTCTATTCTACTCAGCCGGATAAATAAAACTTAATAATTATATAAAATTCTCATGTCAAAATGTTAGTTGCCGTATTTCTCCAAAATGGCTTGTCCAATTTCTTAAAAAAATTATAGGCATATTCAGGAGATCTGAAGATAGCTACTACCTTTATTTCGTACCCCTTAGTAAAAAGCAAGTCTGCCGCTAATATATTGTTATTATTTTTTTGGTCAATTTTTTTTTATAATGTACACAAGGAATTCTCTAGAAATTATTTATATATCAAACAACTGATGACGGGCGCACTATAGTCAAATTTCCTAATGTAGTTTAAATTTCTGATATAACACATTAACGGAGAAGTAGTTAAATAAAATTTACATTCTCCTGCCCTTATCCCACTCTAAGTGAAGTGGGCACAACATGTTACAACATGTTGTCACATGATTTGGCTACGTATTTTACAACCGGCCGCCTGCCTGACGTCAACTTACCTTAGTCGCCTTTTTCGACACCTAGGTAAGAAATGAGGGTGGTCTATTCTATGCAGCCGGATAACACACGGCACATACCTTAGTCGCCTCTTACGACACCTCGGTAAGAAAGGAGGGTGGTCTATTCTACTCTGCCGGATACCACACGGTATAAGTAGTAAAATAAAATATTTACAATTAATACGTACGCAAGAACGTAGTAAAGTTGCAGACACACAAAGAATAAATTGGTCGCGAAAGATAAAAACAAAATACTGTTTATGGTGTCATCAAAGTAGCGGATCAATCGCGAGGCGCGGTTGTAGTCTTCGCGTAATTTCCGCCAATGGTGAGGTGGTACATACTGAAATATAAATTTAATTGATTTATAAAAGCAAGTGTTACTTTGCTGTATTCCATAGCATAGAAGTTACAACAGTATTATTTGGTTACAATCCGCGTTTGTTAAAAGAATGCAGCAGACAACGTTCACATACATTATAAACTTGGTGACTTATCCTGTATGTATAAGGTTATATAAGGTACTAGCAATGCCCCTCGGTTTCACCCGCGTCTATACCGATCTTGTGGTAGTGGAAAGTCTACAAAATCGGACTATAGATTTATTTAATTATAAAAAGTGGTTATCATTAGTATTCTTGGAATAAGAGCTAACTTACCAAATGCAGGCTCTGCTATAACGGTGGCTACAATGAATTTGTTATGGCATTATTTTCTTTCGATTTATATTCTTAAATTCGTAATATCTTTTGATTGGGATGTCTGATTACAATAATTTAAAAAATATTTTACAGGTATTGTTACAGATTTTAATAAAATATGGTTTTAATGGATGAAGTATAAAGGGTTTAATGGGATAAGGATTAATACTGAGATATGAATAAAATTGTTTTTATTATTGTCGGCAATTTTATCAACTTTTACAATGTAAAAAAAAAGTAATTAAAAAGTAGTTATATTGGTATAACTATAATAGTTAGACCCGTCGTGTTTTATCCGGCTTACCTTCATTTCTTACCAAGGTGTCAAAAGGCGACTAAGGTTAGTTGACGTCAGGCAGGCGGCCGTTCGTAACATACCTAGCCAAATCATTTAACAACATGTTTTAACATATTGTGTCGACCCCATTTAGAGTGGGATAAGGGCAAGAGAATGATGATAACAATGGTGTAATGAACATTTGTTTCAAGAACCTAATGATCTTTAACATAATTGAATTAATTTAATGTACTTTAATTAATTCATTATTGAATTTTATTATAAAGCAATTATTTGTACTTACTTGGCCTTGTCGAGATACTATAGCCTTATTTAACTGCTCCAAAATCGATGACAAATAAAGGCTTATACATAAAACGAAGACGTGTAAGTAACTCCAATTTAGTGTACACATAATATTTGTGACCTGATGAAGAAGGAGTTAAATTTTTATCCGCTTTAACACCAAGGTTGACTCTTCGGGTGACAAGAGGGCTGGCTCCTTTTTCGTACAAAGAATCAGCTAAGCGATTCAACGCGGAAACGCTGCCAGCATTCTTGGGACCATTCCACGTGGGCATGATTTATATGGTACTAGCGTCTAAGCAATTTAAGATGGACACAACTTGCACATTTTTGGAGATAAAATTAAACTGTAATCTTGAGATACGAGGGGTCACAGGTTCAATCTCTGAGCTGTGAATCTAAGTATCTATGAGTAAATCAACTTATGTGCTTCACCGCACCGCGCCAACTCGATAATTTAAGTACCATCAATGATTTCTTAAATTATGAATGATTAGTTTAAAAAAATTAATGAAAAAACCGGGTATTTTTATTCTATATATAACAGAGAAATAGACATACAGATAGACTTTCGTATTTATGATAAAAGTATGAATCCATGATGTACTTTTCAATAAAGGAAAACGCCCCATAGAAATTATTTTTCTAAACCGGTCTAAACCGGTGGTGGGAAAACTTTTTTATCGGGGGGCCACATACTTTGAGAAATTCTAGAGGAGGGCCAGAATTTTAGGAAAAATGCATTTTGTGTCAAAATATATTTATAGCGGGTATACATAATTAAAATAAAAAATATATACTTTCGCGGGCCGTACTTTGCCCATCACTGGTATAAGCTATTCTCTTTAAAAGAGACAGAAAACCTTTGTCCAGCGATAGAATAATGTCACTTTACTTTATACTAGTTATACAAACTTAAGACTTTAAAGTAACGGCCTCTTATTATCCCACGGCTGGTCATAGGCCTCCTCTCTCCAATTTTTTGGAGAGAAGGGTTGGAGCTAAGACCTACGCTGCTCTAATGCGGATTGTTACGCTTCACATATCCCTAGAATATTCTAGAGATATGCAGGTTTCCTCACGATGTTTTTCTTTACCGAAAAGAGTGTGATAGATTGCAATTATCAATTAGACGCATAAGTTTTTAATAGAAACATTCATTGGTGCCTGCTCGAGGTTTGAACCCATGATCGTCTCTAGAGAGTCACACGGTCTCACCGCTGGGCTATCACAGCTTTACTTAAGACCTTAATCCCATCAAATCTCTTCGAGCCCTAACTTTGAAGCTATCATACTAGTTTTTTTCCATGATTTCTATAAATATTAGAACTTGTATAAATATAAGAACTTTTCAGTTTTAAATAATCTCACCATTAAAAAAATTCCAAGGACCATTGAATACGGGACATTAAATCTAAACAGCCAATAGAAATTCGTCAATACGTATTGTTCAAACGTATAACTAGAACCGGTCGAACAATTCTCAAAGATTATCCATTTCACTAATACAGATAAAGCGTGCTCCACTGAAAACAAAAAAAGAAAACATATTAATATCTATCTCTCTAGGCGGATCTCTAAAACGTCTCGAATATTTAAAAATAGGAATTAAAGTCTTGGATGTAGTCAATATTACTTTGTTTCATAACAAGGGGTCTATTGAACGTTCAAAATTTAAAGTACAAATATATTAAAAAAACTCATACACTCTTAAAAATAAACTATGTATGTAACAATAAACTGTAAATCGATAAATATTAACATATATATGAGGACAACGTCTAAATATTATCAGAGATCTAATCAGAAATGTTTTCAAATAATAATTTCACAAGCAAAAAAGTTTGATTCATATACCAAAAGCGAGTCCGATTATGATAATTGCGGCGAAATCGCATTTTAACTTGATAAAGGGGTCGGTGTATTCATTGAGTTTTGAGATCCCAAGTTGTTCTGTAAGATAAGGCCAATTTGTAGCTAACCGCATGAAGTGTATGCTTGATATGAACGTCGTTAAGTAGAACATGAATAATGCTGCAAATAAGAACAAATGAAAGTTACTTACAAAATAGCACTGTTTTATAAAACAGAAAAAAAGCTATAAACTATTTTTCTATAATTCACAAACAGAGAGGAGTTTACTATATGTTTTCTTAACTCATGTATGGAGATTCTTAAAACATGCGATTTTGTTTTAATATCCGGTAATTTGGATCGTCAACTCGGTTCGGAAAGCTGTTCCTGCCGAGAAGAGCCAGCAAGCAACTCTGCGGTTGCTCTTTTAAATGTTATTCTTATAACTATAATTTTAAACATATTGGCATCAAGTAAACTTACCAAACTTAGCGATAGTTACAGTGGAATTTATTATGTTGTAAAAACCCAATATAGCTGCCAATAATTGACACTTGCACACAACAAGGCAAATAATGTATCTCCAGGAGATTATTCGAAATCTGTAAAAGCAAATTTTAATATTAAATACGAGCTTTTTAAGGACATGTAATCTGAACTTTGAACAACATAAACATAGGTTGGGACAAATTATTAAAAAAAAAATGGAAATTTATTATTTTTATCGTGATGGGAAAAGCTTTTTTTGAACGAATCTGCCACAGCCTAACGTAGCTGCAGTGGCGATGTTTGCTATTTGACTATAATGATAAGTTGTTATTTGACTCAATTGTTTATTTATGATTTGACTATACTATTTAGTTGTTATTTGATTACTCTGTTAATTTGTTATTTGATTATACTTTTAAATTGTTATTTGACCATACTATTTAGTTGTTATTTGACTATACTGTTTAGTTGTTATTTGACTATACTATTTAGTTGTTATTTCATTATACTGTTAAGTTGTTATTTGAATATACTGTTAAGTTGTTATTTGACTATACTACTTAGTTGTTATTTGACTATACGGTATAGTTATTATTTGATTATAATGTTTGGTTGCTATTTATCTATACTGTTTGCTTAAAATTGACTATATTGCTTTGTTGTTATTTGACTATACTGTTTAGTTGTTATTTAACTATATCGTTGAGTTGACTTACATAGCTTTCGATTTATGATGAGTTGTCATATCTTGTATAGGAAATACACCAATGATCTTTCCAATATTAAGGAGAATTTTCATTGAATCGACAAAGGCTTCCTTTTGAGTTTCATAAAAAACCTCTGTACCAAAAAGTCTTCTCAAATATAATGCAACTAAAGTGGAAAACAAAGACATGTTTACGTATATGTAATACAAAATGTAAATAATATTTAAGGGTCCGGGTGTAGCGACTTGCCTAACACCAGCGTCTGCCGCCCTGACAGGGGGGCCTTTCGGGCGCTTCGAACGGGGTTTATCGGACGCTTGGCTAACAGGTCCCCGAGGTGGTCGGTGCATCAGGTGCTCCCGATGCACCGGTTAGCGGAGGGGGGCTTCTCTTTCAAGGGGCCCCACCGAATCATCTGATCCCAGAGGAGGTTCCTCTGGGATCAGAGTTGCTGCTGGTGGAGATGGGGTCAAATAAGGTACCCTGCCCCTGTCGTCAGTAGCGTGGTGGAGCATGCAGGTCGTTTTAGTCGGTGCTAGCTCGACATAACCCGACGTATGGATACCACCGCCCGACGGGGACGGGTGGTGGTACCCATAAGGGGTATTAAAAAAAAAAGCACATGAGAAAATAACAGTTATTTTTTTTACTTGAACCATAAATCCAATAAAAAGAAGTTATTTGTAACTTTCTAAAAATGGAGGTAGTTTAACAATGTTGCTATAAAAAGCAATCTGCTAATGATAATTTTATAGAAATAAACACTTGAAACATATTAAAACAAAGAGACAAAATAATATTCTGTTAAATTATAATGCTATTGCGCAAAAAAAAATTGCACTGTACACACAGTCGCGATCAGTTTCACATAGATTCCTAACATAAAAAAATATTACTTATATCCTTAAAACTGGACTTCATTGGTAGCGAAGACATGTTTTGTAAAGGGTATGACAGAACTGTTACTAAAAGTCACAGCTCACTGAAAGTGTTATTAAAGTGTATTTATTATACATGAATAATATATGTTCTTGAGGCTTATTTTTCTGTTCGATCGTATTATTTAACCTTGAATACGCTTTAAGTGATTGATTATTGACTTAACAGTGTATTATGATCAAGAAAAAGTTCGGGGCTCCGTTTGCATGAATTTTAATATATCCAAATAATAAATTATCAAAGAAATAAATTTTGTTTTTCAAAGCTTTTATCCTTGGTCATCTCGTTGGTGCAGGGTGGCAGTAACCCTACCTTCAGGTCTAAGTGTCGCGTGTTTGATTCGCGCCGAGGGCCAACAATTTGTAAAAATAAATACGTTTGGCTCTCCACGTCCGGTCCAAAGCTACGAAAGCGTTATTTCTGATTTAAAAGTAACTTTATAAAATTAATGAAAATTTTATTTTGTTTTAATCCGTGATATAAGCATTTAATATATAAAAAGCAGAGAGAATAAAATTTTGTCGCAAATCTTTGCAGTCTATTTAGACTAAAGAACTTCGGTTTGGTTAGATTCTGGTAGTGAATATGTGCAATGTAATTGTGTTATTGGTGTTTGGTAGTGTGTAAGTTTTCACGAATCCAACATGTATCAGAATATTTTTTTTATCGCGTATTATATCAAAAAAATATGTTCATTTCTTTTCGGTTTTTTTTCCACTGCGTGGTATCCGGCAGAGTAGAATAGACCACCCTCATTTCTTACCGAGGTGTCGTGAAAGGCGACTTAGTTAGGTTGACGTCAGGCAGGTCGTAAAATACCTAGCTAAATCATTTTACAACATGCTTAAAACATGTTTCGCCGACCCCACTTAGAGTGTGATAAAGGCAGGAGAATGATGATTATGATCGTTCCTTTTTTGTTATGGACCTACGGAAAGTAACGCCTCATTCTATAAGTTAGCTGCGAAACTCAATAATACGTAATTAATATGATTTAATACTTAAGTTTTTGCTTTCTGTATTTCATTTCGACATCCGTGAGGAGAAAGCGCCGACCTTGTCTTGTCTTCATTAGTGAATAAAGTATATATCCTTATATATATATATATATATATATATAATATCAGCTATAACTCGGAACTTTATCATTTATTCAAAGGTATCTCGGCACTGTCGAAAACTCGTATATTATATTACATTGATTTTCTATTTGCCAATGAAGTTTGAATTTGACCCGAGAATTGGTTGACGTTGACTTCATGCTGGAATACAACATAGCATATATCATTTTCCAGCCTTTTAATGATAACTATGCCTATTTACCTTTATCTATCATTTTTTTACCTTTTCCTTTTGTGTTATCTCGAGTGCAAATATTTATCAGCATTTAGTTTTTTTTTTCTTTTTCCTTTTTTCAATATTACTCGTTATTTCATGTCTTCTTCCTTTTTCTTTCTGTTACTCAAAGGTTGACTGGAAGAACTATATTATTTCTCTTTTATAACAATGTGTATACAATAATGAAAGAAAGAAATAAAATACCTAAAATCAAATACAAACACACTCAATATAATATTTTTATGTATCGACAATCAATTCAAACTTAATATTTGATGAAGTATTTATTACGCCCTGCACCTCTTTTGAAACGCGCGTTTTATATCACAAATGTTTAATCTAACAATTAACTGTTTTTTAATTTAACCTATTTGTAAAGAACATATTTGCGAAAAAAACAATTGCTTGAAACTCGTTGGAAATATTTCATTTATTTATGATACAGATTACACAAACAACGTGCCATACTTTCGGACTAATTATCCAAGTTATGATGTGAAAACAAAACGCTTATTATTTCACTTCGACGATGCGTAATATTTACTTTTACTTGATGTTTGTTTTATCCTTTTACGGATAATATAAAAAACCGCCGTGTGGTATCCGGTTAAGCAGAATAGACCACCCTCATTGACCTCAGACAGGCGGCCAGTCGTTCAATACGTAACAAAATCATGTGACAACATTTTTGAACATATTTGAACATGTTGTGCTGACCCCACTTAGAGTGGGATAAGAGTAAGAGGATGATGACGGATAATATAAAAAAATTCAGGACCTTTAAAATTATTCTCAAATATATTTCTAAGCTTTGATAACCTCACGATGAGACCATGAGACTCTTAAGAGGGTTTTAAATTGGGCAGGCACCAATGAGTTTTCTGTTGAAGCTTATAATATAAGTCTAACTGAGAATTGCTAAACGTGAAGGAAAACAACATGAGGAAACCTGCATAAAAGTAGTAGCGGCCTGTTACAATCCCACTACTGGGAATAGACCTCCCCTCTCCGTTTCTGGAGAGAAGGGTTGGAGCTATGACCTACCACACTACTCCAATGCGGATTGGTAGGTTACACATATCTCCAGAATTCTCTAGAGATATGCAGGTTTCCTCACGATGTTTTCCTTCACCGAAAAGCGTGTGATTAATTGCAATTATCAATTAGACACATGAGTTTTAATAGAAAAACTCATTGGTGCTTGCCCGGGTTTGAACTTGTGTTCCCCTCGAAAGAGTCGCACGGTGTCACCGCTGGGCTATCACTGCAGGAAACCTGCATATCTCTAGAGAATTCTAGGGATATGGGAAACCTACCAATCCGCATTGGAGCAACATGGTGGTTCATAGCTCCAACCCTTCTTTCCAAGGACTATAGGAGGTCTAAGGAAGAAGGCCTATACCCAGTAGTGTGCTCAACTAACCTGTAACAGACCGTAACTCTACTTTTCTATATTTCCAAATACCAATGAAATATTACTAGTGACAAAACGTTCGGAAAAAAAGGGGTAAACGTCTGAACATTATTTTAATACATATATATCATCAGGTTTGACAGTAAAACAAAATGCACGCTAAGTTATTTATGATTTATGCTTAATTTATGCGGGTTTACGCCCTTTAAGGATGATATTCAAATACGATAGATCGTTTTGTACAACTCTAAATGTATTCATGTAGTTTTGTAGCTTTAAATATATTCATATTGTGAAATTTGTTTGCATTTTTACATATAGACAGAAAAGTTTTATAACTTTCTGTTCAAAAGAATTTGTTACAAATAAACTTCTATTATTATTTGTAGTAGCACAGTGGTAAGACCTTGTCTTACCTCTGTGACATCAGAAATCATTAAGCATAACAATGGCACCCTCATTAATTATCAAATAAATGTTCCAAGTTCAAGCTTGTTGCACGTGTTCAGAGGTAAAATAAATGGTGGGGTTGAACTGATTACTATATCACCATGCTTGTTTGGATAATGCTTCGCTTTGCGATTTTGTCTTGAAGTCTATTTCCTGATAATGCTTTGGTTGCGGGGCGAAACCATTGTTGAGTTTGTGACAGTGAACGCGTGTAGTGCTTGTGTATTGTGGTGGCAGTGGTGGAGGTTTGTGCATGTGTTTTCACGAATCCTGGATGTAACGGGTATGAAAAAACGGATAGTCCACTATACATTTAGCTCCATATACATTTTCTACTTACTGTATTGCAGATTATAGCAAAATAATTTTTATTATTACTTTTGTACCGTGTAACTCTTTAGAGGGGGTCACGAGTTCAAACCGCGGGCAGGCACTAATGAGTTTTTATATTAAAACTAATGTGTCTAATTGATAATTGCAATTTATCACACGCTTTTCGGTGAAGGAAAACATCGTGAGCAAACCTGCATCTCTAGAGAATTCTGGGAATATGTCCAACCTACCGTAATAAAATACCTCAATCTATTTTCGACTTGATTTACACGAATTCAAAAAAGCTTGTATCTTATTATATTATTTAAAGTAGCAGCCTGTTAATATCCCCCTGCTGGAAATAGGCCTCCTCTCTCCGTTTCTGGAGAGAAGGGTTGGAGCTAAGACCTACCACGCTGCTCCAATGCGGATTGGTAGGTTACACATATCTCCAGAATTCTCTAGAAATATGCAGGTTTCCTCACGATGTTTTCCTTCACCGAAAAGCGTGTGATTAATCGCAATTATCAATTAGACACATGAGTTTTAATAGAAAAACTCATTGGTGCCCGGGTTTGACCTCGTATTCCTTGCGAAAGAGTCGCACGGTCTCACCGCTTGGCTATCACAGCTTTATTATATTGTTTATATTAGCTTATTATACTGTGGAGGACTATGTAAATGATAGATAGATAGATTTATGTTGTATACTACTACGTTATATTGTAATTTTTTATTTCTGCACAATAACAAAAACAAAAGAGCGACCGCTGAATGTCTTGCTGGTTCTTCTCGGTAAGAGGACCAGTCGGAGCTTCATCGAACAATATAGCTTAAACCGTACGAATAAGACTATGTGGTTTTATAGAGACCTAAATGCAGAAATTGGTGACCTAAAGGTAAAAGTTTGTCCATAAATTTATGAACCTTTAAATGTAATATAAATTTTCGACAAATACTTATGTTTCATACAATATTCACATTATAAATTTTCGTATAAATAAAAAATTTAATGAATAATAAATAGATAATTTTCGTTCATTTAAAAACCATTAGTAGTTCATAAAGATCCTGGTTGATTTTTATTTATGATAAAATTTGACACATCATTTATCAATGGCAATTTCAGATAATTCTATATTAAAATAACTCTGCTTACCACGGCAGCTTATATAGAAGACATTTCGTTACGCACGTAAAAGTATATCATCGTCCACCTGCCCTTATCCCACTCGAAGTGCGGTCGGCACATGTTACCACTTAATTTGGCTACGTATTTTACGACCGGCCACCTGCCTGACGTCAACTTACCTTAGTCGTATTTTACGACCCCTCGGTAAGAAAGAGGGTGGTCTATTTTACTCAACCGGGTACCACACGGTGGGTCAACTTACCTTAGTCGCCTTTTACGACACCTCAGTAAGATATGAGGGTAGTCTATTCTACTCAGCCGGACACTACACGGCGGGTCGTCTTACCTTAGTCGCCTGTTACGACACCTCGGTAAGAAATGAGGGTGGTCTATTCTACTCAGCCGGATACCACACGGCATGCACGTAAAAGTATATATTCAATATATAGAAATATAAAGTATATATATAGCTTATTTTTTTACCGTTATAGTATTTCACGTGTTTCACTATTGAATGCTTAAACGTTATCGGAATTGAAATCTTTTTTATAATAATAACTGTTCTCAAGTTAATAATAAATTTATGTGAAGAAAAAAAGAACGGGATTCCAGGTTTTTAAGCCTAAATGAAAGTCTCAATTAGCACTAAAGTTTAAGTGTAAATCGCAGGTTTAAATGCCTAAAATAAAGTCTCAATCAGCACTAAACTTTAAGAGTTCATTAAGGGTTTTTAACCCTTAAAGTAAGTCTTGATCACCACTTAAGTTTAAGTGTAAATTGCAGATTTCTAACCCGTAAAGAAAGTCTCGATCATCACTAAAGTTTCCATGTAAATTGCAGGTATTTAAGCCTAAAAGAATGTCTTGATCACCACTTAAGTTTACATGTAAATTACAGGTATTTTAAGTCTTAAAGAATGTCTCGATCAGCATTAAACTTTAAGTGTAAATTGCAGATTTTTAAACGTAACAGAAAGTTTCAATTTCTACTAAAGTTTAAGTGTAGACGGTTACTTAAGCCTAAACTAAAAAAAACTAGATCTTCATTAAAATTTAAATGCAAAAAGGTTTTATAAGTTTAAATCAGTAAAGTTTTAGTGTAAATCGCAAGTTTTTTAAACTAAAAGAAAGTCTCGATCAACACTAAAGCTTTAGTATACATCCCGAGTGATTACAAAAATGCATTTTTTCCCTTAAAGCCTCGGAATATGTTATTGCAGTGCAAAAAAAGGTGCTTATATAAAATTCTGCTATTATTAAAACCATATGTAACAAAGCTAAACATATATAAAGCAAGCAGTTGAAAATTATCTAAATAATAAAAAATCTTGGATTTCTAAAACGCGTGAGGCCAAAAATTTTTATAAATTAATAAACGTAAATTTTCCTATTATTTCAAATGGTACATAATTTCTATTTATAACAATGTTTGCCGTTTTATGATTTGTTATATGTTCACATTCGAAATTAAGTAAATAAATAAATAAATATATGGGACACTTACACACACGATCGTCCCCAAAGTAACTTAATACTTATGTTATGGGTGACGGACAACTGGAAATATAGACATATAGAGTTTTAAATACATAGTAGCGGCCTGTTACAGTACCACTGCTGGGAATAGGCCTCTTCTTTCCGTTTCTGGAGAGAAGGGTTGGAGCCAAGACCTACCACGCTGCTCGAATGCGGATTGGTAGGTTACATATATCCCTAGAATTCTCTAGAGATATGCAGGTTTCCTCACCATGTTTTCTTTCACCGAAAAGCGTGTGATAAATTGCAATTATCAATTAGACATATAGAAAATGTAAGCCCTCGGCAGGAATCGATCCCGAGACCCGCGGAGATGAAGACAGAGCCAACGGGCCAGTCAATTCAAGAAATTATAATGTATACTACACACGAATAACACAACGCAAACAACGTGGAATAATATAAGTATTGACGTTATAGCCAAGTCAGTTAACGATCACCTTTAACTGCATAGGTTAAATCGACCCTTTTGCAACAACTACACAATTTTGATAGTAATCGTTCGATAAACATCGAGCATGATAATCTAACCTCAACACAACATACGTTGATTTTAATCAAAATTGTTATTTAACAGAATTTAACGTAAAATGGATCTCCCGAAAACCCATAAGTTTGGGACTCAAAAACAAATACCACGTAAGTTCTCTTTTCAAAACAAAAAATGAATACAACAACACGACTATCCAAATATTTTGAATTTCTCCGAATTCGGTCGAGCCTTTTCTAATGAAAACCATTTTAGTTTGCGTAAAATCATATCTTACGTCTTTTTTATTCCCTAAAAACCAGCGATATATTGATGCCCGTAAGCAGGGCATAACAGAAGTATTTTTATTTAAAAGCACTGTTCATTGAAATTTAGAATATCGAGAGTGGTATTCATAGTGGTATTCAAGTGAATAGAAACCGGTTTTACTCACGTCTTATTATATCTGGCTAGCCAACTCAGTTTCAAGCTCCTACGGGGCCTTTATTGGTGAGCTCTATGCAGTTCCAAACGAGATAACGTCGCACAAAGGTCTTTTAGAGGTTATTTATTTAGAGCTTACATAAAGAGCTCACGAATAAGGGATTGAAACTATTAGTTACATCTTATTCTACCATCCGATAGAATAAGATATGAGTATAGCCGGTTTCTATACACTAATCATTTGGATTTAATGCAATTTCTCAGTACGCTTGTTGAAATATATTTTATAACATATCTAAAGTAAAACCAATGTTTCATGTATGATAACTTTGACCTTCATCACTTGATATGCCTTCTGCACCTAATCTAGTAGAGTCTACTAACTTAGAAGAAACATCTGTTGTTATGTGTAAGTGACTTATATTTATACTAGTTGTGCTTGTGGCTTTGCCCGCGTCGAAAATAATGTATTTAATTCAAATTGTTAACATAAAAATAGTTATTGTGAGTAAACTATAAGAGATAGAGCAATGCTGTCGCCGACTTGTTTGTAGTAATTTTGTAGATCTACAATTCTTTTGTAAATTACTTTAGTAACTGGCCCGTTTGCGCAGTGGGTAGTGACCCTGTCTTCAGCTCCGCGGGTCGCGGATTCAATTCCCACCGAGGGCCAACATTTTCTATAAACAATTAGTTGGTTCTTCGAGCGTGGGTGCATATTTGTATTTAAGTATGTATTTAAAATTATATATGTAGTATATCTACCAGTTGTCTGTCACCTATAACACAAGTTTTAAGTTATTTAGTTTGGGGACGGACGACCGTTAGTGTATTAAATGTCCCATATATTATATATATTGTTTTATATTATATCTCTGTTGCTTTGAGCGGCGCACGCGACTTAAACTCTTATCAGGCGAGTTTTTGCAATTACGCGACCTCTTCAACAAAATTTACAAAAACAGTAGTGCACTATTAACTTAAACCTGAAGAATTACACTAACCTTTAGTAAAAACCTTACAAAAATCCGTTCAGTAGGTTTTGAGAAAATCGATTATATACATACAGACAGCTTTTGGGGACTTTGTTTTATAATACGAGTAAGTATAAAAATGAAATAAAACAGAACGGAAGAAAGATTATATATTATTATTTAAATTTTATTTATTCTATAAGCTAATCATAATTTTTATTCAAGATCCAATAAAAGTTCAAAAAAATGGCTACTTTTTACCCAATCAAGACAAGAGTGACATAACGTTTAACGCTATTATGAAACCCATAGTCATTTCAGGGCAGTTGTTTGCTTTGATGCCTGTAATGGGTATTAGCAACTTAGATACATCGAAAATCAGGTGAGAGTTGTATTATTCGTATATTTGATTAAGCAAATTGTATCATTATTTACACTTTGAGATAAGAATATGCGTTTTCAAATGCTTTTTAATGCTATGATTTTTGTACATATGAATATAAATAATTATAAAAGGATTGGCGATGTATATAATAAACAAAGTAGGAACCCACATAAGCTTGCAGTTCCTGTTTTGCGCCTTGCAAAAGTTCGTAATTCGTTTGTGGGTTTGGGTACAAGATTCTATAATAAAATTCCATAATCTAATCTAACTTTACCGTTACAGCAATTTAAAAATACTATTAAAAAAAGACTAATTCAGAAAACCTATATACTATTGAAGATTACCTAGACGATAAGAATGCGTGGATATAGCTTCTCTTCAACCCTGTACAAGACATTAATAACTACATGTAACTAGTGATAAGAATTATTGTTTGAAAAGAGCAACCGCCGAGTTTCTTGCTGGTTCTTCTCGGTAGGAACAGCTTTCCTAACCAGCAGTAGATGTTTACGATTCAAAAGCACTTGTTTACAAGTTTACTTGAATAAAGAATATTTTTAATTTGAATTTGAACTTGTTGAACGGATCTACTTGAGTTACCTCAGTTAGTACGTGACGTTTCGCACGGGTTCGTCAGTCTGTGCGACAGAGACAATGCTCTATGAAGCAGAATCGTACCGATTTTCTCTCTCTCTCAGCCTCGATGTACATTATTTATTGCCACGTACTATACGGTTAATGACGTTATACTTTTTAAATACATGTACAAAAAACTAACACGGCTCGTCACTGTCAGTTCAAACAATTAAAGTAATTCGACCCAATGACGTACCTTGAAAGACTACAAGCTTCAGCCATACACGTTGTTTAAACACATATTTTTGCCGACGTGCTAAAACGTTGTGTCAGTTAGTGACGTGACATCACTTTTACTGTGTGATAGCTACTAATAAATTAACTTATTTTGTAAAGTAATTATAGAACTATTTTTCTATTCTGCGTCCAAATACAAAGTCAAAATATTCTTTATTCAAGTAAACTTGTATACAAGTGCTTTGAATCGTCAATGTAGTGTATGTGGGTTGACATGTGTATCTTACCTTGTATATTTATATACAAGATACATACATGAATATCCTCACACTCACTCACACTAACACTTATGTACAAAGAAACATTACACTGTCTCAAGCGCACTCACGTTTTAGTACACGAGAGCCCTTTGGTGAGAGTGGACGTGTAGTGACATGTTGTTACTTGTAGTGCGTGTTTAAGCCTGTGCTGTATTCATACAAAATTAGTATATTAATACATCAAAGTGAACACTACAGTCAACATCTACTGCTAGTTCGGAAAGCTGTTTCTACCGAGAAGAGCCAGCAAGAAACTCGGCGGTTGCTCTTTTCGAAGAATAATTCTTATTACTAGTTACATATAGATATTGTTTTGTACAAGGTCGAAGAGCAGCTATATCTGTGCATTCTTATCATCTAAGTATTAAACAATAGTATAGACTTTTTGTATTAGCCTTTTTTAAAGAGTATTTTTAAACTGCTGTGATGGTGAAGTTAAAGTTAAATTTGTTAAGAAATCGATGTAATAAATATTATACCCTAAATATAGAAAGCAAAATCCGTTCTCCTACTTTGTAGGAAGGCAGAATTAGTTCGCTATATAAGTGTAATTTATTATATAGATTTAAAACCTTCTGTACTATGGAATTACGCAAAGTAATGGCTATTTATGTAAATTATTCATCTGATTTTCGATAGTATGGATTATATGTATTAATGAGGGAGTTAGTTGATATTATAATTCGAATATACCCTGAAATTATCTTATCTTCTACTTACAGGTTTACATATTTTTCTGGACGCTGCGCCTACACCATCTTGACAGTTATTTGTCAATTGATATTTTTAAATGTATTTTTTCTGATCAAACTATTTAAGGATTCAGATACCAAACTTATATTAAGTAAGTTTCACGGCTAATTGGTAATTTTTAATATTCATTCAGCGTTTATGTGTGTTTTCTTAAATTGTGTTCTTGTTGAAGTAACTTTAGAACCTCCTCCTCCTACGCTTATCCCACTCTAAGTAAAAAGTAGCGGCCTGTTACAATTCCACTGCTAGGAATAGGCCTCCTCTCTGCGTTTCTGGAGAGAAGGGTTGGAGCTAAGACCTACCACGCTGCTCCAATGCGGATTGGTAGGTTACACATATCTCCAGAATTCTCTAGAGATATGCAGGTTTCCTCTCGATATTTTCCTTCACCGAAAAGCGTGTGATTTATTGTAACTATCAATTAGACACATGAGTTTTAATAGAAAAACTCATTGGTACCTGCCCGGGTTTGAACTCGTGTTCCCCTCGAAAGAGTCGCACAGTCTCACCACTGAGCTATTACACTCTAAGTAGGGTCGGGTATATGACAACAAACATGCTGTCACATGATTTGGCTACATATTTTACGGCCGGCAGTCTGCCTGACGTCAACTTACCTTAGTCGTATTTTACTACCCCTAAATAAGACAGAGATAGTTTATTTTACTCAACCGGATACCGGAACCGGTCAACTTATCTTACTCGCCTTTTACGACATCTCGGTAAGAAGTAAGGGTGGTCTATTCTACTCAGCCAGATACTATCCGGCATTTGAAGTAACTTTAGAACATAAAAAAAATAAGTGACGGATTTGAATACAGAACTCTAATCTAGATATCGTTTAGATATATTGACTGGCTCGTTGGCGCAGTGCGTAGTGACTGCAGTCGGCTCCGCGGGTCGAGGGTTCGATTCCCGCCGAAGGCCAACATATTCTATAAACAATTCGTTTGTTCTGCAAGCCGACTGTATATTTGTATTTAGGTATGTATTTAAAATTATATAAGTAGTATATCTACCAGTTGTCCGTTACCAATAACACAAGTATTAAGTTACTTACTTTGGGGGCGGACGATCGTGTGTGTCAAGTGTCCTAAATATTTATTATTGACTTCAATAATTTGATTTTCTTAATAAAAAATATTTTAGCTGAACTTGTTTTCTATACGTCAAACACTGCGAGTACGATTGTATTTCTGCGCGTTGCGACTCAATGGCCGAAACTATGCCAGTACATAACAAAAACTGAGATAGCAGATCCTTTATATGATTCTACTGTAAAAATGAAATGCAATTTATCGTGCATATTAATTTTCGTTTTGGCGTTTGGTAAGTTTTATTACATTTAAATGTGTAACGGAGACGATTATTTAGTCCAGAAATCAGATTCACATTAAAAAAGTTCACGACGCTTGAGAAATAAGTTTGCCTATAAGTCCGCCTTTGTGCATGTGCTATTTTTTTTCTTTCTTTCTGTTTTATAACATTACTAGCTGTGCCAACAACGGCTTTGCCCACGTGGAATTCAGTGATTTACGAAACTTATCCCGATTTTTCAAAATTTGTGCGTTAACCGTGAAAGATAGAGACATGCTGTCACGGACTTTTTTTTGTATTTTTATAAATCTATAATTCTCTAGTACATTACTTTAGCGTATATCTGCTGGTTTATGCAGACGCAGGCGACTAAAGCTCCTAGTAAACAAGTTTTTTAACTACTGCACGATCTCTTTAACACAAGTTACATAATACCGATATGTACTATTTACATAAACCATCCGGAAGTATTGCACTATCTTTTGGTGAAAACCGTACAAAAATCCGTTCAGTGGATTTTGAGAAAATCGATTACACACAGGCAGACAACTTTTTGGGAGTTTGTTTTATAATAAGTATTGATAGATAAGAATTTCACATTTGCGATGTAAAGGTAAATATTTTTCAGGGGAATTCATGCTATCCCATACAGCTAGATATATAGTAGCAGCAGACTGTGACCCGGAGAAACCTTATCAGAAGTACATCACCCAAAATTACCCTTGGGTAGACGTGGTATTTGCCTACAATCACACTGCTGGAGTATTAATGCAGGTATGTATTAACGACATTTATGGCTGACCATTGTGGAGTTTACTTGTGCTGTATGAGTTTACGCTTTGGACAGTGTATAGATATCAGTGTATGTATGATATCTTTGAGTCTTTATAAATATAAATACTCGTATATGGGACACTTACACACACGGTCGTCCTTTCCCAAATTAAGTAACTTAATACTTATGGGTGACACTTAGTTATGGGTGACAGACAACATATATAATTTTAAATACATACTTAAAGGTGCACCCAGGCCCCAATAACAAACAAATTGATTATAGAAAATGTTGGCCTTCGGCGGGAATCGAACCCGTGACTGCGCCAACGGTCCAGTGGGTCCAGTCTTTATACAAATATACAAAGCATTAATTACTCATCTCAACCCACATACTATTTTGAAATTGTATATAGACGGAAAAGAAGATCATCTACTTGATAAGGATCATGTCACATTGTTATTTATATCATTTTAATTCTTTTATATTGTCAAAAGAAGCCGCAACAAGTTATTCGTTTAACATACATACAAATTCAAATTCAAAATATTGTTTATTATAGTAAACTTGTGAACTGTTAAATAGTCAACTCTACTGCTCGTTCGGAAAGCTTTTCCTACCGAGAAGAGCTTGCAAGAAATTCGTTCGTTGCTCTTGTCAAATATAATTCTTATAACTACTTACATTTAATCATTACTATCTTGTACATGGTAGAGGAATAGCTATATAAACGCATTCTTATCATCTATATAATCCTCAATAGGCTTTCTGTATCAGCCTCCCTTTAACAACGTTTTTAAATTACAACTGCAATTTCTATATTTGACTGACCCGTTGGCGCTGTGGGTAGTGACCCTGCCTTCAGCCCCGCGGGCCGTGGGTTTGACTCCGCCGACCGCCAACATTTTCTATAAACAAATTGTTGGTTCTTCGAGCCTGGGTGTGTATTTGTATTTAAGTATGCATTTCAACTTATATATGTAGTATATCTACCAGTTGTCCGTCACCCATAAACCCATAACCCGTGTGTGTCAATGTCCCATATATTTATTTATAAATTTTATATGATATTTCAGTTATGATATGTTATTCTCTTAATTTAAATAAAGCTTTTTATAAAAGTTACTTTCATAATAAAACTTTTTTTCAGTTACTCAACATTCAGTGCACGTTCACGTGGAATTTCACTGATTTATTTGTAATCTGCGTCAGTTTCTACTTGACTTCACGTTTAGAACAACTGAATAGAAAAATAATTGCAGCCAAAGGACAAGTAAGATTAAAAACTAAAACTCAAACTCAAAATATTCTTTATTCAAGTAGACTGTTTACAGTACTTTTGAATCGTCAAATGTTTTCAAGAAGTTACCACTGATTCGGAAGTTTGCTCCTACCGAGAAGAACCAGCAATAAACTCGGCGGCCATTCTTTTTTTTTAATATATATTTTTTTACAATTTGATTGATGGTTACAAATTAATCGTTGCAGTTTGGTGCGTAGCTGACTGCAGTTAAGATATCATATATATCACTATCACTCAAATAATCTTCAATTGTATAGTAAGCTTTATGTAGCAGCATCGTTTTAAGATAATTTCTAAACTTGTGTAAAGGCAAGTCTAGATAATGTTGAGGAATTTTATTATAAAAACGTGTACCGAGACCGAAAAATAACAAAATAACAATAACATATATCGCACGCTTAGAATTACAGTGACCAGATTCGAAATGAGGTTTAATTGAGTTAGATACATTGTAAACCTTATTTCGATGCCATCTATGACATAACGCGCGAACTATTAAAAAATCTTGTGTTCTCTTTTTTTTATACAGAAAAAAACCCAAAAGTAATAATAAAATTGTTTTGCTATAATCCACGATGCAGTAAATAGAAAATATATATAGTGCTAAATGTAATTATTATTTTTATTATTTATTTCTTTATTGTATAAACAAAAGGCGGACTTATCCCTAAAAGGAGGGATCTCTACCAGCCAACCTATGAGTAACAGAAAGAAAATAAAATGGATGATGGTAAAAAAAGGAAGGAAGAAGAGTTGAAGAAAGTTGAAAAATTAATGAATAAAATAATAGATAATAGTGATTATTTGAAATGATGAAAATGTAATTTAATATTGATAATAAGCTACTAAATAATAGTAATAGAATAAAATAGAATAATATAGAATAAATTTAATTTAAATGACTTGAGACAAATATTTTTTAGTCTGTGACTTAAATGCTGATAGGGAAGGAGATTTGCGGATTGATAAATAAATGTATAGTGGACTATCCGTTTTTTCATATCCGTTACATGCAGGATTCGTAAAAACACATGCACAAACATGTAAGAGATATGACTAAGAGATTTCACTGGAAAAGTAAGGGAAAACTTCTTAAGACAGCTTTAGGATATTAAATGGTTACTTTTAAACGCAAGCAATCCACATTATTACAATTTGGATTGTCATTACGCGTGGTAAATCTAAGTTCTAACTTTCTTTCAGAAGCAAGGTCTTTTTCCAAGAATGGGATATCGACATCTGTTGCTTTTGTTTCAGTGTGTCCCAGCAACGTTTTGAAAAGTGGTCCATGAAGATTATAATAGGTTGACGACTCTGGTTAAACGTGTCAATGAAGTCGTCGGTGCAATCATATTCATGTCATTTGCGAATGATATATTTTTCGTTTGTTTGCAACTCTTACATACTCTTACGTAAGTTTTGAATACATCGATTACGGAGTATTGTATATGAAGTAAGTAAATAATAATTTCACCCGTTTTTTTAGGGACGGTATCAAAGTCACGCCATCATGTAGCAAACCGGATAAAAGGTGATGATTTTCAAAATTGAGTTTCTTTTGCTGTATAAAATTTAAGTTATCGATAACAATTAAAACAAGCTTTTTCCGGTTTCAATAAAGATTTTTAAATTTAACTTCTATCGTACATTTCCCATCTGGGGTAATAAAACTATCTCTTATACATTAAAGTTTTGTACTTTGATTGAAAATGTTCGCAGTTTTGACAGTTTTTTACTAATAATTATATAATTTGTATTAAAATTATGTATTTTCAATTAAAATGACGAATTACTCACTATTTCCATTATTTTCTAAAACTGACACATATGTATCCATATAGTTTTTTTTTCATTTATGAATAAATAAAACAACTAGACTTCTTGTAGGAATAAATCTCTAAATCCAAATTCATGAATTTACTTTGTGCGAGTTAATAATTTATGTACTTCGGAGTCGATATGAATATATTAGTTATTAAATTCCAGAATACTTCACGGCTACGAACATGCAGTGTACTACACGTATTCCTTAGTGTTCCTTATTTTAAGAGCAACCGCCGTGTCCCTAATAGCAAGCCGTGTTAATACAGCTAGCAGGGAACCAGTATCTGCTTTATATGAAGTTTCATCTAAATTTTATTGCATTGAGGTAGGCTTTAAAATTTAATTTAATGAAATAAAATTAAGAAAAAAACAAAATTAAAAAAAATGCTTTAATTACTACTAATGGTTTTCTATATCTTTCTTACGGTGGATATATAAAGTTACAGAATGGAAAAACTTGTGACAACGATGAAGGAAATTCCAAACTAGATCAACTTTAAGATGTAAGAAATGAAAATAAATTATATTTTAATTTTGCAGACACAAAGATTGATTGAGCAGATACACGGCGATACAGTAGCGTTGACTGGTTTAGATTTCTTCAAAATTACACGGAGAATTTTATTAGCAGTAAGTTGATTTTTATAGTTGGTGTAGTGTTCCAGCCTGATAAAGAACGCAATAAAGAAAAACTTAATGTGATTTTTGATAATGGTATTCATGGTCTATTTCTACATATTTCCCATAGCTAGTGACATCGGTTGTTCCATAGAATTCGAAATTTTATTCTGGTTTGGTGCTTTTGATTGCAACTCGGGTCACAGATTTAAACTTTTTTTCAATAGAGAGAAAGTTTTGCATAAACATTCGATCACACTTGATGTTAAGTGATCATTGAGTATGGACTAAGACTTGACAATGACTATGAGAATTCGTACGTGATCAGGTGATAATGGTACCATAATATGACTACTTAGGGATGTCGCGTTATTTAAAATACGCATGCCTTATTATCGTATCCTTGTTTCAAAACCGTATCTTAATATCGGGTACTGAATTAATTGGAGAAGGATGAATTTAGCAACTGATCCAAAGCTTTAATACCCATAATGTTATTGTTTTCATTTCTTTTCAGATAGCTGGTACAATAGTGACCTATGAGTTGGTGTTGATGCAATTTGCTGGCACCAACCCTACAGTTGCAACACCTCTGAAAAATTCCTCAGAACTTATATAATACTCGAAAAGTCCTAGCCGATGAAATTTATTTTTAAGAAACATGTTACAGTCATAAGAATTATTGTTAAAGTTACAATTGTGAATATACTGATTAATGAAATACTTTTTTTTTCTCTTAATTTATATTTGACTACCGAAATTGTAGTAAATTCTATAATATCATCAATTTCGATGGTTCGACAAGACAAAGTTGTGATTATCATATTCTTTCTCTTTTGATTTAAATTCTAATTTTGGCAATATTTCTAATCCTATTATTCTAAGCTATTGCTTGTTCTTCTATACAAATTTTTATTTTGATTGTATATTTAATCAATTAAGAGGGATAACACACCAAAATGCAACTCATATAGTTACTGGACTTTTGTGCCAATAAATCAATTATAATTTTCGTAATCGTGCAACCGATAAATAAAATCTGTATTTTTAACTGATGAAACATAAAAGTATATTTCTAAAAGTATATCTAGTTAATAGAAAGGTCAATTAACGATCAGCTTTAATAACAAAATTATTGAATTTCAAATCGATTTACTGCAAGGTCAACGACAGAGTTTTCATAGTAATCGTTTGACTGAAATCACAGACATCGAGCATGATAGTCAAAGATAAACATCACAAATGTTGACTTTAACACGAATAGTAATGTAATGATATATGTAAAGGTAACGAGTTGGTTAAATGGATTTAACGAATATCCACATGATTGGGACTCAAAAACAAATTCTTTGTAAGTTTCTTTTCATTATAAATTAGATTTGGAATGGAATTTCGTCGTTATATTAGACATCCGGAGAGTTGTGTTTCACTTAGTTTTCCGTAGTTGTTTTTTCTTTTTTTTTCTGGGATGTCCACTGATATACTTGTACATAGGTCTATTTACTTCTTCCACTCTACTACTACCACATGGGCACAGCAGATTCCTTTGACCTCTATGAATATCTTCAGTCTACCTAGTCTAGTCTACTAGTCTGCTACTATGACGTGGACTTTTAGTTTTGGTAAAAGATATACATTGGAAGTACTTTATATATATATATTTTTAATATTCAGCCAGTATTTCTGAGACCTTTCCTACAGGAAGCTGATTACAGTTGATATTGAGATTAATATAACGTTAATTTACAAATTTGTGGCCAACATGGACTAAGCTTGCATTAGGTACCTTCGACTAGTACGAGTAAAAGCCAAGATTTATGTGCCATGAATCTAACAGGACCCACAATATCAAAATTTATAGCAGTTCATAGCGAACCTAATCAAACTTGTGCCTCATTGAAGTCTCATGACAGATATTAGACATTAGATAAAATAGCTTCTCAAATTTACCTCTGGGTTTACATTTAGAATGCTAATGTGCATCGTTTGTAAAATGTGGCTGTTGATACCTAAATATTAGAGCATATACTCCTCACACTCTACAGCTTATAAGATCGTGTATTCAATCAAACCTAACAAAAATCTTAAACGAACGTCATTGAACATTGTGTTGGTTAGTATAGATAGGAATGCACTGATAAATTCATTTTAATAATTCAATTCCAATTCATAAATAGGTATTACTTGAGATCAAGTCCTAGCTTCCGTAATGGTCTTATAGTTTCAACTCGTTAACTCATTCGGGGGTTCTGAACAGGGTATCTGTATAGTAGTTCTGGAGAATAATTGTAAAATACATACATGTAAAATCTATCATGTGTGGTGAAGGAATATATCATGTCAAACCTTGTATATGCCTCAAAAATTTCTGAGATCTGTGTGGCCTATATTGGAGCTGTCAGAAGATTTAGTTAGTCAAGAATATTCTTCTTTCTTTGCAATAAGAGAAGTATTTTTCCTAGCAAAGGGCTAATAAGAGCTTGCTACTTTTCTTTTATGCTTTTATTGTTTAAGTCTGATGTAATTTAATATTGAAATTTTGGCATCGGCCACGATTGTGTTGTAAGGGAAGAAAGTATAATATTGAAGTTGCAAAATACACTCGTTGTTATTTATCACTATAACATTTAATGTAGCTTATATCAAGTAAAAGTATTGTTATGTTTTTCTAGATCCAATAGAAATACAAAAAAATGGCTTCTTCTTACCGAATCAAAATGTAAGGCGAATTACAACGTTTCACGCTGTTATGAAACCTATAATCATTTTAGGGCAGTTATTTTCCTTGAACCCCGTAATAGGTATCTGCAATTTGAATACATCAAAACTAAGGTGAGTACCAAAAGAATAGTCCCTTCTACATAAACGATAATGAAAGAATGTTTATATTATTAATACTTACTTTAAATCGTGGTTGGCGCAGCTGGTAGTAACCCTAACTAGGACGCCTGGATTATAGGTCCCCGAGGCGATCAGTGTATCTGGTGCTCCCGATGCACCGGTTAGCGGAGGAAGACCTCTCTTTTTAGGGGTCCCTACCCAGGGGAGGTGTTCTCTGGGATCAGAGATGCTGTCAGCGGGGATGTGGGCAATGTGCACAATGATACCCTGTCCTTGCCATCGGCAGCGTGGTGCAGCATACAGGTCGTTTTAGTTGGTGCGAGTCCGACATAACCACCGCCTGTCCCCGTCGGGCGGCAGTACCCCTAAGGGGTTAATTCTGTATAATAAAAAAAAAGCTGGTAGTAATCTTGCCTTAAGCTCGAGTCTGAGTATATAAATGTCATCATCATTTTCAACTGATAGACGTCCACTGTTGGAAATAGTTCTCTGTATGGGATCTCACACAACCTGATCTTTTTCTGCTTGGATCCAGCGGCTCCCTATGACCCTTTTGAGGTAATCAGTCCGCCTCGTAGGGGGCCTGCCGACGCTGCCTTTTCCGGTATGGCATCGCCATTCCAACACTATAAGACCCTATCGCCCATCGGTTCTAGATACTTTGTGCCCCACCTATCTCCACGATACACTGAGCTTCATCGGTTGCCCCCATCGCTGAGCGACTTTGAACCTATTCTTGGGGCCTATATTAAGCAACCACCCTTCAGATCCGTAAGTCATTACTGGCAACACGCACTGTTCAAAGAAGAAGAAGTATAAATGTATTTTAGTAATAGTAAATTATATAAAATCGTCAATACAACTGGTAAATACTTGAATTTAATAGAAATTCAAGTATTTACCAGTTGTGAGATGTCATCAATATTTTTTCTTACTTATAGGTTCACATATTTTTCCGGACGCTGCGCTTACACTGTCTTAACATTTGTTTGTCAAGTGATATTTTTAAATATATTTTTTGTGATCAAATTAATCAAGGACTCGGACACCAAGCTTATTATAAGTAAGGTTCTTAAGGATTGAGTATAATTTTCACTATTTTGTTTGTTGTTACTTAAGTAATTCATATGTTTTAGGTCAAGGGATATTAAAGGTTGGCGAAAAAATGAAGTATTTATAACATAAAGTACTTATGCCCTGTGGTATCCAGTAGAATCCGATTAGAATAGACCACCCTCATTCTTACTGAGGTGTCTTCAAAGGCTACTAAGGTAAGTGACTCACCGTGTGGTATCCGATTAAGTAGAATAGACCACCCTCTTTCTTTTTTGAGGGGTCGTAAAATAAGACTAAGGTAACTTGACGTCAGGCATATATATGACATGTTTGTAACATGTTGTGCCGACCCCACTTAGAGTGGGATAAGGGCAGGAGGATGATGATGATGACTATAATACTACAGTATTTTTATTACGACACGCACTAAAAACTGCTTATTTACTAACTATTGTACGGTGAAACTTCTTATAAAAGGGCTAATTTTATAAACTAAAACAGTTTAATAAATACGTAGTATGTTTTACTCTATAATAGTCTCTATTTTTTAGCTTCTCTGGTATTCTATACGTCTAATACAGTAACTACAGTTCTGTTTTTGCAAATCGCTACAAAATGGCCGAAACTAGCTCAGTATATAGCAAAAACTGAGGTAGCGGATCCTCTTTACGATACTACTCTAAAAACAAAATGTAATTTATCGTGCATATTGATTCTCGTTTTGGCTTTAGGTAAGTTTTATAAAAACAAATCATACAACGGAATTGGGGAGTATGATCAGCTATACACCGCAATATCTAATTAATAAAATAGTAACATTAAACTTACTGACCTAATTTCTTTAATAGATATTAGAAAGGTTAAAATAATTGTTTGTTTAATTTCTTTATTGCACAAAATAAAAACACATAAGACACAGAAATATATATAAAAAAAGATAATCGTACAAAGACGGGCTGATCCCAATAAGGGATCTCTTCCAGACAACCTTTGAGCTCTGAAAGGACAAAATAATAATATACCTAATAGGTGGGGAATGCCACGAAAGCACAATAAAATAAAAATTATAATAAATATAGTACTTAAGACATACACCCGATAAATCAAAATTTTCATTGATAACTATCTTGTTCATAGTATTTTGCAAACACTAGCCTTAAAAGAGTTAAGTGAGGGTGATTTTCTAACAGAAATGGATAGATCATTAAATAAAATTACTGCTTTCAATCTGAAGGATTTTGAAAAGGAACGAGAAGAGCTTTCCGGTACAGATACTTAAGGTTATAACTTAGGTTGTTGGTAGACCTCAATCGATCTCCAATAAATTGATACCTATAGTTGAAACTATCTTTATGGTACGAAGGTGAGAGAGGATTAAAAAGAACGTTATAGAGTAATGAAAGAATGTGGAGATTTGTTGAATGTTCTAGTTTATATTAGACCTGTATGTTTAGCATGTTTATGTTTCTTGGAGCTCCTATATCAAACTCAATATAACTAGCAAGTGCCTTTGAAAGTTAAATTAAGACTAGAGCTAAAGAATTTTTAGCTTTTATAACTTAAATGAAACTAAACTGAATCAAAATTTCACTTTTTGGTCTCTCATAAGACTGCGATTCTTCTATCAGGTACTTAGATGTTGACTTGTTTTACCAAGTTTTATGAACTACCTAGAACTCATGAATATAAAGAGAGCTTAAAAGAAAAATAATATAATAATAATATATTCGTGTTTAAATTTCAAAATTTTCAGGTGAATACATAGTATCAAATATAGCTGGATATGTCACGGCAGTAGACTGTGATCCAGAAAGAGTTTACCAGCAATACATTACCCAAAAATTTCCATGGGTAGATGTAGTTTTTGCCTACAACAAAACTGTTGGAGTGCTAATGCAGGTATAATTAGTAATCTGTACATGTTTTCACTCATTTTTCACGAGCCAAAGTTCAGCCCAAAAACTATATACCAATCGGTCTCTCCGGTCCGCGTAACTTTTCTATACTTCCTTAAGGACCGACATCGATCTATAATCCAAAAGAAAAATTCAAAAGTATTTATCTCATTTCCATAAATCATTAGAAGACATACAGATTAAAACGTTCTTGAAAGCATTAAAATTAATTGTGTCAGAACATCTCGCTGTTCTATAATAAAGGTAACTGTTACATTTACAGCGTAAAGTAATATAAAATAATATCTTACATTATTTTTAAATTTCAGAGTAAGTGTGTTGGTGTGTGTTGTGTTGTGCGCGCGTGTGTGTGCATGTAGATAAGAGAGATATATAAGATGTATATTGTAAACAACCGTATCTTCATAAATTAGTTAATTTTTATTCATTAATGCTTTGAGTTATTGGGCTGTACTGTTTACTATATTTAAGTTAGTACAGATGGCTCTTCAAAGTGCCTCTAAGTTAGTACGAATGGCTCTTTTTAGTGCTTTTAAGTTAGTACGAATGGCTCTTTTTAGTGCTTCAAAGTTAGAACGAATGGCTCTTCTTAGTGCTTCTTTGTACGAATGGCTCTTTTTAGTGCTTTTAAGTAAGTACGAATGGCTCTTCTTAGTGCTTCTAAATAAGTATGAATGAATCTTCTTAGTGCTTCTTAATTAGTAGAGTGGCTCTTCTTAGTGCTTCTAAGTTAGTACGAATGAATCTTCTTAGTGCTTCTTAATAAGTAGAGTGGCTCTTCTTAGTACTTCTAAGTTGGCAGAGTCAATTTTGTCAATCAACAATCGCAACTCGTGAAAGTAAAATTGGAAAGTTTCCGATCCCAACATATATTACATATCCTTTTTATAATTTATAACCCTTGAACGAAATCAACTTTAAATTATAGAATAGACAAATACTTGTTGTGCTGAACCTTCTTAAAGTAGCATAAGTGCCTGATAATGAACCATTGAGAGAAAGAGAATCTGTTATTAACTCAATCATCATCATCCTCCTGCCTTTATCCCACTCTAAGTGCGGCCGGCACAATATGTAACAAACATGTTGTCACATGATTTGGCTACGTATTTTACGACCGGCCGCCTGCCTAACGTCAACTTACCTTAGTCGCCTTTTACGACACCTCGGTAAGAAATAAGGGTGGTCTATTCTACTCAGCCGGATACCGCACGGCGGCTGTTATTAAATCAATATAGTTACATTATTTTGATTTTTTTCAGTTACTCAACATTCAATGCACCTTTACTTGGAACTTTACTGACTTGTTTGTCATTTGCGTCAGCTTCTACCTAACATCGCGTCTGGAACAAATAAATAAAAAAATAAAAGCGAGTAAAGGAAAAGTAAGCAATAACTACTATTAATATTTATGTTTAAAATTATTATTTCAATAATAGCAATATTATTAGTAGTATAGCAAATTATATAATTTAAGTAATAATTTAACTTAAATTCTTGATTGTGTTCTCAGGGTTCGTTGCGAGTAAAAATTTTAAGTAAAATTGATGTTTACAAATTATAATCCGCTTTTGTCTAAAGGAAAACGATGTGAGAATAGTGAAATTTGTGTAGCGATTTCTTTTAAGGCGTGGTAGAAATAAGTCCTAACCTCTTAAGAGACATCTTTGACCAGAAATGGAATAAAGAAATCTGTTACTTTGTTTCAGTGTGTCCCAGCGTCATTTTGGAGAATCATCCGTGAAGATTATAACAGATTAACGAGTTTAGTTAAACGTATGAATGACGTTATTGGGACGATAATATTCATGTCTTTTGCGAATAATATATTTTTCGTTTGCTTGCAACTATTGCACACTCTTTCGTAAGTGATATTATAAAGTGCAAAAACTCATCGACAACCTTTCAGATCTATATTATGTTCCTAACCTTAGCTTTTTCAACTATCCCCATACTAAAATACCTTCCATCTATTGCTTCTTGCAAACTTAAGAGGATGACAAAAAAACAGACCCAAATTAATATTAATATAGATGATTAATGGCTGGTCCGTTGGCGCAGTGGGTAGTGACCCTACCTTCAGCTCTACGGGTCACGGGTTCGATTCCCCTGGGTGTGTATTTGTATTTAAATATGTATTTAAGCCTATATATATGTATATATCTACCAGTTGCCCGTCACCCATAACACAAGTATTAAGTTACTCAATTTGGGGATGGACGGCCGTGTCTGTAAGTGTCCCATATATTTGTTTATTTTATTTATATTTAATAAAGTTTAACATATTGACTGGCCCGTTGGCGCAGTGGGTAGTTACGCTGAATTCAGCTCCGCGGGTCGTGGGTTCGATTCCCGCCGAGGGCCAACATTATCTATAAATAATTTGTTGGTTCTTCAAGCCTGAGTGTATATTTGTATTTAAGTATACATTCAAAACTACATATATGCAGTATATTTACCAGTTGTCTGTCACCCATAGCACAAGTATTAAGTCACTAATCAGGAGTGCCTCAAGGGAGTATTCTGGGTCCCATATTATATTTAATATTTACATCTGATCTACCAACACACGTTGACACTTTGACGGCAACATATGCAGATGATACAGCGTTACTCTCAGTTGATAAGGATCCTTCTCTAGCATCAGCTAAACTACAATCTCATATCCATGAATTGGAATACTGGCTTGATAAATGGCGTATTAAAGCAAATCAGAGCAAATCTGTTTATGTGACATTTACCCTTCGACGGCAAACCTGTCCTGCAATAAAGCTCTATAATGAAGAAATTCCCCAAGCTGACGATGCCAAATATTTGGGAATGCATCTAGATCGAAGGCTTACCTGGAGAAAACATATATGGACCAAACGTAAACAACTGGATACCAAATTCAGGTCAATGTACTGGTTGGTAGGTCGGAAGTCAAACCTGTCATATGAAAGTAAATTAGCTATCTATAAGACGATATCAAGCCAATTTGGACTTACGGTATCCAACTACGTTTACGGGTACGGCTAGCCACAGCAACATTGAGATTCTTGAAAGATTTCAGAGCAAGACATTGAGAGCGATGCTAGATATACCGTACTATATTAGTAATAAATATATTCATCATGACTTGAACCTTAACACAGTTAAACAGGAAATTGCTAGACACAGTAAGGGATACCAAAAAAGGATCGCAAGTCATGTTAATAGACTTGCATCAAAGTTGGAAGGGACTGGAAGTGTTATACACTTTCGATTAAAACGGCATAGTGTTCCTATGCTTCGATTCGACAAGAAGATTCGATGCCAGCATATGAAAGGAACTAAAAACATTCCTCCTGCGCAACAAGGCCTAAATACCCGGATCACTATCATAATGGCTTATTGTGTTCACACAGATCGCCTTGTCACGGAATTCAATTGAAAAAAAAAAAAAAAACTTTGAGCACAGACGACCGTGTGTGTAGTTACACATTAATTCATAGTCGACTAATGTTACCCGCGAATCTTTTCTTGTCAACTTTAGTGTTAAAATATCCTCATTTATGCCATTTTTTGGCCTCTCAGGAAAAATGAGTTTTTTTTATTAATATATATTAGCCCCGTACATGAGCTTTAATTTTACTAAATTACATTAATATTGCTTTAGCAAATTATTAGTAAAAGGGTAAAAGGCAAACAGATCGACGCTCGCATTATAAATCAGTATGGATAAGGCTATGGGAAACGTAGGTATAGCACCGTAGAACCATAGAGAATCAACGAGGCACTTGTCCCATATATTTATTTGTTTATTTTATTTCAGTGGCGGTGTCAAAGCTACACCATCTTGCAGCAAACCAGATACGAGGTAGTATTACGAAGTTGACTTTATAAAAATGTAACATGACTTTCCATTGTAACATTTACAAAGGACGTCTATTGGTTGTAGAGAGAGATATTTAGAGTATTTGGTTTAAGATTCCTTAAAAATTATAATTTTTAGAATAAGAAATTCTGTATAGAATACAAAAAAGGTATTGACACTTACAAACGCTAAAAAGGTGACAAGGTTCTTTTTAAATAACTGTTTTTTTCAGAATTCTTCACGGTTACGAATATGCAGTCTACTACACGTATTCCTTGGTTTTCCTTATCTTAAGAGCAACTGCGGTGTCCCTAATAGCAAGCCGTGTTAATACAGCTAGTACGGAACCAGCGACTGCTTTATACGAAGTTTCATCAAAAGTTTATTGTATTGAGGTAGTCTATAGAATTTAGTTTTATCTAAAAATTAACTGAGCCAAGTTTGATAATTCAATTTAGTTTGTTGCCGTTAATATTGGTGAGATTGATTATATTGATGATGAAAATGAAAACAACAACGCTATCGGGCAAAACGTGCTTACGCTCGCACATAAACTTTTGCACTAGATGCTAGGACATATATTGCTTACTTACATAACATTATGTCCTATGGAATATTATTAAGGGGTAAATGCGCGAATATTAATTAAAAATGTATTATAAAAAAGAGCCATACGTGACGTTCACAATTTAAGTTTGCGTGATTCCCTGCGAGAGAATTTTAAGGAAATAGGAATTTTTTTATTGGCTTCACAGTATAGTTTAAGCAATTTATTTTTTGTGCATAAGAATATACACAATTATAAAAGATTGGCGATGTATATAATAGACAAAGTAGGAACCGACATAAGCTTGCGGTTCCTGCTTTGAGCATTACAAAAGTACGTAAGTCGTTCGTGGGTTAGGGTATAAGATATATATATACCGTGATAGATATACCGTTGAGGTTTAAAACGATAACGACTTAGACGATAAGAATGTGTGGATATAGTTACTCTTCGACCCTGTACAAGACAGTAATTACTAAATGTAACTAGTGATAAGAATTTATACTTTGAAAAGATCAAGCACCAAGTTTCTTGCTGGTTCTTCTCGGTAGGAACAACTTTCCGAACCAGCAGTAGATGTTGACGATTCAAAAGCACTTGTTTACAAGTTTACTTGAATAAAGAATATTTTGAATTTGAATTCTAATAGAATAGTACGCAATTATAGATAATAAAATAAAATATTTTATTACTTTGCAGATACAAAGATTGATTGAGCAGATACACGGTGATACAGTAGCGTTGACTGGTCTGGAATTTTTCAAAGTTAGACGCGGAATCTTATTAGCAGTGAGTATATATAGCTCCCTTTTCTGATATATTTTTGAGCCAGACAATCAAATTATGCATTATTGGATTCAATCTAGATGTCTTTCAAATACGTGAGTGTCAACTTAATGTTTCCCTTTATTTTCAGATAGCTGGTACAATTGTAACCTATGAATTGGTGCTGATGCAATTTACCGGCACCGCCCCAGCAGTAAATCCTCTACGAAATACATCAGAGCTAATGAAGTAAAAGTGAAATTTGGATCACAAGCACACAAGTAGAATAAGCACTAGCTTATATATCTTAAACATTGTTTACAGACAAAGTGTTGTTAAAGATTTTAAAACCTAAAATTGTGCAAACTCGGGATATAATTTCGGCTTACCTTCTAGGTGCCTTTTCCATCAAAACATTAAATATTGCATATGTTATATATTAGGCTGGTATCTGATATGGACAATATCGTGTCTATTAAATCTTTGAGATACTGGACATGGTCATTTTTTCGTGAATGCCAACTTGAAAACACAATTTTTTTCTTTACTAATTTATGTACTCAGCTCTATATTTTGAAGATAAAATTCAATAACAGTTATTGTTTCGCTTTCGGGAACATTTATCTCTTTTTTTGGAAGAAAACGATACCGAGCGTATGTAATACTGTTCCAGAATGCGATTGCAAAATTGATCGCTCATAATATCATGACACCAAAAACAAACTGCCTTTTTTGCTTTGACTTCTATACAGCTACAGTCGTCAGATGCTGTTTCCACTTAAGTATCCCGAATCCCAATTAATAATTTCATTTAAAATTTTCATTCTGATGATTTAGTTTATTTTATTTTATTTTCGTTTATTCTTGATTTAACTGTCAATATCTCGTTGACTATATGTGTTTTTTTTCAGTAAAATGTTATTTATGAAATTATATAACCGCTCTTTGATTGTTTTTTTTTGTGTCCGTGGCTTACAATTTTTTGTATAATAGCTCTGTGACATAAAGCCATTTAACGTTTATGTCTCTTTATTTAATAACTTTACTAACCCATCATAATGTCTATGTTAATAATAAAATGATACAGCAATTTTTGGAGCATATCGTTTTTTTATATTTTACAAGCTTAAAACTAAATGTACAGTTGCTAGAATTCAAATCAAATCAAATAAAAATAATTTTTATTCAGGTAAGCTCTTCGATCATTTTTAAATCGTCCATGATCAATATGATTTATGAAGCTACAACTGGTTCGGAATATTGCTCACACCGAGAAGAACCAGCAAGAAACTCGGCGGTCAATTTTTTAAACATTTTCAATTTTACATGATCAAACCGCAGTCTTGTATGAAGCAACTCATCCGTTGGTGTCGGATGAGTTGCTAACTCTGCTGAGTCGCGACACAGGAATCACAAGCTTATTGTGACATCTTGTATGTCTATGATATACATCAAATTCGTCTTATACATATGGATATTTTTCCGTACGAATAGAATATTACTATATATAATTCGCAATTGTAGATAAACCTCAACCATGAACCGGGTCTTACTAAATCTGTGTCTTCATTTATTTAGATGCTTTAGATATTTTAATTTAGTAATTATAATAACATATACTAATTAGCTTTGATATTGATATTATTTGATATTTATATTCAAGAATATTTGATCAATTAGTTGCCGATGTTCGGGTATAAGTTTCTTGTTAATAAAGAAGTTTAGTCAAAGCAAACAGTCCACTTAACTTCCGAAACTCATCAAAATGGTCTTTCCCTTAATTATGTTAATTTATTTAATTCTCGATCCTGGCGTTTCAATTTCATTGGCATCGTATATACTAGACTGGTATACTGACTTTTTTAAATTTTCCTTAGTTACTGTCTAATTTTCCATGACGTCCAATGTCTCTTTAAATTTAAATTATAATTTATGAAAACACCACTATCAAACTGTTATTATTCGACATGTTCCTGACTTGCCAAAACAGCTTTAATGAAACGTGTCACAATGAGTTTTCTAGTGTAACGTCTTCAAAATTCACACCAAATTAAACGAATGTTCATGGGAAATTGAACATTATTTTTACAAATTTGTCAACCTTAAAGGTTAAATTCCTTTGATGGTTTGATCCTTATGTCGTTTTCTGTACGAGGTGTAGTAAACTATGCTGAAAATAGTTTGCAATGCCGCCACCTTGAGCAACACTCAGGTGTTGGATTTTAATTTAATTGTGCGAAGATAAATGGGTTTGTCTCGACACGACTATATAACTGTGGGTCCTGAGTATCATTAATTTTAGATAAACGTTACTACTTTGAAGATAATTTCATGGTAATGTATAATATATTAAATTCAATCAGACGTCTGTGAATTTTAAGTGGGACTATTTTTCTCTGACATTTGTAATTTATGCACCTACATATATATTAAGTATAATTATTTTTTAACTATTTAACTACATAGATATTGAGTTTGAAAACTTATTTACAAATTCAAAATTCTAAATATTCTTTATTTAAGTAAACTTGTAAACAAGTGCTTTTGAATCGTCAACATCTACCGCTGGTTTGGAAATCTGTTCCTACCAAGAAGAGCCAGCAAGAAACTCAGCGGTTGCTCTTTTTAAAATATAAATCTTATAACTAGTTTCATTTAGTAATTACTGTCTTGTACAGAGTAGAAGTGCAGCTATATCCACACATCTTTATCATCTAAGTAATCTTCAACAGTATAGTAGGCTTTCTGTATCAGCCTCTTTTTAAGTGTTTTTAAACTGCTGTAATGGCATGGCCAAATATGCATTCATTCATCGGATCATATCATTTATAGAAAGTAAGACAAACGTATTACGATTGTTTCTTTTTTAATAAAGCAAGGGTAATAATAGGAAAGAGTTACTCGGGGTCGAAAAAAGGGAATATAGGAGAAAGAAATAATATTTTAGAGAAGAACTTCATTATCACACTAAGATAAGCAGTAAATAATTTCGGGGTAATCGCGTGGTGATTTACTTTTGGATGACAAACAGATATAGAAAGAACGTGAATCGATATCTAATTGACTCCATAATACAAAAGTAATAATAAAATTATTTTGCTTTAATCGCGGTTTATAATTTTATTATTACTTTTGTCTTCTATATGTCTTTTCTCTTCTTCTTTGTTGTTTTTTGACTTGGACGACTTGACGATAATGAAAACTATCATCGTCAATCTTTCCAAATTCATAAATATGGCGGACCTTGAAAATTTAACCTGGACTTTTATTACAAAAACAAAAGCAATTTTCTTTGAACATTTAAAAACCATTAGCATTTACTCATGAAAGGCCTGAGTGGTCTTTATTCACGATAACATTAATACGGGGCGGTGTTAAGCATCATCTATCAACTCGGTACATCATCTGATATTTCAAAAGTTTTTAGGGTTTCGTAGGTGCTCGCTGAAACTGTATTGTTTTGTTTTTTATTTGCTTTCATCATAAATTTCATAATTCTCCTGCCCTTATCCCACTCTAAGCGGGAACGGCACAACATGTTTTAACCATGTTTTTACATGATTCGCCTAGGTATTTTACGGCCAGCGCTTGCCTGACGTCACCTTAGCTTAGTCACCTTTTACGACATCTCGGTGAGAAATGAGAGTGGTCTATTCTACTCAGCCGGATACCACACGGTAGGTCGACTTACCTTAGTCATCATTTACGACACCTCGGTAAGAAAAACCTCACGGCAATCAGGCTTTCATGATAAATATGTTAGAAGCAAAAAGGAAGAAAGGGTGAAAGACGGATAGACATGGAGAGGGGAAAGGAGGTAAAGAGAAAAGTATTCTACATGTTGACGTTATTTAAGGTTTATCCAATAAGTATCCATCAATATTAATAAAAATTATATGAAAGTAATGAAAATATTATATTGCTCCACAATAAAAGAAAATAGGTATATGTAATGCTAAATGTAGAATGTACTCATACCTGATATATGCAGAATTCGTATAAATTCATGTACTATTCAACACTACTAACACAAAAATACAAAAGCACTGCACAAATTCACTACCACAAACTCAACAATCGTTTCGCCTTGTAACCGAAGCATCGTCAAGAGATAGACTCCACGTCCCAGTCGCTTTACGAATTCTCTACATTTAGCCTTCCACACATTTTTTACACAATTACTATAAATATTATATATAATATTTATAGTAATTTTGTATTACGGGCATCTGCAAAGTAACGCTTCATTATATAAATTATTTAAAAATTACATGGTTTAAATAATCATTATGAACATTATGTTTAGCACGAAATGCTTAAAGTTGGTTACTTATATGATTTGATAAGGATTAATACTGCGTCTGTCAAAATAGCTTTCTATCATATTTTGGTGACCTTTATTTTCATAGAAGGTAGACTGGGTGAAGTGAGATATTGTCTGTAAAAGATAAAGCAATCGTGGACTTCTTTATACACTAATAATTACATTATACATTTTTTTGTGATATCTCAAAGAAGTTACGCAGCTTTTTCGAAAAATGTCTGGAAATTACATCACAATAACCAAATTGCAATACAATAACGGATTTAGGATACTGTTGGGCTTGCCGAGGTTTTGCTCAGCTTATAGTATGTTTACTGAAGCGCGAACATACGATTTTCACACCATCTTAAGGAAAGATCGGTTCCTTGCTAGCAAGATTTCGCTCGAGCTCTTACAGTATCCTAAGTACGTAAGTGTGTAAAATGGAGTCGCCTATATATGCACAATTCATGAAGATATTAGTGCGACAGTAGGATAATCTGAATTGTGTTTTCGTTTTTGTTTCTTTGTGTTTATTTGTATTTGTTTGTGTTTATTTTGTGTATATTTACTAACATAAGTCTGTTACTAACATGCCTATGTTGCTTAAAAATAAAAAAAACATTATTTTGATTTTCTTTTATTTCTCTTAATACTAACTTTTTACATTTTTAAATATTTTTAATGATAAAAATATAAAAAATCGTCAACCGCCGGAAGCGGGGCAATACCCAAGCTACCGGTGGCTAGGGCTCCAGAGTGAGGAACTTCCTCACAATACGAGCCGTTTCAAGCAATACTGCCTTCTGCATTCGACTCTTGACCCAACTATTAAGCGAAAGCCTCCGAAGATGTTGGTCGAGGCTTTTCGCAATCAGACCGTTAACCGACACAACACAACTAGGAACAATTATTGTTGAGTCAACATTCCACTTGGCGGCTATCTCATACGAAAGTTCTAAATATTAAAATGATTTATAGAAGCAGGCGTTACTTTGCGGAATTCCATATTACAAGCAATATAACAGAACTAACTACTTTGCTCTGTACAGCAAAAATCGTAATGAGAGCATTACGATTTTTGTCGTGGAGCCAATCCTCCTGATGATGCTTCGGTTTCGGGGCGAAACGATCGTCGAGATTGTGGTGGTTGGTGTGTGTGCTGCTTTTGTGTGCGTTGTTGCTGGTGAATTGCGCCTTGGGGTGCGTGTGGTGGCTTGTCCTGCATGTATAAGGTGCGTAGATTTTGCCTGCTTCATACACATTAGCTTTTCTACTATTGCTTGTTCTAAATATTTAGTCAATTTTTCTTTTTATTATCATTATTATTAATATTATTAAACTTTTTCCATCATTATCAATAAATTTCGTCAATCTTAATCCATGTGTGATTAAGTTTCTGTATTTTCTCGAGTACGCCAACGTAAATATCAAATTGTCCGGTGAAAGAACAGCTTATATTGACGTTGTTAAATTTTAAATTAATCTATTGCAGTGTGAACAACAATGTTTCTGTACTTAATTGCTTTATATTTACGACAAACATCGAATGTGATAGGCAACTGCCTTCACTATTCATTGATTACCTATCTGGTATGGGCCTCGCGTCGCTGTGGCTTAATCTTATTTCGATTTCTCATTAACATATGTACATCCTCTGATTGCTCCCAAACGTTACAGGATCACTCGCTGGGTCGTTCTAAAGATTGCCTGAAAATTTCATTAAAATCGGACCAGCTGTTTTGTAGTCTTTAAAGGACATACAGAAAAACATTCATTTGAATATATTAGGTAATCGAAATGATAATAGGCAATGAAGATACGTAGAACTTACTTATAAGGTGCAATTTCTAAAGTAATGTGATATGGATTTCCCGATTATTCACAAACCTGGGAAACAGAAATCTAGTTGTGAGTTAATTTTATAATTGAACTATGTCATGATTGAGTTGCTAACAGAATCCCTTATTTTTGTCAAAACCAAAAACAATTTAAACTGATTTTAATATTGAAATAAAAATAAATAGAACATGAAACTAATAATATTAAAAAAAAAACAAAGAGATTATTGTTTATGTAAAAAAAAAATTTTGTCCATCGTGTGGTATCCGACTGAGTAAAATAGATCACCCTCATTTCTTACCCAGGTGTCGTAAAAGGCGACTAAGGTAAGTTGATCCACCGTTTGGTATCCGGTTGATTAAAATAGACCAGAGGGGTAGTAAAATACGACGAAGGTAAGTTGACGTTAGGCAGGCGGTCAGTCGTAAAATACGTAGCCGAAACATGTTTGTAATGTCGTGTCGACCCCATTTGAGTGAAATAAGGGCAGGAAAATGATGATAAAGGTTATAAAACAGAAATGTTAATAAATTAATTTCATAGATGCATTAATATTCTATTGCGGTGCCGTGTGGCATTTATGTGGTATTTGGCTGCATAGAATAGATAACCCTCCGTTCTTACTGAGGTGTCGTAAAAGGCGACTAAGGTAAGTTGACGTCAGGTAGGCGGCCGGTCGTAAAATACGTAGCCAAATCATGTGACAACATGTTTGTAAAATATTGGGCCGACCCCACTTAGAGTGGGATAAGGCCAGGAGTATAATGATGTATAAAAAAAAATTAGGAGAACGTCAACCGAGAATACCATAGTATTATATAACTTTTATAATACTATACTATTCACTCATTTATAGATTTCAAAAAAATCTGAAATAGAAAAGACACTTGAGTTTTCAAAGGTATTTATTTTATTATTTTAGTTCCATTAAAAATACAAAAAATCGGCTACATCTCACAAAAGCTCAAATCTGGTCGCACAACATTCCATGGCGCCATGAAGCTTACCGTCATTATTGGACAAGTATTTGCTTTGAATCCTGTCATAGGAGTCAGTGGGATAGATTCAACTAACCTGAGGTATGAGCTATGATGTATTATTCATCATAACAAACTTAATATAGTAAAAGGCGTCCTTTATTAGGTAGAAGGATGTTTTCAGGCACTATGTTGCTTTACTGTTCAAATTCAAATTCAATATATTCCTTATTCAAGTAAACTTCTAAACAAGTGCCTTTGAATCGTCAACTTTACTGCTGGTGCGGAAAGCTGTTCCTACCCAGAATATTACTGCTGATACAGAAAGCCTACTATACTGTTGTGGATTACTTATATGATAAGAATGTGTGGATATAGCTACTCTACCCTGTAGAAGACAGTAACGACTACATGTAACTAGTTATAAGAATTATATTTTAAAAAGAGCAACCGCCGAGTTTCTTGCTGGCTCTTCTCGGTAGGAACAGCTTTCCGTATTACCAGCAGTAGATTTTGACGATTCAAAAGGACTTGTTTACAAGTTTACTTGAATAAATAATATTTTTAATTTGAATTTGTATTGGTATTTAGTCCAAATAAGATTACTGAATTTTATTATAATATAAAAACGTATATAAAGCCCACAATCGAACTTAACTATCTGGAAGTACATTAAACATAAGTTTCTATAGAAAACTCATCTCAGCTCGGGGCTTGAATCTGCAAACTCTGGATGAGAATGACGGCCTCACGAGACTCAACATAGCTATAGATATTAGATATTGTTACGTAGATATTGTTCTTGGCTATGGATAAAAAACCCGAGTGACTCGTTAAAAACACTTCATTCAACTTTTTACTACAAACTGACTACTTACAGTCTCTATACATATCTCTATATATCAGTCCAATAAGAATGCTGAGGTTACTTTTATTTCACTTTTATTTTCACTTGTTTATTCGCTCTTGATCGCTATTTGCAAACTAAATCTCGAGGCGCACGATACGTCTTCTTATATATCGATCGAACCGATTTCGAGAACATGCGCGAGACCTTGAAAAGATAGTAAACAAGTGTTTTGTAAACATGTTTTCGGTAAACACGCCGAATGTTCCAGAGAATTGGCATTAAGCGAATTTGACCTCTATGTTCGTAAACTGCCCTCGTCCAATTTGAACTTTATGACCTATGTATTACGAACTCTTTTCGCATGTTCGTAACACTGCCACTGTCCAATTCGAATACTATGACATACGCATTACGAACTCTTTTCGCATGTACACAACAATATTAAGCACATTTACGAAGTTGCAAATTCTATTTTATATCAATAGAAATAGATCTTTTACTAAATTTTATTCTTTTAATTTCAGATTTACATATTACTCTGGACGCTGTGCTTACACCTTCTTGACTATGACGAGCCAAGTGATATTTTTGAACTTATTCTTTCTCATAAGATATTTTAAAGACTATGACACTTCAGTCACATCAAACAGTAAGGATTTTTTATGACGAATAACCCACATACACATAGCTTGGGGTTTGATTTGCGGTTGACTTGAAATTACTTTCGCTTCTAATCTTTCTTCCCTATTAATAATTCTTTACGTATTATAAAGAGATCGCCCTTCATCTGTCTGTGTGTTCAATTTGTTAAGGTTTTATGTATATTAATTTATATCAATAATGATTGATTTATATCCAACCACTTGAATTACCGCTATATTTATATATAGCGGTAATTCAAGTGGTTGGAGACTTTCATCAAACAGACTTTGAGATTTGAGAAAACAATGTATGGTAAAATATTTATCTTATTTTATACACTAGCTGTGCCAGAGGCTTCACCCGCGGGGAAATCAGCGTGTCACAATTTTGTTCTAGAATTTAAAATTTTTAACATAAAAATAGTTATTGTTAGTTAAAATAAGAGATAGAGACATGCTATCGCGGACTTTTTGTTGTATTTTATACATCTACAATTCTCTTCTACATTACTTTAGCGTATCTCTGCTGGTTTACGCAGCGCACGTGACTAAAGCTCCCAGCAAACAAGTTTATTAAAAACTGCGCGATCTCTTCAACCCCATATACATAACACCGATATGTACTATTTACCTAAACGATCCGGAAGTATTGTACTATCTTTTGGTGAAAACCGTACAAAAATCCGTTCAGTAGATTTTGAGAACAACGATTACATACAGACAGGTAGCTTTTTGGGACTTTGTTTTATAATAAGTATAGATGTCTACAGAAAATTCTGCAGTAGCATATATCTATCTTTGACAGGTTAGAAGGTCTAAGTACGTTAATATGTAAACATAAGTTTTAATTTCAGCTGCGCTAGTATTTTATGTATCCAATACAACAACCACAGTCCTATTTCTACGTATCGCTACAAAATGGCCGAAACTTTGTCAGTACATAGCGAAAATCGAAGCCTCGGATCCGTTATACGATCGCAGCTTAGTGACGAAATGCAATTTGTCGTGCATACTGATTCTTCTCCTAGCAAGTGGTAAGTTTGCCAATTTTATTTTCAACTCAATGATGAAAACTTTACTGACTGTACTCATACTTATGAAATCGGTGTTCTCTATTTGTTAAGTTTTTTTTGCTTTATCAGAACATCCGCATATATAATCTTTATTTATATTTGATACATCACCAGAAGTTGTGAGATTGGAAAGCCTTTCGTGTTTCATATTATTTATTTATTTATTTTTATTTATTTATCTATTTAAGGAAAACAAACAGTATAATAAATCTAAAAAATTAAGTTTACAAATAATACAAAAACCAGCAAAGTTTCCACAAATTACTTAACACAAGTAAGAGTAGACAAGTTAGCCTTACAAGCATATTACAAAATTTAAAGAAGAATGACAATAAAAAAAAATGTTTATATATATACAAATATTACATAATGTATCACTTGAGATATCCCTATTTAGTTTTAACAGTTTTGCCACGATATCTTGTTACCACCTTTTTTGCCTCAAAGACAAAATTTGATCTCTTCTTTTGATACTACTCTACATCGGGTAGCTGATAGTCATGGTTGGATCACTCGGAATTCGCAAAATTTTATTTTATTTTAAATACTTTAGGAGCAGCTTGACACCATCCATTTTTACCATCATGGTAAAAAGTGATCGGAATGCAAAGGGTTAATTAATATAATAATAGATAGGAAACAGATTTTTTCTGATAATGAATCTTAATAAATATTTATAACGCTAAATAAGTATAAAGTTAAAAGTACATAGTTTCCTGTATATAACTTTTTAGTCGAGCATGGCCTATCAGAACTTGCTGGGTTCGTTTTGGCAGCAGATTGTGATCCAGAAAGAATTTATCAAAAATTCATCAAACATAGTTTCCCTTGGGTGGACACTGTGTTTACTTACAGTACAACTCTTGGAGCACTAATGCAGGTAGATAGCAAAATGGTAGAATTTAACTTGTAGGTACCTAAATATTCGCTTCAATAGATATTTGGTGGATTGTTTGTTAGAAAACGCAGGTCTTCTTAAAGGGAAATGATTTGGGACATTCAGTGTTTTCTTTTGTATTCTGGTGTACGAGTGGGAGTTCATTAAAATTAATGATATATTGATTCCAAATTTAGAGTTGTGGTATAGTTATAAAAATTTAAAACTGTATTAATGAAGACATCAAACTGTTTATTTTTGTGATTTTTTATTAAACTCTCTCCTTGTTTTGATAAAATCAAAAATAAAAATGTATAAGGACACAATTACTAGCTTGAAAATATCATAAAGGTTTTTGTCAGGAGTTATTGGTGTATGTTTAAGTTAGGATAGCTCACTTACCAAAAGTACATCCTAGCAAACCAAACGAGTATAATTGTCTGTTATTCCTAATTAATTCCGTTAATATTTACGGCCCAAAATTTCAAATGATTGCAGATTCTCAACATACAATGCACTTTCAATTGGAATTACGCAGATATATTTGTTATTTGCATTAGCTTGTATCTTACTTCGAGGCTCGAACAGGTAAATAGGAGAGTAACAGATTTAAAAGGAAAGGTAAGACTTATTTTCAGTAAGATGCAATGTTTTAGTAGAAATTGTTTGTTAAAAGGTTATCTACTATTTTTTTTAGCATGTATCATCATTCTTCTGGAAAAGCGTACGCGAGGATTACAATAGGGCTACAAGCCTCGTCAGGAGAGTTGATGATGTAATTGGACCAGTTATATTCATCTCTTTTGCAAATAATTTGTTTTTTATCTGCTTACAACTTTTGCATACACTAGCGTAAGTATGGGTTGTTATTCATCTTACTTACTCTTAACTCAAGAAGTTCTATGCTAATCTTATATATCTATAGTTTCGACAGGTTGGTGACATCCAAATTAATATTATGATTGACTATTATTGATGAATGATTAATTGACACTAGGTTTATCACTCCGTATATATTTTGGTATTGGTTTGTTTCCTTCATTAATATCAATAGATGCTGCTGTGTTTTTTGGTCAAGGGAATAGTAGCTGAATGAAATAAAAAATTGAAATATCGAACTTTCCGAGATGAGGATTCATTAAACTACGCAAAGTAGAGTTTTTTTTAGGAAAGCGGCTAATCGCTAAGATCAAGAAGAATTTTAATAGAATGCTATATGATTATACATTGAAAGATTTCCATCGCCACTACTATTGTCGAAATCATTAGATTCCCTTCACGGAATTGTGTTTTATCATCGGTTTGTGTGCTCGACTAGTTTGAATATTATTTACTTTTGCGGTGTTTTATGTAACGGAAATATTTTTTAGAACTGTGTTTATTAAGTCAATGAATACTAAAATAAATACAAATCCTAAGATTTGTATTTATTTGGAATTGTAATGTTTAAAATTATCATATCTTAATATAGTAATTTTAAACATTCCCAATCGAGGCTGTACAGTGAAATCCCGACAGGCTGATGAAATTTAAATGAATGACTAATGATGGCCTAAATATTCGTAATTCTGACCCAAACAGATTGACCGCCTAGCGTTTGATTAATTATTGCAGGTTCCGAACGTACGCCAGTCTGTTTCTATGAGCACACTCAAAATGTTAATTTCAAATTTTATTAAACTTGCATTGCTAACGTGCTTTTTACTTAAAAATTGCGATTTCTTTCATCTTATTCCGGGCGATTTAAATGGGTGGCATGTATCTTAACTAATTGCAGACACGTCTGAAATAAAAACTAAGCAATATTGATTTTGAAAACATATTTCTATTGACTGGTCCGTTGGCACAGTGGATAGTGACCATGCCTTCAGCTCCGCGAGTCGCGGATTCGAACATTTTCTATAAACAATATGTTGTTTCTTTGAGCTTGGATGTATATTTGTATTTAACTATGTATTTAAAATTATATTTGTAGTTTATTTACCAGTTGACCATCACCCATAACACAAATAATAAATTACTTACTTTGGGGATGGACGACCGTGTGTGTAAGTGTCCCATATATTTGTTTATTCATTATTATATCTATGAAATTATTGAGTTTGCTTAACGCCATTGTGCTTTTGGATTTTATTTTAGACCAGCTACGCAATTGATTATATTGTGACTGTTGATTTGTAAACAATTATATTTTAATGAAATATTTATTTTTGAAAAGAGTGACCGTCAAATTTCTTGCTATTTCTTCGTGGTAAGAGCACCTTTCCTAACTATTCGTAGCTTCATTATAATTTGACGATTCAACAGTGCTTGTAAAAACCGACTTGAATAAAGAATTACTTGAATTGAATTTGAATTGAATTTTCAGGAATATATCTTATGATATCGCTGGATGGATACTTAAGATTTTACTCTAAATGTTTCCTGCAATCTTGTTAGTTATAATGATAAATCATTTTTTGTAAGTAAGAAGTACCAATAGTAATATCACTTAACATTCTGATATATTTCAGAGATGGAATCAAAGCTACGCCCTCTTGCAGCACACCAGACAGAAGGTATAAGTTTTGATCAGTAGTTATTTACTAAAATATATTTATATTAACCACTTTAAAATAAGTCTCGCTTAAAAATCAAATAGGTTTTTAAGACCAGTTAGAATTAGGATTAATTAGGAGAGGATTTATATTAGGATTACCAACTTAACTGCATCATCCTCCTATCCTAATTCCACTCTCAAGTGGCATTGGCACAACATATTACAAGCATGTTGTCACATGGTTTGGCTACGTATCTTACGACAGGCCACCTGCATAACGACAACTTACCTTAGTCGTATTTTACGACGCCTCGATAAGAAATGAGGGTGTTCTATTCTACTCAGCCGCATTCCACACGGTGGGTTGACTTACCTTAGTCGCCTTTACCCTGGATTACCAACTTACCTGCAAATTATTTAAAGTGGTACTAACCATAATGAATTTTTGCACTTTACTTCTGAATTTAAAACATGAGCGACCTTCAAGGTATTCATTGATAACCAAGAATAGGATTCAGGATATGGTTGTTTCGATTGAATTGACAAATAGCGTTGAAACATGTTTATTTACTTTAACATAGCTTCGTTTAGAGTGTGATCTTGACCCAGTCCTTGACTGAAGGATCACAGAGTGGAACATCAAATTCAAATGCAAATTTAAAATATTCATTATTCAAGTAAAGCTTTCGAATCCTCAACTCTACAGTTGGTTCGGAAAGCTGTTTATAACGAGAAGAGCAAGCAATAAACTCGGCGATTATTCTTTTCAACGTATTATTATTATTATTACTAGATAATTTTAGTCATTATTGTCTTGTGCAGGATCGAAGTCTAGCTCTGTCCTCACATTCTTATTGTCGAGATAATCCTCAGTGGTATAGTAGGCTTTCTGTATTACCATTTCAAAATTGCTGTAATGGCATTTTAAAAGTTATTACTTAATTGTTATTTAAAATTGATTATTACTGAAGAAAAACATTGGATGTTATACTGCTTACTCTTGACTTGCTAATTCCATTGGAGCAGCATGGTGGATTCTTGAATTATTGAACTAGGAGGATACTATAGGGGTATAAGTGAAACCACCGTATGTACCTTGATCTTGGGTGTCACCGTTCTAGGATGTGGAACCGAACTCAATAATTTTTTTTCGAACACTAACTAGTGCTGTTAGCCCTAACGGCTTTTACAGCTTCACCGAGAAAGTGGGCGAGCGCAGAAGCATCGTAGGGTTAAAAGGCTGGGAGAATTTCAATATGTACACTGTAGTCTTTGAACGAGGCTCGCAACATCCTGGGAGCGTCGCCTTGAGGGTGCCTCCTATGAGGACGGACCTTGGTTTAAAGCGACGCGTTGTAAAGAACTGTATCGGACTTGAACTCAACACATTTTTATTATTTGCCTTATATATTCACGATGGCACCTCGATAGCGCGAGACAAAACGGAACAGCGCTTTTTGTTTTATGAACGAATAAAAGTTTTACATTATAGAACAATGGGTTAAAGCTCCCTTTTTCCAAAACAAGCCTTAACTTAGCAGTAATACTGGACGGAACTTTATAGTATCTGGCATTAAATATTGCACATCGGTGTTTCGTAGAACGAAACAGGCCGCCCAGTTCGGTTTGGTAGAGCGCTATCACTGTCACTCAGTAAGTATGTGATGTTTCACACGGGTTCGTCAGTCTGTGCGACAGAGACAATGCTCTACGAAGCAGAATCTAGCCGATTTTCTGACTCTAAGCCTCGATGTCCATTATTTATTGTCAGGTACTATAAATGCTTTTGCTTTAACTTGCAGATTATTCAATGGATATGAACATGCCGCGTATTACACTTTCTCTCTAATATTCTTAATTATGAGATCGACAGTCGTTTCCCTCATAGCGTCCCGTATACATACAGTTAGCCGGGAACAAGTATATTCTTTATACGAAGTGCCATCTACAGTTTATTCTATTGAGGTGAGCTAAAATATGTCATAGTTATAAATAGTTAGTAAAAGTAAGGCATGTTACAATCCCTTCTCTCTTCGTTTCTGGAGAGAATGGTCAGAGCTAAGACCTACCACGCTGCTCCAACCCGGATTGGACGCTCTGGCTGGAGAAAAATTCTAGAGTTGGCCGACGCATTAAAGTGTTCCCAGTGCGTCGGTTGTAGTGCAGGTGTCTATCCAGGCTCAACAAAATTTAGCAGGAGTCACTGCTGACGAGGGTGTAGAAGTGATGCGTTCAGTATTCCTGTGCCGTCGTCATCAAGCAGTAAGGTTTTAGGTTTAGGTAGGAGTCCGGCATAACTGCTTTCACCCCCGCAGAAAGCAGCACCCATGAAAGGTTTCCTCATGTAAAAAAAGGTTACACACATTCTCAGAATTCTCAAAAGATATACAGGTTTTCTCACGATGGAATGATCAATTAGACACATAAGTTTTAACAGAAAAACTCATTAGCGCCTGCCCGGGGTTTGAACTCGTGAACCCCTCGAAAGTGTCGCACGGTCTCACCGCTGGGCTATCACAGTACTTTTTTAAAATACTTTAAATAATTTTAAGAAAAAATATACATTTACGCACACTTGTGACATCAGTCTAATTACTTGTTATATATTATTTTTATTAATGCTATTAATTTACTAGTTGACCCGGCAAGTGTTGTTTTGCTATATAATTTATTTCTAAGGTATTTCTAGTGTACATTTAATTTAAAAAAACTCTAGCGGGGAAGAAAATCACTCAGGAGTATGAAAATTGACCTACTAATTATACGTATAAAATTTCATAAAAATCGGTCAAGTTGTTTCGGAGGAGTCTGGTAACGAACATTATTTAAGTCTATATTAATTCTATATTTATTGACTAAATATTAATTGAATAAGACAGTATTGTAATTTTTTTTATATGACAGGTACAAAGGTTCATAGAGCAAATCCATGGCGATACAGTAGCATTAACAGGTCTGCAATTCTTCAAAGTGAAGCGTGGAATAGTTTTAGCAGTAAGTAACCTTCTCCTATTATTATACAATGTGTCCGGTCATGACCTAGCGATATTTTAAAGCAAGAAAATATACCTAATTTCATCGACAAAAACACCCATATATGAGGGTCTACTCCACCTCCTGTCGGAGTGGCCGCTATTTCAATTTTTTTTTTCTGGATATCTCTGCCAAAACATGCATATTTTCAGGCCAGAAAGGTCCTACAGGTGTAAAAAATGCTATTTAAAAGGTAAAAATAGCATCTATGAAAAAAAAATAAAGATCGTGGAAAATTTTTGCTGCAAAATATCTTTAAAACATTTACAAGGCTAATTTAAGTTAAAAAAATTAAGTGTTTTTTTTTATTTTTCTTAACCTACTTAAAAAACTAGCAAATTGATACTTTTTTTTTAAATACTCTCCTAATACCTTATGATATTACTTGCAAACTGACATTAAAATTATTGTTCTTAGTTGCATAACTCCAGAGTTAGCGATGTTTGAATATGACGATTTTGCGTGGGTCATTTATGTAGAGCTCCATATAAACGCTATTACTATTAAAGTAAAAATGCAATATTAACTTAAGAAATTTAAGAAATTATTTTAAGAAACTTTTAATAACATTAGATATTATTGTTAATTTAAAAATTGTTCAAAATGTCCTCCTCTATTCTGAAGACAGACCTTACAGCTATTTGTTGAGTGACCATATTAAGGCTGTGACAAATCTTGTGTCATCTGCAATCGTCAGTAGTTTGTCGAGCAGTTCTTGTCTGCTATATGAGACTGTGGCATAAACCTTCTGCTTCATCCATCTCCATAAAAAAAATTTCCAAAGGTGTTAAATCCGGAGAGCAAGGAGGCCAAGCTGCGGTTCCACCACAATAATTTTCATTAGAAAATCTCTCACAACACGTGCGTAGTGTCGGTCACAGTCTCAGAGTTGTTAAAAAACTTGCTTACTGGGAGCTTAGGTCGCGTGCGCTGCGTAAATACCAGCAGAGATACGCTAAAGTAATGTTCTAGAGAATTGTAGATCTATAAAAGCACTACAATAAAGTACGTTATAGCATGCCTCTATCTCTTATGCTTAACTCACAATAACTACTTTCATGTTTAAAATTTGAATTATATAAAACAATTGTGACACGCTGATTTCCACGCGGGCGTAGCCGCTGGCACAACTAGTATACTATATAACAAAATTTCTTTTTTTTCCTTTTTCTTTAGATAGCAGGCACAATAGTTACATATGAATTGGTGCTGATGCAGTTCGCTGGCGTCACTCCGACTTCTGCCACTCCACTACACGTTGATTAATCGAAGATCACAAATTACATCATTCATCAAATTAAAGTAACTAACTTGTCGTTTTTTTATGTTTTCATTATTCTCTTGTGTTTATTTCTAGGTTTATAATTCTAACATTGTAACTAAGAATGATGTTGATCTTCTATAATTGGTACTACATAAATAATTTAAATCTATATGGTATACATGTTGGATGATTTATAGTGTAATGCTGTTGACGGTTCTAATTAATAAATAAATAAACAATATTGGTGCATTTTCTATTAACTACCTTCGATTATAAATGAGCATAAAGGACAATGAGCATAGAGTTGTTAAGGAATTAAATAAGTTGCAACAACGAAACGGATGCGTATCCCAATGTTATAAATGCCAAATACTCCAGACGGTGATAGCCCAGCGGTGAGACCGTGCAATTCTTTCGAGGAGAACACGAGTTCAAACCCCGACAGGCACCAAGGAGTCTTTCTATTAAAACTAATTGAATGTGTCTCATTGATAATTGCAATTTATCACACGCTTTCGGTGAAGGAAAACATCGTGAGCAAACCTGCATATCTCTAGAGAACTCTGGAGATATGTGTAACCTACCAATCCGCATTGAGGCAGCGTGGTAGGTCCTAGCTCCAACCCTTCTCTCCAGAAACGGAGAGAGGAGGCCTATTCCCAGTAGTGGGATTGTAACAGGCCGCTACAATAAATATAGAATTAATATAGACTTAAACAATGTTCGTTACCAGACTCCTCCGAAACAACTTGACCGATTTTTATGAAATTTTATACGTATAATTAGTAGGTCAATTTTCATACTCCTGAGTGATTTTCTTCACCGCTAGAGTTTTTTTTAATTTAATGTACACTAGAAATACCTTAGAAATAAATTATATAGCAAAACAACGCTTGCCGGGTCAACTAGTAAATTAATAGCATTAATAAAAATAATATATAACAAGTAATTAGACTGATGTCACAAGTGTGCGTAAATGTATATTTTTTCTTAAAATTATTTAAAGTATTTAAAAAAAGTACTGTGATTACTTTACTTTTAAAGTACTTTACTTTAAAAAAATTCTTACTTTACTTTACTTTACTTTTTTTTTACTCCAGAGATACACAGGTTTTCTAATGATTTTTTTCTACGCCGAGAAAGGTGTGTAAAATTGTAAATATCAATTAGCCACATAAGCTTTAACAGAAAAACTCATGCCATTTTATACGGGGTTATCAAAATACTCGTAATTAAGGGTCGCTTGCAGTAACAATTTTAAAGTCGATGTAATGAAGAAATAATAAATCGGAATTACGGCAAGTTGAGTTTACGTATTGCACGAGATTATTTTTTGAGTTTAATCAATATAAAGGAATCACAAAGAATCAGCTGAGCGATTCAACACGGAAACGGTGCCACCAATTTTGGGACTATTCCACTAGGACATAATTTGTATAGTACTAGCATGTAAGTAATTTATGATAACTTAACATGTTCAACTTAAGATAACTTAACAGCTATAACATTTTAACTTGTACATTTTTGTTGTAAATAAAAAATAATACTAAGGAAACTTCGATTTGAAACTAGGGTCGATTTAAATCGTCAACTCTCGATTTTAGTGGATGACATCTTTATTCAAAAGTAATAATAAAATTATTTTGCTATAATCCGCGAAACATGTATCGCGGATTATAGCAAAATAATTTTATTATTACTTTTGTATTATGGATCTCCGCAAAGTAACGCCTAATTCTATAAAAGACATCTTTATTGTCGTGTACGTGGATTCTTCTGTCCACTAATTTTCGTTTCATTACACGTTATATTTGTTTCTTTTATAATCTTGCGTGCAACTGAATGCATAGAAAGAACGAAGAGCATGTGAAATAGTTTAATAGAGGTTAGTAAAAAACATCGTGAGGAAACCTACATACATATCTTTAGATAATTCTAGGGATATGTGTAACCTACCAATCCGCATTGGAGCAGCGTGGTAGGTCTTAGCTCCAATCCTTCCCTCCTTTAACGGAGAGAGGAGGCCTCAGCCCAGCAGTGGGCATAGTAACAGGCCGTTACTTTAGTAAAATTGTATTGTCAACATGAACCAAATTATCTGTTAACTTGGATTTAGTTAAATATAGTTTAAAGCAATTTAACTGCAAGCCACCCTAAGTCCTCAATTTATGTATAATGTTTAAGGAATAGGGAATGTCGTAAAATAATGAACCTTGTGAGAAAATTTGGAAATTTTTGTATCACAGTAAAGTCTCAATATCGTATCATTAAATAAAGACTATAAAGTTGAAATCCCAACAAGCATTAGTCAAAATTACGATTAGTTAATTAGTAAAGTTTTCATGCAAACGATCTCACCGTGTTTTGATAGGTTTAATCTCGAACGTGACCTAATTTATGTTGGGATCAATTAACTTTAAATGGACTCGAGATCAAACCGAATTGAACAAATGACTAAAAGTCGTATGTAGTTTCTAATGTATCCGACTATAAGCATCTTAATATAACGAATAAATAGACAGTTATGTCACCAAAGAATTCTAGGATACTTTTTACATTGCTCGCCGTCAATCAGATAACAAGACTAGTTCAAAGTAGTGTGCAAGATCAAAAATGACCCCTGGCAGATGTCCCTTTGGTGTGATCACGTGATCGCACGCGTCTCTCTGTAACATCCGCCCTTAAATAAAGCCCAACACCGAAAGAAATTGGGGCAAATTATGTGAACTATGAAGGACTTTCATCTAAGACACGACCTTCAGTAATGAAAATTGTTACAGAAGAGAGAATAAGCAATAAAGCCTATGTAGATCACAGTTCTATAATGAATGATACTATTTCTACCGTAGTGTATATAGGCATAATAACCCTAAGATTCTCTTAAGAGTAACGGCATGTTACTATCCCATAGTTGGGTATAGTTCACTTATTTATGAAGAGAAGGGTTGGTGCGATAAACCACCATGCTGAGCCAATGTGGATTAGTAGGTAACATATATCCCTAGAATCCTCTGGAGATACGCAGGTTTCTTCATGATGTCTTCCTTAACCACAACATCTGTGATAAATTCCAATTATCAATAAGACATATAAGAGGCACTATAACAAAACTACCTTGCTATAATCCGCACGGGTTAAGCGAATGCATGCAAAGCTGATGTGTATGAAGCAGGCAAAATTTACGACAAAATCGCAATGTAATTGCGTTTTGGCATTGCGATTTTGTCGTGGAGCCTGTCCTCCTGATGATGCTTCGGTTTCGGAGCGAAACGATCGTCGAAATTGTTGTGGTGGTGGGTGTGTGTGCTGCTTATGTGCTTTGTTGCTGGTGGAGGAGCCTTGGGGTGCGTGTGGTGGCTTGTCCTGCATGTGTAAGGTTCGTAAATTTTGCCTGCTTCATACACATTAGCTTTGTATGTATTCGATTAACCCGTGCGGATTATAGCGAGGTAGTTTTGTTATAGTCCCTGTAATATGGAATTCCGCAAAGTAACGCCTGCTTCTATAAATCAAGACATATAAGCTTTTAACTGAAAAAGGCATTGGTCCCTGCCCGACATTTCAACTTGACAGATCCTCTCAAAGCCATTAGGAATAACTTCAATAACACCGTATTATCATACTGTACTTGTTTTCGAGACTAAAGAATATTTTGAATTTGAATTTGAAAAATACATCAGACGAAGCATAAATTCATGTTATTATAATAAATTTTAATTTATAATACGTAACAATATCGTATATGCAATTCCATGAAATTGCTCAAAATTAACTTCGCTTATGAAATTCACCGTGTTAATAGCTAGGGATGTCATGTAGCGAATAATATATTTGAGAACATTATTTATGATGTCATGACGTAGACAGATTTTGACCGTGAGTGAGCGTAGTCCTTAATACTGAAATAAAAATAACTTATAAGCCTTCAAATATATCAATACGAAAAATAAAACCCATCTGATCTGTCAGAAGATTTTTAACAAATGACTTTGATAAAGACTGTTTCATAATATTTTAATAAATTTATAGTTTAACTAAGTATTTTCCAACGTTGGACTTACGCCTCACATAGGGGAATTTCTTAGTAAGAGGGTGGCAATTCTATAATGGTCCTCTAGTTTAACGTTTATTAACGAACTTTAATGATAGATTTTAGGAAAGAAATTTATTCAACTTTTCACGCTTTTTTTCTTTCTCAAACTTAGTACTTACAGTTTCTATGTATTCCGTTGTCCAATAAGAAAGCCAATAAAGAAAGCACTATTATTTCATTTTTATTTTCGCTTTGTTATTCGCTCTAGATCGCTATTCGCAATACTGAACGCCAAGGCGCACGATACGTCTGCTTATATATCAAGCGAACCGATGACGACAATGTTCGCGAACGTTCGCGAGTCCTTGGGGAGATCGTAAACAACCTTTTGTAAACACCTGAATGTTCCAGAGAATGAGCGTAAAGCGAATTTGAACGCTATGACACAGAGTTTACGGACTCTTGCAACTTCACCACGACCAACTTCATGCAACTTCTTGCAACTTTGCAAGAAGTTGCATGGTCGTACAATGCCCCGTCTAATTTGAATTCTATGACATGGGCATTGCGAACTTTTTTCGCATGTTCGTAACAATATTATTGGTAAATATAATTTAAATTCATAATCTTTGATATTTGCATACCAATACTGCTTTACTATACATTGTCTCGATTCAAAGGTTAGCTGGCAGAGAACTCTGTCAGAGGGATAAGTTACTTTGTTCACTTTTTTTATTAATAATGTTTTATAACGTTTTTTATGGTACATAAAAAAATTCTAAATAGATTTAAAAAATAAATAAATTTTATTGAATGTGTGATGTGACATCCCTACTTTTCCCAGTTACGGTGTAATGATTGAATATGATTATGAGATGAGATGACCGTCGCCGAGTTAGCGCTTAACTAATAACCCAACCAACCAAATTGCTCTGACATTTGCATTATTATTATGCGCGTTTGCAATTTGCGCGAGATATATTAGGATATGTTAGCGTTTAAACTACACAGCTCGTCCAAAAATGACAATCTATTTAACAATTTTCTGTGATAATGTATTTAAATATACGTTTACGTACGTACGGTTAATCGTATATTATCTATGATAAGAATAAACTTAGAATTATTATATTAAGTAAGTAGAGTTATTATAGAGTAAGTTAGTCATAGGAAGGCCTTTAAGTGATAGTGTCACAATAAATAATGAGAGGGAGGATGAAACTCGTATACTTCATATTTGTATAATCACACATAAAGAAACGCTGGGTCACACGCTGGGCTATCACGAGCTGTGATAGCCCAGCGGTGTGACCGTGCGACTCTTTCGAGGGGAACACGAGTTCAAACCCGGGCAGACACCAATAAGTTTTTCTATTAAAACTCATGTGTCTAATTTATAATTGCAATTTATCACACGCTTTTCGGTGAAGGAAAACATCGTGAGGAAACCTGCATATCTCTAGAGAATTCTCGAGATATGTGTAACCTACCAATCCGCATTGGAGCAGCGTGGTAGGTCTTAGCTCCAACCCTACTCTCCTGAAACGGAGAGAAGAGGCCTATACCCAGCAGTGGGATTGTAACAGGCCGCTACTTTACTTTACTTTACTTTTTACATAAAGAAAAGAGACAGATAGATACACCCTCATTTGCTTTCTCTGTTTTCTATTAGGGTTTCTCCCCTATTACTACCTACACTATCCCTAGTCTATGGTTATCACAGCTATATTCTGTAACCAAACAACCCTTGTCCTATTCTTATTTCATAATTCCATATTGAATTGGATTGCGCGCATTAAAAAAAAACATGTATTTTTTTATCTATAATTAATTAATTATTAATTATTAATTGTAATATAAATTATTAATTTATTTAATATATAATTCATTAAATATTATTTAAATATTGTTATAAAGTTCGGAGCAAAAATATAGTATATTGAACGCCATCTTTTGTAACATCATTAAACTACTTTGCTATCTAGTTTCCAACAATTCATAGCATACGTTATAAAACGTTACTAGTGTTTTTTATAAGATGTCGTTAATTTTTCAACTAATTTCCAGAAGTAAAAATATCCAATTAAAAATTGTTAGGAAGTAAGGTAAATAACAACACCAAAATTAGTCTGATTACCTCAATTTATAATAACAGTGACGTATCTGTTAAACAACGTAGACGTCAGTAAATAACAAGTCCTTGCACCAGATATTATTTCAACCACTTAACACTTAATCGAAATTACTCGTAATTAGTAGACTTCAGTCGTTTCTTTTTAAAGAAAACAAAAAATCAAGAAAGACTATTCGTGAGCAAAAACATCCAATAGGAACTTTCTATATTCTTCGGTTTTCACAGAGTAAACTATTCTAACATTAGCATTCTCCTTTTTAACAAAATCGTTAGTGTTTTTACCTCTATCATCACCTGTAAAAAAGTAATAATTTAAATTTATATATAAGTTATAGAATTAGGCGTTACTTTACGGAGATTTATACCGAATTTTATTAATATTTCTCCAGAAAATCAGATATGAAACCGTAACAGACAGACAGACTTATTATGGCGAGATCAGTGGTTTACAAAGTTCTCTGGCATTATAGTTCAGTCAATTCTATTAAAATCGCAAAATGCTATTAAATAAAACCTTCCTAAAGAATTGCACTATATTTAAGTAAAAATCGTCTAAGAATCCGTTCATTAGACTTTGAGAAAATCGTTCACATACAGACAGCTTTGTGGTCTATGTGTAATTAGTTGTATAATAAGTATCTATACTTATTATAAAACAAAGTCCAAAGCTGTCTGTCTGTATGTAATCGATTTCTCAAAATCTACTGAACGGATCTTTGTACGGGTTTCACCAAAATATTGTGCAATACTTCCCGATGGTTTAGGTAAATAGTACATATCAGTGTAAATTGTGTTGAAGAGATCGCGCAATTGTTAAAAAACTTGCTTGCCGGAAGCTTGCGTGCGCTGCGTAAACCAGCAGTCATACGATAAAGTAATATACTAGAGAATTGTAGATCCATAAAACTACTGCAAAAAAGTTCCGGATAGCATGTGTCTATCTCTTATGGTTAACTCACAATAACTACTTTTATATTTAAAATTTTAATTCTAGAAAAAAATTGTGACACGCAGAATTCCACGCGGGCGAAGCCGCTGGCACAGCTAGTGGATAAATAAAAGTATGTATTGAAGGGCATCTTCATATAGCAATACTAACCGTCTAATATGATGTCATTCTTAGAATACCTATACTCTTCTACTAAGTCTGCTTTTAGGGTAATTGCTACAACAGCTGGGTCCAGAGCCTGCCAGCGATCCGTTCTTTTGAGTGACACTTGCTCATACAAATTTTGTGCTTTAATTATACCGGTCTCAATTCCTCCTAGTACGTCTTTTCTCCAAGCCTGTAAAATAAAAGTAAAAAATTAATATCCGTCCATTCATTTTTATTATTTTTTACTTGTCCTAAACTGTCACTCCTTCAGAAGATTTTCAGATAATCTTTACAATTACCGTGAATGATTCTGTAATATTTGATGGGGATCGAAGCATTTTTTTAAACTGTAGAATTCTGTTTCGAAAACAGACTGAACCACAACAACGGGTGGATGAACCGCTAGTTTATTATAAAATTAAGTCATAATCGAGATCTGTACTTTACCGCCGTGTGGTATCCGGCAGAATAGAATAGACCTACCTCCTTTCCTACCGAGGTATCGTAAGAGGCGACTAAGGTATGTGCGGTGTAGTATCCGGCTGCATAGAATAGATCACCCTCCTTTCTTACCGAGGTGTCCTACCTGGCGACTAAGGTAAGTTGACGTCAGGCAGGCGGCCGGTCGTAAAATACGTAGCCAAATCATGTGACAACATGTTTGTAACATGTTGTGCCGATCCCAAGAAAAGTGGGATAAGGGCAGGAGAAAATAATCGTGATCTGCACTTCAATGCCTTCTCACTGTATTCTTTTATTATGTAATTTCCTGATATATAATAAAATAATTTTTTAATGAAATAATCTTTAGCCATACGAAACCTACAAAACATTACCATCAACAGACAGTATTAAATTTTATATAGTTAGTTTAATAACATTCTAAAATACTCACCCGACTAAAATTTAGGTATCGCTTTACTTGAGAGAAAGGTAAAACAGTCACTTTATCAGGTGTTGCATGTTTTGCTACTATACGATAAGCCTCGACATCCATATGAGCATTGAATTCTGCATTTGGGACATCTTCACCTAATGAAATATTTACTAATCATTTGTTTATGTTAAGAAATTCATAACCTCGCTGTTACTAAATTTCTTGTATATCTGCTTTTAGATCAACAAAATCAGCCAAATTTTTGAGAAATCTATTAAAAAAGCTATTAATTGTACACCATTTTCATCATTTTAAATCCTGGCCCCAAAATTGTTGAAAGTTTCTCATTATTAATTATATCTAAAATGTGATACTATAATATATTTTATAAACTTGGCTTAAGAATATAATAAATGACTAAAATGCTTTATGTTTTAATCGTTTACTTACAAGAGAAACCTATACTCAAAGAAGATTGCCACCAAAGGGAGCATTTCGTTATGAACACATTATATATCTAAATTGAGCCAAATAATTAAGGACCTAGGACTATTTTTTTTACTCATTAATACATCATCATCATTCTTATACCCTTCTCCCACTCTATGTGGGGTCGGCACAATATTTCTTTATCCTCCATTCTCCTTTATCATCTGTCAACTCCGGTATCACTCCTTTAATATACATATCACTCTTCACACAATCCATCCATCTTTTTTTCGGCCTCCCTCTAGTCAAATATCCATCAAAACTCATATTTAAAATTATTTTCGTCACGTGATTTTCATCCCTTGACCATACCAACTTAATCTCCCACTTCTCATGTTTTCTATGATGGGTGCCACTTTCAAACTTCCACTACTCATTTCGTATTCTATAAAATCGTAACACACCACACATCCACCTTAACATTAATACGTAGTACCCAAATTTTTAAAAGGATATACTTAGATAGATAGATAGATGTGATAGTTACTCAGATAGATGAGGATGGATATATAACTAGATCGAGGCCTAAGAAGAGATGATTGAATTGTGTGAAGTATTAAATGCTTATAAAAGGAGCGTCAGAGATGACGAATGATAGGACGGAATGGATGCTCTTACCGAGAATAACTAGCAAGAAATTCGGCGATCAATTTTAAACCGCATTCTTGTATAAAGCTGAAAGGATTTGAATAGCAGCAGAAAAAGATGTTAAAAACATACCCTTAAAACTAAATTTACGTTCTTAATATATTACAAATTTTAAAGTATAAATATACCTTGTATATGTCCCGCTCCAATATAAAGTTGTGATAGCCGGTTCAAAAAATTAGGGTCTAATTTTATAGCCGTAGCTACGTTTGTAAGGGTGCCGAGTGTTATCACTGTCAAATTTCCTGAAAAAATCAAGTTAAGAATTTCTAGATTTTTTACAGATTCTTCTTGTAATCAGTGTTTCTACACTAGTAATAAAACATCAAAAACATAATACTAGCTTTAAACCTCGACTTCGCACACACGGACCGTAATCCTTGAGTAAACTGTACCTTCCGACATTCTCCAACCCAAATCCAATATTTCCAAAATATCTCCTTCGACGTAAGCCAAACAACGTAATATAGAACCTACTTCATTATATTACAAATTTGACTTGACATCAACACATCGCGATAAATAATCTCAAAATATTGATGGCGTTTCTAAATATCATCCTTTTCCTGTTGAATTAATATATAGCCTATATGTTATGGTGTATAATCGTTATTTGCACCAAATTTCATCTTTGTTGGATCAGCGGATCGGCCATTAAAACGTAACAGACATACTTTCACATTTATATTATTAGTTAGGAAGTATATAGTTCAATACATTCTTTAACTTACATATTTTTGTTAAATTTTACCTTCATATCTCTTTGATAGTTCGATCAATGCAGCAACCGCTCCTAGTTCGTTAGCGTCTACCAAACCTGTTACTTCTTCATTAGCGTCGCCCAAACCATCTTTGCCATAATAATCACCTGCGTCGTCTGTTGCTGCCATAGATATTTTACTTCCTCTATATATGGGAATCTAACGGAAAAAGTCGATATATTATTTTTATGTGCCAAGTTCTTAATCTGCCGAAGACTCGGCTTACTTTGAAATGCAGTTGAAACGAAACAAAATGTCAAAATAAAACGACCTTAGTGATAGAAACGGTGGAGACAAAAGAAGTTTTAATTCCGAATTTCATTATACGACTTCACATATTACACTCTGCATTTATAAGGTATTTAACACATTCTTTAATGCTTCTGCGATAACTTTGAATAACTTAAATTACTTAATTAATAAATTTATTTATTTTAATAATTTCAAGTTCATACAACTATTGAAACTTAAATGAGATTCATTTTCCGAGTTTGCCATTGCAATAGTATATATAAACTGTGCTGTGTATACGCCTTGCTAGAAAAACAAAAAAAAAGAGAAATTACATGAAATAAAAAAGATAACTCATTTCGATTATCATAAATTAAAAACAATTTTAGGATATCTGATGTAATACAAAAATATAAAGTTGAGTACATTTATTAATTAGACACACATTTACTTCTATAATATGTTTCAAAATTTTAAACTTTTAAAAATATATATTAGAAAAATTATCATCGTTGAAAGTTCCCAAACTCTCAGTGGTTAATGAAAATGAAGTAAATTCCAATGTGAGAATTTTTAACAGTACTTGCTGTTTCAGCCAATTCCGTTTTCTGTGTCCTACCCTCGAATCAATATTCCATATAGCGGTCAAGTCACTAAAATTGTCTGAATGAATATTTTAATTCTTAATTCTCCTGCCCATATCCCATTCTAAGTAGGGTCGGCACAACATGTTATACCATGTCACATGATTCGGCTACGTATTTTACTACCGGCTTCCTGGCTGACTTCAACTTACCATAGTCGTATTTTACTATATCTCTGTAAGAAAGAGTATTCTACTCAACCGGATACCACACGGTGGGTCGACTTATGAGGATGGTCTATTCTACTCAGCCGGATACCACACGGCATGAATGTATATTATATATTATTATTCTAATAAATTACTCTATTAATTGAAGAAGATTTAACCACTCACATCTTGTCTCTTTGCAACTTTGAGTATTCTCTGATTGTTTCTACAGACATTATCTTCGTTTGTATTTCCAAGTCCAGTTGTAAGACCGATTATTTTTGGTCTAAAATAATTTGTTATTATTTATGTAGATTCAATGAACAATAGTAAATTCTTAGTTAGAACATATATATTACCAGTGACCTTACTTGAGAAATATTTAATCACTTATCTTTTTTAAAATAGTTTATAGAAATAGGCGTTACTTTGCGAAGATCCATAATACAAAAGTATTATAAGTATATTGTTTTGCTATAATTTAGTGAAGAAAATATATATAAATCTAAATTTAGAGTAGACTATCCATTTACATACCCGATATATGCAGGATGCGTAAAACACATGCGCAAACATGCTTCGGCTGTGGGGCGAAACGATTGTTGAGTTTGTGATAGTGAGCGTGTGTAGCGCTTATGTATGGTGAAGGCGGTGGTGGGATCATTGTTGGTTTAGGCGACACACGCGACTAAAGGTGTTTCTTACAACCTCTTCAATACAATTCACATAAAATCATATTATTAGAAATGGCAGGAATTTCATTGAAATATTTCTGCTTTTTCACATATTCAACAAAGACAACGTATAGCTTCAACATATGGAACAGCTCAAACACGTATTGACACGTTAAGTTCATATAATTTGGAATTATTATGCCAGGACAATTCTACCACCAGTTGGAAACTTTACTATGCATTGAGAAGAACTGGCAAGAAACTCAGTGGTACTCTTATCGCGAATATTAACTATTCCGAGGTTAGATTTTATTAACACGGAACGTAATGTAGGTAGGTGCGGATCTGCCCGAACATAATTAATGGCCTCTATAGTAATCACACGAATATGAGGGTAGATTCTAATAACATATAGCACTTAATTTAGGTACTCGCAGATCTAGCCAACCAACATTAAAACGACACAGTAATAATTTCACCTGCTTGTTTAACCAAGATAGGTTATAACACGATGTAAACGCGGGAGCGTTTAATAATCGTATAAGTCTCGTTTACAACGAAACTCCAAGAGAATGGTCCAGCCGCGTAACCGTAAGAGTCGAGTATTACTACAAGCATAGATGATACACTATAAATTACACGACTGACTTCAATATGGCGGACTCCATCTTTTATAACTAATTTTCGCTCCAAAAGCTAGTCCCTTCCTTGCTATCGGCCACGTGAATGTAGTGTTGCCAACTTTCATTCCTAACAATATAATATTAACCTAAGCCTTCTAAAAGAATTGCACTACCTTTTTGTAAAAACCATACAAAAATCTCGTTGAGTAGATTTTGAGAAAATTAATCATATACAGACAGACAGCTTTTGGAATCTTTGTTTTAAATAAGTATAGATGCAAATAATATATATATTTAACTAAAATTATCATACGTGATCATACGTACCCATTAAAATGCTTCTCATATAGGACAGCCAAAAATATTGCCATCGCATCGTCACCACCAGCATCGTTATCAATAATTATTTTGGAATTGCTATTCCTGTATTTAAAAAAATATTTCTTATAGTAATTATTTTCTATTAATGTCATTGAAAGCTGTGATAGATCAGCGGTGAGACCGTGTGAATCTCTAGAGATGACCATGGGATCAAACCCTAAGCAGGCACAAATGAGTTCTTGTGTTAAAACTTATGTGTCTGATTGATAATTGCAATTTATCATAATCTTATCGGCGAAGGAAAACATCGTGTGCGGGATGCACATCTCTGGAAAATATTAGGGATATGTGTAACCTACCAATCCGCATTGGATTAGCTTAGTAGGTCTTTGCTTTAATCCTTCTCTCCAAAAAACGGAGGGTGGAGGCCTGTGCCCAGCAGTGTAACAAGCCGTTACTTTAATGTCATAGAATCGAATGGCAGAATACTTTATCTAATAAACCATAAAGTTATTATTCTAGATTCGGTAAAACGTCGTAAAATTTCCATAGAAAAAAATTGAAAGCAAATGCTATTCTATAGGCTATATATCTGTCTCTCTCTTTTATATGTGATCAGACAAAGATAAGTACGGGGATAATAAGAAGATAATAAGATAATGAGATAATAAGGGTCTCTTACCTTCCCTTTTTATTATTTCTTATTGTTTACTGGACACAAGGTCTCATGGATCTGCCTATCGTTCCCTACTCTATGTATAATAGTTCTGTAATAAACGCATTGATAGCCAACTAATTATCAGAATCTGTTACTTCCAAAACAAAACCATTAAGTCTACCCTGCAGAAACATATCTTGAAATAAAGACCAAGGACCTCCATAACTTTATTATTTTAAAATCCAATATATATGGGTGCATTGACCGGTATTAAGAGGGTAAACAACGAGTATAAAAAAACACACGGTTGCCTCTCCCCAAAGTAAGTTAATACTTGTGCTATGGGTGTAAGACAACTGGAAAATATATGCACAAATATACACCTTGGCTCGAAGGACCAACAGATTGTTTATAGAAAATGTTGGCCCTCGGCGGGAATCGAGCTCGCAAATTGCATGGTCACTGCTAACTGTAATAAAATTTGAATGAATTTCTGAAATAAATTTGAATAAATCATTTTTTATTATCTTCATCATCATTCTCCTGCCCTTATTCCACTCAAATGGGGTCGACAACATCTTACTCATGACATGTTTCGGCTACGTATTTTACGACCAGCCGCCTGCCTGACATCAGTTTACCTTAGTCGTATTTTAGGACTCCTTGGTAAGGAAGACGGTGGTCTATTGTACTCAACCGGATACCACGCGATGGGTCAACTTACATCAGTCGCCTTTTACGAGAGCTCGGTTAGATATGAGGCTAGTCTATTCTACTTAGCCGGATACCACACTCTTTTATAATCTTCATTTCCTTACAATTATTCAAAACTTATGTTTGAGATATTTTGTTACCGCACGCAGAACTAGATGGCGCTGTTCCATATTACGCCGCGCTAGAGATGTTCCATTGTAATAGTATAAGTACAAGCTTGTGTCATATGAAATAAAGACAAAAATACGGTTCAGTACTCGTTCGGTGTTTGATTAATTATTGTTTGGTCCTTCTCACTCGGATTATAGTAAGTGTACAGTGCAAGTAAGTTAATCAGTGTAAGTGTTGTGCAACGGACTCTGGTAAGACTTTAAAATTATTTAATAGTGAATAAAGACTTAGTTAAATTCGAATAGAAGAAATACTTAGAAAAATTAAATATTTAAAAAGACTTAGAGAATTTCGTATAATTTGAGACTTAGAAAAATTACGTTTAAAAAACACTTAGAAAAATTCCGTCTCAAAAAAGACTTAGAAAATTCCACGTAATTTTAGACTTAGAAAAATTCCGTCTCAAAACACTTAGAATAATTCGCTTCATAAAAGACTTAGAAAAATTTATATGAGCGAGGACTTAGAAAATTTTCTTTCAAAAACACTTATAAAAATTCGCATGATATATGACTTAGAAGAATTTATGTGAATGAAATTTTCTCTTTGATGAAGATTTTGAAAGTTATTGTGTTATGCACAAATAATTATAAGACTTATTGGAAATTTACTGAGTTACTTTAATACAATTATGGCACAAATTTGCAATACACAAAAATTGTTAGGAGAACGTATAGCAAAGTTATGCAGTAATATAAAGAAAACATCTAAGTCACGATACACACGGGCTTATTTAGAAACAAGATTGGAGACTTTATACGAGTATTGGGAGACATACACAAAACGTCATGATGAGATTTTAAGCAAGATTTCAAGCGTTACTTTGGAAGAGATTAAATTTGATCCTATTAGTAATTATGACACTACAGAGGATATTTTTTTGGAACTAAAAACCCTAATTAAAGAATGTTTAGATGATTTTAATGCTACGGAACTAAAGTCTACACAAACTTCTAGCTATACTAACTCCACAAAATGTGATAGTCGTCGTACTCAATTACCCCCAATAAGTATACCTAAATTTTCTGGGAATTATCTTGAATGGTTTAGTTACAGAGATATATTCAAGTCACTTATTCATGATGATAACAATTTATCGGATATTGAAAAACATCACTATTTAAAATCTAGTATATCTGGCGAAGCTGAACAGCTTCTTAAGCATTTTTCACTTACTGCGGCTAACTACGAAAAGGCTTGGAAGACATTAGAAGAGCGTTATGATAATAAAAGAATTATCGTTAATAACATATTAAATCGCCTTTTGAACCAAAAGAAGATGAGTGTTGAATGTGCACGTGGTCTAAAAGAGATTTTAGACACTACACAAGAATGTCTGCATTCTTTGCAGAATGTTGGAATCGAGACCAGTAGTTGGGATGCCATAGTCGTTCATATCGTTGTTTCCAAACTAGATTTGGAGTCTCACAAGCTATGGGAACAATCTCTCGGTTGCTCACAAGACATTCCCTCGTTCGCATCATTAGCATCTTATCTTGAAAGCCGTTTTAGAGCAATGGAAGTTGTCACTAACTCCAGAAAAGATGTACCCAGAAAAGATACATTTAAACCTACCTTGCACAACACATCTAAAATTACACCTGTTAAAACTTTTACAACGGAAGTCAACATCACTTGTACATACTGTTCACAGAACCATTATATTTGTCACTGTAAAGATTTTGCCGCACTAAATATAACTGAACGTCGCGACTTTGTTAAACAAAATAACATCTGCTTCAATTGTCTTGTCAAGGGTCACAGTGTTAATCACTGTCGGCAATCCACCACATGCAGAAAATGTGGACGTAGACATCACACATTGCTACATTTCACAAACCCTGATAAGAAACAAACTTTGTCTGTTAGTAGTCCTGAAGAAACTGCATCTGCTTCGTGTAATACTGTCAGCATAAACCCTGAAATAGAAAGCAATCAAGTTATATTAGCTACAGCACAGATTACCGTAAAAGCCAAGAATGGTGCTCCTTGTGTATTGAGGGCTCTGATTGACCAAGGTTCACAAGCCTCATTTATAACTGAAGCAGCTTCACAATTACTGAATCTGGATCGTATTTCAATGAATGGCAAAATTTCTGGCATATCTAATTCAAAAGTTATACAGACACGATCTATGGTAAAATTCACTATACACTCTAAAAAAGAACTTACACCACTACTTGAAGTTCATGCATTTGTCCTGAAAAGGCTCACTTCATTATTACCTTCGAAAGCATTTTCACAGGAGACTTGGCCTTCTTCGAGGCAGTTAGATCTTGCAGATCCTAACTTTCACAAGCCAGGTTCCATTGATGTCTTGCTGGGTGCTGATGTTCACGCAAGCATCATACAAGAAGGTGTACAGAAGCATGGATCTCTTGTTGCTATCAATACTTCTCTTGGTTGGTTGATATCTGGAAAGGTATCACGCACAAAAACACAAAATCATAATGTAGTAGTAACTCACCTTAAAGTAGAAATTGATCAATTGCTGCGGCAATTCTGGGAAATTGAAGAAAATTTACCTACCAAAAAACATTGGTCACAATTAGAGATACAATGTGAAGAACAATTTAAAAATACTCACACACGAAATGATGATGGTCGCTACATTGTAAGGTTGCCGTTTAAAGATGATACTCCCACAGAACTCGGTGATTCCAAGTCAATCGCACTTAATCGTTTGAAACAAATGGAAAACCGATTTTCACATAAACCTGAACTGAAAGAACAATACAAAAACTTTATGGACGAGTATTTAACAAATGATCATATGGAAGTTGTACCTGAAAAAGAACTTAATTCTAAAAGATTAAAATACTACTTACCTCATCACGCAGTTCTCCGGCCGTTGAGTCTGAGTACCAAACTTAGAGTCGTCTTTGATGGAAGTGCAACACCTGTAAATGGTAAATCATTAAATGAGCAATTACTGACGGGACCTTCATTGTTACAAGACATTCGGCATTTGATAACAAGATGGAGGCAACACAAATTCTGCCTAGTGGCAGATATTCAGAAAATGTACCGCCAGATCTTAATATCTAAGGAAGATACTGATTTGCAAAGAATCTTTTGGCACGACTCACCAAAGGAACCTATAAAGGAATACAGACTACTTACTGTTACGTATGGCACATCTTGTGCACCGTTTCTTGCTGTACGAACGCTGCATCAACTCGCTGAGGATGAACATGAAAATTTCCCTCGAGAGGCTGAGATAATAAAATCAGATATTTACATGGATGACTTGATGACGGGTTCGTCCACTGAAAATGATGCAATAGATCTTCAACAGCGTGTCACAGAGCTACTTAATCGAGGTGGCTTTCCTTTACATAAGTGGTCGTCAAATAGTGAATTAGTGTTAAATCAAATTCCAAGTGAACATAAAGAGTTACAAAGTAAAGTGAAAATAAAAATTAAAGATACAATTAAAACCTTAGGTATTACATGGAACTCACAAACAGACAATTTTGAACTAAAATTAAGTTTAAACCAGTGTGAACTTGATGTAACTAAACGAAATGTACTCTCTGCTATCGCCAAGATTTTCGACCCTCTGGGATGGTTAGCTCCGTCTATTATTATTCTTAAAATCTATATGCAGAAACTATGGTTAGCCAATTTGGACTGGGATGAAGAATTGAATGATGAATTGAAAACTGAATGGTTCTTTTACCTCGATAATTTTTCTCGTATGCAAAACATTCAGTTTCCGCGATGGATTGGTATTTCCGATAGCACCACCAAGGTCGAACTTCATGGGTTTAGTGATGCGTCTTGTTCCGCTTACGCTTGTGTGTAGTACCTCAGAGTTTGGGAGGAAAATCGAATAAATGTGCACTTACTAGTATCTAAAGCGCGTGTAGCTCCAGTAAAACAAATCTCGGTACCCCGACTAGAACTCTGTGGTGCAGTATTGCTCGCAAAAATGTTGAAAGCTGTTCAAACTGAACTAAAGATTAATGATGATTGTGTATTTGCTTGGACAGACTCCACCATCGTTTTGGCGTGGTTACGCAAAACTCCTAACACTTGGACTACGTTTGTAGCTAACCGCACTGCAGAAATTCTTACTGCAACTAATAACACTCAATGGCATCATGTTAGTTCCGCCAACAACCCTGCCGATTTGGCATCTCGCGGTGTTTACCCCACTGAATTACAAGAGTTAGAACTATGGTGGAATGGTCCTAAATATTTAAGAAAACCTGTAGAATTCGTAGCTCACGATTATGATGTTCTTGAAACAGACACAGAATTAAAACAAAAAATATTTACACATTTATGTACAAACGAAGATAATTTTATTGATACTCACCTTAATAGATTTTCGAAACTTCTCCGATTAATACACGTAACTGCATACTGTTTAAGATTTATTAATAAATGTAGATCGAAAAACAATTTAGAAAGAGAAAATAGTACGTTTTTAACAGCATCTGAAATGAAAAAGAGCCTAAATGTTTGTATAAGATTGTCACAGTCTAAAAGCTTTAATGAAGAAATTAACTTTTTATCACAAGGTAAAGCTGTTAATAGAAAAAGCAAATTATATACACTCAATCCTTATCTTGATAATGACAATTTGTTACGAGTAGGTGGTAGATTGACGAATGCAAATGTTCCCTCAAATCTTAAATCACCAATTATTTTAAGTAATAATTGCCCGTTAGCGAAATTAATAGTTGTAAATGCACATGAGAAAACATTGCATGGTGGCAATCAACTTACCCTCAATTATATTCGGCAAAATTATTGGATTATTAGAATTAAATCTGTAGTAAGATCAGTCATACGAAAATGTATAACTTGTTTTAAATTTCATGCAAAACCAAATTTTCCACTTATGGGAAATCTTCCGGAGTACAGAGTTAAGCCAGACCGTCCATTTCGTAACAGTGGTGTAGATTTTGCAGGTCCGTTCACACTTAAACTGTACCCTGGTAGATGCAAGAAAACGAGTAAAGCATACATTTGTTTATTCGTATGTACCGTAACAAAGGCCCTTCACTTGGAAACTGTTTCCGATTTAACTTCTGCCGCGTTTTTAGCAGCTTTCAAAAGATTCACAGCTCGCCGTGGGCACTATAGTTATGGTAAAAGATGATAGGTTACCTCCCGGTAAATGGCTTTTGGGACGTATAGTTTCCAAACATCCAGGTGCAGATGGCATCACTCGTGTTGTTACACTTCAGTATAAGGATAAGTTGTTTAAACGACCGGTTGTTAAATTATGCCCTCTGCCTCTGAATGATTAAATGTTTGATATTAGTTAAGTCATTTATATGTTTACAATGTATTTCACATACTTGTTTGTTAGAAATTATAAAGGACTTACTCGTCCTTTGGGTGGCGGGATGTTTGAGATATTTTGTTACCGCACGCAGAACTAGATGGCGCTGTTCCATATTACGCCGCGCTAGAGATGTTCCATTGTAATAGTATAAGTACAAGCTTGTGTCATATGAAATAAAGACAAAAATACGGTTCAGTACTCGTTCGGTGTTTGATTAATTACTTACATTTCACTGTTGCCTACAACTAAAGTCTTGATGCACACAAACACAAAACACACAAGTAAAATATTCATTCTATCTCGTAGTTTCAATAGCACGTCATATCGCCGTCTTACGTATAAGACGATAAACTAAATGATATTAGATGAATGTTGGACTATCAACCAATTGACCGTTTACACTAAGCCAGTGTCTTGAAAGTAATTTATATACGCATTTATTTACATTTCATTTATTAATCGAACAGCACAATGTGTGTTCTTACAGATATATAAAATTTTGCCTTGCAAATTAGACGTTATACAGTCGTTATATAAATAATTATGAGTAATATAAATTCGCTCTGATAAAAACTAATAGCTTGACAGTTTAGTATAGTTACAAATATTTAAATTTAATATTTATGATAAGTAGCCAGATGATTTCATTACGCCGTGTGGTATCTGGCAGAATAGAATAGACCACCCTCCTTTCTTACCGAGGTGTCGTAAGAAGGGACTAAGGTATGTGCCGTGTGGTATCCGGCTGCATAGAATAGACCACCCTCCTTTCTTACCGAGGTGTCGTAAAAAGCGACTAAGGTAAGTTGACGTCAGGCAGGCGGCCGGTCGTAAAATACGTAGCCAAATCATGTGACAACATGTTGTAACATGTTGTGCCGACCCACTTAGAGTGGGATAAGGGCAGGAGAATGTATGTAGCCAGAAGATTTCATGTAATGGTAGTAAATAATAACAAAAAAATATTTATATTATAATTGCGACTTTGATCAGACAAGTTATACAGGCGTCTTCTCCTTCTTTAAACGGCCCCTCATTACTTTTTTTTTTTGTGACATTACTTACCACAGACTTTATGTCCGTGCCCTTTTTTAGTTAGTTCATTTGTATTCTTTTTTTTTATGTTATTGTACTTAAAACGAACTTACTCTAATGCATCATTAATTAATTTTAATTTTAATTTTTTAATTTATTTATTTTTTTTTTATTTTTTTTTCTTTTTTGTTATTTTGTTTATATTATTTTAATATTTTCAATAGTTTTTCGGCCACCTCCATATTTTTGTCTTTAATTTGCCATTTTGATGTTTTGGTCCCTTATCTCTGTATCCATCCTTAGTAATGAGGGACCCCAGAGATAAGGTCCCTCATTACTAAGGATCGTGGTCCTTCTTTTGTACGATCTGCCTCAATCTATTCCGGTTTAAACTAGCCCTCAAAGCTTGATAGAATTTGGATGAGGAACTAGTTTCTTTCATTACCATAACTAAATATATAATTTATAGAATGAGGCATTCCTTTGCGGAGATCCGTAATACAAAAGTAATAGTAAAATTATTTTTCTATAATCCGCGATAAAGTATCGCGTAGAGTGAAACGATCTTAAAGATTGTTGTTTGTAATGCTTGTGTAGTGTTGTTGTTAGTGGTAGTGTAGTGATACATGTGGTGACTGACCCTGCATGTATAAGGTATGTGAACGTTGCCTGCTTCCTACACTTAGCGTAATATAGATTCTCGTAAAAAATGCGGATTACCGCGAAATTGTTCTATTATAATTTCTGTACTATGGAATTCGGCAAAGTATCGCCTGCTTCTATAAATTAGATAAAATTTGGTATAATTTAAGCTTATAGGATAAAAAATACTCGGAATATGGAAGACACACAGTTGACGGTACTTAAAAACAAAATTGAACGCTAACGAAATCGCAAGCAGTGCTTGTTTTGCAATATGCACGTTTTCATTCCTTTATGTCATACATTATAAGATAAGACTAGTTTTATTATTTCCTCTTTTTATTGATGGTAAACAATTCAATTTTACTTCGTTATACTGAATTTTATTCTACATTGAAAAGTAAAGTTTGACAAAGCTAACGTTACTATGTCACCTTGCCATACATCTCAAAATAACAAAAAACATAAAATATTAGTAAGAATGTAATCCTTCAATAGTATACTTAAGTATTATACATAAGTTGTAGTATTATATGAGTCTTAACCGAAATAAATTATCAGTACATTTAAAACAGCGAGTTACAAACACGTTTGATAATTTCGTATATACATAAATAGCATTTAAACTAAACTATACATATTAATTGAATTAATTAGGTACTTAACTAAGTGTTCTTTTGTATTTTTATATTTTAATTTTATATATATGCATGTTTGTCTATAAAGGTGTGCGATAACTTAACAGCATCGCAAATTAAAATATTTATATAAATTGCAATAAATTATGATAAATCTTTACTAATAATTATAATATATAGCAATATATACCGCCGTGTGGTATCCAGCTAAGTAGAATAGACTACCCTCATTTCTTACCCAGATATCGTAAAAGGCGACTAAGGTAAGTTGACCCACTGTATGTCTGGCTGAGTAGAATATATCACCCTCCTTATTTCGTAACGAGGTGTCGTAAAAGGTGAATAAGGTATGTTGACACGCCGTGAGGTATCTGGCTGAGTAGAATAGACCACCCTCATTTCTTACTGAGTTGTCGTAAAAGGTGACTAAGGTAAGTTGACGTCAGGCAGGTAGCCGGTCATAAAATAGCCAAATCAAGTGACAACATGTACATATTGTGCGGACCCCACTTAGTTAGGGAAAAGGGCATGAGAATGATGAAATGGCAATATACATGTAATAGCAGCAATCTCGCTTTGATAACTTAATAAGTTGCGGGTAGTCACCTACGAGTTCGTTATAAAACAAATCCTGCCCTTAAAATGTACAATTCCACGCGTAATTTAGTAGAAATAAATTGTGAGGAATATCTCTGGAAAACTAACCCGTATGCTGCATGGTGGGCTTAATTTCGAATAGTAAGATTTCAAAAAAATGAAAAATTCCTAATTCGTTATGTACTATAAACTTCTGATCCATTACTAAGAATTATTATAGAAATTTCTAATCTATTATTAAAGTTTCTAATCCGTTATGATCAGTTACTAAAAACTTCTTATCTGAAAATTTCCTGATTCGTTATAAAAAATTTCCAGTCCCTACCTAAATATTTTTAATTTGTAACCTACTAAAAATTCTAATCCGTTACTAAGAATTTCTAATCAGTGACCAAAACTTCTAATCCGTAACTAAAAATTTCTAAACCATTACCAACAATGTCTTTGTTATCTTTGCGGTTTTGAAAAATAAATATTTAATTAGAAATCGTTACTTGTTTCGAGGAAAAGTAGACAGGATTTGCCTCAGTTATTTATTTCAATCTTAATACAAAAATAATTATGAGCCGAAAGGTATTAAAAATATTTATAGTGAATATATGTATTTTCGCCTGCCGCCTGTAGTCCTAAATCGTAGTATTTAAGGACACTGACGCCCCGTCGACGATACTTCTGCACTCCCAAAGGAGGAACAGGCGAGTGCAGAACGTTTTCAAGCTATTGAACTTACAGCGTATCGATAATATACAGAAGAGAGAGAATTTTTGGAGAAAAGGATTGGAGCTAAGACCTACCTCGCTGCTCCAATGCAGATTGGTGAACACATATCCTCAGAAATTTCGAGAGATATGCAAGTTTGCTCACGATGTTTTCCTTCTCCGAAAAGCGTGTGATAAATTGAATATATATTAGACGCATAAGTTTCAAAGGTATTAAAAACTGTATTAATACTTACATTTTACAGTCGAGTTGATTTTATTCTAACAAGTAAACACAAACACGTACAACAACTTTTTTATTGATGAGCGGCGTGTACATTTGCGGCCAATTTCAGTGCCCGCATGTAACGGTGTATCTGACAAAGACTAATTGAATGAATGGCAGGTGTCATGTGTAGTTCGCGAACGAACTAGTTCTAAAGATTCACTCCCACAGACGAATCACGGGAATCGATTCCCACATGTCCCGCTTTGTAATTTGATAGTTCGTGATTCGGTACAGAATCAGTAAGTGACGTCAACCGAACTCATATTGTCTCATTCAGAATCACGTGGAACTATATCTGCCGCTCGCTCATCGAATTGCATGCCGCGGCTGTTACTGTTAGGGATGGCAAAAAGAATTATTTTATCAAAATAATCGATCTTTAATAATAAATTATTTAAACATCTAAAATCGATTTTGCGGTTTCGGAGCGAAACGATCGTCGAGATTTTGATGGTAATATTCACAGTTCTAGTTAAGACTATATGAAAGTCGAGAAGTAACTAAAATTGTACTAATTCAGTAGATAATTTACTTTATATGGTCACACTGGCAAGCATGAATGAAGGATAAATACGACGAGTCCTGAGTCATGAGGTCGCCGGCATGCCCTTTTTGTAACTATAAATAGCATTAGCATGGCATGAATCCAAATAAAATATACCTACTAGTTTATATTTTTTATAATACTCAATATTTATAGTGAATAGATGTTTTGTCGCCTGTCGCCTGTAGTCCTAAATACTACGTAATGGCACTGACGCCCTGTCGACGATACTTCTGCACTCGTTCGTTCCTCCCGAAGACGTTTCCAAGCTATTGAACTTATAGCGTATCGATAATATACAGAAGTAACGATTCCTTATCCCACTCCTTTGCATATGCCTCTTCTCTCAATTTTTGGAGAGAAGGGTTGGAGCTAAGACCTACCACGCTGCTCCAATGCAGATTGGTGGACACATATCTCAAAAAATCTTCAGAGATATGCAAGTTCCTCGCGATGTTTGCCTTCACCAAATAGCGTGTGATAAATTGAAAATATATTATGACACATAAATTTTAATTTAAAAACTCAATGGTGCCTGCCTGGGATTTGAACCCGTGACTGAGAGTACACGGTCTCAACGCTGAGCTATCGTTACGCTAGTTAGAATGATGCTAATCGATATATTTTGAATGGTAAAGATAATATGGCTCGTTCGTAAATAAATTCGTTCGTTATAAATACTAAACGGAGCACAAATAACAAAGCGATAAATACAGTTCTGTACACAAATTGATAAGCAAATTATATTATTTCCTAAGTGTTAATAAATCTCTAATTTAAAATCTATTTATTACGGCGTGCGACTCCGTCTGCGTACACTACAGTAATATACAACCAAGAAATACACAAAATTGTCCAGCCTTTAGACATAATCCCTAAGTACGTAAGTACCTTCAATAATGGATTATGTAATTTTCCGTTTGCCAAAGATAAACGGGATTTTTTATATGTTATATGTTATCCCGGTGTATACGCTTCATCATCATCATTCTCCTGCCCCTATCCCACTCTGAGTGGAGTCGGCACAACATGTTACAAACATGTTGTCACATGATTTGGCTACGTATTTTACGACCGGCCGCCTGCCTGAGGTCAACTTACCCTAGTCGCCTTTTACGACACCTCGGTAAGAAATGAGGGTGGTCTATTCTATGCAGCCGGATACCACACGGCGGATACCTTAGTCGCGTCTTACGACACCTCGGTAAGATAGGAGGGTGGTCTATTCTATTCTGCCGGATACCACCCGGCGTCCGGTGTATACGCTTCAATTGTGCTAAATTTCATCAATATTGGTCCAGCAGATAAGCCGTTGGAGCGCAACTGGCAGATAAACTTCCGCATTTATGACTTTTATATAGATTGTAAATTCAGTAATTCCCAACCATGGTACTGTTGAGGGATACATGAGATCACAACAGGAATACGTGAAAATGATATCAGTAATAGTAGAAATAAGGTATTATACTAGCGTAGCCTAAAATATGTCCATGGACAGTAAAAAGGAAGCAAGTGAGATTTATTATCTATCATTATTTTTTGTGTGATTAAACAAAGTTAAGTATATGAGTTGAATCTTTCCTCTCATTATTTATTACGACACACTCACTTCCCACTTGTGACTCCACTACTCTATGAAAAATACTGATAATTTATAGAATATTTATAGAATATAATAATGCATTGTCTACAATATGTCGTGTATTATGAAATGATTGGCGCCTTATTAAATAAAAGTGTATCAAACATTCTAAGATACACGATTTTGCAATTTTTTACAGTAGGCGCAATAAATTATAATGTGTCAAAAGTTCTATCTGGAGGTTTACCTTTTTCCCTTACGATTAATATGATAATCGTAGAATAACAACTTGAATTATATGAAGTACATGAATGGAAGACAATGTAGTAAAGTAACAGCCTGTTATTATCCCCCAGCTGGGGATAAGCCTTCTTACTCCGTTTTTGGAGAGAACGGCTGGAGCTAAGACCTACCACTTTTCCAATGTGGCTTGGTAGGTTGACACATATGAAATATACCTAGAATTCTTTAGAGATATGAAGGTTCTTCATGATGTTTTCCTTCACGTATCAAATCGCAGTTATCAATTGGACAAGTAAGTGTTCAACAGAAAACTTTTTGGTGTCTGCCCGGGGTTTCCCTTTCGAGAGAATTGCACAGTCTCACCGCTGGGCTACAGCTTATCAATACAGTAGTGGTTACTTAAACACTTGTCCGTTTTATATGTTTTATTCGCACAAACCGTGATCAGCTACAATATTCTACTCGCATTTGGAATATTAATATGGACATGCAATATTAGTATATTAGTTAGTATAGACTGGAATTAGTATAATTGTGTGTATAAGTGTTGTTAGTATAATTGTGTATGTGATGAGGTCATATCAATCAATAGTAGTTTTAAGTTTCGAGTGACTAACGGACAATTCCGGGATGCCACTCTTAGGATGCGTCTGAAAATCAGTGCTGCAATAACGATATTGCAGTAAAATGGTGAGACGCATCCTTTTCTCTGGGGTTATTAGCTTGTCTATGTTACTTTTTACTTTAGTTTATTTTTTGTACATTACCTTACATTACATTACAATGAGTTTTTATATTAAAAAACTTATGTGTCTAATTGATAATTGCAATTGATCACACGCTTTTCGGTGAAGGAAAACATCGTGAGGAAACCTGCATATTTCTAGAGAATTGTGGAGATATGTGTAATCTTCCAATCCGCATTGGAACAGCGTGGTAGGTCTTAGCTCCAACCCTTCTCTTCAGTAACGGAGAGAGGACGCTTATTCCCAGTGGTGGGATTGTAACAGGCTGTTACTTTACTTGTTTTACATTACAGAGAATAAATGTTTTTATTATTATTGTATATTAAAAACATTAAGGAAGTATATAATGCTTTCATTTTAGAAAGAATATCCACAATAATCTTAGGTTACTTACTTAGCTTAGTCTAATGTTAAATTGTTACTTCAGTAAAGTCTTATACATTTAGTTTGATTATTTTCGTTATAACTGGTTTTGAGTAAAGTAAAAAAAAGTAAAGTAGCGGCCTGTTACAATCCCACAGCTGGGAATAGGCCTCCTCTCTCCGTTTCTGGAAAGAAGGGTTGGATCTAAGACCTACCACGCTGCTCCAATGCGGATTGGAAGGTTAAACATATCTCCACAATTCTCTAGAAATATGCAGGTTTCCTCACGATGTTTTCCTTCACCGAAAAGCGTGTGATAAATTGCAATTATCAATTAGACACATGAATTTTAATAGAAAAACTCATTGGTGCCTGCTCGGGTTTGAACTCGTGTTCCCCTCGTAAGAGCCGCACGGTCTCACCGCTGGGCTATCACAGCTTTAGTTGGTTTTGAGTAACATGCAGTAAATGCATGTGCCATTTATTAGTTCTACATTTAGACTTAGTGTTATATTATAAAAGAATATGTATTTGAAAGATGTAAAAGTTAAAGCTGTTGGTAAACCTAATATATTTAAAAATATATATTAATTTTTAACTTCTATGTTCGCCGAAAACAACTTTATTAAATAATCTTTATAAGGTTCCTTCTTCACTTTGTATATAACGCGCGCGTTTGCCTCGTCTTTAGTAACATACTTATTTGTATTGATACCTCTTAAATCACCTGAAAAAAGGAACATGAATTTTAAAGAAAATTATAACCAGTTATTTAAATACTGCAAAGTCCTGACAGTGCAGTCAAAAATTAAATTATCATTGCTTAAAGAATATTTTTCTCACTTAAATAAACTTAAGGTAAAAACTAGAAATTATAAGCTTAGATTACTGTCACATAAAAATAAATATATATTGCCTACATTAATAATGTTCATGGTAAATGGAATTACAAGTATATTGTTGCAAAAAAAAAGTGTCCAATTACATTACAAGGTATGTCCGTAAAAAAACATATATTCATTAAGAAGGTTAAAAGATATTTGCTTAAAACTAATAATATAAACCATATTATTTAATTGTATTAATATAGTTTTGAATCACTGCAACTTCTACCTATATTTGATATTTTATTTCTTATAAAATTAAATATTAAACTTAAACTTTTTATGTTTTCATTACTATTCGATTATTAGAAATAAAGCGAACTACACACCTTCATATAAACCCTGCGTGGTTTTCGTAAGGTGTGCTAATGTATTAATAAAATTCAAAAAAATTCAAAATTCAAAATATTCTTTATTCAAGTAAACTTGTAAACAAGTGCTTTTGAATCGTCAACTTTACTGCTGGTTCAGAAAGCTGTTCCTACCGAGAAGAGCCTGCAAGAAACTCGGCGGTTGCTCTTTTTAAAATATAAATCTTAGAACTAGTTACATTTATTTATTACTGTCTTGTACAGGGTAGAAGTGCACCTATATCCACACATCCTTATCATCTAAGTAATCTTCAACAGTATAGTAGGCTTTCTGTATCAGCCTCTTTTTAACAGTGTTTTTAAACTGCTGTAATGGCATGACCAAAATTGTTTTCGGAATTTTATTATAGAATCTTATACCCAAACCCACATACAATTTACGTAATTTTGCTAGACGCAAAGCAGGAGTCGCAAGCTTATGTCGGCTCCTACTTTGTCTATTAAATACATCACCTATCGTTTTATAATTCTTTATATTTTTATGTACAAAAATTACGTTATTTAAAATATATTGTGAAGCAAATATAAGTCATAAATATTGTTCTTGGAAAATAAATACAAGAAAAAAAAATTCAGCAAATCAGTAGTCTTAAAAAAGGAAAGTGGTAGACTGTCACACGACTTAGGGTCACAAGGAAGGAAATGGAAGGTTTCCTTACAGTTACAAGGTTTCAGCGCTGGGCTATCACAGCTATTTTTAGTATTCCTTTAATAATCTCTGAATTTATGTAAGATCTTATAATATTTGGGAACGTGAATACCAGATAACTTACCGCACAAAATAATACTGTTATTAGAGTAAACGGTTTCTTGAACTACAGTACTCTCGGCTAGAACTATTGCCATAGCTGATGGATCAAGATGACACCAATAGGTACTATCGTTAAAGGATATACGCTCAAAAGCGTTTTGAGCTCGCATAATTCTAGTTGGTATGGAACCAAGGAAGTTCTCCCTCCATTCCTGGAATTACAAAAATAAAGCGACTTGATTAAATTTAATTGTATTTAATACAGTAAATAGTGCACGGGTTGACTAGAATAGACGCCATTTCTTATCGATGTGTCGTAAAAGCCGACTAGTTATAAGTTGACCCGCCTTGTGTTATCCGTAGTAGAATAGACTACCTTCATTACTTACAGAGGTTTCGTAAAAGGCGACTCGGGCAAGTTGACGGGCAGGCGACCAGTCGTAAAATACCATGTAACAATCCGTTTAAAACATGTTGTGCCGACCTCACTTACAGTGGGTAAAGGGCAAGAAAATGATAAATGATGATTGTGAATATACATGTTAAATGTACAGATACACATCTAACTATCATTTATGGAAAGATTTCTTTTAGATAGTCATACAATATCGATATAATACTATCCCAGTGTTTTACAAAAGGTCCCCTATTTTCTCTGGAGAGAAGGAATAGAGCGTAGGATCAAAATCCAGTTTTATATATTCCATATCTTTTTGAAAGATATGCTTCTTTTGAATCGTCAACTCTGGCAGGTTCTCGGAAAGCTGCTCCTAACGAGAAGATCAGCAAGAAACTCGGCGGTTGCTTTTTGCAAAATCATTCTTATAACTAAGTTATATTCAGTCCTTACTATCTTGTACATGGTCGAGGAGTAGCCATATCATAACAGTTTTTTAAAGTTATGTAATGGCAAATCTAAAATTGATTGCGGAATTTTTTACTTTTACTTTTAGAATACTACTCGTAGAATCCTGAAAGAAGAGTTTGGCCGTTAGCGCAGGAGGGAGTGATCTTATTTTCAGTTCCACGGATCGCGGGTTTAATACAGGTTTGATTTCAGAGATTCCATTTATTTATTTAAAATTATATTTGTAAATGTTTACCGTCCATATTTGCCACCCATAAAAGAAGTATTAATTTACTTTGGGACGGACAACCGTATGTGTATTTGTCATATATATTTATTATTAATATGAAGAAAAATTAAGAAGATCACCATTTGAAAACTTAAAAACACTGTACCTTAGTTATTTTCTGATCCAATAAAACTTGTGAGAATGGTATAACAGTTAATTTGTCCGCTGATCCACTTTCTGCTACTATGTGATATGATTCTACATCCTTGGCTGCATTAAACTCTGGCGTCTTAAAATCTTCACCTAAAATACAAAAAAAATACATGCTATTAATGCTTATCAATAAAAATCTGTCTAAGACACTTAAACGATTTAGCAAATTAGCCAATACTAATATTTAAGTACGATTGAATCAATCACATAGGGTATATGAGGAAAAAAAAGCTGTGATAGCCCAGCGGTGAGACCGTGAGACTCTGACGAGGGGAACATAGGTTCAAGCCCGGTTCAATGAGTTTTTCTATTAAAACTCATGTGTCTAATTAATAAATGTGGTAATTGCAATTAATCACACGCTTTTCGGTGAAGGAAAACATCGTGAGGAAACTTGCATATTTCTAGAGAATTGTGGAGATATGTGTAACCTACCAATCCGCATTGGAGCAGCGTGGTAGGTCTTAGCTCCAACCCTTCTCTCCAGAAACGGAGAGAGGAGGCCTATTCCCAGCAGTGGGATATTAACAGGCTGCTCCTTTTTTTTTATAAGAGGAAAGAAACACGTATTTTTCTTTTGAAAAGGTATATTATAGTACCCGGCAATAAATAATGCATATCGAGGCTTGGAGAAATCGGCTAGATTCTGCTTCATAGTGCATCGTCTCTATCAATTCAATTCAATTTTTTCGTTAATGGCTTTTAGGAGTGCCATATTGGCATAGATTACTTTGCCAATGACACATAAGATGGAGAACACACAAAGGAGATTGTAATCGTCTCTGTCGCATAGACTGACGAACCCGTGTGTGACAGTGACAGCGCTCTACGAAACCGAACTGGCCGGCTGTTTCGTTCTAAACATCGATGTGCATTATTTAATGCCGGGTACTATTCTTTGTATTACAGAATATAACGCGACCGAGGTCGCGAGTATACCTATCATTTAATTCCTCTTCTTTCTTTTCTTCTTTTACAACTGATGGAGGTCCAATGGAGATAGGTCTCTTTAAAGGATCTTAACACCACACTATTTTGAGCCGCTTTAATCCAGCGGCTTCCCGCGACCTTTTTGGGGTCGTTAATCCACCTCGTACAGGACCTATCGGCGCTGCGTTTTTAACTGCGGGGTCGCCATTCCAGCACCTTAGCTCAAACGCCTATCAGTTCTATTTAGTACGTCCCCCACCAATTGCCACTTCAGCTTCACAACACGATGATTTTCAGTTACTTTGGTACTTCTACGGATCACCTCATTTCTGATATGATCGCTTATAGACACACCAAGCATAGTTCGCTCCATAGCCCGCTGAGTGACTCTGAGCTTTCCTATGAAGCCCATAGTCAACCTTAAGTCATCACTAGCAACACGCACTGTTCAAAGAACTTCAGGCACTGGTACGTAAACGCTGAATTTGTCAAGAAAAAAGTCGACAAATAATGTTACGAACATGCGCAAAGAGTTCGTAATGCGTTTGTCATAGAATTCAAATTGGACGATGACAGTGTTACGAACATGCGAAAAGAGTTCGTAATCCATATGTCATAAAGTTCAAATTGAAAGGGTCAGTTTACGAACATGCAAAAAGCGTTCGTAAACTATAGGTCATAGAGTTCAAATTCAAATAATTCTCTGGAACATTCGACGTGTATCAAAACATGTTTATCGGTAAACATACTTACGATCGCTTCAAGGTCTATCGAATGTCCTCGAAATCGGTTCGTTCGATATATAAGCAGACGTATCGTGCGCCTCAATATTCAGTTTGCGAATGGCGATCAAGAGCGAATAAACAAGCGAAAATAAAAGTGAAATATTAGTGACCTCGGCATTCTTATTGGACAACTAACTGTATAGAGACTGTAAGTACTGTTAGTAGTATAAGTTGAATAAAGTGCTTTTAACGAGTCACCAGGTATATTCATCCAAATCCACGAACCCCTGTACGTAACAATAATAATGAAAATCAAGATTACCATAAATATTTCCGGCTGCGATATAAAGTTGCGAAAGTCTGGATATAAAGTCAGGATCAAGTCGGACCGCTAAAGCGATATTCGTCAGAGAACCCAATGCGAGTACCTTCAGATTACCTAAAAATAATAATAAGCAAAGGAAATTTCAACTTTCAAAGAAAGATCTTCAAAAGGTATAATGCTATGTATCGATTGACAACCTTCTAGAATTTTCCAAAGTATCAATTACCGTGCTTAATGACGGAAAAAATAAAACTTCATATTTTTCCATCATCCTCCTGCCCTTATCTCGCTCTAAGTGGGGTGGGCACAACATGTTACATGTTGTCACATGATTTCGACTTACCTCGTATTTCACGACCCCTCGGTAAGAAAGAGGGTGATCTCTTCTACTCCACCGGATACCACACAGTGGATCAACATACTTTAGTCGCCTTTTACGACACCTCGGTAAGAAATGAGGGTGGTTTATTCTACTCAGCCGGATACCACACGGCGGGTCGACTTACCTTAGTCCTCAACGGAGGAACATAAGATTTTCTTAAAAGCTTTTGTAGCTTGATTTGTTACCTTCATGTTCTTTAGATAATTGTATTAGACGCAACACTGCATGCTCTTTTTGGGCAGCAATCGGTTCAAAGGTTTCTTTCACGTTGTCTCCAAGACCGTCGTGGCCGAAATAATCTTCCGATACAAATTCAACGACTAAAGATCTACTACTGCCCCTATAAATAGGAACCTGAAATTCAATCGGTAAAAAAGGAGCAAAGAGGGGATTAGATATCTACATAAAATCTGAATAATATATTGATCATACTCATGAGTATTAAACTAACTAAATATCAAATTGGGCTTAATTGGTTTTGATACAGTAGTTATGATAAAATTATTTTCTTTATTCCGCGTTTGTTAGGAGAATCTATGTAATGTATAAGAAGCACCCGATGAAAAAAGAATTTATATAATTGTATACAGATATATACAAATTGGAAAGAAAAAATGGCCCGATCCAGGCACGAATGAGTTTTTCTATTTAAACTAATATGTCTAATTGATAATTACAATTTATCACACGCTTTTCGATGAAGGAAAACATCGTGAGGAAACCTGCATATCTCTAGAGAATTCTGGAGATATGTGTAACCTACCAATCCGCATTGGAGCAGCGTGGTAGGTCTTAGCTCCAACCCTTCTCTTCAGTAACGGAGAGAGGAGGCTTATTCCCAGTGGTGAGTTTGTAACAGGCCGCTACTTTACCTTTACTTTTTTTATTGTGAGTTTTTTTATCATATATACAGAGAGTATCGCAGACGGGCCCTTCACAGCATTCCAAGAATGGATATACCGGAAGGTACGCCATTTAACAATGTCACTTAGGCTTAGACTTCGAGTAGGATACACTATGAAGATGAACCAAAGGAATTGGTATGCGATGTCGATCCAACGAACACTTTGTATGGGGTCTTCTTATGTAATTACAATAGCCCTAGAAGCTAAACTAAAGCGCGAAGCAAAGTACTAGTAGCGCCATCTGTTATTCCAGTGAAAAAAATACGTAAACCGTGTTACTAGTTATTTCTATTAAATAATTAATTTTAGATTATTCAAATCTTATTGAAAGTTGTGTATAAATGCCAACATTTTTTAAGCATATCATATCTATAATTTTTCGTGCAGTTTTCATATATATTTATAAATGTATATGATAATATACAATAATATAGAAATCTAAAAGTATTTCATGTAATTTCTATACATTTATGTAATCGTATACGGTTGTATATGATTAAATACGATTATATTATACTTACATAGAATTTGTATATAATTATATACAATTAATTAGAATTTGATAATTTTTGTTCTGCAGCTTATATACAATACAATATAATTGTATACAACTGCAAATAATTTTATACATATACATTTCATCCAATTATACACAACTTCGATCCACTTGTATAGAATCTGTACATAATTTTATACTATTATATACAATCATATATAATCATTTTTCGTCGAGCAGGCGACGTTCACATATATCATAACCTTCGATATCATCACATGCTATACAAGCCTATTTTCTATTTACTTATTCACGGATTATAGCTAAATAATCACATAATTACTTTCGTATTATGGTTCTACGCAAAGTAACGCCTAATTGTATAAATTATTTAATATATCTTTACCTCTCGTCTGTCAGCAATATCGAGTATCCTCTGAGTATTATTAAAAACTTGATTTTCATTAACATTGCCGTGTGTGGTAGTTAAAGCTATAACTTCAGGTCTGAAAATTAAGTAAATTAGAACAATATTGTTACATGTACAAACAAACATACAAACTCCTTTAAAAAAGTTGGAAGAGAACTCACTTGGAAGAGCGAAATATTATTTTTTTTAATAGCTCGTAGCATGATGTCATAGATGGACTAGCTCGTTGGCCCAGTGGGTAGTGACTCTGTCTTCAGCAAGGGTCGCGGGTTCGATTCCCACCGCGGGCCATCATTTTATATAAACAATTTGTCGGTTTCTTCGAGACTGGGCGTGTATTTGTAACCAGCTGTCTATCACCCATAGAATAAGTACTAAGTTACTTACTTCGGGGACGGACGATCGTGTGTGTAAGATCCCATATAATCATTTATTTATAATATATAAAATATATATAAATGATTATCTATATATATATCTATATGTATATGTAGAAGAATTGTAACTTAAATCTATCACTATAACAGAACTAACTACCTTGCTATAATCCGCACGGGTTAAGCGAATGCATGCAAAGCTAATGTGTATGAAGCAGGCAAAATTTGAAAATAAATCATTTAAATCTATCATATAACTATTTGTTAAGAGTATAATAATAATAATAATAATGTTTTATTGAACCAAAAAATTTGTTTCTTATTCTATCCTAGACCCCTAAACTAGGAAAACCCGTATCTTAGGGGCCAGTTAGTTCCCATAACTTAATTATTCATATTTTACTTATTTATATCTGTAAATTTATAGTGTAAAAAACTTCTATAAGTTTTTTACACTATAAATTTTAATAAACTTCAATTAGTTTAAGTAATAGTATAATAGTAATTATATTACTTATACAAGAATTTATATAATATAATTTAAACTTGTGTGTATGATCATGTGTGTGTGTGAGTCTGTGTGTGTATCTGTGTGTGAGTGTGAGTGTAATTATAATGTCAGCTAACTAAATATTTTTCTGTTTCTACTAAAGTACGGCTTAAAAGCAAGTTATCCATAATTTTTTTTACTCGTATCTGTTTAGACGGTAGACTTTTGGCCTACTGTTTAAATTCTTGTATATAAATGGAGCTAGGTAGCTAGGTATTGTTATTGTATTTTGAGTATTCGAGAGTTTACTAAAAAAGATCATATAAATATATTAACTTACCCGTCAAAATATTTTTCGTTTAATAAAGCCATGAATATCGCCATCGCGTCATCTGCGCCGCCGTCATGGTCTATTACTAATTTTGGTTTTATTTCATGATTTATTTCTGCGGAGCTGTAATAATGAAAGTTTAAAGGCGAATCAACCGTAGTTCCTCACGGCGAAAACAGCATATGCTGTCACCTAGGGGGTCATTATACTGATAAATCAAATTCCCCAAAAGCTGTCAGTCTGTATGTCATCGAATTTTTCAAAATCCACTGAACGGGTTTCTGAACGGATTTTAGTAACAGGCATTCCAATTCTTTCGGATGGCTGAACCATCCGAAAGAATGCTCTTATACTATTTCGACTAACAAGTATGAAAAACGGATAGTCCACTTTACATTTAGCATTATAAAGTAGCCTGGTACAATCCAACGGCTGGGCAAAGGCCTCCTCTCTCCGTTTCTGGAGAGAAAGGTTGGAGCTAAGACCTACCACGCTGCTCCAATGCGGATTGGTAGGTTACACATATCTCCAGAATTCTCTAGAGATATGCAGGTTTCCTCACGATGTTTTTCTTCATCGAAAAGCGTGTGATAAATTGCAATTATCAATTAGGCAGATGAGTTTTAATAGAAAAACTCATTGTTGCCTGCCCGGGTATGAACTCGTGTTCCCCTCGAAAGAGTCGCACGGTCTTACCGCTGGGCTATCACAACTTTAGCTCTATATATATTTCCTATTTAGGTTATCGCGGACTATAGCAAAATTATTATTTTTTTTTTTTGGATTATGGATCTCCTCAAAGTAAGCATTAGCTTTGTGGAGATCCATAATCCAAAATATAATTCTATAAATTATTATAAACAAACTAATGAAAACCAATGCCGTATGGTATCCAGCTAAGTAGACTAGCCTCACCCTCATTTCTTATCTAGGTGTCGTAAAAGGCTCTAAAGTAAGTCCACCCGCCGCGTCGTATCCGCCTTAGTAGAATAGACCACTCTCATTTCTTAACGAGGGGTCGTAAAAAACGACTAAGGTAAGTTGACGTCAGGCAGGTAGCCAAATCATGTGACAACATATCATGCCGACCCCACTTAGAGTGGGATAAGGGCAGGAGGATGATGTTGTTGACGATTCAAAAGCACTTGCTTACAAGTTTACTTGAATAGAGAATATTTTGTATTTGAATTTGAATTTGATGATTATGAAAGAAACTAATGAAAACCGATATACAGCTAAAGTAAAACGCACATCACTTATTACGCTATCTGAACACGTTTGTTCTGAAAAATATAATGCCCCCAAAAAATCATGGAATTTAAAAATTATATAAACGACATATTACACTTACGCTCTGAACACCAGAAATATGCCTACAAACACCAATCCAACCATGACTGGTATCGTTGAAACCGTTATATACTTGAAACGTTGAAGCATACTTCCTTTTATACTGCCATTGAAAATGTATTCTTTCCTTGTACTGCGTCACGTGTTATTATATTATCGGCCCCTGTTGAGAGTTTAGTTTATCGTAATATATTATTGCAAAAATTACACTTTCTTGAGCACTTTTGATGATATCTAAGCATTGTTTGTAGGCTGAATATTGCGCCCATTATTGAAAATAATCAAGATTATTTTCTATAATGTGCGCAATATTCAGATCTAGTTCTAAAGAATCACTCCCACAGACGAATCACGGTAATCAAGTCCATTTCCTGCTCCGTAGTTCGTTATTTCGTGTATCGTGATTCGTGTATCGGTGCACTTCTACCCTGTACAAGACAGTAATAAATAAAAGTAACTAGTTCTAATATTTATATTTTAAAAAGAGCAACCGCCGAGTTTCTTGCTGGTTCTTCTCGGTAGGAACAGCTTTCCGAACCAGCAGTAAAGTTGACGATTCAAAAACACTTGTTTTCAAGTTTACTTGAATAAATAATATTTTTGAATGTTTAATTCATGAGTCGTGGTTCTGTACAGAATCAGTAAAGGTGACGTCAACCGAACTCATGTTGTCGCGCTCACCATCGCACGGAACTATCTGTTCCTCACTTATCGAATTGGCATGCAATTTCATGAGCGAGAATGAGGATGGCAGCTTTCCTTGGGTATATCGGTTAGCAGGCATTTCAACATAAGGCAGATTGGAAGATAAAGAAGATTGGCTCTTGCGGTGAAGTCAAGAACTGGGAATGACACGCGAGTCACGAACTAACGAATTTAATGAATCAACTAGTTCATTTAGCCGCGGCGAATCAAGTGAATCAATCTCAGCTGCGAACTGTTACACCCAAAACTAATAGAAAAGACGAGAAATGCAAGATTAAGGCCGGCCGTTAGCCTGTTACTATCCCACTGCTGGGCCGTAGTTTTGTCTCACGACAAATCCACCTTAACATTCTCATTACAGTACAACCGTTTTATAATTTTCTCCCTTAACTTTAACAGAACTTCGGGGGTCTCATATATTCCCTGAGACCTGACAAGATTTTCATTCCTCCTCATTATACTAAAGTTAAAGTTCTACTAATATTAATTTTCTTTAATCCGGATCAAAACTAGATTATATTATTCTGACTTTGATAGAGATAATGCAGTTTTAAAAAACCTTATTATATATTTTTTTAAATTTAAGTGATTAACTCTTAAATATAAAAATTATCTTAAAATGTTGTGATAAATATACAAATAATACTGTGTATTTAATTAAACCACCAGTTTTTTTCCTTACACGAATCGATAAGCTGAATTAAATTAGTCCTTTTATCTGCTATGACCATTTTATATATTTTCCGGAATTTATTTGTTTAATGAACGGTTAATTTGTTCAATCGTGCTGTGATAGCCCACTCCATGTAAGTCTCTAGATAGGCTCACGAGTTCAAAACCCATACGACACCAATTTGTTTTTCTGTTAAAAAAACTTATGCGTCTAATTTATAATCGCAAAAAGCGAGTTTGGCACACGCCTTTCAGTGAAGGCAATGATCGTAAGGAAACCTGTATATTTTTAGATAACTCTAGGAATAAATAAATATGTTTAACCTAGCAATCCACATTGAGGCAATATGATGTGGGTCAATGCTCCAATCCTTATCTTCAAAAATAGAGAGGAGGTCTTGCACTCCGAGCACTTTGCTGAACCGCAACTCTGAAGCGTTCTGCAGTCCTACCATGAACTCTTATTGCGACTCAATTGAAGATGTAAACGTTTTGCTTCTTCATACCATGACGTCTTAAAGACGCACACTTTGAGTCGTTACTGAACGAGCGTTCAGAATTCGTCCTAAGAACATGTGAGTAAAAGAGACAGAGTTATCTATAGTTCATATAACGTTATCCTTTTCAAACATTACGACCCCAATACAATTCACACTTCACAATTCACGGTCGTCTTTTACGTCTTCAATTGATTCGCAATAAGAGTTCATGGTAAGCCTGCTGACCATTGTATCCAGCTGCGCTTTTTCTCTAAATTATTTACAATGTTGTGAACTCCAGTTGATTTTAACTATGGCTATCAGCTACTCGAAAGTGTTTACAATGTTGTCACCGCGTTCAGCAGATTTAAAGAAAATCGTTAACTCATGACAGACAGTTTTTGGGGACTGAGGCTTTTTTTATCTCATTTAAGTACCAAAGTAACGGCCTGTTACTATACTACTGCACAGCCCTCTTCTTTCCTTCTATTAGGAGAAGGTTTCAATCTTAGACCCACCTCGCTGCTCCAATGCAGATTGGTAGGTTACACACATTCTTCGAATTCCATAGAGATATGCAGGTTTTCTCACGATGTTTTCCTTCACCGAAATGTGAGTGCTAAATCACAATTATAAATTGGACACATAAGTCAGCAGGCTCTTTACCTGCCCGGGATCGACGCAGCGTCGACAAAATAGTGCAAAGAGTATATTGCTGATGCTTGGTAATGAAAATGAATTAAATATTACTACTTCTATTATGGTTATAAGAATTAGGTGTTTATTGTAGTCGACTGCAATCTTGTTATATCTTACCGCTCTCAAAGATCCCTGTTTTATTCCTGTATAGTTTTTACAATTAAATTTACTTTAATATTCATTCTCGCTAAAACAGTAAACTATCTAATATTGAAACTTATCTTTAATCATGACTATGGTTATCAGTGTATCTAGAGTGAAGTTGATAACGTTATTATTCTGTGTTTAAATGGACATTAAAAAAAATCGTCGGTTATTTTTTCAGGCATTATATTTTATACTTTGACACACAGAGAGTATCACACCATTCAAACACTGCATTTAAAAAAATTATTTAAATTTATAATAGTCTCAATTTTTTTTTATTGTCTTATGTACGTTTTCAGTTTTTTATTTGGAAAAAAACAGAATAACAATAAGAATAATCGAAGGTCTGATGAAAAAATGAAAGACAAAATTCATTGTATCGGTTTCACATTTAATCAAGATACAAAAATTGCAGTTTTAATTAATCAGTATGTTGCAATAATAAAAATAAGAACGGAGGAAAAGTGAATAAGTAAAGGAAAACAAGTGATTATCTTTGATAAGTACCCTCTGTCGGAAATTGTGAGAACAAAATTGTTTATGGTTTACACAGATAATAAACGACGGTAACTTGTATAACTGATATCATCGTAGTTAAGTGGATTTTATATAGATGACGCTGTCCTATATACCATTTCGCGTATGAGAATATCGTTTATACTAATATTATAAATGCCCACCATATGGTATCAGGCTGAGTAGAATACACCACCCTCATTTCTTACCGAGGTGTCGTAAAAGGCGACTAAGGTGTCAACCTGCCGTTTGGTATCTGGCTGAATAGAATAGACCATCCTCATTTCTTACCGTGGTGTAGTAAAAGGCGACTAAGGTAATTTGACCCAGTGTGGTATCCGGTTGAGTAGAATAGACCATCCTCATTTTATACCGAGGTGTCGTAAAAGGCGATTAAGGTAAGTTGACCCACCCTGTGGTATCCGACTGAGTAGAATAGACCATCCTCATTTCTTACCGAGGTGTTGTAAAAGGCGACTAAGGTAAGTTAGCGTCAGGCAGGCGGCCCGTCGTAAAATACGTAGCCGAATCATATGACAACATGTTTATAACATTTGTTGCTGACTCCACTTAGAGTTGGATAAGATAACTTTGATGACACACTGGTTTCAATTAAAAATATTACGTTATTTTCGAGACTGTTTTCTTCGGTCTAGTATTAATATTTATCTTAATAAATACGTTCGTTAGCTTCGACATTTAATAAAGATCAAAATTGATCTGCAGGCGAAGCTGCAGGGACATCTAGTTTCTTATAAATCCAATAACAAATGAAACACCAGATCTCTCACGAAGCTCGGAAAATGAAGGCAACTATATTTGCGAAAAGAAAACTCATTGTTATAAATCTTGTATGACAAATGATTTATTGGTGTCTTTCCCCTGAGAACGGCTGGTAATCATCCTGTAGAAAAAAATGTTATATGATAAGGTTAATTGATAATATTATAATCCGCGATAAAAGTAGAGTGTACTATCCGTTTTCTTAAATGATATATGCAGGATTTGTAAAAACGAATGCACTAAAAATCTCCATCACCACCACCACACTTTTAGCATTGCACGCATTCAATATCACAATCTCAATCATTTAGCATGGCCTGATGCTGCTGTCGGGTTCGGCTCCAGTTGAGGACACTCTTCAACGGCTTACTTTTTTTAAAGCTTTACAACAGAACTACTCTGCTATAATCCGCGCGGGTTAAGCGAATGCATGCAATGCTGATGTGTATGAAGCAGGCAAAATTCACGTACCTTACACATGCAGGACAAGTCACGACACGCACCCCAAGACGCCCCCACCAGCAACAATGTACACAACCACTACCAAAATCTCCACGATCCTCGTGATGGCGATAATTATGATTTATTCATGGAGCCTATCCTCCTGATGATGCTTCGGTTTCGGGGCGAAGCGATCGTGGTGATTTTGGTAGCGGTTGTATTTATTGCTTGCGTGCATTTTCGCTGGCTGGGGCGTCTTGGGATGCATGTGGTGACTTGTCCTGCATGTGCAAGGTACGTGAATTTTGCCTGCTTCATTCACTAAGCATTGAATGCATTCACTAATCCGCGTGGATTATAGCAAAGTAGTTCTATTATAGTTTATGTAATATGGAATTCCGCAAAGTAACGCCTGCAGGCCTACCATAAACTATTATTGCGACTCAATTGAAGACGTCAACGAAATTGTTTTGCTTTTTCAGGCATGACGTCTTAAAGAAGCACACTTTAAGTCGTTGACGAATGAGCGTTTAGAATTCGTTCTAAGAGCATGTCAGTAAAAGAGACAGAGCTATCTATAGTTCATATAACGTTATCCTTTTCAAACATTACGACCACAATGCAATTCACACGTCTTTTACGTCTTCAATTGAGTCGCAATAAGAGTTCATGGTAGGCCTGCTGCTTCTATAAATCAGCTTTTTATGACTTGACTTCTCAATATAGGTATGAATATGTTTACCGCATTATAAAACCACCATTGTCGTATTTTCTCTTCGTCTTTTTGTACAAGTTCGTTTATCTCTGGTGCTTCCTGAATAATCTTGATATGATTGAATGAATCCTATAATTAAAATATTACCTTAACGTATATTCAAATCACTATCTCTTATTAACTAAAGGCCACGCATAATAATGTTAAGACAAATCAAATCAAAATAATCTTATTCAAGTTTTCTTAAGTTAAGTTACTTACTTTTACTACTAAGCTCTTTCGAGCACTCGTGAATCGTCAATGATCAATATGATGAATGAAGCTACAATTGGTTCGGAATGTTGCTCTGAAGAACCGGCAAGAAACTCAGCGGTCAATCTTTTAAAATTTTCAATTTACATTATTAAACCATTTTTTTGGAGGATTTTCAAATACAGGCATTTTTATTATCCAAATAATATTCAATTGTGTAATATGCTTTATGTATAAGCATATCTCTTACAGTTAATTTAAACCTTTCTGTAGACTACTATGAAAAAAGTTGCTTTAGACATCTAAGGGTACCCAAAATATTTGACCTGAATTCAGTTCTACGATAGTATTCTTCTAAAACCCGCAGTGTGGTATCCGGCTGAGTAGAATAGACGACTCTCATTTATTACCGAGGTGTCGTAAAAGGCGACTAAAGTAAGTTGACCTGCCGTGTGGTATCCGGCTGAGTAGACTAGACGACCCTTATTTATTACCGAGGTGTCGTAAAAGGCGACTAAGGTAAGTTGACCTGCCGTGTGGTATCCGGCTGAGAAGATCAGATCACCCTCATTACTTACCGAGGTATCGTAAAACGCGACTAAGGTACGAGTGATTTGACGTTAGGGAGCCGGCCGGTCGTAAAATAGAATTTTCTTTTTTTCTCTGAATATAAAAATGACTGTTTGTCCCTCATAAAATCAGAAACGGTTAGATCGGTTTTAATAAAAATTTCAAATAATCACAAAATTGAATGAGCGTATGTTCCTGTAGAGTTTGGTGGTGATTGAAGCATTTTTTTAAAACTGTTGAGTTAAATATCGAAGCAAGACTGAGCCATAGCACGTGTAGGTGGACAGCTAGTTCTTTTTACTTGTTTGTTGGCGCAAGTTGCAGTGACCCTGCCTTTATCTCCAGTGGTCGTGGGTTCGATTACCACAACTTATTAATTCTTCGATGTAATTATGTGTTCATAATTATACTAGCAATACGTGCGGCTTCGCCCGTGTGAAATTTAGCGTTTAGCATGTTATGGACGCCCGAGTCTCGGCAGGAAACGGGCTTTATGAACCTACACCGCTTTTTATACCTATTCCCCCCTCTAAACTACAATCGACACCGGTTTGTTACTACCACCACTAAAAATTGTTGTAAAACGACCTCTTCAACTCAATTTACATAAAACCGATGTGTACTATTTACCTCAACCTTTTCCTCCAAAGAGGAATTGCACCACCTTTTAGAAAAAAACCGCCCGCACGCGTTAAATTTGGAGTAAAACAATTTCCCCTTTTCCTATACCATGAAGATTTCCTGCTATCTTTGGAATATCTTAATTCGTATAATACATTTTACCTAGTTCCTTTTTACATTTTTCTCTATGTTTTTTATTTTTACAATTAATCCAATCGCTGCTAAATTATAAGTGCTATAGGGCGAAGCGCGGCCTCCGATGCGCTATTTATAGGCACGCGCCGCATATTAAATCTGTAATATCTTCGAAAATATTCATTTAAATTACATGCTGTAAACGGCCATATTGATCTATATTAAATCAACAATGTATTTAAGGTACTTAATTGGATAAGGATTGATGCTGTATTGCTTAAAATTGCTTCGAAAAGAGGGCGTTATTTTTCATAAAAAGTAAATGACACAAAAATTTTATTGTGGGTTATCCATAAGAGATAGATATATACCCTCGCGGAGTTTTCTGTAGACCTTTTTAAGGTGTACAAATTTTTAATACATTATTTTGATAAATCTTGTAGTGTTCAGCCTGCGTTTGCAATATAAGCGGAAAAAAATGTAATTATTTACGACATCACGTTAGAAACCTCAAAAATTACAGTATTTCTCTACTCCATATTGACTGTTATTGTACATATAAACCTTCCTCTTGAATCACTCTATCTATTAAAAAAAACCGCATCAAAATCTGTTGCGTAGTTTTAAAGATTGAAGCATACATAGGGAAATAGGGACATAGGGACATAGGGACAGACACAGAAAGCGACTTTGTTTTATACTATGTAGTGATATAGAGTATAAATAGATAGGCAGCATATTTACCTTATGTATGTAACAATAATTAATGTACTTGGTCACGGACAACCGAATGTGTAATTTCCTATATATTTATTTAATATCTTCCTCTTAACCAACCTTGGAGGCTAGCAACCAATCCATTTTCTTCGTCTTCTCTTCTTCTGCTAAACCATCAGATGAATTGTTATCGACCGCTGTAAGTGTTTCTTGTTTGTTTTCATTGTGAGAGTTACCCACATTATTCTTTACTTCGTTTCGTAATATTCCTTTATTCAAAGCATGCTGTTGGTAAAAGATTAGTTAAGTTTTAAACCGTGTAACTAATGAAAATTTGCGGTAGTTTCAAAACTTTGGCCACCGCTTTGGAAAATTATGCTTCTGCGAGCTTATATGGTATTATTATTTTTTAGGTTATTTCGTTTGAAATTATAACATTTAAATAGTATTATCTATTTTTATTTTGGATTTTAGAGCTGTGATAGCCCAGCGGTGAGACCGTGATACTCTTTCGAGAGGGTCACAGGTTCAAACCGGGGCAGGCACCAATCAGTATTTCTGTAAAACTTATGTATCTAATTTATAATTGAAATTTATCAAACGCTTTTTGGTGAAGGAAAACATCGTGAGGAAACCTGCATATCTCTAGAGAATTGTGGAGATATGTGTAACCTACCAATCCGCATTGGAGCAGCATGATAGGTCTTAGCTGCAATCCTTCTCTCCAAAATCGGAGAGAGAATGCCTATGCCCAGCAGTGGGATAGTAACAGGCCATTACTTTTTTTACTATTTACATTTAACTTGTATTATAATTTTAAAAAGGAATAGGTGATAGACAGTTGTCTGTTGACAGTTTACCAGTTGGTAAATATATACATATATAATTTTAAATACATACCTACTTAAATATATATATATACACTCAGAGTCGATGAACCAACAATTCTTCTTTATAAAATATTCATTCTCGGCGGGAATCGAACCCACAACCCATGGAGCTGAAAGTAGCGTCACTACCAACAGCATAAATGAGGCAGTTATTTTTGTATTTTTTGCTATTATTTCACTTAGTTTTTTAATTACATTAAATTATTCATTATCAAAAATAAATTTGTAAGACCTTCTATGAATAGAAATACTTCCATTAGCTTTAAATTTTATCTGATATAATATTTAAGGGGAAAAAGTTTACGCTAGCTTATCTACGACTGGATCGTTTTCAATTGCTCTGCGTCAAGACTAAATTGCCCTTATCTAAATAACTTTTCTGCAATCTCGGCAATCTTGAAGGAATTGGATAAAAGTATTCCCTTCGTTAAAGTGAACACATTAAAAAGGCCTGAGCGATTTGACCTTAAACTAAATTAGTTGGCTATAGACAATCAACTACAAAAATGTATAAAAAAATAAAGTAGCGGCCTGTTACAATCCCACTGCTGGAAATAGGCCTCCTCTCTCCGTTTCTGGAGAAGGGTTGGAGCTAAGACTTACGACGCTGCTCCAATGCGGATTGGTAGGTTACACATATCTCCAGAATTCTCTAGAGATATGCAAGTTTCCTCACGATGTTTTCCTTCAACGAAAAGCGTGTGATAAATTGCAATTATCGATTAGACACATGGTGCACACATTGGTGCCTTCCGGGTTTGAACTCGTGTTCCCCTCGAAAGAGTCGCACGGTCTCACCACTGGGCTATCACAGCTCCAAAAATGTATGTATTGCTATAATTCTAGATTAGCAGATAAAAGTATCATTATTATTGTATTATGGACCTTCGCCAAAATTATTGCCTGCATAAGAAGCTGCAAGCTTACCAATTGCGACTCAATTGAAGACCTAAACTGAATTGTTCTGCTATTTCATTCTATGACGTGTTAAAGAAACACAGTTTAAGTCGTTGGCGAAATGTATTTCATTCACTCTCATTTATATAGTAGGTGTGATCCGAATGCAACTCAGTTAAAAACACTTCATAGTACGAAAAGAGCGATTAAGTTTAGGTACAGATTTTGAATTGCATTACAATTGCTTCGTTTTCTAAAAGTTAAAGGTAGGCTTATTGTTATATTGAAACGACATATTGACATAAGGTGTGATAGCCCAACGGTAAAACCTTGCAGCTCTGTCGTGTAGATCACGGGTTCAAATCCCGGCACCAATGAAATTTTCAATTAAAATTTATATGTCTAATTGATAATTGCAATATATCACACGCCTTTCGGTGAAGGAAAACATTGTGAAGACACATGCATATCTTTAGAGAATTCTGGGGATATGTGTAACCTAACAATCGGCATTGAAGTAGAGTGGTAGGTCTTAGCTCCAACCCTTCTCTCCAGTTAAAACGGAGAGAGGAGGCCTATGCCCAGCAGTGGGATAGTAACAGGTCGTTACTTTACTACTTTTTTACACGGGTTTTCGTGAATGAAAAAATCGGATGGAACCTGTATATTTCTAGAGAATTCTGGGGTATTGTGTAACCTACCAATCCACATTGGAGCGGCGTGATAGTTCATACCTCAAATCCTTCTCCCCATAAAATGGAGAGAGGAGGCCTTTGCCCAGTGGTGGGATAATAAAAAGCGGTTACTTTACTTTCACTACTTTATATTGACATAGAATTATTATACTAGAGAAGGTAAGCCTTTAAGTGACAATGACACAATAAATAATAAGAGGAACGAAACTTGTATACTTCATCCTTGTCTAATCACACATAAAAAGAAAGACAGATAGATCACCCTCATTTGTTTTCTCTTTATTTCTCTTGGCACATTTAAGGTTTGCTTCCATACTCTAAGTATAATAACGAATCGAATCATCATTCATTATCATAAACATGCATTGTCATCAAGACTTTCAGATCGTTTGAACACTGGGAAGTTGGTCAAAGATAACTTGGCAGAGTCTACTTTCACATACATAAAATGCAAGATGAAACACACAAAAGGGTTTATTACCCCACGAAATATATAATCAGACCACGATAAAATGTGACACTCACAGAGCATTTTCACAAGTAATTTAAGCATAGTCAAAGAAGAAGGTAAGCTTCAAAGATAAAATGAGGGAATTAAAAAGTTTCACAACTTCCAACTTTCACTGTGAAGGACTTAAAATATAAGGAACATGAAAGGTATTTTTAAATTTTCTGCGAGAGTACGCTAAGAATCTCCATGTTACTGCAGATTTGAACGAGTAAATGGATTGGAAAGTAATGTTTTAGTACATTGACTGGTCCGTAACATAGTGAGTAGTGACCCTGCCTTCACTTCCGCGGACCAAGCGTTTGAGGGCCAACATTTTCTATAAAAAAATTGTTTGTTCTTCGAATCTGGCTGTATATTTGTATTTAATTATGTATTTAAAATTATATAGGCTAAGTGTCTGTCACCCATAACACAAGTATTGGATGGACGACCGTGTGTGAGTGTCCCATATATTTATTTATCTATTACTATTTATAAAATCGTGTGCCATTTGCAAGAAACACGATGTGAAAAATTAAAAAATATTAGATATTAATACTTTGATGACTTACTTTAAATTTATTTCCGTTCCTATAAAAATGTTTAGTATAGTAGTTTTGTTAGTTAGCAATTCAAAATTAAACTTAACTTAAAAAAATTAAAATTACTCCCAAATTTTGACTGGGAATATAAAGTGAATAGAACGCCTTAACTTAAAAAAAAACAACAGGGCATAGGTGAAAACTTCAATATTAACATTTATTGCATTTTGATGTTTTGGAATGGTTAGGAAATATTTTTTAGGTATTAAACAGAGGGGATAGTTGCTCTTCTACACCGCGCTGGCGGTCTACTCTCCCTTCGTCTCGGAGATTTTCGATCATTTTACTTGTCCTGATCACAATTTAACATTTTAACACAATGCCTCTTAATGGGTTTTCACTTCAAAAATATTCCTCTATATATGGTGTAAGTATCGAAATAAGCCATAAGAAATATTAAACGACAAAGTTAACTGTATACTTACAAATAAAATGAATAATCCTTTTTCGACGGTCTTTTTTTGTTTTTCTGAAATTATATGATTATTTTTTGTATTATCTATTTCATTAAATACACTGCAAGCGTTATAGGCCATAATAGGTGATTGTATGTATTTTAAAATGAAATAGAGCACTTTTTATCAATTAATTCAAATCAAATCAAAATAATCGTTGCTTAAACAAGCTCTTTCAAACACTTTTGAATCGTCGAGGTTCAATATGATTTCTTGAAGCTACAACTGGTTTGGAATGATGCTATAACCAAGAAGAACCAGGAAGAAACTCGGCGGTCAATCTTTTTAACACTTTCAATTTACATTATTAAACCGCAGCCTGAAATGATTTTGAAATCCTGTCAATTTTTTCATCCAAATAATCTTCAATTGTGTAATATCCTTTACGTATAAGCATATTTCTTACACTTAATTTCAATCTGTAGACAGGTCTAGCTGTGAAAGGTAAATAATTAATAATACATAGTTGACTTTTGTACCCTTTTTTATAATTAATGTTATCATTACGTTTTTTATGGTACATAAAAAAAGACCTTCAGACAGTTCGTGATCACGGTGGATGCAACTCTGCCGAAAGTCGAACCTTTTACAGAGGTAACTAGATGTATACACCTGTAGCGGTCGTCGCACGTACAACAAGAACTGCGCGATTGCTAATAAAGAGATGCAAGAGTTTAGACCCACGTCATTACCAACGAAAACGTCAAATGAAGATCGTTGCGACCAGTTTGAACACCATACCTAATCTTGTGCGCTGCGATTGCAATAATAAAGTACTTGCAATCGTTTAAAGAGTTTTTTATTGTGTACGAAAGTACTAGGTGGCATCAATAGTTTCACCTACCAAGAATCCCGTGTTTCCTACACTAGATTTTATCGCGATGTGATTTGTGTGTGTATTTATATAATAACTAGTTTCGCTATAATAACTAGTCTGTCACATTAAGTTTCGTGGCAGATCATTTTAGGTTTTTTTTTACTTTTTATTAAAAAATATACTTATATTTATTTAATTTCTCCTACATCCAAAATGTCAACTTAAAACATAAGCCCCGCGCATATAAGGCACTCTATGGGGTTCTATTTACGTCAATCATATCGTGATATCTTTTAAACTATTCGGCCAAATTACTTAGTGTAAAAGAGAAAGTTTATCGACATGAAATACTGAAAGTGACATGTGTATTGATTTTTATAGAGTATGATAAATATACTAAAATATGCATTATATAGTATCTAATTTAATTAAACTTTTTCACAATTTTGGTCACAGTGGCTTCCATATATCTATATACTGTTGCATATTTTTATTTAGAACTATTCTAGACAAATGATCCTACGGTACTTCATCTTTGTGTAACTCCAATGGTTTAGTCAGCGTACGCCAAGATAACTCTCAAAGGCCAGATTCTTTCCGACTTTATTGACATGTATCGTTATATTACATAATGTCATTACAAATTGTCAGCCTATATGTTATATATCTGATGTATAACCTATATAACTGTAAAGTTTCATCCAAATCCGTCCAATAGTTGTTTCGTGAAAGAGTAACAAACAGTATGGATGGCCATACTCACAAACTTTCGCATTTATAACATTAGTAGGATTAGTATAAATCGGTAATTAAAATATACTAGATAAAAAGAGCTTAAAAATTACAATCGTTTAATAGTTATTTAAATATAAAATCTTACTGAATAATCTCCATCTTCGGCAGCAATGAGCACTTTGAAGCTGCAAAATGAGGACCGTTATCTTATTTACCCGCCATTCCTCCGGCTAATGAAGGAAATTCAAAAGAAAATAGCATCAAAAGTGAATCATAATTAAGCTTTACCCTTTGAGCGCGGGGATGTTCAACTTCTTTAATATCTTTAGGAGCTCATTTTTTGCCTCCGTTTGTCTGTCCTGGGAGTAATAAAATTGGGAGAAATTATGAGAATCTATATCGCAGAATTAGTATTAAAGTAACCTAATTCAAAAAAGTTGTTTTGCGCCAATTACAATAAAGCTTATGCACTCATCAAGCACTCACGAGTTTTGTAAGCGTTACGCTTAACGCCTATAAAACTCGTGAGTGGTTAAGAGACCCATAACTTGGAAGAGCATGAAAACACTATTTTTATCAATAGTTCGTAGCTTGTTGTCATAGATAATAAAATAAAATAGATATACGGGATACACACACACGGTCGTCCATCACCAAAGTAAGTAACTTAATACTTGTGTTATGGGTGACGGACAACTGGTAAATATACTACACATGTAATTTTAAATAAATACAAATTTACAACCAGGTTCGAAGAACCAACCAATAAATAATTTTATAATACATTACTTACATTTATTTATGGCGAAGAAAACATTTTGATTTTTCACAATTAAATTTGTGCACATGGAGCCCATTAGACGTTTGAGGGATATTATACTAACTGTGCCAACAACGGCTTCGCCCGCGTGGAATTCAGTGATTTACGAAACTTTTCCCGAGTTTTCAAAATTTTGAACATAAAATTAGTTATTGTGAGTTAATCATGAGAGATAGACACATGTTATCCTGCACATTTTTGTAGTTTTTTTATAGATCTACAATTCTCTACTACATTACTATAGCGTATCTCTGCTAGTTTACGCAGCACACGCGACTAAAGCTCCCTACAAGCAAGTTTTTTAATAACTGCGCGATCTCTTCAGCACAATTTACATAATACCGATATGTACTATTTACGTTAACCGTTCAGAAGTATTGCACTATCTTTTGGTGCAAACCGTAGAAAAATCCGTTCAGTAGATTTTGAGAAAATCGATTACATACAGACTTACTTTTTGGGACAGCTTTTTGGGACTTTGTTTTATAATAAGTATAGATATTAATAAATTATTCTTACCAAGTCGAGAACGGCGGACGCCAGTTTGAATCTGAAAAGTTTAAAAATAATTATATTAAAATATTTCATAAATTATATTTTTAAAGAAATATTAATCTACCTCGGCTTCTCGTACTTTACTTGCGAGGGTGATGGTATTACCTAAAACGTTGAAAAAAATTTAAAAGAAAGAAGTACATAATCTAGTTGTTAATCACGTTATTAGAAGTTGATACTATTACTATTTGGTTTTTTATAAAGTATACTATACAGCTTTATTTATTAGCAATAAGTCTTTTTTATTCAGATTTACCATTAAAATAGTTCTTTAGTTTTAAGTACGATTTGGGAACGTTAGGATGTGGTGATTATTTTGCAATAATTAATAATTTTGTTACGAACATGCAAAAAGGGTTCGTAATCTATATATCATAGAGTTCGAATTCGCTTGACGCTATTCTCTTTGTTTGCGGATCGTGTTCGCTATCCCCCCTAGGACACGCGAACGTTCACGAACATTGTCGTCATCGGTTCGGTTGACATAATATAAGCGGACGTATCGTGCGCCTCGACGTTTAGTTTGCCAATAGCGATCAAGAGCGAATAATGAAGCGAAAATAAAAGTGAAATAATAGTAACTTTGGCTTTCTTATTGGACAACGGACTGTATAGAAACTGTAAATACTAAGTTCGTAATGAAAAGTCGAATAAAGTGTTTTAACGAGTCACCAGGTATTTTCATCCAAATCCACGTACCCCAGTACGTAACAATATCCTTAATGTAAACTTACCTAACTATGTTAATTATCTTTAACCGAGAAAGATTAAATCAGCATATCACGTGAACGATGAAGTGGAAGGTGAAAAATTTGTACAACATCTGAAGACTTACGAATAGATTATGAAATTATATGCGATAATCTTTGGATGGAGCTCTACATTATTTTATCTATCACGACGTCACTTCAACACTGAAATATTTTGCTCATCGTATTGAGAAAGAAAGTATTGCATGGAACTTGAATAGTAAAACGAATTCCCTATATTACTTTTTCAATCAAATATATCAACATATTATTTAAGTCCGTTCCCGTGCCGTGTGGTATCCGGCAGAACAGAATAAACCACCCTCCTTTTTTCCATGGTGTCGTAGAGGCGACTACGTTAGGTGCCGTGTGGTATCCGACTGCATAGAATAGACCACCCACATTTCTTACCGAGGTGTCGTAAAAGGCGACTAGGGTAAGTTGACGTCAGGCAGGCAGCCGGTTGTAAAATTAACATTAACATTGCCAAATGTTACAACATAATGTGACCGACCCCACTTAGAGTGGGATAAGGGCAGGAGAATGATGATTTAAGTCCGTTTCCGCCGTGATAAAGCTACATCAAGAATCATGAATCATGTTTGTTTTAAATGATGATATAATCCAAACGTGCAAAGAAAAATATTAAAAGAGATTAGATCAGCATTCGTTACCCAACACTCGTTATTCAATCAGCATAATAGGAATAAAAATACTCGACAAAAATGGTAATATCCCTCACCATAATGTAATCCGAGGGGAATCTTCTGAAGCCTGAATACATAAGTCGTTCATTACGCGAATCGTATCTGCATTATAAAAAAAAGATTAAGTATTTCATTATAAGAGCTGTGATAGCCCAGCGGCGAGACCGTGCGACTCTTTCGAGGGGAACACGAGTTCATACCCAGGCAGACATCAGTGAGTTTTTCTATTAAAACTCATGTGTCTAATTCATAATTGCAATTTATCACATGCTTTTCAGTGAAGCAAAACATCGTGAGGAAACCTGCAAATCTCTAGAGAATACTGGGAATATATGTAACCCACCAATCCGCATTGCAGCAGCGTGGTAGATCTTAGCTCCAACCCTTCTCTCCAGAAACGAAGAGAGGAGGCCTGTTCCCAGCAGTGGGATTATAACAGGCCGCTACTTTACATTTTTAATCATTATGAACTTCTAAAACCTTTGATTTATCAACTAATTCCATTTCAGTAAACTTTTTTTTTTAATTCTCCACGAGAGACCTAAGGGCCAAGACACCTCAATATATCAATAGCTTTATTATTTAATATTTAAATCCTTAAACGATTTTATAACTGGCTCGTTGGCGCAGTTGGCAGTGACTCTGCCTCTAGTTCCCCGGATCGCGGGTTCGATTCCCGCCGACTGTCATCATTTTCAATTGTTGTTTCTTCAAGCCTGGGTTTATATTTGTATTAAAAATTATATATATAGGAATGAAAATTGGCAACACTATAGTTACGTGGCTGATAGCAAGAAAGGGAACGAAAATTGGAGCGAAAAAGTAAGTTTTACTTACCTTAAGGTAAGTAAAAATTACTTTACTTACATTACTAATAATATTATATTTACAGTCTACCCTTTAAGCTTTCGAAATACATACATTTTAAGCAAAGTACCTATAATCTCCGCACTAGTTTTATAGTTTTAAATACAAATATACACCCGAGCAACCAATTTTATTCTAACTTGGCTGCTACTCAATATCTTAAAAATTATTACTTGTAAAATGTGTGGAAGATTTTTTATTTGCAACATACCGCAGTCCCAAATTATCCACGTTCCCGTAAACACCAGAACCGTCTTCCAACTCTCTGTGGGGGAACTTTACTGCCGACTTCAGCATGCCTAAAGTCGGCTTCAGTAAAGTGTGTCCGGGCAGGATAGGTTCCGCTTCCGGCAAATGACTAGGACGTGACGGCACTCCAAGCACAGATGATAACTCACGTGGGTCGAATTGGTAGAATCTTCTCTGGAATTTTTGCGATTTAAAAATAATTACTTATTATAAAACATAGGCCCTCGCCGCGATGTACTCAGTCTGTAGAACAGATTCATTCAACAAAAAAGAGCCATACGTTGCATTTACAATTTAAATTCGCGCGATTCCCTGCGAGAAAAGTTCAAGGAAACAGTTATTCTTACATTGGCTTCACAGTATATTTTTAGTAGTTTAATTTTTGTATATAGATATAAATATACATATAGATATAAATAATTATGAAAGGATTGGCGATGTATTTAATAGACAAAGTAGGAACCGACATAAGCGGTTCCTGCTTTGCGCCTTGCAAAAGTTCGTAATTCGTTCGGCTTTGGGGATAAGATTCTATATTAAAATTCCACAATCTACTTCAACTTTAACATTACAGCAGTATATAAATACTATTAAAAAAAGCTAATTCAGAAAGCCTATTATAGAATAGTGGACTATCCGTTTTTTCATACCCGATACATCGCAAAGCTTTGCGATTTTGTCGTGGAGTCTATCTCCGGATGATGCTTCGGTTGCGAGGCGAAACGATTGTTGAGTTTGTGATAGTGAATTTGTGTGGTGCTTGTGTATTGTGGTGGCTGTGGTGGAGGTTTGTGTATGTGTTTTTCGAAATCCTGCATGTATCGGGTATGAAAAAACGGATAGTCCACTATACATTTAACACTATATATATTTTCTATTTACCTTATCGCTGATTATAGCAAAATAATTTTATTATTACTTTTGTATATTATGCGTTACTTTCATATTAATTGGTTGAAATATGACGATTATTATAAAAATTTCGGAAAAAGTAACGCCGTCTGTAAGTTTTTATTGAAAACGTGCGTAATTCGTTTCGAATACAACAGAACAATGTATAGTGGGAAATGCTATTTTTATGGGTCTACATAGAAAAGTCCGAGTTACTAGGCGATGATATACGATAAAACGTTCCTATCTGGTGAAGTTGTAACGTTGTTTGTTTATGTTAACTTACATTTATATGTAATGTGTTTTTTTGATATATCAAAATTGTAATGATTTATATTTTTTTTATGCTTTTCATATATTGGTGTTCAGCAGGAGATATCACTAAATTATTAAATAAAACAGGTAGGTATTCAAAGTTCCAATAATTTCGGTTCACAGTTGGGCACAAGGTTCGGTGTTTATTCTTTGGTTATTTTAATATACATACCTGATGTCTGTTGTTTTAGATAACATTTTGTGTCGTGGATGTCGTGGACGACACAAAATTTTTTATAAGCATCCATGCATATAAAAAAATTGACATGAGTTTTTAAATAAATATATGTATATGACACTTTCACACAGGTTCGTCCGTCCCCAAAGTAACTTAATACTTGTGTTATGGGTAACGGACAACTGTTAGATATATTACATATATAATTTTCAATACATACTTAAATACAAATATACGCCCAGGCTCAAAGACCCAGCAAAATGTTTATAGAAAATGTCTACACTCGGCGGAGATCGAACCCGCCGGCCAATGCGCCAACGGGCCAGTCTTTTTGAAAAAATAGTAAGAAAAATAAATCAACAAGAGACGTCAAATATACCTAGGCAAAGTATGAATTTCATTTACTTATTGTCTATGATAAAAAGGTTCTTTATAGTTGAAATGACTGAAAAAGAAAAATTAAATGAAAATGAAGTAAAATAAAATAAATTTTCGCCTTTTCGAACTGTTGTGAGTCATAAGAAACTTCAAAGAGGGGAGATAAATATTTACGATCCGACCTTAATACGGAACAACGTAACGCCTGACAAAAATGTATAGCAGCGTTGAAAAATGAACTTATCGACCATAACGTTATCCTGATAAAAATTGTCTGGGTTTTTTTCCGTAACCAGTATCTTGAGATGTATAAAAAAAAGTTATAAAAAGTTATATAACAGTGATGAAGAAGCGGTGAGAGAACTTTTTTAAAGTACTATAAAGTTAATGGTCAGAGGTCACTCACTTTAGGCTATCCGTTTGACTCAGTCCTCGCGCGCAGGGTACAAGGGTGCGGATGTAGGACGAGAACGAGGATTGTGGTATCCGTTCTCGTACTACCTCCGTGATGTTGTACCCCGCACGCGCGGACTGAGTCAAACAGTTAGCCTATATATATATTAGGTCCTTACATATGAAATTGGCGTTTTGTCGTACTGGCCACTTTGATCTCAAATATTACCTTTATGGTTAGGAATTCCAAATTCGAATTCATACAGCTATTTACTCATGCATTTGTGTTTCAAACCCCCTAATTCATTTGTTTTTTCTTCTCTTGTTTTTTTCTTTGTGTCACTCTGTTTACAAAATGGAAAACATGAAATATCGCGTTATTTACGAGTATGAGTTCCACCGTGGCACCAGTGCTGCAGAAACGGCTCGAAGGATTAATGATGTGTATGGTGACGGTGTCGCAAAAGAAAACACAGTGCGTTTTTGGTTCCAACGTTTTCATTCTGGAAATTTCGACCTGCAGAAAAAGCTCGTGGACGGCCGGAGACCAAAGTTGATAATGAAAAATTGAAGGCTATTGTGGAAGCGGATCCATCGCAAACCACGTTCGAGTTAGCTGCAGGCTCCGGTGTTAGTGATAAAACTATTCTAATCCACTTGAAGCAAATTGGGAAGGTGAAAAAGCTTGAAAGGTGGGTACCTCATGAATTGAGTGAAGCAAACCGACAAACGCGCGTCGACTGCTGCGTTACGTTACTCAACCGGCACAATAATGAAGGAATTTTAAATCGAATCATTACCTGTGATGAAAAGTGGATCCTCTACGATAATCGAAAGCGCTCATCGCAATGGCTGAACCCTGGCGAACCAGCCAAATCCGGCCCTAAGCGAAAATTGACTAAAAAAAGTTGCTTGTAAGTGTTTGGTGGACTAGTGCCGGTGTCGTTCACTACAGCTTTCTTAAATCTGGCCAGACGATTACGGCAGATATCTATTGTCAGCAACTGCAAACCATGATGGAAAAGCTAGCTGCTAAACAACCGAGGCTGGTCAATCGCTCTAGGCCACTGCTGCTTCAGGACAACGCTAGACCACACACTGCACAACAGACGGCTACCAAATCAGAGGAGCTTCAATTAGAATGTCTTAGACATCCACCGTACTCTCCGGACCTTGCTCCAACAGATTACCATTTTTTTCGCAATTTGGATAACTACTTGCAAGGAAAAAAATTCAACTCCGATGGGGCAGTCCAAACCGCCTTCAAAGATTTTATTGATTCCCGCCCGAATGGTTTTTTTAGTAAGGGGATCAATGAACTACCTATGAGATGGCAAAAGTGCATACATAGGAATGGTACATACATTGATTAATTAAATATATTTCATTAAAAAAAAAACGACTCTATGTTCCTCCCATAGAAAACGCCAATTTCATATGTAAGGACCTAATATATCGGAGTCCCTGTATTGCTCAGAACATTCTGCGTGTTTTATACATTACATAAATTAAATAATTTACGTGGGTAGTACGTTTATTATTTATTCTTGTTCATTATTTATGTAAGTATAATAAAAATTAGATTCGATATAATACTTACTGACTGTAAGGCATTGGATATGCCTAGACTCTCGAGTCTAGCTCTCTGAAAATGAGAAATACGTTAAAGACAATATTTTTTTATAAGAAAGAAAATATTTTTTTATTTTTATATATTCCGCAATAACAGAAAATCTTTGTTATAGGGATGTAACTTATGGTTGAAAAAATCGATTAATAAATATTGAAAAAATCGGTTAACTCGAACCGAAATTATCATAAATAGATTTTTTTCTGACCGTTAATATTTTTTTATAAATTTTCGTATTTTAAATAATAATATTTAATAAGAATAAAGACTAATTAAATGGAAAAATACGAATAAAAAATAACAGATGCCCTGTTTGGGAAATTCGGTTGAAATGAGTAAGTAGTTTTGCTACATTGGTTTCATCTAAAAACGTGTCCATCTTATCTTAAAAAAAAGGTAATAAGGGTAAGTAATATGCTTGATTTTAAAAAATCGATTACATTATAAATGTATAGAGAATCGATTACTTATTTTGTTAATATTATCTTTTAGGCAATTTATCATTTATATTTTTATTATTACTACTCTTTTTGACATAGTTTTAACGTTTTTGACATTTTTTAATTCAATTTTGACTTGATGCATTTAAGTGATGATGTACCTAATTGTAATATATATTTTAGTGTTGACATTATAAGACAACGCTGAATACGCCTGTAATGGATAATTATAGCAGAATAAGAATTAATATAAGTAAAATACTTAATGCGTAAGTGCCTCGTGGTATCCGGCAGTATAGAAAAGACCACCCTCCTTTCTTACCGAGGTGTCGTAAGAGGCGACTAAGGTAAATACCGTGTGCTATCCGGCTGCATAGAATAGCCACCCTCATTTCTTACCGAGGTGTCTTAAAAGGCGACTAAGGTAAGTTGACGTCAGGCGGCCGGTCGTAAAATACGTAGCCAAATCATATGACAACATGTTTGTAACATGTGCCGACCCCACTTAGAGTGGGATAAGGGCAGGAGGATGATGAATGGTTAATGCGTATCGTTGGCGTATCGAATAAATAAAATGATAAAAAAATAAAATTATTTCACATCCCTACTATGTAATGCTAAAAATAGAGTGTACCGCTTATTTTCACAATACAAAATTTTATATCCCGATATTAGGAGATCGAATCATTTGAGAGTTATTATTATTTTATTTTATTTTGCTTACTTCCATAGCATTATGTCTTATCGAATATTGCTGTGGGGTAAATGCGCGGATAGTGAAAAAAATTTCGTATTACAAAAAAGAGCCATACGTGGCATCTACAATTTAAGTCCGCGTGATTCCCTGCGAGAGAAGTTTAACGAAACAGGTATTCTAACATTTGCTTCACAGTATATTTTAAATAACGTAATTTTTGTACATAAAAATATAAAGAATTATAAAACGATAGGTGATGTATATAATAGACAAAGTAGGAACCGACATAAGCTCGCGACTCCTGCTTTGCGCCTAGCAAAAGTACGTAAATCGTTTGTGGGTTTGGGTATAAGATTCTATAATAAAATTCCGAAATCAATTTTGGTCATGCCATTACAGCAGTTTAAAAACACTGTTAAAAAGAGGCTGATACAGAAAGCCTACTATACTGTTGAAGATTACTTAGATGATAAGGATGTGTGGATATAGGAGCACATAATATTTTGATTTGATTTGATTTGATTTACCTCGAGAGCAAGTTTGCTACTGATTCAAGAGTATAAGGGTTAATCTTACTGCGATATGTTCGAGCTGTCGCCGCCAGCTGACTCCATTACTTTGAAATATACTCTGTAACAATTTGCCCCTAATTATAGTCTGTGAGGGTATTCAAATTTATGCATCCAATTGAAATTCGCTTTAAATCGACCTCTCCCACTCTCATTAGATAATATTATGCGATTCGCGTTTAGAATTCTATAAATTTATATATAAAATGGTTATTGTTTTTTTATACCAACAGTTGAGGAAATTTGTCATTCTTTTGCCTTTTTGTCAGTCTCTTACTAAAATAAAGTGACTCCAAAATTTTATCAGTTATAAATTTTAGAATTTTTGTTAACAGCGTCTTTATATGCAAATACCAAAGTGTAAAAGTACTAAGATGTATTTTCTATATCTATATAAGGATTAAAGCATGATTTTAACGCATAATTACAGATACATTAAGAGAGTTTTTTTTGGCTTTGGTTGACTTTTGCATGTAAGTTTATGAAAAAAATGTTTTTTAACTAAATTCTTCTATAAAAGGTCAGCGAAATGCATAATTTAATTGTTTTTGTGCAGTTTTAAGTAAATAAATTACTGTATTCAATACATTAATGTATTCTTTCTTTGTCTGCTTTTATAAAAAGTGACTTATTCTGCGAAGCATTATAGGGTTTGAAAATTTTTTGCACTTTTTTAAGTAATAGGTAATAATAGTAAACCGCCGTGTGGTATCCGGCTGAGTAGAATAGACCACCCTCATTTCTTACCGAGGTGTTGTAAAATACGACTAAGGTAAGTTGACGTCAGACAAGCGGCTGGTCGTAAAATACGTCGCCAAATCATGTGACAACATGATGACAATGGTCGGCACAACATGTTTGTAATATGTTGTGTCGACCCCACTTACAGTGGGATAAAGGCAGGAGGATGATGAGGTAATAATAGTAAAGTACGTCTATACGTCTTGTCTATAACAGTAAACGCTGAAATACGTTTCATCCTTGCTCTACATTAACAGAAACTGAATTAATAACAAAACATTAGCTTTTTTCAAAGCCCATATAAAAATTTGGTTTCCCTCGTGTTGAGTATGAAAATTAAATGTAACACCTTCATAAAAATTGGGTTTTTTTTTGTTGAGTATGAAAAACTATTTAAGATTTTTACACGAGATACTTTAATTAGTTAAATTAAGTTAAATCACTTACGGTGATTAGAATAAGGAGTTTAATACACAATTCCATTGCCGATTATAAGAGTTCATATAATCATATTATGTTTGTATAATAAAACCAATATATTGTTTTGAGCACCATTAATAATCAAAGACCATGAAATAGCCATGCTGTATTCGGTTTTTCCCATAATATGTATTAACATTTATATATATTGATGTTCATACTTCAGTATAAATTCATTTTAATATTATAAATGCGAATTTATGTAGAATATAAAATTCCTGTTTTTCTTTGGGTAAATGGAGAAAAATACATAAAGGTGGGTATTTTAACAAGAAAGTCTACGCGGTTGAAGTCACGTTTATCACTAGTATTATCATTCTATTAAAGTAACGACTTGTTACTGTTCTACTGTTGGGCATAAGCCTCGTCAATCCGGTTTTGGAGAGAAGTGTTGGGGGTAAGACCACCACGCTGCTCCAATGCGGATGGGTAGGTTACACATATCCCCAGAATTCTCTAGAGATGTACAGGTTTCTTCACAATGTTTTCCTTCACCGACCGACAGTCATTTAATTTTATTCGTTCAATAATTTTTGATGCAATCATACCAAACGCTACATTTTATCATAAATTATTTATATGAAATGTTAATAGATTTTACAGTTAAATAAATTTAAAGAGTTGGCTAATATGGGTAAACATTCAAATTTTATCTTATACTTGCTGTACCAGCGGCTTCGCCTGCGTGGAAATCAGCGTGTCTCATTTTAATCATAAAAATAGTTATTGTGAAATAACCATAAGAGATAGAGACGTGCTATCGCGGAATTTTTTGTAGTATTTTTATAGATCTACAATTCTCTAGTACATTACTTTAGCGTATCTCTGCTGGTTTACGGAGCGCACGCGACCTAGGCTCCCAGAAAGCAAGTTTTTTAACAACTGCGCGATCTCTTCAACACAATTTACATAATACTGATATGAACTATTTACCTAAAACATCCGGAAGTATTGCACTATTTTTTGTTGAAAGCCGTACGAAAATCCGTTCAGTAGATTTTGAGAAAATCGATTACATACAGACAGGCAGCTTTTTGGGACTTTCTTTTATATTGAGTATATATACAAACTTCTCGCGTCACAAAGTAAGATAGCATACTCCTCCGAAACGTCTTAACTGACTTTAATGAAATTTTATATAGATATTCAGTATGTCTGAGAATGAAAAGGGTTGTACAGCCCTAACAATTTATTTTTATTTTTTGGACATTTTTTTATAATGTACCTACACTAGAAATTCCCTATAAATAATTTATATGCCAAAACAACGTTTCCCTGGTCAGCTAGCCTTATATATAATTTTCGGGTCAAAATGTTAGTTACCATCCTCCCCGCGTCGTTGTCCTCAATTCTGAGGGTCGTGACCCCAAATTATGTGGGGGTTTTCTTGGGAGTGTGAAGTGGTGGGTTCCCGCGTCCTTCCACTTTCAGACTTTTAGAGGTCATTTAAATCCTCCCGGCTCCTGTAGCCGCTTCGTTCACTTTAGTTAGTTAGCGTACTCACGTCTTATTCTACCCGATTTGTTTCGAGCCCATCCGGGACACGTCTTTTCTTTCGGGCCGTTCTTTAAGCGGCGTTATCGCCACGGAAACTGAATGAATTATTGCCCCTGGGTGACTTGGAACTAGTCGGGCTAACCCGATAAAATAGGACACGAGTATAAAATTAGTCAAATATAAGTATAGCTTATATAAAATTCTTGTGTCAAAATACCATACTCCTCGAAAACAGCTTGGCCCATTTTTATGAAATTTTATAGTCCTGAGAATCGGCTATATATTTTCCATATCTCTAAGTGATAAGGGTTATCCAAATCTTTTTTTTTATAATGTTCACTAGAAATTACCTCAATATAATTGCAAAACAACGTTTGCCGAGTCACCTAGTAATTTATAAAATGCAAACGTCGAAAACGTATCGTAAATCAACTTTCGTTCTAAAACACTTTCCAAAGAGCGCACAGTAAACTGTCAACCTGTCAAATGTTAAATTTTAGAATCGATCGAACCGCACCCAGAGAGTTGCTCACTCTAGTTCCTGCAGTCCAAATATTTCAATGTACAATGTCGGAAATATTACTAGCTAGTTTTTTTATATTTAAATTTATCTGTAAAAGTTTTTCACACTCCGCTTTATTACTTATTAAAATAAAGGGATACAAATAATTTATTTAAAAAAATATATATTAATTTTCATACAACGCACTCATTAGACAAAAATATATGCATGTAATGCATGTCTCATATTAATATCCATATTGTCTATGCTTTAAATGATTATCTTTAATGAGTGTGAAGTGTGGTGATAGGGTAAGGGGCAATAATTCACGCTTAGTATTAAAGTGGCCTAAATAAAAAAGTTATTGCAATAAATTGCAAGGCGTAGCGCAGCGTCTACAAAACTCATGAGTGTTGAGCCATAATTTGGAAGAGTGAGAAAATACTAGTTATTTTATTAGTTCATAGCATTATGTCATAGATGGCAGTAAATTAAGGATTATAATTTATCTAGCTCAATTGAGACTAATCTAATACAGTACTAGTATATTTGGAAAGTCTAATTGCAGGAGTATGTTTAGTTAACAACTCAAACTTTAGTTAAAACTTTAGCAAAACTCGCGTGGCCAACAATAGGATTTGCTAGTTAAACGTGAATATTCACTCCGTGGCAAACAATTTCGATTTCTAAAACTTGGTCACGTATCCCGGAACGACATTTAATAGGATTTATAAGTGTTAGTGTGACCCAATAATGATTGTGTTTTACCATTTTGACTTTAAATTTACGACCTTCAAACTATTTTATATGTGCGACCATTATTGTTATTTGTGGATAAAGTTGTGACGTGAGTTCGCCGTATTTATTACAGCTGTTTTTGGGAAATGTCATACATAACATAAAATTATTATTCGAAATTTCATTTTGATTTGTGACGCTACCTATTAGTCTTTGATTTTTATGTGTGATTAGATATAGGTCTCTTATCTCGCCTCCATTATAATTTATTGGATAACTCAATTAAGTCTTATTTTTAAACTAGCTACTTTAATACTAATCGTGCGATATGTTTATATAACCGACTACTTACTATCAACTTAATGCCGTGTATAATAACTACAGGCACTATGCCTGTAGTTTCGAGCCTCTCAATTGAAAATGATTGAGCTGAATTTGCAAAGAGGTTTAAATTAATTCAGATTATTGCTTTGAGCAATGATACTGCACATTAAAAATGTTCTTTAGATTAAAAAAACATTCCCTCGCAGATTCAATCTATCACATTTTTTCGCCTCTACCATAATGTTACTCGTTTCATTTGCTGTCAAATGCACTAGGAATCTATACGGAGCGTTTTATCGGCATTAAATAGACACATCTTTCATGGTAAGTGCTCATAAAAATCGGTTCGTGAAATAAAATTATGTATTTTCGGGGAGCGAGTTCAGTTCAGCAAGAAATCCACCGAAAGCGAGTTTCATACGATTGCTTCATACAATTTTACACTTCGATGGTTTTTTAGCAGGTGATATTGCTGCCACTGGGCCGAAATATTGCTTCGATGTAACAAGGAGCTAGAAATCCCTCATTGTTTTTTGTTAAATTTCCTACTTTTCAATTTCTACTATATCTCTCTTATAAATAAATATATCAAGCACTTACACACTCGGCTGTCGGTCCTCAAAGTAAGTAACTTAATACTTGTGTTATGAGTGACGGACAACTGGTAGATATACTACATATATAATTTTAAATACATCCTTAAATACAACCATACACCCAGGCTCGAAGAACCAACAAATTGTTTTTACAGAAAATTTTGGCCATCAGCGGGAATCGAACCCGCGACCCATGGAGCTAAAGGCAGGGTCACTACCCACTGCGCCAACGGGCCAGTCAAGTCACAGTTATATTGAGGTAGAGTTTATCGTGGTTTATATCTTTGTTAATAATCAAACCGTGTGGTATCCGGCAGAATAGAATAGACCACCCTCATTTCTTACCGAGGTGTCGTAAGAGGCGACTAAGATAAACGCCGTGTGGTATCCGGCTGCATAGAATAGACCACCCTCATTCCTTACCGAGGTGTCGTAGAAGGTGACTAAGGTAAGCTGACGTCAGGCAGGCAGCCGGTCGTAAAATACGTAGCCAAATCATATGACAACATGTTTGTAACATGTTGTGCCGACCCCACTTAGAGTGGGATAAGGACAGGAGGATGATATTTATAATTTGACGATTCAAAAGCACTTGTTTACAAGTTTACTTGGATAAAGAATATTTTAATTTTTTTATGATAAGCATGACCTGATGCTGCTGCCAGGATTGGCTCAAGATGGGTAACTGCTCAACGGTTAGTAGTAGGGACATTAAATTTTGTTAAAAGCTTTATTATTATTTTTTTAATTAACTGGTTTTAATTTATTTATATAAGTAATTATTATATACTTAAGGAATAATTAAATTCAAAATATCCTTTTTTCAAATTGACTCCTACAAACACTTTCTAATCGTCAAATTATAATGATGTTATCATTGGTTGGAACGAATTAACGGCATATCAATATCTTCGTTCACTTAGAAAATACTACGAAGTGTCGCATTTCATATTCATAGCTTTCAAATTTAGCAGTACGGAAATAGATTGTAATATCTTGTCTCCCAGTTTGAGAGGCGTCTCTCCGAACATTTGGCGTGTATTCTGGATCCCTCGAAAATACAAGTATCTATGGTACTGTTACGTACAGGGGTTCGTGGATTTGGATGAAAATACCTGGTGACTCGTTAAAATCACTTTATTCAACTTTTTACTACAAACTTAGTACTTACAGTCTCTATACAGTTCGTTGTCCAATAAGAATGTCGAGGTCACCTTTATTTCACTTTTATTTTCACTTGTTTATTCGCTCTTTATCGCTATTTACAAACTGATCATCGCACGATACGTCAGCTTATATATTGAACGAACCGATTTCGAGAACATTCGCGAGACCTTCAAAAGATCATAAACAAGTCTTTTAAGTAAACATGTTTTGATAAACGTCGAACGTTCAAGAGATAATTCTCCAACGCTAATGCGTCAAGCGAATTTGAACTCTATGACATATAGTTAACGAATTCTTTTTGCATGTCCGTAAACTGCCCCCATCCAATTAGAACTTTATGACTTAACATGAACATGAACATTACGAACTCTTTTCGCATGTTCGTAACAGTACGATGGGCATTCGTGGAGTCATTGCGCATTCAATATATAAAGGAATATTTAAGCCCGCGACTGCATTCGCGTCAACTTTAATCAAAATACCCTCATTTATTCTACTATTTTCTGTTTCCAAAGGAGATCCGGGATTTTTTAACTTATATAACACATGCACATAACTTTATAGTACCTGGATGATTGAGTATTTCTTCAGAAGATATCAAAAAATGAATTATGATAAAAAAGGAAAAAAGTTTGGGCTACGGGGCTCAATCCGGAGTATTCACTTTTCTAGACCACCTGTTTCCCAATTCAGCTACCAAGACTTTTGAAAGTGACAGCGTAATTAGCCTTTGTATTCCTTTAATATTTTAGCAGCTTTTCAATGACTGAAAACAGTGATAAAACATAATTTTTTAAAATCAAATCTAGCTAGATCGATTTATCGCCCCCGGAACCCCCTACATACTAAGTTTCATGAAAATTGTTGGCACCGATTCCGAAATTCAGGTTATATATACAAGATTAACTCATTTAGAGGTTAAACATAAACAATTTATAGGAGGTTCAAGGAACGAATTTTTCTAAAGTATTGTCTAGTATTTTCAACAATGACTATCCTAATTCCTATAAAAGTAACGGCCTGTTGCTTTCCCACTGCTGGGCATAGGCCTCCTCTCTCCGTTTTTGGAAAGAAGGATTGGAACTAAGACCCACCACGCTGCTCCAATGCGGATTGGTAGGTTACATATATCCCTAGAATTCTCTAGAGATATGTAGGTTTCTTCACGATGTTTTTCTACATCGAAATGCGTATGATAAATTGCAATTATCAATTAGAAACATAAGTTTTAATAGAACAACTCATTGGTGTCTGCCCAGGTTTGAACCCATGATCGTGTCTAGCGAGTCACAGTCTCACCGCTGGGTTATCACAGCTTACTTTCGATAATATAATTATATATTATACTCACATTGTTAATTATAAAGGAGAAGACAATTAAAGGAAAATTGCTAATTAAAACAACAAAGTATAAGAAGAACATAAATTTATTACATTGTTTGTTTGCACTCCGCACCGTTAATTTAACGGTTGAAAATCATCCTGAAACAAGTGAGATTATTAAATTTCATGTTTTAAATTAATTTGAGAGAATATGCGACGCTTCGTTATAATATCATAAAAGCCGAGGGCTAATTGCATAACGAATGAATAAAAATGAGTTTCATTAAAATGAATTATGAAATTAAATAAACATTAATTAATAAATAACTATCGCCCTATGTGAAGAACAAAGTTACATCTCCCATATACAATATGATAGTGCGATATATGGGACACTTACACACACGGTCGTACGTCACTAAAGAAAGTTAATATTTAATTGAATTCTATAATAAAATTCTGCAATCTACTTTAACTTTAGCATTACAGCAGTTTGAAAACACTGTTAAAAAAAGGCTAATACAGAAAAAAAGGGTCGAAGATTAGCTATATCCACGCATTCTTATCGTCTAAGTAATTCTCAATAGTATAGTAGGCTTTTGTATCAGCCTCCCTTTAACAGCGCTTTTAAACTGCTGTAGTGGTAAAGATAAAATCGTTTGCGGGATTTTAGTATAGAACCTTAGACACAACACTCAAATGACTTATTTACTTTTGCAAGGCGCAAAGCAGGAACCTCAAGCTTATGTCAGTTACTACTTTGTCTATTATATACATCGCCAATCCTTTTATTATTATGTATATTCCTATGCACAAACATTAGATTGCTAAAAATATACTGTGAAACCAAAGTAAGAATATCTATTTCCTTAAACTTCTCTCGCAGGGAATCACGCGGACTTAAATTGTAAGTATGGCTCTTTATTGTATTACAAAAATTCTATCAATTTTCGTGCATTTACCCAATATTCCATAAGACATAATGTTTTTGTTTTAGTTGTTTGTTGCTTTTTGCAACTTGTTGCTTGTTTTAGTCTGTATATATATATATATATATATATATATATATATATATATATACAGACTAAAACAAGCAACATATTGTTTAAAGTTAGTTAGAGTTCAACTTGGTTTAGAACCTTTGCTGAAATATAAATCTAGTAAACTGACACTTCGAACACTGGGCAATCTCACCTAGCAGTTTGAAATTTGTCTCCTTTATACACAGGGGAGATAAAATCATTTCCTATAAAATTGAACGCGATATTAAAGAACCTTGCTAGGACCAAATAACTTTCAACATATTCTATTACACGTTTTTAAAGCATATTTTCACATGTACGATCAGGTATATTTGTAGCAGTATATCCTTATTATATATGGTATAATAAGGATATACTGCTACAAATATACCTGATATTACATTGTAGCAGTATATCCTTATTATATATCCTTATTATATACATCGAGTTTTGATCGATATATATATATATCAAAACTCGATGTATATCATGGATATACAAGAGATCACAAACAGGTTGTGATTCTTGCGTCTCGATTCAGCAGAGTTAGCAACTCATTCCTCTCGGTATTCGTTTCTACAATGATATTCCGCAATCCATATTAGACTTATCTACAGAAAAGTTAAAATTGAGTATAAGAAATATGGTTATACCTAAATCATATTACACAATTGAAGATTGCTTGAATTATAAAAATGCTTGGACTTGAAAATCCTTTCAGCTTGAAACAAGATTGCGGTTAAGTAATGTAATTTAAAATGTTTAAAAGATTGACCACCGAGTTTCTTGCTGGTTCTTCTCGGTAAGAGCAATATTCCGAACCAGTTGTAGCTTTATTGAATTTAAGTGGTTTATTACAATAAAATAAATGAGCGTGAAAATTTGTCTAAGGGATGATAAAGATGAGCGATGAGATTAAAAAAAGAACCTACAAAAGCCATATAAATTCGCCTCGAGTCCTCAAGGAACGGTATGTGCTGACTGATTAGTTATAAATAGCCAGGTTTGTGTCATAAAGTTCCAGATGCTATGCCCTCGTCTTCCCCGGAAAATCCATGATAATATTATGTATATACGAAAAAGGTGTCTTTCTTTATTTGGCCTTCTTTCACGTGTCGATCGATATGGTATTTGGATGTAAAAAAATTAAAAGTTATCTAAGCTTATTTTCGCGGGAAGCCGCAGATTCAAGCGGCACAAGATGGTGTGTTGTGGAAATCCCATGAAGTATTGGTGTATTATTTATATATTTTTTATCCACTATTGGTATAGTATTGTATATTCATTAATTGGTTCATGACGCTTTAAAAGCGCTTTTAAAATGCTTACTTGAATAAATATTATTTTGATTTGATTTGATATATATTTTAAAATAAAGATTTTTTTTTCAAATACGTCTAATAAAGAACAATATGAAATCAATAACTAACCTGGTTGTAATACCACCACTTTCTTCCAAAAAATAATGAGGCTCCCGAAGGTCCAAGGCTGTTAAATTGCGGTGCATACGGGTTAACGTTCATATGGCTGCCATCCATCTTAAAAAAATGAATTTGTTACTGATTAAAGCTGTCACTGATGAATGTAAAATGTAACTACACCTACTTCTTATGCTTTTCGATTACTGGATATTTGGAGTTTTATCTTTAGATAGATAGATAAAAAAAAATATTGGATAAAAACACATTAAACATACAAAAATACATGATAACTTATAACTGAATAATGACCTCTTGAAAGCAACATTTGACAAAAGAACGTGGCGCGTGTGCTAAAACGTAAACGTAAACGTACTATATCTCCTTGCATATCTATATTTATATACATATACCTAAATAGATAAATATAATAAAGATATATAAATATACATAATAACGTTATATAAATATAATAGAAACAATATAAATACAGTACATCAAAAATAAAGACAAAAAAATGCTTTATAGAGACAAATTTATTTTCTTGTGGGAATGCTCCCACAAGAATAGAGTTGAGTAGAAATGGCGGTCTTTCAGATTTTCCGAGACTTTCCCTTACTTACTGCTGCATAAGCGTTGCCATTCTAAAGACATTATAAAAAACAAAGCACAAGAGCATAGGAAAATTTGATTGAAAAGTCCATTCACATCTACTAACAAATGGAAAATGAACTATCGCTTTAATGTGAACACAAAAGCTTAGAAGTCGTTAACGAGTCGACGGCGACCAAAGTTGCTGCGTGAGTACCTAGCAATTTTTTATAAGCATATATTTAGGTGTATCAATATGAACAATCTTGAAATGAAATTTTAAAAAATTAACTAAGATTTGCTTTGCTTATTCGTTTCAGTAAAAACACCGTCTCTTGACTTGCAAAAGATGTTCCCATATCCAAAAAGTTCTTGACCAAGTATATTTTAATTAAACTTATTTTCAGCTAAGGTAAACCACAAAATATGTTGTCTTTTATTTCCCACCGGTTAAATTTCGAAAAATAACACAATCTTTCACTCTAATTACTTTGTCACCAAGGTTCCAGATGATAAAGCGAGAAAATATTTTTCAGAGAAATTATACAGCCCATTACGCCCATTTAAATATTTTTAAGGGAATAAAACGGTGTAATTGATGCTAAAATCATACTGTAACTAAGAAAATGGACTAAAGTATCATGATTTTTTTTCCGTAGCATCCCTTTATTTATCAAGCAGATTTGATTTATCTTAACAGCGAAGATTTTTCTTTTCTTCCTCTTTCTATTCGCGGGTTTACGCAATCTTTTTGAAGTCCGTTCGTCACAATAGTCTCTTAGCTTTTTTCATTACTATCTTTAAGTATGGTTAAACTAACACTAGGCACACGCAATATAATAGTACGTAATTTATAAAGGCTTCATATAATTATCTAGCAAAGTGTTACTCAAACTTTTTAGTGCCATGTCCCACCTTAAAAATTCTTTGCTAGGGCAAAGAATGTTTTGTAACATAAATAAATCTGAATATTAAAAATGTAATCGTTCACTTAAGAAACTTAAATTTAGAGGTTTTATAGAAGAATTTTCTTTTATCGTTAAATTTGTCACTGAAATTACTTACATGACCCGGAGTAAAATGATTGTCGTGTCCATTTTCGAATTTCCCCTCTTAACAATCAGATTGTCCCACTATGGGGCGTGAGACTTTCATTGGGAAACACTGATCTAGCAAGACTATATCTACTTTTTTATGTAGAACGAAAATAAAGTCCTCCTACTAATATTATAAATGCGAAAGTTTGTGAGTATGGATGGATGTTTGTTACTCTTTCACGAAAAATCTACTGGACGGATTTAGATAAAACTTTACAGTTATATAGGTTATACATCAGAATAACATATAGGCTACAATTTGTATTGATTTTATGTAATATAACGATATATGTCAATAAGTTGGAAAAAATCTGGCCTCTGAGAGCTATCTTGGCGAACGCTGCCTAAACAATTCGAGTTACACAAAGATGATGTACCGTAGTATTGTTTGTCTTGAATAGTTCTAAATAAAAGTCTGCAACAGCATATATCTTTTTCTGGAACCTTTTATGTGGAAGCCACTGTGACCAAAATTGTGAATCATAAAGTTAATTAAATTAGATACTATTTTTCAATGCATATTTTAGTATATTTATCATAATCTTATAAAAATCAATACATTATCCACTTTCAGTATTTCATGTAGATAAACTTTGTCTTTTACATGTTATCATGATATAATTAAATGGAGCGCTACAGAGCGTCTAATATGCGCGGCGCGCGAAAATTGTATGCAATCCCTTTGTTTTGAAGTTAGACATCTTAAATTTTGGATGTACGAGTAACTAAATAAAAAAATTAAATCTAAAATGATCTGTCACAAACTAAATGTGGCCGACTGAATTCCACGCGAGCGAAGCCGCGGGCAAAACCTAGTAATATATATATGTAATATGGTTTATACTTACAAAATGGTTCCATAGCCAATTCTGCTTATATTTGTCTTTGTGAACAGTGTGAGGATTTCCAGGGTTTCTCTCGTAGTCAGATGAACCAGAAGATGAGGACTCTATTGTTTCCGTGTCCGTAAAAAAACTACGGTCTCTGTATTTGCTGGTTATTGTAGGTTTGTAACTCTTCCTTCGTGTAGGTAACTGATAATAAATGCTATTATTAGAAATAGTGATTTAGATATATGAATCTATAGGAATAAGATATATTATAATCATTATGAAATATTACAATCATATTAGACAAAACATGTCAGATATATGAGTAACAATGTTGCTACTAAATGATACTAATTCTTGTTACACCTTTTGTTAGCACGTTTTTGGAAAATTAATTAATTTGAATTTGAATCATTATTCTATGCAAAAAAAGAATTTTATACATAATTATTACAAATGTAATTACGTATAATTTTTTTTCTGTTTTTATTTTCAACGCCACTTATTCCTAATACAAAAAAAAAGAAAAAAAATACAAGACAAATCAAAAACCTTAAATTACAAAAATATATTAGTCCATAGATATATGTACACATAATATATCTGTGGACCATTATATCATTTCTTATTTTATCCAGTCATGTCAGCTTTTAAATATCAACAGGTATAATAACAATCAAACCCAAAAAAAATATGTAGAAATTACAAATTAATAAATATTAGTAAATTAGGTCACAGCTTCAAAATAAATTTAAGCTGAGATAGCCCAGCGGTGAGACTGTGCGACTCTCTTGAGACGATCATGGGTTCAAAACCCGGGTAGGCACCAATGAGTTCTCAATTAATGTGTCTAATTGATAATTGCAATTTATCACACGCGTTTCGGTGAAGGAAAACATCGTGAGGAAACCTTACGCAGGTTTCTCTGGAAAATTCTAGCGATATGTGTAACCTACCAATTGGCAATGGAGCAGCGTGGTAGGTCTTAGCTCCAATCCTTCTCTTCAAAAAATGGAGAAACGAGGCCTATTCCCAGCAATGGGATAGAAACAGATACTTTACTTTTCTAAAGTAGAAATTAAAATTATATTATATTTTTTATTATATTAGATATAGATTACCTACAGAATAAAGATCTTCATTTGACCCGTTCAAGCTGAAAACGAATTCATTGACGTGAATAATTTCAAACAAAGGATTTCTTCTTCGCTAACGAGATTGTTTTGCAAACATCTTAAATAATATAATAAGTACGGCGAAAAACGTACTCAGTACTTGGTAAAGTTAATGCAATCTTTTATATTCAATAAACACACGCCCTTTGAGTTTTAGTAAAATTTTGCTTGTTTCGTTAAAAGAATATAAAAATCTTTTAACTTAGTTTAAGACGTGGAAATAAGAATTCTAAATTTTGCGATCTAATTGTGTAAAATAATCGTAGTCTATTTTATAGAATTAGGCCTTACTTTGCGGAGACCCATAATACAAAAGTAATAATAAAAACTATTCTGCTATAATCTGCGATACAGTAAATAGAAAATATATATAGTGCTAAATGTATAGTGTACTATCCGTTTTTTCATACCCAATACATGTAGAATTCGTACTAACAGATGCACAAACCTCCACCACCGTCACCACAATACACAAGCACTACACACGCTCGCTATCACAAACTCAACAATCGTTTCGCCCCGCAACCGAAGCACAATCGGGAGATAGACGCAACGATTCTATCTCCTATCTGGTATGAAAAATCGGAAAGTCCAGGTTACGTTTATCACAAGCATGCATTGTCATCGCGACTGGAGACTGGTCTTACATACATTGCTAGTTAAACAACAAGTTTTAAAAATGACACAAAACACAATAAGATATTTAAAGTAAGACATACACCAGTCAAACAAGACTGTCAACCTTAACCACAACCTAAATGATAGAATATCTAATAGCCGGACGGAGTCTACGTTTAGAAAGATATTAGCTGTAACTGTAAAAATCTTGTCTAAAAAAAGTGCGGAGAATCTTTCGGAAGTTTAAAAATAGATATGGTGAGTTACTCCTGCCCTAATCTCACTCTAAGTAGGGTCGGCAAAACACGTTACAAGCATGTTTGTTGCTACGTATTTTACGACCGGCCACCTAACGTCAACTTACCTTAGTCGTATTTTACGACCCCTCGGTAAGAAAGAGGGTTGTCTACACTCAACCGGATACCACACGGTGGGTCAACTTACCCTAGTCGCCTTTTACGATATTTTGGTAAGAAATGAGGGTGGTTTATTCTAATCAGCTGGATACCACACGGCGGGTCGACTTACCTTAGTCGCCTTTTACGACACCTCGGTGAGAAAGAGGGTTGTCTATTTTACTCAGCCCGATACCACACGGCAAACTCTAACTATAAATACTCTATGAAAAGAACTCGGAAGATAGACAGTCTTGTTATTGTTAAATTGTTGTTTGAAGATAATTTCTCATTTAAACAGAATCTACATTTAAGAACTAATTCACCTGTATTTGACAGGCCACTTCGGTTCTTTTTTCAGTTGTCATTGTCTTTAAACAAAAAGTTATAACAAAGTTGGTTCCCGTAACAAATTGCATTGTGACAGCCAACTCTAAATCGAATTTGCTACGCAGCTGAGAAAAGTTTTAAATCTTTAGAAGAAAAATTGTTTTCCCATTGATATATCGTCCATTATTTTTGGCTAGGCGAACTTCGAAGCGTTATTTCTGGAACATAAATTTTATTTAAATGCGTAAAGTAAAACTTACTCGTCTGAAACTTCGCTGGCACTGTTGTCGATATCTGACAGCTGAAAAAAATGGCTTTTTTATTACATGTCGTGTATGTTTATAATGCCGTGTGGTATCCGGCTGAATAGAATAAGCTAGAATAGATCATCCTCATTACTGAGGTGTCGTAAGAGGCGGCTAAGGTACGTCGGCCCGCCGTGTGGTATCCGGCTGCGTAGAATAGACTACCCTAATTACCAGTGGCATAAGAGACGACTAAAGTAAGTCGACCCGACGTATGGTATCCGGCTGAGTAGAATAGACCACCCTCTTTCTTACCGAGGGGTCGTAAAATATGACTAAGGTAAGTCGACGTCAGGCAGGCGGCCGGTCGTAAAATACGTAGCCAAATCATGTGATACCGACCCCACTTAGAGTGGGATAACGGCATAAGAATGATGATGATGATAAAATATGACGTTTGCCTTCATGCTTTGAATGGTGCATAATCATATATTTATGACTTATGCACTTTAAAAAGGCGTTGCAATTTGGTATATCGCTCTACCACAATATATAGTTAAAGAATAACAATTTTTACTCACTACTTCAGGTTCTTCATCGTAGTATCTGCACAAAAATATTAAAATTTATTAGGTTAACTGCGCTTGTGCGGTTCTATCCGCGATTAGCTATTTAATAGGCATTGAGAGTAAGATTTATAATATGTAGATAGTTTTTTTTTAATTTTGTTGTTTCGCTAAACGTTTTATTTGTGTCATAAGAACCTTTCGACAATAATTAACACAACAAAAATAATTGGCACACTTGTTCCATCCGATCAAAGTCATACAGATTTGTTTTTTATATACATGTATAGATATAGTTTTCTTTGAAACTTTTTATCTGGCTATGGCCCTCATAATAAAGAGAATTGATCAGCCAGCGATTCAGAAAGCTGGGCTTGGAGTAGCTTGTACGTAATCAAATCAGGAATGATGACGTCCATACAGGCACCAATATTTCCAATATAACGCAGCGTGCAGCGAAAGGTTAAGGTTAAAGGTTTAAGTTAGGTTATTAAGGTCACCAACCCAAACTTGTGTTAGGTCGCTTAATACAGCGAGCTTCGAAGGAAAGACAGCCAAAAAATTCCGAGGAATCTCTGTATCGAAGTGGCTCAAGATCGCCACAGTTCTAACGGTAGCCTTTTTAAATTTTTGGACAACTTTTATTAGAATTACAATCAAGTTAATATGGTAATTTACGCTAATCTATAGCTAATATAGCCTATAGCGATCTGGCTACGCATACCTAAGGCTCAGTTAGGTTTCAAATTCCCCTAAACAAAACTGTCATTGACAGTAAAAAAAATGCTCTGAACCCCACTAAACTTTACAGTATTTGCTGCTAGGTCAATCAAAAGATTATCCGAAAATTTCATTCAAATCAGTCCAACTATTTCAGATTCGATAAAGAACTCTTTTTTATATACATAGATATTCCCAAAAGGTTAATTAAATAAATACCTATAACATTTAAATAAAGATCTTTAAAACGTCAATTAAAATATCTTAACCGACATAAAAGGAAAATGATCAAATAACTTAACCCATGTCTAAAAGTTTCATCGTGATCAATGGAAGTTTGATACAAACCTTTTATTGGAAACTAAAAGCTTATTTTCGCTTTGTAGCTTTTTTAAAATTGTCCACAGCAAATATGCCTGAAAATTTAATAGTATAACACCTTATTACTTAAATAACTTATTTTATGGGTATTAATATTTTAAAAAGCATAGAGGATTATAAATATTTTTGACTGAATAGTTCTTTTTATTTCTTTTACACGCTTTTATTTCTTTGGAGGCCTTTGGTATTTTCAATTTTATAATATTTCTTATTAGATATAAAAACGGACAAAATATTATTGGTTCTAATTGATTAAATGTGTTCAATTAATAAATAATATTTTTAGTAATTTGATTGTAACTTACAGAGAATATGTAAGTAAGTAACTTAATAATCGTGTTATGGGTGACGGACAACTGGTAGATATACTACATAGATAATTTTAAATACATACTTAAATAGAAGTACCCACCCAGGCTTGAAGAACCAACAAATTTTTTATAGAAAATGTTGGCCCTTGAATCGAATTCGCGACCCGCGGACCTACCCACTGCGCCAACGGGCCAGTCATGTAATTTGTCAATGGAATTAAACTACAAAACTGATGCATTACTTACTATTTATAACTTTCGAAATAAAAAAATTACATTAATAAAGTCTGTTATTAAATTTTATTTACACTTGTAACGATCGTTTCGCCCCGAAACCGAAGCATCATCAGGAGGATAGGCTTCACGACAAAAATCGTACGAGATTGTGGTGGTGGGTGTGTGTGCTGCTTTTGTGTTCGTTGTTGCTGGTGAATTGCGCCTTGGGGTGCATGTGGTGGCTGGTCCTGCATGTATAAGGTGCGTAGATTTTGCCTGCTTCATACACATTGGCTTTGCATGCATTCACTTAACCCGTGCGGATTATAGCAAAGTAGTTAGTTCTGTTATATTGCTTGTAATATGGAATTCCGCAAAGTAACGCCTGCTTCTATAAATCACTTGTAAGATTATTGTTGGGTGTATAATATTATAAAATTGCTGCAACTATATGTGTAATTTTTATAATTGTGTAAAATTTATTGCTTACCAGATATTCGCTCGATTTTCTGAAATTTGTCGAAAGCCAACGCTGATTTGTTTTACCATATCTAAAAGAAGATTAGAAATTTGACTACTTTACAGATTCTTCTTTATAGTGACAAAATATACTATGGACATAGATTCAAATCTATACTAATATTATTAATATCAAAGTCTCACTTGACAGTTGCACTTTTACAGCTTATCCGCTGAAGCAATTTAAGTTCGCATACAGGGTAGTACTGACTTTAATTTTAGCTACCTACACACCTCAGCACTTTTTATAAAAAAATCAGTTAATAAAGTGAAATTTGCCTCAGGAATTATTTTTCGTTTTTTAAAAATAAACACAAGTTCTAAAGATCAATGACTACACCCTATGATATCATTTCAACCTTGACCTAAAAAGTAAATATAGTACAACTAACAGCTGCCAGGGAGACAAAACAATAATTTTGTTGTATCTACTGTTTTTTTTGAACATTGATGAAATTTACTTACGTAATACCAAGGTTATCGAGATTTCCATAAACAGCATTCGCACCATCGTCTTCCCGAGGGTATTTTATTGAAGATTGCAACATCCCTAGTGTCGGCTGTAGCAAAGTGTGACCTGGACGTACAGACTCTGCTTTAGGTAAATCTTCTTCAGACATAGGCGTGTCTAAAATACCTTCATCACTATTGTCGTTATCTCGTCTCTGAAAATCATAAATATAATTAGAAGGAAACCTAAAAAAAGACATATGAATTGTCTGAATTATGATATGCATTTATAGAATTAGGCGTTACTTTGCGGAGATCCATAATACAAAAGTAATAATAAAATTATTTTGCTATAATCCGCGTTACAGTAAATAGAAAATATATATAGTGCTAAATGTATAGTGGATTATGTTTTTTCATACCCAATACATGCGGGATTCGTAAAAATACATGCACAAACCTCCACCACTGCCACCACAATACACAAGCACTACACACGTTCACTATCACAAACCCAACAATCGTTTCACCCCGCAACCGAAGCATCATCAGGAGATAGGATAGGAGATTTGACGAATGATAGAGGAGAATGGAAATTAAAGACATATCTTGCTGACCCTACTTAGAGTGGGATAAAGGTAGGAGAACGATAATGAACATATTTATATGCTGTGTCTGTTCCCAAATTTTATATCTAGTGGTCACAATAATATCCATAACATTCCGTAAAAGACTCTCTAGTGAAAGAAGATATACCGTCGAAACGCTGTCAGCATTCTTGGGACTATCCCACGTGGGCATGATTGTACTGGTGTAAGTAATTTAAGATGTACAATCTGTACATTTTTGATGTTGTAAATAAAAAAAAACTAGAGATATATATAGTATTTCCATCCTTATTATGCTTTTCAACAAATACTAAATAAAAAAACAGTTGCAGTAATATTTAATTACTTAATTTAAATATTTGCAAATAATATGATAATCGGGGAAACAATATAATGTCTGCAAATTAAAATAGATTCTAGTCAATCTATCGGTGTTTTTTTTTACTTTAATAGATCTAAGCTTTAAATAAATTTTCTCTAAAAGATAGCGTATGCTCAGTTTTTCTCAACTCAATTACGACTATTTAGTCATTTTAATACATATAAACCGACAGTATTAGTATATTTAGACAGTCTAATTTCCGGAGTAAATTTAGTTAACAACCTAAACTTTAGTTAAAACTTTAGCAAAACTCGCGTGGCCAACAATAGGATTTGCTAGTTAAACATGAATATTCACTTCATGGCAAACAATTTCGATTGGATTCCAAAGTCGGTCACGTATCGCGGAGCGATATTTAACAGGATTTATAAGGAGAGTTTGTATAACCCAATAATGATTGTGTTTTAGTATTTTGGCTTTAAATTTACGACATTCAAACTATTTCTTCTGTGGGACCTTTATTGTAATTTATAGATGTAGTTGTGACTCGATTTCTCGTTGTTTATAACTACTGTTTTCGGTAGTCTGTACTTCTGTACGGATGTGAGGCATGGACTGTTAAGGAAGACTTTCGAAAACGTGCAGAAGCTGTCGAGATGTGAGCGTATAGGCCATAAGCTGGACTCACAAAGTTTTCAGTGGAAGTACTGCAGTGTATTAACCAAAAATGCGAACTTTTGAACACCGTTAAGGTCAGAAAACTGTCATATAAATATAAATATATGGGACACTTACACACACGGTCGTCCATCCCCAAAGTAACTTAATACTTGTGTCATGGGTGACGGGCAACTGTTATATATACTGCATATATAATTTTAAATACGTACTAAATTAAAGAGCTGTTATAGCCCAGCGGTGAGACCGTGCGACTCTTTCGAGGTGGAATTGGGGACATTAATGAGTTTTTCTATTAAAACTCATTTGTCTAATTGATAATTGCAATTTATCACACGCTTTTCGATGAAGGAAAACATCGTGAGGAAACCTGCATATCTATTGGGAATTCTAGAGATGTGTAACTTACTAATCCGCATTGGAGCAGCGTGGTAGGTTTTAACTCTAACCCTTCTCTCCAGATACGGAGAGAGGAGGCCTATTCCCAGCAGTGGAATTGTAACAGGCCGCTACTTTACTACTTTTTACATACTTAAATACAAATATACACCTAGGCTCGAAGAACCAACAAACTGTTTCTAGAAATTGTTGGCCCACTTGACAGGGTCACTACCCACTGCGCCAAAGGGCTAGTCAAATATCATACCTAGAGCATGTGCTTAGGTACAAGAGGTACGAACTTCTCGAACTGATCATGATGGGAAAAGTAGCAGGAAGAAGAGGTGTCGGTCGCAGAAAGAAATCCTGGCTACGTTACATCCGGGAATGGATAGGAATCGCGAGTACTGTCAAGCTTTTTCACCCCGTGAAAAATTGAAAAATAAACGCTGCTGACTGCCAAGCTTCGATGATCGAAGAGGCACCCCAAGAATAAGAAGAATGAGTTTTCGGGAAATAATATAGATAATCCGATCATTGTGGAGAACTCTGCACTCGACATTGTAGACGAGCACATATACCTGGGACATAGCTGGGTAGATCTAATTTCGAAAAAGAGGTTAGTCGCCGAATCCAACTCGGATGGGCAGCGTTTGGGAAGCTACGCGAGATCTATTCGTCCCAAATGCTTCAGTGCCTGAAGACCGAGGTTTTCGAACAGTGCATGTTGCCAGTGATGACCTAAGGATCCGAAACGTGGTCGCTCACTATGGGCCTTATAAGAAAGCTCAGAGTCGCTCAGTGGGCGATGGAGCGAGCTATGCTCGAAGTGTTTCTACGAGATCAAATCAGAAGTGAGGAGATCCGTAGAAGAACTAGATTCAATGACATAGCTCAGCGAGTCGCGAAGTTGAAGTAGCGATGGGCGGGGCACATAGTGCGGAGAACCAATGGGCGCTGGCGTCTTAAGGTGCTGTAATGGCGACCCCGCACCGGAAAGCTCAGCGTCGGTAGACCCCCTATGAGGTGGAGAGACGACCTCAAAAAGGTCGCAGGGAGCCACTGGATCCAGGTGGCACAAGATCGTGTGGTGTGGCGATCCCATGAAGAGACCCGATCCGATGTGGACGTCCATCGGTTGACGAAGAGAACATAGATAACATATAAATTTTATTCGAAATTTTATAATGATTTGTGACTACCTTTTTGTCTTTGTTTTTCATTTGTGATTAGACAAAGTTATCTCCCATCTATTATAATTTATTCAATTCACTCACAGGTCTACCTACAGCTCCCCTACTATATGTAGAATATCTCTTTGTTGTACTTACTTGGATTATGTCCATAATTCTCGTAATATCTTTTGGGTTATTAAAATTAACTGTCAATGTAGATATTTTATTTATCTATAACATAAAAAATATTTATTAAGTTTTAACTTACTCTATGTTATATAAATAAAATAAATTAAATATATAAAATTAAATAAATAATGGGACAATTACAATATCCCATTACACGTTCCCAAAGTGTTTAGTGTGTAACTCAATATTGTTTGACGATTGACAGACAGCTGGTAAATATACAGATTTACAATTTTTATTGCATAGTTAACACATAAGTACACTTGGAATAGAAGAACCAACAAATTTTATTTAGAAAATGTTGTTCCTCAGCGGGAACACAGGGTCATTGCCACTTACGCCAACGAGCCTATCATAATCTGGTATATTTTGACATCCACAAAAACCTATATTCATACAAACTAGATGAATCAGCGACAATGTTTACGTCAAATTCAGAGTTAAAATAAACGCAATTAAGTATTATATGGTTTCTGCGTTTACCCTACAGAAAAACTTTTATTTGTATCCTATTTTAACCTAGCACATAAGCTTCAACTGAATCTAATTCAATTAACATTGCTCCAGCCAATTAGGTACTAAGGCAGTTAATATTGCATTTATAATTTTAGCGTGCATATAAATGAAACTTCTCACTTGATTTAAGTAGATAATCATCGCATCCTGATTCAACCGTTGTCTCCCTAACAGGATATAAGCTATTTGTTTTACGTTTATATCAATTTATTCTTTATTGGCTGAACTATTTGGGCTTTGCTGTGTCAGTAAAGATTTATAAAATTTTCAAATAAAAAATAATTTTGGTAAACTCGTAAAATATTTTTTTTCTCAAATCATTACTTTTACTATATTATGGTTATATAATAAATAAGCTATAGAATATAATACATATCCCAGTTGATAATAATTTGTTAAAAACTTACAAATATTAACCACACATAAACAATGCAATGCATTTTATAAAGTTTTAATAAATTTTCCAGCACGATATATTATTGCTCATTTTCCTTTTATATTACAGTTCAAGCAATTTCAGACTCTAAGACGATATATTTAAAATTGCATTTACATAAGTTTTATATCTTTGAATATTTGAGTGACTCGAGATTGATTTTACGTGTAATTAACGTAAAATATAATATGCGAACCGTGAAATTAAATAATCAAAAATTATAGTCATATGTAGCATTGAAATACAAACAAACGGTAAAAAATTAAAAAAATTGTAATTTTCAAGTAGATTTTATGTAAAAAAAACAAATGCAATCTTAATATATGAAGAGGCAAAAACAAACACAGATACTGTTGAATATTGTTTGTTACTCAGACTGTCTATCGTGCCATAGCATTACATAAACCCTGCAAATGGTATAATTTTTTGTCCAATTGGTAATTTTATGTGTACTTTATTTAATTCCACAGTAGCTTTGATGCTTGATAAAAGTTATTTTAATATTCGAGACTCAGTTAAAATGACCCAAAATAAGTTAAAGAACAGGTATGTTAGATTTTATTTTAGATTCTTTGGGAAAAGGTTGAAATTAAAATCAAGTTGTTTTATATTATACTAAAGTGGGTTTTTATTACTAAAATAACAAAATTTAGTGACAGGTTAAATAAAATTTCTTACCATGATACTACTTATGAATTTAATAAAATATTAAAACTTTTACAAATTAATGTAAATATATTTAACACAGTATACATGTATAGAAATACTTTATTGAATGATTTTTACATTCTAATAGAATGTTAACTTAGTTATCTACAATACTATCACAACCTTCTTATTCAATTTAATTATTTAAAAAATACTGCTTCCTTAACAATATTAAATGCTATTATTATATGTTTCTTTGGAATGAAAGAAGAGTCTTTGGTTAATGTTTATACATGAAGTCTAATATACAGGCGGACGAACATTTTTGGCAAAGCTCCCCATTACATTCCCAGGTGGGAAATAGTTGGCGACAACATAAATTTGGCCTTCTTTGGTTTTAGCAACACCTACACCAACTTCCTTACTATCTTCCCACACAACTTGAGAAAAATGTCCGGAACCCAAATTGTCTGGTTCTTTACCAAATGCATGATTTTTGATCTCACTATACCATTTATTTACAGGATCTTTTCCAGTTAACATAAAGTTTGGATCAGTTGACCAAGCGTAGAATATATTTTCACCATATTCATTTTGATCTCTATGTTCCAACCTGCCTTTTTTAGCAATTGTCTTGGCCCACTCTTCAGCATACTTACATAATTTCTTATTAAGTTCTAGAGGAGGCACTCTGTGTTTACTTCTATATTCGTTATGGGCTTGCAAAAATTCTTCCTCAAAATTTTCATTAGATATTGAGGTCGATCTAAATATTGTGACCAAATCTGAAGCGTAATCACTTAAATTTTTACTGTTTCTATTAGGGGAAGACGGAGCGAAATTATTATTTGATTCACGAGGAGAACTCGATGAACTATAACTTGAGGTTGAGCGAAATTGTAAAGCTCCTGGTGGCAGTACATTTTTAACGAATTGTCCGCTAAAATTACCCGGAGGATAATAATTAGCAACGACATATAATTTTCCAGATTTACTTTTAGCATTCCCTATTCCAAGCTCTCTTGTATCTTTCCATACGATCTGTGTAAAATGGCCACAGTTTAATATTTCAGGTTCTTTACCGAAAGAATAGTCGTTTATTTCATTGTACCATCTGTCAACGCAATCTTTTGCCTTAATTTTCACATTTGGATCTGGTGACCAACCGCTGTAAACACTTTCTCCGTACGTTTCATTAACACTGTAAGCCATTTTATCATTTCTTGCTAATTCTTCAGCCCATTTTTGACTTATTTTACATATTTCTTTATTTAAAACTAAAGGTGGAACTCCATGTTCCCTTCTGTAATCGTTGTGAATCTCTAAAGCTTCATTCTCGAAGTCGCTCGATTTGGAACGGAAGAGTTTACTCTGTAACAAAATCAAAAAAGGTATATTTTGGAAACTTTAAAATAGTTATAGATTTAATTGTAAGATTTTTACGATATCTGATAAAAGATCTTTCTCATATTGCTATCATATCTTTTTAAAGTAGGCTTTGCACTTCGCATATCGTTGAAGAATCTATATCCTCAATCTTTTGGTGTTGTATTATTACTATCTACACATATTTTATTGGACTTGCTCGAGACATTCAAAGTTTTTAGTCTGCTATCAATTTTACAGCTAAATTTAATTAGTAATACCCGATTGTATCAAGATTAATTTTTTTTGAAATCGTCACCATTTAGCAAGGAACAAACATTGTTATCGTACATTACTCACGATTATTCGTCAAATTTATTTCCGCTATATTCCGTCTAAGATAAGAATTAATAAATGTTAAGAGCTTATATTTTTCAGAGCAAAGTATATGATTATATACTAACCAAAATATTTTGTCTATGAAACTAGCACTTTTTTTTGACATAGTGGCATAAAAATACGTCCGCCGTGTGGTCTCCGGCTGAGTAGAATAGACCACCCTCATTTCTTACCGAGGTGTCGTAAAAGGCGACTAAGGTAAGTTGACGTCAGGCAGACGGCTGGTCGTGAAATACGTAGCCAAATCATTTGACAACATGTTTGTAACATGTTGTCAAATGACCGCCTAGAGTGAGATAAGGGCAGGAGGATAAGGGTGGCATAAAAGTACGTTTTTATATATCCTGCCAACCTGGATGGGAAATTATACTTGGGATGGTATTAAAGAAAAATATTTCTTTTGTACAATGTAATTTCGCAAAGTAACGCCTAATTTTATAAATAACTTTATATACATAGAGTAATAATGTCATAGAAATACATTATTACACCTTTTTCAATTTATAATTGAATGATAGACCCAACTTCGGCTTTTGCAAGTAGCAATTAATAAAAATATAAACGAAACGGTTAGATTCTGATATAGGACCTCACTATATTTTTTTTTGCAAACACGAAGATTGTATAGAATCAATCAGTTTTGAAGTTGACGTCTGTAATTTTGGATGTATGAGTAACTAAATAAATATATAATTTTTTGAATTAAGTAAAGAAAAATAAATCTAAAATGATCTGTCACGAAACTTAATGAAGCAGACCTAGTTCCACGCGAGCAAAGCCGCGGGAATATTATAAAGAGGAAAGATTTGTATGTTTGTGTGTATGTGTGTATGATTGTAATGTTTGCACGTAAAAACTATTGGACCGATTTCAAAAATTCTTTCACCATCGGAAAGCTGCTTCTTTAGTGAGCAACATAGGCTTTATAAGATTTAAAAAATAATAGAGTTCCCTAATAAATTTGTAATAAGGTGTGAAAAATTTAGTCATAAAAATCTTTCATAGCGTGCGCTGCGGAAACTATTGATGTTAGAACAAAAAAATGTTCTATATTATTATAAAACGTATCAATATCTACAAAAAAGTCTGCAATACCATATGTCTAACTATTGTAGTTTTGCCAGTATAACTACTTTTCTACATTGTAAAAGTTGATAACTGTGGCGAATTTGAGAATGTAAATCGAAAGAAAATAATGCCATAACAAATTCATTGTAGCGACCGTTATAGAAGGGCCTGCATTTGGTGAGTTAGCTTTTATTCCAAGAATACTAATGATACCCATTATTTATAATTAAAAAATCTATAATCTAAATCTATAGCCCGACTTCGTAGACTTTCCATTACCACGAGATCGGTATGGACGTGGGTAAATTGAGGAGCATTGCTACTATATCATAAATACAAGTAGCTCATAAATATTACGATATATCTATGAATTTCCGACTATTTTCGTACCCGAACCTGTTTACCAGTTTAATATAAATGTAGGTTTGTCGCAAACATAAGTAGGCGTGTTAGTGTTCATGTACACGACGCTTTTAGTCATGTTGAAACGTAGTAAAGATGAACTAAGGCATAGTACATACGAAAAATTATATAATATTTTATGAAAAAAAAAAGCCTCAACTCATAATAATTAATACTTGTATTCGACTAGCAATTAGATAGACGACTTCCTTTCATATTTAATTGAAAAAAAAATAGATAAATACATCAGCAATATTTATTGAATACACCTATAGCGAACTCAATCGAAATCAGTCAAAGCATATTAGATACAAGTCAAGTTATAATGCTTTTAAAAATCTTTTAACAACTACTGTTAACCGTTAAGGAGTTCCCTCGTCTGAAGCCATTCCTCGCAGCAGCATCAGGTCATGCTGCTGCGAGGAATGGCTTCAGAATGTTTATGACATTGTCCCGATGACAATGTCATAAACATTAGTTTATGACATTGTCATCGGGACTGGGCCAATATATACAATTTCAGGTCAATCGAATCCCAGGAAGTGGATCAAATTAAACTTGCCAGATTCCACCTTCACATATATACACGGCAAGTTAAAGTAAAAGCTATTTATTAATAGCATAAAGAAAGCTCCTCATGACAAGCACATACTGAAAGAGATTTGATATTTTTTATAATATCTCCTAAAATTTATAATGTATAAAGGTTTATAAACATTATTATGCCGTGTGCTATCCGGCTAATAGAATAGACCGGGTGGTCTATTCTATTCCTTTATTACCGAGATGTCGTAAGAGGCGACTAAGGTATGTGCCGTGTGGTATCCGGCTGCAAAGAATAGATCACCCTCCTTTCTTACCGAGATGTCGTAAAAGGCGACTAATTGCAAGTTAAATAAAAGCTTAAAAAAAATCCTTTTGTCCCTAATTTCCGACAAAAGACATCGAATTTTCTATATTGACATGTATAAACAGTTTTTAAAAACTCTTAAGTAAAAAGTTCTCACGGCTTCGAAATTTAAGTCTAAACCACAGTAAAGCAACACCCTGAAAAGATGAAGAAAGATATAGAAGCTTGCTTAGGACCGTTCTAGGAATTTGCAGGCCATCATCCTCCTGCTCATCGCAATCTTTAGAGCAAATCGATCACATACAAACAGACAGCTTTGGGGACTATATTTTATAATAAGTGTTGATATAGATAGATAGATAGTGGTAAAAATTACAATATGCATATGCATTTTTAATGCTCTCCCAGTTCAATACGACAATTTTGTTGCATTGAAAATAATAATTATTTATAAGTTGTTAATGTGGATATAGCCTTAGACTGCGTAGGCCGAAGGCTGGGAAGTTCTGTTTACCCTCTTTGGTTCCACAAATGGAAGAGGAAACGATAAGTACGCACTTTTCCGAGTGCTAAAGAAAATTAATGGCAGTAAATTATGAAAAAATGGCAACTAAGGTTAATAATACAAATTAAACTATGATCTTTTACGTAAAGTTACACAAGTCAAGATTTAGCTTTATTTGTCTTGTACAGGGTAGAGGAGTAGCAATATATTATATCAATAGTATAGTAGGCTTTCCGTATCAGTATCCCTTTAACAGTGTCTTTAAAGTGCTGTATTAACAAAGATAAAATTGACTGTGGAATTTATTACAAAATCTTATATTCAAAAAAGTAAAACAGAACACATATAAATGACTTACATTCTACAAACACTATCGCTAAGATTAATATATGAAAACACTATCTTATAATTCATAATGATTATCAATCTATTCTTAAAAATAAACTAATTTTAATTTTACGCAGTCTAACATGAATTTTCGTTTTCCTTATCGCTTTATAATGGGTTAATATGGAAATGCGTTGACTACAATTTCGGCGTTATTTAGACTAATGGTTATTCGTTATTGATGATGTTGTGTCGAATTGCTAGATATAACAATCGTTTGTAATAATTGACCTTAATAACATTTATATCTATACTTATTGTAAAACTAAGTCAGCAAAGCCGTCTCTGTATGTGATCGATTTTCTCCAAATCTACAGAACCGATTTTTGTATGGTATTTACTAATAGGCAGTGCATTTCTTCTGGAATGTTTAGGTGAACAGGGTATTACGGTATTATGTAAATTGTGAAGAGGTTTCGCGGTTGTATACAACTCGCCTGCTGGGAGCGCTAGTCGCGTGCATCGTGTAAGGTAGCGGCCTGTTACAATCCCACTGTTGGGAATAGGCCTCCTCTCTCCGTTTCTGGAGAAGGGTTGGAGCTATGACCTACCACGCTGCTCCAATGCGGATTGGTAGGTTACACATGTCTCCAGAATTCTCTAGAGATATGCAGGTTTGCTCACGATTTTTTCCTTCACCGAAAAGCGTTTGATAAATTGCAATTATCAATTAAACACATGATTTTTATTAGAAAAACTCATTTTTGCCTGTCCGGGTTTGAACTCGCGTTCCCCTCGAAAGAGTCGCACGGTCTCACCACTGGGCTATCACAGCTCTAAATTGTAGCGAATTGTAGATATAAAAAATAATACAAAAAGTGCGGAACACTCTAAGTTGGGTCAGCACATGTTACAAATATGTTGTCACATGATTCGGCTACGTATTATACGACCGGCCGCCTTCCTGACGTCAACTTACCTTAGTCGTAATTTACGACCCCTCGGTAAGAAAGGGGGTGGTCTATGCTACTCAACCGGACACTACACGGTGGGTCAACCTACCTTAGTCGCCTTTTACGACATCTCGATAAGGAATGAGGGTGGTCTATTCTACTCAGCCGGATACCACACGGCAGTTAATAAATACATATATAATTTAAAATAAGTACTTAACTACATAAATAAACACAGCCTCGAAGAACCAACAAATCGTTTTTCGCCGCAAACCTAACTTGCGACCCGTGAAGAAGAGGGCGGGAATTCTTCTCAAAACATACTTTAAAAACAGAATTATTTAGAACAGCCGTGTGGTATCCGGCTGCATAGAATAGACCACCCTCATTTCTTACCGAGGTGACGTAAAAGGCGACTAAGCTAAGTTGACGTCAGGCAGGCGGCCGGTTGTAAAATACGTAGCCAAATCATGTGACAACATGTTTGTAACATGTTGTGCCGACCCCACTTAGAGTGCGATAAGGGAATGATGAATTATTTGGAACAGAAATTAATCGTATATTACATAGGCGACTTCTAAGAATGTCCAGAACATTGCCTATGAGCGGAATTCCTTACATTAGCGGGTATGCGATGACTTGAATGTGATATTAACGCTATGATATGTCTATTCGTCGTGACCGACGTTCCCAGCGATATTAATTAAGGATCAAGTGGAACAGTTGCACTAATCTGCTATATTAGGAAACGGGTCTACGGACCTACTTGAGGTCATTGTTATTGGGTCATGTAACTAGCTTTGAGCCGTGGTTTGGTTTAGACCAGTGTTTCCCAACGTGTGGCACACGACCCACAAGATCAAATCGAATGTGAAAGGAGTGCTATTGGAAAATGGACTCGACACGGATTTAACCAGAAGTTATAAAAAAAAATAAAAAAGTAAAGTATATAAAAGTGTATGAATCAGGTAACATTCAGTAAAATCGTATTGCTAATGTAAAACCGTAATGCATTACGATTTTGTCTTGGAGCCTATCCTCCTGATGATGCTTCGGTTTCGGGGCGAAACTTTTAGATACGTGTTGTGACTTGTCCTGCATGTGTAAGATATGTGAATGTTGATTGTTCCATACACTTAGCGTTACGTAGATTCTATTATCAAACACGGATTATAGCAAAACTAAGTTATGACTTCAATACTATAGAGTTCCGTAAAGTAACGCCTGCTTCTATAAAACATATAAATGATATTAATCCTTTCGCTTAGGGCTATTTAAATGCAATGCTAGATTTCGGTGCCAAAATTAAGGAAAAAAGCAATTATTTCTTCCTTAAACCGATCATTTGGGTTTCTTAAGTAAACAACACACATTTTTAATAATACAAGTTATACATGCTACATAGGGGGGCATAAGATTTTTTATGGTGGGGCATAAAAGATACATAAAAGATGGGAAGCACTGGTTCACATACAGTGGCAGCTGAACGGTGAGTCTTTACATATTATATTATACAAGTTGAAAGCCATGATAAAAAACTAGTACTAAAAGGAGGAGAATACAGAAATAAATAGTATTGAGGATTTCATAATTGATAAAAATACGTTTATCTATTCTTTGATCTTGCACAAGACAGCAATGACGAAATTTAATTGTAATGTATAAGAGCTATAGTTTAAAGAGAGCAACCGCCGATTATCTTGCTGTCTAGTCTTGGTAGAGAAAATAAAAGAGAAAATTTTCGAACCAGCAGATTATTTGTCGATTTAAGTACCTTTTTATAAGTTCACTTGAATGAAGAATATTTTGGATTTGAATATTACCCAGAAACCAATAACGAGCACTATAAAAGATGGCAATCATTTAACCTACTTTAAAAAACCTTTATACAAATAAGGAGTAAACAAAACCCATTTAAAACAAAATAAGTCATTTAAAACATTAATTAGCACTTCGCGGAAGCTTCGCGCAAAAAAACAAATCACTCACGCACATGTTAAACTGTAACTCTTTAATGCTTTTGTTTCGTGAAACGGAACGCTTTCGTGCGAATAATTAAGGCTACACTAAAAATTGTCTGGTTTCTCGTCTCAGTATAATCAGTATAAGTACATATAAGTTTAAATGACATAATAAATAAATAATAAACATAGAATTTGGCTTTACTTTGCGAAGCTATTAGACGAGACTAATGATAATATTATTTCGCTACAATTTGAGTTAAGAGAAAATCTATGTAACGCTTAAGGTAGATCTACCGTGTCATACTTAACGTAAACAAAAAACCGAAGTAGCAATAGTTCAAGAAACTTATATGAATAATGGGGGCATATATCAAATTGTTACCTAAAACATATAAAAACCTGCAATATAAGAAGTGATGACTGGAATTAAAGACCGTAATGTTCGTAACAAATAATCGCTAGTTTAAACCGAAGTGAAGGAAAGATATATTCATTTTTTTCATGAAAATATGCACAATTGATATTGACCGAGAGCTTTCCATCGAAAGAAAAGATCTTGAGCAAACCCGCATATCTATGAAAAGTGTCTTCGTGAGTCTAAGCGCCAGCCCTTGCCTTCAAATTTTTTATTAATAATTTACTAACTGTGCCAACAACGGCTTCGACCGCGTGCAATTCAGTGATTTACGATACTTTTCCCGAATTTTCAAAATTTCGCATACTTTTTTGTAGTATTTTGAATGATCTACAACTCTCTAGTACATTACATTACCGTAACTCTGCTTGTTTACGCAGCGCACGCGACTGAGCCTCCTAGCAAGCAAATTTTTTAACAACTGCTCGATCTCTTCAACACAATTTACATAATACCAATATGTACTATCGATACTACTACTACTACTGCCTAAACCATCCGGAAGTATTTTACTATCTTTTAGTGAAAACCATACAAAAATCCGTTTAGAAGATTTTGTGAAAATCAATTACATACAGAGACACACAGCTTTTTGGGACTTTGTTTTATAATAAGATTATTATAATTTACTAATGATTATCACCAACTGTACTTGATCATAACAACACTCAATCAACACTTTCACAATCAATCACACACTAGGCCCGGCAGCCTATTGCCTAAAAGTAGATTGCGAGGTTTATAGCATATAAAAAAATTATCAAAAAATTATAACAATACATTAAAAAGAAAAATTTGATATGATAACTATTATTATAAATAATATATAATATTTGATTCTGTATATTTATTTATTTCTTTATTGTATAAACAACGGACTTATCCCTAAAAGGGATCTCTACTAGCCAACCTATGACTAACAGAGAGAAAACGAACAGAAAAAAAAATTGATGATGGAAAAAAAAGGAAGGAAGAAAAAGAAAAATAACTAAACATTATATATATAGGTTAAAGTTGAAAAACGAATGAATAAAATAATAGATAGTAGTGATTATTTGAATTGATTAAAATGTAATTTAATATTGATAATAAGCTACTAAATTTAATTTAAATGACTTGAGACAAATATTTTTTAGTCTGTGACTTAAATGCTGATAGGGAAGGAGATTTGCGGATTGATACAGGTAAATCATTCCATCTAGATAGCGAGAGAAGTTTAAGGAAACAGGTATTCTTACGTTAGCTTCACAGTATATTTTTAGCAATTTGATTTTTGTGCATAAAAATATACATAATTATAAAAAGATTGGCGATGTATATAATAGACAAAGTAGGAACCGACATAAGCTTGCGGCTCCTGCTTTGCGCCTTGTAAGAGTACGTAAGTCGTTTGTGGGTTTGGGTATAAGATTCTATAATAAAATTCCACAATCAATTTTAACTTTGCCATTACAGCAATTTAAAAATACTGTTAAAAAGAGGCTGATACAGAAAGCCTATTATACCGTGGAGGCTTACATTGATGATAAGAATGCGTGGATATAGCTGCTCTTTGACCTAGTGCAGGATAGGTATGACAAAATGTAATTAGTATTAAGAATCTTCTTTTTTAAAAGAGCTCCACCGAGTTTCTTGCTGGCTCTTCTCGGCAGGAACAGCTTTCCGAACCAGCAATAAAGTTGACGATTCAAAAGCACTTGTTTACAAGTTTACTTGAATAAAGAATATTTTGAATTTGAATTTGAATTTATCATTATTAATAAAAATAATATCAAATATTTACCATTATTCCGTTCCACGTTATCCAAAAACCAAAACAAAATTAACGCGCCGTTCCTTTCTACGCTTCGGTGGTCAACCAATTTATGTGCTCCAGTTTTGTATCCTTACGTTTGAATGTGAATTATGAAATTTCGTACTGTTATCACAGCAATCACCCGTCCCTCTCTATCGTTATATACAAGAGAGAGACGCTGTACGATAAACGTTAACTCACTTTGTATCACCCTATCAAAGATTAAAAATGTATAGAGAACTTAGACGTGCGTATTTCATTTTTTGTTAATATATTTAATTATACGTTAAATTTAAACTTGGTTGTTAAAGTTTATATACATAATTCATTAGTTTTTATTGTCAACATTACATTAAAATAATCACATTCAATGTTTTTATGGTAAAATATTATGTAAAGTTTTTTTGGGGTATTTACTCGTTATAAATGTCAAAAATAATCTAATTGAATATTGTGTATTGTTATTAAATGAAATTAAATACAAAGGGAACTGAAGATTAACAAAAACAGTTTAGGTTTCATATAGAAACCGGCTATATTCACGTCTTCCCGCCGCGACTATGCCGTGTAGTGTAGTGTGAGCTCATGAATAAGTGCCCCGCACGGGCTCGAGACTACGACTAGTCTTTATCGGGCTAGTCCGACGACTAGCCCGATAAAAAAAGAAGTGAGTATAATTAGTAATACTAAATTTAACACAATTATTTAAATTTAAAAAATTAATAAAAACTTGAATTTTATTATTTCATTGTGGAAGTTTACGCAGTAATTTAAACAATACGGAAATACGAAAGTGTGAAAAACCAAAAACTTCATCAATCAACATTAGTTCTAATTTAATAACAGTGAATTTTATTAAACGATCAAAGTGTAAGTCATAATTATAATTATAAATTGGCTACGTTACATAGCTTTAAAAGTTTGGATATATTTTGTATACAATACGTTTTCTTTTTTAAACGCAACAAACTAAAGGAAATATTTAAATGAAATGAACCAATGTACTTCACATTGGTTCATTTCATTTAAATATTTCTTATAAATGAAGTATATTGCATACTTCATTTAAATATTTCGAAGAGTATTTTTCATTCAATAGGTAAGTTATTACTTGTCGAACTTCTATTGATATGGCAGCAATAGAATCGACGGAAAATCTTTTCAAAATGTTTACTTATTACAAACTTCTTTTTTAAAAAAATTCATAACGATTTTTCGTTTTTGTTTCTTCACGATTCTTCTGCAACTTTTTTAAATCAATGTATATATGTACTGTTATTAACTTCTCTAATTATTTTTACGTATTCGCTTCGGAAACTTAGGGGCCAATCGCATTAATGTATACTTATAACGCATTGTTTATTCTTTGTCAGATATAAACACGGACATCGACCTCCCGCATTAATGCGAAAAGGAAGAGAAAATCTAGAAAATTTGGCAACATAGAGAGCAAGAAACCTTCAGCCGTGTGGTATCCGGCTGAGTAGAATAGACTACCCTCATTTCTTACCGAGGTGTCGTAAAAGGCGACTAAGGTAATTTGACCCACCGCGTGGTATCCGGTTAAGTAGAATAGACCACCCTCATTTCTTAACGAGGTATCGTAAAAGGCGACTAAGGTAAGTTGACCCAACGTTACATGTATTTTCCAGTTGGGTAGAAAAGACCACCCTCTTTCTTACCGAGGGGTCGTAAAATATGACTACGGTAAGTTGACGTCAAGCGGTCGTAAAATACGTAGATAAATCATGTGACAACATGTTTGTAACATCTTTGCCGACCCCACTTAGAGTGGGATAAGGGCTGGAGGGTGACGATGAGAGAGCAACAAATCTTGAGACCGAACGCCATGGATATATAGGTTTAAGTGAGAAATGCGGCCGTCTGTAGCAAGTTCTAACAGATCGTGAGGAGGGTCTTTGACCCGGCTCCGATTGAGGCTCTCCTGCATATCGTATCAAATGATCACAATCCTCAGAATTGAGGAACTGAATTTACAGAGAAATTGGAACCAGACGAATCGCGGAAATTTACTCACTCACTTAGTCACTTTTTAAATTTATAATTAGAATTAAATTCAAGCATCTAATGTTTAAATTGAACGCACCGTCGTCGGAAACGTCAAACACTGATTGAAATCAACAGAACAATGGTGCGATTGTAACTACGTTATTAAATGTAACGGTGTTCCGGAAAATGATGCATCGCTTAACACAAAGACCTCGCAGAAATACGAAATTCACGGAATTTGATACAACACGTAGCAAAAACATGAGTCGGCTCGACCTGTTCGAGTACCGTGTACGTACAAGGCGATTTTCCGAGGGTAAAATTATTGAATTTTATTGGAAAATGTCAAAATAAATTAATATATGGGACAATTATACACAGGGTCCTCGGTCTCATGGGCGTAGCGAGGTGCTGACTACTCGAACATAGTGATACTATAAAAAGCTTGTACCTATAATGTAATCATCATTCTCCTGCCCTAATCCCACTCTAAGTGGAGTCGGCACAACATGTTGCAAACAGGTTGACACATGATTTGGCTACGTATTTTACGACCGGCCGCCTGCCTGACGTCTTACGACACATCGGTAAGAAATGAGGGTGGTCTATGCTACTCAGCCGGATACCACACCTCAAACTCTTTTTAATACCTACTGAAATTCTCATAAGATAAAGTCCCAAAATCTGTACACGCTGCAACATAAGGTAATTAGACTATTCAGAAAACTGTTGGAAAACACAACTCAGCATTTGCAAATTAAGCTCAAAATTTAGAACCGCTGCAACAGAGTTCGTAAGCACAAATTTGAAAGCGTCTGACGACCTGCGTCCTGTTATTTTAATAAAACGAGAAAAGATGTTAACTTTTATATATATTATAGATATGACAGACTACCTATACTACTATGCTAGAAACCGACTTAAACTAATGACGCCAAGGTTGCGCCACCAAAAGGTCCGAAAATCATTTCTCGGTGCCAGTACACGTTTTTAAAACAAAATTCTCCAACATTATCTAGACTTGTCTCTCTGGAGACAATCCTGGCAGCAGCATCAGATCATGTTTATAGCAGTACGTAAAAGTAAAATTTCAGCTCAATCAGACACCGGGAAGTTAGTCAAATTTAAATAATTTATAGAATTAGGCGTTACTTTGCGGAGATCCATAATACAAAAGTAATAATAAAATTATTTTGCTATAATCCGCTATACAGTAAATAGAAAATATAAATAGTGCTAAATGTATAGTGGACTATCCGTTTCATACCCGTTACATGCAGGATTCGTAAAAACTCATGTACAAACCTCCACCACTGCCACCATAATACACAAGCACTACACACGTTCACTATCAAAAACTCAACAATCGTTTCGCCCCGCAACCGAAGCAACATCAGGAGATAGACTCCACGACAAAATCGCAAAGTGAAGCATTATCCAAACAAGCATTGCTATATAGCAATCGGTTCAACCCCACCATTTATTTTATTTTACCTCTGAACACGTGCAGCAAGCTTGAACTTGAAACGTTTATCTGATCGTTAATAAGGGTAAATTTGCAAAAAATCTTACATTGTAAGATAAGTCGATTCGTTTATTGAGATTTTTTTAAGTTTTGCGTCTGCAAACACGTATCGGAATGGATGATAATATTTCCATTTTGATATCACGATGTTAGCCTAATGATTTTAAAATTAAAATTCACAAACTTAAAATCTCTATTCATTTCACTGTTCCATTTCAGCGTGATTAATTCTTATCAATGGATCGATAACTGCATTTGATACGCCAGATTGTGACTAACACTACAGTTTCATGGAAAGCACTAAAGTGTTGATTGGTCATCAAGCACTATGCTATACGTAGTTAATCTCAGCATAGCATTTCTGAACAGATTTCCATTTGGCATTAAGGGCTAAGATACAGCGGTGAGACTTTGATCTCGTGAGGGTCGCCAGTTTAAACACAGTTTAAGGTTTTCCATACACAACTTGTCTAATTGATAATTGCAATTTATCACTAGCTTTGCAATGAAGAAAACATCGTGAGGAAATCTGCATATCTCTAGAAAATTCTGGGGATTTGTGTAACCTACCAATCTTCACTGGAACATCATGGTCTTCACTCCAACCCTTCTCTCCAGAAACGGAGAGAGGAGGCCTATTCCCAGCAGTGGGATTGTAACAGGCCGCTACTTTACTTTTTTTTACTTTAGTCACAACCAGTTATAACTAAAATAATAATCAAACTAAATGCATAAGAATTTACTGAAGTAACAATTTAACATTAGACTAAGCTAAGTAAGTAAGCTAAGTGGATATTCTTTCTAAAATGAAAGCATTATATACTTCCTTAATGCTTTTAATATATAATAATAATAAAAACATTTATTCTCTGTAATGTAATGTAGGGTAATGTAAAAAAAATAAACTAAAGTAAAAAGTAACATAGACAAGATAATTTTACCCCAGAGAAAAGGATGCGTCTCAGCATTTAGCATTAATGCAGTTACTATTGTTGGTGAAAACATAGTGTTTGACCTAACTGCATGGTGATGAGGGCACAAGAATACTAAACTCATGAATTCTGCACCATTTCATTGCATTGACACTGTTTATCTCATCAGTAGATATTCGAATCACTTAATAAGGAATTGCATCAAAAAAGAATACTTTTATATCTCAATAAAGATAAAAGTAATATATACATACATATTTATATAATATCTTAAATAATGTATTGTAATATATGTATACAATGTGTTATATTGTTCAAAACAATACATATTTTTTTAGTTTTATATCCAGTATATAACATATTATACTATATCCGCCGTGCGGTATAAGTAGAATAGACCACCCTGATTTCTTGCCGAGGTGTCGTAAAAGGCGACTAAGGTAAGTTGACATCAGGCAGGCGGCGGATCATAAAAAAATAGCCAAATCATGTTACAACATGTTTAAAACAGAGTGGAATAAGGGCAGGAGAATGATGAATGAAGACACCTGAAGAACCTGGGCACATTTTATAAGGCATTGCATCAAAAAGAGAACGTTTGATACATTATATCTCTTAATAAAGATAAACATATATACAAATACATTTTTATAATACCTAAAGTAATTTTTCGTATACAGTGTATACAGCGACATGTTCAACACAATAAATAACATTAAAATATAGTTTTCCATCCAGTATGTATATGTATGGGATATTATAAAGCAATACACGAATGTAACATTGTTTTGTTCACAGTTTTATACCGTTAAATATTATCTGTAGTAGATATCAACTGTCAGAATTTGTTAACAATATTATATGTGTGTATTGATCGCATTTCATTAGTGGTACTTACGATAAACGTGCAGCCAGGAATGATGCACGGTATCTTCATTATGGTATCGATTTGATTATCAAATATTGGTATAAAATGCACATTACTTTTGATTAAAAACACTACACTGCAGCTGAAAATAATATATCTCGTGGCCGACGAAGTAATCGGAGATAAGTGACGTTTTTGGATGTTTGGCCTAAATATAACAGCTAGCGAATATTTGATAATGACCTTCAGTATTATTCAAAATTCTCTGCTATTAATGGACTTTAATATTTAAGTGTTTTCGCTATGATTTCAAAATAACTGTTTTCTCGAGACCAAAAAGATGATTAATTATATACTACACTTTATTTTGGGGGTAATTTCAGTATAAAAAATACTAAATACAATGGGATTTCCACTCAAATATTACTTTAAAAGTAATTTTCTGTAGTTTGATACACGCTCGCCGCTTTTAGTATGAACCAAACTTTTCCACGGTCAATATTGACTTTTGAAGATAAGTAAAAGAATTTACTACACTAAATCCCCGTAAAGGTCGACATTTTTTTTCAACATTTTGAGAAACTCGTAAGAGTAAAATTTTTGGGTTTATTTTAACGTTTTACTGACAACTTTTGATTTCTGTACTTAGTAATAAATTAACTTATTTATATAATTGCAGAGTTGTCAAAGTTTTAGTCTACCTTTAAATATAATTCTACTTCTTACTCCTACTAGTCCTATTGCCCACTAATATTATAAATACGAAAGTTTGTGAGTATGGATGGATTTTTGTTGACGAAAAACCTATGAACGGATTTGAATGAAATTTTAAAGTAACATAGGTATACATCTAACTAACATATACACTACAATTTGTAATTATTTTATGTGATATAACGATACATGTCAATAAAGTCGGAAAAAATCTGGCCTACGCTAACTTGGCGTACGCTGTCTAAACCATTCGAGTTACACAAAGATAATGTACCGCAGTTTTGTTTATCTTGAACATTTCTAAATAAAAGTCCGCGACAGCATATAACCTACCTCTTATGTGGAAGCCACTATGACTGAAATTGTGAATCATAAATTTAATTTAATGAGATACTATTTTACAATGCACATTCTAGTATATTTATCAAACTCTTATAAAAATCAATACAATCGCTTTCTGTATTTCATATAGATAAACTTTGTCTTTGATAGGTAATATGGCCGAATAGTTTAAAAATTATTACAATATGATTGACTTGAATGGAGCGCCATAGAGTGCCTATAGAGTGGTTATATGAGCGGCGTGCAAATGTAATCCGTCAGTTATGAAACTAGACAACTGAAATTTTTGATGTACGAGTAATTAAATAAATATATATTTTTAGAATTAAGTAAGAGAATATACTCAAATCTAAAATAAACCCTCACGAAATTTAATGTAAAAAAAAAAAAAGTAAAGTAGCAGCCTGTTACAATCCCACTGCTGGGCATAGGCCTCCTCTCTCCGTTTTTGGCGAGAAGGGTTGGAGCTAAGACCTACCACGCTGCTCCAATGCGGATTGGTAGGTTTCACATATCTCCAGAATTCTCTAGAAATATGCAGGTTTCCTCACGATGTTTTTCCTTCACCGAAAAGCGTGTGATAAATTGCAATTATCAATTAGACACATGAGTTTTAATAGAAAAACTCATTGGTGCCTGCCCGGGTTTGAACTCGTGTTCCCCTCGAAAGAGTCGCACGGTCTCACCGCTGGGCTATCACAGCTCAAATTTAATGTGTCAGAGCAAATTCCACGCAAGCGAAGCCGCGGGCAACATCATGTATACCTATAAAACAGATAATAAAACATAAAGTGAAGTTAAGCTACACCATGAAATGTGGAGGAGTATAAGAATACGGGAAGGAATTTATATTGTTCTCAACCAGTATTATAAATAAATTAAGTGCCTGTGGATTAAGTTATAATGTTTCTGAGATAATTGTAAAAGATTAAGCGTAAAGAAATGCATGATTGGGTCAACCTATTAGATCTACCGCTTTTTAAATGTCAATAGATATGTCAAATAAAACATGAATTTAATGCTGGTCGACCAGCCATACTCAAATAAACTCGAAAGTAATGATCTATCAGAAATCCTTTCCTATAACGCCTAGTTAAACGAAAATGAAAATATATTATAATAAATTTTAATTGAAACACACCAACCGTTATGTACTATTAACGAAAACCCTCGTCAAGAATTATACTAACTTTTTAGTATAAACCGTGCAAGAATTTGTTCAGTAGATTTTGAGAAAATCGATCACAGACAGGCAGACAGTTATTGGTGACTTTGTTTTATAAGTATAGACATATGTAACTATAATTTAGTATCTATCAATAATTATTATATAACTTAGCTGTTACCTATATTTTTATTGCAATATAATCGTAAAGCTCTGATGCGAATACTATCGATGAGATAAAAAAGTCGTTCCCTTCGATACCGTTTTTCCTTATTAGGGTTCCGTACTTGTTGTTAATAGCACTAGCTTAGACTAGCATGTGAAAAAAGCAAGTGTCTTAGATGAAAGCTCTATTTTTTTTAATCGTAGGCTAAATGTTAGACTTCTATATAAATAAATAAATAAATAATATATGAGACACACAGATACGGTCATCCGACCCCAAAGTAAAATACTTGTGTTATGGGCGACGGACAACTGGTAGATATATTACATATATAATTTTATACATACTTAAATAGAAATACACACCCAGGCTCGAAGAACCAACACATTGTTTACTCTTCCACTGCTGGACAACTCCAAACCCTCTCTCCGTTTTGGAGAAAATCGTTAAGACACCACGCTGTTCTTATGAGGATTGGTAGGTTTATGGTACACATATTATGCCCAGAATTGACTAGAGATATGCTCCTACTTCACAATGTTTTGCTTCAGCTAAAAACGCGTGAAAATTTGAAATATCAATCAAACAATAAACAACTTTTTATAAAAATGATTTTACTTTTTTACTCATTTAAAGAATATTCATTTTATTCGCGAAGGCAAATTGTTAAACCGAGATACGGCTTATAAAGCTTTATAATCGGAATACAAAAGCGAATTTTACCTCAGTTCTCGAATATGACCTATTTATTCATATCATGAAACATTAATATATTAAAATATGGTAACAAAACGTTTTTGCCCTGAAATGTTTTGTTCACAATTCGCAACGTCCCCTTTGGTTGGAGAATACTATGTTAAGATAAGATAGTACATAATTTATAACGTACATTTAAATAAATCACCTACACCTTTAACCAAAAATCATATAAGTCTGTTGCTCCATTGAATATTAAGGAATGTGCCAAAAAAGCACAATTTTGCATATTTATTTTCATAGATATAGATAAATAGAAATAGATTAATAGATTATTGTATGTAGTACCTGGAAGACTAAGTTTTCCTTAGGCTCCCTTGAGTTCCTTAAGAATGATTTATAATCTTTCTAAATGATTTATGGAATTAGGCGTTTCTTTTCGAAGGTCCATAATAGAAAAGTAATGAAAATATTATTTTGCTATAAGTCCGCGATGAAAATCGTTATAAAAATAAAGTTTTATTACGGAATATAGCAAAATAATATTTTTATTACATTTGAATTTTTTTAATAACTTTAGGCAGATAACTTTGGCAAAATTCATTCTTCTTAAATGTCGTTCTGAAAAAATAAAAATTTTCTAAGAAAAAAATATAATTTAATTGAGATCTGGGTTTGTAAGTAACGAAAGAATGACCTGGCACGGAGCACTTGTTCGAAAAACATAAGAAAACAATAAAAATATTATTATCTCTCTGTAGGCTTAGGTCAAGGTTATTTTTCGTTTCTTGTGTCGTAATAGCGTGTTTATTTTTAAAAAACGTAACATAATATCTGTGCCTAAAATACTTCGCTGAATTAACTGATTTTTTATGTAATGTTCTAATGTGTGTAAGTAGGCAAAATTAAAATTAATGTTGCATGATCGGCACCAACCTGTATAAGAATTACTCGTGTTAGATTGTCTGTTTACAAGCAATATAACAGAACTAACTACTTTGCTATAATCCGCACGGGTTAAGTGAATGCATGCAAAGCCAATGTGTATAAAGCAGGCAAAATCTACGCACCTTATACATGCAGGACCAGCCACCACATGCACCCAAGGCTTGAAGCCTATCCTCCTGATGATGCTTCGGTTTCGGGGCGAAACGATCGTCGAGATTGTGGTGGTGGGTGTGTGTGCTGCTTTTGTGTTCGTTGTTGCTGGTGAATTGCGCCTTGGGGTGCATGTGGTGGCTAGTCCTGCATGTATAAGGTGCGTAGATTTTGCCTGCTTTATACACATTGGCTTTGCATGCATTCACTTAACCCGTGCGGATTATAGCAAAGTAGTTAGTTCTGTTATATTGCTTGTAATATGGAATTCCGCAAAGTAACGCCTGCTTCTATAAATTGTCTGTTTACATTTTAAAATATAATTATATATTTAAAATAATAGTCAAGAACCCAATCAATCTAAATCCATTCGCGCATGACCGGCATTACTTCCAGATACTAAATTTCCTTCTTTCACAATATTCTGTCCTATTCTAACAAAGAGTATTTTGTTGCTTTCACCCTCTATAATGGCGTGACAAGAGGTCATCAATGGCAGTCCTGATTGAACGTATGATGCGAAGAGTTTTAGCTTTGTATCGAAGAATTATCATGTTTATTGTGATGGTAGATTGTCATGAAATTAGGAACAGGCGTTCCTATTATTAATTTGGCATACAAAGTTATAGTGATTTATGCTACTTAACTTAACTTTACTGTGGCAGCTTGTTTTTTATCCCTATCTAATGCGAAAGTTAGTCTATCTAGTCGGAATCTAGTCGGAATAAAACATATATGATAAAAAATCATTTTTTTTAACAGCAAATTGGATTTACTTAATTTGGGCTATAACTTAAATATGAATTAAGGTAATTCGAACAAAGTAGCGGAAAGATCTTGTTAACTTTATTTTAGCGTGTAATATTGACATTAATAATAATTATTGATACTAAGCTGTAATAGCCCAGCGGTGAGACCGTGCGCTCTTTCGTGGGGTCACGAGTTTACACCTCGGACAAGCACCAATGAGTTTTTCTGTTAAAATTTATGTGTCTAATTGATAATTGCAATTTACCACACGCTTTTCAGTGAAATAAAACATTCTAAGGTAACCGGCATATCTCTAGAGAATTCTGGGGATATGTGAAAGTTACTTCCCTCCAAAAAAACGGAGAGAGGAGGCCTATTCCCAGCAGTGGGATAGTAAAAGGTCGTTACTAAGTTTTAATATTTCTCTTTTTATGAACTAATAGATTGATTAGGGCAATATTTTTTTTCATCGTTATTTATAAATTTCAAGAGAGATGTTTAGTGATTCTTTATTCGTGTATTTGAAAGTATTTTCATATTTGAGGTCCGTAATTGTCTATTTGATGCCGACATCATTGACACAACTTAGTATCTAAATGGCATAAGCCCTTTGGAAATGTTTGCCAATGCCCTATGGACGATAAAACAAAATAAATTATTGATTTTAAGTTGAGATCTCATATACCTAATACATTATGCATAGAAGCGGCCTGTAACAATCCCACTGATGGGAATAGGCTTCCTCTCTCCGTTTCTGGAGAGAAGGGTTGGAGCTAAGACCTACCACGTTGCCCCAATGCGGATTGGTAGGTTACACATATCTCCAGAATTCTCTAGAGATATGCAGGTTTCCTCACGATGTTTTCCTTCACCAAAGAGCGTGTGACAAATTGCAATTATCAATTAGACACATAAGTTTTAATAGAAAAACTTATTGGTGCCTGCCCGAGTTTGAACTCGTGTTCCCCTCGAAAGAGTCGCACGGTCTCACCGCTGGGCTATCACAGCTACATTATGCGTAAATGGATAGAATTAAATATTACTCATGAATATCTAAGTACTTTAGGTCTCTCGAATTGTGATGGCTTCGAAAAACGATTCGACGGCATTATCGCTACTTTGCATATCTAACTAAAAGTGTGGTCATAAAGCAAGCGAATATTAAAAAAATATTATTATCATATCATGAAATGACAATATCACTCCATAGTGATTGCAAGAGATTAAGTACAACCTATTATAGAATAAGGGCGCCCTTTGCATTAAATAAAAAAAATGTATGAATAAAATTTTGAATATGTTTCATCTGTAATAAATTCTCATTCTAAGTAAACAACTTTGTTAAATGGAACGTAAAAAGTAGAAAAAAAATCTAACCAAAATTTTTCGAAACGAATTCCTTTGAATTTTTAAGGTAACTGATGCGAAAGAATGCTCTTATCGAGGCTATCGTAGAGCTTTTAAATGTATGGAAGAGAAATTTCTTTATTTCATTGCTTTTTTTAAAGTTTTTATTTAACTTGCATTGTATGTATGTAAAGATAGATAAGATAAGATCTTACAAGTTAATTTTGACCCTCTTACCGTTGTCCGATTGAGGTGAAATTTTACATACTACTCCGGTCCCGATAACAATGCATGCTTATGATATGTATGACCTGATTCTGCTGCCAGGATTAGTTCCAGACGAGGAAACCCTCAACGGTTAATAGTAGGAACATAAAATTTTGTTAAAAGATTTTTTTTTCAAATTAACTTGTTAAAAACTTAACACCTATTACAAATTCGGAATACAATTACAACCCAATTTAATTGTTTATAATTGTGTAATAGGTGTTGCATTTTCCATAAATGTATGTAAATACTAAAGCGTATGCAATGCAAATATCAAAACTGTTTAAAGCAAACTGCGCTTAAACGCAAAAAGAAAATGCGCTATATTTCTACTTCGTATTTTTTTTTTCTGTGTCAATATACAATTTTGTGCACAAAAGTATTTACTGTAAACTGTATTGTGAACCTATCTCGAACTAATTCCACCGATATTTTTTAACTTTGAATATTAATTTTTAATGGTTTCAATATATTAATTTAAAGTTTTCATTATTACGGTTTTATGCAAGCGGTATGGTGATGCTTTTATATGATTGTATTATTTCCCGCTGGTTTAAAAGCTTCGCCCTAGAAGACCTTTTTTAACTTAATGTCAGTCGCCTATATATTGTGATATTATTCCTTACGAATGTATGGAGAATGAATTTATTTTGTGGAATTGTTCCTAAGTCTCTTATCTCCAGAGATTTAAAGAAATATTATAAGCGCTTTAATAGTAGTTTATGATACTGTTGCATAATAAGGGTTCTTATAACACGAGTGTGGTTTAAAAAAACGAGCCGCAGGCGAGTTTTTTTATAGTGTCACACGAGTGTTATAAGACCAAGTTATGTACAGTATCATACACTACTTTATCTACTCTCATACTATAATACGTAAAACGTACGTTTCCATTCCATGAACTCGTGGTAACATTTAATATAGTTGCTCCTAGATTTCGTCGGCAACAGGTTCACGGTAATGTTTGACGCAGCTTTCAGAATATCTGGTGGTGTACAATTACCACAAACAAAACTAAACTTCGTTTAAATATTGAAAAGATTTTTTAAATGTCATATATTGGTGCCAAGGCGCAAACATCGATTGCGCGCGCATTCGTGTTGCGTCGCCGCGGACCCATTCATTGAAACCTTTTTTTTTAAGGTAGAGGTTCAACCTCCTTGGTCCAACTGGAAATTGTATAGCTGTATCGTTATGATTAAAAAGTTACATTATGATACAGGTGTCCATACAAGACCTGTATCGTAATGAAACTTTTTAATTTTTAATTTTTGCTCTGTACGTAATGTTTATCATAAGAATTTTGTTTTCAGTTTTATAATCTTTGTATTATAGTATTAGAGTAGATAAAATAACTAACCGAAATATCATGAATGAAAGTTTAAGCAATTGTATTAGCTGAATATGAACATTTTGTCTTTATACGATGATGACCTGATTTTTTAATTATCTTCAAGCGAACTAAACATATACACTATACTAAATATATATACGTATATTTAATAATCTGATTAGTTTATTTAATAAGTAATAGCGTACTCCCAATTGATATAAGATGAGATCAGGAGATCAGTAGATAGGCTCCACGACAAAATCGTAAGATTGAGATTTTCGTAGTGATTATGTGTAGTGTTTTGCCAGTGGTGTGTGGTGTTTTGTGATCCAGCATGTATAAGGTATGAGAACGAGTTTAGCATCTACACATAGCATTACATAGATTTTCTAAACAAACGCGGATTATAGCAAAATAATTCTATCATAACTTTTGTTTTGTGGAATTCTGCAAAGTAACGTCTTGTTAAAAATAATTTATAGATGTATCAGTATTACGATCTCCTGGTGATGCTTCGGTTACGGGGTTAAATGATCGTTGTGATTGTCGTAGTGAATGTGTGCTAATCTTCTAAAAGGTATTAGAAGGGTTTTAGTTAATAAACATAGCATAACGTAGAGTTTCTTCACAAGTGCGGATTATAGTATTCTACCATGCCGGGAACTAGGGGCTGTGGTTTATTTTGTGATGCCATTAAGGTATTGCCAGTAATCACCACGCTTGGCAAGCTTGTTGGTGATCGCAGTGCTGACCATGTCGCACCAACAGTGCTGCTGCACAGTGTCAGTCTCATAGAATTTTGGTCAGCTATATGCATGGTTATATCGCCATTTATGTAATATATATTATTACGGAACAGAACTATGCTATAATACATTATATATAGTAATATAAACAATATTACTCTAGTGTAATACATCCAATATAGATATAGAATATGTTCCTGGTAGGAAGTAGCCGTCGGAAATTACCTGCACAGTGATTTATTATAGGTTCTTGGGTGCGGGGTATGCTAGCCTGGATAGATAATCGCTTACGAAAAGGCACCATTTGCGAATTGGCTTTCTAACAGTAATATTTGTAAACTTTGTATGTAAGTATGCTACAGTGTTATTTTGGCAAAGCTTTGATCAAATGTTTGCTTATTATACTATAAAAATTTTCTTTATTACAATATATAGGCACTGCACACGTTCACTAACATCAATACGAAATCGCAAAGCTTGCGATTTAGTGGAGTCTATATCCTGATAATGCTACGGTTATGGAGTTTTTTTTATTTTACTAGACTCACATCATCATTTAATGAACTTAGTAAGGTGGTGAATGTTGACATATTTGGAGAACATCTTATGAACTCAAAACAAAATTAAAACACCATTTCTTTGCCAGATATACTGAACAGTTACAAGGTATTCATTCTGGAATACATGCCCTCTTGCTCTTAACTTTTATATATATATATATATATATATATATATATATTTATCCTGCAAGCAATTTGTGTGCGTGTATGTATATATACGCATATATATGTTTGTTTGTTTCAATTAACTTAAATATAACACTATGTGAAGGTTATAGACCCAACCCAAAGCGCAAGATGTGATTATCTTTAAGTGGGTCTACATCCTAATTGATGTAACCTGTTGATAATCTTAGTAAAATTAAAAAAAATGATTTTGTGATGAATGTGTGCAGTGCTTGGTTAGTGTGATGGCGTTGTTGGTAATTTTTAGTGCATGTGCTTTAACAAATCCTGCATGTATCTGGCATGGAAATGAAAAGTCCACTCTACATTTAAAATTTACATATATTCTGCTTCATGGTGGTTTATGTAAAATGTATATTTTGCTTCCAGTACAAAGGTTATAATAAAATAGTTTTACGCCGTGTGAAACCCGGCAGAATAGAATAGTCCATCCTCCGTTCTAACCGGGGTGTCGTAAGAGGCGACTAAGGTATGTGCCGTGTGGTATCCACCTGCATAGAATAGACCACCCTCATTTCTTACCGAGGTGTCGTAAAAGGCGACTAAGGTAAGTTGACGTCAGGCAGGCGGCCGGTCGTAAAATACGTAGCCAAATCATGTGACAATGTTGTGCCGACCCCACTTAGAGTGGAATAAGGGCAGGAGAATGATGATTATATTAAAACATAGTTTATGCTTTGTACGATTTGAAATTTGAAATTAAGTTATTTCCTCAGATATAAATTTAAAGGAATAGAACTTCTTACGTCTCTTTGTGAGAAAAGAAAGCGTCTTCAAAGGAAAATTGGCGATGCACAATAGACAAAGTAGGAACCATAAAGCTTGCTACTACATTTTTACGCTTCTGTAAATAACAAAATCAAAGTTGATAAGCTTTGGTATGCATTTAGCTATTTAGTTTCGGTAAATCTCTCATTGGAAATCCGGCAATTATATAAAATTACCATGTTAATAATATATTCGAAAGTCTATCATTCTGTTCGCTTTTATTACTGGACGCTGGAGCAAATTGATAAAATTTGGTACGATTGAAGCTATATACCGGGCTATCATATATAGGATGAAGTTTTTCCTACGGAAATAAGAACAATATAAAACAAAAGTAATAATAAAATTATTTTGCTATAATCCGCGATACAGTAAATAGAAAATATATATAGTGTTAAATGTATAGTGGACTATCCGTAATTTTCATACCCGATACGTGCAGAATTCGTAAAAACACATGCACAAACCTCCACCACTTCCACCACAATACACAAGCACTACACACGTTTACTATCACAAACTCAACAATCGTTTCGCCCTGCAACCGAAGTATCGTCAGGAGATAGACTCCACGACAAAATCGCAAAGCGATATGCGGGTATGAAACATTTACATAACACTATACATTTAACACTATATGTATTTTCTATTTACTGTATCGCGGATTATAGCAAAATAATTTTATTATTACTTTTGTATTATGAATCTCCGCAAAGTAACGCCTAATTCTATAAACAATATAATGTTATACATAGTAATATAATGACTCCATTTTGTTAATCGGCGATCACATATAATTAAACGCGATCAAGGTTGTGTAGAATGCATACTCGGCTTTACTCACCAATCATCGACTATGATCGCCTTCAATCCGGCAATTGTCGGTTTTCGGATAAGTGAAAAATCGCTAGGTGATACGTATGTATCTTAAGACAATATGGACGATCCTGTGGACACTTGCACGATGATCATGACAATTATATAGACGATCACACGATAAAAAATCATCGCCGGTCGCCAGAAGAGCAGGCAGCACCGACATCATTGCAAACGAAGTCGCAAGTACTTTTAGTACTACATATTATAAAGCGAAGTCTTTTTGAAATATGTTATTTATTAATAAAGATATATTAGACAAACAGAATTCCAAATATCTGCTGGACAGCGGTCATAAACATTCCAATAACCATTCCTTATTCTATATTCTACGCAACTGCGGTAAAAGCTTTCGAGTTAATATTTTAGAGCAACTAGAATTAAGAAAATATCTACCACCCACTATATATCTGTAACTTTGTCCTTTCGTCAAACTGGTTGGCTGGAACAGATCGCTATTTAACAATAAGTCCGCCAGATCACTAATTTTGTCTTATTTATTATTATTATTTTTAGCTTTATTGTTATTAATACCCGGTATAATATTAGTACCCGGCAATAAATAATGCACATCGAGGCTTAGAGAGAGAAAATGGTCTAGATTCTGCTTTATAAAGCATTGTTTCTGTCACACAGACTGACGAACCAGTGTGTGACAGTGACAGCGCTCTACTAAACCGAACTGGCCGGCTGTTTCGTTCTACACATCGATGTGCATTGTTTAATGCCGGGTACTATAGTGTCCATTCATTCATTCATTCAAAATATAACAGTGGTCGCCTATTTAATGAACAAATAAACGTTTCCAACTCTAGTTTGCTATACGTGTTTGGAGGCAAAATAAATGGTGGGGGTTGAACTATTTGTATACAATACTGTTTGTCTGGGTGATGCGTCGCTTGACGATTTGGAAACTATCTCCTGAAGATTGTTCGGTTATGGGGTGAAACGATCGGCACGTAACGGGGCTGTGGCAGTGAATGTATGTAGTGCTTGTTTAATGTGTTAGTGATGATGTTTTGTGATACTTTTGGTAGGTAATTCTGCAGGTCTAAGGTGTGAGAACGGTTGTTTCCCTATACTTATAGCCTTACACATATTCTCTTAACAAACGCGGAATACATTAAAATTCAAATTGAAATTCAAAATATTCTTTAATCAAGTAAACTTGTAAACAAGTGCTTTTGAATCGTCAGACTCTACTGCTGGTTCGGAAAGCTGTTCTTACCGAGAAGAGCCAGCAATAAACTCGGTGGTTGCTCTTTTCAAATAAAATTCTTATAACTATTATACATTATAATTCTTATAATTATTATACATTTGGTTATTACTATCTTGTACAGGGTAGAGGAGTAGCTAAATCCACGCATTTTTATCATCTATATAATCCTCAATAATATAGTAGGCTTTTTGTATCAGCCTCCCTTTAACAACATTTTTAAACTGCTGTAGTGGTAAAGATAAAATCGTTTGCAGGATTTTATTATAGAATTTTATAATATACCCAAACCCACAAATGACTTATTTACTTTTGCAAGACGCAAAGCAGGTACCGCAAGCTTATGTGGGTCCCTACTTTGTCTATTATATACATCGCCGATCTTTTTATAATTATGTATATTCTTATGTACAAAAAATAAATAACTAAAAATATACTGTGAAGCCAATGTAAGAATACCGCGATTTTTGCCGTGGAGTCTATCCTCCTGATGATGCTTCGGTTTCGGAGCGAAACGATCGTCGAGATTGTGGTGGTGGTTGTGTGTGCTGCTTGTGTGCGTTGTTGCTAGTTGAGGCGCCTTGGGGTGCGTGTGGTGGCTTGTCCTGCATGTATAAGGCGCGTAAATTTTGCCTGCTTCATACACATTAGCTTTGCATGCATTCGCTTAACCCGTGCGGATTATAGCAAGATAGTTTTGTTATAGTGCTTGTAAGAATACCTGTTTCCTTGAATTTATCTCGCAGGGAATCACGTGAATTTAAATATACTCGTAGCAAAGTAATTATATCATTTCTTTTATTAAAAGCAATTTTAATTATATAAAAGATTTAATCCCAAAAACAATGGTTTTAGACGTAGAACGAGCATATTATAAGCCTTAAGCATAATATAAAGCGAGCTCAGAGCGGAACAATATACGAAGATTACCATAGGAAAGTAGCTTTGCGTTTTAATATGTTCCAACTCCTTCGGCTTAGAAGAAAATATTGAGTTATATATAACTTTGCTTTTAAAAGTAAGAACTTTTTCTTACTTTGCTATACATGTAATGTAAAAATATTTTTTTAAACACACAGGGTCTTTTGTCTCCAATGTGGGTATGTGACTACAGGATGCTTAGAAAGAGATGATTGATCTGTGTATAGCATCCATACAAAAAGAGTAGTCTCGGAGTTAACGAATGATACGAATAATAGGAGAAAAATATATTGTGCCGACCCCACTTAGAGTGGGATAAGGGCAAGAGAATAATACCGGTCTATCGTCCTGTTGGCGCAGTGGGTAGTGACCCAGCCTTCAGCTTCACGGGTCGCGGGTTCGATTCCCGCTGAACAACATCGGCCAACATTTTCTATAAATATGTATATTTGTATTTAAGTATGTATTTAAAATTATAGATATATGTAGTATATTTACCAGTTGTTTGTCACTCATAATACAAGTATTAAGTTACTTACTTTGGGGATGGACGACCGTGAGCGTAAGTGTCCCATATATTTATTAAAAAAAAATTATAAGTAACTTAATACTGGTGTTATTGGTGACAGAGTTCTGATTGATATACATTGTATAGTTATAATTGTAAATGAATACTTAAATATATATATACACCCAGACTCGAAGAACCAACGAATTGTTCTAAAGAAAATGTTGCCCCTCGGTGATAATCGAACCTGCGACCTACGGAGCTGAAAGCATTGCTACCTGCTCACGATATAAAATTAATAAATAAATATGTGGGACACTTACACACACGGTCATCCGAACCCAAAGTAAGTAACTTAATACTTGTGTTATGTGTGACGGACAACTGGTAGATATACTACATATATAATTTTAAATACATACTTAAATACAAATATACACCCAGGCTCGGAGAACCAACAATTTGTTTATAGTAAATGTTGGCCTTCGGCGGGAATCGAACCTGCGACCTGCGGAGCTATAGCATATACTATGTAATGTATATAAAGTAAAGCTTATTTTTATTGAAGACATAATTTTCTTTTAGTATCGCTTAAATTCTTCTGTTTTACGATATTTTTGTTAAGCACATGGGTGCTTAACAAAAATACACTTGACATGTTGATTGATATAGTACTAATTATTTTGTTTATTTTAAGAAAGTCTTGCATATTCAGTCTTTTCCATATTTATTTTATATTTATTGTGAATTTAATGGAACCCAGCGAGTGGCGTAGCTATCAGGGGGCTAGACGAGGCAGTACTTCAAGGCCCCCAGTAATAGGGGGCCTCACGGACTCTGAATTACGAATTATATATTAAACTGGTATAATCATTTCTCACATTAGGAGCATAAATAAATGCCGTGTTACCACACGGCAATTTAGCAAGGGTCGTGTGGTATCCGGCAGAATAGAATAGACCACCCTCTTTTCTTACCGAGGTGTCGCAAGAAACGACTAAGCTATGTGGCGTATGGTATCCGGCTGCGTAGAATAGACCACCCTCGTTTCTCACCGAGATGTCGTAAGTGGCGACTAAGGTATGTGCCGTGTGGTATCCGGCTGCATAGAATAGACTACCCTCATTTTTTACCGAGGTGTCGTAAAAGGCGACTAAGGTATATGCCGTGTGGTATCCGGCTGCGTAGAATAGACCATCTTTATTTCTTACCGAGGTGTCGTAAGCGGCGACTAAGGTATGTGCCGTCTGGTATCCGGCAAATAAGTATAGACCACCCTCCTTTCTTACCGAGGTGTCGTAAGAGGCGACTAAGGTATGTGCCGTGTGGTATCCGGCTGCATAGAATAGACAACCTGAATTTCTTACCGAGGTGTCGTAAAAAGCGACTAAGGGAAGTAGACCTCAGACAGGCGGCCGGTCGTAAAATACGTAGCCAAATCATGTGACAACATATTTAAACATGTTCTGCCGACCCTATTGCAGGGGAAAAGGGCAGGAGAATGATGATGATGATGATTAGGAGCATAAATAAACAAGGAACGCGAATTTAATAATGGCAACTTCTCTATATTACTAAGAATCTGGATTATGACAAATCTGGAGTACAACAAATCGGAACACGATGAGTACAGAACAAAGGATTTTAAATAGTTTTTTCGGGGCCCTACTTTATTGTTTGCCGCAGGGCCTTTGGTTGCCTAGCTATGGCACTGAACTCAGAACACAATATAAGTAAACCGTTTTGTGCGTTTACTACCGCATTTTTCATGGGGAGTGTTACCTGATTCCTGCCGCCAAATTCCATAACCACACTGTACGTCACAGGTTACAATATCATCCTTACCATCTGGATGCGTGGCGATCCACTACAGTGCGGTTTTCTAATAATTTTATGCCGTGCACCACCATTTTATGGAATAATCTCCCTCTAGCAGCGTTTCCGGATCGGTACGACATAAATACCTTCAAAAAGATTTATAGAAGCAGGCGTTACTTTGCGGAATTCCATATTATAAGCAATATAACAGAACTAACTACTTTGCTATAATCCGCACGGGTTAGGTGAATGCATGCAAAGCCAATGTGTATGAAGCAGGCAAAATCTACGTACCTTATGCATGCAGGGCAAGCCATCACATGCACCCCAAGGCGCAATTCACCAGCAACAACGCACACAAAAGCAGCACACACACCCACCACCACAATCTCGACGATCGTTTCGCCCCGAAACCGAAGCATCATCAGGAGGATAGGCTCCACGACAAAAATCGTACTGCGCCGCGCTACCCATACAAGCAGTCTTAAATAGTTCAACTCCCACCAATACCCTCCCCTCCGAACACATTTAGCAAAACGGAATTAGATACATTTACTTGCTCGTTAATTAAGTGACCATTGTTATTTTTTATTATCTCAAGTTGCTCTAACGTGTTAAGTCGGAGTCCCTTATCACAAGTGTGGAGAATATGAAATGAATGGTCATTAGGCACTTTATGACCGCTTTCTAGCAAATGTTTTGCAAAATTAGAATTTTGTGGTTTATTATTCCTAAACGCAGCCATATGTTCCCGGAATCGAACCGCAAAACTTCGGCGGTTCGATTCGATGTATAAGGTACGTAGATTTTGCCTGCTTCATACATATTGGCTTTGCATGCATTCACCTAACGCGTGCGGATTATAGCAAAGTAGTTAGTTCTGTTATATTACCTTCAAAAAGCGTATTTTCCATCTTTTTAAAGGTCGGCAGCACATCGCTCTGCGAGAGGTCGTGGGCGGCGGTGATAACGTTGAACTGCATGCTCGTCTGCCATCCTATTTCACAAAAAAAAACCACTGTTGTTTGGAAATGATCACTTTTAACACAACAAGCCTTAGCTATCTTATTAGTAAGGCAAGGAAATAAAGGTATCAAAGCAATGTATTTGCGAAATCAATCACGTACGAATGCAAATTCTGGCGACGAAAGAGGATTTACTTGTAGACCGTGTAATCTGTCTTCTTAATATACGTCTTATTAGAATTGAAATGTTGCTATTGCAGTATTTTATTTATTCCAGAAATGGTTGTTTTTCTATTGAATAATGTAATGAGGATTGGTCTTTTGTTATTAATCTAGTATTTTCAGTATTAGTTCTTGTTTTATTGGTTTTTCGAGTCTAAGTGTGTGAATGTATTAATTAAAAAATGTATAAATCAAAATAATCTTAATTTGAAGCACTTTTGAATCTTCAAGGATCGATATGATTACCGAAGGTACAACAGGTTCGGAATGTTGCGTTACTGGGAAGAACCAGCAAGAAAGTCGGCGGTCAATCTTTTAAACATTTTCACCTGAAAGGATTTTCAAATCATTTTTATCATCGAAATAATCTTCAATTTTGTAATATGCTATACTTTGACTGGCTCGTTTGCGCAGTTGGTAGTGACTCTGCCTTCAGCTCCGCAGGTCGCGGGTTTAATTCCCGTCGAGGGCTAACCTTGTCTTTAAACAATTTTGTTGAAATAAATGTAGAATATATCTTTTTTAAAGGGCTTTTTATTTAACACGTTTTCAGAAAAAGTAATCTTAACAAAATGACAATTGGAATTGACACATATATATAAAACAGAGGAAAAGGAAGTAACCACAGATTAACTAAAGACTAATTTTTATTACAACACCCTCACCAAATTAGAACCTTCTACACATTTTTTTACTAAGTTTTAAACTCACAAATACCTATCTTATTTCTTAAATACTTAAATCTATCTCTAGAGAGTGCTTTTGTAAATATATCTGCACATTGCTCATTTGTACATATATAAATTAACTCAATTTCTTTTTCTTGAAACTTTTCTTTAACAAACTTATATTTTATATCTATATGTTTGCAACGTTTATGATAATCTACATTTTTAATTACTGAAATAGCACTCTGATTGTCTATATTTAAGCACATAGAGTTTTGATTAAATTCACCAATATCCAACAACAGTCTTTTTATCCACATAGCTTCTTTTGTAGCTGAACATGCAGCCATAAATTCTGCTTCTGTAGTAGATAGTGCTATACTTTGCTGGCGTTGACTTGCCCATGTAACTGCTGCACTATTTTTTATGAAAACATATCCAGTCATCGAACGTCTACTTTCAATATCTTTTGCATAATCAGCATCACTATAGCCTTCGACATCATTTTTCTTTGCTGATGAATAATGAAGACCATAATTCTTGGTTTCTTTTAAGTATTTTAGTATCTTCTTGACAACATTCCAGTGTGAATTATCATAACTATCTAAGTAGCGACTTATTAAACTTACACCATACATAATATCTGGTCTGCTCACAATAGCTAGGTGCATAAGAGACCCAACTGCTTCTCTATATGGTATATATTTATCTGGTATCTTACTTTTCTCTAGAGAGGTATGAGGATCGATAGGAATGCTACTGCCATTAGCATTACTCATATTAAATCTTATTAGTAATTTTTCAATATAATTTGTTTGATGAATGAAAATATGACCTTTAGATTTCTCTATTTGTAATCCCACAAAATTCTTCGGTTCACAGGTTTTTATTTCAAAATTTTGTTGAAGATCATGTATTATTTTAGTTAAAATAGTTTTATCTTGTGAAATAATCAATCCATCATCAACATATAATAACAGATATACTTTGACATTATTCCAATGACCTATATATACACATTTGTCTGAGTGACTATTTTGAAAGCCAAATTTCTTCAAAATCATATCAAATTTTTGATTCCAGCATCTTGGTGCTTGTTTTAAGCCATAAAGTGACTTGTTAAGTTTACATACATAGTTTGGAGGAGCCTCTAACCCTTCTGGTGGTGTCATGAAAATATTTTCTTTTATGTCTCCATACAGAAACGCTGTTTTCACATCAAATTGAATCATTTCCAAATTTTGTTGACATACCTCTGCAAGTAAAATTCTTACAGAGTCATATCTCACTGTAGGAGAGAATGTATCAGTATAATCAATTTCATAATTTTGTGAACAGCCCTTAGCACACAATCTTGATTTATAGAGTGGACTCGGGGATTGGTCCTTAATACGGAAGACCCATTTACAGCCAATTATATTCATACTGGGCTGTTTTTCAACAAATTGCCAAGTTTGATTTTGTTCATGCGCTTTTAATTCTTCTTTTATAGATATTTGCCACTTATCTTTGTCTGATGAAGATATCGCTTCATTATATGTTTGTGGTAAGTTGATATGTTCTACTGCTTCACTTTGACAAAGATAAATATTATTTTCACTTTGTAAGACTTTATTTTTGGGTCTTAAGGTAACATTACTGTATTGCATCTGTGCAGTTTCTTTTTCAGGAACATATAATGAATCTTCATTAGAGCAAGAAGTGTCTGTACTGGTAATGTCAGTTATTTCCAACTCTAAATTACTGTTATACTTATTCTGTGTATCTGAAGTAGTAATAGGGAACTGTTTATTACTACATTCTGTTAACGGTATTGATACATAATTTCTACACATAGTATTTTCTAAAAATACTACATCTCTGCTTATAACGATTTTCTTAGTTTTGGGATCTATTAATCTATAACTTTTTGAAGTATCGCAATATCCTATAAATATCATTTTGCTTGATTTTGGATCTAACTTTTGTATCTTTTGTTTGGGTGTATGAACCATTGCCTCACATCCAAATATTTTAACATGTTTCAAATTTGGTTTTTTGTTTGACCACAATTCTTCAGGTGTATTGTATGATAGTACACGTGTGGGACATCTATTTGTGATGTATGCTGCTGTGGACACAGCTTCTGCCCAGAAATTTTTCTGCAAGTTAGCATTAATCAGCATACAACGTGCTCTTTCTAATAAAGTGCGATTCATTCGTTCCGCCAGACCATTTTGCTGTGGTGTATACGAACTTGATGTTTGATGTACTATACCACATTGTTTTAAGAAGTTTGTAAATTCATTACTGAGGTATTCTCTACCATTATCAGTGCGAATACACTTTATTTTATGATTTAATTAATTTTCAACCAATGCTTTGAATTCCTTAAACTTAATAAACACATCAGATTTATTATTTAAAAAGAATACAAACACTTTCCTCGTGTAATCATCTATAAAGGTGAGAAAATAGCGGGCACCTCCAAGAGACTTCAATTCAAGAGGACCACAGATATCTGAGTGTATTATTTCCAATGGTTTCTTTGCTCTGGAACCTTCAGTTGGAAATGGCAGTCTAGCTTGTTTTCCTTTTTGACAAAATTCACAAATTATGTTTTGTGTATCTTTACACAAATTTATACCTTCAGTGCATTCTGTTAGTTTTTTCAGATCAGTAAAATTTAGATGAGCCATTCTTTGATGCCATAAATAAATATCAGATTCTTTATTGCTACAGGTGTATGCTGGAATACTATCTGTATTCAGCCGGTACATATTATGAATGCGTTTTGCTACTGCAATTTCTATATTCTTTTTATTGAGTATTCTACAGCCTTGGTTATTAAATTGAACGGAGCAGCCATTACTAGTCATCTGACTTACAGATAGCAGATTAGTAGCTAAGTGAGGTACATAGAGGACATTTTGCACTTGAATTCTTTGCAAGTTTCCATTTTTATCTCTTACATTCAAATTTATTTTACCACAGCTCTTCACTGAGAGAACTTTATCATTTGCCATCCTTATACTAGTAATTGGTGGTGGTAATTAATCATAAAGCCAGTCATTCCTCATTGTCATATGCATTGACGCTCCTGAGTCAACATACCAGCCTTCGTCATTGTGTGTTGTTGCTGAAAATACTGCTACATAGCTAGAATCTTTAATTGAATTTTGTTCTTTCTTTTTGGATTTGCAATGTTTACTGATATGTCCATATCTCTTACAACTAAAACACCTCGGGCCTTTATTGAACTTATATTTTTCATTATAATTCTTCCCTTTGACATGATGTTTGTTAACATATAAAGCCGTAGACTCCGAGCCTTTGACCTCTTGCAAAAGCTTAGTCTTTACGGAATCAGCGGTGACAGGCACACCTGAACTTTCCATTGCCATTATCATTGGCTTATACACCTCAGGTAAACCAGCTAGGAGTAACGTTCCTAACCACTCATCATTTACTTCAAATGATATATTCCGAAGTTTGTGTGCTGTCGACATAACCTTATTCACGTATTCTTCTATATTTTGACAATTATCCAATGTAGTCGTGATAAGATCTTTTAATAAACCCACTCGACGTGTCAGCCCTTTGTCATCGAAAGCTTTAGCGAGATTTTCCCATACTTCTTTAGAAGTTTTTGCTTCTTGAATATGTACGTAATTTATCGGATCCACTAATAAAATTATTTTTGACTTCGTTTTTAGATCTAGTTTGGGATTGATAGCTCCAACGTTGCTCGATTCGATACAACACCACAATTCTTCATGCTGAAGATAGGTTTGCACAGCAAATCGCCACGTGCTGTAGTTATCTCGGCCAACCAATTTTTCAATCAGTGTCATCGTATTACTTGAGGACATTTTAAAATTGGTTTTTAATATATTTCACACAGATTACGTTCTGGGCCCATAACCTGTTGAAATAAATGTAGAATATATCTTTTTTAAAGGGCTTTTTATTTAACACGTTTTCAGAAAAAGTAATCTTAACAAAATGACAATTGGAATTGACACATATATATAAAACAGAGGAAAAGGAAGTAACCACAGATTAACTAAAGACTAATTTTTATTACAACAAATTTGTTAGTTCTTCGAGTCTGTGTGTATATCTGTATTTAAGTATATATTTATAATTATATATGTATTATATCTACCAGTTGTCCGTCACCCATAACGAAAGTATTAAGTTACTTACTTTGGGGACGGAAAACTGTTTAATATTATACTATTTATAAGTTTTAAGCATATTTCTTACACTTCATTTACGTCTTTCTGTAAACTGATTTAGTATTGATTGCGGAATTTTATTGTAAAAGCGAATACCGCAACCAAAATCTTACCAACCAAAAACCTGACCACTGTGTATAAGTCTTTAGTAAGATACTTCAGTGGCCATAATCAGATAAGACATTGCTTACTCTCTTCAGGATGTTCAATGGACGAGAAAAATAGTTTTTCGATAATGAATGCTGGCTTTCAAGTTCAATGTTAAGGAAGATTTTTTTTCTCTAAAGCAGTTAACTATAACTTACTTTTAAACCATTATTAGTTAAGATCTGCTTTCTTTTGCAAAATCTTTCATTCAAATTTTGTTTCCATATTACATTTGACGCGTTTGGAAAAAGATGATTTAAGTGAGTATTAGGATACGTGTGAAATCGTTATTGAAATTCGACATTAACCCTTCGAACGATAGGTTTCCTTAGGTGATCATAAAACGAATTTTTGACATCCAAATTTAGATCATGTTATCTACAATATAATATATATACCTATGGTTTGTATATCATTTTCTTTGTTATAAAATTCCCCATTGAATACAATAAATCATTTTATAACAATAACTTACTTTTATCGTTGGTGACGAAACCATTTTGGTTTTTACAAAACTCAAATATGATCCATAAAATCTCGTATCTAATTCACGTAAATTCACATAAAGAAACAATATTTTTTTAAGACATATCCATGCAGCTATGAGGATTAACAATACTATTTTTATTACATATATACAATATATTTAATCTCCGAACCCCACTATATGTCCGGTGAGCACCATGTGCACATAAGAGTAAGTACCAAAGATAAATGTAACTTACATTATTAATATTTTATAAAATATTTGGTTGCATTTCATGGGGAATTTTATGACGAAGAAAATGGTATGCTAATCATATATATAATTATTAAACAGTAAAGAAAATATTTAAAAATAAATGTGAAAAATTGTGCGCGACGATTTGTGCACAAGGTGCACAGCTACAGCGGAGGGGTTAAAATAAATATATTCCCCTGTGAATTGATGTACAATTTTAATGATATTTAATAGTTAATACTTATTTACGAATAAGAGCCCCGTATGGGCTCGATATTGATGTGGCCTATGTGGTGTGAGTATAGCCGATTTCTATATATTAATTATGAATAGCACTCGCGATAGTTTAAATTCAAAAATATTTAATAGTTTCCATAAGCTGTTTGTCTGAACTGTACAGACTGCGTAAATTGAAAATTGATAGTAGTTGGGTTACGGCGTTAGGGATCGACAAACGTGTACTGCGAAATCTAATTTGTATATTAATCCTTTGAATATACAATCTACAGGCACATTTTAAAGCACGTAATTTTAACCCTAATGTCTGGAGATTAGAGATTAAAGTCGTGTGAATATCTATAGGTATTTTGATGAAATAGGTAACAGTTTTAGTAATGACGATCCAATCGTAGCAGATTACCATGATGCATAGTAAATATATACAAATATCAAATTCAAAATATTATTCATTCAAGTGAACTTGTAGGCAAGTCCTTTTCAATCTTCAACTCCACTGCTGGTTCGGGAAGCTGTTCCTACCGAGAAGAGCCAGCAAGAAACTCGGCGGTTGCTATTTTAAAAATATTATTCTTATAACTCGTTACATTTAGTCATTACTGTCTTGCACAGAAGTGGAGCTATATCCACGCATCCGTATCATGTAAGTAATCCTCATCAGTATAGTAGGCTTTCTGTATACTAATAAAAATTGTTTATCTCCATTCAATCTTATAACTATAAAACATGGTTTTGAGGTCTTCTTGTAAGTATGATAATACTTCTGTTAGAAGATCTCGCTCTTCCATAACACAACTTGTTATATAATTTTAATATTAATATTATAAATAAATTATACTAGAAATACGTGCGGCTTCGTCCGCGTGAAATTCAGTGTTCAGCATGTTGTCGCTCTAGTATCGGCCCCTACACCGCTTTTATACCTATTCCCCCTCTCAACTACAATTAACACCGGTTTGTTACTATCCCAACTAAAAATTGTTGTTAAAACGACCTCTTCAACTCAATTTACATGAAACCGTTATGTGCTGTTAACCTGGACCTGTCGGAGGAATTGCAGTACCTATTAGTTAAAACCATACTAAAATCCGTTCAGTAGATTATGAGAAAATCGATTACATACAGACAGACAGCTTTGGGGATTTTATTTTCTATAATATACCAAAACTACGTGCGACTTCGCCCGCGTGAAATTCAGTGTTTAGCATGTTATAGTCGCTCTAGCCTCGGCATGAGACTGGCTCTCTGATACCCTACACCGCTTTTTATACCTATTCCGCCTTTTAAACTACAATCGACACCGGTTTGTTACTACCGCCACTTAAAATTGTTGTAAAACGACCTCTCCAACTCAATTTACATGAAACCGATATGTACTATCAACCTAAACCTTTCGGAGGAATTGCACTACCTTTTAGTAAAAACCGTACTAAAATCTATTTAGTAGATTTTGAGAAAATCGATTATATACAGACAGACAGCTTTGGGGACTTTATTTTTTATGATATACATTAAATATTAAACATGAAATCAATATTAGAAATTTAATTATATAATATTATATAATATTAATATTATTTATTGCATGTGTTTTTACGAATCCTGCATGTATCGGGTATGAAAATACAGATAGTCCACTATACATTTAACACTATATATATTTTCTATTTACTGTATCGCGGATTATAGCAAAATAATTTTATTATTACTTTTGTATTATGGATCTCCGCAAAGTAACGCCTCATTCTATAAATTAATTAATAGTAATAATATTTTTTATTTTGAAGCAACATATCTCAATAAATCCTGCATATATATATGGGCGACTCCATTTTACACACTAACGTACTTATGATACTGTTCAAGCTCGAGCGAAGTCTTGCTAGCAAGGAACCGGTCTTTTTCCTTAAGATGGTGTGAAAATCGTATGTTCGCTCTTCAGTAACCATACTATAAGCTAATTATATTATGGGTGGCGACTATTGGGTACACAAACTCATTATCCAGATAAATCTATTTATTTAGGTACAGTTAATTATAATTAAAATTTATCTTATACTATGTTCTATGGTCTATAACTAAAGCGTCCGGTCCCACCGATGTTAGGTAGGACAAAGGCGAGGTGACGCGAAGTTTCTTTCCCAGGCGTAGAACACTACACCTCCGGTGTCGAGTGAAGTCTGGGAAAGCGGCAATCGCTGAGTAGACGTAACAAGCTGAGCAAAACCTCGGCAAGCCCAACATTATCCTAAATCCGATATTGTATTGCACTCTTAGGGTATCTATCGCAGCTTTGAAGTATTTAAACCACATATTAGCTGTGTAGAAGGTTTGGCAATACGCTTTAAAGAGTGTAAGTTTAGCTTCCACACTGCAGCGAGCGAATCTGTGAGCCAACATGTTGCTTCTAGCTGCCAATGCCCGTCTTTCACGCTTGATGTCTACTTCATTATTAAGATGCTTTGTAAGATAATGACCAAGGTGATTTATAGAAGCAGGAATATGAAATGAATGGTCATTAGGCATGCCTAATGACCATTCATTTCATATTCTCCACACTTGTGATAAGGGAATCCGACTCAATACGTTAGAGCAACTTGAGATAATAAAAAATAACAATGGTCACTTAATTAACGAGCAAGTAAATGTATCTAATTCCGTTTTGCTAAATGTGTTAGGAGGGGAGGGTATTGGTGGGAGTTGAACTATTTAAGACTGCTTGTATGGGTAGCGCGGCGCAGTACGATTTTTGTCGTGGAGCCTATCCTCCTGATGATGCTTCGGTTTCGGGGCGAAACGATCGTCGAGATTGTGGTGGTGGGTGTGTGTGCTGCTTTTGTGTTCGTTGTTGCTGGTGAATTGCGCCTTGGGGTGCATGTGGTGGCTGGTCCTGCATGTATAAGATGCGTAGATTTTGCCTGCTTCATACACGTTGGCTTTGCATGCATTCACTTAACCCGTGCGGATTATAGCAAAGTAGTTAGTTCTGTTATATTGCTTTTAATGACCAAGGTATTTAAATTGCGTTACGCGTTTCATAATATTGTCACGCGATATATTGTATGATCACATCTGATATGGATTGCGGAATTTATTGTAGAAGCGAATACATATATATGAAAAAAATTGGTAGTTTTCACGCTAATTTTCCCTTAACAAAACTAAAGTAATTAATATTTTTCGTTTCTCTACAGCGTAAAATTTATCCGTTAATTTGATGTCAGCCTCTGCAATAAGTGCAATACCATACAATGATTTTCGTTTAACGCGATCAAATTGATTTTTCACTTTCAAAAGTCTGTAGTTAATTAATTTTTTTTATTATTTTGTTAACGGTAAATCATATTACACATATTCAATATCTATTTATTTCATAAAAGTGAAACAAGTATTCCTTAAAATCTAGTTCATCTTTAATTTTAATGTTTAAGTTGATTGAATTAATGCTGTAATCATCTTTTTTTTACAAATTTAATTGAACACTACACATATTAACAAAGACAGCGTAAATGATAATTTCGTTCCGTTATTTGACTACAATCAACCTTCTTTTTTTTCATGAGGAAACACTTCATGGGCTCCTACTGGCTAAAACTTCATGGTGTTCCACCTTGCTGCTTGATGACGAGGGCACAGGAACAACCTGGTCAGCAGCCTACTCTTGCTAAAACTTGCTCTACCTGGCTGACCCATGCACCACAACCGACGCATTGGGAACACTTTAGAGCATCGGCCTCCTCTAGGAATTTGTTCTTCAGCCAGAGCGTCGAATCATCAACCTAGATACCTAAATTCACATATTTGCCTGATATGAAATAAATAAATAAATAAACATATGGGACATTTACACACACGGTCGTCCATCCTCAAAGTAAGTAACACTTGTGTTATGGGTGAGAGACAACTGGTAAATATATATATATATAGTTTTAAATACATACTTAAATACATTTTTTTTCCATCTTTAAGTGTCGCTCTGCATGGGATTTTGTGCAACACTATCGAGAAACGCCGAACTTGTGGCCAAACTCGACCCAGGTCAGGGGTGACGGCTACCGCTATTGGATACGTATTTAATACATATACACTCAGGCTCGAAGAACCAACAAATTCTAAATAGAAAATGTTGGTTCTTGGCGGAAATCGAACCCGCGACCCAAGGAGCCGAAGACAGGGTCATTGCCAACTGCGCCAACGGGCCAGTAAAAAAAAGGTTTAATCTTTCTTTAAACAGGTCTGGTATAGTTTTATTTCAGAAACTGTTCAAAATATAGAAAATCCACTCACAAAATATTTAAATCTATTTCAGTACCAATTTAATTTAATTTAACAAAAAACAAAGACGAATTATACTCTATAATAGTACATACCAGTTTTTGCCCGCGGCTTCGCTCGCTAGGAATTTTGTCTGCCACAGTATCTAACTTAACTTAAAATTATTAGTCACAATTTTGGTCATAGTGGCTTTCACATAAAAGATATGTTGTCGCGGACTTTTATTTAGAACTATTAAAGACAAACAATACTACGGTACATCATATTTGTGTAACTCTAATGGTTTAGGCAGTGTACGCCGAGATAGCTCTCACAGGCCAGATTTTGTCCGACTTTATTGACATGTATCGTTATATAACATAAAATCATTACAAATTGTAGCCTATATGTAATTCCGATGTATAACCTATATAATTGTAAATTTTCATCCAAATCCGTTCCATAGTTTTTTCGTGAAAGAGTAACAAACATCCATCCATACTCACAAACTTTCGCATTTATAATATTAGTAGGATTAGCAGAAATTATAGCTGACCGGAATTTTGCTGGACCTTAAAACCGAATTTACCAACACTCAGTGAAGATAATTTTAATCTGAATATTTATAATAATGTGAAAGCCAATTTAATGTCGTAGATTTATGTTTTGGTAAGGGCCGCACGAGCTAAAAGCTCGTTTATGTTTATATGAGTGACCTCAACTTTGAATCTCAAAGGAAATGCCGGAGCCGAGTTTGAGATTACCACTTAAAATTCCGCTATGCATTGTTTAACGTTTCACAGAGAAGAGAGGCATTAATTTGTATGACATTTCAAACAATAAACATCATTATCCTTCTGCCCTTATTCCACTTTAACGGCACAACATGTTACAAACATGTTGTCACATGATTTGGCTACGTATTTTACGACCGGCCGCCCGCCTGACGTCAACTTACCTTAGTCATATTTACGACCTCGGTAAGAAATAAGGTGGTCATTCTACTCAGCCGGATACCACACGGCGGGTCAACTTACCTTAGTCGCCTCTTACGACATCTCGGTAAGAAATGAGGGTGGTCTATTCTACTTAGTCGAATACCACACGGCATGAACAATAAACATACTTCGAATATATTTTCTACGTCACAGTATGTTTTTAATTTAATTTTTGTAAATAAAAATATACATAATTATAAAAAGATTAGCGATGTTTATAATAGTCAAAGTAGGTAACGTAGGAAACGACATAAGCTTGAGGTTCCTGCTTTGCGCATTGCAAAACCACGTAAGTCGTTTGTGGGTTTGGGTATAAGATTCTATAATAAAATTCCGCAATCTACTTTAACTTTACCATTAAAGCAGTTTAAAAATACTATAAAAAAAGGCTTAAACTAAAAGCCTACTAAACTATTGAGGATAACTTAGACGATAAGAATGCGTGGATATAGTTACTCTTCGACCCCGTACAAGACATTAATAACTATATGTAACTAGTAATTTATAATAACTAGTAAATTTTATTTTAAATTTTAAATTTAATTAACTAGTAAATTAATAGTAATAAATTTTATTAACTTTTCTAAAATTTTATATAATTATACCGTATAAAACATATAGGAAGGAAACGTATAAAACATATAGAAAAAAATCCCTTGTTTCCTTCTGCAACAGCTTGGTTTTCTACAGAAGAAAATTAAAAAAAAAACATAATATTCTTTACTCAGGTAAACTTGTAAACAAGTGCTTTTGAGTCTTCAACATCTACTGCTGGTTTGGAAAGCTCGGCGTTTGCTCTTTTCAAAAAATAATCCTTTGGTTGCTCTTTTAAAATAACAATAAGAATATCGATCTCTCTTTAGTTAGTTTTAATTTTGTTTTAAGTTTTTATAAATTCTTGTAAAATAGTATATAATTGCGGTGTTTACTTTATATATAAAATATAATATACATCCATATGTAATACTTAGACGGAGTTGTGTACTTTGCGATTCCTCGTGGTTCAAATCATCAAGGCAAAATATCGGTCGCTCGGTGTCTCGTATCTCAAAACACTCGTATATTAAGGCACTCATATATCGACTCACTGTATTTAAAGCTCAGCGTTAAGATCTTATGTATTCGCAAATTAGCTTTGCGTTACATGATCTCAAAGAAAACGTTCGTACATTTCTACTCTACAGCACTGAAATTGGCTGTCTGTAACCTGATACTGGCATTTCCTTTGAACTTACACGTTGATATTCATCGAATATATAAAGCTTTATTCTCAGTGACCTTCACGACTTGTTGATATTTTACGAGTTCATTTGAATGGTCGAAATAGGCGTCTTGGGATACGTGGTGACTTGTCCTGCATGTGTAAGGTACGTTAATTTTGCGTGCTTCATACACCTAGCGTTACATACATTCGCGGATTATAGCAAAGTAACTCTGTTATAATTTCTGTAGTATGTAATACCACAGAGTAACGCCTGCTTGTATAAATCATTTGAAACCAATGAGACTTCTATCATAATGTAACCTATATTGAAAACTATATCGTTCAAGGCTTGATTAATCCCATGACTCTGTAATCCCTTTTCATTAGGTGACATCGCAACCTCGGGATGGCTTTTTAATTAATTAAAAAGTTATCGTATTGGGTTATTATTTATCAGCTGAATATAGACATACTTTGTATAGAAGAACTCCATATCTATATTTATACTTATTATAAAATAAAGTCCCCAAAGCTGTCTGTCTGTATGTAATCGATTTTCTCAAAAACTACTGAACGGATTTTAGTACGGTTTTTACTAAAAGGTAGTGCAATTCCTCTGAAAGGAAAAAAATTAAGAAGTACTTTCTGGGGATTCTCGTCGAAAAAAATCGCATAAACAAAAGTCAGAGTAAATGACAAGGTATCAGTATTCCTACTTAGCTGAGCCGTCAGATTACATAACCTAATCTATTTTATGTCATTTATGATTAGAGAATCTGTAAAATCACACCCTCATCATTTTCAAATCCCCTGGGATTTTACCGACACTTTTGGCTTAACACTGGCGTTCGTGACGTGAATATATAAAAATATCCAACGAATGGCAGTTTTCCGGTAGATTGTGTGAAAAATTTAACGTTTGTTTTAAAGTGAAAAAGCTAGCAGCCAATTTGACTGAACCATCACGTTCGGGTATTTGATATTACTGTATTTTTTTACTAGGTATTTGCTCCATTCGATTTCGCTTGTAATAAATATATCATTGAAGATTTGCGATGACTCATATCACATCTTATGTTAAGTGAAAATGCGATCTAATATAGACGCAGATTGAGAGAGACATGCCTCTTTACGGTTTCTTGACAGCTTTGCTAGTGTTAAAATCACTGTGTCACAATTTTTATTCAAGGTTATTTAAAAAATTCTAGTATAAAAGTTTATATATTTATTACTATTATTACTTCACAATCGTAAAACGTAAAAGGTGACTACGGTAAGTAGACGTCAGACAGGCGGCCGATCGTGAAATAGCTAGCCAAATCATGTTTAAAACATGTTATGACATGTTATGCCGACCCCATTTAGGGTGGGATAAGGGCAGAAGAATGACGATGATTATGTATACTCAAATTAAACAACAGCTTAAATTAATAATCAAAGCACGAATGGTAAATGATAACTTGAGAAAAAGCCCAAAATATCTTAAAAATATAAATAATATTTTCTCTAGCCGTGTTGTATCCGGCTGAATATAATAGACCAACCTCATTTCTTATCGAGGTGCTGTAAGGTAAGAGGCAACTAAGGTAAGTCAACCCGCCGCGTGGTATCAGACTGAGTAAAATAGACCACCCTCATTTCTTACCGAGGTGTCGTAAAAGGCGACTAAGGTAAGTTGACCCACCGTGTGATATCCGGTTAAGTAGAATAGGCAAACCTCTTTCTTACTGGGGGGTCGTAAAATACGACTAAGGTAAGTTGACGTCAGGCAGACAGCCGGTCGTAAAATACGTAGCCAAATCATGTGACAACATGTAACATGTTGTGCCGACCCCACTCCGAGTGGGATAAGGACAGGAGGATGACGATAATTTTCTCCTTCATTTATTTACTGTAAATTGGACGCTTAAAGATTTCAAACCGAATGATCATTTTGTTTACTCTCTCTTCACTTAGAAGCATCTATGTAATAGATTAGTAGATAGTTTACTAAAATAGTAAACAGTTCGAGAAAGCGAAACCAATATTATAGATGTACGTTTAGGAAACATGACTTTCTATTTAGAAATTTACTTCCCAATTTACCCCGAGCTCACTGTAAGCATCTATTCTATATCCATAAAACCATGAAATTTTAGAAAATATTAAACTTTGTAGCTACTAGTTTTAAGGTTATAGATTATTTCAAATATTATTAAGCAAATTCACAAGTTTAGTATCGCAAAAAAAATCAATGTTTCTTAAAATTTCATAAATAGATCCCTATTAAAGATTGAAGATTTTTTTTCTTGGTTTGCAGAAACATTATTTTACACTAAGATGTTTTATTTTATATTTTCTAGTAGAAATGTCGAGTAAAAATTATACTTACTGCTATAGGCATGCAATATTATCAATTAAATTATGGGACTTAACTATGTTAATATAATATTTGGTGTTAGATATCAATTAAATGTAATACGTCTAATTTTGATATAAATACAACGTGATATAAAATTAAACTTTGCTTTCAAAAATTCTTCATTCAAACAATTCATTTTTAATAATACGAAAATTTTAACATTCGTGCGTTAAGATTATCTGAAAATGGTTTATTGATTTACTAAGTGCATTATACGCCTGTAGCAAGAGAATGTTTTTTAATTTCTTCATTCTGTTAACTACTTAAACACATACTCATAGAGTTAGTTAGTAATACTAGAGAAAGGGATCCATAGGAAAGGCTGTTAGTGATAGTGACACAATAAAGAATGATAAGGAAGATATAATAATAATAATAATAAAACATTTATTCTCTGATAGGTAATATACAAGAAAATAATAAACTAAAAAGTAGCATAGGCAAGCTAATATTACCCCAGAGAAGAGGATGCGTCTCAGTATTTTGCTGCAATATGATTATTGCAGCACTGATTTTCAGACGCACCCTAAGAGTGGCGTCCCGGACTTGTCCGGTAGTCACTCGAAACTTAAAAAACTTAAAATTAAAAATCCCGTTGTTTGATATTACCTCATGACATTCACAATAATAATAATAACACTAATACAAACATTTATACTAGTTTCTGCCTATACTAACTAATACTAAACACCCCCGTGTTTATTTTAGTCGGTACAACTGCGAGTAAGATTATGAAATATTTAGTGTATTAGATAAAAAAATTCTGTTTATTAAGTAGATACTTCTTCATTTTGAATTTAAAACTGTACTATATATATACTATGTACTGTATATAATCTAACTCGTACATTTTATCTTTGTTTAATCACACATAAAAAGAGAGACTTTCTATTTATTTCTCTAGCCATATTTAGGCTGGCTTACTTACTTTTAGTCTAAAATATGTAAAGATAAAATCGTATTACTCTTAACCACATTATTTAAAAAAAACTGTCTACAAATTCTGTCCTCGTAGACGATTATGAAGAAATCCAGTAGTATAACCCTACGTATGGTTTCAGTAACGTTTCAGTGGCGCTATGCCCAACAGGTGCGCGGTTCATTCAACGCCGACTATCGCACTGGACGGACGCTTTCGCACTTACCCGTACGAATTACGAACTTTCAATTTTAAAATCGCGGTAAAAAGTAGTCAGTGACAGTGTGTTAACGATTTGAGATATAAAAACTTTTTGGATGTAACTACGAATTAAAAAAAATAAGACTATATTGATACGTGATACGTGTATGCTGTTACTGGAATCGTGCGACAAGTACGCGAAAGGTATGAATGGTACTATTAAGTTAATTGCTTTTTCCGATTCCAATTGACGCGATGCTTTTTATAGATTATATTTTAAAGATATACTGATCGATCATTGGACATTCAAAGGTATAATTTTTATTTAAAGATGAAAGTTTGTATGTTCTTTATAGACTCTGAAGCAGCTGGACCGATTTTAATTAAATTTTCAGACAATATTTAGAATGATCCGACGTGTGATCCTTGAAAGCTTGGTGGCGATCGGAGCATTTTTTTGACTTTTGAGTTCATTTTCTAGGGGAATTCAAAACTATACTGAGCCACAGCGACGCGTGGCCGGACAGCTAGTATATTAATTTGGGTACATGTAATTTTTTACTTTCATGTTATCTTTGTCTTTTATTAGAAAGTTCATATTATATTAGTTATTAAGTAACCAGCTGTTTCCTATATTATAACTTTCTCATTAGCAAAAAGCCTTTAACACAAGACACTCTAAGTAAAACGTTTCTTATAATTTAGGATGCTTCATAATTTCCTAAGTTTCGGATGGATTGTTATGAATGTTTTATATTGACAATTTTGTAATATCATGCAGTAAAATGTGTATTGCAGAAGAATTAAAATTTGGAAATAGGTATCTAGTGAGTGAACTTAGATATAATTTCCTCTTTATTATTTTTCCATTACTCAAAGATAAAAAACAAAATCTAATAGGATCAATGCCTACTTTTACTAACTACTACTACTTTTCTACTTTTTGCCTTTTTTTAACTTAATGACGTAGCTATTTTTTATTTTATTAATATTGTCGCTTTTAAAATTGAAACGTATCAGTAGCACAAGATTGGAGCTTTCGAACTAAAATTGAAAAATGAATAACAGTATTATTTGGAAAAAGCTTGTGGTGCATATATATACGAAAAAGAGGGCAAAAAGCACCCTAAAAGTTTCGAAAGCTTTTTAAATTTTATACATTTCTACTTTTTATTGCGATCAATTGGTAAAATTTTATTTTCATTATTAATTTTTTTGCATTATTACTGATTTTTGATAAACGTACATAGTATAAACTAAATTTGTCCACTCAAAGTGGGTCAAAACTGAGCTATTGCAATATATTGATATAGATTGCACCGTGTGGTATCCGGCAGAATAGAATTGACCTTTTTTCTTACCGAGGTGTCGTAAGAGGCGACTAAGGTAAGTTGGCGTCACGCAGGAGGCCGGTCGTAAAATACCTAGCCAAATCACATACATCATGGGTAAAACATGTTGTGCCGACCCCACTCAGAGTGGGATATGGGCAGAAGAATGATGATGATGATGAGATTGAAAAAGGTTCTATAAAGAAATATAAAAAAGAGGCTTATACAGCCTACGACCTTATGCAATATAGCAATAATAAAATGTAAATAGTTATAAGAATCATTTTTTTACAAATAAAGTTAAAAAAGCTTTCAAAAAAGCTTTTAACAAAATAATTTATAGAATTAGGTGTTATTTTGCGGAGGTCCATAATACAAAAGTAATAATATAATTATTTTGCTGTCCGCGATACAGTAAATAGAAAATATATATAGTGCTAAATGTATAGTATACTATCCGTTTTTTCATCGTCATGCAGGATTCGTAAAAACACATGCATAAACCTCCACCACAATACACAAGCACTACACACGTTCACTAACACAAACTCAACAATCGTTTCGCCCCGCAACCTAAGCATCATCAGGAGATAGACTCCACGACAAAATCGCAAAGATTTTGATTTTTAACAAAATTTCATGTCTCCTACTGTAAACCAAGGGTTCCCTCGTCTGGAGACCATACTGGCAGGATCAGGTCATGCATATAAACGTGCATTGTCATCCGGACTGGACCTGTACATAAAATTTCAGCTCAATCGGACAACGGGAAGTCTGTCAAATTTAACTCGCAAGATTCCGAGCTTTTAAAAAGGGCGTCGCCGAGTTTCTTGCTGGCTCTTCTCGGCAGGACAGCTTTCAGAACTATTACAGCCGAAACAGTGGCAAAGTTGTCGATTCAAAATTACTTGTTTACAAGTTTATTTGACTAAAAATATTTAGAATTTGAATTTGAAGATAAAAAACGTGTGTTTGGAACCCAAAATATGTGCCCTATAAATTTCAAGCCAATATTATGTGAAAGCAAACATTATTTCGTGCATCCGCATAAACATCTAATATTACATGCTGACATTTAACGGTGATGAATCGTTTCTTTGCCTTTCTATCCACCTCCATTTAATAAGGTTTAGGCTACGTAAATATGATATAACAACAACATTACAGAAAAGTAATAATAAAATTATTTTGCTATAATCCGCGATACGGTAAATAGAATATATATATAATGCTAAATGTATGATGGACTATCCATTTTTTTCATACCCGTTACATGCAGGATTCATAAAAACACATGCACAAACCTCCACCACTGCCACCACAATACACAAGCACTACACACGTTCACTATCACAAACTCACAATCGTTTCGCCCCGCAACCGAAGCATCATCAGGAGATAGACTCCACGACAAAATCGCAAAGCATAACATTTACCACTATATATATATTTTCTATTTAGTGTATCGCGGATTATAGCAAAATAATTTTATTATTACTTTTGTATTATGGATCTCCGCAAAGTAACGCCTAATTCTATAAACATTACAGAAATTATGATAGAATTATTCTAAAATCCGCATTTGTTAAGAGAATGTTAATGCTTAATGTAGCATACAACGTTAACATACCTTATACATGCAGGACTAGTCACTAAACGTATGACAAATCATCGATCCCAGCAACACACCACACAAGCACACACTACGACAATCTCCACGATCGTTACGCCCCGCAACTCGTCAAAATCGTAATGCGATTATGATTTCGTCTTTGAGTCATCCTTATGATGCTTCGGTTAACGTTGCCTGTTTCCTACACTTAGAATTAAATAGATTCTATTAACAATCGCGAATTATAGAAAAATAATTATATCATAACTTCAGTACTGTGGAATTCCGCAAAGTTTAGTACTTTGCGGAGTAAACTATGCCTGCTTCTAAAAATTATACAAAAATGTTACTCTTTTGTATAATTTATAAGACCGTGCGACTCTCTCGAGACGAACATGGGTTCAAACCCGGGCAGGCACCAATGAGTTTTTCTATTAAAACTTATGTGTCTAATTGACATTTGCAATTTATCACACGCTTTTAGGTGAAGGAAAACATGTTGTGTGAATGAATAAAGCTATTATATTCTATTCTATTCTAAAAATCCTTCATAGATAACAAGTTCTAAGCTATTTACTTTAGGGACGGATGACTCTGTCTGCAATCCCAAAATCAGGCATTATCGTCACTACATCCATGTAGTTACAAAATCAATTTTTGTACATAAGAATATACATAAATATAAAAAAATTGGCGATGTATATAATAGACAAAGTAAGAAGCGCCATAAGACTGCGGTTCCTGCTTTGCGCCTTGCAAAAGGACAAAAGTCGTTTATGGGTTTGGGTATAAGATTCTGTAATAAAATTCCGCAATTTACTTTAACTTTACAATGATAGTAGTTTAAAAACACTATTAAAAAAAGGCTAATACAGAAAGCCTACTATACTATTGAGGATTATTTAGACGAAAATGCCTGGATATAGACTCTTCGACCCTGTACAAGTCATTAATAACTATAGTATGTAACTAGTAATAAGAATTCATCATCCTCCTGCCCTTATCCCACTCTAAGTGGGGTCGGCGCACCATGTTACAAACATGCTGTCACATGATTTGGCTACGTATTTTACGACCGGCCGCCTGCCTGACGTCAACTTACCATAGTCGTATTTTACGACCCCTCCGTAAGAAAGAGGGTAGTCTATTCTCAACCGGATACCACACGGTGGGTCAACTTACCTTAGTCGCCTTTTACGACACCTCGGTAAGTAATGAGGGTGGTCTATTCTAGTCAGCCGGATACCACACGGCGGAACTAGTAATAAGAATTATTCTTTGAAAAGATCAACCGTCGAGTTTCTTGCTGGTTCTTCTAGGTAGGAACAGCTTTCCAAACCAACAGTAGATGTTGACGATTCAAAAGCACTTGTTTACTTGTATAAAGAATATTTTGAATTGAACTTACCTTTGTAGCCTTGTACGACACCTCAGTAAGAAATGAGGGTGGTCTATTCTACTCAGCCGGATACCATATGACATATTATTTTATCGGTATATTTAAATTGAATTTGAATTTGATCACGTTTTATGATTACTAGGTTAAAAAAAAGTAAATTTAGACCTGTTAATATTCTACTGCTGAAAGAAGGATCTACTTCAAGGTCCTAGCTTGGTTTTTCATAGATAAAAATGAAATTTTCGATATAAATTATTTTCGATAGACAGACCATTAGCGACAGCTGATAATCAATGTTTCTCAGCGACTTATCTTCTCAAGATTCTGTAGACGCTTGTCAAGGCATGTCAGTTCGGCTTTTTATCAATTTCTTCTTTATTTTTAAGCTTCACTTAAATGAAACATTTTTTCCAGGACGTCTTATCAAAGTGTTCTTAAGCGTAAATTGATATAATTCTAACGACGTGAACTTTCAACCTTGTTTATCTCAAACTTTGGGTGACGTAATTTAACCAAGTAAGCTTTTATTAAGTTAAACTTTAGTGACACATAAGTGGGCGTGATTTACAAGTTAGCGCCATTCATTTATTTTGTATAGATGTTTATAGTTATTTAGTTTGATTTCATATAAAATACCAGTAATTAGTTATTATACTTCTTACCTTTTTAAAGCATATTACATGCCTATTGTTTACAATATTTAAAATTAAAGTTTTAACATAACGTACTAGTAACACGGTTTACGTAATTTCATAACAGATGGCGCTACTAGTACTTTGCTCCAGGCTATCGAAGTGCTTTCGTAATTATATAAGACGTCCCCATACAAAATGATAAGGTCCCCGGCGATGCTTCCGCGCTCGCCCACTCTCTCGGCGACGCTGTAAGAGCCATTAGGGCTAACAGTATTAGTTAGTGTCCGAAAAAAAATGATAATGTTCTAAAGTGCATCTTACTGAAACACTAAGCCTAAGTGACATTGTAAACGGTGCATCTTCCAGTACATCCATTCTTAAAATACTGTGAAGGACTCGTCCGTTATACTAAATGTATAAGTGAATAAAGTACTTTCCTGTCACTTGTACGTATTATTTTCCTGCCTATACGTCCGTCCGGTTAGACATATCACAAAGTTTATTTTTACAATAATAAAATTTATTATTCACGCTTACGGAAGGACGCTGTATGTCAAAATACAAGGAAATCTAGTTCAGTTACAGAGGTCTAAAATAAATTAGAAAAAAATTATAGAGAAAGATATTTTTTGTACATTTATTGTAACGTGTAGTATTTTTTTAATATAAAAATATAAGCCAAGAGGTACGAAGGGACCAATAAATAGAAAATGAGTTAATAGTTCATCTCATTCAACGGTTACAAGTCTGCTAGAAGCAGTGATAGCCCAGCCGTGAGACTGCGCCTCTCTAGACACGATCATGTCTTCAAACCCCGGGCAGGTATCAATGAGTTTTTCTATTAAAAGTTATGTGTCTAATTGATAATTGCGATTTATCACATGCTTTTCGGTGAAGGAAATTATCGTTAGGAAACCTGCACATGTCTTGAGAATTCGGCCGATTTCTACTACACCGAAACTAAACTGCAATTGTAACTTAATAATGGTAGATTAAATGTTGTAATTCAATGTATTTCCTAAAATATTTTACTTCTTATCTTAGCCACATAATTTATGCAATTGATCCTGTCGTTCAACTAAAACTTTCTTAAGAGGCAGAGGCAGTGTACCTACTTTTCAAATCATGTAATGGCGGTATATTATTCCAGCATTTAAAGACAGCATATTTAAAACTACCCCTGAACGCAGCGGAATGATGTCGTAGAGTTCTAAGCAAAGCAACGAGCTCAATTAACGAAATCTATTTTAAGTTTCAAATAAACGTATATATTCAATAAACAAAATTATCTACACTTTTCTCAACAACGTTACAATTCTATCGACTACTTCAGATCAAACGGAATACCATTAGTAGCTTCTTTTATTTCCATTTTGATCAAAATGTAATTATGCGATGGCATTGCTTGAGAAACGGATTTTTTAAAGGGAAAATAAATTTTCCGATTGCTGCCTCACGGAATTGTCGCAACGGTATTTTATTTCAGTCTCTCTTTTTGATTTCGTTTCAAAACAGATCAGATTACTTTAGTTTATACCATTGTATGAGATTGTACTCTTAATTTATCCAGTCCATACTAGAATGGTTATTTGAAGTTGCAGCATATTATTACACCATAACTTGTCAAAGATAACGGTTTCCTTGCGATGTTTTTATTTACCGAAAAGCGTATGATAAATCGTTAAATTAGACAAATACATAACAGAAAAACTCATTGGAGTCTACCTGACTGCGAATGGCCGTTCTTGCGGACCTTCAGTTCCGCGGGTGAAGTTCGATTCCCGAGGGCCAACATTTTCTATAAACGATTTGTTGGTTCTTCGAGTCTGGGTGTGTATTTGTATTTAAAATCATATATGTATATATTTATCAGTTGTCCGTCACCCATAACACAAGTATTAACTTACTTACTTTGGGGACGGACGATCGTGTGTGTAAGTGTCCCATATATTTATCCCATATATATTTACGCGGGGTTTGAATCCGTGACCCCCTCAAAGATTCGAATGGTCTTACTGCTTTCATTTGTCACGTGTGACACATGCCTAATTACAAACAACTCATCCTTTTATTACAAAACTAGCTCTGTTCTCGGTTTATCCCGCGTGGAAGTCTAATTTCGAACATAAACCATAAGCGATAGAGACGTGCCGTCGCGGACTTTTTTGTAGTATTTTTGTAGATCTACAGATCTTTTCTACATTACTTTAGTATATCTATTGGTTTACGCACCACACGCGACTAAAGCTACCAGCGGGCGTTTTTATACAACTGCACGATTTCTTGAAAATAATTTACATATAACCATAATGTGCTGTTAACCTAAGCCTTTCAGAAGAATTGCACTATCTTGTAGTAAAAACCTTGCAAACTACTTTTGGAGAATTTATTTTATAATAAGTATAGATACTACTTTCAGTTTTCTTCAACCCTATTTCGATTCAAGGTGCGTTGCAGCCAATATATCGATGGCGGATACAGAGCAATTAATGCAAAGGAAAGTGTTGGCTTGCAACGAACTTGTACGGAAGATAGGAAAATTACTAAGCGGTGATTGGAAAACCTTATATCCTTCTCCCATTATTACCAATACCTTTCCAACTAGAAAATGTTAAATGTTATTCATATCGGAATATTGTGAAAAAACCGTCTTACTTGCTTAACTAAAGAAAGCGTTCTTTGTCCTGCCCTTATCCCATTTTAAGTAGGGTCACCACAAAATGTTTTTTTCTTCCATTCTCTCCTCATGATTCTCCTGCTCTTATCCCACTCTTAGTGGGGTCGGTCCATCCTCTCCTATCATTCATAATCTCTGGCGCTTATTCTTTTAGTTGCTAAACTAAAAAAAAAATCTACAAAAAGAATTTCTTATGAATCACAAACTCTACTGACGAATTCTTGCACGTCAATCTAAGCATCATAGGTCACGTCGGAAAAACGGGATTTATGTATCTTATAGTTTTTCTAAGTTTAAATTGTGACGAATTTCGTCAATTTTACAACGATAATGTAACATTCATATTCAAATCAAAATATTATTTGTTCAAATAAACTAATAATAATATTAAAAAAGTAATATAATAAGATAAATAAATGTTTTTGAATCGTAAACTATTATACTGCTGGTTCGGAAACTGTTTCTACCGAGAAGAGCCAGCAAGAAACTCAGCGGTTGCTCTTTTCGAAATATAATTCTTATTAATAAATACATTTCATCTTTACTATCTTGGACAGGGTCGGAGAGTAGCTATATCCACGCCTTTTTAGCATCTATATATTCCTTAACAGTATAGTAGGCACTATATCAGCCTCCCTTTAACAGTGTTTTCAAAATGCTGTAATGGCAAAACTTATTTATTCAGACATAATATAACTAAAGTCATCATCCTCCTTCCCTTATCCCATTCTAAGTGGGGTTCACAACATGTTACAAACATGTTGTCACATTATTTGGTTACGTATTTTATGACCAGCCGCCTGCCTGACGTCAACTTACCTTAGTCGTATTTTACGGTCCTTCGGTAAGAAAGAGGGTGGTCTCTTCTACTCAACGGGATACCACATGGTGGGTCAGCTTACCTTAGTCGCCTTTTACGACACCTCGGTAAGAAATGAGGGTGGTCTAATCTACTCAGCCGGATACCACACGGCATACATAATATAACTAAAGTTTAGACGTAAAATTGTCGGTTTCAAAAAATAAATAAGTATAGCGTCGTAACATGGATCAAAACATATGTTAAAGTAGGCTCATTAGCCGTAACCTTTTGTTTGGGGCACAAAGCCGATGTCAGTTTGTGATAAATTGACCTGTTTGTTGATTTCTGCGGGGTTAGCCAAATTCGAGCTTTCTTAATGTATGAATATTTATGATAGACGATTTCGTATATAATAAGATCTTTAGATTATACGCATACGTGCATTCACTCGGATTTTACGTATGATAAAAAAGTATCAACTGTATATTGATCTCAAAATACAGTTGTGATGAGGAATAAATAGGAGTAAAGGCCTCATAAGAAAGATCAGAGCCACTGAGCGGGCGATGGAGCGGTCTTTGCTCGGAGTATCTCTACATGGTATCATGGTAACATGTATATCATAGACATACGAGAGGTCACAAACAGCTTGCGATAACTGCGTCGCGACTCAGCAGAGTTAGCAACTCATTTGTTGGTCTCGCCATTCGCTTCTATAATAAAATTCCTGAATCGATTCTAGACCAGTGTACAGAAAGATTCCAATCAAGTATAAAAAATATGCTTATACGTAAAGCATATTACAAAATTGAAGATTATTTGGATAATAAGAAAGCCTGGAATTGAAAATTCATTCCTTTCAGATTCATACAAGACAGCGGTTTAATAAAGTAAAATTGAAAATATTTAAAAGATTAACCGCCGAGTTTCTTGCTGGTTCATCTCGGTAAGAGGAACATTCCGAACCAGTTGTAGCTTCATTAATCATATTGATGCTTGACGATTCAAAAGTACCTGAAATGATTTATTTGAATTAAGATTATTTTGATTTGATTTGATGGTCAGAGATGACCCGCATAAAAATCAAACCTGCGTACCTGAAATCGCGATTGGCGGGACACATAGTGCGGAAAACCGATGGATGTTAGAATGGTGATCCCGCATCGGAAAACGCAGCGTTGGTCGCAACCCCTATCAGAAGGACTGACGCCCTCAAAAAAATAGCTGAGTGTTGCTCAGAGCTGCTATCAGTGGACGTTGATCGGTTGAATATGCAGAAGAAGAACAAGGCGGAGTTAGTCAAACGTGATACCGCTTGACTTTTATCAAGGAACAGTGAGTTTAAGCCCCAGACAAGCAGCAACGGTTTTTTTCGCCAACGACTGGCCCGTTGGCGCAGTGGGTAGTAACCCTGCCTTCAGCTTCACGGGTCATGGGTGCAATTCCCGCCGAGGGCCGACATTTCTATAAACAATATGTTGGTTCATAAGTAATAATAAAATTATTTTGTTATAATCCCCTATACTGTATATTGTATAGAGGATTATAGCAAAATAATTTTATTATTACTTTTGTATTATGGATCTCCGCAAAGTAACGCCTATAAATTTGTTGGTTCTTCGAGTCTGGGTGTATATTTGTATTTAACTATGTATTTGAAATTATATATGTAGTATATCTATCAGTTGGCCGTCACTCATAACACAAGTATTAAGTTACTTACTTTGGGGACGGACGACCGTGTGTGTGAGTGTCCCATATATTTATTATTTTTATAGAGATTTATGCGCCTGAATTTTGCAATTACACGCATACGTTTACCAGTGATGAAAATATTTGTGCTATTTATGTAGAACTACGTAATCTTGTAACTAAAGTTTCTGAAAACTCAAGACCAAGTAAATATAGAGCACGCCGCTAAACCGTCCAATTCACCCGTACACCATTAAATGTGCCCAAAATGAATACCAACCCTGTTTAAAAGCTTGCCACGGCTTATTAATAGCTGGTTATTCTACAGAATCCCCGTCGACTGAACGCCCTGGCACGTAATAAATTTCCACACAATTCATTCTTAACTGTCGGCACAGTCTATTTAGTAATTTGTTCGGGTGAAATTTATTACTTAGATTATAAAGATTTTGTAAATAGGTTTTAAGTAATGTCGGTGTTCTTATAGAGCTAGAATAAAAAATGTAAAGGAAAGAAAAATCGATGTCTTAGTCATGTTACGCGAAGAAAATGCCTCCTTTCTCGTTTTTTTGGGGCTAAAACTTAGAACTTAAAACTTAAATTCACTTAAACTTAAACTTCTAACAGTTAAAACTTAGGCCATGCTGGACTGCTCCAATATAGGTAGGTAGTAGCTAATGGTGGCTGGTAGTATACGTAAATTATAGATAAACATTATACTAACTGCTCGATATACACCATCCAACAAGAGGTTGGATTGAGAGATAGGCTTTTCCCGCTGGTAGGTAAAGTCAACCTCTCAACTTTCAGAGACGAAAATTGAAGCTTTGACCTTCTGAGCTTTAAGCTGCTCCAACTTAAAATTTTCCTTCCGATGTTCTCCCATAATAAATTTTTAACTTACCTGCCCGAGGTTCGAAAATCGCTACTTCCTGATGATTCTAACATAGTCCCATGATTTAGAGAGATATTGAACAGGGACATATATTATAATTTATAGAAACAGGCGTTACTTTGCAGAATTCCATATTACAGAAAGTATCACAGAACTTTGCTACAATCCGCATGTGTTTAGCGAATGCGTGCATTGCTGTGTATGAAGCAGGCAAAATTCATGTACCTTATACACGCAGGACTAGTCTCACTAAACGTATCCCAAGACGTCCACCAGCAATAATACACACAAGCAATACACACAAACACCACCAAAATCTCTACAATCGTTTCGCCCCGAAACCAAAGCATCATCAGGAGTTTTCGTTTCATGCATTCGCTTTACACACGCGGATCATAGCAAATTATAGTTCTGTTATAGTTTCTGTGACATATATTATGTCTCCGGTTATTTATGTAGCTTAATAATAACTTATATACTACATTAAATAACTTCGTAAGAGTTATTTCTATGTTTTTTATTCGTTTTAAGAAAGGGGATACGATACAGAGAATGGCTGGAGAGAGGCTTAGATGGTCATCATCATTCTCCTGCCCTTATCCCGCTCTAGGTGGGGTCGGCACAACATGTTACAAACATGTTGTCATATGATTTGGCTACGTATTTTACGACCGGCCTGACGTCAACTTACCTTAGTCGCCTTTTACGACGCCTCGGTGAGAAATGAGGATGGTCTATTCTATGTAGCCGGATACCACACGGCATTTATTTTAGTCGTCTCTTACGACACCTCGGTAAGAAAGAAGGGTGATCTATTCTATTCTGCCGGATACCACACGGCGGACTAAGAAGGTATTCTATTAAATAAATCGCATAATTTAAAGGCTGTGATCCAAGAACATTAATTATCTTCTAGTTATGTTATGTTATATGTTAAATATTATAAAAAAGTTAGTAATGTAGACGAGATTTTTGCATTAAAAATAACTTATTTCGAAAGAAGGGTAAAAGTACGTTTTACAGTCCATAAGAGGATTGCTGGGACAACCGTAGAGACTTACAAAGAGGCTCTATAGAAAAATAAAAATAAATTGAGAGAAACAAGAGCTTCTTTTGTTTGGAAACTTTACAGACAGTCCCCGTACTTAAAACTTTTCGAAATTTATACTTAGGAAAATAATATTGAAAGATAAAAAAGCCGCCTGCGTTTTATTTTATTTAACTTGGTATTCAATACTAATATTATAAATCCGAAAGTCTGGTTTGCCTGTGGCCGAGTGAGTGGCTGAGTAGAATAGACAAATTTACTAACTTGTCATAAAAGGGAAATAAGGTAAGGTAAGAACTCAGAGCTGCTGCTGGTGGGGATGGGGGTAATGTGTCCAACGGTACCCTGTCCCCGCCACCAGCAGCGTGGTAGAGCATTGTCAGGTTTTTAGTCGGTGAGAGTCCGACATACCCGCCACTCGTCTCCGTCGGGCGGTGACGACCCATAATGGGTTTTCTTGACATAAAAAAAAGTTGACGTCAGGCAGGGCCAGTGGTAAAATAACCGGCCAAAACATGTTGTGCCTATCGCACCTAGAGTGAGATAAGGGCAGGAAAAGGATGATGACTGTCCTTTCTGTCTTTTACGCATTCACGGCCTAATTTGTAAAGCAATGTTAATCAAATTGAGCTTATGTACTTGGTTTTCCCTCGGAAATAAAAAAAACACAGTATTTTAAAATACACTTAAGTTATTTTAACACTAGAGTTGACGAGAGCGAATTACCGGTACGGTTAGTATGCAATGAAAGTATTAATAATTATCGAATCCATACTGATTGAGCAAATCATACATCATTGATACATTTATACAAAAGTAATATTAAGATTATTTTGCTATAATCCGCGATACAGTAAATAGAAAATATATATAGTGTTTAATGTATAGTGGACTATCAGTATTTTCATACCCAATACGTGCAGGATTCGTAAAAACATATGCACAAACCTCCACCACTGCCACCACAATACACAAGCACTACACAGGTTCACTATCACAAACTCAACAATCGTTTCGCCCCGCAACCGAAGCATCATCAGGAGATAGACTCCACGACAAAATCGCAAAGGTTGTCGTGGAGCTTGTAGTGTATTGTGGTGGAAGTGGTGGAGGTTTGTGTGATTGAGAACCATATTTTGCTAGAGTACAAGAGTGAGAAGAATATAAAAAAGCGAACTATGATAACTAAAACCGGTGTTTATATTTGGAATCAATCTCCGGTGAGCACAGCCTAAAATAGATTACGTACCATTGTTCCCGATTACAATAGAGAGCAACTCTCAAAGTGCTTTTGGATAACAGCGAATGGGGGACATATCGAAAGTTGCAGATCGACAGATACGATCGCGAGTGTTCAGTGAATGGGAGCGAAATTTCTCTAAACGTAACACAACACATTTATTTTCACACTACATTGCCCGAAAGCAGACGTTAAAACAATACTCGTAAACTTCTAAGAACTTTCAGAATAGCATTAAATGATGTTCACTTGTTTTTCTTTTTTTCACACACATCCACAGACGTGTGAGTTTACCATAAGAGATAGAGGCATGCTGTTGCGGACTTTCTCTATCTCGGATCTACAATTATCTAGTAAATTACTTTAGCGGCGCATGCGTCTAAAGCTCGCAACAGGCGAATTTTTTTACAATACGACCCACATTATATTTATTACATTATTATATTTAATATATTATTATATTTTTTTTATTTTCATTATATCTATTACATATTTAGTTAATTATTTTTTTAATAATATTAATTAACTTACTTGTAACGCGTTGAACCGGACGTGGGAAAGATTTCGTACAAGTGACACGATATATATCACTTATACAGAGATTATCGCGGACGAACCTTACCACCAACCTTAGGGACTGGTGGCGATGTAGATCCAACGAACATTGTGTATGGGGGCTTCTTATGTAACTACAAAAACTATAGCGCGAGGTAAATTACTAGTGGCGCCATCTGTTATTGCACCCAGAAAATACATGAGTTATGTTGTGTTACATAGTTAATTTTTTTTTAAACTAAGACTGGATGGCTGAAAGAGATTCCGATGCCGGAATAAGCCCGTCATTAAACATTTTTTTGTTTTTTTGCTATTTTTATATTAATGTTAAATTTGTGCAATAAAGAGATTACAACCAAACGCCGTGTGGTATCCGGCAGAATAGAATAGACCATCCTTTTCTTACCGAGGTGTCGTAAAAAGCGACTAAGGTAAGTTGACGTCAGGCAGGCGGCTGGTCGTAAAATACGTAGCCAAATCATGTGACAACATGTTTGTAACATGTTGTCAAATAAGTCACTTCAGCAAAATTTACATAAAACGGTAATTTACTATTAACTTAAAGCTTCCGTTGGAGTTGCACTATATTATAGTAAAAAGTGTACAAAAATCCGTCCAGGAAATTTTAAATAAATCAATAACAATCTGACAGTTTTCGGGAACTTTGTTTTATAATAAGTATAGACTTGGAAATCTTCGGTGTAAATAAATGATATAGACAAATTGAAATGAATCTTATATTAATATTAATCCGTATATTAATTATGAGTCCTATTTTACTCGTAGCGTTATTAATAAACTTGGCCGTGGAATATCGCAGCTGTCTCTGCTCTTTATTCTAATAATAGGGACATTTATTTCATTAATGAAAAAACGCGCACCGAATTTAAAGTAGGGTAATATTAAAACGAGACCTAGTAATGACTGAGATAAGGTAATTTAGGAAGATGGGTTTGCCAGAGAGATATTATATACCTAAACCTCTTTACGTGAACAGGTTCAGAAATATGTACTATATGCTACGAAGTTTAAGTAAATGGTAAAAACTTGTTTGTAGCTGTCTCCTAAGTAAGGTATCGGTAAATTATATTTAGTAATAGACCAAAGTTGATAAAAAACAAACCAGAAATGACCGCCAAATTTGTAAAATGACCACCAAATTTGTCCCTCATAAAACAATTATTAGATCTTAAAACACAAAGTAGTTTTTTTTTGGATAGCCTCATTAAAATTATGACAGCATAGGTCTCGAATATGTTACTAAATTACAAACGAAAGGTTTGTATGACGACGGACTAGATACAGGGCCATCTAAGAGTGATAAAGAGAATAAAGAAAAAAAGAAGTTATATAGAGAAGTTATAAGAGCAGAAGAGAACTTTAAAAATGACGCCTACTTCAATATCGCTAGCTCAGCTAATGCTGAGCCGATATCTGCTCTCCCAAACCCCAATTACGCTATCAAATAACTACACAAATTTTTACGATACTGAGAATTCGCTAATAATATGTGTATCGAGGTAAAATCTTATCTTTATATCTTATCTGACTAGCAAATTTGATATTTATCAAACAACTTGTTGACTGCGGTATAACACTTTTATGTATGAATATACTGAAGAAATATCTATAGTATAAAGTACTTTAGAGAATCCATCAGCTATCTTTTCTAATCTACCGCCTCTTCATTCACAATATGTTTCTCATTTTTGTGTTCAACGAAACTAAAGAAATACAAAAGTAATAATAAAATTATTTTGCTATAATCCGCGACACAGTAAATAGAAAATATATACAGTGCTAAATGTATAGTGGACTATCCGTTTTTTCATACCCGTTACATGCAGCATTCGTAAAAACACATGCACAAACCTCCACCACTGCCACCACAATACACAAGCACTACACACGGAAAAAATGGATTGTCCACTATACATTTAGCACTACATATATTTTCTATTTTCTGTATCGCGGATTATAGCAAAATAATTTTATTATTACAGTTGTATTATGGATCTCCGCAAAGTAACGCCTAATACTATAAATTATTTAAAGAAATACATTTCTCAAATTTATTAAAAAAGTAAAATAAAGTAACGGCCACTTACTTATTCCACTGGCTGATTGGCTTCTTTTCTCGGTTTCAGGACAGAAGGGTTGAAGCGAAGACCCACAACGCTGCTCCAATGCGGATCGGTAAGTTTTTTGTTTTTATGGAATAGTATGGCAAACGAGCATACGGTTCTTCTCAAGTAATCCGTCGTCCATGACCTTTAGCAGAGTTTGTTTCGTCCTTTAAAAAGGTGAAATACACGGTTTTTGAAGGTACTTATGTCGTGCAGATCCGAAAATGCTGCCAAAGGGAGATGGTTTCATAAAATGTTGGTGCGCGGAACGAAATTATTTGAGAACCACACTGTAGTGGATCGCCGCCTCCATGTGGTGAGGATGACATTTTGACCTGTCACGTACAGTACGATTATGGAATTTTGCAGCAGGAATACTTGGAATACTCAATGGAATACTCTCCGTTAAAGATGCGGTAGAAATCGCACATTCATGATACGTTTCTACCCAACGCCAAAGAGTCCACCTGTTTGCTAATCACTTTGTCCCCAATAATTCGGGCTGCTCTCACATTTTACATCTCACAAGTTAACCATATCCCTAAAATTCTCTTAAGATATACCGGTTGCTTGCTGTCTTTCCTTATCCAAAAGAGTGTAATACATATCAAATATCAATGAGACACAAAAGTATTAATAGAACTCAGTGGTTCTTGCCCGGGGTTTAACCCATGATCCCCTTGATATAGTACTCAACGCTGAGCTAACATAGCTTTATAAATATATTATCTTATTGTTTCCTACTTCCGATTGAGTTATATAAGCGAAAATTTATAAAGAGTTGATGAATAAGGGAAACGGGTGGACTCGAAACTAGTTAAATCTCACAAAATAAGACGTGATAATAGCCGGTTTATATTAATAAACTACCTGATTATTATTTAGAGTCTTCTTCTTCTTGTTCAACCGATCGACGTCCACTGCTGGACATAGGTCTCCTTAAGGGATCTCCACACCACACGGTCCTGTGCCGCTTGGATCCAGCGGTATTTATTTTATTTAGAGTAACGGCCTGTTATATCCCACTGCTGCGTATAAGCCTCCTTTTTTGAAGAGAAAGGGTTGCAGAAGAACTACCACTGTGCTCCAGTGAGGATTGGTAGGTTACACATATCCCTAGAATTCTCTAGAGATACTAAATAACCCTCACGATTATTACCCGCGCGGATTGCAGTTAAGTAGTTTTGTTATAGTTTCTGTAATATGGAATTCCGCAAAGTAACGCCTAGTTCTGTAAATCATTTAAAAACGGTGGACTTGCCAGTTTAGGCAAGACTCTACATAAAATTCATAAAATTGCAGGATGGCAGTCCAAAATATTGCCCGCACGGATTATAGCGAAGCAGTTCTATTGTAGTTTCTGTCATGCTGGTTTCCTTCACTGAAAATCGTATGAAAAATTGCAATCATCAATTAGACACGTAAGTTTTAATATAAAAAATCATTGGTGCCCGCCCGGGGTTTGAACCCATGATCGTCTCTAGAGAGTCACACGGTGTCACCCCGGAGCTATTACAGCTGTGATTACTATTTACTTTAATAATATGTCTAGTCATTAAATAATTATAAAGCATAAATACCGTAACTAGGATCATATCGTCTGCTCGTAATTACTATAGCAATTTATATTGTCTCGCTAGCCTGCTTAAGCACGTCTCCTTAAATGAACGTACTACAAAGGCCCCTATTATATCACATTTTCAGTGATTCATTAATCTACCGTCGCAACGCTGGTTATTTTATATACGTAAAGCAAACACTATATAATGAAAGAATGTAACACAGTCACGTGAAAACTCATCTGCGAGGAGCACTTAACAGATTTGATATTGAATACAATACGAAATATTTCGGAACTTAAGTCTTATATTCAGTGAGTATCTCGAACTTAATAGTTGTAGGCTCTACTAAATCAAAATAAATCAGGGTCAACTAGTTATAGTAATAATATGCATATCTACAGCGTCCTCACTAATAACTAAAACAATGTAACGAAGTTTTATGAACGTATAAACAAATTAATTACCCTAATAACAAACACACGTAAATCACACATATACATACAGATAGAGAGAGAGAGTTTGTGCGCGAGCGAGTATGTGTTAGTGTGTGTGTGTGAGTGAGAGAGAAGGAGACATGTATAAGCACGCACGCAGTCACTCCTTAGTTCTGGATTATGCTGGACTTTATAAAACTCTATTCACAAGGTTATAAATGTCTGTATCCATTTTTTAAGACCTGTATTTTTTAAGACCATAATAATATTTTATTAACAAAAAAAATCTTCAAATCGACAAAGACACTTCGTGTGTGTATTATCGTCTGTTTGCGATAAATTGATCGCCAAGATCTTGTTGGTCACTTTTGGGATGCTTTTGTTTTAGGTGGCTCGAAATAACTGGAATGTAGATGAAAGCCACAGATGTAAGTGGGTTTAGTTGTTTCATTTTCGTGTATAACTTTGGGTATTATTAAAAGAGAAACTTTGGCAAGAATCAGCTCTGTACTCTTTGTGCACATATGACGATGACTTTGACTGTGCGAATAGTTTGATTGCATTATTAATATATATGAGTGGCAGATGTGCTCGTGGAGTAGCTATTTGTGGGATGGATCTGCCAATACCAACTGGATGCTTTGGACTTGGTGGATAAACGTGCCAGACGGTTGGCGGTGAAATAAATAATAAATAAATACTAACCAGTGCCAAATTGAACAGTTTGCAACATCGGTGCCGGGTTACCTGTCTATCGGTCTTCTACAGGATCTATTTCGGAGAGTGTGCTCAGGTACTTCACAACCTTAAGGTACGATTCCACCAAAATAGAAAGCAAATATGTCTACAAAGATTGTGTACAAAGTTCTCGCACTGCACGTACTAAGCTGATATCGCGTTTAGCTTTTGTCTCCACCGGAAATGTTGTGTGTAACTTGTGTAAGCGCATAGTAAAGCACACATGTTCGTGAACATGCTCATTTAATAATATTTTATAATCTGTATTATTATTATTTCACGCAATATAACAGAACTAACTACTTTGCTATAATCCGCACGGGTTAAGTGAATGCAAGCAAAGCCAATGTGTATGAAGCAGGCAAAATCTACGCACCTTATACATGCAGGACCAGCCACCACATGCACCCCAAGGCGCAATTCACCAGCAACAACGCACACAAAAGCAGCACACACACCCACCACCACAATCTCGACGATCGTTTCGCCCCGAAACCGAAGCATCATCAGGAGGATAGGCTCCACGACAAAAATCGTACTGGGCGAAACGATCGTCGAGATTGTGGTGATGGGTGTGTGTGCTGCTTTTGTGTGCGTTGTTGCTGGTGAATTGCCCCTTGGGGTGCATGTGGTGGCTGGTCCTGCATGTATAAGGTGCGTAGATTTTGCCTGCTTCATAAACATTGGCTTTGCATGCATTCACTTAACCCGTGCGGATTATAGCAAAGTAGTTAGTTCTGTTATATTGCTTGTATTATGGAATTCCGCAAAGTAACGCCTGCTTCTATAAATCATTATTATTTCACTTATTTTTAAATTATATACAATTTTACATTATATCTTTAGAATTTTTCTATCAAATTATTAATAATTTTTGCATTCGTCCACTCCTCATTAAAGATGTGCGCGTATAAACATATATTTTCGGTCTAGTAGCGGAAGCAAGACTGAGTGCACGAACAACGAGTGTGTACGCGTGGACGCGAGTCCACTGTATCAAGTGTACGCGCACAAATGTATGTTGGTGTGCGAGAACATTTCTAGAATGTTTGCGCACAAATTGTTAATGTTTGCGTGAGTGAGACCACCAGAGTAAACACTTGTGTCGTACACTGTGCGTTCACAGTGCTGCACAATTCAGCACACCGGTGTAATCGAAGAGTTTTGGTTCTTCATTTATATCGCGCACAGCACGGGAATGGAATTATCTCCCGGCATCCGACTTTCCCAATGCATACAAAACGGGTATTTCGAAAGCAAGACTGAATAGGCATCTTCTAAGCATGTGCGGCCTTAGACTGCATCATTGCTGACCATGGCATGATTACAGTCAAGCGCTCGTCTTTGAAAAAATGAGTGTACTTTTAATGTATGAGTTTAGCATACAACAAAAACTAATAGTATGACACGTCTACTCTCACTTACGGCTCTTGTGCTACTGACGTGGTCCGCTTGACCTACACACACTGCAGTGCTAGAATATAAGCCATCATCATCATTCTCCTGCACCTATTCCACTCTAAGTAGGGTCGGCACAACACGTTGCAAACATGCGGTCACATGATTCGGCTACGTTTTTTACGACCGACCGCCTGCCTGTCGTCAACTTATCAAAGTCGTATTTAACGAACCCTCGGTAAGAAAAAGGTTGGTCTATTCTACTCAACCGGATACCATACTGTGGGTCAACTTAACGTAGTCGCCTGTTACGACACCTCGGTCAGAAATGAGGGTGGTCTATTCTACTCAGCCGGATACCACACGGTAATGCTACAATATAAGTAATTGGATTTAAACTTTAGTAACCCCTGCAACTTGTACGTGGTAATACCCCAATAGTTCAGAGTAACGAAAAATAGGGAGTAAAGGTCGATCGACATTTTCATTCTTATATCAAGCTATGACAAAGAAGATAATAGACTCCAAGGTTAAAAGGTCGTTGTATTGAGGGGTAAAAATATCGATAAAACAAAGTCAAGGTAACTGGTTAATAATATTTCATATTAGAACAGGCGGTTTAAAATAAATAGTTTTGTATGAGAACGGGCACCTGTATGTTGAATAATTTACCGTCTCGAACTTGAATATAGATTTAATTATCGCTTTTCTGTGAATACACAAAATAATTAAGAGTAATTTTAGATTTAACAACAAAGTAATGATAATAATGTTATTCTGCTATAATGTATATGTAAAAGAGAAAGTATGTGTGTGTGTTCCTTCGAAAAGGCTTGACCGACATTGATAAAATTTTCTGACATTCTTAGTATTAATTTAGTGCATATTTCTGCAAAGTTTGGTTGAGATCGGATTATTTTATTTAACTATCAATTACAGCTTTATTTCGAGGGGAAGCCGAAATCACAGTGAGCTACAGCAACGCGTGGCCAGGCATTTAGTCAGTGATAGAATATAGAAAATAATAATTCTGCTAAATATAGAGTGCATTATCTGTTTTCATTCCTAAAATATACGGGAGTTGTAAAAACGCATGGAACATGTACCTCCATATACACTAGCATTGCACACATTCATTACCACAATCTCAACTATCGTTTCGCTCTGTAACCGAACCGAATCGGGAGACAGACTTTACGATGGAATCTTTGCGATCATATCAGCAGTATACTATAGTCATCGACATCGATACAAATTTTAACAATATTAACAAATTTACTTGAATAAGAAATATTTTGAATTTGTTTTTAGAATATGACAATGATTGATATGATTAAGTAAAAGTGTAAAGGTGTAAAAAGTAAGTAAATTAAGTAACGGCCTTTTACTATCCTACTGATGGGCATAGCCTCGTTTGTCCATTTTTGTAGAGAAGGATTGGAGCTAAGACCTACCACGCTGTTCCAATGCGGATTGGTAGGTTACACATATCCCCAGAATTCTCTAGAGATATGTGGATTTCCTCACGATGTTTTCCTTCACCGAAAAGCGTGTGATTAATTGCAATTATCAATTAGACACATAATTATTAATAGAAAAACTCATTGGTGCCTGCCCGGGATTTGAACTCGTGACTGCCCGCTGGCACTACCACAGCTGTAAAGTTGTATAGCAAACATTTTCTGTGCGACACTTTTTATGGGGTCTACATTTTCCGGGCTTTATCCCAACCTAAGTGGGGTCGGCACAACATATTTTCGCTTCCATTCGTCAACTATGGCGATATACCTTTTATATGCATGTCGGATTTCACACAATCTAACCATCTTTTTTTAGCCTCCAAATAATCATTTATCCATTCACATTATTAAAAACTCGTTTGATCACACAATTTTTATCCCTTCACTGTATCAAGGGGTGTAAGCGAAAATAACTGTTATGAGCGTATTCGGGCGTACTCGGGCATATTTCGGCTTACGCTAAGTACCCTCTTTTGGTGAATAAAACTCAAAATCGTACGCCAACGCGGCATTTTACTTGGCTCTTTACATCCTGTTGTTTATTTTTATTATACAGCGCGAGACAACGTTAGTAAATATAACAAGCACTCTGTATGTAGCTTGGGAAAATATCGCTAATACAAATATTTGCAAAGAGGTTTCAGTATATGAGTATGTTATATAAAAACGTATATTCGTCCATACTTATATTACTTTTCGTTCCCGTGACTTTGTTAGAAACAAGTTAAACGTTTGTGTACCCGTAATAATAAATAAATAATATATGGGACACTTACACACACGGTCGTCCGTCCCCAAAGTAAGTAACTTAATACTTGTGTTATGGGTGACGAACAACTGGTAGGTATACTACATATATAATTTTAAATACATACTTAAATACCACACCCAGGCTCGAAGAACCAACGATTTTTTTATAGAAAATGTTGGCCCTCGGCGGGAATCGAACCCGCGACCCGCGGAGCTGATACAATATGTAATATTATATAATAATACATTATGTATTTTTTCCCTGTTCACAATTCTTTTTATATAAAATAGGAAATTTTACGTAATATTCAATAATCGAAACGTAAATCGTATATAAACGCTTTAAAGCTTTAATCGTGCCAAATTTCATCAATATCAATCCAGCTGATTAACCGTGAAATACTTCCATCTTTATGATTTTAATATATATTATATTAAACAGCTTTCGAAACAGAATCGAAGAAGAAAGGAACTTTATAATAAATGGAATACACAATTTGCCTTTACAATACTAATATGAATTAATGTGAAAGTATAATTTGAAATGATTTTTAAGATCAACAAATTAACGTGATTTTCTGACAGCATCAGTAAAAGGATTAGTAAACGACACAGGTCACTTCTGATTTATACTATACTATATATATATATATATATATATATACTATATATACTAATCAGTCAAGAAATTGTCTATTATCTAAGCTGTGTTTTTCCAGCGGAGAAACCGTGCGACTCTTTTGAGGGGGTCAAGAGTTCAAATCAATGAGTTTTTCTGTTAAAACTTAAGTGTCTCGTTCATATCTGTTATTAATGCACGCTTTCTTTTAAAGCAAAACATCGCGAGAAAACCTGCATATCTCTTGAGAATTCTGGTGATATGTGTAACCAACTGATCAGCATTGGAGGAGCGTGGTAGGTCTTAGCTCAAACCCTTTTCTCCCAAAACTTGGAGCAGCGTGGTAGGTCTTAGCTCAAACCCTTTTCTCACAATTCTTCTCCAAAATGGAGAAAGGAGGCCTAAGCTCAGCAGTTGGATAGTATCAGGCTATTACTTTACCTTTTTTTCACGTTTTAATTTCACAAGTTTCAAATGTGTTTCAACTCACTACATCTATTCTAACTTTAGAGCTATTCCCTCACTTTTACAATTGAAAATAATCTTTTTCTAAATGTTTACTAGAATGATAGGACATCTAATAGCCGGACGGCTATTAGATGTCCTATCATTTAGGTTGTTGTTAAGGTTGGTCTTGCTTAAACCGCATAAAGTCTTGTCAGATCGTCAGTAACTTGAGGGGTGTATGTCTTACCTTATAAAAGTAAAAAAAACCTTATATCTGTATTATTATACTCGTAATATATTGCTTGAGTAGGTCGGTGCCTATCCACATAAAATGTTTTGTGTCATTTTTAAAAGCTTTTATTTTACTTGCTGTGTATGTTGGTGATAGTGGAATCTTGCAAATTAAATTTGACTCACTTCCCGGTGTCCGATTGAGCTGAAATTTGACAGACTCTTCCAGTCCTGATCACAATATGAGTATATGTTCATGATAAGTATGACTAGATGCTGCTGCTAGGTTTGGCTTCAGACGAGGAAACAGCAAGGACATAAATTTTTTTAGAAGCTTCTTTTAACTTGATTTGATCCTTTGATCCTTGAAAACTTGATCCTATGTATACAATTTTGAATATCAATTACGTAACCTTGAACATATAAAACGCGTCTTAAAAATCTATTTGAAACGTCCCTTAACTGTTAAAGCTCTAACACAGAAATCAATTTAGATTCTCAATAACCGCAGCCGAAAATAGAACCGAATGTTCTAGATTAACTTTCGATTTACTGACAATTGACGCTAACTTTCAAAGGGGTTCCGGAAATAAGCCTAATGGATATGTGACGTGTTGATAGCTCTTAACGAAAGGGTCCCCTTTGTTGTGAAGTATAGTAATCATGAGATTCAACAAAGAGATCCAGAATCGGATGAGTGGCAAAAAGCCTGCGATTTGCAAAGTACATAAATTATATATTTCTAAAAGGGTAAGTGCCTACTTGCATACAGAAATGAAATTTTAATGTGAATATTCTCGTTTGATCAATGGCTGCGTAACGTGGGCACTCACGAAACCAGACCTCACTAAAATTATTGCCTGTGTGAGGTCTATGGAGCGAAGTATGTTAAATTTAAGATTGATAGACAAAGTAGAAGCTGAAGAAATAAGGAAATGAACAAAAGTAATACAGATAGCGGATCAAATAAGCCAATAAAAATGAAAATGGGCTGGGCATATGCTAAGATATTTAGACGAAACAAATCACGGAATGGTATTCGTGAAACAACGTAAGGAAGCAAGGGAGACTTACAAAACGTTAGGAAGACGATCTAAAATTCAGCGGTTAATCAATATCAAAAGTCATTCATCACATTGAACCCCATAGAAATAAAAACGAGTCGCAACATGTACGTCTAAATACAAACAGTACGCACAGAGTTTTTATGCTTAGAGTAGAACACCCATAGGCAGGCCTGTAAGTGATAATGTAACAATAAATAGATCAGAGGGAAGATGAAACTCGTATATCTTTGTCTAATCTATACTTTTATATACTATAGTTAGAAATTATCACCTTTAGGTAGAAGCGGAACCTTTAGGTAGACGTGGGATAATAACAGGCCGTTACTTTTTGATTCTGTTAAGTAGTTATAACGGTAATTCAGTATCTTTCACTGCAGCAATAATGACTTTATCAAAATATAAAAATAGGTAGCTGAGTAATTCTGCTGAATAATAATTCAAAGTTACAAAAGCAATCAAAGAAACCAATCAAATCAATTTATACGATATCCGAGTAACGCAAGTGACTACGTAACTAATATTTCTGAATTCCAATTTGAATGAAAAAATGATGCTTATTAAATTTTTCTGGATAAATTGCTCTGAAAATAGCTTTTATCGATCCCTGCCCTTTATTTCGATGACAATTGAAAAAAGATGTGGGTTGGCGACAAAACTAAATGTATTTTTGACGGCGGATATATATTTTTAAAGCGAGTGTGTTGGAGCGTGAGAGTTGAAATTTCATACGTACCTATACATGTACGAAAATATGAAATGGTAGGTATGAAAATACGGATAGTCCACTATACATTTAACACTATATATATATTCTATTTACTGTATCACGGATTATAGAAAAATAATTTTATTATTACTTTTGTATTTAAAAAAATATTTTTGCATTAGCAAATACAGAAAGAGAGCAACTAACGCCATCGGATGTTGACGTCTTAGCTGCAAAGTTTTACCGTCGTTGATGAAACTACTAGACTTCATCTATAACTAGAAAGAAAATTGTAAGCCATAACAAAGGTATGAAAATAAGTAGTTTTACTTGTAGAAGATTAATTTTTTTGATGATATTCCGTTGGAACGATGACCTAAAAATCTGGCATAAGTGCCGTCACTATTTCATTCTATTTAATTCTACTCTATTCTATGCTTCAAGTTTTATATTTGGCATAGTGTCATCTTATTGTATCGGGTGAACACGGCTACTTTCAAGCACATAATGAGGCCCTTAATCATGAGCTCTTGATGCGGCGTTATCCCAACAGGAACTTATATAAACATTAACTTAAATTCATCATCCTCCTGCCCTTATCCCACTCTAAGTGGGGTCGGCACAACATGTTAACATGTTGTCACATGGCATGGCTCCGTATTTTACGACCGGCCGCCTGCCTGACGTCAACTTACCTAAGTCGTACTTTACGACCCCTCGGTAAAAAGAGGGTGGTTCATTCTACTCTACCGGATACCACACGGTGGGTCAGCTTACCCTAGTCGCCTTTTACGACACTTCGGTAAGGAATGAGGATGGTCTATTCTACTCAGCCGGATACAACACGGCGGATAAACATTAACTTAAATTATAGTATCTAAATAATTATAATCTTAACAATAAAATGCTTAGTTTTAAAAACATTTTAAAATGTTATTGTATTAATAGTTCTATCCCACTGCTAGGTATAGGCCTCCTCTCTTGCATTGCAGCTAAGTAAGACCTACCACGCAGCTCCAATGCGGATTGGTAGGTTACACATATCCCTAGAATTCTTTAGAGATATGCAGGTTTCCTCACGATGTTTTCCTTCACCGAAAAGCATGTGATTAATATGCAATTATCAATTAGACACATTAGTTTCAATAGAAAAATTCATTGGTGCCTGCCCGGGGTTTGAACCTATGATATCGTCTCTAAACAGTCACATGGTCTCACCGCTGGGCTATCACGGCCTATAATTGAAGCCAGTACTTTTAACTATTTTCGTGTCGGATTAGAATTAATTGAAATATTTGAATTTGCATGAAATAGATCAATTCAGCATAAATCAGGCCTAGAGACCTATAATGTTGTTTTAATAAAATAAAAATATATGTTTTTATATGATTTTGACATCTTTTTATTATGTTAGTAGCATACACCCACCAAAAACATGTTTTTTGAAACAGATCATATAAATTAATATTTAAACTGTACGGTTTAAGAATTCTCTGTTCAAATTAAAAGACAAAACTGAATCATAAGTAAGGTATTGTTTACGTCGTTTTCATTTTACAAATTATTTAGAGGCCATCTGAAACCGTTTAGACAATGCCGCAGTCGGTAAGTAATTTGCATATATTAAGTATGAAAATATGTACATTCATTACAAGATACAAAAGCGTTTAATTGTATATAAAATATGAGAACAATATGGCTTAACATTTTTTTTCTGTTTATATGATGTTTTCTGTTTTGATGAGATAGTGTCTCTGTGTAGGGAAAGTAGGGAATTCTCGGGAAATGACGTAAAATGTAAAGCATATGACCCTGACGAAAGTCGAAACTGAGATAATTATCATAGAGTTATCGTTTTAGTCACATTAATATACATATGCATAAACATAATATTATTTTTTCATTATCATCATCCCTTATCCCACTCTAAGTGGGGTCGGCACATGTTACAAACATGTTATCACTTGATTTGGTTACGTGTTTTACGATTGGCCTGACGTCAACTTACCTTAGTCGTATTTTACGACCCCTAGGTAAAAAAGATGGTGGTATATTCTACTCAACCGGATACCAAACGGTGCATCAACTTACCTTAGTCGCCTTCTACGACACCTCGGTAAGAAAGGTTTTAAGGTCATCCTTCAAATGTGTAAATCAATGAGAAAATTATTACTTTGATTAAAATTACATACATTCTCCTGCCCTTATCCCACTCTAAGTGGGGTCGGCACAACATGTTACAAAGATGTTGTCACATTATTTGGCACGTGTTTTACGACCGGCCGCCTGCCTGACGTCAACTTACCTTAGTCGTATTTTACGACCCCTCGGTAAGAGAGTGTTCTGTTCTACTCAGCCGGATACCACACGGCATATTATTTTATCGTTATTTTTAAACAAAATTTCGATTACTATTCCAACAAAATAAATTTATCCCCAAGTACAGATCAAAATATAAAAAAAACAGTATATATTGGATATACCTTTTAAGTAAGTTAATATAGTATTATATTACCTATATTTTATATTTTGTCCTCACTCAAAAATTACTAGGTTTTCGTGTGAATTTTTATGGAGGTATAATATAAATTTTATTACTGCGAAACATTGTATAGAAGCCAATTATTTCGGTCCTTATATAGTATTTTAATGTTTGTTATAAAGGTATCAGGTGTGAATACAAATATGTTTTCGTGTATGTATTTATAATATCCATAATTTTAGTTTAACATTTTAACTATCGGTATTGTGATAGATACATCATAAACTTACTCTAGTTAAACCTGATCATTCTTTATCCTGCGCTAATAATATGCTCCTACGAAATAAATAGTGCATATATAGTTATTTGGTATAAAAATTATTAGTTATGTAAAATTTTCAAGTTAAACCATTGCCATTTTATTATGTTATATCGATATTAACATATTTTGAACAAAACAGATTTAAATTTATGAAGATGAATAACGTTCGTTAGATATACACCGGATGGTCCTTCAAGCCGGATTGAATCGTTCTTAAGCTTTTGATTTCTATTTTGGCTATAAATGGCTTGCCAGGAGACTTGATTCTGAAGTATTAATGATGCAAACTTCACGTATATCACGTGTATACACGATCTTGTGTCGTTTGGATCAGTGTGAAAATAAACTTCTTTTGGATCCGTGCCCGTGTTGGTTTCAAGGGAAATGAGCGGGCTGACGAGCTGGCCAAATTGGCGGCACTAAAGCTCAAAACTGCACCTATCTACGAAGCATTTCTTCTATCCTATGCAAAGTGATTAATCAGAACCTCGACCCTGGACGAATGGCAGATCCGTTATGAAGAATCGAGCACAAGCGCATTTCCAAAAAGGAATGTGAGGGAAGAACATACGCGTCGCTTATAAAACTCAAAGGCAACTTGAACTTACAAACGCGCTAAGCCAGATACTTACCGGGCACGGTGGGTTCAAATCTTATTTGTTCAAGTATAAGTTGGCACCCAGCCCATTTTGAAAATGCGATAATGCTACTGAGGAAACTGTCTGCCATGTCCTACTGGAATGTCCAAAATTTCATCAACACAGATTATCTTGCGAGAACAGCATGAAGTTAGAGTTAACCGCAGATAATCTCAATAAAATTATAAACGATGAGGACGCGCGAGAGAGTTTTCTCAAATTCGCTTTCAAAGTATTGAAAATAGTCGGCAAAGAAAATGGGTCAAAGCTAAGTAATATACCAGACTGAAATACATTTTTTGTCTTAAGGTTGCTGCATAGTAAATAGCAGCAGGACAAAAAGCCTAAGAAAAAAAAAAGTGGGAAGATTATGTCTCAAATACTTGGTGGAAAATGTACCGGATAGTTTTCTGAAGGATCATCACGTTGTCACCTTAGAAACGTAATGGTTATATGAAATGTGCCATATGATTAATACAAAAATTTCATAAAAGATCTCTTATTATTGTTATAAAAACTTTGCACCTTCCAACAAAAAATAGATGCAGCAGACGAGAGAAACATAACAGAGATATTTTACATTTGAGGCGTGCAAAGGCGGCCTTATTGCTATGAGCAATCTCTTACAGGATTATAGCAAGGTAGTTCTGTTATAGTCCCTGTAATATGGAATTCTGCAAAGTAACGCCTGCTTCTATAAATCACTTATTTCAATACGATGGTATTGAAATATGACATCAATAAATCTTTTATTTTACATAAAGATTAATACGTAAATAAATTGTATAAGGAAAAAGTAACAAAAGCTTATAGGAATCCAAAAATATCAGAATCAGTTATCTGAATTGCCTTTGCATAATATTTGGATAAAGGAATTTGCGCTGTAATATTTGTAGTTTAAAAAAAAAAATACAGCGCAAATTTCAAATTTCTAGAACTAAGAAATTGGTTGTGCTCAAATCAAATTCAAATATTCTTTATTCAAGTAAACTTTTAAAAAAGTGCTTTTGAATCGAACTCTACTGCTGTTTCTACCGAGAAGAGCCAGTAAGAAACTTGGCGGTTGCTCTTTTTAAAATATATTTTTTATAACTAGTTACCTGTTGTCAATACTGTTTTGTATAAAGTAGAGTAGTTATGAAACTGACGTCTGAGCAAACGTTATCTTTTAGAGATAATTAACTAAAAGCTTCTTTTAAATTACAAAGTAAGCTTCATTACATTTTACCACACAACAACTTTTTTGTATTAGGTCACTTTAATATTAAGCGTGAAATATCTTCCTTTATCGCGAATTATAGCAAAAAACTATCATTATTGTGTCTTCTTTGAATTGACAAGCCTATAAAAGATTTTTAATATTGTTTTTATTTCCAACTTTTCCTTTCATAAAGTATAATGTCAGTTTTATGATAGAAATATCCAATTGACTTTTCTCAGAGATTTCGGAAGGTCACAAAGGCTCGAAGGTTTATCGTTTATCGCTTAGGAGGGCTCAAAAGTATTGGTTATCATCCCTAAATCGAATAGTGTATGTCCAATCTGTTTTATTTTTCTTTTATAGTCCATCCTGTCATCTTGCGTTCTATAAAAGTTAATTTGTACTTATAAATTTTTTCGTATAAGTCGGTCCTATATCTAGACATAATGTCTTTTGGTTGTAGCGTTTCATTACATTCCCAATTTTTTATGATATCATTTTCACTTACTTTCCCTTCAATATATGCCCTAAGCTCACATAAGGCTGCTTTAGGGTGAATTTTTTTAGTAGTAGAGTTTCTAAGTTCTACCCGTTTACTTTACGGCATATTATCACATTCTCCTGTTCATAATTATTAGAATGTTTTTAACATACAGATAGACAACTTTGGGAACTTTGTGTTATAATAAGTATAGATTATATCTTTTTTATATATTATTTCTATATTTTTTAAGCAACCCTACCACAAGTATCCTTGTAACTTAATAGGGTTGCTTCATTTACATAGATGAAGCAACATGCATGATGCATGCATGAATAATTATATGGGAAATTTACACACACAGTCGTCCGTCCCCAAAGTAAGTAACTTAATACTTGTGTTATGGGTGACGGACAACTCGTAGATATACTACATATATAAGTTTAAATACATACTTAAATACAAATACACACCCAGGCTCGAAGAACCAACAATTTGTTATAAGAAAATGTTAGCCCTCGGCGAGAATCGAACCCACGGATCTGAAGGCAAGGTCATTACCCACAGCGCCAACGGGCCAGTCAAATGAATGCATGACACTGTAAGATTCAATAAAGATATATTTATTTTTATTTATATCGCCTGAAATAATTGTATCAGCAATTACCACTAAAACATAAATATTACGTAACACGTACCTAACTAAAGTTATATATAAAATTCAGTCTTTTCTCATCTGAGAGTACAAATATATAAAAGAGCGATAAATTTTGTATCTTACGTGAAAATCGTAAATTTAATTGCTATAATAATAAAATATCTTCAGACATATCGGACTTTATGAGGCACTCAACGCAATTACGCTCCACGACCGAATAAAGTACGGACTTAAAGTATATACGGGGTTCATTATACCACCATTAGCAGTCATGTAAAAGTAAAACTATGTAAGCCTATTAATGTGCAATTTAACCGTGTTGTATTGCGCACAACTTGAACGACTCCCATTGTGGTCATATAATTTTACACGTGCTAGTTATGGACTTACTTCCGACGAAGATTTCACGATGCTGCAATAATAGGGTTACTATCCTTTTTGATAACTTGGAATATCGTCAAAGTGAAATTTTTTATTTGACATGAATAAATTTGTCCTCTTTTAAATTGACTCAGGGTACCTCTTGCTTAATATAAAAGAAGTTGCAAAGAAAGAAAAGATATAGTTGGTCTCTCCTTGGAATGTACTGTAGAATTGGTTTGTGTGGAGCTGTAAGGATACATTATTGTTAGAAAGTACCGATCACCCTCAGGCGATTTCATAAGATAAGATAAGATAAGATAAAACTTTATTGCACATAAAACAAACAAAAAGAAAATACATACCAACTTAAAGTAAACATGTGTTACATATGTGCAAAGGGCGGTTCATCATATTTGAAAATATTATGGAAGATGATCTATAGAAGCAGGCGTTACTTTGCGGAATTCCATATTACAAGCAATACAACAGAACTAACTACTTTGCTATAATCCGCACGGGTTAAGTCGATTTTTGTCGTGGAGCCTATCCTCCTGATGATGCTTCGGTTTCGGGGCGAAACGATCGTCGAGATTGTGGTGGTGGGTGTGTGTGCTGCTTTTGTGTGCGTTGTTGCTGGTGAATTGCGCCTTGGGGTGCATGTGGTGACTGGTCCTGCATGTATAAGGTGCGTAGATTTTGCCTGCTTCATACACATTGGCTTTGCATGCATTCACTTAACCCGTGCGGATTATAGCAAAGTAGTTAGTTCTGTTGTATTGCTTGTATTATGGAAGATGTTTGAAAGCGTCAAAGTCAAAGACACTTTTAGTTTGTGGTGGTTTTAGTTTTGATATTTTAATATATAACTAAAATCGTCGTAAATTGTTCAATTGATTTCAATGTTGTTTTAACCTGCATAATATATTGATAATCTTCTTGACAATAAGTCTTAATTATATTTTTATGATTTTGACGTTGTGGAAAAATCAATAATAACCAAATTGAGCTGTGATTATAGCGAACGAACTATTTGTGTTTCTGAGATAAACATAAAGTATAGATTTAGGAAGTAGGTGGGCCCAAAGTTGTAGATGTAATCTATCCAAAAATATTTTGATGAAAACAAAACTTTGGTTTTGTAAACACACTATCCTAGAGCGTCCCAACAAGGCCATAAATATGATAACCCTTTGCAATAAGGACACAATTTGCGTTTAGAATTCTCGTGGGCTTTCACATAATATTGCAGCACTCTCGTGTTTGAAAGATTGAGCTAGCCCTTCTTCAATCTATTAATAGAGCATGTTTATCCCTTTTAGATGGGCTTCGATACTCGAGTAATACTATTTTTAAGTTGTTTGTTGTATTCTTAGTCTCATTGACTTTATTTAGTATACCTTTTATTTTTATTAAGTACAAGGTATGTTTTCACTTCAATTTTATTTTAATAAGAAATCCCCATTCTCCTGTCCTTATCCCACTCTGAGTGGGGGTCGGTGCAACATGTTGTTACATGATTTGGCTAGATGTTACGACCGGCCATGTGTCTGACGTTTAATTTACCTTAATCGCCTTTTACTATATCATTCATTTATTTAATAAAGAAATACCTGTAGCTTAAATTTATCAAGGCTTATCGTGGTAAGGGGGAGTCAGTTCGGATAGCAAAAGTATCTCGATTAAGGGTTAGTTATGATACAGTCTCGGATTATAGCGCCTGGTAGAAGTAGACTTTATGGGATGTGAAAATACGTGAAACACAAACACGACAAATCAATTCGCGCGTTCTATCTAGTCTTAAATATAAAACAAATCTCTTCCAATACGAGTCACCTACATTTATATTGTTCTACAAAAGTAATAATAATTTTCTAGTTCAAGCTTGTTGCACGTGTTCAGAGGTAAAATAAAGTGTGGGGATGAACCAAGTACTATATAACAATGCTTGTTTGGTCAATGCTTCGCTTTGCGATTTTGTCGTGGAGTCTATCCCCTGATGATGCTTCGTTTGCGGGGCGAAACGATTGTTGAGTTTGTGATAGCGAGCGTGTGTACTGCTTGTGTATTGTGGTGGAAGTGGTGGAGGTTTTGCATGTGTTTTTACGAATCCTGCACGTATCGGGTATGAAAATACGGATAGTCCACTATACAATTAACACTATATATATTTTTTATTTACTGTACACGGATTATAGCAAAATAATTTTATTATTACTTTTGTATTATGGATCTCCGCAAAGTAACGCCTAATTCTATAAATTATTTATGTTGTTCTATTAAAATTATTTATTCCAATTATATTTATTATCTACTTCGATATTGCCAAATCTGTTCAACGAATCAACCCACTCAGAATTTCTATTTGACATTTACAATTATTTCAAGATTACAAATTTTGGGAGTCACCTTAACCTATTACTTTCAAAACTATGCCAATAAGATCCTTTATCATAACTGTCAAGTTAATTTATCTAAAACTTGCGGCATTTAAAGGTCCATCCCAATTAATGGGCACGTTCTGTAAATGGGATATTATTTTCTATAACAAAGCTAATAGTTTCCTTATTGATTTTATTCTATAATAAAATTCCGCGTTCAATTTTAGCTTTTCCATTTCAGCAGTTAAAAAACATTGTTAAAAAGAAGATGATACGTCCGTATCAGCTTCTTTACTGTATTGTTGTTACTCGTGGATATAGCTTCTCTTCAAACCTGTATAAGACATTAATGACTAAATGTAACTAGTAATAATAATTATATTTTAAAAAGAGCAACCGCTGAGAGAGAGAGCTGTGATAGCCCACCGGTGAGCCCGTGCGACTTTTTCGAGGGGAACACGAGTTTAAACCCGGGCAGGCACCAATGAGTTTTAATAAACTCATGCGTCTAATTGGTAACTGCAATTTATCGCACGCTTTTCGGTGAAGGGAAACATCGTGAGGAAACCTGCATATCTCTAGAGAATTCTGGAGATATCTGTAACCTACCAATCCGTATTGGAGCAGCGTGGTAGGTCTTAGCTCCAACCCTTCTCTCGAGAAACGGAGAGAGGAGGCCTATTCCCAGCAGTGGGATTGTAACAGGCCGCTACTTTTAACCGCTGAGTTTATTGCTTGCTCTTCTCCTTAGGAACAACTTTCTGAACCAGCAGTAGAGTTGACGATTCAAAATCATTTGTTTACAAGTTAACTTGAATGAAGAATATTTAGAATTTGAACTAGAATTTTGTTGCCTCACTTTGTTACATAGGGGCACATCACTGGGAGGGGCGCATCAAAGTTGCGTAGAATTCTGTAGATTTATAAAATCCTTTTGTGGCTGTAGACGAGAGTCTTTGACCAGTTTTTGATACTAGTGGTGATATATTATTCCCAAACCTGGTCATTATCTAGAGGCCTCATAAGAAAACTCAAAATCTCTGCAAAAATGATAGCAAAAGCCATGCTAAGAGTTATCTTAAGTGATCATATTAAACCGGGCAGGCCCTTAGCAAAAGAACCAAAATTATTTATATAGCTCGGCATAGTATATCTCCTAACACATTTTTTGCTTTATTTTCCTTTTAAAACAATAATTTGATCAATTTATTGAATTAGGTACAACAATAGAAATATAGAGGCAATTGGGTATTCAATTTGCTAAGTGAACTTTCGTGTAAACATCTTTAGGTCCTCCCAACGTCACAAGATTATGAAAGGGATCGATTTATCAACATCTAAAATCGCCTTTGTATTTGAAACAAATATAGTAAAATTACTTTGATCACATGTTTTGATCTCGTTGATTTATTTAGGTAAACTAATAGCTGAAATAAATTTGCGCCAAAATTTCTTAAAAAATCCTTTCATAGGTTTACATAAAATTTTACTTTACCATGATTCGTAAAGAGCTATGAAATTTTTATTTTATGATTTTCACCGCAGAATCTATCCCTTGAGGGTGCTTTGGTAACGGAGAAAAACGAAAAACATATAAAAGAGGTGCTAACTTTTATGTTATTTGGAATAATTTCTAATGTATTAAAAAATGATTAATATCTAGTAATTCCACCCTGTGGTATCCGGTTGGGTAGATTAGACCACCCTCTTTCTTACCGAGGGGTAGTAGATACGACTAAGTCAAGTTAACGTCAGGCAGGCAGCCGGTCGTAAAATGCATAGCCAAATCATGCGATAACATCTTTGTAACATTGACCAATGGAAGTCCAAGGTCTCTTCAAAGGATTTGTGCGATGCATTATCTTCTAGCTAGCTGCTTCGATATGGCCCCCCTAGACATAAGTCTTCTCTATATTTTGTCCACGTTCTAGGGGGTCTATCGATACTGCTTTCCAGTGCGGGGTAACCACACCTTAACCGCCTTTCGTTTTTTGATACTCAGTGCCTCGACCACAGCCACATCAGACCCGCGTAATGATCATCTATGTCCATAAATTTGGTTCTTCTAAGAATCTCTTCGTTCCTTGTTTGATGATGCAGAGACACTAAGCATAGTGTCGCTCCAACATCTACCAAGAGACCTATCGAACGGTTCCTAGTAAATAATTTCAGAGGATACTCAGATTTCGTGTTCATATTACAATAGTTAAGGGAAGGTTAATCTCCAATCAAGATAAGTCAAATCTTGTTACCCAGTAAGCGGCAAAACATATCCAATAAGCCGCAATTTCGGGAACATTGTACACAGACTTGCATTTCAACTAAACAATTGAAATCAGATTTTCATAAAAAAATAGGTGGTATCTTTTTATTTATTTATTTTAAGATATACTAACAATTATAACAATACAGAACTAAGCTAATGTAACATTTGGACAGGGACTGGTTATTATTAATTATTACAGGTATATACAGCATTGATAACAGGTATCCATGAAACATATGACATGATTATTGTATACCATTGTAGCAACTCAACAATACAATTGCAAGCGTTACTAAAAAGATAGTAAAAAAATTATACAATATAAAACTAGCACTATAACAGAACTAACTACCTCGCTATAATCCGCACGGGTTAAGCGAATGCATGAAAGCTAATGTGTATGAAGCAGGCAAAATTTACGCACCTTACACATACAGGACAAGCCACCACACGCACCTCAAGGCGCCTCCACCAGCAACAATGCACACAAGCAGCACACACAACCACCACCAAAATCTCGATGATCGTTTCGCTCCGAAACTAAAGCATCATCAGGAGGATAGGCTCCACGACAAAAATCGTAATGCGCCGCGCCAACCATACAAGCAGTCTTAAATAGTTCAACCCCCACCAATACCCTTCCCTCCGAACACATGTAGCAAAACGGAATTGGATACATTTACTTGTTCGTTAATTTAGTGGTTAATAGTAAAAAATAACTGGTGGCTAGCTTAACACATTAGCTTTGCATGCATTCGCTTAACCCGTGCGGATTATAGCAAGGTAGTTAGTTCTGTTATAGTGCTAGGAATATGGAATTCCGCAAAGTAGCGCCTGCTTCTATAAATCAATATAAAACTAGATCAAAAAATATTACAAATACTTGCTAAAAACCATCAAACTACTCGTTCAATAAAATTGTTTTAACCTTTTTTTATTTCATTTAAGTAAAGCACGTTACGATGTTAAGCTAGCTAGCTAGCTAAGCACTGTTAAGCGAATCAATCTTCTATCTTATGTAAGAATTAAAACCTTAACCGATCGTGGTAATTGGGGGTTGAGATGTATGTTACCTTGTGTATTTATATACTGTCTTGTATCTATCATCTACTCATTTATTTATCCTGATCTCCAACAGCGTTACATATTGAATAATCCATGAAATATCCCATGTATTCTTACATACGTAACGCCGTGTAGTATCCGGCAGAATAGAATAGACCAGGGTGGTCTTTCTTACCGCGGTGTCGTAAGAGGCGACTAAGGTATGTGCCGTGTGGTATCCGGCTGCATAGAATAGATCACCCTCATTTCTTACCGAGGTGTCGTAAGAGGCGACTAAGGTATGTGCCGTGTGGTATCCGGCTGCATAGAATAGATTACCCTCATTTCTTACCGAGGTGTAAGAGGCGACTAAGATATGTGCCGTGTGGTATCCGACTGCATAAAATAGACCAACATCATTTCTTACCGAGGTGTCGTAAATGGCGACTAAGGTCAACTTGACTTAACTGTAGCCAAATCATGTGACAACATGTTTGTAACATGTTGTGCCGACCCCACTTAGAGTGGGATAAGGGCAGGAGAATGTATGCATTCTTACATACGTTCTACCAATTAAAGGAGATCACAATATTTTTAGTTACAGTGTAATTATAAGTAACGACTAATAACAATTATTAACACAAAAATAAACATGAAAATATAAAAAAAAAACGACATTAAGCCACATATTGATGTACTCAACACACTAAAATAGGATTCGAAAGGTATTTGAAAATATATCAAACAGCAAAAATGGAAACATCATTGTAAAGGTCCATTTTTATACAGTGTTTTGTAATTTACAAAGTAACGTTGTTTCAATAATACAATATATCTATCAAATGCTGTAACGGTTCAAATGAAAACAGACACTGAATATTTGATCGACTGATGGATTGTTTTCTTTATCAGAAGGACATATCAAAAAGAGTACGTAACTATACTTACGAGCGTTTTTGGGAACACTATAGAAAGCTTTGAATTTGAACTTTGTGTAGGTTATTCAATCAGATAATTACGATACGATTCTTACACACTTTCACATATAAAACGATAGGTGATGTATATAATAGACAAAGTAGGAACCGACATAAGCTTGCGACTCCTGCTTTGCGCCTAGCAAAAGTACGTAAATCGTTTGTGGGTTTGGGTATAAGATTCTATAATAAAATTCCGAAATCAATTTTGGTCATGCCATTACAGCAATTTAAAAACACTGTTAAAAAGAGGCTGATACAGAAAGCCTACTATACTGTTGAAGATTACTTAGATGATAAGGATGTGTGGATATAGGTGCACTTTTACCCTGTACAAGACAGTAATAAATAAATGTAACTAGTTCTAAGATTTATATTTTTAAAAAGAGCAACCGCCGAGTTTCTTGCTGGCTCTTCTCGGTAGGAACAGCTTTCCGAACCAGCAGTAAAGTTGACGATTCAAAAGCACTTGTTTACAAGTTTACTTGAATAAAGAATATTTTGATTTTGATTTTGATTTATATAATACTGTACTACTATCAAAGACTGACTGGCCGCAGGACAATAAACGTGGAAACAGGACGCACTTTGTTGCGCTCTCTGTCACGTTTATGATGCTTATGGTAGGCATAGTGATGCACCACTGGCGTATCAATACACAATATAACCTTAAAAATAAAAATTTGAACCAAGTAAAAGTGGGCACTGGTTCCCAAAATACAGTTTAAACTAGCTTGAGAGCCAGGGACATTATTGTACATGTGTATTTTTAAAATATTAAATAAATAAATAAATAAAAAATCAATTTTCATGTAATGAAAAAAGAAATATAAAATAAGAACTTTTCATTGTCCAAGTGAATGACTATATAGAATGATTTGTAAATCCAAATGTCAAATGACTATAGATGCACATCAAAACTTAGTCATTGGCAGAATCGATCCTGAGACTTGCGAAGCTTAAGGCTAGCTTACTGCATCAATGGGCCAGTCAGATCTGGATGAAACCAATCTGCTTTAAAAGCCAATTATGTCATAATTTAAACAAGTCAAGTTAAAAATTCTTTAAAATAAAGCATTTAACAAAATTTCACGTCCCACCGTTGAGCGTTGAGAGGTTCCCACGTCTGGATAATCCTGACAGCAGCATCAGATCATGCTTATCATAAACATGCATTGCCAACGAGACTGAAACAGTATGTAAAATTTCAGCTCAATCGGACACCGGGAAGTGGGTCAAATTTAACTTGCAAGATTCCACCTCTATATACATACATTGAAAGTTAAATAAACGCTTACAAAAGTAATAATAAAATTATTTTGCTATAATCCGCGATACAGTAAATAGAAAATATATATAGTGCTAAATGTGTAGTAGATTATACTAAAGCCAAAGCAAAATTGCTTTGCGAGTTTGTGTTGAGTTTGTGATAGCGAGCGTGTGTAGTGCTTGTGTATTGTGGTGGCAGTGGTGGAGGTTTGTGCATGTGTCTTAACGAATCCTGCATGTAACTGGTATGAAAAAACGGATAGTCCACTATACATTTAGCACTATATATATTTTCTATTTACTGTATCGCGGATTGTATCAAAATAATTTTATTATTTCTTTTGTATTATGGATCTCCGCAAAGTAGCGCCCAATTCTATAAATTAATTCTATAAATTCTATAATAAAGTTTTAAAAAAAAATATTACCCGTCGCGTCGCATGCAAAAACTAGTCCCTTAAAAGGTTTTTGCGCGTTCGAGACTTCATCTAACTTTCAAATAAACAGCATTTCGTAAAAGCAACGCCCAGAAGGTTTGGAACAACAAAAACAGCTCCGCTGACTCATTGTCTCGAAGTTTTGGTTACATTACTAGTTTTTGTAAATCAAACACGTCTCGGATACTAAAAGGGTCGGCGTAAAAACGAAATGGGCTGGCCCGACCATCGGTATTCGCCGGTACTTTTAAGGCATTTGTATACGAAATAAACTGGGACACACATTTGGGGCGCGACAACCAGAAAGTTATATATGGCTATTCTTTATTAAATATTTAAGAGAATCTAATGGTTTTGGACGTGTGAGATATTTATTGCCGAATTGTATATTATAAAATAGAAACTTAAAGTACCTACAATTACTCCAGCAAATGAGACGTTTGAAGTAACAGACAGACTTTCAAAAATTATTTTTACTAGCTGTTTTTGTAATTTCATTAACTTAAGGGTCAAAAAATACCATATATATCGTACGATATATTCCTTTTCGAAAATAAATTTCCAAATTTGCTCTCCATGTTAGCCTAATATTATTTTTAATAAGATCTCGTTTCTTTAATATAGCTTTAGCTGATGAATCGTGATAGTGTGACCGACAGACAGATATACAGATATACATACATACTTTTGCGTCTATAATATTAGTATAATATACCGCCGTGTCGTATAAGGCGACAAAAGTAAGTTGACCGTGTGGTATCCGGTTGAATAGAATAGACTCCCTCCCTCTTTCTTGCCGAGGGGTCGTAAAATACAACTAAGGTAAGTTGACGTCAGGCAGGCAGCCGGTCGTAAAATACGTAGACAAATCATGTGACAACATGTTTATAACATATTGTGCCGACCCCACTTAAAGTGGGATAAGGGCAGGAGGATGATGATGAACGTCGAGACGCATGATACCTCCGCTTATATATCGAACGAACTAATGACGACAATGTTCGCGAACGTTCGCGAGTGCTAGCGGGGATATTGAACACGATTCGTAAACACCTTGAATGTTCCAGAGAATTAGCGTCAAGCGAATTTGAAATCTATTTATCTATTTGATTTGATAGACAAAGTAGGAACCGACATAAGCTTGCGACTCCTGCTTTGCGCCTAGCAAAAGTACGTAAATCGTTTGTGGGTTTGGGTATAAGATTCTATAATAAAATTCCGAAATCAATTTTGGTCATGCCATTACAGCAGTTTAAAAACACTGTTAAAAAGAGGCTGATACAGAAAGCCTACTATACTGTTGAAGATTACTTAGATGATAAGGATGTGTGGATATAGGTGCACTTCTACCCTGTACAAGACAGTAATAAATAAATGTAACTAGTTCTAAGATTTATATTTTAAAAAGAGCAACCGCCGAGTTTCTTGCTGGCTCTTCTCGGCAGGAACAGCTTTCCGAACCAGCAGTAAAGTTGACGATTCAAAAGCACTTGTTTACAAGTTTACTTGAATAAAGAATATTTGGATTTGATTTGATTGATATGACATGCCCCCTTCCAATTTGAACTTTATGACATATGCGTAACGAACTCTTTTCGCATTTCTTTAACAATATGTGTAGATTGTATAATCCGATGTAACTTTAACCAAGACGTTGATACTATCAGGTATTCTACTACTCAAAAATACAATCCGAGAAAATCACTTCAGTGTATAACTTGTAAAGTGTTACATAACTTAAAAATAGTTTTCTTTTGTGAAAGTAAAGCGCAGCGACCTAAACAAAAGAAAGCTGCAACGTGCAGCTTATCTAAACACGGAACTTATTGCCTGAAAGCCCTGGTCGTTACTGCCAGGGGGGTTGTTATATGCTTTTATACCTACGTCGTCCAATCTTCAGCAGTAAAATAACTATGTGAATACAAACATATCTAAAACAAAAGAGAGAGAAAAGAAGAAATATTAAATCAAATATAAAAAAATTAAACTTAAAAAGTCGAGCTATATTATAGTTTATATTTTATAAATAATGCCTAGACTGATAGATAAATATTAAATTGCACAAAGTACAGCGAAAAACACAAAGAAATCAAGACGAACACAAAATTAAAAGTAAAATTGTAACAAAATTTTATATTAACCTACTGTTAACCTTCGAGGTGTTCCCTCGTCCGGAGTGAAGTCTGGCAGCAGCATCAGCAGGCCTACCATGAACTCTTAATGCGACTCAATTGAAGACGTAAACGAAATTGTTTTGCTTTTTCATACCATGACGTCTTAAAGACGCACACTTTAAGTCGTTGCCGAATGAGCGTTCGGAATTCGTCCTAAGAACATGTGAGTAAAAGAGACAGAGTTATCTATAGTTCATATAACGTTACGTTCAAACATTACGACCCCAATGCAATTCACACTTCATGGTACGAAAAGAAAGCGGTTTGCAATCGTCGTTTACGTCTTCAATTAAGTCGCAATAAGAGTTCACGGTAGGCCTACTGGTCATGCTTATCATAAACAAACATTCCACAATCAATTTTAACTTTGCCATTACAGCAATTTAAAAATACTGTTAAAAAGAGGCTGATACAGAAAGCCTATTATACCGTGGAGGCTTACATTGATGATAAGAATGCGTGGATATAGCTGCTCTTTGACCTTGTGCAGGATAGCTATGACAAAATGTAATTAGTATTAAGAATCTTCTTTTTTAAAAGAGCTCCACCGAGTTTCTTGCTGGCTCTTCTCGGTAGGACGGCTTTCCGAACCAGCAGTAAAGTTGACGATTCAAAAGCACTTGTTTACAAGTTTACTTAAAGAATAAAGAATATTTTGAATTTGAATTTGAATTTGAATTAACATGCATTTTCATCGGGCCTGGATCGGTATATAAAATTTCAGCACAATCAGACACCGGGAAGTTAGTCAATTTTAACATGCAAGATACCACCTTCACATACCGCCATGTGGTATCCGGCTGAGTAGAATAGACCACCCTCATTTCTTACCGAGGTGTCGTAAGAGGCGACTAAGGTAAGTCGACCCGCCGTGTGGTATCCCGCTGAGTAGAATAGACCACCCTCATTTCTTACCGAGGTATCGTAAAAGGCGACTAAGATCAGTTGATCCACTTTGTAGTATTCGGTTGAGTAGAATAGACCACCCTCTTTCTTACCGAGGGGTCGTAAAATACGACTAAGGTAGGTTGACGTCAGGCAGGCGGCCGGGTAAAAGTAGGATAAGGACAGGAGGATGATAATACCACCTTCACATACATACACGGCAAATAAATAAAAGATTTTAATAAAAGAAGATTAGCGATTCAACGAGAAAACGCTGCCAGCATTCTTGTGACCATTTTACGTGGGCATGATGTCTATAGTACTAGCGTGTAAGTAATTTATTAATTTGTATAGATTTATTTCATCATTCATCATTCTTCGCAGCCGGATACCACACGGCACATACCTTAGTCGCCTCTTACGACACATCGGTAAGAAAGGAAGGTGGTCTATTCTATTCTGTCGGATACCACAAGGCGTAATTTATATAGATTTATTTATATAATATAAAACTTTAACGAAATAAAGGTCTACTTTTGGTTAAAAAAACATTTTTGTACAGCTTAGTTGCACTTTGACGCACATACCAAAAACTCTTACTTTTAATGGATCGGCTTTAAACTTTAATGGAGCGTTTGAAGCGGAGATAAAAGTTTCAAGCTGTTCGAGGGCTTTTGTTTAGTTCAACTTAATTGTGAAATCATATTTTTATTTTAAAACTGGTCTGCGACTTCATCGTGAAACTTACGCGTGAAAATCGGTGTGTCACAAAGCACGTAAATCCCATAAGAATTTTTTTGACATAAAGGTAGTTATTGTGAGTTAACAATAAGCTATCGCGAACTTTTTTGTAGTAGTTTTATAGATCTATAATTCTTTTAGCACAGTATTTTAGTGTATCTCTGCTGGTTTACGCAGCGCACGCGACTAAAGCTCCCAGCAAGCAGGTTTTTTAACAACTGCGCTATATCTTCAACACAATTTACATATGACTACTGACTATATTATATATATATAACTATATACTATATACATACATACTATATATATATATATATATATATATATATATATATATATATAGTATATAGTTATATATATATATATATATATATATAACTTAAACCATCCGTAAGTATTGCACAATCTTTTGGTGAAAACCGTACAAGGATCCGTTCAGTAGATTTTGAGAAAATCGATTACATACAGACAGACAGCTTTTTGGGACTTTGTTGTATAATAAGTATAGAAGATTTGTTATATGATAAATGAAAAATAGAAACAAAATATATTTCGTTCCATGGAATTTCACGGACTTTATTGTATTTTTGTAAATCTACAATTCTGTACTACATTACTTAAGTATATCACTTCTGGTTTACGCGGCGTACGCGAGTAAAGTTACCACCAGGCGAGGTTTTTAAAACCGCGCCACCTCATCAACATAATTTACATAAAATCGTAATGTATGAAATGAACTATCTTTTAGTAAAAACAGTACAATAATCCGTTTAGAAGATTTTGAGAAAATCGATCACATACAAACAACTTTTTTATAATAAGTTTTAAAATAAACATATGGGTAAATATTTGTTAAAAAATATACATAATTTCTTTAACGCACAAAAATAAGGAGCACAAAGAAAACAAGTTAAATATTATTTCACATAAATTTAGTTAAAGTGGACTTATTTGCGTCGCGTAAATTGTAGTTACGGTCCATATAATAAATTTAATAGCATCATTCTTCTGCCCTTATCCCACTCTAAGTGGGGTCGGCACAACATGTTACAAACATACAACATGTTGCCGACATAATTTAGCTACGTATTTTACGACCGGTCGCCTGCCTGACGTCAACTTACCTTAGTCGCCTTTTACGACACCTCTGTAAGGAAATGAACCCTCATTTCCTATTCTATGCAGCCGGATACCACACGGCACATACTTTAGTCGCCTCGGTAAGAACGGAGGGTGGCTTTTCTATTCTGCCGGATACCACACGGCTAAATAAATTTAATAGCGACAGTTTAATTATAATTAACAAAATGAAGTAAATAGATAAAGTAAGAATCTACTAGAACTTACAAACTTTTACTTTATCAATAGGCTCACAAAAAAGGCTGACTATGGCTTATATTGAAGCATCATCTCTCCTGACGTCGATCATGTGGCTTGGCTGAAAATTATAACGCATAACTATTGTGGCTTTAATTAATTTGTTAAAAGCAATGAGAAAGTATATAAAGTAGTAAAATATGAACTACGTTATTCTAAAAGTTTTGAAGCACTCATATTACGAGTCACGAATTACGTCATTACTCGTAAATGAACGATAGGCATTGAGGTAAGTTTCCAAATTAAGGAGCTCTTTTAATTGTGACATGTAAAGGCTTCGCGTCTCAAAGATACCCTGCTTTTATTGTATAATTAACTAAATTAAGTACATAAATAAAGTAAGAATCGACTAGAGATTACAAATTTTTACTATATCAAAATGATTTGTGGTCCTTGTGAAATGGCTTACTATGGCTTATATTGAAGCATCATCTCTCTTGGGGTCGATAATGTGGCTTGGCTGAAAATTATAACACTTTACTATCGTGGCTTTTATTATTTTGTTAAAAAGAGCGAGAAGGTCTATAAAGCAGTGAAATGTAAATTGCGTTATTCTAAAAGACTTGAAGCATCTCATATTATGAGTCTTGAGTTACGTCATTAGTTATGTCGTAAATGGACGAAAGGCAGTGACGTAACTTTCCAAATTAAGGAACTCTTCTAATTGTGACGTGTAAAAGCTTCGCTTTCAACGATGCCCTATTTCTGTTTTATTTTCGACTGTAATAACTCCGTCAGTAAATTAAGTTTTCACGTCGCATTTTGTTGCTGTGATATAAAGCTCTGATAGCGCAGTGGTGAGACTGTGCGGCTCTTACGAGGGGGTTACGAGTTTGAAAACCGACAAAAACTTCCAAATCAATGGATATTTCTGTTAAAACTTGTGTCTAATTAATACTAGCAATTTACCACACGGTTTTCGGTGAACATCGGAAACATCATGAAGGAAAACATCGTGAGGTAACCTGCATATCTCTAGAGAATTCTGGGGATATCTGTAACCTACTGTTAGAGCAGCAAGGCTGGTTTTTTTTCGAACTGACTGTATGCTGCTAGCCCTAACGGCTTTTACAGCTTCACCGGGCGGGACAGGCGAGCGCAGAAGCATCGTCGAGGTTGCGAAATGCAGAGAGTAGGGCGCAGAAGCTCTACTAGCGTCGGGGAACGTCGTCCTAAGGGCGACGCGGTGGCAAGTCTTAGCTACTACCATTCTCTTATAAAACAGAGAAAGCAGAGCTACCGTTGATTTGTCATTTTTGAAATAAAATTTAAGTAAATTCTTGATTTACAAAACCAGCCGTTACTTTGGCGGAATTCCATATTACATATACACGTAATGCATTACGATTTTGTCGTGGAGTCTAACCTCCTGGGGATGCTTCGGTTTCGGGGCGAAACGATCGTGGAGAATTTGGTGGTGGTTGTGTGTATTGCTTGTGTGCATTGTTAGTGAAGGCGTCTTGGGATACATGTGGTAACTTATCCCGCATGTTTAAGGTACGTGAATTTTGTGTGCTTCATACACTTAGCATTACATACATTTGCTTTACACACGCGGATTATAGCAAAGTATAGTACCCGGCATTAAATAATGCACATCGATGTTTAGAACAAAACAGACGGCCAGTTCGGTTTCGTAGAGCGCTGTTACTGTAACACACGGGTTCGTCAGTCTATGCGACAGAGACAATGCTCTATGAAGCGGAATCTAGCCGATTTCTCTCTCTAAGCCTCGATGTGCATTATTTATTGCCGCATACTATAGTTCTGTTAAGTAAATTCGTAAATTAAATTTGTTCATTATATGACCACTGAACAACTATACAATATAAATAGATAGCTATTTTTTATTTATTTGAAATCTTAGATACGTAAAACTAAGGAAAAAAAGATAGATTTTACGATATAAGCATTTTCGCACGTAAAAATCAACGATCAAGGCAATACATTTCCTATATAGGTGTGGTAATGGAGATCGCCGAGGCCCTAATGGACCGTTATTCCGTAAGGCCAACGTGATCCAAAGTTATGTTCCTTGATTTATTTTACTGTGACCAATGATGACGAATAGTTTTTGAACAATTTTTGTAAGAACATTTGAGTACTATTTCCGGCTGAGTAGAATAGACAACTCTCATTTCTTACCGAGGTGTCGTGAGAGACGACTAAGGTATGTGCCGTGTGGTATCCGGCTGCATAGAATAGACCACCCTTATTTATTACCGAGGTGTCGTAAAACGCGACTAAGATAAGTCGACCTGCCATGTGGTATCCGGCTGAGTAGAATAGACCACTCTCTTTCTTTCTTCTTTCGTAAAATGCGACTAAGGTAAGTCGACGTCAGGCAGGCGGTCGGTGGTAAAATGCGATCATGTGACAACATGTTGCGCCGACCCCACCTTCAGTGGGATAAGGGCAGGAGTATGATGGAATCGTGTGGGTGCTAAAGAGAAAAAAAAACTGTAACTTGAGTTACAGTGTATTGGTTTTTAAAATACAATTTTTGAAACTATAAAAAACTGCATAGGAATTTTATGGAGAGTCGCTAGTCACCTCAGACAGATGGGATATGTAACACAGTGAGATAAATGTTTGGGTTCAATAGATACAAAACACTATAACTCAAATTACAGTATATTTTACACGGTAGTACACCGTTCGCTTTCCATTCGTTCGTAGTCAGTTACTATTCAGTGAAAAAAATAGTCAAATTTTCGATTTAAGGACAGATTACTTCACAAAATCGAGTAGTTTATAAATTAAAATTCAAATAAAAATATTCTTTATTCAATTAAAGTTGTAAACAAATGCTTTTTAATCGTCAATCTTCATTGTACTGCTGTAATGGCAAAGCTAAAATTGATTGCGGGATATTATTTTAGACTCTTATACCCAAACCCACAAAATATCGAAAATCACTTATGTAACTAAGCAGTAGCAATGTTCGTTTGTTTTTTTTTAAAGTACCAGGTATAAATTAAAAGTTTTTGGAGGAATACACATTTTATTTTCAAATAATATCATTATGAGAGTAAAAAGACAATTTAAATGTCTAAATAACTAAAGGAACTACACATTTGTTCTTTTGTTGTCTTTGTGAATTAAAATATTATAAAAAAAAATCAATTCAAATGAAAATAATGTTTTACAAATAAAATATATCAAGCACTTTTGAATCGTTGAGGATCGATATGATTAATGAAGCTACAACTGGTTCGGAATGTTGCTCTTACCGAAAAGAGCCAGCAAGAAACCCGGCGTTCAATCTTTTAAACATTTTCAATTAAAACTACGAACAGCGGTGATATTTAGTAGTGTGTAGGTAGTTGAGGTTTACGATTTAAAAAACAGACTCAAGAATATCTCTTCTAACAATCGTGCAGGCGAAGTACTCTGAAAATAATAACACTTCCGGAAATTACTTTAAGATATGGCGCATGGAGCATTTTCATACCTAAAAATCTGCAAGTATGGCAATACATTTTTCTTATGGGAACAGTAATAGAGTGTGCTGGGGCCCTAATTGACCATAACGTTGAAAGGCCAAAGTGATCCAAAGTATACATTACTTTGGATCACTTTGATTAATTCTCATATCAGCCTATGTTGCGTCACCATTTATGCTTAAAAGAATTGATTATAAAATTATATTAATCATCATCCTCCTGCCCTTATCCCACTCTAAGTGGGGTCGGCACAATATGTTAAAAACATGTTCTCACATGATTCACTTTATGATCGGCCGCCTGTTTGACGTCAACTTACATTAGTCGCCTTTAACAACATATCGGTAAGTAATGAGAGTGGTCTATTCTAATTAGTCCGATACAACGCGGCAGGTCAACTTACCTTAGTCGCCTTTAAGACATCTCGGTAAGAAAATGACGTCTATTAATGTGGGCTCTATTGTTGTGACATTAAAAGTTTAACGCAGATTAAATAGAGTAAGCAAATAAGGGTGATCTATCTATCTCTCTTTTTGACGGGTTATTAGACAAAGATTAAGTTTACAAATTTCATCTTCCCTCTCATCATTTTTTGTGTCACTTACAGGCCTGCCTATAGCACTACTCTAGTATTAATAACTCTATGAATTTTCTACCTCAAACCTGATCCCAAACCGCTCTCTCTCAGTAAGCGTCTGTATAGGTTTTAAAAATAAAAAAGTTTTTATATCCATACCAATTTAATAAATGCGAATGTCTGTCTACAAAGTTTTCACTGGTAACACGCTTGATAAATGTTGAGGGAAAAACACTTTTTGTTTGTAACTGTTTTTGTTCAAACTATAAAATCAATCAATATTAATTTACTTAAAAACAATTAAATACAATGTAAACGAAAAATTAATCTTTATTCAAATATGCTCTTTCTTTCAAGAACTTTAGTATCGTTAATTAAGGAACATTACGCTTAATGAAGCTACGACTGTTTCGGATGCTGCTCTTACCGAGAAGAAATAGCAAGAAAATAATCTTTTAAAATTTAAACATTTCCAATTTTACATTATGAAACTGCTGTCTTGTATGAAGCTGAAAGGATTATCAAACTTAAGCATTTTTATCATCCAAATAATTTTCAATTTTGTATTTATTTTTCATATTTCTTTTACGTAATTTAAACCTTCTTGTAGAGTAGTATGGATTGCGGAATGTTTACTTTTGAGTTTTTTTTTTAACTTTCGCACAAAGAATAAGCTGCCACAGCATTCTTGGAACCATTCCACGTGGGCATGATTTGTATAGAACTAGCATTAAAGTAATTTAAGATCGATATAACTTGTACATCTTTGTACATTCTTTTAAAATAAAGTTTATGAATTGTTCGAGTTTAGAAAAGACAATTATAAAAGAATTCCATGGGACAATGAAATTCAAAAGCGTTAATAGACTTGGTCTAGGGGCGGAAGTATGCCGAATGCATTGGTGGAATTTCTGAGTTAAATTGGTAAACTTTCTGTTTACTAACTAATCCCAAAAGACAAGAATTGTAAGTAAACAAACCCCTTTCAAACCCTTTATATATTGCGAAGTTTCTATAAAGGATTTCAAAAATTCCTTAACGGAATTTTGATTGGGATCTCACGTTATATAAATAGTAATAAATTATTTAGCATATAATAAGTGACCCCCACATGTGGTCAAAAAAGATTAGCTAAGACCCTCTGCTCCTCCCTGCTCTGCTGCGAAGTGTCAGGTAAAACATATGCCGAAGATTCTCACAATGTATACTCACTTCATTTATTGAAGTTGGCATTACTTCACGGAATTCCGCAGTACAAAAGTTATGATAGAATTATTTTTCTATAATCCGAATTTTTTAAGAAAATCTATGTAATGCTATGTGTAGGAAGCCGTTCTCATTCCTTATACGTGCAAGATGAAAAGAAAGCGCACGTATCGAGTTACCAAGTTTTTTGCTGGCTCTTCTCGGAACAGCTTTTCGAACTAGCAGTAGAGTTGAGGATTCAAAAGCACTTTTTTACAAGTTTACTTGAATAAAGAATATTTTGAAATTGAATATCACGTAACACCGGTTTCCGACAGTTAGCTTAACATAGATTTTCTTAATGAACGTGGATTATAGCAGAATCGTTATATCATAATTATTGTACATAGTAAATTATAAATAGTACGGTAATGTTTCATAGAAACTTTTAAGACTCTTATTACTACTCCTCGGGCTATTATTCTACTTCAGCTGGATATCACTCGGGGTTAATGCACTTTAAAATATACTACCGAAAATAGTGGAAAAACTGGCAAAGAAGAAACTCAAACAGTTCAAAAATATTGGATCAGGTGTCCTATACAAACATATGCTATGTATAACACTGAACCAGGTAGCGAAAACTTGTTCATGAAAAATACTTAGGAGAGAGATTACAATGCCCGGCAGTAAGAGAACGGTTAAGACTTTCAGTACAAAATGACTTGACATTTCCGAACAAGAGCATTACTGTAGTTTGTTTCGTCACATTCCGTCGACTGTACTTGAAAGTATTACTTATTCAGAAATGTTATAAATTTTGTACACTTCTCTATCAATTATTTTTTACATGTTACAAAAGAACCTACTTCAAAAAATTACGTCTATTATATAAATAATATGTTCACGGTTAATGTGAGATTTGTGCGTGTTTTGACTTTCTCGATTATTTTGGGCTAAAGAACCCAGATTATATAGGACTATATACGATACAGATGAGAAATTTCTTCATTCGAGCAATGAGAGGAAACTGTTTCTCCTCCCGTCTCAGAGATATCGCTGTAACGTTATCGTAATAATCCACTAGATGGCGCTGTACTACATTATAGTGACCGATTTAAATAAAAGGTGTCCTAGTATTTTCTTTAGAAAATATAAAAAGGTCATCATCCTCCTGCCCTTATCCCCTACTCTAAGTGGGGGTCGGTAAAATATGTAAAAACATGTTGTAACATGATTCAGCTACGTATTTTAAGACCAGCCTGACGTCAACTTACCTTAGTCGTATTTTAAGACTCCTCGGTGAGAAAGAGAGTGGTCTATTCTACTCAACCGTATACCACACGGTGGGTCAACTTACCTTAGTCGCCTTTTACGACATCTCGGTAAGAAATGTGGGTGGTCTATTCTACTAATTAGCCGGATTCCACACGGCGCAATGACTTACCTTTATTGCCTCTTACGACTACTCGGTAAGAAATCACCGTAGTCTATTCTACTCAGCCGGATACCACACGGCATTAGAAGATATTAAAAAGGTGCAATTTGAAAAAAAAAGCATAAAGCTATTATAGGTTGGCTGATGAAACACGGAATCGATCCAGGAAAATAACGACAGCGTAAGCCTTTGCTTCCTGATAATATTGTAGACATTACGTTACACCTATTGAGCACTCGAATAAAACTCATTTTGTTTTTCTGAGCCCTTAGAAATAGAAAAGTGTTTTTTGTTGAGTTTCTAGCCCCTGTATTCAGGGCTAACGAATGCACGGTAGCATCAACTGAACTTTTATTCATACGCTTTGCTGTAGATTGTCACAGAGCCGGTCTCTTGATAAGGCTCAAACGACTATTAGATCCTGATATCTTGGTCGTGAGCTAAGCTAACGTGACGTGGGCTGGGCTAACGTTTGGTGTGGTGATAGCGTTTCACTTGCCGAACCAAAATAGAATAATTTCGTCACAGAAAATTATAACAAAACGTAATGCAATACGATTTTTTCGTGGAGCCTGTCCTCCTTGCTTCGGTTTCGGAGCGAAACGATCGTAGAGATTTTGGTGGTGGTTGTGCATTGTGGCTGGTGGAGGCGTCTTGGGATACCTGTAGTGACTTATCCTGCATAAGTAAGGAACGTTAATTTTTTCCTACTTTAAACACTTAGCATTACATACATTCGCTTTGCTATAATCAGCGTATGTTAACGCGGATTATTGCAAAGTAGTTCTGTTATAGTTTCTGGTAAATAGACTGGACCGTGGCCACAAAATTTTCGAGCGTTACATATTAGTATAGTACCCGGATATAAATAATGCACATCGAGAACTTAGAACGAAACAGCCGGCTCATTCGGTTTAGTAGAGCGATGTCACTGTCATACACGGGTTCGTCAGTCTGTGCAACAGAGACAATGCTCTATGAAGCAGAATCTAGCCGATTTCTCTCTCTGAGCCTCGATGTGCATTATTTATTGCCGCGTACTATACATTTTTTGCGGTACAAAACTTGCAATATTTCATTAAGTCTATCTTGAGTGGTTTTAGGTCTTTTTATTTACTCCGCCTCGTTTCGCATCCATCCGTCTTCAATTATGACCTGTTTTCACTCAGATATTAGCTATAAAAATATTATAACATTTTTAATATTCAAGATAAATTTTTATGACGAAGGATAATTCGGATTAGATTTTACTTTAGGAAACGAAATTATTTTGTATATTTTCCTTAAGAAATCTTAAATTCTTTTTTAAAGTTTTTGGTGAAATTTGATTAAGTTTCTATCATTCAATTATTATATTACAAATATTATATTATAGCCTGCTTTGAATGTGTCTATCCATGATAAAAAGTAAACGAGTCTTATTATCTGTCTCTCCTTTTTATACGTTATTAGACAAAGACAAGTATAAGAGTTTCATCTTCTCTCTCTCTCTCTCTCTCTTATTATTCGTTGCGATACTCTCATCCACAGGCCTGCTTACTCACACTCACATATACTCAATCGTTTCTATACATTATTATAAAATCAGCAGTCCGTTTTAGAAGAATTTGCTGACATTCTAAATAGCCCTAGACATTTGATTAAGTTCAATTTTGCACAGCCGTACTAAACAAAGCCAAAGCATTAGCTGACAACTGATTCAGCCTATATTTGTTCAACAGAACAACACTCGCTTTCCAGTCTCGCTGAACTAACTGATGTTTGTTTATGCCTGATCTCATATATCGGTATTTCGGTAGTGGCATTTACTTTTAGAAGCATGTACTAACATTTGCGGGAAGGATCTGCCAAATACCATTTGGATGCTTTGGACCCGGTGGATTGACGTGCCAGGAGACTCATTGGCGATGTAGACCTGACGAATGCAAAATTGCAGAGTTTGCAACATCGGCACAAGGTTGCCTGTCTATAGGTTTTCTACCAGATATATTTCGGAGAGTGTGCTCAGGTACTTTATGACGTGTTCCACCTCCGCCGTTTTATCATCGTACCGCTAGGCACCGGAAGAAGTTCCAACCTTACGTTATCGACATACCACGAAAAATTTCTGTTGCGCACAGCACGGGAATGGCATTCTCTCCCGGATATCTTTCCTAATACTTACGGTATGGGCAAGGGCGTAGCCAAAATTTTATACGGTGGGGGGGTCAGAAAGTCCGAGTTTTAACATATGGCTATGTCTTGTTAGTAGTAAAAGAAAGGGAGTAGTAGTAGAGGATTTAAAAATTTATAGTTAAAATAATAACCAGAAATAGCGTTAATATTTAAAAAAAATTGTATTACAAAAAATAGTCACGTGGCAGACATAATACACAATCAATCAACAATCTATGTGGTGCGGGATTCTATTTTGTTGTCTCAGAAAATCTAGATTATATTTTTTAAATCATAGTATTTAAAATTTCAGTAGCTCACATTAGTAACGGCAGTGAGGTACATAATAGCTCTTATGCAAGCCTTAAGTATTATGTTGCGAGTTGACAGTTCCCCAGTGTTATAATTTTCAATGTAAGGGGGGGGGGGAAGCTGCCCCTTGCCCGTATCTCGCTACACCCATGGGTATAGGTACATTCAAAGCTAGAGTGAATAGGCATCTTCTAGGTAAGCGCGCTCCGTCTTAGACTATATCACTGCTTGCCCTCAGGCATGATTACAGTCAAGCGCTCGCCTGCATGAACTTTGAGTTAACCGCAGATAATCACAATGACATAAATGATGAGGACACGTGAAAGACTTATCTGAAATTCGCATTCAAATTATTGAAAATAGTTGGCAAAGATAACGGCTCAAAGGTAAGCACAATACCAGACTGAAATAAATGAATTGATTCTCAGTTTTAAGGTTGCTGCATAATCAATAGCAGCGGAATATAGGATAATATTAAAACAAAAGCGCTCGCCTATTAAAAAAAACATGCATTTTACCAAGAGGGAAATCACTACTAAAGTTATTTATGCGAAGAAAGTTTCTGAGATACATCTAAATTGACTTTCATTGGTACTTCAGATACATAACTCATCATTCTCCTGCCCTTATCCCACTCTAAGTGGGGTCGGCACAACATGTTACAAACATGTTGTCACATGATTTGGCTACGTATTTTACGACCGGCCGCCTGCCTGACGTCAAGTTACCTTAGTCGCCTTTTACGACACCTCGGTAAGAAATGAGGGTGGTCTATTCTATGCAGCCGGATACCACACGGCGTACTTTAAGAACAAAACTAAAAAGAACATTTTGGAAATTTGGGAGATATAAGTTTGTATCCCTAAAAACTGGTTACGACTTGTTGTGACAAGAACCCAAATGCTTGAAATCTAGTACCTTTTATAAAAGCTATATATTTTTGGACACTTAGACTTATTAGGTTAAAAAACGTTTCTATACTACCTTAATTGTCAATTATTGATTTTTATTGAGTAAATTATTACTGATGTGTCGTAAAAGGCGACTAAGGTGAGTTGACCCACCGTGTGGTATCCTGTTGAGTAGAATAGACCACCCTTTTTTCTTACCGAGGGGTCGTTAAATACGACTAAGGTAAGAATAGATCAACCTCATTACCGAGGTACGTTGACGTCTGACAGGCGGCCGGTCGTAAAATACGTAGCCAAATCAAGTGACAACATTTTTGTAAAATGTTGTCCCGACCCCACTTAGAGTGGGATAAGGGCAGGAGGATGATAATTGAGTAAATCTAAACTTTGCGATTTTCATCGTATAATTTTAAAATAAAGAGGCTTACTTGTTAAAATAAATATCCTGACCCTGCCCTGACTGCTTTTAAACTTTCGAGCTACGTAAAGAAAATTTTCCATCAACATTTTCTAAGCTTTTCAGATGAACGGAAAAATATGTACATGACACAGATTAATGCAAAGAAAAGATGACCTGTGCTAAATAATAAATTTTATAACTTTAGCAGCATGACCCTGGTACAAGTTTTACGACCAATTTGGTTGCAACAAAGCGGCAGTATTGACTCAAAGCTTTTGTCTTCCACGAAATAGGGGCATGGAATTGTAGACGGTAGTATAAAATACTGCCTTAATTTTGTCGTGTACTGTTCGTAAAATGCAAGTAAGTTATTAAGCGAATAGTAAGGTTTAAAAGTAATGAACACATTTTTTTGGTATAATCCACGATAAAAGAAAATATATATAATGATAAATGTTGAGTGTACTGTCCGTTCTCATAACTGGTACATGCAGAATCCTTAAAAACTCATGCACTATCCACCAATTTAAAAGCACTGCCAACGCTCACTAGCACAATCTCAACAATTGTTTCGCCCAGTAACCGAAGCATCTTCAGGAGATCCACGTCGAAAATCGCAAAGCGACGATATTACCCCAGCCAATGTTACAACTTTAATTTTGCCAGATTTCATCACTATTGCACCAAACTGATTAGTCTGGAAACCGTAACAGATAAAGAAACTAACTTTCTCATTTATATTTTTAATTACACTGTATCATTTATTCCCTTTGGCGAGTCTGTTAAATATCAACCGAAAGCTAAAATAGATTAGCTTCAATAATATAATCAACATCCTCCTGCCCTTATCCCATTCTAAGTGGGGTCGGCACAACGTGTTATAAACATGTTGTCGACCGGCCGCCTGACCGTGCCGGCGGTGACGCAAACTTACCTTAGTCGTATTTTACGAAACCTCGGTAAGAAATGAGGGTGGTCAATTTTACTCAACCGGATACCACAGTGGGTCAACTTACCTCAGTCGTCTTTTACGAAACCTCGGTAAGAAATGAGGGTGGTCTATTCTATTCAAGTCGGATACCACACGGCGAGTCGACTTGCCTTAGTCGCCTTTTACGACATCTCGGTAAGAAAATGAGGTCTTTTATAGAAGCAGGCGTTACTTTGCGGAATTCCATATTACAAGCAATATAACAGAACTAACTACTTTGCTAAAATCCGCACGGGTTAAGTGAATGCATGAAAAGCCAATGTGTATGAAGCAGGCAAAATCTACGCACCTTATACATGCAGGACCAGCCACCACATGCACCCCAAGGCGCAATTCACCAGCAACAACGAACACAAAAGCAGCACACACACCCACCACCACAATCTCGACGATCGTTTCGCCCCGAAACCGAAGCATCATCAGGAGGATAGGCTTCACGACAAAAATCGTACTGCAGTACGATTTTTGTACGATTCACTTAACCCGTGCGGATTATAGCAAAGTAGTTAGTTCTGTTATATTGCTTGTAAAATGAGGTCTATTCTACTCCACCGGATACCACACGACATAAACTAACTTTCCCATTATTAATATCATTATTAATTATTTTATTTAATTATATATTAATATCATTCATTCCCCTTCACGACTCTGTTAAATATCAATTGATAGCTACAATAGATTAGCTTGAACGATATTATTGCTTGGTATTTTATGTTCATGACTAAAAAAAACCCAGACTTTAATTATAACTTTTATTCTCTCATCCCAGCTGCTATGTCGGCGAAGATTCCCTGAGAATTTCTCTCGAGGGATTTAAGATTACTCACGATGTTTACGTCAACGCGGAGCGTAGAACACATAATAAATAATAAAGTATGTACAAGCCATTACTTGGTAGAATGTGCTTCTGTACTTTTTTTAATTTGTTGTAGACTTGTGAAGGATAAAATAAGAAAAGTATAGTTTTCACAGAACTAGGTATTACTCTCGGGTGTTTTACTAAAGTATTTTGGATGCTGTAAATGCAGCATTGTCGTGTGGTATCCGGCTGAGTAGAATAGACCTCCCTCATTTCTTACCGAGGGGTCATAAAACGCGACTAAGGTAATTCGACCCGCCGTGTGGTATCCGGCTGAGTAGAATCGACCACCCTCACTTCTTACAGAGTTGTCGTAAAAGGCGACTAAGGTAAGTTGTCCACCGCGTGGTATCCGGTTAAGTTTCTACTTAACCGGATACCACCCCTCGGTAAAAAAGAGGGTGGTCTATTCTAGACCACCCTCTTTTTTACCGAGGGGTCGTAAAATACGACTAAGGAAAGTTGACGTCAGGCAGCCGGCGGGTCGTAAAATACGTAGCCAAATCATGTGACATCATATTTGTAATATGTTGTGCCAATGAGCACAAGAGAATGTATGTATTTTTTAATGTTGTAAATGCTTGTTATACTTAATTAAATACATTAAAAATTGCGTTGTCAATACTATTATTATAAATAAAAAATTCTGTCGGTCTGTTTGTCCATATGTTTGTTGGCCATAACGCCTAATGCCTAGGAATGATTCTGGAAAGTAGGTACAATTAAAAGATTCATGTACCCTGTATAGGAATAAACTACATAGTACATCATTGACTGTCCCGTTGGCACAGTGGGCAGTGACCCTGCCTTCAGCTCCGCAGGTCGCGGGCTCAAATCCCACCGAGAGCCAACATTTTCTGTAAAACAATTTGTTGGTTCGTCGAGCCTGGGTGTATATTTGTATTTAAATACGTATTTAAAGATATATATGTAGTATATCTACCAGTTGTCTGTCACCCATAAAACAAGTATTAAGTTACTTACTTTGGAGACGGACGACCGTGTGTGTAAATGTCCTATATATTTGTTGAGTACATATTTCCAAAATATAACAAAGCAACATATTTAGTTCTGTAAATATCTAAATCATTTCATGTGACAAATAATATTTTGCTTTAAATATCGTCGGTATTTGTTTTTCTATTTTTTTGCGCACTGTCTTGTTAATAGGCTGTAGGCATTTTCGCACGCAAAAACCTGACATATTTCATTTTGAACATATGTAAGTAATAAATATCGTTAAGAACGTAATGGGCCATTTGGTCCAAAAGGTCGACGTGATCCAGTAATGGTTCAAAACGTGGAATGTTTCTATAACGTGATAAAGATGAACTACGGGCACGTTGTTGGCTAAATAATTGGCATTATTTATTTTATTTCATTTAGTTGTGAGGGCCGAACTGCGGATGAAACTTCATAAAGGGCAAGTGTTCGAACTTTTACGGGTACCTATGAATCCATATCCGTACTAATTAAAGTAAAAGTTTGTTTGTATTTTAAAGTTTTTAACTAGTAAACCGTGGTCTAATTTTAATGTAAATTTGATACAAAAACAGGTTATAAGCTGGGCTAACATATAGGATAAAAGACTAAATTTCCAAATGCAAAATTTGGATCACCCGCCGTGTGGTATCCGGCTGAGTAGAATAGACCACCCTCATTTCTTACTGAGGTGTCGTAAAACTCGCCTAAGGTAAGTTGACCCCAGCGAGAGCCTTCTAGCATGTGTCATGAGTGTGGTGCTCCCAATGACACTGCCCAGCATACTCTTGCTCAGTGCCCAGCATGGATGGAGCAGCGGACGAGGCTGCTAGAAAAAGTGGGACCAGATCTCTCCCTACCATCCGTTATCAAATCTTTGGTGGAAAGTAGTAGGTCTTGGGCTGCAATGGCCTACTTCTGCGAATTTGTAATCTCACAGAAGGAGGCGGCAGAGAGGGTTCGGGAGGTAACTTCTTCCAACCCTCTACTACCACCACCACCGACTACCACCCTGATGAGGATCTCCGGGCGTCGAATAGGGGGGGATTCGACGCTCTGGCTGGAGAAAAAACCCAGAGTTGGCCGACGCATTAAAGTGTTCCCAATACGTCGGTTGTAGTGTAGGGGTCTATCCAGGCGCAACAAAAAATTTAGTAGGAGTACGCTGCTGACGAGGGTGTAGAAGTGATGCGTTCAGTATTCCTGTGCCCTCGTCCCCAACCAGCAAGGTGAAACACCATGAGGTTTTAGCCGGTAGGAGTCCGGCATAACTGCTTTCACCCCCGCGGAAAGCAATACCCATGAAGGGTTTCCTCATGTAAAAAAAAAAGGTAAGTTGACCCACCGTGTAGTATCCGGTTCTGTAGAATAAACCACCTTCTTTCGTACCGAGGGGTCGTAAAATACGACTAAGTTAAGTTGAAGTCAGACAGGCGGCCGGTCGTAAAATACGTAGCCAAATCATGTGACAACATGTTTGTAGCATTTTGTGCCGACCCCACATAAAATACTAAATATTTGAGTATACCTAGTGTTTTTATTAAAACATGTATGCTTTTTTTACAATTCATCATGCACTATTTGGCAAAGAAATATCACAAAGAAACATGTATATTGCACACATTCACTAGGTCAAACATTGCTTTTCTTTTTTGTCTTTTAAGCCTATCTCCTAATGCTGCGGATTTACTGATGATTACAGGGAGAAATAATCGTTGTATGGTATTGAATCTGTGCAGTGCTTATGTTGTGTGGTGGTGGTATGTATAAGGTATGAGAACGGAACATACTTCCATACTGACCATTCCATATATTTTTTTAAATAACGCGAAACACGGCAAAATAATTCTATTATTAATTTGTACTATGGAATTCCCCAAAGTAACGCCTGCAATAATTAACCTTTTTAAAGACAATGACCTTGAACTTACAGGCTAGACTCTACATTTAACTAACATAATCGCATATGTGTCAGATTTCTAATAAAATATTTTTCTTTTGTAATGTTCCATCGGAAAATGTAATTTACTTTAATTAAAAATACATTAAGGTGAATAAACACAACCTAACCTAGGCCAAGCCTTAAATTAGATTTCGCCGAAGTTGGATCGATTGATATTATGTTGTGAATTTCCATTCGGGAGTATATTTCTTCGTCTTTGTTTTATACATTTAAATTAAATTCAAAATTTGTGCTTCAAGTGCTTTTGAATAGTTAACTCTACTGCTGGTTCGGTAAGCTGTTCCTACCAAGAAGAGCCAGCAAGAAACTCGGCAGTTGATCTTTTCAAAACATATTTCTTGTTACTAATTCAGTCATTGCTGTCCTGTACGGGGTCAAAGAGTGGCTATATCCACGCATTCTCTTATATCTAAGTAATTCTCAACTGTATAGTAAGTAGGCTTTACGTATCAGCCTCTTTCTAACAACTTTTTTAAACGTTTGTAATGGCAAAACTAAAAATGATTGGGGAATTTTATTTTAAAATCTTATACCCAAACCCACAAACGACTTACGTGCTTTTGCAACGCGCAAAGCAGGAGTCGTAAGCTTATGTCGGTTCCTACTTTTTATATTACATACATCATCTATTGTTTTCTAATATGATAATTCCTTATATTTTATTACACAAAAATTAAATTTCCTAACAACTTTTGTTGTCCCTGGCAATATTTTGCTGGAGTATTTTGGATACACATAAAGCGGCGCCATCTTGAATCGCACTTTTTGTCTTGAGGTAAATTCAAAGGATGGAGATCATTCTGCTAAGTTGTCTTTATACAAAGTCATTCATAGTTAATGTAAAATATTTAAGGTATGCAATGCAATGCTAAATTAAGTTTAAAACGTATTTTATTGTCACGTACAGGGGTACGTAACATTATTTTTACCAACATTCTCCAGCCCTCATGCTACTTTATGTAGGATCGGTACAACATGTTTCAAATATGCTGTAACATTCTATCTATTTTATCTATCTATCTGGCTATCTATTTTACGACCGTCCCAGGCGGACGGGCGTAATTGACATCAACTTACTTTAGTCGCCTTTTACAACATCTCGATAAGAAATAAGGGTGGTCTATTCTACTTAGCTATGCTATTTATACCATCATCATCATCATCATTCTCCTGCCCATATCCCACTCTAACAACATGTTACAAACATGTTGTCTCATAATTTGGCTACGTATTTTACGACCAGCCGCCTGCCTGACGTCAACTTACCTTAGTCGCCTTTTGAGACACCTTGGTAAGAAAGGAGGGTGGTCTATTCTATGCTGGATACCACACGGCATATGTTATTTATACCATATTATAAGTGCTCGCAATCTTATACTTTATTTTTTTTTCGAATAAACATGTCACATATAAACACCCACGATTAAGTTATAAACTATTTCTGCACACTTATATACATTGTTACAACATTGATACAATACATGTAGAATTAGTATATGTATTGCTTACGGGGAATTATGCACAGATAAGCTCCTACCAAATTTCAAGCACTTTACGGTGTAGCAGCGTGGTGAAAGCTGCTTTGCATTATGAAGATGGAGAGGAATGGAAGAAAGCTTTTGGCTTATCTGAAAGATATAAAAAGTCTGTCACTTTGAACGTTATTGAAATAAGTTTTATAAAATTAGTTGTTACGAAATAATTTCATAGATATTTTGACTCCCTTAACAGTTCAGTTTAATAAATTCTTCACGAGATAGCTGTGCGATCAATTAAAAAGTTAAAGAATGTTATTTTATAACTCAGGAAGCTTAACTCCTATTTCCTTGTCTGAAGTTAGTTCCAAAATTGAGGGACCCTCTAGACATTATAATTTAAGTAAGTTGACACTCCCGGATGAATTTTAGAAATTTAATTCTGCGATGGAATTAAACGATTTCTGAAATAAATTGGAAATGAAATAATTGTTTTCAACTGAAAGCTACTTTCATTATGATATTTGAAATAAAATTTTCTTAGAAATAGAATTGACTTGGAAGTAGCTTACTCGTAAATTATTTTAATATTGAATTCTAAGACTTACAACTACTATTAAATAAATTTTCCAAGTACCTAATGCAAGCCTAATAGAAAATTTTATAGTTTTTTTACATTGTGTATTACTTTTTAAACTTTTTAGGGGAGCAACGTTATTACACGTAAAATTTGATAAACGCTAATGCACACAACGTTTATACACGTCGGAAGAAATATATCTTTCGTTAAACAACGTGCATAAGTGACTGAGTCTTGTACTCGTACCAATTCTTTCAAACTACGTCATCGCGCCGCACTACTTTAAATTTTTGTACTGATAGCACCGCTCCACGATAGTTAATATATATATATAAAGGTATTTATATATCAAAAGCAGAATGTGTTTAATCGTTATTAATTTTATATAACCGAATGTAGAGCTGCGCAACAAACATTTAAAGTCAATATGCTCCACCCAAAGTTTTGAGTCAGTTAGCCTTAACTGACTCAAACACAACAAAACGCTAATTCAGAAAGCCTATTATACTATTGAAGATTACGTACACAATAAGAATGCGTGGATATAACTTCTCTTCAACCCTGTAGAAGACATTAATAACTATATGTAACTTGTGATAAGAATTATTGTTTGAAAAGAGCAACCGCCGAGGTTCTTGCTGGTCCTTCTCGGTAGGAACAGCTTTACCGAACCAGCAGTAGATGTTGACGATTCAAAAGCACTTGTTTACAAGTTTACTTGAATAAAGAATATCTTGAATTTGAATTTGAATTTGAATAAGCATAAGCTTAGTAATATTATATTTATAATATTACTAAGCGAAAGTCTATCTCTCTGTTACGGTTTTAAGGAAAATACGCTGAACCAATATCGATGAAATTTGGCACAATTCTTCCTTAGGCTACAGAAATCCTGAAAATTCAACAGGAATAGGATGACATTAAAAACGCCATCTATTGTCAACCTATGGCAGTTTTTTTATTGACGATGTGTCAAAGTTAAGTGTAAGTTAACTAAAACGGTTTTATATAGGAGACCAGATGAGCTTACACATTTAAAAAAATATATAAAGAGAGTAAAAAAAAATATCTAATCCTACTAAACCTACTAATCCTACTAATATTATAAATACAAAAGTTTGTGAGTATGGATGGATGTTTGTTATTCTTTCACGAAAAATCTACTGGACGGATTTGGATGAAACTTTACAGTTATATAGGTTATACATCAGAATAACATATAGACTACAATTTGTAATGATTTTGTGTAATATAACGATACATGTCAATAAAGTCGGAAAAATCTGGCCTCTGAGAGCTATCTTGGCGTACGCTGCCTAAACCATTGGAGTTACACTAAGATAATGTAGCGTAGTATTGTTAATCTTAAAAAGTTCTAAATAAAAGTCCGCGACAGCATATATCTAACTTTTATGTGGAAACCACTATGACCAAAATTATGAATCATAAAGTTAATCAAATTAGATACTATTTTATAATGCATATTTTAGTATATTTATCATACTTTTATAAAAATCAATACATTTTTCACTTTTAATATTTCATATCACAAGTTATCACGATATGATTGACTTTAATGGAGCGCGATCGAGTGTCTTATATGCGCGGGGCGCGAAGATTGAATGGAATCCTTATGTTTTTAAGTTAGACATCTGAAATTTTGGATGTAGGAGTAACTAAATAAATATTAGTATATTTTTAATATAAAGTAAAGAAAAATTAAACCTAAAATGATCTGCCATAAAACTTAATGTGGCATAACAAACATCACGCGAGCAAAGCCGCGGGCAAAACCTAGTAATATATATATCAAAACACGCAGTATATTATAACAATTATATCTAGGACTTCACCAAGTATAAAGTTGGCTTTCAGAAACAGACGTAGCTTTTTTGGTATAGACCTCAAAACATTAATATTGTATCATTAGCCGGCACTGACATTTGTCGTTACCATGCCGCTTGTCCGACCATGAATAAAAACATAAATTTTACTGACCGTAAACATTTCTTTTGTTTAGCTCACATAAAAATATATAACGCAGAACTTGCTTGAAATGGTTAGTAGAATATTCAGATTAATGATCGCTATTGAATATACTAATCGAACGTTCTATTGCTCTAACTTTTGTTCATTGTGAAATGTTAAAAGGTATAACTAAAGGTATTTTGGCATAGGTGGTATTGACTCTGCCTTTTTTCTTCTACTGCCTTCTGTTTTTTTATTGATAAGGTTTCTTATACGATTTTTTTCTGGTTTATAAACAAATAAATGAATATATTTGTATTATTGACCTCTGTAATGTAATCCCTAATTCTATACTTATTTATTTATCGCAATAAAAACCAATAAGTTAAAGTAGTTAGAGGAATATAGAAACTGTGAAGAAATTTCATGTTTTGCCTGTATTTGAAAGATTATGAGTTAAGGCACTTTGTATGATTGGTTTCAGAAGTGAAGCCAATATCGTATCTAGTGAGCTGATACTAAAGTGGTAAAGAACCAATAAACTTAAACAATTTTAAACTACATACACTGAATTACTGTAGAATAAAAAGCAATAATTATCTGTTAAAATTTGTTTAGTCAAGTTAATTTATAACACCTAGTAAAGTAGTAAAGTAGCGGCCTCTTACAATCCCACTGCTGAGGATAGGCCTCCTCTCTCCGTTTCTGGAGAAAAGGGTTGGAGCTAACACCTACCACGCTGCTGCAATGCGGATTGGTAGGTTACACATATCTCCAGAATTCTCTAGAGATATGCAGGTTTCTTCACGATGTTTTCCTTCACCGAAAAGCGTGTGATAAATTGCAATTATCAATTAGACACATGAGTTTTGAATAGAAAAACTCATTGATTCCTGCCTGGGTTTGAACTCGTGTTCCCCTCGAAAGAGTCGCACGGTCTCATGGCTGGGCTATCACAGCTCTATAACACCTACCCATTAGAATATCAGTCTTCGTTTAATTGTTCCAGCTCGTTAATTTATATGGTAGTATGTATTTGCTATTTATATTTCGATTTCGAAATTTAATATTAAATTACTATTGCTTCTTACATATCTTGACTTATTTTTTGCGAATTAAGAATGTTTAATTCTTTCAACGAAATTTTCTGATCTAAACGTAATCAACTTCCTTAAATTTATATAGGACTTTATCTTCTTATAACAAAATCTCAAATAGAATGCTTAAATAAAATATAATAAGTAATATATAACAGAACTAACTACTTTGCTTTAATCCGCACGGGTTAAGTGAATGCATGCAAAGCCAATGTGTATGAAGCAGGCAAAATCTACGCACCTTATACATGCAGGACCAGCCACCACATGCACCCCAAGGCGCAATTCACCAGCAACAACGCACACAAAAGCAGCACACACACCCACCACCACAATCTCGACGATCGTTTCGCCCCGAAACCGAAGCATCATCAGGAGGATAGGCTCCACGACAAAAATCGTACTGCGCCGCGCTACCCATACAAGCAGTCTTAAATAGTTCAACTCCCACCAATACCCTCCCCTCCGAATACATGTAGCAAAACGGAATTAGATACATTTACTTGCTCGTTAATTAAGTGACCATTGTTATTTTTTATTATCTCAAGTTGCTCTAACGTATTGAGTCGGAGTCCCTTATCACTCGACTGCGGATTATAGCAAAGTAGTTAGTTCTGTTATATTGCTTGTAATATGGAATTCCGCAAAGTAACGCCTGCTTCTATAAATCATTAATATAATAAGTATTATAACTAATTTGGAGATATTAATAATAATGCTCTCCGTGTTCAATACAATGACGCGTTTAGGGTAATGTTGAGGCTCCCGCGCTAGTGCAGTGCTTTTGCGATGTTTTCGCACGCCCATACTGACAACTTAGTCACTGTCAGGCGCAAAAGCTCTAACATCATGCTGAGGGTCGTTGGTGATAAACCTGATTGCCTCATACTGAGACACTGGATACGGACACACGTCCATATATCTAGTGCACCGGTTAGTGGGGCAAAATATATGAAATAGGTTAAGTTTAGAGTTAAGGTTTACTAACATATTTTATAAGTATAATTGTAACTAACACTTATGGATCATTGGTCTGAAATAAATGTATACTTATTATTATTATTTTAATAATAATAATTTAGATCGTTAATAAAGCATGATTTACACATATTTTATATCCATATAATCAGGGAGGATATGACGTAAGCAAATTTTTCCTCAATAGACAATTTCCCTGTGCATGTCATGTTGTTCCAATGTCAAATTAAAGTTCATGCACGATGTTAACACAATTCTACGTATTTCGGAAATTACATTAAGCGGTTATGAAATTCCAATAAGACGTTTATATTTAAAATGTAGGAAAATGAGTCTTTTTTTTCGAATGGACTGTATGCTGTTAGCCCTAACGGCTTTTACAGCGTCCCGGGCGGGACGGGGAGCGCAGAAGCATCGTCGAGGTTGCAAAATGCAGAGAGTAGAGCGCTGATGCTCTACTAGCGTCGGGGAACCTCGTCCTAACTGTGCCTTTTGCGAGGCCGTACCACGGTATAGGGCGACGCGTAGTGGAGGGCTGATGTGACTTTGATTAGTCATTGCGACGTCGTAAGGGTGACACAACCCTGACGGCAGAAAGAAAAATGTGTCATATTATTGGGACTAGGTTATAACATGATCTACATGATAATAAAGGTAGAGAATCACATATATAGTAAAAATTAAATATTCATGAGGCAAAAGTAGCTTCATAGAAGCTATGGTAGATTTTTCCATGTAAAACAGGTGTACCAAACTTTAATCATTTAGGGGACGTTGAATATAACAGTAACTGCTATTTCAGAGCAACGAAGCGACTACAAGTGATCAAATATATATTAACTATGACGTTTTTAGATAACACCAGCAGGCCTACCATGAACTCTTATTGCGACTCAATTGAAGACGTAAACGACGATCGCGAACCGCTTTCTTTTAGTACCACGAAGTGTGAATTGCATTGGGGTCCTAATTTTTGAAAAGGATAACGTTGTATGAACTATAGATAACTCTCTCTTTTACTCACATGTTCTTAGGACGAATTCCGAACGCTCATTCGGCAACGACTTAAAGTGTGACCTTGTGCAGGATAGCTATGACAAAATGTAATTAGTATTAAGAATCTTCTTTTTTAAAAGAGCTCCACCGAGTTTCTTGCTGGCTCTTCTCGGTAGGACGGCTTTCCGAACCAGCAGTAAAGTTGACGATTCAAAAGCACTTGTTTACAAGTTTACTTGAATAAAGAATATTTTGAATTTGAATTTGAATTTGTGCGTCTTTAAGACGTCATGGTATGAAAAAGCAAAACAATTTCGTTTACGTCTTCAACTGAGTCGCAATAAGAGTCCATGGTAGGCCTGCAGACATTCATATTCAACGACGCGTGACAGTTTTCTCGAATCCTCCCCAACATTTAACCTATTAACATTTAACGTATTATATGTATTTTGCTATTATAATATAGTTAGGTTAGGAACCTAACTATATTATAATAGCAAAATACATATAATACGAGTATCGATGTAAAAGTAATACTCACCGTTAGTATCTAATTACATCGGGATACACGTTACACTGTGTCGTGTATTAATAAATATGGGTGTAACGGTCAATATTGAGAGAGCCGTGAGTGAGAGTAGACGTGATATTTTTGATTGAAGCGATAAATATAAGGTGAAATTGAGGCGTTTTGGCCTCAGTTTCGTTCTGTTTCTAAAATTCTATATAAACTACTAAAGTAAACAGACATTTTTATAACAAAGATGCTTTATATACTATATATGGTTGTTACAATCTCATTGCTTTAATCTAAATAAAAACAATTCATATAATCATCACCAAGCATAATTAGCTATGAAAGTAAATTGTGAAAACATATTTTATTAACTCATCAACAACAAAGAACTTTTTTTATTTCAGTCTAGTTAACTCAATTAGTTCTCTCTACAAAGACACAAAAACTAAGTTGACTGCGATCGTAAGTGGAAAACAATTTTAACAATCATTAATGTAAATATTTAAAAATGCCTCAGTACTGTTATTTGGCAAGTCGCCATCTTTTTTTTATGCCGTGTGGTATCCGGCAGAATAGAATAGACCACCCTCCTTTCTTACCGAGGTGTCGTAAGAGGCGACTAAGGTATGTGCCGTGTGGTATCCAGCTGCATAGAATAGACCACCCTCATTTCTTACCAAGGTGTCGTAAAAGGCGACTAAGGTAAGTTGATGTCAGGCAGGCGGCCGGTCATAAAATACGTAGCCCAATCATTATCCCGACCCCACTTAGAGTGGGATATGGGCAGGAAAATGAATGACGCCATCTTTTTTTTAATTTGAGGTTAGGAGTAATTATTATAATACATGTACAGATAAAACAATTCTCATTACATTCGACAGCTCCTCCGCTCCGAAAACAGTTGTTTAGAACAGTGTTCCGTCTAATTGGTTTCGTACGTGGCTTATTTGCACGTCCTTCTAAGTTTCTAATAAAGGGATAGATGGGTAATAAGGGATAGTTCAAGTGGAAGGGTAAATACATTGCGTAAATATTAGTATTCTTATTGGGAGAATAATAGAAGAATTTCAACTTTATTTGGTTATTAAAAGTACTTATGTAACACATACAGAGCTAATGAAACAAACAATTTTTGTTTTATTCCTTGTATTATTCTTACTTCACAATTTGGACACAGATTATAGAAATAGAAATAGAATATACTTTATTGCACCACATAAGATTCACGTAGATAATATACAGAAAACAACAATTTAATTCTAAGTGACACAATGAGGCGGCCTTATCGCTAACTAGCGATTTCTTCCAGGCATCCTTCGGGCTAGAGACATTATTTCAGGAAGATAAGGTAGGTGGTGCTTGAATACAAATTATACGAAAACTAATACATAAATATATATCTACATACATACATACGATTTATAGAAGCAGGCGTTACTTTGCGGAATTCCATATTACAAGCAATATAACAGAACTAACTACTTTGCTATAATCCGCACGGGTTAAGTGAATGCATGCAAAGCCAATGTGTATGAAGCAGGCAAAATCTACGCACCTTATACATGCAGGACCAGCCACCACATGCACCCCAAGGCGCAATTCACCAGCAACAACGAACACAAAAGCAGCACACACACCCACCACCACAATCTCGACGATCGTTTCGCCCCGAAACCGAAGCATCATCAGGAGGATAGGCTTCACGACAAAAATCGTACTGCCACTTGCAACTAGCAAAAATATTGTCACAGAGGATATTAAGGAGTATCCTATATATTTTTCTTTTTTCTAACTGACTGTATGCTGTTACCCCTAACGGCTTTAATGGGCGGGGCGGGCGAGCGCAGAAGCATCGTCGAGGTTGCGAAATGCAGAGCGCAGAAGCTCTACTAGCGTCGGGGAACGTCAGAGTATACTATACAGCGTACTAGCAGCTGTGCCAGCGGCTACGCCCGCTGTGAAATCAGTTGTCACAAATAAATCCAAATTGAAATTTTGAATATAAAAGTACTTATTGTGAGTTAACCGTAAGAGATAGAAACACGCTATCGCAATTTTTTTGTAGAATTTTTATAGATATACAATTCTCTAGTACATTACTTTAGCGTATCTCTGCTGGTTTACGCAGCGCACGCGGCTACAACTCCCAGCAAGCAAGTTTTTTAACAACTGCGCGATCTCTTCAACACAATTTACATAATACCGATATGTACTATTTACCTAAACCATGTGGAAGTATTGCACTATCATTTGATGAAAACTATATAAAAATCCGTTCAGTATATTTTGAGAAAATCGATTACATACAGACAGACAGCTTTTGGGACTTTGTTTTATAATAAGTATAGATTATCTATGCCTATGTGTGCAGTATCCATTTCTGGCAGATTTTTTTCGTCATCATCCTCCTGCCCTTATTCCACTGTAACTAGAGTAGGCACAACATGTTATGCACACATAGGCATAGATAATCTATACTTATTATAAAACAAAGTCCCAAAAGCTGTCTGTCTGTATGTAATCGATTTTCTCAAAATATACTGAACGGATTTTTATATAGTTTTCATCAAATGATAGTGCAATACTTCCACATGGTTTAGGTAAATAGTACATATCGGTATTATGTAAATTGTGTTGAAGAGATCGCGCAGTTGTTAAAAAACTTGCTTGCTGGGAGTTGTAGCCGCGTGCGCTGCGTAAACCAGCAGAGATACGCTAAAGTAATGTACTAGAGAATTGTATATCTATAAAAATTCTACAAAAAAATTGCGATAGCGTGTTTCTATCTCTTACGGTTAACTCACAATAAGTACTTTTATATTCAAAATTTCAATTTGGATTTATTTGTGACAACTGATTTCACAGCGGGCGTAGCCGCTGGCACAGCTGCTAGTACGCTGTATAGTATACTCTGACGTTCCCCGACGCTAGTAGAGCTTCTGCGCTCTGCATTTCGCAACCTCGACGATGCTTCTGCGCTCGCCCGCCCCGCCCATTAAAGCCGTTAGGGGTAACAGCATACAGTCAGTTAGAAAAAAGAAAAATATATAGGATACTCCTTAATATCCTCTGTGACAATATTTTTGCTAGTTGCAAGTGGCAGTACGATTTTTGTCGTGAAGCCTATCCTCCTGATGATGCTTCGGTTTCGGGGCGAAACGATCGTCGAGATTGTGGTGGTGGGTGTGTGTGCTGCTTTTGTGTTCGTTGTTGCTGGTGAATTGCGCCTTGGGGTGCATGTGGTGGCTGGTCCTGCATGTATAAGGTGCGTAGATTTTGCCTGCTTCATACACATTGGCTTTGCATGCATTCACTTAACCCGTGCGGATTATAGCAAAGTAGTTAGTTCTGTTATATTGCTTGTAATATGGAATTCCGCAAAGTAACGCCTGCTTCTATAAATCATCTAGTTGCAAGTATTAAGTACAGAAAGCAAAGATTAAAATTTACCTCCTTCCAGGTGTACCGGATGCCTCTAATACTCGAACTGGGTCAAAGAGACAAAGGTAATGAATAGCCGACGGGCGCTTCCATTATGTTTGAAGAATACCTAGTTATTTATCTTTGGAGCCTATCTTACGGTTGGAGCGTTTTGACGCGAACGCTTCGATCTGTTATATCTTGGTAGTGTTAATGGAAATGCTGATGCGCTACTGCTGCATCAGCATTATCTCGGGCTATAAGCGCACTCAAGCATCGGGAGCGCCAGTCTTCCCTCGACCGCAGCCGCGACATGGTTGCCAAAGGCTCCTATTAATATAATTCCTAAATCCATATAATCTCTATCATATATAAATCATATATAAATCTCAATAAATCTTTTTTTAAAAAGTGAAATTTATTCCACGTTATAACATTGGTGGCAGCGGTGGGATCCAAAACTGGGTCCTCGGTCTCTATTAAAATAAGTGCTATACTGTGAAAGAACTCAAAATACCCGAAAAGTGTAAAAACTCTAAAAGAAATAAATAAATAATAACTCTAAAAGTGCAAAAGTGGCAGTGTCATAAATTCTAAAACGGCCGATATTTCCTGTTTCTACAAAACTTCTACAAAATCTCTATGATTAAATTCCCTACAATAATTATTTTAAATAATCCTATAAATAAATTCATTGGGTGAATTCAGTGAAACTACCTACAAGAATCCAGGTGTCATCATATCCTGTCAACATGAACACTATCGCGATCGCCTACGCATTCTTCGTATTGCTTGAGTGAGTCTGGCTTATATTTGTTATCTTATTCATTCTGTGTATGCAATAATTATCGTTCCGAGAATTAATAACAATGTCCGAATCGAAATCGTCTAAAACAACGTTGCAAATTCCTAGTGATATAAACTTACCATCCGATACGGAAGACGAAAGAACTTGCGATTCCAGGAAAACCAGGGGGGCTAAGCGTAATAATCAGACGAATATCATGGAATTAGATTTAAATATACTATTAAAATTTATCAAGCCCTATGACGGGAACAGAGAAACATTGAACTCTTTTATAATAAATTGTAACAATGCTTATGAACTCGCCACAGAAATTCAAAAACCAATAGTTTTTAAATATATATTATGCCAACTCAGCGGTAAAGCTGAGGTAGCCTGTTCTATTAAAGAATTTACAGCCTGGGAGCAGCTCAAAGATTTTTTAAAAACCCAGTTCAGTGTCAGGAAACACTATTCTCACTTACTTACCGAATTACAAGAAAGTCGTCAAGCGTATAATGAAAACGTAACCCAATTTTCCCTCCGAGTGGAAACATGTTTATCACAACTTCTAACTGAAATTTCCTTATCTAACAGTAAAGTAAAAGAATTATCGGGCCGCACTGCGGCAATGGAAGAGCTTGCCCTCCACCATTTTCTAATGGGTCTTCAACCCAGAGTCTCTAACATTGTCAGGTGTAAGTCACCCAAAAATCTGAACGAAGCAATTAACTTTGCAATTTCGGAAGAGCGTATTCAAGAAACATTATACAGACGTAACTCAGAACATAAACCACAAAGATCATCTTCTGTTCCAAATCAAAATCCGCGTACTAAACCTTTCGTAACCCAAACATTTACACCAAAATATTTCCAACCTAATTACTCGGGAGCACACAAACCCAACAGTGATCAATCAAATCTTCAATGTAGATACTGTAAACTTCCAGGTCACGTAATCGAAAACTGCAAAAGAAGAGAATATAATAATAACCGATTCCGAAATTCATATCAACAAAAACCTTCTACTTCTCGCGTACATTTCATACCCGAACCTGAATCAGAGGGAGAAGACGTTTGTGATAATAACGAGAGCGCAGAGTTAAACCAATAAGGGTCTCGTTTTCGTGTCGCACGAGGCCTCAGTCGAAAGTCGACACACGTTGGCGTATAAATACCACTAAATCCAAAACACCTATTTCAACAACATCTATTATCCAATCCAAACGAAGGGTTATACAGCAGGGTAACCAGTCCCAAATCGGCAACCCGTTTGAATCCAATATCAAGGTCATACAACAGGGTAACCAGCCCCAAAGCGGAGACCTTCGTCCAAGGGTTATACAGCAGGGTAACCAGTCCCAAATCGGTAATCCGTTTGAATCCAATATCAAGGTCATACAACAGGGTAACCAGCCCCGAAGCGGAGACCTTCGTCCAAGGGTTATACAGCAGGGTAACCAGTCCCAAATCGGCAACCCGTTTGAATCCAACATGAAGGTCATACAACAGGGTAACCAGCCCCAAAGCGGAGACCTTCGTCCAAAGGTCACACAACAGGGTAACCAGCCCCAAAGCGGAGACCTTCGTCCAAAGGTCACACAACAGGGTAACCAGCCCCAAAGCGGAGACCTCCTTCAGGAAATAAAAAATTTTAAAACAAACTTTCCCAATCTCACTGAACCTAATAAATCACACGAGTCTATATCAAATAAAATCTACGAAATCACCACTGATCCTACAAAAATATTATTACCTCACATTCTTGTAAAATCATCAGTTTCAGACATACCATTATCATTACTCATAGATTCAGGGTCCTCGATTAGCCTAATTAAATCTGACTCTATCCATAATAATCCCAACCTCGTTAAAGAACGAATTAACCTTAAAGGTATAGATCCAGGCCACGAATCAACTAAAACATTAGGCCATTTCAAATTAAAATTGCAATTATCAGATTTATCCAAAAAAGAAATAAGTTACAAATTCCATGTAGTAAAAGAAATAAACCTACCATATGATGGTATAGTCGGAAATGACATGCTGAATGCCCTTCGCTGTAATATTGACTATGATAAAAATATTCTGAAAGTTAATAATATAAATCTAAAACTATTCTTTCATGAACCTATTTACACTATACCTGCTAGATCAGAAATGGTCATTGAATGTTCTGTCTCGAATCCGGAATTAATAGAAGGGACTATCTTAGACCAAACTCAAATAAAAGACCTTCTAATAGCAAACTGTCTCGTGAGAGTAAAAGAAAACAAAAGAATCAACTTAACAGTTGTAAATACAACGGAATCGCCTATCGCCCTTAATTCAAATTTAAATCTTACTCTAAATCCAATGGAACCTTCAAACACACCAGGATCACCAACCCAATCACATCTCATTAATTCAATTCAATATCATGACTCCTATCACCGTACTCAAGAAGTCCTTAATAAACTTAGAACTTCGCATCTAAATCCCGAAGAAGAAAATGCGCTCTACAATCTTTGTTCCGAGTACTCTGACATTTTCCATCTCCCTGACGAGAAACTGAGCTTTACAAACACCCTGAAACATTCTATCCAAACAACTTCCCAAGTTCCTATTCACGTCAAATCTTACCGTTTTCCAGAAATCCATAAGTCAGAAGTCAAAAAACAAGTTAACCAGATGTTAGATCAAGGGATTATAGAACCTTCAAACTCACCTTGGTCAGCTCCTATTTGGGTTGTCCCCAAAAAATTAGATTCATCCGGACAAAGGAAGTGGCGGATAGTCATAGACTACCGCCAACTGAACGACATAACTATAGGGGACACATACCCCATTCCACAAATAAATGAGATCCTTGACCAGCTTGGTTCGAGTAAATACTTCAGTACCCTTGACTTAGCCTCGGGATTCCACCAGATACTTATAGAGGAAGAAGACAAAGCCAAAACAGCGTTTTCGGTACCCGAAGGTCATTATCAATTCACGCGCATGCCTTTTGGGCTTAAAAATGCCCCATCCACATTTCAAAGATTAATGAATACCGCACTAGCTGGACTTCAAGGAACACGATGTTTTGTATACCTAGATGACATAGTTCTCTACGGATATGATCTAGACAAGGCCATTAATAACTTACGCTGTATCTTCCAACGTTTAAGGGAACACAATCTTAAGTTGCAACCCGATAAATGTGAGTTTCTCAGACGAGAAGTAGCCTACCTAGGGCATATCATAACAGAACAGGGTGTAAAACCAAACCCTGATAAAATAAAGGCCGTTATAGATTTTCCTAGACCAAAATCTCCCAAAGACATAAAATCCTTCCTTGGACTTGTCTCTTACTATCGTAGATTTATCCCTGACTTTTCTAAGATTGCTAAGCCTCTAACTAACCTCTTGAAAAAGGACGTTTCATTTGAATGGCAAAATCCACAACAAGTGGCTTTCGACGAATTAAAAACAAAACTGACGACTGCTCCAGTACTAAACTACCCTGACTTTACCAAAACCTTTATTCTTACCTGCGACGCATCAAATCACGCAATTGGCTCTGTACTCTCCCAAGGTTCTGTCGGTAAAGACAGACCAATTGCCTTTGCTTCCAGAACACTGAATAAAAATGAATGCAATTATAGCACTACAGAAAAAGAACTTCTTGCTATAATCTTCGGTTGCAAAACCTTTCGGCCTTACCTGTACGGTAGGAAATTCCAAATAATAACAGATCATCGACCATTAAAATGGCTGTTTAATCACAAAGACCCTTCTAGTAAACTCCAAAGATGGAGACTCAAACTTGAAGAATATGAGTACGAGATAATATATCGCAAGGGCAAATATAATTCCGCAGCAGATGCTTTATCACGTCATCCACCTAATATCCCAAATCCTATTAACGCGGTTAAAACTGGAGACGTTAATCCAAGCGACTCTACAGACTTACCTTCGCCTGGTGCAGGTCCATCAGACACTCTACCCCAAACCTTGGATAATATGACCCTTAGTCCATTTGATATAGAAGATCTACTCGCCAATTCCCCAATCCCGTTCGAGCATGTTGATTTTGATCTCCATGGTTGCCCACCAGAACCTGAAACAGAAAGAGACATATGTAATGATATGGAGGAAGTACAACAAACCACAAAATCCTTACCTGACAATGGCAATCTACCTAATCCTGATCCTCTTCAGGAAATAATGGACGATCCTCTGCCCTCTGGATCTAATGCTGAAACCCTCAATGAACCGAATAACCTAAATCCTATAAATGTGCCGAAGTCTAATCAAACCTGTAATGAAACCTACTCGGAATACCTGAAAACGACTACTAATAAAAAGCACACATATGACACCGTTATCCATGAATATGCAAACAAATTATTAGACGCAGACTGTAAAATCCTTATTATCCCTACATCAATTGACTTAGATGATGCTAACCCATTTGTGGAAGAAATCCTTGCAAATCAACCTGACGTCAACGAATTTTTAAATAAAGAACGGACACTGTGTTCATCCCTTAGATTAGAATCTGAAAACAGAATATACTATTTCACCTTTACAAAGGTATACCACTTTGATGAAGTAACTTACCCCGATCTCTATAAAGCCTTGCAAAACCTTAGAAACGAGTTAGTCACGGGAAACGAAGCTCCAAATGAAATTGCTATATCGGATTTCAAAGACCCGTTTGCTAAAACATCCTATATAAAACTATACAATATACTCGCGTACCTTTTTCATGGCACTAACATCGCTATTAAAATTTACAGGAACATCATTAATTATCCAAATCTAAGTGAAATCCCCAAAATTTTAAAGGAGAATCACGACTTACCCATTGCCGGGCATATGGGATCCACTAGAATGTTAAAAAGAATTCAAGGAAAATACTATTGGAAAAACATGAGGTCAGACGTAGAAAACTATGTCCGTAAATGTACATTATGTCAAGAAAATAAGGCTCTTAGGAAAACAAATAGAGCTCCAATGCAAATAACAACCTCTTCCAGTACACCCTTCCAAAGAGTATCCCTCGATATCGTAGGACCTCTACCCGAATCAGGACACGCGAAACTCAAATATATCTTGACAATACAAGACGACCTCACTAAATTCTCCGCAGCATACCCCTTACGTAGCGTCTGCGCGGAAGAAACCACGGACTGTCTTATTCACTTTATATCTATATTCGGTATCCCAAAAATGATCTTAACCGATCAAGGCACGAATTTTACTGCGGAACTGTTTAAAAACACATGTGCATTCCTCAAAATTAAACAATTATGGTCCTCTCCATATCACCCACAAACACAGGGTGCTTTAGAACGAAGCCACTCTACTCTTAAGGAATACCTAAAATCATACGTTAATCAAAATCAGGATAACTGGCCAAAATATGTTTACACAGCTATGCTCGCGTACAACTCTGCAGTTCACTGCACCACACATTATACACCATACGAACTGTTATTTGGTCACAAACCCTATATTCCAGACTCTGTCTTCGACGAAAAATCTTGTGATACTTACCCTGATTATGTTAAGATGCTCCAACATAGATTAAAATTCTCAAGAGAACAAGCTCTTCAAAATATCCAAAAGTCTAAGGAGAGATCAAAACTATATTACGACCAGAAAACACGAAACACCAAATTTAAAGTCGGTGATTTTGTATATTTGAAAAATCATCTAAGACTTCGAAAGGCCCTTTCTCCCATTTGGAAAGGTCCCTATAAAATCATTAAAATGCACGGAAACAATACTGTTTCCCTCCTAATTAACAGAAGGCATGTTAAGCATCATGTCGATGAAATTAAACCAGCTGAGGTTTCAGTCACCCCTCCTTCCTCCCAGGAAGTTTAAAATATATGTATATACCCATTACATACACGTGTCGTTGTACGATTTTGTAGAATAATTCTAAAATTTGTTAAAATATTAAATCTTTTATTTTTAATTAGTCTTATGAATATTTTTTTTTTATATATATATAACTCTTTTGTTTTAAATTTTATTATTACTATTATTTTTACTATTTGTTAAGGTTTGTACTTAGTTTAGTTATTTGCATTTCAGTTCACCTACATTAGTCACCCCAAGTTATGTACAACCAGTCTCGTCAGGCTCTGGAATCTTTTTTGATTACATCGGTCAACTAAAAATTGTAAACGGACATTTAAGCATATTAATGCCAATCGATATCTCTCATATCCAAATTCATATCGAAAACATCAATTCTGTCCTTACTAACATGAACCATATTTGCAATAAGGACACGAATATTACAGATGAGCTGAAATGCAATAATATGCTTGAACCCTTAATTGTGCAGTACCGAAATATTAATAAAAAATATCACGCCATCTCTCATCTCCTCGACAAGAGATCAAAGCGTGGAGCATGGTTTGGTGGTGTAGGAGCCGTAATGAAACACATTTTTGGCACACTAGATGAAAACGATGCGATCAAATATGACGACGCAATTAATGCTGTACAAAACAATAACAAAAACTTGGCATATTTGATCAAAGAAAATATATTAGTCTCTTCCTCCGCTATTAATTCCTTTAATCATTCACTGCACAATTTAAAGGTCAATGAAATTAAATTAAATGAAGCTGTTGATAAGTTCTCTGTAAAACTAAATAAAGCATTAGAAATTTCAAACAAACTAATAGTTCTATCAGATATGAATACAATCTTCAATAGTTTAGAAGCATCCCTACTTAATTTATCCCTTCAGTTAGAAGACATCATCAATTCAATTTTGTTCTCTAATTTAAATGTTCTTCACCCCTCTATTATAACTCCCCATCAACTATATCGAGAACTTGTCGACAACAATAAATATTTGCCTAGAAGTTTAGAATTAGCGTTTAAATTAGACATAAGTTCTATTCACTCTATTTATAATATTTCAAATTTAATATGTTACTATTCTAACAATAGAATTATATTTGTCTTAGAAGTACCACTCGTTACCCCTCAGGTTTTTTATTTATATCATAACATTCCATTACCGATTCCACATAATTCTGTAAAGCCAGACTCATTCACACTTGTCGTACCGAAAAATAAATATATCGCGATCACTAAGGATAAATCGCATTACACCAGCCTTGAGTCCTTATCTTCCTGCAAAGTGATAGAATCTACAAACCATATCTGCAATATCATGAATGTGTTTCCGGTAAACGTAAATCCTTGTTGTGAAAGTGAACTTTTATCTAAAGTGATAACGGAAATACCAGTGCAGTGTAGAACAGAATTCTTATCCGGCATCATTGACATTTGGAAACCTATTTCCAATAATAGGTGGATCTTCATACAAAGTGCACCATCAAAACTATCTATAGATTGTAATGGTTCAGAACTAACAGAAATAGGTATCTTTGGAACCGGCATACTAAATATACCCAAGAAATGCACAGCTTATTGTAAAAGCACCATATTGTATTCAAACGATAATATGTTAGTTATTAAATCACCATTAGTTGTAACCCCCGAATTTAATATAATAAACGATTCTTGCTGTAATATACATAAGTTTAAACAGACAACAGATAATCAAAACACACCCATCTCGAAATTGGAAAATATAGAATTGGAAAACATTAATTTTGATCCGGATGTAATTGAGAGATTAAACAAAATAATCAACGAACCACATTTAATAAAATATGGGGCACATTATTCAATTATAGTAATTCTTATGGCATTATCTATTGTTTGTCTAATAATATTTAAATCAAAAATTATAAATATTTGTAAAGCTGGCAGCAACCTTGAAACGCGTGATATTCCTCTCGAAGACATAGTACAACCTACAGAAATAAATTTACGACAAAGAGATAGTTCTCACCCCAGAATCAGAAGAGACATCTAACTTTATTTAAACATAAACTTCGACATTTAAGTCGAACTTTATTTTTATATGAGGGGAGGTGTTATATCTTGGTAGTGTTAATGGAAATGCTGATGCGCTACTGCTGCATCAGCATTATCTCGGGCTATAAGCGCACTCAAGCATCGGGAGCGCCAGTCTTCCCTCGACCGCAGCCGCGACATGGTTGCCAAAGGCTCCTATTAATATAATTCCTAAATCCATATAATCTCTATCATATATAAATCATATATAAATCTCAATAAATCTTTTTTTAAAAAGTGAAATTTATTCCACGTTATAACAGATCGTTAGGCTCATTATGGCGCTTTGATATTTTCATTTGGCCACTTGTAATTAGGCCGTGGATTTGTTCTTTGTCTTTCGACTCGTTCACGTTTCGGTTAGCGTTCAAGCGTTAATATTTTTGTAAACGTTACTGTAATTTTTTTCTATTTATAATGTTTGGCGTTACTTGCGGAGATCCATAATAGAAATCATCGTCATCCTCCTGCCCTTATACCTCCTCCTCCTCCACTCTAAGTGGGATCGGCACAACATGTTATAAACATGTTGTCACATTCTTCGGCTACGTATTTTACATTCGGCCGCCTACCTGACGTCAACTTACCTATAATAAATAATAATAACAAATATATGGGACATTTATATACACGGTCGTCCGTCCCCAAAGTAAGCAACTTAATACTTGTGTTATGGGTGACGGACAACTGGTAGATATACTACATATATAAATTTAAATACATAATTAAATACAAATACACACCCAGGCTCGAAGAACCAACAATTTGTTTATAGAAAATGTTGGCCCTCGGCGGGAATCGAATCCGCGACCCTTGGAGCTGACAGCAGAGGCCAACCTAAATATTGACTACAAAAATATAAACAGGTTAGTGTGGCATATTGCGATATTCATCAGATATCAAACTGTAATTTAATACCTGTAAATCACATATATTTTAGAGACCCGTTATTTTTATTCGTGACTATTGTAATCTGATTAGGAAGCTATTTCCTGTACAATCGCCCTAACTAGCCTAAAAGTAAAAGTAGTAAAGTAGCGGCCTGTTACAATCCCACTGTTGGGAATAGGCCTCCTCTCTCCGTTTCTGGAGAGAAGGGTTGGAGCTAAGACCTACCACGCTGCTCCAATGCGGATTGGTAGGTTACACATATCTCCAGAATTCTCTAGAGATATGCAGGTTTCCTCACGATGTTTTCCTTCACCGAAAAGCGTGTGATAGTTTGCAATTATCAATTAGACACATGAGTGTAATAGAAAAGTCATTGGTGCCTGCCCGGGTTTGAACTCGTGTTCCCCTCGAAAGAGTTGCACAGTCTCACCACTGGGCTATCACAGCTCTAACTAACCTAACTTACTAATAATTAGGTTTTGGCAGCCGACTATTGCATAAAGGCATACTGTATATCAGCCCACGCAAGTATATCTCAACAAGGCTCACTTTGATGGAAACATGGAGTTAGTGACGTATAACAACAATAAAGAGGCAAAAATTTAGGTTAATGTATGTTTTAGTACGAGAATGTCACGTTAAAAATATAAAATGCAAATTGAGCCGTAACAATGAGATTAACCTATTTCAGAATATTATATGATATAATAGATGAAGGTAATATTAACTATAATTTTAGTTATTCATGCTTAATAATAAAGTTTTATATTGAACACTTTATAATATTCCGTGTGGTTTCCGGCTGAGTAGAATAGACCAACCTCATTTTCTTACTGACGTGTCGTAAGAGGCGAATAAGGTAAGTTGACCCGCCGTGTGGTATCCGGCTGAGTAGAATAGACCACCCTCTTTCTTACCGAGGGGTCGTAAATGGGGACTAAGGTAAGTCGACCCTCAGTGTGGTATCCGGTTGAGTAGAATAGACCACCCTCTTTCTTACCGAGGGGTCGTAAAATACGACTAAGGTAAGTTAACGTCAGGCAGGTCGTAAAACACATAGCCGATTCATGTGACAACATGTTTGTAACATGTTGTGCCGATCCCACTTAGAATGGGATAAGGGCAGGAGGATGATGATGATCAAATACTTAATAATTAAGTTGTATACAAAGAAAAATTAACCAAATATTGTAAATAATTGAAAAAGTTTATAATAAGTTTTATACTATATACTAAAAAAAACTTGTACTAACTTTGCTTTTCGGTCGATATTATCTGGGAAAATTTTAAGGTTTTTTCTTCCTAAAATTAGCATTACCTAGATAATCTGGCCCGTTGGCGCTGTGGGTAGTGACGCTGCCTTCAGCTCCGCGGGTCGCGGGTTCGATTCCCGCCGAGGGCCAACATTTTCTATAAATAAATTGTTGGTTCTTCGAGCCTGGGTGTGTATTTGTATTTAAGTAGTATTTAAACTTATATATGTAGTATGTCTACTAGTTGTCCGTCACCCATAACACATGTATTAAGTTACTTACTTTGGGGACGGACGACCGTGTGTGTAAATGTCCCATATATTTATTTTATTATTTATTTAATCTTAACGAACGTGATTTGCAGAAAAAAATTTATCATACATTATGAAAAACTTGAGTACTCCAAAAATACAATTTTGGGAATTGCCAAGTAAACTAGTGTCTAATATTTAATGGCTTAATATACTTAACGCCACATCGCGTAATACGCTCTGTCATATTATGGTGAAAGGTTTCATTCATAGACAAATGTCAACATAGAGAACGTTGACACTTAAATATTTGCAATCATAATTTGAGTGCTATAACTAGCAATGTTTGTTTTAGTTTCTTATAAATCCTGTTAATAAGTTAAGTATTTATTTTTAGGAGTTCTTTATTAGAAATCTTTGATAAAATTCGCCAGGTGCTAACTTGTATAATTTTATTGATGCTTGATAGAAATAATTGTTTTTGAAAAAAATGTAAATCACTATTTTTCATAGTTTTATAGCAATTCAATTTTGTGGTTTGTACTTATATTCAATTGAAATATTTTCGTTTATAACTTAATTTGTTATGGAACTTCTTATTCATTAGCTAATTAAATGTATTGTTATAAATATTAATTAAATTAAAAAATGTCGCATCAAGGATTTTTAATTTAGTTACATTATCTCTGTATTAAAATAATAATCGATTTGATTATTTAAATTAACAAGACTTAACCTACCAATCCGCATTGGAGCAGCGTGGTAGGTCTTAGCTCCAATCCTTCTCTCCAAAAACGGAGAGAGGAGGCCTTAGCCCAGCAGTGGGCATAATAACGGGCTGTTACGTAAATTACCAATACCACATACATAGAATAGATACAAAAAAGACTCTATTACACACGCACTCACATTCACACAAATTCACACAAAACATTCTTGCACACACATACTCTCACACAATACGAGCTTAATATTATTTTATATTTTGTTTATAAAATTTATTACTATCTGTAACAATGGAAAGCACTAGTAACCAAGATAAAAACTAGGCTTAGTTTGGTTGCTAGTGGTGACTTTTTAAGTGTATTTAAGACAATATGCTTTTGTTTAACATTGTTTATCACAACTGTATTGAACAAATTTTCATTAAAATAAATACAACATCTAGTCTCTTCACGATTTCTAGCCGTTAAGCCATCATAGCCTTCCGATAGTTAGTAATTAGTATAACTATATTATATTAAAGTAATAAGTGTCAAGACCCGGAGCTGCAGCGGAAATGGCCGAATCCGGCAAGCGGCGAAAGTATGCATCTCTCGTTGAGAGTCATATATTTGTGCCGTTTGCAGTTGAGACCCTAGAGCCATGGAGCCAAAGTGCAAAAAATTTTTTATCCGTTTTAACACCTCGGTTGATCGCCTCTTCGAGTGACAAGAGGGCTGGCTCCTTTTTCGCACAAAGAATCAGCTTAGCGATTTAACGCGGAAACGCTGCCAGCATTCTTGGGACCATTCCACGTGGGCATGATTTGTATAGTAGTAGCGTGTAAGTAATTTAAGATAGATATAACTTGTACATTTTGTTATAAATAAAAAATAAATAAAGTAATAACAAACAAATATTCTACAATACAAGCATAAAAGAAATGAAATAAGAGTTTCTGTGGTTTGCCTGCTCTGTGCTCTTATGGGTCCTTAGCCACATAACCACAAATTCAACTACTGTTTGCGATTAAGTGCTGGTCATACATCGTTAGTGTTTAGTGCTTAAAGGATTCGGTCAAAGTACTAAGATATAATCGACCTTTAAGGTATTAAGAGATAGTTATACTTTATAACGATATCCCTTTTGTACTTATTTACAATAACTTGAAGTCTGTTATAGCCCAGCGGTGAGACCGTGCGACCAAGTCTGTGATAACACAGCGGTGAGACCGTGCGACTCTTTCGATGGGAACACGAGTTCAAACCTGGGCAGCACCAATAAGTTTTTCTATTAAAACGCATGAGTCTAATTGATAATTGCAATTTATCACACGCTTTTCGGTGAAGGAAAATATCGCGAGGAAACCTGCATATCTCTAGAGAATTCTGGAGATATGTGTAACCTACCAATCCGCATTGGAGCAGCGTGGTAGGTCTTAGCTCCAACTCTTCTCTTCAGAAATGGAGAGAGGAGGCCTATTCCCAGCCGTGGGATTGCAACAGGCAACTGCTACTTTACAATAACTTGTTCATTAAGTCCTAGTGCTTGATTTTTTCCGCAATATTTACATTTGTAAAACAAAGTCCCCAAAAGCTGTATGTCAGTATGTGATCAATTTTCTCAAAATCTACTGAACTGGTTTTTGTGCGGTTTTTAATAAAAGGTAGGGTAATTCTTTTGAAAGGTTTAAGTTAATAGTACATTACGGTTTTATATAAATTGTGTTGAAGAGGTTACGCAATTGATAAAAAACACGCCTACTTAGAGCTTTAGTCGCTTGCGCCGCGACCAAAGCTCCCAGTAATGTACTAGGGAATTGTAGATCAAAAATAATACATAAAAGTCTAAAGTAAAGTAAAGTAGCAGCCTGTTACAATCCCAATGCTGGGAATAGACCTCCTCTCTCCGTTTCTGGAGAGAAGGGTTGGAGCTAAGACCTACCACGCTGTTCCAATGCGGATTGGTAGGTTACACATATCTCCAGAATTTTCTAGAGAAATGCAGGTTTCCTCACGATGTTTTCCTTCACCGAAAAGCGTGTGATAATTGCAATTACCAATTAGACACATGAGTTTTAATAGAAAAACTCATTGGTGCCTGCCCGGGTTTGAACTCGTGTTTCCTCGAAAGAGTCGCACGGTCTCACCACTGTCACATAAAGCTAAAGTAAAAACATAAAAGAAAAAAGCAAAAAGGCCCATAAAATTAGCTCATAAAAGTCTGCGACAGCATATCTCTCTCTATTATGGTTAACTCACAATAACTACTTTTATGTTCAAACTAAATACACGCTGACTTACACGCGGGTGCAGCCGCAGACGGACGCAGACTACTTTATTCTTATTGGACTTGGCATACTTCCAGAACTAAAGTAGTTTTCGTATATTTATATCACTCAAGTCAAAGCGTCCATTGCCCTCTTACAACTAATTAAGCATGAAATTGAATTTATTTTTTTAACTATATCTTTGTAAATTCATTTGAATGATTGCTTCATTAAATATAAAATATCAAAATTAATATATCCTCTCTGAAGGCTATTTATGAAATATTACAATAAAGAACATTCAACCTTCTGAATGTTCAGCATTTTTTTATTATATGTCAAGGGTTCGATTCGTGTAATAAACATATATGTATCGAACATAAAGAATCTATTAATGTATTAGAAGATATGGAATCGGTTCGTGCAATAATTATATAGAATCTGTTCATGTAATAAAAATATGGGATCTGTTCGTGTATTAAATATACAGGATGCGTTCGTGTAATAAATATATGGGATGCGTTCTTGTATTAAATATATTGGAATCCGTTCATGTATTGAACATATATAACCTGTTTATGTTTCGTGTAATTGTTGTACAATGACTGATATTAAATTAAGGTTACTTTGCTCTTCTTATCTGATGAATCTGTGGTCTCTGACGCTCTAGAAAGGATTTGAGTTAATACAATCACAACATTAAATGGGTCCTTACCAACTAGACGAATCACGTGCCAAATATATATAATTTAAAGCGCTAGCGCTTATGCGCTTGTTTTATGTATTTCAGTGGTGGAGCGCGAGCGCTCTAACCTCATTTAAATAATATTAATTTACAAATATGATGAAATATATAGATATGTACGAAGGGTATGGGGGGAAAACGTTACACAGGTTTCCTCATGATGTTTTCCTTCACCGAAAAGCGTGTGATAAATTGTAATTAGCAATTAGACACATGAGTTTCTCAGACAAAAACTCAGAGAAAAACTCAGTGGTGCCTGCTCGGATTTGAACTCGTGCTCCCCTCGAAAGAGTCGCAAGGTCTCACCGCTGGGCTATCACAGCTTGCCGCTGGGCTATTACAGCTTTTTGAAGTACACAGCACAATTGAAGTAGTAACGAGTAACTTACTAAAAAAATTGTAACAGTTAATAATTTAACTTAAGCTTTTACAAAAGCAAAATGTTCATTACAAATTGTATATTTACGAAATGCTTATTTCACAAAAATTAAAGCAACTTCGTTACAAAGGAAATTTCATTTTTCTTCCGAATTATATATCTCATTTTAATGATCGTCCTAGCCTCCGAATAAATTGTATGTTTCGTATTTCTGACATAAGATTTAATGGGTGATAAGTGAGTCACGTATTTTCTGGTAGCAGACCCCTTTCAAATTATAAAGTTTTAAATGTTTGATTTATGTTAAAGACTTACATTCAGAAAGAGAAAGCTTTTCGCGAATATGAATATAAGTTTATTTTTACATCGGCTAGTCTCTTTTCTTTTGGCAGTGACTTTGCCTTCAGCTCCGCACATCACGAGTTCGATTCTGAGGGCTAGCATTTTCTTATTACAATTTTGGTTGGTTCTGCGAGTCTGGTGTGTTTGTGTATTTAAGTATGTATTAAAAATTATATATGTATATATGTAAAAGTAATAATAAAATTATTTTGCTATAATCCGCGATAGAGTAAATAGAAAATATCGCAATGCAAAAAATCGCTTTGCGATTTTGTCGTGGAGTCTATCTCCTGATGATGCTTCGGTTGCGGGGCGAAACGATTGTTGAGTTTGTGATAGTGAACGTGTGTAGTGCTTGTGTATTGTGGTGGCAGTGGTAGAGGTTTGTGCATGTGTTTTTACGAATCCTGCATGTATCGGGTATGAAAGAACGGATAGTCCACTATACATTTACACTATATATAATTTCTATTTACTGTATAGCGGATTATAGCAAAATAATATTATTATTACTTTTGTATTATGGATATCCGCAAAGAAACGCCTAATTCTATAAATTATGTATATATGTATTAACTAGTTGTCTATTACTTTTCTTACTTTTCCCCTTATAAAAAAACGAAAATAATGCAATATACTATATGAATGTGTGTTTCTTAATAATCTGGAGTCTTTCAGAGAACATATTATAAATGACATATACCTAAGACACAAAAAAAAGACAAAATAAAAAGCTTATTATTCTGTTGAAGACTATGTAGATGATAAGAAAGATAGGATTTAAGTTGCGACCAGCTACGCATTATATTATGTTATAATCTTTGATTTGTAAACAATTATATATTAATATTGCAGAATTGATTTTACTTAAATAATATATATGACCTGTTTAGTTTTTAAAAAGAAGTTACTGTTATATAATGTCACAATATTATTTTATATTTTAGTTTATTTGAATTACCAAGCCGTGTGGTATCCGGCAGAATAGAATAGACCACCCTCCTTCCTTACCGAGGTGTCGTAAGAGGCGACTAAGGTAAGTGCCGTGTGGTATCCGGCAGAACAGAATAGACCACCCTCCTTCCTTACCGAGGTGTCGTAAGAGGCGACTAAGGTAAGTGCCGTGTGGTATCCGGCAGAACAGAATAGACCACCCTCCTAACTTACCGAGGTGTCGTAAGAGGCGACTAAGGTAAGTGCCGTGTGGTATCCGGCAGAATAGAATAGACCACCCTCCTTCCTTACCGAGGTGTCGTAAAAGGCGACTAAGGTAAGTGCCGTGTGGTATCCGGCTGCATAGAATAGACCATCCTCATTTCTTACCGAGGTGTCGTAAAAGGCGACTAAGGTAAGTTGACGTCAGGCAGGCGGCCGGTCGTAAAATACGCAGCCAAATCATGTGACAACATGTTTGTAACATGTTGTGCCGATCCCACTCAGAATGGGATAAGGGTAGGAGGATAATATAGTTTATTTGAATTACCGATTACGTTTAATAAAAAGCTTATAGAATTTTACCTTTACATATTCATATAATTTATCAACTCTAAAAATTACTGAAATATTTATTTTTGAAAAGAGTAACCGCCGAATTTCTTACTGGTTCTTCTCAGTAAGAGCACCTTTTCAAAAGTGCTTGTAAAAGCCAACTTGAATAAAGAATTATTCGAATTCGAATCATATTGTAGCACAAAATCGCATCAATCATCAAGTGGTATGCAAATAAAAGGTCGTGATACCGGTGTCAAAAACTACTGATTACACGAGTAACATCGCGTGATCGACCCAGTAATTTTAAAAGCTATAAATATCGCGTGAGGTGAAATCCCAAGAATAGATTTAGCTCAGAATATAAAGCGTTTGATTTGAATTTATGTAAACGAATACTGTAGTTGAAAAATGATGTAATGGAAAATTGAGTGCATTACACTATTGCACGGTTAGTGTTCAAGTGATCGAGTTCAAAAACTCACTAGTTTAACTCACTCACGAGTTTTGTAAGCGCTACGCTACGCTTTATCGTAATTTAGCATAAAAGAACTTTTTTGAATTAGGTCACTTAATTAAAAAGAATGTTATATTTCATTCATAACTAAAATACAAAAGTAATAATAAAATTATTTTGCTATAATCCACGATACAGTAAATATAAAATATACTAAATGTATCACTATACATTTAGCACTATATATATTGTAAGAGAGTTTGTTATACAATGTCATAGCCATACAATAAGAATTCTTATGAAATAGATAGAGAGAGTCTTTGTAAAGGTAAGTTTAATTTAATTTTTTGCCGCCTATTTCGAATTTGTGGTTTCATTTGGAATATATCAATATTCTTTTTTGTAAAAACACAAATTTCAAAAATGTATAAACACGGTAAGGACAAAATCTTTTTCTATTCGAATAAGGGTCGACACGGAGCAATTAGATCTGAACCACATAGGGATCTGATACACTTTTTTTTAGCTTTAAATACTTTTTCATAATCGACAGAATTACCCCTCAGAATCAGACCATATCGAATAATATGATAAGCACATCTAAGCCTAAACCTTAGCCAAAATATGTATGATGCATAATTTTGAATGTAACCTTTGATGACTAAATCCAAAAAACCTTACTTCAATTCAACTCCTTCATTAATTTATTTTTTCTAAGGGGAAAGGGTCGGTTTTTGTACAGTGAATTGATTAATCGGGCCAACATGGCAACTGAGTCAGCATTATTAAGACCACTCGATGTAGACGTGTTTTGTATTATTTGCTTGATCAAAAGTTCTATATTGTTGAGAATACTTTACACAACTGCTGACTGTATTTCTTGCTGAATCTTTTACAATTCTTGCTGCACGTCTATGGAACTCGTTGCCATACAGCATTATCTATGATAGCCTTAACCTTTCCCCCAGTGCTTTTAAACTATTTTTTTTTTAAATACAGGAAAAAACCCCTTATGGGTACCATAGCCCGACGGGGACGGGCGGTGGTTATGTCGGACTCGCACCGACTAAAACGACCTGTATGCTCCACCACGCTACTGACGGCAGGGGCAGGATACCTTATTTGACCCCATCCCCACCAGCAGCAACTCTGATCCCAGAGACAGCAACTCTGATTCCAGAGTTGCTGTCTTCGTCTGGGTGGGGACCCCTCAAAAGAAGAAGCCCCCCTCCGCTAACCGGTGCATCGGGAGCACCAGATGCACCGACCGCCTCGGGGACCTGTAAGCCAGGCGTCCGATTAACCCCGTTCGAAGCGCCCGAAAGGTCCCCTGTCAGGGCGGCAGACGATGGGCTTAGGCAAGTCGCTACACCCGGACTCGCCAGCAGCAGATTGATCCAGAACACGAGGTCCCGGAACCTCCTGCTGGACCGTCCAATTAGGATAGCCCGTCCGCAAGCAGAGGCAACGCCTACTCCTCGGCACCGCATTTGCAACACTCACCGAACGCTCGCATCGAGCCACCAGCCGGACACTTACGCCTGGCCACCGTCCCCAGACACCCCCCGAACTACAACACGTCCGTGTCAGGCGGAAGGTAGGGGCCCCAACCCACAGGGTAATTTTTTATAGAGGTTGTCTTCCTCGCAGCCCGAAGGCCCCCGCTCCCGTTGCCGGGTTTACGGGCTTCGCCAGTCCGTTCGCCAAGCCCAAGGAATGTAATCCGCAACATTCCAAGGACCTGCCCAGGGTGCGCCACGAGGAGGCCGACCGACATTGGCACCCCAGTGCTTTTAAACTTAGGTTATGGAAACATTATGTTTCTTTACTCCCATAATGTATTTGTTGACATTTATGTCAACAAATTTTCGTACAAAAGATCCTCGTTTTTCTTTGGGAACACGAAAAAGGCAAAAGTAAATTAAGGCTATTAAAACATTATTGTAAGCTATGATAACGCAGCGTCGGGGCCGTAATTTTCTCTTGAGATGTTCATGCGTTCAAAACCCGGGCAGACACCAATTAGTTATTCTGGTAAAAAAATCCGTGTTTCATTGATAATTGCTTTTTATTATACACTTTTCGGTGGAGGAAAACATCTTGAGGAAATCTGCATATCTCTTAAATTATTTATAATTCTGGGAATATGTTAAACTTATGAATCCGCATTGGAGCAGCGTGGTGGGTCTTAACTCCAAAACCTGTCTCTCCAAAAACGGAGAAAGGAGGCCTATGCCCAGAAGTGGGATACTAATAGGTCATTGCTTTACTTTTAAATATTTTCGTCACGATGTCGCGAGTAAAGTTTGAAGTAAACGCCGCTGTGTTGTTTCATAAATGCAAAAAAGCACAACTTAAAATGGCTTTTCTAAGAGCTAAAACATTGTTTCTCAGTAGCAGTTTAGTGTGACTCCGCCCTAATTGAAGGGTAGGACTGGCAAATTGAACACGCACTTCAGAGTGAATTTATAATCCGTTGTTATTATGTTCTGACGTTGTACAGCTTCTACGATAGTTTATGAACAGATATGGAAGTTATGACAAAATAGAGTGAAATACTCGACGCTCATTTATTTCAATTTTGCACATCTGCAACAAAGGTTTCAGATTTAAAGTGTATGTGTGTATCTTACCTTGTATATTTATATACAAGACACATACGTAAAATACATACATAAATATACCTACAATAACTCAAACTAATACCAATGTACAAGGGAAACATTACAATGTCTCAAGCGGACCATGTCAGTAACACGAGAGCCCTTAGCGAGAGAGGACGTGTAGTGGCTTATTGTTTAAGTAACAAGTTAGAGCGTGTTTGAGCCTGTCCTATTGTATATTCATATAATAAACGTCTATATTAATACAATACAAGTAAACACATACACTACAAGTGTAAAACAATTAAACTCCAATTCAAAATTAACTTCATGAAATTAGACTCTTACAACTTTATTTGAACCCTCAACTTTACTGCTAGTTTGGACAATTATTGGACATTTATTGAAAGTTTATTGGATTATTTTGGACAACTAATTAAAGTATATATCCAAAACTATTGCTTTGGGAACGGACAGCTGTGTGTGTAAATGTCCCATGCCCTAGAGTTATTTTACTAATAGGGGAGCCATAGGCCTGTAAGTGATAGTAACAAAATAAATAACGAAAGGGAAGGCGAAACTTGTATAATCTTTGTCTAATAACACATAAAAAAGAGAGACATAGCTACATTCTCGTTTGCTTTCCTTTATTTCTTTTTATTGTAATGGAACACATTTTAGACTGGCTACTCTAGTATAATAACTCTATCATATGGGAAAATGTTTCGACGTTGTATTTGGATGAAAATTTTAAAATTTCCTTTCATTTCAACTAATGCGGTTATTATGGTCTCAAATTGTTATATGTATACCTTTTTTCTTTTCTAAATAAATAAAATTATTATTTTGGAGTTAAATGGAAAATACTATAAAATAAAATTCATTTAAGTTGCCCGGTAGCTGAAAACCATCAGAATAAAATAAATGATTTATTTCGTTATTTCGTTAGCCATTATAGCCTTTATTAAGAATGGTTCCGGCGCATCCCTAGAACCCATGACTCCCTGGTAATAAATAACAATGTTCGGTTATCTGAGCTTACTCTCTCTTAATATTTTATTTATCCACATGTCCCCGGTCTAATCCCGCAGGACCGCACAGTTTAAAAAGCAGCGGACAGTATGAAATAATTTAGCAAGTGTATCTAATTTAGCAAGGGCCGTGTGGTATCCGGCAGAATAGAATAGACCACCCTCTTTTCTTACCGAGGTGTCGCAAGAGACGACTAAGCTATGTGGCGTATGGTATCCGGCTGCGTAGAATAGACCACCCTCGTTTCTCACCGAGATGTCGTAAGTGGCGACTAAGGTATGTGCCGTGTGGTATCCGGCTGCATAGAATAGACCACCCTCATTTCTTACCGAGGTGTCGTAAAAGGCGACTAAGGTAAGTTGACGTCCGGCAGGCGGTCGGTCGTAAAATACGTAGCCAAATCATGTGACAAAATGTTAAAACATGTTGTGCCGACCCCTTTTAGAGTGGGATAAAGGCAGGAGAATGATGAATGATGATGTGGTTAATTTAGCAAATGTGAATGTACTATGAGTAAACCCTATACATCTGTACAGTTTTATATATAATGCTGGTTCATTAAATCTGTTGTGTCAAATAACATCAGGGGAAAAATTATGAACTGGATTTCTACAAATTGTCACGACGCTTTCTAACGTGATATTAGCAGAAACGATCCGACATTTTATCGTCACGCGAGTTTTTGCGAAACTGTCGTTATAATGTAATTATTTCTGTGAAATACATTTGTATGTAATTATTGTAGCGTAACGCATTTTTTATGTACTAATGTATATGATACATACCCGTATTTTGTTAGATCTAAAATTCATAACGACCTCCACTAACCATTATCCTCCTGCTCTTATCCCACTCTCACTGGGGTCGGCAGAACGTGTTACAAACATGTTGTCACATGATTTGGCTACGTATTTAACGACCGGCCGCCTGCTTGACGTCAACTTACCTTAGTCGCCTTTTACGACACCTCTGTAAGAAATGAGGATGGTCTATTCTACTCAGCCAGACCACACGGGACGTCAACTAACAATAACTGATATTACTACAATTTCAATCACATTTTTAAGATATACTGTAATATAAGTTTTACTAACGTCATTTCATAAAAGCTACAACTTAAAACACATATTTTAAGTCTAAAGTAAAAGACACTATTTACCAGATGTTGCCTTAAGTTACTTTAGAGATAGATCTTAAGATTTTTACGTCAGACTTTCTTTTATCGCTGGAACCAACAATTTCTGCGACATTATAAAGTTTAATTGTGTTTAATTGAGATTGTAATGAGTATACTTTTTCTGGTGCAGGTTTTTCATTCTGCAACTCCTAGTGGCTAACTAAACGTTTGATAGATAAGTTTATGCATGTCAAAGCCGACACGAAGTGCTTGTCTTCTCTTTAGGTTTAGCACAGCGATGAAAACGACAGGTTTTTCGGATAGTGGTTATATTTTTGCGAGTAATGTTACAAGAATGATACAGTTGTTAATATGACAAGTTTTACAGAGATTTTTAAATTTTTGACCTCTGATGGTTTGACAGCTGATTTTCAAACAGCCAATGATGAAAGGCCATCCACAGCTGCTGTTAACAGGCGTTCCGTTTTTGCCTCGACAATGCAATATTATCAATGTATGAAGTAAAATACATTTTATTTTAAGTATACCAGTCACTATCTCTTACAACAATAAACATAAACAATAAACAAAAAACGTTTGCTCAGTCAAAGGGGTCACATCAAACAAAACAACATAACCTTATTATCACTAACTTTATCGAGTGCCCACTTTAACTTAGCATACGGTAAGAGATCAATTATTTTATTTATAATAATTATTTTGTTATTTCTGCGTTTTTTTTACTTAGTCTCAAAGGTTTGAAAACTAGCTGTTAGTCCAGCGGTAAGATAGTATGGCTCTTTGGGGGTTCACAAATTCAAACCCCGGGCGGAAACCAATGAGTTTTTCCGTTAAAATTCATGTGTCTAATTAATATTTGCAATTTATCATACGCTTCTTTATGAAGAAAAACATCGTGAGGAATCCAGCATGTCTCTAAAGAATTCTGGGGATATGTGTAACCTACCAATCTGCACATGAGTAGCGTGGCAGGTCTTAGCTCCGATCCTAGTAACGGAGAAAGGAGGCCATTTAACATAAAAATGTTAAAAATTTCAATTCCAGATATATTTTGTGAGATCGATTACCAACGGACGAAGCCGCTGTTTTTTTTAAATTAGACATTAGGTCGGGTACTTGGTTAGGTTTGTCCCGGATTGTGACAAACATCGCCCTATCCGAAGAATAATGTCACATTTCCTACGCTTATATATAGGAGATGTGACTTTGTTCTTCGAAGAGGGCGATATAATCCATTGTTTCCAACGTACAATAGAAATTCGCAAGCTACAAATGTAAAATAATATAGAAGATAGTAAAATATCGCGTCCATTTTGCTACGTTCTCTCCTTCCGACGTTCGCATGTCGGTGATGGGAACACTTTCAAATAATTTACTACGGTCATTTCCGGATTGCCCTATTATCCGACTTTAATCGTTTTAGGAGCTTTTAGAATTTAAAAGATTTACATAAAGATAGAAGGCGGTATTACCTTTACTTAACTCTTACAAGTATAGTACCAGGCATTAAATAATGCACATCGATGTTTAGAACGAAACAGCCGGCCAGTTCGGTTTCGTAGAGCGCTGTCACTGTCACTCAGTTAGTATGTGTCGTTTCACACGGGTTCGTCAATCTGTGCGACAGAGATAATGCTCTATGAAGCAGAATCTAGCCGATTTCTCTCTCTAAGCCTCGATGTACATTATTTATTGCCGCGTACTACAACTTAATTGAATCCTAATTAATTTAAGGAACAATGGTTGCCATTGAAAACCAGTGTTGAAGTACTCCTCAACTTCTGTATAGTTTTCTTATTATTTTTACTGTTATCTACTGTGTATCTATCTATGTCACGTTTTTAATAAAACTTTTTGATTTGATTTGACATTAGGAAATGCGAAAGTCATAAGTGGCAAATACTCTTAAGCATTTATATTATAAATTAAATATATTAAAATTGCCTTTAAACACTTAAAAAGTGGCTGATACAGAAAACCTATATAGAAAATCGATCACATACAAACATACAGCTTTCGGGGATTTTATTTTATTAATTATTAAAATCTTATGTGAAGGTAGAATCTTGCAAATTAAATTTGACCCATTTCCCGATGATCGATTGAGCTGAAATTTTACATACTGGTTCAGTCTCGATGACAAAATATGTTTTTGATAAGCATGACTTACTACTGCTATCAGGATTGGCTTCATACGAGGGAATTCTTCAACGGTTAACAGTAGTGACATAAAATTTTGTTTAAATTTAAATTCAAAATATTCTTTATTTAAGTAAACTTGTAAACAAGTGCTTTTGGATCATCACCATCTATTGCTGGTTCGGAAAGCTGTTCCTACAGACAAAAGCCAGCAAGAAACTGGGTGGTTGCTTTTCAAAGTATAATTCTTATCACTAGTTACATATAGTTATTAATGTCTTTTACAGGGTTGAAGAGGAGCTATATGCATTCTTATTGTCTAGGTAATCTTCAATAGTATAATAGGCTTTAAGATTTAGTCTTCTTTTAATAGTATTTTTAAACTGCTGTAATGGTAAAGTTAAACTAGATTGTGGAATTTTATTATAGAATCTTATACCCAAACCCACAAACGAATGACGAACTTTTGCAAGGCGCAAAGCAGGAACCGCAAGCTTATGTCGGTTCCTACTTTGTCTATTATATACATCCTTTCCAATCCTTTTATAATTATTTATATTCATATGTACAAAAATTTTATTACTAAAGATATACTGTGAAGCCAATGTAAGAATACCTATTTCCTTAACTTCTCTCGCAGGGAATTGCGCGAATTTAAATTGTAAATGCCACGTATGGCGGCTCTTTTTTGTAATACAAAATTTTTTTCAATGTTCGAAAAAGATTTTTTAACTTGTAATGAGTATAGATTAATATGGACGAGAATCGAAAGTGCTTCTTACACTTAGCATTACATGGATTTTGCTAACTAACGCTGATTATATAAACAGATTATTATATATTCATTATAATCAGCTGTGATAGCCTAGCGGTGAGACCGTGCGACTTTCTAGAGACGACATAGGTTCAAACCCCGGGCAGGCACCAATGAGTTTTCCTATTAAAACTTTGTGTCTAATTGATAATTGCAATTTATCACACGCTTTTCGGTGAAGGAAAATATCGTGAGGAAACCTGCTAATCTCTAGAGAATTCTAGGGATATGCGTAACCTACCATTCAAATTCAAATTCAAATTCAAAAAAAAAACGGAGAGAGGAGGCCTTAGCCCAGCAGTGGGCATAGTAACAGGCTGTTACTTTACTTTTTATTATAATCAGCCCACTTCAGTCCATTGCTGGATATAGGCCTCTCCAATTCTTTGCCACTTAGTCCGATATTATGTCATAACTTTTGTTTAATCTACTATTATATTTTAATTCGCTTTTCGAGTATAAGTTTTTATAAGGCGAAGCCTAAAGCGATGTAGGCACGGGTACGAACTTTTATTTTGCGTAAACAAAGATAAAAAGAGCCCCGGAAATAGCGGTCGTAAATTAAACAGAAGTTTCGCCTTAGACCTGCTAAAGTCGCATAAAAATGCTTATTCCTCAGAGACTGACGCGATATTTTATTGTTGTGCGATGCTTTTGATAAATTTCATCTTAGTTGTTATTGAAATACAAGCGGTAAAGTTTTACTAGCGGTGCAAAAATTTATATTTTATGAAAATAAAATTGTTACTCTAGCTGCTTCAAGGGATACCGAGGATTTTTATCATTTCAAGACTTGTATTTTTTTTTAAATTTTCGTAAGAAGAACAGATTTTTTTTGTATGATTTAGCCCGGAATACCACTTCTTTCATTCTCATACCCTTATCTCACTCTAAGTGGGGTCGACACAATATGTCTCTACCTCCCTATTATTATTATTTTCCTCTGTAGGATACACGGGAATTTTTGATAGGTGGCTTTTTATATGCCACCTAGTACTTTCGTACACAATTAAAAACTTTTTTAAGGATTGCAACTACTTTAATTTAGCAATCGCAGCGCAAAAGATTAGGTGTGATGTTGAACTTGGTCGCAACGATCTTCAATTGACCTTTTATGTTAATAAATGACGTGGCGCTAAACTCCTGCATCTCATTATTAACAATTGCGCAGATCCTGTTCAACCTGCGACGATTGCTACGGGCGTATACATCCTCTATCATTCGTCAACTCTGGTGCCACTCCTTTGGTAAACATATCATTCTTCACACAATCCAACCATATTTTTATTTCCTCCCTCTAGTCCTCCCACATTCATATTTAAAACTCTTTTGGTCACATGATTTTTATCTCTCCTCATTAAATGACCATACCAACTTAATATCACACTTGTTTTGTTTCCTACAATGGGTGCAAATTTTAATCTTCGCCTAATATACTCATTTCGTAATACCACATACTCATATGGAATTCATATTTCAAATATTCTGTATTCAAGTAAACTTGGTAAGTTTTAATATTAGGTCCTTACATATGAAATTGGCGTTTTGTCGTACTGGCCACTTTGATCTCAAATATTACCTTTATGGTTAGGAATTGCAAATTCAAATTCATACAGCTATTTACTCATGCATTTGTGTTTCAAACCCCCTAATTCATTTGTTTTTTCTTCTTTTGTTTTTTTCTTTGTGTCACTCTGTTTACAAAATGGAAAACATGAAATATCGCGTTATTTACGAGTATGAGTTCCACCGTGGCACCAGTGCTGCAGAAACGGCTCGAAGGATTAATGATGTGTATGGTGACGGTGTCGCAAAAGAAAACACAGTGCGTTTTTGGTTCCAACGTTTTCGTTCTGGAAATTTCGACCTGCAGAACAAGCCTCGTGGACGGCCGGAGACCAAAGTTGATAATGAAGAATTGAAGGCTATTGTGGTAGCGGATCCATCGCAAACCACGTCCGTGTTAGCTGCAGACTCCAGTGTTAGTGATAAAACTATTCTAATCCACTTGAAGCAAATTGGGAAGGTGAAAAAGCTTGAAAGGTGGGTACCTCATGAATTGAGTGAAGCAAACCGACAAACACGCGTCGACTGCTGCGTTACGTTACTCAACCGGCACAATAATGAAGGAATTTTAAATCGAATCATTACCTGTGATGAAAAGTGGATCCTCTACGATAATCGGAAGCGCTCATCGCAATGGCTGAACCCTGGCGAATCAGCCAAATCCTGCCCTAAGCGAAAATTAACTAAAAAAAAGTTGCTTGTAAGTGTTTGGTGGACTAGTGCCGGTGTCGTTCACTACAGCTTTCTTAAATCTGGCCGGACGATTACAGCAGATATCTATTGTCAGCAACTGCAAACCATGATGGAAAAGCTAGCTGCTAAACAACCGAGGCTGGTCAATCGCTCTAGGCCACTGCTGCTTCAGGACAACGCTAGACCACACACTGCACAACAGACGGTTACCAAATCAGAGGAGCTTCAATTAGAATGTCTTAGACATCCACCGTACTCTCCGGACCTTGCTCCAACAGATTACCATTTTTTTCGCAATTTGGATAACTACTTGTAAGGAAAAAAATTCAACTCCGATGGGGCAGTCCAAACCGCCTTCAAAGATTTTATTGATTCCCGCCCGAATGGTTTTTTTAGTAAGGGGATCAATGAACTACCTATGAGATGGCAAAAGTGCATACATAGCAATGGTACATACTTTGATTAATTAAATATATCTCATTAAAAAAAAAACGACTTTATGTTCCTCTCATAGAAAACGCCAATTTCATATGTAAGGACCTAATATTTTATATTTTTTAATATATGGGACATTTACACACACGATCGCCCGTCCTCAAATTAAGTAACTTAATACTCGTGTTATGGGTGACGGACAGCTTGTAGATATACTACATATATAAGTTTAAATACATACTTAAATACAAATACACACAGTCGAAGAACCAACAATTTGTTTATAGAAAATGTTGGTCCTCGGCGGGAATCAAACCCGAGACCCGCGGAGCTGAATGCTGGGTCACTACCTACAGCGCCAACGGGCCAGTCAAGTTCTTTTCAATTGACAACTCTACTGCTAGTTCGAAAAACTGCTCTTACCGCGAAGAGCCAGCCAGAAACTTGGCGGTTACTCTTTTCAAAGTACAATTCTTATAACTAGTTAAATTTAGTCACAACTATCTTTTGCAGATTCGAAGAGTGGGTATATCTTTACAACATATCTATGAATTAAGGAGAACTCAGACCTTAACAATGTTTCATGTTTCGATTGATATGTAAATAATATAAACATAAAATAGAATTAAGACCTCAAATCTGTCTATTTGTATGTGATCGATTTTATCAAAATCTACTGAACAAATTTATGTACAATTTGTACTAAAAGATTGTGCAATTTATCCGAAAAGTTTAGATTAATATTACATTACGGTTTTACGTTAATTGTGTTGAAAAGGTTGCGATGTTTTAAAAAAACCTAGCAGAGAGGTAATGTAAAAGAGAATCGTAGTTCTGCAAAAATACTACAAAAAAGTCCACGACAGCATGTCTCTATCTCTTATGGCTAACTCTCAATAACTACTTTTATGATTTTATGCACCCGAGATAAAACAAAAGATAAAAAAAAATGAGATTTAATTCCGTACGCCGAGTAAACCAACAGAAATACACTCAAGTAAAGTCCTAGAAATAATAATAATAATAAATATATGGGACATTTGAGAAATCGCGAGGCTGTAAAAAATTCACCTGTTAGGAGCTTTATTCGCGTGCGCCTTGTAAACTAGCAAAGATAGAAAAGTAATAATAAAATTATTTTGCTATAATCCGTGATACAGTAAATAGAAAATATATATAGTGCTAAATGTATAGTGGACTATGCGTATTTTCATACCCGATACGTGCAGGATTCGTAAAAACACATGCACAAACCTTCACCACTTCCACCACAATACACAAGCACTACACACGCTCACTATCACAAACTCAACAATCTTTTCGCCCCGCAACCGAAGCATCAACAAGAGATAGACTTCACGACAATATCGCAAAGCGATTGTATCATGGATCGCCGCAAAGTAACGCCTAGTTCTATAAATTATTTAAGCAAAGACAGACATAAGTAATGTTAAGAGAATCGTAGTTCTACAAAAAATCATTACCCAAAAGTCCATGACAGCATATCTCTATCTCTTATGGTTAACTCACAATAGCTACTTTTGTACTTTTGTGTCTTTTGTAACACGCGGGCGACGCTGTCTGTACAGCTAGTGATAAATAAATCAGACCCCCAAAGTTGACTCTCGTCATTATCACGAATCGTTACATTTAAATATGCCAAATTTACTTCAAGTTAAGGTCTGTGATTCTTAACAAATTTTACAACTTTGATTCGCTTTGACTTTTAAAATGTTTGCCTTTGCTTTTCCTTTTGCTCTTCACAAACTTTGGGCGAACACTCGTTAAATATTCCCGTAAGAGACCTAAAAAGTGCTTTGGGATTGCTTATGTAAACATATAACACTGAGAAAACTTTACGAATGAACGATTTGCATATGCTTTAAATATCAATGTCATTTGCGTTGCGGTATCAAGAAAGATTTATTTCCACTTTTTCTAAATCCCCTTGGTGTTCCCTTTATAACTCCAACATGAACGCTGGATTTTTTTTAAAACATGTGTATTCATACGAATCATGGATTACAAAACCAAATCAAACCAAATCATTCATACAAGTAACCTTGTAAATGTAACTGTACTTTTCAATTGTCAACTCTCCTGCCGATTCAGAAAGCTGCTCCTACTGAGAAGAGCCAGCAAGAAACTAGGCAACTGCTCTTGTCAAAATATAATTCTTATAACTAGTTACATTTAGTCATTACTATCTTGTGCAGGGATTATCAAATAAGCGTTTCAAGTTCAAGCTTGTTGCACGTGTTCAGAGGTAAAATAAATGGTGGGGTTGAATCGATTACTACATATTGGATAATGCTTCGCTTTGCGATTTTGTCGTGGAGTCTATCTCCTAATGATGCTTCGGTTGCGGGGCGAAACGATTGTTAGTTTGTGATAGTGAACGTTTTTTTTTTTTATTTATTTATTTAACATATTTAAATATACATAAATACAATAAACTTAAATATAGCATTAAAAAAAACCACTAAGGTTTGTCGCTAACGCTACAATCAATTCACCTGTTGTTTAAATTACAACGGCAACTACAAATTATATTCTATATATCTAGATAACAATTTAAATTTAATAATAAAGAAATAAACATTACAAATATAAGATCCGTTTAAAAAACTCTTCTTTGAGTATGTTATATTTAACTGAATGTTGTACAGGTAGTTAATTGCAGTGTTTGAAGAGACCTATATCATCATTATAATATTTCTCTCGAATCTTTTTAGACACGATTGTTTTGAAAATACTGGTTTGAATTTTTAATATTTTATTTAAGTAACTATTGAACGGCCGACCATAACTACTCAAACCGTATTGTATGTATAATTCTGCAAGTGAGTTTGTATAATATTAATCTAATTTTGTAGGGGATACGATCTCTTACAATTTTAATAATAGACAGGAATTGTCGCAATTTACTACACACATGGTCGATATGATTCATGACTCCAATTTAGTTTATCGTCTACTGTCAGTCCAAGGTAAGTATATTTTTTCACTATTTCTATGGCAGGGCTTGTACATGTATTCGTAGTTGAATCATGTAGACAACTGTGTACATGTGCTATTATATCTTGCGTAAGTGGTGATGATATATATGGTGACTTAATATGAAGAAGCTTAGTTTTATTTGCATTAATTACCAAACCAGCGTCGTGACACCATTTAGAGAGCGCATTGAAATCCGCCTGAAGTGTCTCATAGATTTCAGGCAGATTCTTACCAGCTATTAGCAAACATGTGTCATCTGCAAATTGGTAGCATGTACGGTGTTTGATAAAATTGCACATATCGTTGACATACGTCAGAAAAAATAAAGGGCCTAAGACAGAACCTTGAGCCGTTCTTTGCGTGACCTCAATAACATCACTAGTGGTATCACAAATTTTTACAGCATAAGTACGGTTACTCAAATAACTTTTGCACCATTCTAGTAAAGAGCCTCGAACACCACATGTGTTTAACTTATTCAATAATATATTATGGTCTAGGGTATCAAAAGCTTGAGTAAAATCAATGAAAAGAGCTAACACATGTTCCTTTTTATTAATATACTTATTTGCCTCATCTGTAAATTGTGAAAGAAGTTTGTTAGTATTCTTACTTTGCTGAAAACTAAACTCCACTCAGTTTAACTAAACTCAGTTAAAACTCAGTTTGTTGTGATATATATTTTTCGACAATTTTGTTTATGGACGACAATAGCGTAATGGGTCGGTAATTATTATAGTCACAATGACGTCGTCCCTTTTTTAAGATTGATCAAACGCATCCTTTCTTGCATCTGGATAAACTCCTGATGATATACTAGTATTAATCAAATTTGCAATAGCTACAGAAATACTAGGAGCTATTTTAATATAGGATGCTCTTACACTGTCAAAGCCCGGGGCTTTATTGGACTTCAGATTTTTAATAATCTTGTATATTTGACTACTTGTAGCCGGATCATAACTTATACTAGTATCTATAGGCCTTAGATAAGCTTTTTCATTTAAAAAATTTATTTTACATCGCGGTATAATTTTTTTAACACCGTCATTAAATACTTGAGCAAAATTATCAGCTATTTCCTTTTTTGAGTGACCCTGGGCATTAAATGCTCTTACAATTACCTGGTCGAGGGACAACGACAATCGGCCTAATATTTGATTTAAGATTTGGTATAATTTTCTAAAATTTTGGATATTATTTTGTAATTCTCTTTTGTAATATGCGTTTCTACTATTTTCCAATATTTTGTGACTTTTATTCCGAAGCTTTTTGTATTCGAGTTGGAGTTTTATTTTATTCGGGTCTTTTTTCCACATACTGTATAAATGATCCCGTTTATTACATAGTCGTAATATATTTTCATCCAGGGTACGCGAAATGTCTTTCGCCTTAGTTTAATTTTGCGATTATTAAGATGCGTTCGGATTCTATTAAATGATTCGTGAATGAAATCTAAAATTTTATTAGGACATTTCATATTATTAGTAAAATCCCATTGAGTGTTATTGAGTTTTTCACAATCAATTTTATTATAGTAAGATTTTGAAACTTCCTGTACATGACAGTTTGACGAAGCGTTGTCCATACAAGTTATAATAATGGCTCTGTGATCAGCTAGTACGATATCAACAGCGGCCGAGTATGGACTTAATGTAGGGAAACGAGCGAAAATGTGATCTATGTACGATTTAGTGATAATATCTATTCTTTTTTCAACTCTGGTGTAATCAGTGATTCCACACATTAGTCCTAGCTTGCTAAGTGCTTCCAAATATGAGTTTTTGTATGAGTTTATGCATTTCAGATCTACATTGGTATCACCAATTAATAATATATTGGATATGTGATTGAATTTAAAGATATACCTTCGTAGTTCCTTTATAAAGATATTTATATTAGTGCTTGGTGGTCTATATATTGAACAAATACCTATTTTTTGTCCGTTTTCTATGCTTAGTGTACCCGTCAGGTTTTCAAAGGTAGACGTATTGCAGGGAAGTGGTGTAAATTTGAGATGATTTTCTACGTATACAGCTATACCACCACCTTTCTTATTTAGTCGCAGCTTAGAATACATGTTATAACCGGGTATATTAAACAGTTGAGCAATAGTGTCAGATATGCCAGCTTCCGTAATAACAATTACGTGTGTAGTGCTTGTGTATTGAGGTGGCAGTGGTGGAGGTTTGTGCATGTATTTTTACGAATCCTGCATGTATTGGGTATGAAAAAACGGATAGTCCACTATACATTTAGCACTATATATATTTTCTATTTACTGTATCGCGGATTATAGCAAAATATTTTTTATTATTACTTTTGTATTATAGATCTTCACAAATAACGCTTAGTTCTATAAATTATCTATAAAATTTAAATGTAGTAAATGTATACACAGTATTTTTTAAATAAATACTTAAATTCAAACAGACTCGAATAACCAAATTATTAATATTTCTCCTCCAATATTTAAAATATTGGTCCTCGGCGGGAATCGAATCCGCAACCGGCGGAACTGGAGGGTAACTGGCATCTGCGGGAATATAACAATCAATTTTATGTATTAAATTAAACTTTATTTATTAAGTCTCTAATTTCAGGGCTAGCGATTAAAACGTGAATCTAGTAATGAAGAGCGTGACTATGTACAAAGTCATAAGTGAAATATATAACTAATGATGGCATAGCGAGTACCCACATAATTAATTAACAATCCCATCATAAATGACGTTAATATAACGAGCCTAACACTAGCCTGAACTTCAACCTTTCATATTAAAAGAATTTAAAGTGTAATGTATTGCAAATTCTAACAGCAGATTGATTAGCTGAAAAAAACCTTAATACGTGAAGTATTAATAAAGTAACAGGTTAAACGATAAATTAATAAACTTTACGGAAACGGAACTTTACTTCAAAAATATTTTTATGGTTTTAATTAAACTAGCCTTTAAAGTAAAAGAATGTTTTAGAAGTTTAAAATGTACGACTAACTTTTAAATAGGTAACTCTCTGATTAAGTATTTCCCAACGTAAAGCCCACGCCCCACTGTGGGGCAAAAAAGATCTTGACCTTGACCTTTCGCTACTGAATATGAAATATAATACAAATCTAAAGTGGGGTATGGCACAAACATAATTGATAATTGATTAACACTTCCAAATTTTAAAAAAAGCTGTGATAGCCCAGGGCTGAGACCGTGTGAGTCTCTAGAAACGATCATGGGATCAACCCCGGGCAGGCACCAATGAGTTTTTCTATTAAAAGTTATGTTTCTAATTGATAATTGCAATTTATCACACGCTTTTCGGTGAAGGAAAAATCGTGAGGAAACCTGCATATCTCTAAAGAATTATAGGTATAAGTGTTACCTACCAATCCGCATTAAAGCAGGTATTAGATCTAACCCTTCTCCCCAAAAAACGGAGAGAGGAGGCCTATCCCTAGAAGTGGGATACCAATAGGCCATTACTTTACTTAATATTTTCGTCACGATGTCGCGAGTAAAGCTAGAAGGACAAAAGCACAACTTAATCTAAACTTATTAGCCCAGCAGTGGGATAGTAACAGGCCGTTTCTTACTTTTTTACTGCCAAATTCCATGGTCAAAAAATTTAATTCAAAACAATTTCATTGTTCCAGATGCGAAGCGGGTCGAATAATTGAAAATGGAAAATAAAATGGACCCGCCCAACAGATTCTATCACATTTACGAAATAAGATGAAATCAACACAAACAAAAATGAAAACAGAGAAGCAATTTGAAACGTCTAACAATGAATGAGCAAGAATTTGACGCTTTATCTTACGACATTGAATATAATTGGGGCGACAATAATACAGGGCACAAAATTATTGAACTGATAAATGTGACAGATGGAAACAGAACAGGCGCGGTAGATAGCCAAGTCGTGCATAATTGGTGGGCTCTTATAGCAATAGTGTTAGTTATTTGCACCGCTGGGGGAAATGTTCTAGTATGCCTCGCTATATACTTGGAAAGGAGATTGCAGAATGTGACGAACTACTTTCTGATGTCTTTGGCAATAACTGATCTGCTAGTTGCAATTTTGGTGATGCCAGTGGGAATATTAACGTTAGTGAGAGGTGAGTGATACTTTTAATTTAAAATCTTAAACAACACTTAATAAAAGCTTTTATTTTGCTCCTGAACTGTAACAATTGTGATGCGGTGGTATTGTAAGTTTACATAGGAATTTTATGGTTAATTGAAGATATTTACATAATATTTAATATGGGACTAGTGATATAGTGAAGTGTAGTTTTAGTGCTATTTAAAAGAACACAAGAACAAAGTGTCTCATATAGTAAGAAAGACTGAGATAAGTCATTGGACCTGCTCTTAGATATAAGTTAATTTATAAGTTTAGGTTATAATTAAGTTGCCTATTAGCCTTAACGCTTGATTGTGACTTCAATTAAATACTCCCAATGTGGATGTACTTTATAATAGGAAAGATATAACTTTAGAAGATTTTTGTATAGACGTCGAATTCAATAAAATTAATAATTAGAGGTTTAAAGTAGTCTGTCAAAAGATATTAAGTTACAATAGTAATAATCAACCATTGTGTGGAAATCCTATTATAATTTCGATGGTTATTAGCTTTTAAATATGATGATTCCATTTGAATTAGGATACTTTTATCGACCATTTTAAATAACCTTTCATTAGTATTAGTTCCTGCTTATCGTTGTTATATTCCACTATATATAATGTTATAACGTATAGAGATAGGATTTGGATGAAAATAATTTCATTCAATGTTAAAATTTTAACGTTAAAACACTTTTCAGCTTTTCACTACAAAATTAGTACTTGCAGTCTTTATGCAGTCCGTTGTCCAATAACAAAGCCGAGGTCACTTTTATTTTCGCTTCATAATTAGCACTTGATCGCTATTTGTGAACTGAATATCCGCTTATATATCGAACGAACCGATTTTGATAATGTACGCGACCGTTCGCAAGTCCACCACCAGACCAGTGATGATACCGAACACGAGTCGTAAACAAAGTGAATGTTCCAGAAAATAGCAAATTTGATCTCTATGACATATAACTTGTTTGCATGTTCATAAACAATTCGAACTCTCTGACATATTACGAACTCTTCGCATGTAATGTATTAATTATGATAGTTATTTTGAGTAAATTAATTTTTATTGTTTTATGTTGTACAGTTAATTGAAATACAGATTTTTATATAGTATATACATCGGGCTCGCAATATAATTTTATTATAAAAACCACTGTGATTCTTTAATACTCACAATTCATAATGGCAAGTGAATTAAATATCAACTTATTTCAAAATCAAATTTGAAATATTCTTTATTCAAAAATACTATTTCCAGTAGTTTTGAATCGTCATCATAATTCTCATCATTCTCCTGCCCTTATCCCACAAGTGGGTCGGCACAACATGTTACAAAAATGTTGTCACATGATTTGGCTACGTATTTTACAACCGGCTACCTAACGTCAACTTACCTTAGTCGCCTTTTAAGAAACCTCGGTAAGAAATGAAGGTGGTCTATTCTATGCAGCCGGATACCACACGGCACGTACCTTAGTCGCCTCTTACGATACCTCGGCAAGAAAGGAGGATGGTCTATTCTATTCTGCCGGATACCACACGGCGTTTTTAATCGTCAAATGTTTTAAAAACTACGACCGATTCGAAAGTTTGGTTCTACCGAGAACAACCACCAAGAAACCATTCGTATATTTGGTCAAAACTTTTACGATTAGTGACAATCTGGTTGAAACTTACAATCCCTTGAAAGTTTAAAGGATTGCAATAGTTTAACGGATTAATATTTTTCTTAGATAAGACTTTTTTGCCCTGCACTGAAATAGAGGCTACTTCGTATTTGCTAATGAGAAATTGCTCTTAGCAGCCCAACTTACGCACATATATTATTATCTAATTGAGTTTTTCCTATTGGATTTCAGTTTTTAATGTGGTGCTACTTTTCCGCCACGCGACTCTGACCTCGAAGGTTACGCTTTACGTCACAGAACCCCCTCATAATTTATCAAGCTCACCCTAATTGCCATCCGTGTCATTGAAATAAATTATACCCCATGCAAATCTATCTAACGGATTTGAATCACTGATTTCTATTATTAGCCAATCTAATTTTATTATATAAGCTATTGGAAGCGAAGAAATTATATAATCATATGTTGTTTACCGAATATACCCGCGATTATGTATTATGTTAATTCTTCACGTCGCCGCAGGATATAAGAATTTTTTTATCCTAAATCGGTATATAACTACTCTTTATTTGTAGTAATAAGATAATTATAAGTTGTTCACATAACAACTCTCGTCTTATCTTTCAGCGACCTACGCTGTCTGAAAGATAAGACGGTTTACAGACATCGAAACAGCAAAACTTGTTTATTTTGCTTACTTCCATAACATTATGTTTTATAGAATACTAGCTGTGCCAGCGGCTATGCCCGCGTGGAAATCAGCGTTTCACATTTTTTTCTGTAATTAAAATTTTAAACATAAAGGTAATTATTGTGAGTTAACCATAAGAGACTCCTTAACTTATTTAAACTAAAACAAACATTCCGTAAGAAAGCTTTGCCCAAATGTAAACACCGTTTATAACAAGGATGTTTCTGCCTAATAGCTTGAATCTTAAGGAAGACAAACTGATCTTAAAGCTGATGTCATCATGCTAACGTTAGGAGCTTCCGAATAATTTATTAGGCTCACCCTAATCTTCAGGGCTGTTACAGAAATAAATTAATCGACCAACTCGCCGAAGCTATAAGAATAGAACAGGAATTTTTAAATAGTAATTATCACGTGTAAAATAAAGTTGGCGAAGTTGGCAGTAATCATGTCTTCAGCTCCGCAAGTCGCGGGTTCGATTCCCGCCGAGGGCCAACATTTTCTATAAACTTGTATTTAAATATGTATTTAATTATATATGTATGCATATATTTACCAGTTGTCTGTCACCCAAAACACAAGTATTAAGTTACTTACTTTGGGCGGACAACCGTGTGTGTAAGTGTCGTATATATTCCTATCGCACTGCTAGGAAGAGTTGGATTAGTTGGAGCTAAGACACGCCACGCTGTTCTAATATGGATTGGTAGGTTACACATACCCTTAGATTTCTCTAAAGATATGCAGGTTTCCTCATAATGTTTTGCTACGCCGAAAAGCGCATGATAATTTGCAAATTATCAAGACACATGAATTTCAATAGAAAAACTCATTGGAGCCTACCCGGGGTTCGACATTGTGACCCTTCCGAAAGGGGCGTACGGTCTCACCACTGGGCTATCACAGTCATGTCATATAATCTAAATACATATTAATTCTCTGGATATGTGTAACCTGTCAATATATAATTAAAGCAGAAAGGCGGGTGTGGGATTTAATTTTTTCCACCAATAATAGTTGGATTTTGCCTAGTATTTGATAAGTAACAGGGCGCTACTTTTTTTAAGAAAATTCATTGATCTGAGTAGGAGGATGAAGCCACGATGCGCCAGTTACGACGGTCATGAACGCTATATTACCGCGTTACGTCTGTTTGTCTGCGATAATCTCTAAATATACTAAAAGAATTTTCATGTAATTGATTTCAATATAGAGAATTATTTGTAAGGAAGGCTTAAGTTACTTTTAAACTTTTTAAGGTTTGAGTAAATTGTTTAAATGTAGCGATTCGAATACACTGCGTAATTCCTTTGAAATATTACAAAACAATTTTTACGTTATTCTTTATACATCTACAGAAAAATCTTCGAGCATATTTCTATCTTTTACTCTTTTTACCAAAACTTGTTATAAACATCAAAAAATGGTCACGCACTATGCGGTATTTAGGAAAGCTATTTAGAAGGATGCAGTTTGAAACCTTATCAACTTAAATACATTTGTTATATAGTAATCAAAGGCGTCTCACCCAAGGCATAATATAATGGGTTAATAGTAAATTATATTTTGGTCGAAGGTAAATAAAAAAAATATAATGTAAAATCGTAATTGGATAGCAAAAAGATTGGTGCGGTAATTTATTTCTGTGACACCGCTAAAGATTAGGGTGATCCTGATAAATTGTTCCGAATTCTGTGACATAAAGTGGTGACATTAGTGAATCACCGTATTGTATAGCTTAAAGGTGATATATTATTAATGAGGGACATATGTCACGAAATCTATACTAATGTAATTTAACCTCGGGGACATTTATAGCCACAGAAGGCGTGGTCAGCAACTGATACAGACTATCCTAGCCGTTTCCCCATGTTAGGACATAGGTGTTACTGCTGTCCTGAAAGTTTCATCTACTTAAACCTACCAGTCGCTTTAACAAACCAGATTATCGCCCTTTTATTTATTATGTCCTACGCGAGTATATAGAGCAATCAACCATAATCTGATAACTCGTTTTTCTCTACACTCTGAGCACGCTGAATCATTCCATATGAAGATAAGATAAGATAATTTATTGCACATAAAACACAAAAGGGAAGAAAAAAAAGAGAAAATACATGCAAACTTAAAGAAAACATGTGTTACATATAAGCAAAGGGCCATACTATATATATACATATATATTCCTTGGGTAACATGAAAGATACACAGTAAGTAAAGAAGGTATTTTAACATCAAATTTGACGCGCACCAAGTTACAAATGTTAAATTATAAATTCTTTCTATCCTTCTGGTTAGCTTTCAGCATAAACTCATTCCCAATACGTATTGTTAAGTTAAATATATCCCAGAACTTTTGCACCGATTTGTATGCACTGAATCATAAACAGAACCTCTTCCTCTGCGACTAATATAACCATACTACAGTAGCAAGTCTTGAGATATTTGCATGAAAAACCGATGCCTTTAACATGAGTATACTATAAGAATATAAAAATCGTATTAATTTTATGTTTATTTATATAAGTATATCTAAAATATTCTTTTTTCAAGTAAACTCGTAAACAAGTGCTTTTGAATCGTCAACGTCTACTGCTGATTCGGAAAGCTATTCCTACCGAGAAGAGCCAGCGACTCGGCGGTCGCTCTTTTCAAAGAATATTTTTTATTACTAGTTATATATAGTTATAAATGTCTTGTACAGGATCGAAGAGTAGCTATATCCGCGCATTCTTATCGTCTAAGTAGTCCTCAATAGTATAGTAGGCTTTCTGTGTTAGCCTTTTTTTAATAAATAGTATTTTTAAATTGCTGTAATGGCAACGTTAAAGTAGTTTAAAGTATATAAAGAATTCCTTGTATAATTTTCCCGGAATATAATACTCTTGCTAACCTTGAATGTGACGTCATCGTCTAACGTCACAAAACCCCAAGTAATTTATCTGGCTCACTCTAATTGTCGGCTATGTCTCTGGAATAAAGTCCGCAGTAATCTAATTACAAGAGGACTTAAAAAACAATAAATTGGACTTGGTTTGTTTTTAATAGGAAGGCGACCAAAATTCCTCCCTGCAATTATTTATAGAGACCTACAATTTAAAACCTTTACAAAGAAGAATAAAAATCCGCTGCGACTTTTCCATCAGGTGCGCTTTTTTTCATAAAAGAGTACAATAAACAGAGTTAAAATAAACCTGTAGGATATTTACATGAGACGAAAATAGCACCAACATATAACCGCTATGCACAAAACTACCACGACTGTTTAAGCAAACTGTTTCATTACATTTTAAGGATTTAAGAAAAAGTTCTAAATTAATGTCAACATATTAGTTACCAATTTCTCATAACTATTAATTTTAATTTTAGTTACCTATACACCTCTGCACATAACTTCTACATAACAACAATCTGGTAACTAAGCGAAGTATTTTAGGATTGTTTTAAGTCCTATTAAAACACACGGAACTAAAATAACCTTGACCTAAAAACTAAATAGTAATAGAGATAAAACAACAATGTTAATGTTTTCTATTGTTTTTAAACAAGCGCGCCGCGCCAGTTTAGTCAACCAGCAACTAACAAAGCCAGATCTCAATTAAATTATATTTATTATCTTCAAAAAGGACGCCGTGTGGTATCCGGCAGAATAGAATAGACCACCCTCTTTTCTTACCGAGGTGTCGTAAGAGGCGACTAAGGTATCTGCCGTGTGGTATCCGGCTGCATAGAATAGACCACCCTCCTTTCTTACCTAAGTGTCGTAAGAGGCGACTAAGGTAAGTTGACGTCAGGCAGGCGGCCGGTCGTAAAATACATAGCCAAATCATGTGACAACATGTTTGTAACATATTGTGTCGATCCCACTTAGAGTGGGATAAGGGCAGGAGAATGATGATATCTTCAAAAAGGCTGTTTTTAAAAAACGATATTTAAAAGGATTGAATTAAGTCAAAGTTATCTATTACGTACAAATGATAATTGGATTTATTAATATTATATCGTCGTTACCACCCTGTATACATGAACCGTAAATTACTATTAGTATAATTAAATGGTTGCACATATCTCAGGAATTCTTTTGTTATAACCAGATCACATGATGTTTAACTTTCTTAAAAGTGCCTTATAAGTTAAGACAAAAGCAGATATTTGAACCCGTGCTAAGAGTCACGCTTTATCGCCATTTTACCATGATTGTTAAAAAAATTACAATAAAGATAAATATAAACCAAACCATGAGGGCAAATGACTATTATTGAAATGAGGAATTTTAGTAAAAGACTTTTTTTATTAAATTGGGCATTACTTTTTGGCGTTCTATAATACCAAAAATTATGAATATTTTGTGTATAATTTGCGAATAGACTTTAGGACAATCGCAGATTATTATTTAACTAGAATGTTAATAAACAAACTAGGAACTGCTACAAACTTGCGGCCCCTGCTTTGCACCTTAAGTACGTAAGTCGATTGTGGGTATAAGATTCTATAATAAAGTTCCCCAATCTATTTTAGCTTTGGCATTACAGTAGTTTAGAACAATATAGGTACTATACTGTTGAGGACTACATAGATGATAAGAATACGTGGATATATAGCCACTCTTTGACCCAGTACAAGATATAAGTTATAAGAATTATATTTTGTAAGCAACCGCCGTGTTTCATCCTGGATCTTTTCGGTAGGGAAAACTCCAGAGTTAACAAACACTTGATAACAAGTTTACTTGAATCGAAATATTATTTATATTTCAAATTTGAATTTGAATTAAATTTTTATTCAATCCGCGTACTATCTTAAAGAACCTAGAATTATTTAACTTCTCGGTCCAAGTTCTTTTTTTCAACTGAACTGTCGTATAAAAATGTACAGAAGGATAAAAAAATTGTTATCTCGGTCAGGGCAAATGACTTTTTTTTATTGAAACGATAAAAAATACATATAAAACTCATTCCAATTTCAAGGGTTATGGCCCTCAAAGAAACGCTCCCAGAATCTTTGCGGAGCCAATCAAAACTTTTGTAATTACGAATTAGAAATGTTAATTAAGCATTCTTTATTACGTTAACCAATTCTGAACTGAAATAACCTAAAACTAGAACTTTTAACGTTTCTTAAATGTAATGTAATTTATTTATGAAAATATAATTTATATGGTGACTGTAAATTACAATCAATAATACGTATTACATCATTCTACCCTAATCCCACTCTAACTGGGGTTTTTCTGTTTTTCTATTCCATTCACTCATATTATTCGTTAACTCTGGCGCTACTTCTTTTATATGCATATCATACTTCACACAATCAACTATCTCTTTTTCGGCCTCCCCTCCACATATCGATCAACATTCATGTTTAACCTGTAGGAAAGCTTATAAGAGTCTGGGCTTTTTGCTCCGTACTGTTCCCGGCTTTACTTATATAAGAGCTATCGTCACATTGTACAACGCATTGGTACGGAGCTAATTAGAAAGCAAAGTCATTTGGGCTCCACATGTAACTAAGTATAGTCTTATGTTGGAACGCGTGCAGAACAAGTTTGTTCGATACTTGTATTTTAGGTTATATAAGGTTTATCCATATTATCCGTTGATGTATCCTACATTATTTGTCTTAGGGAAGGTTAGATAACACGAACTGAACGTTAGGAGGGAACTTACCCTCATTACGTATATGTTTAAGTTGATAAGAGGGAATGTAAGCAACGCGGCTATACTTTCCCAGGTTGGTTTTTGTGCCCCGGACAGGTATGTAGAACGGAGACGCCTAGACTGCTAGCGGTACCTCGCGGGCGAACCAACCTACTCGGGAAGACGCCGCTTACGCACGCCCTCCGTACCCTTAATCATGTTGCCGAAGAGATCGATATCTTTTATTGCTGTCTGAGTGAATTAAAAAAAAATAGCAAGTTGGACTATCTGTTATAGCTAAGTTTGATCAATTTGATCAATTGGTTATAGATTTTAAGATAAAATATGTTGTTGTACTCCATTATCGCATTGGCTACTCTTTAAGGTAATGGTATATTGTTCAATAAATAAATCAAATCAAATCAATCAACATTCGTGTGTCAAATGATTTTCATCCCCCTCATTATTCCTCCATACCACCTTAATCTATGATGGACGCTACTTTCAGACTTCCTCTTATTTTCGTATTTTATCCAAGCTTGTCACACCATCCTAACGTTCTCATCTCATTTACTTGCACTGTCCTTTTATCCGTCTTATTCATTGCCTCATACAAGATGACAGGTCTTCTGACTGTTTTATAATCTTTGATGAAGGAAAATTGTGTATGAATGTATGCAATACAAAGTGATGAACTACTATTACTTTCCCAGGACTGGGTTAAGTCCACTTTTGTCCTTATTAAACCAGTCCTACTTTCTAATAAGAGAGAACCATGTCTGGAAAAGCAAGCTGGTCAATTTGGATTTGTAGGGTTACAACTATCTCAGGTCTCTCTTTAGAAAAGCAGTTTTCCAGATAATGTTTTCCTTTAACGACTAGTGGCTTATATTGTAAATATCAATCAAGCTTATTTAAAAGAAAAACTCATTGTTGCCTCCCAAGGTTTGCTCCTTCGGCTATCGTCTTATTCTAATAAGGGATTTTAGATGATTTAGACTTTATACATAAGTTACGTTTTTATTATATTTGATTCATTTTATTCTAAAAATAAAAAAATATATATAAAAAAACTTCAGACACCGCTTTCCGTAACTTAATTCATCCCAAGCTAATGGAAATACGGGAATTCGACACTAATGATCGTGTAATTTTGCGCTAACCTCGAAAATGGATTCGTTATATTTTATTAATGATGGTTCATTATGGCTTATTATTGAAGATAAATATATAACAGTTAAAGGTTTAAAATGGTAGTTCTTTATCTACTTTTTTCTAATCTTGACTACCAACTGTGAAAATTAGGAGGATATTTTTGTATCGCTTTTTGTCGGATCCGGTAGGAATTGTAGTCTTCTTCCTCTGCAAATCCTTAATAATATTATTAATGCGAAAGTTTGACTACCAGTCAGTATTAAAAAATTAATATTAACATAAAAATTAACAAGCAATAGCAATTAAAATAATATCATCAATAATATAGTAACTATTTTTCTTTCTTGTAGAAATACTAAGTAAGTAGTAGAATAGACGACCCTCATTTCTTACCGAGTTGTCGTAAAAGTCGACTAAGGTAAGTTGACCCACCATGTGGTATCCGGTTGCGTAGAATAGACCACCCTCTTTCTTACTGAGGTTTCGTAAAATACAACTAAATTAAGTTGATGTCAGGCAGGCAGCCGGTCGTAAAATACGTAGCCGAATCTTGTGACAACATATTGTGCTGACCCCACTTAGAGTGGAATAAAGGTAGGATGATAGATTGATAGAGTTAACGGTTATTTTTAATCATTAGATTAAAACAACGATATTTTTCCCTTAAACTTGTTCAATAAATAAGAAGCAATTTTCTCAAAAGTGAAACCATTTAATTATTTTCAACAACTCAACACATTGACGGTGACAATGTTTTTTTTTATTATTGACCGATTATATTAAGGAGCTAGTATTTAAAACATTTTGTAGCAAAATATTTTAATTTTTATTCAGATAATATAAATTTTATCATAAAAATTTTGTCATCAGGCGCCGTGTGGAAATGAGTTCTTAAAGAGTAAACCGTTAAATGTTGAATTTAACTATCCTCAAGAACCACAGCCTATGTGAAAGTCGAGTCTAAAACTGACTCAGTAACACAAGAAAAACCAATTCGGATAAACCACACCGCAAAACCCTCAGTCTGTATATTGGATTTAATAATAAATTGCTTTTATATTGCCTCAACTTCATTTCAAGTTCTCAATGAAATTTCTAATAAAGGCACCTACAACAAATTACTTTGTAACAAGATCCTAACAATTACTAACTTAATTAAGCTTTAGGCGAACGTAATGATAGGCTCGAGGGATTCCATTCTTGACTGGGGAGCGATTGGGAAGTTCGTGTATCGATCATCCATCTAACGGGATTTGATGTAGACGACTATTACAATTTGACCTTTATATATAAAGGATAGTGTATTCCTTAAGACATCGTTGAGGAATTGTTTAAAAAAAGTAGAAGAGTCTGACTCAATTAGTCTAAATCTGTTATAATAAAAATTGTATTTTTTAGTCAATATAGCCTTTTTTATTTCTTAAGAGAATTTGTCACTATATTAAAATACATAACAGGCAATAATAATATTGATTTTGTATCGTGATGGTGTTTATTATATTATGTTGTGTTTAAGATCGCAAAAAAATAAAACTGGAGAATATTGATTTTTTTCTGCACGAGTAATTTACATATTTATTTTACTAGATTTGGGAAGCGTAAGTCTGTACGGGCTGCTACTACGCTATACAATTTTTGGTTGATAGATGATAAACTGCGACGCTTAATTGATAGATTCATTGCTTATAATTTGGTAATTATTTGATAATGATTTGATAGCTTGAACACTCGCGGCCGCTAACGTAGGTTAACGTAAAGTAACGACGTACTGATTTCAAATTTATGCGATATTAAAAATATGGCGCAAATTCCGATGTTGAAAATGTACGTGTTAGCTCGTACAAGGCCTATAAGGCCTATTAGATCTAAAGTGTGCCATATTACAATAAAGATAAAAATAGAGAAAGCAACTGAAAGTGATCCGTATGTCTCTCTCTTTGATCAAACAAAGATAAATACATCGTCACTTTCATTTATTAATGTGTAACTATCGCCGGACTGGAGCTCCCCTGCTCTAGTATTAATAACTCTATGGTAATTATTCAGGCGAATGCGAAATTCTGAAAAGACGTTATGTTAACAATTTTAACTTTGTGAAATGTATATATAAGTTAACTGAAACTCTTATATATCACTTCAAAAATGGACAGGAGTTGTTGTAAATCTGTCCAGCAATTGAAAAGGTTACCACTTTAGGTACCGCTTTATCATAAATTACACTAAAATGTATTTATTTATTTATGCTTATTGATACCTGATGAAATATTAGTTTTATGAGTTAGTTTTTATGTATTAAACAGAGATTACTTTTGATTTTTTAGCAGCGAGATGATACAAAAGAGAGCACACAGAGCGTAAGGAACCATAGACTAATATATACATATTTAAACGCCGCCAATACAGATACAATCAAACCTTTTTTTTTACAAACTTCAACAATACCCCCCCCCCCCACCTGTTTCATTCACCTCCATTGCAATAGACCAGTTTAAAAAGTACGTTAGCCGATAGTGTACTTACTACAGGATGGTTTTATTAATAGGCGACAAGGACTGTAATGTCATTAATTCATTTTTAGATCTATGCATTTAGTAAGATCTTTTTTCTAAACCTTATCTACTATACTTAATATTTGTTTTTATTAAATATTAATTGAAGAGTTTGTTTAAAATGTACTGGAAATTGTACGGTTTATAGTATCCTATATACAATGGATAGTTTGAACATAAAAACGAGTCGATTTGAATACAAAACACCATTGGTGTTGATGAAATCGATACAAAAGCAATACACTCGATGTACAGTCGAGGGCGAAATTATATATTATTGTATCTTATTTACAGCTGTCCCTGGAGCTTCATCCCGGTGAAAATCTGTGTATTTAATTAATTTTTTTATCATATAAGTATATATTGTGAGTTAACCATAAGATATAGAGACGTGCAATCGGGGATTGTTTTTTATTATTTGGAAAACAAACAGTATACTTATGCTAATAACATTGATAAAAATAAAACTAATACATAAACCAGTAAAGTTTCACTTATTAAATACTACAAATACAATAAGAGTAGAACAAAAAAAAAATTACAAATTAACATCTAAAATTAATTTCTTAAATTTTATACATGATTCCGAAAAGAAATGAACGTTACGGAAATCAGCGTTGTATTTTTTGGATGCTCTAAAAAGAAATGTGTTTTTTATATAATTTGTTCTTACCATAGGCAGATCAAACAATTTTTTTTGTAAATTGCGGGTACGTAGCTTTGGGTATCTGATCCTTTTTGTAGTATTTTTATAGATCTACAATTTTCTAGTAAATTAATTTAGCGTATGTATGTTATTTTACGCGGTGCATGGGACTAAGGCTCCCAGCAGGCGATTATTTTGACAATTGCATGATCTCACAACATAACATAAGACCGAAATGTACTATTAATTTAAAGCTTTCAGAATAATTAGACTACCTTTTAGTAAAAACCGTACAAAAATCGGTTCAGTAGATTTTGAGAAAATCGATCACATACAGATGGACAGCTTTCGGGGACTTTTTTAATAATAAGTATAAATTATGTATTCTTTTAAGAAACTAACAAGGATTACTTCTCTGAAAAATACCTACGTACCTATTTATGAAAAAAAGCTTTCTACAGCAAAACAACATCATCCTCCTGCCCTTACCCCACTATAAATGGGGTCGGCACAACACGTTACAAGCATATTGTCACATGATTTGGTTACGTATTTTAAGTCGTCCATCTGACGTCAACTTACCTTAGTCGTATTTTACGACCCCTCGGTAAAAAAGACTATGATTTATTCTACTCAACCGGATACCACATGGTGGGTCAAATTACCTCAGTCGCCTTTTACGACACCTCGGTAAGAAATGAGGGTGGTCTATTCTACTAAGCCGGGTAGCACACGGCGAATTGACTTACCTTAGTCACCTTTTACGACACCTCAGTAAGAAAATGAGGGTGGTCTATTCTACTCAGCCGGATACCACACGGCATTCTTCAGCAATACAATAAATTTAATAATAATATATTTAATTTATAAAAGCAGGCGTTACTTTGCGGAATTCCATATTACAAGCAATATAACAGAACTAACTACTTTGCTATAATCCGCACGGGTTAAGTGAATGCATGCAAAGCCAATGCGTATGAAGCAGGCAAAATCTACGCACCTTATACATGCAGGACAAGCCACCACATGCACCCCAAGGCGCAATTCACCAGCAACAACGCACACAAAAGCAGCACACACACCCACCACCACAATACGATTTTTGTCGTGGAGCCTATCCTCCTGATGATGCTTCGGTTTCGGGGCGAAACGATCGTCGAGATTGTGGTGGTGGGTGTGTGTGTTATTATATTTAATGTTCCGGACTATGTGTGGATATAGGTGCACTTTTACCCTGTACAAGACAGTAATAACTAAATGTAACTAGTTTTAAGATTTATATTTTAATTAAAGGGCAACCGCCGAGTTTCTTGCTGGTTCTTCTCGGTAGGAACAGCTTTCCGAACCAGCAGTAAAGTTGAAGATTCAAAAGCACTTGTTTACAAGTTTACTTGAATAAAGAATATTTTGAATTTGAATTTGAATTTGAATATGTTGAGAGTTTATTTCGTCTGAAAGAAACTTAGATGGACTTATTAATAAGTGTCCTCTTTGTAATGATTTTTTTTAATATACCGGCGTTCCTAATGAACAATGTTAATAACAAAATATCAAGCTAGCTGGTTTCAATTATTTATATAGTTTGGGAGTTCATTCTCAAGATGGAAAGTAAAAGATATAGTTATATAACGCATTATGGGATAACACGATGGAGTTAGAAAGTAATCTATGATAGTGTAATCAATCCTAACGAGTATACGATCCCTTTCAGTAGTAATAACTGCGTCAGTCTTAAGCATTATCAAACCGAGTCACTACTGCGAGAACTAGCCCTTTTGACATCATCATTAATTCCCCTGCCCTTATCCCACTCTAAGTGGGGTCGGCACAACATGTTACAAACATGTTGTCACATGATTTGGCTACGTATTTTACGACCGGCCGCCTGCCTGACGTCAACTTACCTTAGTCGCCTTTTACGACTCCTCACTAAGAAATGAGGGTGGTCTATTCTATGCAGCCGGATACCACACGGCGCATACCTTAGTCGCCTCTTACGACACCTCAGTAAGAAAGGAGGGTGGTCTATTCTGTTCTGGCGGATACTACACGGCATATCTAGCCCATTTAACAAACGAGGTAAATATTGGAAATGACCTTATGGATAAAAAATATCAAACATACCCTCAATCAGTGCACGCTCAAAATTTAAAGTTATAATAATTATTTTTAGCACTCATTACGTAAACTTACAATAATACTCGAAATTTAGTAACGATTTAACGATTTAATACGAGTAGTAACGATTTAATATTTCAAGCTCTAAACAGCGTGTCCTATCTGGTACATAATTGCGGTAATTAAAATTAGATTAAAATAAATTCGTGAATTTAAATTCTACTATATTATTATATTATAAACGATTGCTAAAATAAATATTTACATGATTTATAGACGCAGGCGTTACTTTGCGGAATTCCATATTACAAGCAATATAACAGAACTAACTACTTTGCTATAATCCGCATGGGTTAAGTGAATGCATGCAAAGCCAATGTGTATGATCACCTCCAATGTCTATCCTCCTGATGATGCTTCGGTGGGGTGCATGTGGTGGCTAGTCCTGCATGTATAAGGTGCGTAGATTTTGCCTGCTTCATACACATTGGCTTTGCATGCATTCACTTAACCCGTGCGGATTATAGCAAAGTAGTTACTTCTGTTATATTGCTTTAAATATTTACACTTATTTTTGACATCGACTGTACCAGTATCGTACTTAGTTATATCTACCATTCATTGCAACATTGTGTTGTATTTTTACGCTTACGAACGAATGGAGTTTCTGTTGTGGCAATTAACAAAGTAAATTACACCGTTTTTAACAAATAAAATTATTTAGATGCGACGCAATTTCTATTTTTTCTTTTTGTTTCATACCAATTTAGTTATGTAAGTTTTATATTCAGATTCAAATTTCAAATATTCTTTATAAGTAAACTTGTAAACAAGTGCTTTTGAATCGTCAACTCTGCTGCTGGTTCGAAAAGCTATTCCTACATAGATCAGCCCGCAAGAAACTCGGCTGTTGCTTTCAAAGAATAATACTTATTACATAAAGTTATTAATGTCTTAAACAGGGTCGAAGAGTAGTTATATCCGCGCATTCTTAGCGTCTAAGTAATCTTCAATAGTATTTAGGCCTGTATTAGCCTTTTTTAAATCGAGTTTTTATACTTAAAGTAGATTGTGGAATTTTATTATAGAGTCTTATACGTAACAATCAAAACATCTCTTGAGATATGCGGGTTATTTGACGCTAGAAATGTGACTTTCCGTTTCACATTTTACATGTCACATATCATATGTGATAGGTGACATACAAAACATGACTCTCTGGAGAGAATATTAGTGTAGGTTTTTCACGTATTCAACGTAACAAGTTTCGATATTTGCATTATTTTATTAAATTAACAATATACATCTATACTAATATATAATGCTGAAGAGTTTGTTTGTTTGATTCATTGATTGTTTGAATGCGCTTATCTCAGGAACGACTGGACCAATTTGAAGAATTTTTTGAGTGTAAGATAGTCCATTGATCGAGGATATTATTACGCTAAGATGAATAGGAGCTGCAATAAAAAATATTGCGAAAATGGCAAAATTTAAAGCTTTCCTTGCGTGCGCTAAGTAAACGGTGAAAGTGATTAAAAAATGATGTACTACAAAATTGTTCCCCTCTAAAAGTTCTTAATAAAAGTCGGAAGTTGCGCTTAAAAGCTAGTCTTTTATACAACGTGAGTGATTTAAAAAAGCGCCGTTAAGTAAAGCACAATTAGTAATGTGCTTGATTAACGTTGGTCTGTGTTAAAATAAGCAGAGTGCAATCAGTAATGTGTTTCATTACTGTTGGTCGATGTTGAAATAAGTAAAGCACAATAAGTAAAGTAAGGCCTGCCACTGTTGGGCATAGGCCTCCTCTCTCCGTTTCTCGAGGGAAGGGTTGGAGCTAAGACCTACCATGCTGCTTCAATGCGGATAGGTAGGTTACACATATCCCCAAAATTCTGTAGAGATATACAGGTTTCCTCACGATGTTTTCCTTCACCGAAAAGCGAGTAATAAATCGCAATTATCAATTAGACACATAAGTTTAATAGAAAAACTCATCGGTGCCTACCCGGGTTAAACTCGTGACCCCCTCGAAAGAGTCGCACAGTCTCACCGCTGGACTATGACAGCTCTGCACAATTAGTAATGTGATAGATTACCGTTAGTCTATATTGAATAAGTAGAATACATTTTGTACCTTGTTCGAATACCGTAGGCCTGTATTAAAATCAAGTTTGGGTACCCACTAAGAATATGATATCTATATTCAAATTACATTTAACTTACGCCAAATTCTGTACACCGGTGTCACCTTCACTTCTAAAGTCTTCGATACTTTATCAAACTCACCCTAATCGTCTGTCACTTCGTCGAATTGAATTAGACGCTCCGAATTCACAAGTATTTTGTATGTAATGTGAGGGACTACCCTCTAAAGAGAACTGTCTCTTGTAACATTCAGATACAATGTAAGATAAGTGTAATAAATCAAGTTAAAAAAACTGCAAAAGTAAAAAGCTTTCAAGTTTTAAATTCATGTCAATATGACGTGATATTCTGATGGTACTTTATCTGTTTGTTGTTGTTAGCTAATAAAAAAATACATTTATTTATTTGTTTATGTATCATAAAGAAAAAAAATACGTAGGAAAAACATTGTCAATAAAAAAAAACAAGGTACATCGGTCAACTTTTCCCTTTGACAGAGATCTCTACCAGCTAATCTACGAAGTAAGACAATTTATAGTTAAACAGTTATGGTACTAATATCCTAACTTATACACTAATAAATATATATATATATATATATTATATTTATATTAATATATATATTTATATATGACTAGCCCATTGGCGCAATTGGCAGTGACGTGCCTTTAACTCTTCGAGTCGCTGAAGCGATTTCCACGAGGGCCAACATTTCCTAAAAATATAAAATTAGTTGCTTGTTTTATATGTATTCAAATATTTACTAAAAATTAAGTTTATATATTTACAAGCACCATAACACCATTTAGTTCTGTGACCTATAAAACTACCACCAGCGCCGTCACGCCTGTTTTCATAATATTATTTTGCTATTAACGGCGATAAACTTTATAAAGCGATAAAGTAAAAAAAAATATCGTAAATAATAATAATATTACGGTTTCTTTTGTATAATAGATTTCCGCACAATAACGTCTAATTCTGAAAATTAATGAAATGTTATAAATTATAATATTATATAAGTTTTTAGTCAATACTGAAACAAACTAGGGCACCTTAGATTTACCTAAACCTGTATACGTGGTAATCTGTAAGTACCGGCGTCACCTTTGACTTCAAAGTCACGAATACTTTACGAAACTAACCCTTATAGTTAAATTAAAGGCTAGAGTCCTTGAATTCACGATTAATTTGGACGGCAAGGTAACCTATTGAAAACTTAGTTTTCGGATAATTTGGATACCCTTTCAATATTTATTTGTTCAAAATATTGTTTATCAAAAATATCCAATTTCAAAATATTCTCTATTTAAAACTCTTATAAAATAATCACTTTTAAATCGTCAAATGTTGTTAAAGAAGCTATCACTGATTTGGAAAGTTGCTCATAATCAGAAGAAACAGTAAGAAACCCCCGTTAAGAAATGGACGTAGTTGTAAATTCAAAAAAATAATAATAATAATTGTTTACATTTACAAATTAATTAATTCTGTCTTGTGTAATATTCCGTTGAAATATTTATACTTCACTGATAATCTTTAATTTTACATTTAAGTTAGTAAGCTATGTTTAACAATATAGTTTTAAGATATTTATTTAACTGTCAAAATGGACTAGCCCGTTAGCACCAGTGACCCTGCCTTCAGCGCCGCAAGTCACGAGTTTGATCATACACCTTATATCATATTTTTTTCAGTTATTATTATTCAGCAAATTTTTTCCTTTGTATCATTCTTTTATTCAATAAATATCCGTTTTAACACCTTTGTCAAGAGAGGTGGTTTTGTCGCTCAAAGAATCAGTCTAGCGATTCAACGCAAGCATCATTTGTATAAGTATAGTGCGTAAGTAATTAAGGGTAACTATAATTTTGTATTTTGTTAGTTTATTTTATTTAAATACTAGCAGTGCCAATAACGGCATCACCCGCGTGAAATTCAGTGATCAACGAAACTTTTCCCCAATTTTGAACATAAAATTAGTCGTTGTGAGTTTACCGTGAGAGATAGAGACATGCTGTCGCGGACTTTTTTGTAGTATTTTTATGGATCTACAATTGTGCTGGTTTACGCAGCGCACGCGACAATAACTCCCAGCAAGCAAGTTATTTAACAACTGCGCGATCTCTTCAACACAATTTACATAATACTGATATGGACTATTTACCTAAACCATTTGGAAGTATTGCAATATGTTTTTGTGAAAATTGTGCCCCTTTTCGACGACCCGGGATAAGTTGATTTGATTACAAATATTTGAAAGTGGAAAAACATAAATTCAAAGCGAGGGTCATTCGTAACGTTATTGTGAATAAAATATGACAATATATTCCATATCATCCAAAATTTGATACCAATATTTTTAACTTTTCTCGATATGGGTAAGAAACAAGGGTAGAATTGAATATAAATAGAATCTTGTTATTTTAAGACTGAAATATCATCATCGTCGTCATTCTCCTGCCCTTATCCCACTCTTAAGTGGGGTCGGCACAACATGGGAAAAACATGTTGTCACATGATTTGGCTACGTATTTTACGACCGGCCGCCTGCCTGACGTCAATTTACCTTAGTCGCCTTTTACGACACCTCGGTAAGAAATGAGAGTGATCTATTCTACTCAACCGGATACCACACGGTGGGTCAATTTACCTTAGTCGTCTTTTACGACACCTCGGTAAAAAAGAGTGTGGTCTACTCTATTCAGCCGGGTACCCCACGGCGGGTCGACTTACCTTAGTCGCCTTTTACGACACCTCAGTAAGAAAATGAGGGTGGTCTATTCTACTCAGCCGGATACCACACGGCATTCTTCAGCAATACAATAAATTTAATAATAATATATTTAATTTATAAAAGCAGGCGTTACTTTGCGGAATTCCATATTACAAGCAATATAACAGAACTAACTACTTTGCTATAATCCGCACGGGTTAAGTGAATGCATGCAAAGCCAATGCGTATGAAGCAGGCAAAATCTACGCACCTTATACATGCAGGACAAGCCACCACATGCACCCCAAGGCGCAATTCACCAGCAACAACGCACACAAAAGCAGCACACACACCCACCACCACAATACGATTTTTGTCGTGGAGCCTATCCTCCTGATGATGCTTCGGTTTCGGGGCGAAACGATCGTCGAGATTGTGGTGGTGGGTGTGTGTGTTATTATATTTAATGTTCCGGACTATGTGTGGATATAGGTGCACTTTTACCCTGTACAAGACAGTAATAACTAAATGTAACTAGTTTTAAGATTTATATTTTAATTAAAGGGCAACCGCCGAGTTTCTTGCTGGTTCTTCTCGGTAGGAACAGCTTTCCGAACCAGCAGTAAAGTTGAAGATTCAAAAGCACTTGTTTACAAGTTTACTTGAATAAAGAATATTTTGAATTTGAATTTGAATTTGAATATGTTGAGAGTTTATTTCGTCTGAAAGAAACTTAGATGGACTTATTAATAAGTGTCCTCTTTGTAATGATTTTTTTTAATATACCGGCGTTCCTAATGAACAATGTTAATAACAAAATATCAAGCTAGCTGGTTTCAATTATTTATATAGTTTGGGAGTTCATTCTCAAGATGGAAAGTAAAAGATATAGTTATATAACGCATTATGGGATAACACGATGGAGTTAGAAAGTAATCTATGATAGTGTAATCAATCCTAACGAGTATACGATCCCTTTCAGTAGTAATAACTGCGTCAGTCTTAAGCATTATCAAACCGAGTCACTACTGCGAGAACTAGCCCTTTTGACATCATCATTAATTCCCCTGCCCTTATCCCACTCTAAGTGGGGTCGGCACAACATGTTACAAACATGTTGTCACATGATTTGGCTACGTATTTTACGACCGGCCGCCTGCCTGACGTCAACTTACCTTAGTCGCCTTTTACGACTCCTCACTAAGAAATGAGGGTGGTCTATTCTATGCAGCCGGATACCACACGGCGCATACCTTAGTCGCCTCTTACGACACCTCAGTAAGAAAGGAGGGTGGTCTATTCTGTTCTGGCGGATACTACACGGCATATCTAGCCCATTTAACAAACGAGGTAAATATTGGAAATGACCTTATGGATAAAAAATATCAAACATACCCTCAATCAGTGCACGCTCAAAATTTAAAGTTATAATAATTATTTTTAGCACTCATTACGTAAACTTACAATAATACTCGAAATTTAGTAACGATTTAACGATTTAATACGAGTAGTAACGATTTAATATTTCAAGCTCTAAACAGCGTGTCCTATCTGGTACATAATTGCGGTAATTAAAATTAGATTAAAATAAATTCGTGAATTTAAATTCTACTATATTATTATATTATAAACGATTGCTAAAATAAATATTTACATGATTTATAGACGCAGGCGTTACTTTGCGGAATTCCATATTACAAGCAATATAACAGAACTAACTACTTTGCTATAATCCGCATGGGTTAAGTGAATGCATGCAAAGCCAATGTGTATGATCACCTCCAATGTCTATCCTCCTGATGATGCTTCGGTGGGGTGCATGTGGTGGCTAGTCCTGCATGTATAAGGTGCGTAGATTTTGCCTGCTTCATACACATTGGCTTTGCATGCATTCACTTAACCCGTGCGGATTATAGCAAAGTAGTTACTTCTGTTATATTGCTTTAAATATTTACACTTATTTTTGACATCGACTGTACCAGTATCGTACTTAGTTATATCTACCATTCATTGCAACATTGTGTTGTATTTTTACGCTTACGAACGAATGGAGTTTCTGTTGTGGCAATTAACAAAGTAAATTACACCGTTTTTAACAAATAAAATTATTTAGATGCGACGCAATTTCTATTTTTTCTTTTTGTTTCATACCAATTTAGTTATGTAAGTTTTATATTCAGATTCAAATTTCAAATATTCTTTATAAGTAAACTTGTAAACAAGTGCTTTTGAATCGTCAACTCTGCTGCTGGTTCGAAAAGCTATTCCTACATAGATCAGCCCGCAAGAAACTCGGCTGTTGCTTTCAAAGAATAATACTTATTACATAAAGTTATTAATGTCTTAAACAGGGTCGAAGAGTAGTTATATCCGCGCATTCTTAGCGTCTAAGTAATCTTCAATAGTATTTAGGCCTGTATTAGCCTTTTTTAAATCGAGTTTTTATACTTAAAGTAGATTGTGGAATTTTATTATAGAGTCTTATACGTAACAATCAAAACATCTCTTGAGATATGCGGGTTATTTGACGCTAGAAATGTGACTTTCCGTTTCACATTTTACATGTCACATATCATATGTGATAGGTGACATACAAAACATGACTCTCTGGAGAGAATATTAGTGTAGGTTTTTCACGTATTCAACGTAACAAGTTTCGATATTTGCATTATTTTATTAAATTAACAATATACATCTATACTAATATATAATGCTGAAGAGTTTGTTTGTTTGATTCATTGATTGTTTGAATGCGCTTATCTCAGGAACGACTGGACCAATTTGAAGAATTTTTTGAGTGTAAGATAGTCCATTGATCGAGGATATTATTACGCTAAGATGAATAGGAGCTGCAATAAAAAATATTGCGAAAATGGCAAAATTTAAAGCTTTCCTTGCGTGCGCTAAGTAAACGGTGAAAGTGATTAAAAAATGATGTACTACAAAATTGTTCCCCTCTAAAAGTTCTTAATAAAAGTCGGAAGTTGCGCTTAAAAGCTAGTCTTTTATACAACGTGAGTGATTTAAAAAAGCGCCGTTAAGTAAAGCACAATTAGTAATGTGCTTGATTAACGTTGGTCTGTGTTAAAATAAGCAGAGTGCAATCAGTAATGTGTTTCATTACTGTTGGTCGATGTTGAAATAAGTAAAGCACAATAAGTAAAGTAAGGCCTGCCACTGTTGGGCATAGGCCTCCTCTCTCCGTTTCTCGAGGGAAGGGTTGGAGCTAAGACCTACCATGCTGCTTCAATGCGGATAGGTAGGTTACACATATCCCCAAAATTCTGTAGAGATATACAGGTTTCCTCACGATGTTTTCCTTCACCGAAAAGCGAGTAATAAATCGCAATTATCAATTAGACACATAAGTTTAATAGAAAAACTCATCGGTGCCTACCCGGGTTAAACTCGTGACCCCCTCGAAAGAGTCGCACAGTCTCACCGCTGGACTATGACAGCTCTGCACAATTAGTAATGTGATAGATTACCGTTAGTCTATATTGAATAAGTAGAATACATTTTGTACCTTGTTCGAATACCGTAGGCCTGTATTAAAATCAAGTTTGGGTACCCACTAAGAATATGATATCTATATTCAAATTACATTTAACTTACGCCAAATTCTGTACACCGGTGTCACCTTCACTTCTAAAGTCTTCGATACTTTATCAAACTCACCCTAATCGTCTGTCACTTCGTCGAATTGAATTAGACGCTCCGAATTCACAAGTATTTTGTATGTAATGTGAGGGACTACCCTCTAAAGAGAACTGTCTCTTGTAACATTCAGATACAATGTAAGATAAGTGTAATAAATCAAGTTAAAAAAACTGCAAAAGTAAAAAGCTTTCAAGTTTTAAATTCATGTCAATATGACGTGATATTCTGATGGTACTTTATCTGTTTGTTGTTGTTAGCTAATAAAAAAATACATTTATTTATTTGTTTATGTATCATAAAGAAAAAAAATACGTAGGAAAAACATTGTCAATAAAAAAAAACAAGGTACATCGGTCAACTTTTCCCTTTGACAGAGATCTCTACCAGCTAATCTACGAAGTAAGACAATTTATAGTTAAACAGTTATGGTACTAATATCCTAACTTATACACTAATAAATATATATATATATATATATTATATTTATATTAATATATATATTTATATATGACTAGCCCATTGGCGCAATTGGCAGTGACGTGCCTTTAACTCTTCGAGTCGCTGAAGCGATTTCCACGAGGGCCAACATTTCCTAAAAATATAAAATTAGTTGCTTGTTTTATATGTATTCAAATATTTACTAAAAATTAAGTTTATATATTTACAAGCACCATAACACCATTTAGTTCTGTGACCTATAAAACTACCACCAGCGCCGTCACGCCTGTTTTCATAATATTATTTTGCTATTAACGGCGATAAACTTTATAAAGCGATAAAGTAAAAAAAAATATCGTAAATAATAATAATATTACGGTTTCTTTTGTATAATAGATTTCCGCACAATAACGTCTAATTCTGAAAATTAATGAAATGTTATAAATTATAATATTATATAAGTTTTTAGTCAATACTGAAACAAACTAGGGCACCTTAGATTTACCTAAACCTGTATACGTGGTAATCTGTAAGTACCGGCGTCACCTTTGACTTCAAAGTCACGAATACTTTACGAAACTAACCCTTATAGTTAAATTAAAGGCTAGAGTCCTTGAATTCACGATTAATTTGGACGGCAAGGTAACCTATTGAAAACTTAGTTTTCGGATAATTTGGATACCCTTTCAATATTTATTTGTTCAAAATATTGTTTATCAAAAATATCCAATTTCAAAATATTCTCTATTTAAAACTCTTATAAAATAATCACTTTTAAATCGTCAAATGTTGTTAAAGAAGCTATCACTGATTTGGAAAGTTGCTCATAATCAGAAGAAACAGTAAGAAACCCCCGTTAAGAAATGGACGTAGTTGTAAATTCAAAAAAATAATAATAATAATTGTTTACATTTACAAATTAATTAATTCTGTCTTGTGTAATATTCCGTTGAAATATTTATACTTCACTGATAATCTTTAATTTTACATTTAAGTTAGTAAGCTATGTTTAACAATATAGTTTTAAGATATTTATTTAACTGTCAAAATGGACTAGCCCGTTAGCACCAGTGACCCTGCCTTCAGCGCCGCAAGTCACGAGTTTGATCATACACCTTATATCATATTTTTTTCAGTTATTATTATTCAGCAAATTTTTTCCTTTGTATCATTCTTTTATTCAATAAATATCCGTTTTAACACCTTTGTCAAGAGAGGTGGTTTTGTCGCTCAAAGAATCAGTCTAGCGATTCAACGCAAGCATCATTTGTATAAGTATAGTGCGTAAGTAATTAAGGGTAACTATAATTTTGTATTTTGTTAGTTTATTTTATTTAAATACTAGCAGTGCCAATAACGGCATCACCCGCGTGAAATTCAGTGATCAACGAAACTTTTCCCCAATTTTGAACATAAAATTAGTCGTTGTGAGTTTACCGTGAGAGATAGAGACATGCTGTCGCGGACTTTTTTGTAGTATTTTTATGGATCTACAATTGTGCTGGTTTACGCAGCGCACGCGACAATAACTCCCAGCAAGCAAGTTATTTAACAACTGCGCGATCTCTTCAACACAATTTACATAATACTGATATGGACTATTTACCTAAACCATTTGGAAGTATTGCAATATGTTTTTGTGAAAATTGTGCCCCTTTTCGACGACCCGGGATAAGTTGATTTGATTACAAATATTTGAAAGTGGAAAAACATAAATTCAAAGCGAGGGTCATTCGTAACGTTATTGTGAATAAAATATGACAATATATTCCATATCATCCAAAATTTGATACCAATATTTTTAACTTTTCTCGATATGGGTAAGAAACAAGGGTAGAATTGAATATAAATAGAATCTTGTTATTTTAAGACTGAAATATCATCATCGTCGTCATTCTCCTGCCCTTATCCCACTCTTAAGTGGGGTCGGCACAACATGGGAAAAACATGTTGTCACATGATTTGGCTACGTATTTTACGACCGGCCGCCTGCCTGACGTCAATTTACCTTAGTCGCCTTTTACGACACCTCGGTAAGAAATGAGAGTGATCTATTCTACTCAACCGGATACCACACGGTGGGTCAATTTACCTTAGTCGTCTTTTACGACACCTCGGTAAAAAAGAGTGTGGTCTACTCTATTCAGCCGGGTACCCCACGGCGGGTCGACTTACCTTAGTCGCCTTTTACGACACCTCAGTAAGAAATGTGGGTGGTCTATTCTACCCAGCTGGATACCACACGGTGGATTTTAAGACTGAAATATATTTTTGGTATTCCATATATAACCATTTTTAATGAACACTGCTTAAATAAAATTTTAGCCGTGTGGTATCCGGCAGAATAGAATAGACCACCCTCCTTTCTTACCAAGATGTCGTAAGAGGCGACTAAGGTAAACGCCGTGTGGTATCCGGCTGCATAGAATAGACCACCCTCACTTCTTACCGAGGTGTCGTAAAAGGCGACTAAGGTAAGTTGACGTCAGGCAGGCGGCCGGTCGTGAAATACGTAGCCAAATCACGTGACAACATGTTTGTTACATGTTGTGCCGATCCCACTTAGAGTGGGATAAGGGCAGGAGAATGTGATGATGACTTTAATACTTATCGTACGATATATACAATGTATTTCCGTTTTGATCAAACGAAAATTTATTGTAAAACATTCACTACTATTGAAGTACTCCAATAAATCTACGAGTATCAGAGCTATATCTGGGTTATAATAACGAAATGTGTATTGTGAACAATTATAACGGAGCAGAAATAGGAAAAAAGATTTGGAAATATATCCTAATAAATGTACCCAACCGCGAAATCTCAATCGGATAGTACAATGGCCTACCAGACTTTTCATTAAGAACGAAGCCTTTGTGTGCTGGTGAATGATTAAAGGCACCGTCTACCTTTAATTTGACATTCAATTTTAGATACTTGTAAAATCTTTACTCAACGAAACATGAGTTTTAAGCTTGCACTGTTTATTAAGACACGTTTCGATTTCCGTAGTTATGAATTTTTACTTTAAAATTTAATATACTTTAACATTGAGTGAAAATGGGCTAATTCAAGCTCAAAATATTATTTATTCCAGTAAACTTGTAAACATTGAATCGTCAATCGTACTGCTCATTTGGAAACCTGTTCCTATCGAGAAGTGTCAGCAAAAACTCGGCGGTTGCTCTTTTCAATTCATAATTCTTATTATTAGTTACATGTAATCATTGCTGTTTTGTACAGGGTCGGACAGTAGCTCTGTCCACGCATTCCTATAGTCTAAGTAATCCTTAATAGTATAGTAGGATGTCTGGTTTAACCTTTATGTAATAGCGTTTACAATTGCTGCAATGACAAAGTTAAAATCGATTGCGGAATTTTAGTATGGAATTTTATACCCAAGCCCACGAACGACTTACGTACTTTTGCAGATCACTAAACAGGAGCTGCAAGGTAATGTTGGTTCCTGTTTGTCTATTAGATACATCGCCAATCATTTTATAATTATGTATATTCTTATGTACAAAAATCAAGTCTATCATTATTTGACAATACAATAAACATACCTATATCAGCATATTTATTTCTGAGCGTCATATTGTCTGGCCCGTTGGTGCAGATGGCAGCGATCCTGCCTATAGGTCCTTGTGTCGCGGATTCTATTCCCCCTGAGGGGCAATATTTTACTGGGTGTATATGTACTTAAAATTATATTTAGTCAATTTACTGGTTGAGCAGATGACAAAAAAGTGCTCGGAGTTCAAAGAATAACTTTAGGATAAACATTCTTATCCAAATTCGATATAATTCTTTAAAATTTACTTATAACAATAGTTACATACTTTAATATAAAAGAACCCTCCAGTGGTTTGAAAAAAATTCACCAACGCTCTATCAAAATACCTCAGTTAACGTTCCGGAAATATTTTCTAATTTGTTGTAATTTAGAAAGTTCTTTTACTCGAACTCTGTTACAAACTTTACTTAAGTATCGATTTCTGTGAGAATTTATTAAACGCCAGTTGCGTCTAATTGGCAATAAGTAATAGAATTGAGGAACTTCGTAGAAATGTACTAAAAATATTGGTAGTGCTAATGGAAAAAGGAATTTGATACTAATGACCGTGATATTTATGGAAACTCATCTTTGTCACAATTGGGGTGTAAATTTAAGGCTCGTCCTAGTGTGTTTCCTCAAATATAAACTGTATATAATATTACTAGACCCACATAACCATCCTCTAGCTTGGCAGATTTGAATCTTATATTTATGGGTTAAGAGGGTTTTCAGAACACGTTACATATAATAATTTTAAAAGCTTTGATAGCCCAGCGTTTCGAGGGGGTTATGAGTTCAAACCCCAGGCAGGCACCAATGAGTTTTTCCATTAAAATTTATGTATCTAGATAATAAGTGCTATTTATCAGATGCTTTTTGATGAAGGAAAATATCGTGAGGAAATATGCATATACCTACGGATATTTGGGATATGTGTAACCTACTAATCCCCATTGGAGCAGCATGGTGGGGGTAAGCTCCAACCCTTCCAGAAACGGAGAGAAGAAGCATATGCCTAACAGTGGGGTTGGAATGGGTGGCCTAGTTTACTTTACTTAACCAAATATTTTTAAAAAATAAATGAAAAAAATATATGGGACATTTACACACACGGTCGTCCATCCCCAAAGTATATAACTTAATACTTGTGTCATGGGTGAGAGGCAACTGGTAAATATAGACATATATAGTTTTAAATACATATATACACCCAGACTCGAAAAACCAACAAATTCTAAATAGAAAATGTTGGTTCTCGGCGGCAATCGAACCCGCGACCTACGGAGCCGAAGACAGGGTTACTGCGCCAACGGTCCAGTCAGTTTTGTTTTTAATATAAATATTTTGATCGCCAGGTTACTTCCCGCTACCCGCCGTATATTGCCTCACCTGGATCTGCCTGGACGTCCTTCTCTGCACGGCATCTATCATGCACCTCTGCACTATCAGTGTTGACAGGTACGTTGCTACTGTATGCTGTGTTGCTCGCGGGTTCGAATCCCGCCGAAGGCCAACATTTTTGAAAACAATTTGTTGGTTTTTGAGTCTGGATGTATGTGTGAAGTATTTATTTTAATTTATATATGTATATATTTGAGCTGTAAAACCCAGCGGTTAGACAGTGCAATTCTTACGAGGAGAACACCAGTTCAAACCCGGGCAGGCACCAATGAATTTTTCTATTAAAACTCATGTGTCTAATTGATAATTGCAATTATTCACACGCTTTTCGGCGAATGAAAACATCGTGAGGAAACCTGCATATCTCTAGAGAATTCTAGGGATATGTCTAACCTACCAATCCGCATTGGAGCAGCGTGGTAGGTCTTAGCTCCAACCCTTCTCTCCTGAAATGGAGAGAGGAGTCCTATGCATAGCAGTGGGATTGTAATAGGTCGCTACTTTCCTTTCCTTACTATGTATATATTTACCAGTTGTCTGTCACCCATAACACAAGTATTAAGTTATTTGTTTATGTACTATAAAAAACGTAAGAAAAACATTATTAATAACAAGTCAAGTTAACAATGGTTTTAAAAAAATCGATTAACAAAATTTCACGTCCCTACTGTTAACCGTTGAGGAGTTCCCTTGTCTGGAGCAAACCCTGGCAGCGGTATCAGACCATGCTTAGCAGAAACATGCATTGCCATCATCATTCTCCTGCCCTTAACTCACTCTATGTGGGGTCGGCACAACATGTTGTCACATGATTTGGCTACGTGTTTTACGACCGGCCGCCTGCCTGACGTCAACTTACCTTAGTCGCCTTTTACGACACCTCGGTAAGAAATGAGGGTGGTCTATTCTATGTAGCCGGATGCCACACTGCACATACCTTAGTCGCCTCTTACGACACCTCGGTAAGAACGGAGGGTGGTCTATTCTATTCTGCCGGATACCACAGGGCGAAGATACATGCATTTTCATCAAGACTAAACCAATATGTAAAATTCTGCTCAATCGGACACCGGGAAATTTAACTTGCAAGATTTCAAGAAGACCTTCACATAATAAAATTTAATAAAAGCTTTTAAGAAAAGTCTACAAAGGTCAACTTAACTTATATCTTTAAGTAGTCTTAATTTAAGTCTCTTAAATTACTTAAGACTAAGATTTCATAAATAACACTACTTAGTACAATAGGAACCAGAATTCTCTAGAGATATTCAGGTTTCCTCACGATGATAATCTTCACCGAAACGTGTGTGATTATTTGCTTTACGTACAAAAGTCAATTGGATATAAATTTAAACGGAAAATTGTCTGAAAATTTGCCTATCCAGAGTTTGAACCCGTTACTCTCTCTAAAGAGTCACAGGGTCTTACTGCACTATCGCAGCTCTTTTCATGTAAAACTAGCATTATAATTCGCGATAACATGAATAGAATATTTTGCTTTGATTATTTACTTTAAGCTGTGATAGCCCAGTGGTGAGACCGTGTGACTCTCTAGAGACGATCATAGGTTCAAACCCCGTGCAGGCACCAATGAGTTTTTCTATTAAAACTTATGTGTCTAATTGATAATTGCAATTTATCACACGCTTTTCGGTGAAGAAAAACATCGTGAGGAAACCTGCATATCTCTAGACAATTCTAGGGATGTGGTTCTTCAATTCTAGGTTACACACATCCCATCATTGGTAGGCAGCGTGGTAGGTCTTAGCTCCAACCTTTCTTTCCAAAAAACGGAGAGAAGAGGCCTATGCCCAGCAGTAGGATAGTAACAGACCGTTCCTATTTGCTTTAATGGGGATTAATAGGAAAATAATACTTTTACTACTTTTTTATTCGCTCACTTTACGTATTAAAGATCTCCATTACTTAGTTATTTTTTACTTACTTATATGTACTTAATCCCTTTACAAATACATTATCCTAACATTAATTTCGTGCAAAGAACGGTCCTCCGCTGGGAAATCTTATGCCGTCTTGAAAACTGAAGCCAATTTAAGCGAGTGTGGAAATACGATATCCTGCTTCCTTTAATATCGTGGAAAAGTAATCGGGATATATCGAGTTAAGAAGGTTCATAGACTAATGGCATGATTTGAAATAAAATTTGGGCCTTATTTTAGATCATGTTTATTAAATTAGGTGTTTCCGCTTAGGTGTGACGTAACCTATTATAGGCTAACTGTTTAACTCAGACCTCGCCTGCTGGGTGCAAAGGCGTGGAAGTAGGACGAGGACGTGAACTGACGTGGGTGTGGGGGGTTACGTCTTATATATCACGCCACTGGCGTAGGCCGCTCGCACCTACTTTAGTCCCCGTTTTCCCTTAAACCCCGCAAGCGAAGTCTCAGTTAAACGGTTAGCCTATAATACGCATTCGAGCAATGTGGTGGTTTCAAGCTCCAATTATTTTCTCCACGTAAGGAGAGTAGAGGCTTTTGCTAAGCATTAAAATAGTCACCGTTTAAAATTTCTCGTTATTTTAGTTTCTATTCGACTTAAATATTTAATTTAAGAAGACATTACTTTGCGGAATTCCAAAGTACGATTTTTGTCGTGGAGCCTATCCTCCTGATGATGCTTCGGTTTCGGGGCGAAACGATCGTCGAGATTGTGGTGGTGGGTGTGTGTGCTGCTTTTGTGTGCGTTGTTGCTGGTGAATTGCGCCTTGGGGTGCATGTGGTGGCTTGTCCTGCATGTATAAGGTACGTAGATTTTGCCTGCTTCATACACATTGGCTTTGCATGCATTCACCTAACCCGTGCGGATTATAGCAAAGTAGTTAGTTCTGTTATATTGCTTGAATTCCAAAGTATAAAATTGATAATAAAATTATTTTGCCATAATCCGAATTTTGTAGCTAAAAATGATAAGCCTTAACAGATTTAATTCATCGTGGAGTCTAGCTCATGATAATTCTCAGTGACGGGGCGAAACGATCGTTGAGATAGTCCTAGTAAATGTGTACAATGCTTGTGTAGAGTGCTAGTGGTTTTTGGTACGCGCAATTACTAATCTTGCTTGTCATAAGGTATGAGAACTGAATGAACTTATTTGGAAACCTTTTTATTCATGTATTTATTATATTAAATTTACAAAATCTTGAACACTTAACTTGATTTACTCATAATATCACAAAACTAATATACAAATAAATAAATATATGGGACACTTACAGACACGGACGTCGGACTCGAAAGTAACTTAATACTTGTGTTATGGGTGACGGACAACTGGTAAATATACTACATATATAATTATAAATACGCAGTAAAGTAAAAAGTAAAGTAACAGCCTGTTACTATGCCCACTGCTGGGCTAAGGCCTCCTCTCCGTTTTTGGAGAGAAGGATTGGAGCTAAGACCTACCACGCTGCTCCAATGCGGATTGGTAGGTTACACATATCCCTAGATTCTCTAGAGATATGCAGGTTTCCTCACGATGTTTTCCTTCACCGAAAAGCGTGTGATAAATTGCAATTATCAATTAAACACATAAGTTTTAATAGAAAAAACTCATTGGTGCCTGCCCGGGGTTTGAACCTATGTCGTCTCTAGAGAGTCGCACGGTCTCACCGCTAGGCTATCACAGCTTAAAAATACGTACCTAAATGCAAATATACACCCAGGATTTGCCCAAAATGTTGGCCAGCGGCGGAAATCGAACCCACGACTGGCGGATCTGAGGGCAGGGTCACTACCCACTGCGCGAACGGGCCAGTCAATACACAGTTTTTACATTACTTTATTTCATTTGACTTGACGGTAACATCTTATTTTTTTAGGTATCTTTCGCTCCGGTACCCTATGAGATTCGGAAGGAATAAGACAAGAAAGAGAGTGACAATCAAGATCGCATTCGTTTGGATACTGTCGACGGCCATGAGTCTTCCTCTAAGCCTCATGTATTCGAAGGTATTCGTGTAAAATTGTTTGAAAACTTTTATTACAGAAACATATGCTAATAACATATAAACGATTCTGCGAAATTCATAAGTTTATTTACGTTTCTTGTTGTAGTTCAAAAGTAATTACATTATCCACTTAAAGCTATATCCTTCATACCTTTATACTAATATTACAAATGCGAAAGTTTGTGAGTAAGGAAGTATGTTCGATACTCTTTCACGGCGAATCCGCTTAACTAATATCAATGAAATTTGGCACAATTGTTCCTTACTAGTTTTTAAACGCAACTTCGTTCGCGTGGACTGCAGTCTTATTATTTGAGTAAAACGTAATACTTATATTAATTATGGTTGAAACGGGTTAACCTTAAAAGCTAGACCTATGCTGTCCCTGACTTTTATTTAGAACTTTTAGAGGGCAACAATTTTGTAGTACAAGATTTTTGAGCTTTTACCGTTTACTTAGCGCACGCGAGGAAAGCTTTAAATCTTTTCGTTACCGCAATAATTTTCATTTTTACTCCTCTCCTATTCCTATGTTATATAGCCTTTCTCGATAAACGGAATATCTCACACTTAAATAATTTTTCAAATGTGTATGTTCATACTAATCTCAACACATTTAAAAATTTTAATAATAAAAGATACCCACTTAGATTGCGAATTGTTCCTTCTAAAACTGCTCTTATGAATAAAAGTGCATGTTGCATGTCAGTTAATATATATACTAAAGTACCCAACGATATTAAAAAACTTTCATCAATTAATAGTTTTAAAAGTGCGCTAAAAAAGTTATTAATTACTAAATGTTACTACACAATCAATGATTTTCTGAATAATTAGACTAGATAATATAATTTAATATTTAATTTAAAATATAGATTAATTATAATTACTGCATAATATTGTACACCATATTGCAATGGTAGAATACATTGGTTTAAATAATTACTTTTATAACATCTATAATTACTGTATTCACAATAAATATGATTTGATTTGATTTGATTTGATTTGATTCAAATTGGTCCAATAGTTTCTGAGATTAGCGCGTTCAAACAAACAAACAAACTCTTTGGCTTTATATATTATAGTATAGATACACCGGGGTTACATATAGGGTAGAGGAATCCTGTTAATTTTACAAAAATAGGAAGACATTGAAAAGCGCTATCTATTATCAAACTATCAAAGTTTTTTATTCGCGATGTGTCAAAACTCAAGTCAATTCTGTAGTAATTTATATGGCAAAACAACGTTTACTGGGTCAGCTAGTTAATATAAGTAAACGATTTTGATCAAGTAATCCAATAATCAATCCAATAATACCCGTATAGACCACCAAAATAAATCAGCTACCCTTGTTCTTTGTCATTAGTAAATTGAATTATCCAAGTGTACTTTCCCGGATTTAATGTTATGCAAATCTTTATAATCAACGATTTTGTTCTACAATTCTCTTAGTAGAACTCATTTTATTTAGGAATTTAGAAATGTAACGTTTTAAGTATAATCTAAATAGGTATAATTTCCTAACAGTCAATATTTCACGTTGAAAAGGGTTACTTCGTATATTAAAGCAACATTAATTCGATGATTATATAATTTAATGTATAAATATCGGTACAAAAAACAATTGGGTACGTAGGGACCGTGTAGCTCTTCTACGCAGTAGGGGCTATTGCTACGGTAATAGTTACAGCTATGTGGGCACTACGTACCTGTGCTACGAAGTTTTTATTATTCTACAATTTAATCTATAAGCTCATATCAGTACGGGTACTAAAAAAATTGAGTTGATATACACAGTATATGCCTTTACACAAGTTCAAAAAAGCAATTAAAGAGACTCTCATTAATAAAGCTTACTATAATCTTGAAGACTATGTCAATGATAAGAAAGCTTGGAACTAAATTGCGGCCAGCTATGTACTAGACGATATTATAATCTAAGTTTGTTAACAATAGTTAATACAAAACTGTAATATTTATTTTTTAAAAGAGTGACCGCCGAGTTTCTTGCTGGTTCTTCTCGGTTAGAGCACCTTTCCGAACCAGTTGTAGCTTCAATTTAATTTTAATTTGACGATTCAAAAGTGCTTGTAATAGGCCAATTTGAATAAAGACTTATTTGAATTTGAATTTGAATATAGCTAGTCTATACGGCTGTCGAATGCTACGGTATTGGTTACAGCTACGTAAGCACTATACGTGCTACGACAGGTCTACGAAAAGAGAATGAGGACTGAGATAAGTGCGAGAGGCAAGCGCCCGTAGTGTGATATACATTTTTTCCGAACTGACTATGCTATTAGCCCTAACAGCTTTAACAGCGTCGCTGGACGGTACAAGCGAGCGCAGATACATCGTCGAGGTTGCGAAATACAGAGAGTAGAACGCAAAAGCTTCACTACGGTGAACGTCATCCCATGGTTGCGTCTTGTTAGGCGTGATCTACAAAAGGTGATCGCCCATACGAAACTCACCCCCCGTTCTCGTCCTACCTCTATACCCCTGTAACCCACAGGCGAAGAATGAGTTAAGCGGTTAGCTATCTTTGTGTGGAACTCCGCGTCAATTAACAAAAAGCAAACTCTCCAGTCTTTAAAGCGAATCAATCTTATCAATTGCTCCATTCCACCATCAAATAAGAACATTAAATAAAAATTAAGTAAATAATAGTTAAGTATTTATAGTAAAAACAATATACATTGCAAAGACATATTAACTACCAGAGGGTTACCAAGAAAAGCTGAAACAACAAAAGATAGTGTCAGAATCAGTCAAAAGTTAGAGACTAGACTACTCTTAGAATCTTATTCATAATAAACCACCCTAAACTTAAGTCAATAGCGACAACATTAATTATTAATGCACGAGATACGTAATAGGTAATGTACGGGGACCGCTTTCTCGTCAATAATTAAATTGCTCCCGACAAGACTGATCAATATAGCACGGAAACTGCTAAAGCCACTCCACACTTTATCACTTCAAGTAATTCAATTTTACGGACGAAGACATTGCTGCTCGTATCTTTAATGAACATGTAACAAGCTACATGCTACAAGAACATGCTAAAAAAATCACAACTGTACATATAAAATCATTCTGCCGTTATCCCACTCTATGTGTCTACCTGATGTCAACTTACCTTAGTCCCCTTTACGACACCTTAGTAAGAAATGAGGGTGGTCTATTCTACTCAGGCGGAGGCCACGCGGCGGCTCAACTTACCTTAGTCAAATAATTTATAGAATTATGTTACTATGTGGAGATCCGTAATGCAAAAGTAATAATAAAAATTATTTTGCTACAATCCGCTTTATAGCTTATATAGCTTTGTGATTTTTGCGTGAGTCTATCTCCTAATAATGCGTCGGTTGCGGGGCGACACGATTGTTGAGTTTGTGATAGTGAACGTGTGTATTGGTTGTATATTGTGGTGGCAGTGGTGGAGGTTTGTGCATGTGTTTTTACGAATCCTGCATGTATCAGGTATGAAAAAAACCGATAGTCAACTATATATTTAGCACTAAATATATTCTCTATTCACTGTATCTCGGACTATAGCAAATAACTTTTATTATTACTTTTTTACCTTAGTCACCTTTTACGACATCGGATTTATGTTTGTTGAGGTAGTTGCTTCAAATAGGACCTATGCAATATTAGTCAGGCATATGCAATTAGTCAACCTAGGTATTTATTTACAAATGTGATATTATGATATACCGCGTCGGACATATTCAATATTTACAAGGGTTTAGTTAGTACTAGTGGTTTAGACGAATAGACACAAGTTCTGACAGCATTTAATGCATAATAATATTATTTATAGTTCTGATTAAACTTACATCTTCACTTTGAAGCCGACACGGTTCCATTTCGTTTGTGATTGCTTAGCATGGCAAAAGTGGTTTATTACCTAAAACACCGTACATTATGCCAGATTTGGTATTTGGTATTAAATTTTTTAACACCAATTATAAAGGCTACAACAGAAGGATGCAAAAAATACTTGTGCTCTTAAAAAATATTTTTAATAAGGTTTTTTTAATTACAAAAAAACATTATTATTATTAGATTGAATTATGTCATAAGTTATCTTATATATTTTAGTGATTAGTAAAATATATGTATACTAGCTTTTACTCGCGGCTTCGCTCGCGTGGAATTTGGTCTGCCACATTAAGTTGCGCGACAGACCATTTTAGATTATTATTTTTTTTACTTAATATTAAAAAATGCTTTATTTAGTTACTTGTACATCCAAAATTTTAAATATCTAACTTCAAAACTGACGGATTCCATACAGTCTTCGCGCGCCACGTATATTAGGCACTCTATGGCGCTCCATTCAAATCGATCATATCGTGATAACTTTTAAACTATTCAGCCAAATTACTTAATGTGAAAGACAAACTTTATCTACATGAAATACTGAAAGCGACAAATGTATTGTATTGATTTTTGATGAGAGTTTCATAAATATACTAAAATCTGCATTGTAAAACAGCATCTAATTTAATTGAACTTATGATTCACACTTTTGGTCATAGTGACTTCCACATAAAAGGAGGATATTTGCTGTCGCGGACTTTTATTTAGAATTATTTAAGACAAAAAATACTACTGTACATCATCTCTATATAACTCCAATGGTTTAGGCAGCGTACGCCAATATAGCTCTCAGAGGCCAAATTAGAGGCTAAATCATTACAAATTGTAGCCTATATGTTATTCTGATATATAACCTATATAAATGTAAAGTTTCATTCAAATCCGTCTAATAGTTTTTTCATGAAAGAGTAACAAACATCCGGATGGATGTTTGTCCATACATACTCACAAACTTCCGCATTTATAATATTAAATTAATTATAGTAGGATAGTAGGATAGTAGGATATAGTAGGATATATATGTGTGTGTGTGTTTCTATATAAGCGTATATAAGAATAAATTGTTGTATGTAAATATCAAAGCATTGTTACATATCAAATTTATTTTCTAGAACGAAGAATCAGTTCTCATAGATGGAAACTGCCAGATACCAGATCCGCTGTATAAAGCGATCGGATCCGTCATCTCATTCTACATCCCACTTGGCGTGATGCTGCTCACCTACGCGCTGACTGTTCAACTGCTGGCGCGGCAGAGGAAGGGCCTCGGACAAGGATGGGCAGCAGGCTGGCTCGGTGCGATCCCAATCGGTATTTATGGCATGATCACGATTGTATTCAATAACCACAACAGCCTCTATTCTAATACCATTAGAATACAGATCTCGAGGCAAACGGTAGTCTTGCGGATTCAAATTCCTGGTTATTGTTTTAGGCTATATAGGCAAAGACTCAGTCTTACAGCCTTTGCCTTTAGTTAGTCCGAGTATTATCTGGGAAATATAGTTATAGGGTACGAGCTTCAAGCCGAACCTCCTTACTTAGGTGAGTCCTTGCGGACTTAAATGCCTGGTTATTTATCTAGGATACAGACCAGGGCCTTACCCTCTGTAGTGATCAGAGGGCCCCTCCGAGGATATACTCGGTCTAAATATAAAGTTTTCAATTCCAAAAGTGTATCATAGATTTAAAAAAGTGTTTTGCACTTTGTGCATATTTTTCATTCTAGAAATAGAATCGTCAATTCAAAAGCACTAGTTTATAAAAAAAATTTAAAATTTATTTGATAAAAGAATATTTTGACTGTTTGAATTTCTATAATAAATATAAAAACTTGTTGGTATATTAGATGTCTTAGATTTACAATATATATATCCTAGAGTATGTAAGAGATATGCTTATACGTAAACCATATTACAAAATTGAATATTATTTGGTTGATAAAAATGCCTGGATTTAAAAATGCTTTCAGGTTCATACAAGACAGTTTAGTAATCTAAAATTGAAAATGTGTAAAAGCGGCTTTTTCTTGGTAAACGTAACCTTCCGAACCAGTCGTAGCTTCATTAATCATATTGATCCTTGACGATTCAAAAGAGCTCGAAAGAGCTTACTTGATTAAAGAGTATTTTGATTTGTTTTGATTTGATTGTATAGAATCTTTAAAAATCTCTAGATATGGCTACAAAACATTATATATTGATTTTATCTTATTCCAAGACAGTTATTTTAAAACGGCCTACTTCTGTTTGGCCTAAAGCGCAGTTTGTAATACTACGAAACTAAGATGACCTTCTATTTACATATATTGTTGAATAAAGCTCTGAAAGAAATAAGTTTATCGAGGTATTGAATGCGGAATATCCAAATTCGGTAAGTTTAATTTTACAATAGCTGTAACCACACTACGTTATTGCATTGAGCTTGTTCAATGATGCGTGTTATTAAAATCCAAACATAAATTCAGGATTACATGACGTTACTGAGGTTAGTTCGAAACTATATTTTAACCACGAAACGTGTCCAAACCATGCACCATACCTAATTTATTCGAGACAACTGACTACTCCAGGCTTGGTAAGCTATTTTGTTGGAATACTGACTGTATTTCATATTATAACAAATTAGAAAACAAAGTTCCCTGCCACATTCTAGTGCTATTTTGCGATTAACTCGAAATTACAGAATGGATTCGCATGCGATTTTAATAAATACCATGAACCATACCATGAACTCTTATTGCGACTCAATTGAAGACGTAAACAAAATTGTTTTGCTTTTACATACCATGACGTCTTAAAGACGCACACTTTAAGTCGTCGCCGAAAAGAGCGTTCGGAATTCCTCCTAAGAACATGTGAGTAAAAGAGACAGAGTTATCAGTAGTTCATATAACGTTATCCTTTTCTAACATTACGACCCCGATGCAATTCACACTTCATGGTACGAAAACAAAGCGGTTCGCGGTCGTCGTTACGTCTTCAATTGAGTCGCAATAAGAGTTCATGGTAGGTCTGTAGTACTGAAATAAGTGATCAGTGATAATGAATCCGTGATCAGTAATATTGAATCGGTAATCAGTGATGATAAATCGGTAATCAGTTAAAATGAATCAGCGATCAATGATAATGAATTAGTGATCAATCATAATGAATTAGTGATCAGTGATTATACATCGTTTTTAAAGAAAACTTATAAATCACGGTTAAATAAAAAGACAAAATGAAGAATAATATTCGACGTTGAAAGTTACAAGCGGATTAAAGAAATTCTTACAACATCCTTTATGAAATAGAAAAGACATTTTTCAGTCTGGTGAGCGTTGCTTTCTATTATTCGTAATCTATTTTAACTGTTGAGTATTATTTAAAAAACCCGCATTTTCTCAGCGGATACGTCTAAGTGAAAAAGCCGAGAGAATCTTTCTTTAGTTTTTTATTACTTTTAATGTATAATGCAACACATTGCGCATTGTGGATTATTTTTGAGAAATCGTTTATCAGTAATACTAAGGTTGGTAACTCTGTATTTAAAATATTTAAAAAATACTTTCTATGAATGCAGACGCGTTTATATATGTCAATTATATTCAAATAACAATGTTTTTGTAATAATTATAAAAACTTTTTTCTACTCTGCGTTACATCCTTACAAGTCTTTTGCGGTTTCGCATGAACTTTCAGTCCGTTACGTGTTTCATCGATTAATTTAATTCACACGTTGATAGCTTCATATGGATAAGCCAATTTAAAATTTTTCGCTGGTTAACGTAACATTGAAAGCTTTTTCAAGGACTCGTTTATATCAAGGTATCGTATTTGTTCGTTAATAATCCCAAATCCGGATTATTTAACAAAAATGTATAAAAAATGCGTTTGTAATTGAATAATGTATTAACCTAGTTTATTGAAATAAAATTTAATTGACCTTTTTCGCTTAGATTTGAAGCTTATATAACAAGGTTTGGATTTACGTAATTGTGAATGCCTCGCTTACGGTGTCTGGTGAAATTGATCTATATATAATCAATGACCTAAATATATTATTTCTCTACAACCGATAGACCTCTACTGCTGAGTATAGATTTCTTCATGGGATCTCCACAACACACGCTTTTCATGTGTCGCTTAGATACAACGGCTCCGCATGATCTTTTTGAGGTCATCAATCTACTAGCACTTTGTTTTCCGGTGCGGCATCTATTCCAGAACCTTAGGACCCCAGCGCGTATCGGTTTTCATACTATGTGCCCCACACATCGCCAATTTAACAAGGCGATACACTAAAGTAGCGGCCTGTTACTATGCCACTGCTGGCCATAGGTCTCCTCTCTTCGGTTTTTTTTTGGAGAGAAGAGTTAGAGCTACTACCCTGCTCCAATGCGGATTCGCAGGTAACACATATCCCCACAATTCTCTAGAGATATGCAGGTTTCCTCACGATGTTTGCCTTCACCGGAAAGCGTGTGACAAATTGCATTTGTCAATTAGATAAATTTTAATAGAAAACTTATCGGTGCTGTCTTGAGGTCTCACCGCTGGGCTATCACAGATCTAGGTAATAGGATAATCTATAATTATCGGTAGTTCTGGTTCTTCTACGGATCTATAGACATTCATAGGAAATCTGCATATCTCTAGACAATTCTGGGGATATGTGTAACCTATCAATCCGCATTAGATGAGCGTAGTGGTTCTAAACTCCGACCTTTCTCTCCAAGAATGGAAAGAGGATGCTTGTGTCCAGCAGTGGCATAATAAGAAGCCGTTTACGGTACTTTACTTATTCTTCTCTCAATTAAAAAGTTTGTCTGGATTAAGGAACTGTAGCTAGCAACTCGTTTCATCTAGATTGTCCACGCAAAAATCAAGTAAAACTCTACAATCCCTTACCATATAACGAAATGAGACTTACGATTTTCTATAATCAGAACGCCGTTGCACCTGGAGGCGGTTCCTCAGTCCAAGAGGCGGCACTCCGCAGCACTCGGCCGCTTCTACTGAGACTGAGTTACCACCGATCGATACCAGAGATCTTTGGCTTCAAGACTCAAGGTATGTTACTGTATAAATTATGTATTTGTTGGCTATATATTGAGCCGCTTACGAGCTTAGCTATAGGGCACTTAAAAGCTAAACTATATTTTTTGCAAGTGTAAAAGCTCTCTTTTAGCTTAACTGTCAAATCCTCACAGACAAGCTTTCGCTTTAGTAACCTACGGATTAATAGCAATTATCAAAGCCATAGATGGATTTCATTCCATGCACACTGATATAGATGACGTGTAGAACTATTTGGCCATCGCTGCTTTTTTTATTGGTCTCGGTATTCGCTTTCAAAATTAAATTTCACAAAAAATCTAACAAATTCTTATACGTAAAGCATATCACAAAATTGAAGATTATTTGGATGCTAAAAGTTCTGGGATTTAAATATCCTTTTAGCTTCATGCAAGTCTGCGGTTTAATAATTGAAAATGTTTAAAAGATTGACTGCCGAGTTTTTTGCTGGTTCTTCTCGGTAAGAGCAACTTCCTGAACTTGTTGTAGCTTCGTTAATTATATTGATTGACGATTCAAAGGTGCTTTAAAGAGGTTATTTGAATAAAGATTATTCTTATTTGATTTGTATTATTATTTATCCGTAATTTTTATTTATATAAGCTGTGATAGCCTACGGTGAGACCGTGCGACTCTCTAGAGACGACATAGGTTCAAACCCCGGGCAGGCACCAATGAGTTTTTCTATTAAAACTTATGTGTCTAATTGATAATTGCAATTTATCACACGGTTTTTGGTGAAGGAAAACATCATGAGGAAACCTACATATCTCTTAGAGAATTCTAGGGATATGTGTAACCTACCAATCCGCATTTGAGCAGCGTGGTAGGTCTTAGCTCCAATCCTTCTACAAAAGTAATAATAAAATTATTTTGCTATAATTTACTGTATCGCGGATTATAGCAAAATAATTTTATTATTACTTTTGTATTATGGATCTCCGCAAAGTAACGCCTAATTCTATAAATTATCCAATCCTTCTCTCCAAACACGGAGAGAGGAGGCCTTAGCCCAGCAGTGGGCATAGTAACAGGCTGTTACTTTAATTTTTGTTTAAAGAATGCATTAAACGATATACTAAAGGCTTTATAGCTTTGACATTTCAACAGTTGGAGGCTGAAATTTTACTTATGCATATTATAATGATTAAGGGCCATGAAACCATCCAAAACAATGGATGGAAATCTGCGGTTTGCATTCAGCGCTGTGTGTTGTTGAAGTTTTTACATTAATCATTCTTTCGTTTATGTTTTGGAAGCATGCACTGGATTTTGACAACTTCGTTTATATTATAACTAGTTATATCAATGGCTTCATTCAAGACTGGCCTGTAGGTACTGGTCCAGAGGTCATCGGTTTGATTCCCGGCGAGAGCCAACATTTTGTATAAACCTCCTATTGGTATTTCGAATCTGGATGTATATTTATGTATTTAAGTAAAAGTAAAGTAACGGCCTGTTATTATCCCACTCCGTTTTTGGAAAGAAAGATTAAAGCTAAGACCTACCAAGCTGTTCCAATACGGATTGGTAGGTTACACATATCCCCAGAATTCTCTAGAGACATATAGGTTCCCTCACGATATTTGTCTTTACTAAAAAGCGTGTGATAAATTGCAATTATAAATTAGACACACAAGTTTTAACAGAAAAACTCATGTGTTGGCCCGGAGTTTGAACCTGCGACCCCTCGAAAGAGTCGCATGATCTCACCGCTACATTTATAATTTTAAATACATACTTAAATAAAAAATGCTGAGGCCGCTTTTTTTATTTAGGTATGTATTTAAAATTATAAATGTAGTAAAAAACAGTATCTGTCACCCCTAAACACAAGTATTAAGTTATTTACTTTGGAGAAGGACAGCTGTGTGTGTCTCATATTAAAAGTAAGGTAGTGAAAATCAAGTTTTTTTGTGGTTACTTTCATACAAGAAAATTAATTCCTGTAACGTTAAAGCGATATAAATATACACACACGCACGCACACACACACACACACAGACACGCACGCACGCTCGCACATACGCACAAACGCACGCACGCTAGCACGCACGCACGCACGCTAGCACGCACGAACGCACGCACGCACACTTTAACTTAATTCTTTATAATATTCGCAGTATATTTGTTTAATATTAAAAATACAACTCACAAAAGTACTTACATAAATTCGTCTTTTCTTATTAAAAAAATAAATTTGATTTTTAGCTTAGAACGTAGAATGCAAATTGAACGTAAATTTCAATGCAAACTCCAGCTCTTTGTTGCTTCTAGTAAATGATTTTCTTTCTTATAATATTATTCAAATGTTTCACCTTATTTATGGTAATTTGTTCATTAGTATCAAATATAATTTTTTCATTAAGTTATGTGCATTACTTATTATTATACAACTAATGAGACTTTTTCAGTTTTGCATGATCTTAGAATTTAACAAAGACTTTTTCAGTAATTTGTCGAATTAGGCGTTACTTTACGGAGATCCATAATAATTTTTTTTTTTGCTATAATCCGCGATAAAGTAAAAAGAAAATATATATAACGCTAAATGTATAGTGGACTATCCGTTTTTTCATATTCGTTACATGCAGGATTCGTAAAAATCAAGATTAGTTAAAGAAACTTGGCGGTCAATCTCTTAAACGTTTTCAATTTTACATTATTATACCGTCTTGTATGAAGTTGAAAGGATTTTCTAATCCAGCCATTTTTATCACCCAAATAATCTTCAATTTTTAATACACTTTACGTATAAACATATCTCTTACATTTGATTTAAACCTTGTTGTAGACTGGTCTAGTATTGATTGCGGAATTTTATTGTAAAAGCGAATACCGCAACGAATGAGGTGCTAAATCTGCCGAGTCACGACACAGGAGTCACAGGCTTGTCTGATCTCTTGTATGTCTATGATATATATCACATTTCGTCTTATACATCATCATTCACCTGCCTTTATCCCACTCTAAGTGGGGTCGGCACAAACATGTTACATGATTTGGCCTCATATTTTACGACCGACCGCCTGCCTGACGTCAACTTATCTTAGTCGCCTTTTACGACACCTGGGTAAGAAATCAGGGTGGTCTATTCTACTCAGCCGGACACCACACGGCGTAAACAATATTTCGTCTTATTCATATGCTATTATGACGATTATAAGTATTATATAGTAAAGTAAAGTAGCGGCGTGCTACAATCCCACTGCTGGGAATAGGCCTATTCTCTCCGTTTCTAGAGAGAAGGGTTGGAGCTAAGACCTACCACGCCGCTCCAATGCGGATTGGTAGGTTACACATATCTCCAGAATTCTCAAGAGATATGCAGGTTTCCACACGATGTTTTCCTTCACAGAAACGCGTGTGATAAATTGAAATTATCAATTAGACACATGAGTTTTAATAGAAAAAGTTATTGGTGCCTGCCCGGGTTTGAACTCGTGTTCCCCTCGAAAGAGTCGCTCAGTCTCACCGCTGGGCTATCACAGCTCTAAGTATTAAGTATTATATATGTATGTATTATATATATAGTTATTTACGTATATAGTATATTTTATATGTTATTAACTGAATACACCAGACTTACCTTGTATTCATAGGTATGGATGGCCTCTTACTGAGCTGGTTGTCTGGATGAGATCGCTATGTAGCGATGAGACCGCCAGATTGTACAACCTTGTTTTTATTTAGATATATAGATAGATATATAGTGTATAGTATAGATTTAGATATAAAGTGCTATGTTAGAAAATTAGACAAAAGAATTATCGTTCATTTATTCATCATTATTTTCCTCTTTTAATATCAGGTTAGTTTATTTCTTTCTCTTCGTTTAAGTTTAAAATGTAAGACAAAATAACGCGCAACAGTACTGCACGCTAGAAAAGCATTATGTTTTTGCTAGAACTTTTAACTATAGTAACATTATGGATCGAAACATTATGGATAGTTGATATGGTTTTCACTATTACTAAAATACTTAGAAATGTTTCCAATAATATATCAAAACAATGATTAAAACACTATTACGCGTAATTACTTTTATAACAATTATTTTACGTCATAACCAGAATGCCGCCAAAATTAATTCCGCGCTATTTTTTTTAATTAATTCAAGTTGAGGCTAATGCCAATGTTTAAACTTCCTAATACACTTAACTCAATAGAATAATTATTGTCTTATTATGCAAATGTTAAAATTGATAACACTATAAAAACTTAATATATGAACACGCTAATTTAAATTTAAAGTATTTTTTTTAAGTTCATTAAATTTTAGTGATATCTTTCCATGCCATGAAAGAAACAAAATTCAATGTTGACATTTCGAATAGCTAAATTGTTGCAATAGGAATGGCAATTTAATCCCCAGATAGATCTGATTTTTTTGATGGAAATATTTAAAGGGTTGGTAGGTAACAGAAGTTATTGTTTATTCTAGGAATACAGTCCTCGCGAAACAAGTTGCGGGTAAAAGCTAGTTAACCTAAATAATCCTGAATACTTTAAATAATTTATAGAAGCTTTGGTTGCGTGGCGAAATGATTGTTGAGTTTGTGATATTGAACGTGTGTAGTGCTTGTGTATTGTGGTGGCAGTGGTGGAGGTTTTGTGCATGTGTTTTTACGAATCCTACATGTAACGGGTATGAAAAAACGGATAGTCCACTATACATTTAGCATCTATTTACTGTATCGCGGATTATAGCAAAATAATTTTATTATTACTTTTGTAAACTTGAATACGTTAAATAATTACAAGCAAAACCTATTACAATGAAAATATAATAGTGATACAGAAAAATAAAAAAAAACATGACTTGAATTATAGAAGAAATAAAAAGAATACACGAAAACCATTAAAATTAAACATACTACAGTACTGTGTAATTAGTATGATTATTATAATTAAAATAAAAGCATTTAATTACGTATGATGCAATGAATTGTAAAAGAATAAAGACATTCCCATTATAATACCTAAAGTAATCTTAAATCCAATATAAACTCCATCTCACACTATAATTAAGAAAATAATTAGCGGTTGTGATGGCCTTAAACACAGTCTAGACTAGATTTTGCGTCGTATAATAGTTGATATTACTACTAAATAAAGGTCGTACTAACGTACGTTTCGTAAATACTATTTGATACATAGAAATATACTTATACATTAAAATCATTTATTGTCATTATATGTCTTATATATTTGGTATAAATAACTTTCTAGGCTAGGCCAATGACCTAACCGCGATAAATTTTCTGCGATTACAAATAAAACTTTACGTAAGAAATTTCTTGCCTAATGATACAATGAACAATAAAATCAGTTGTTAAAAAATAAAAAATTAATAAACTCATCATCATCATCATTCTCCTGCCCTTATCCCACTCTAAATGGGGTCGGCATAACATGTTACAAACATGTTGTCACATGATTTGGATGCGTATTTTACGACCGGCCGCCTGCCTGACGTCAACTTACCTTAGTCGCCTTCTACGACACCTCGGTAAGAAATGAAGGTGGTCTATTCTATGTAGCCGGATACCACACGGCGTAATAAATAAATAAACGCATTAAGTTATAACTAATAAAGTCAGAAGTGATAGGTCTCTATTAGCAAATTATAAGAACTCAGCTTTCTAAGTGCATTACGCACTCTTGTATTAAATTGTTCGAATTCAAAATTAAGCTTAATTTAGTTAGATACATTATTATCTTTATTTCAATGCTATCTGTGACGTACGCTACTAACTATTAAAAGAGCTAGTGTTTTCTTGTTCTTCCAAGTTATGAGCCTCTTTAACACTCACGAGTTTTGAAGACTCTACACTTTAAAATCGTTGAATTCTGTCACTTAAATAGTAGTAATTAAAAAAAAAGTAAAGTAGCGGCCTGTTACAATCCCACTGCTGGGAATAGGCCTCCTCTCTCCGTTTCTGGAGACAAGGGTTGGAGCTAAGACCTACCACGCTGCTCCAATGCGTATTGGTAGGTTACACATATCTCCGGAATTCTCTAGAGATGTGCAGGTTTCCTCACGATGTTTTCATTCACCAAAAAGCGTGTGATAAATTGAAATTATCAATTATCAATTAGACACATGAGTTTTAATGGTAAACTCATTGGTGCCTGCCCGGGTTTGAACTCGTGTTCCCCTCGAAAGAGTCGCACGGACTCACCGCTGGGCTATCACAGCTCAGTAGTAGTAATAAATCTGTAGTAAAATAGTCAGCGAGCGGTTTAAGTTTTCAGATTTCTAAGTTTGTTCGTATCAAATATCATATTTTGAATGAATTACAATTATGAAACGTTATTTGTGTATTCATTCTTTGGTATTTACGTGTGTTGTATTAATATAGACTTATGTTGTATGAATATAGGACAGGCTCAAACATACACTAACAAGTAAAATAATATGTCCACGTCCACTCTCACCAAAAGCTCTCGTGTTATTGACGTGTGTTCGTTTGAGACAGTGTAATGTTTCCTTTGTACAATAGTATTAGTTTGAGTTAGTGTGAGTATATTCATGTATGTATTGCATGTATGTCTTGTATATAAATATACAAGTAAGATAAACACATCTCAACCCGCATACACTACACATTTAATAAGCCGTTATTCTTAACAACAAACAATACCCAGTATTAAATTTATTAAAACATGTTCTAAGCCAACAATGTTATTAGACGAAAACAGTAAAGGCAAACAAACTGCGAAACAATTCAAAGTACATTCAGTCGAATGATCAAATAGATATAACGTGAACTTCGTAATAAATTAATGGCCTTGGATGTGTAAAATAAACAAAGGCGGTATTTATTTCGTCTTCATCTATACTAATATATAAAGCTGAAGAGTTTGTTTGTTTGTTTGTATTTTGTTTGATTGATTGTTTGAACGCGCTAAACTCAGGAAAAACTGGACCGATTTGAAAAATTCTTTGACTGTAATCTTACAGTTTATTGACTATCTAGTCCATTTATCGAGGAAGGCTATAGACTATAAAACATCACACTTAGATGAATAGGAGAGGAGCAGCAATAAGAAATATTGCGGAAACGGCAAAATTTAAAGCTTTCCTTGCGTGCGCTAAGTAAACGATAATAGTTATTCAAAAATCATGCATTACAAAGTTGTTCCTCTCTATAAGTTCTAAATAAAAGTCCGCGACGGCATATGTCTAGCTTTTAAGGTTAACCCTCTTTAATCATAATTAATATAAGTATTACGGTTTACACAAACAATAACACTGCAGTCCACGCTAACGAAGTTGTGTTTAAAAGCTACTTTGTTATAAAATTGCATAATTATAAAATTATTTTGCTGTAAGCCGCATAATTACAGGTATCCGGCTGAGTAGAATAGACCACCCTCTTTCTTACCGAGGTGTCATAAAATACGACTAAGGTAAGTATATGTCAGGCAGGCAGGTCGTAAAATACGTAGCCAAATCATGTGGCAACATGTTTGTAACATGTTAAGCCACTTAAAATAGGAAAAGATCAGGAGGATATAAATATTAGAAACGTAAGTATGCTTGGCTTGAGTTTAAAAATAAAGCGGTGTTTTTACTGCAGTTAACTATTGTTTCTCATTGCAAAGACCTTATTCAATGTTGCTTCTAAATGTTTATACGTGTCTGTCTTTATTGTCGTGTTCACCTTGTGTTGTGTTGCACAGCGAGCCTGCTCCATCAGCAATGAGCGCACTGCATCATTTTGGGGCAGAGATGTTACGCCTCTCGCGCGGCTTGGAAGCTTCTGCTGCCGCTAAACCGTCATGCAGAGGGTATAAAATTGGCGTTTATTTGTTTACAACTAAATGTACCACTTTAGTAGATTATTTGGCTATCGCCATTTAATTTTCTGTTTTAATATCTGAAGTAGTATCAATTCTATTTTTATTTATACCTCAACGGCTTTTCAATGTCGTCGTGCAAACATCCTTCATGTTGCTTTATTTTTTATATTTATATCAATGTTGTCTTATTTTTCAATGCAATCACAATCATATAGAATCATATTGGTTATTTTTTTATCAATTTGGTTGTTCCTATTAAAACTTATAGAATCGTCAAAACATTTATCGGATATAATACGTAAAATAATATTTCACAAAGGGAAATTCACGGACACAATTCATAATGATATGTAACATTTAATTCAGCAACCTTAAAACTTAGTGATGTACTTCCAAAAATAAATAAGCGTAATTTATTATATGTATTTGTATTATTATTTTACACCATTTCGTAGAGATTATTTATGCGTTTTCCCAATTTCTATCATCGACGTCGATTAAAATTTATTATTTTTGCAGGACAAATGTGTCAGAGCGTGGTGGAATACTCACCCCGGGATCACTAAGCGTCTCTTCTAGTTCTCCATCATCCATGCTTCAAGACAAACGTCGATTGTCATCCACGGGAGATCCGAATGTACCACTGAATAGACCTCGAAGTGCATCAGACGATGAAGGTAACGATAGTCTTCTACCTCCTGTTACTTTAACAACAAAATCACGAAGCTCCGAAGACGGTCTTTTATTACCACCACCATGCACTTGTCCATACTTCGGAACAGATTCTACACCACCACGACGTCCTACCACAGAAGTTATTATTGTTCCCGGAGGCGATATAAACGGATGCAACGGCTATCCCCGAAACGGTATAAAAGGAGATGAACCTTCAACTCCTTTCTTTAGACGATGTAGCCGCGGAGCATCCTCAATGGTGACTTGGGATGAAGCGCGAAGATTTAGGAGGGGTTCTAGTTTTGGTGGTGCTAGAACGACGCTCGCTACTCCAGTAAGAGCCATTCGTAGCCATAGATCCATCAACAATCGACCACAGCAACAGCAAGCAGTAAGCGCAACTCCTCAACGCCAGTTGCCAAGAGCTCACCATTCAAGAAACTCTAGCGTAATTTCACGAAATTCTTCGAGACATGGAAGGATATTACGATTAGAACAAAAAGCGACGAAAGTGCTTGGAGTTGTATTCTTCACATTTGTCATCCTTTGGGCACCGTTTTTTATATTAAACATGGTCCCAGTCGTATGTCCTGAATGCGAGAGAAGAATTTCTAGTTGGGTGTTTGATTTTGTATTGTGGTTAGGTTATGCGAGTTCGATGGTTAATCCTATATTCTATACAATATTTAATAAAGTTTTCAGACAAGCCTTCAAGAAGGTTTTGTCATGTCAGTATTGTAAGTCGAGAAGATAGCCAGCACCCTGGGAGCGCGTCCGCCCCTCTTCTGATCCAGGACTCGGCGCGCTCTCAGTAAATAGAAATATCCGATCTCAATTTGTATAAACTTAATAAAGAGCTTTAAACAAATACGCTTTTAGCCTACTTTCCAAATATAGTTTAGATGATATTTGTATATTATTTTAAACACACAGCATCTCTTTATTTCTTCAGCTCTTGTTTGTTTTAGAACATTTATAATACTTATGTAAATTTTCATGTTTGTAAAGTTAAAGATTTTTATAAATGAATTTTGAAACTGTTACAACTGGATTATAATATATCTGTTTTGATTATGTTAGTAGGTAGGTAGGTAGTCCAAATGTTAAACATTTCGTATAACTTGAAATTTAACATATTATACTTGTCATATTGCAACTATAGGAGTTAATGGTATTTGTCGTTTCAAAGACGTAAATATTATTAACGTTCCCTTAAAAATATTCGTTCATGGTTGTAGTACCGCGTACTCTGCAAATCTCAGTAACAGCAGCAATGTTTTAGTCAGTCGCTAATTAATACGTAACTTTGTTACTAAGCCGAGTAATACTGTTGGTAACTCGCTAATCCAGTGCGTTGTATTACCTTTATCAAGCGGTTTTTAAACAGCGATGCCATTTTTCTATAGATCTTGGCAGGGTCGCCACAAAAAAAGGTAAGTAATGTACTGCGTACTCAACAAATTGCTTCTGTTACTAATATTCGAGATTTGCTGAGTACGGGTGTTCGCGCCTACTGCGTGTTCTTCGATAATCTCAGTTGGTGAGCGTAATTAGGATAACCAGCAATTTCTCCACACCGAATAATCAAAGGATACTGACCTTTCACTAGGAGGCTCCTCTGGAGGGTATGGTGTCCACGCCGCTCCAGCCGGAGTATAACAAAGCCATTTTATTCGTGGAATCACTAATGTAATCGTTCTTCCGGTTTAGTACTTTACACAGCCACCAATTCGTCTTTAATATTCCGAATATATTAATAATAAATGTTCACCAAACACCGATTTTAACACTGCTTGACCGCGAGTACTGAGTTTACCGTGTTGCGCGGCCGACCGATCTGTTTGTTCTTTTGTGTGTCATTTTTGTGCTACCTACCCACACCGCCTCAGGTGCAGTAAGCCCCGATTACCCTCGGCGTAAAAAATTGCCCGAACAACGGGTTAATTTTTTGTATGTAATAAAAATTTACTTTATAATAACCGGTATAACTGCTGAATAAACTCATAAAACAATTCACAAACATTTATTTTTGTATAGAATATTAGCCATATTCTAACTATACGGGAGGTACATCCCTAATTCTAGTATGTTGTTGTCTGGTATTTAATTTGCATATTGTATAATAATTAAGATGCGATGTGTGTACTTTAGTTTAACTAGTTTTGTACAAAAGTGATGAGTCGCGATGAATTATGAATACAAAATTAGTACAAGACACGTGTAAATTAGGGTATTATGTGTATTGTGTATTATGTAAATAATATTAGAATATTTTTAATGCGAAATTAAATTGATTATTATAATTATAAAATTAAAAATATCTGTGCAATAAATTAAATTAATAGAAATTTAATAACTTTTTTTCCTTTTTATATTTATGACAGTAACATATAGAAACAATTTTTTTAAATATATGGTAAATAATTGATTTATTTGCACATAAGATATTAGGTCCTTACATATGAAATTGGCGTTTTCTATGGGAGGAACATAAAGTCGTTTTTTTTAATGAAATATATTTAATTAATCAAAGTATGTACCATTGCTATGTATGTACTTTTGCCATCTCATAGGTAGTTCATTGATCCCCTTACTAAAAAAACCATTCGGGCGGGAATCAATAAAATCTTTGAAGGCGGTTTGGACTGCCCCATCGGAGTTGAATTTTTTTCCTTGCAAGTAGTTATCCAAATTGCGAAAAAAATGGTAATCTGTTGGAGCAAGGTCCGGAGAGTACGGTGGATGTCTAAGACATTCTAATTGAAGCTCCTCTGATTTGGTAGCCGTCTGTTGTGCAGTGTGTGGTCTAGCGTTGTCCTGAAGCAGCAGTAGCCTAAAGCGATTGACTAGCCTCGGTTGTTTAGCAGCTAGCTTTTCCATCATGGTTTGCAGTTGCTGACAATAGATATCTGCCGTAATCGTCTGGCCAGATTTAAGAAAGCTGTAGTGAACGACACCGGCACTAGTCCACCAAACACTTACAAGCAACTTTTTTTTGTCAATTTTCGCTTAGGGCAGGATTTGGCTGGTTCGCCAGGGTTCAGCCATTGCGATGAGCGCTTCCGATTATCGTAGAGGATCCACTTTTCATCACAGGTAATGATTCGATTTAAAATTCCTTCATTATTGTGCCGGTTGAGTACAGTAACGCAGCAGTCGACGCGCGTTTGTCGGTTTGCTTCACTTAATTCATGAGGTACCCACCTTTCAAGCTTTTTCACCTTCCCAATTTGCTTCAAGTGGATTAGAATAGTTTTATCACTAACACCGCAGCCTGCAGCTAACTCGGACGTGGTTTGCGATGGATCCGCTTCCACAATAGCCTTCAATTCTTCATTATCAACTTTGGTCTCCGGCCGTCCACGAGGCTCGTTCTGCAGGTCGAAATTTCCAGAACGAAAACGTTGGAACCAAAAACGCACTGTGTTTTCTTTTGCGACACCGTCACCATACACATCATTAATCCTTCGAGCCGTTTCTGCAGCACTGGTGCCACGGTGGAACTCATACTCGTAAATAACGCGATATTTCATGTTTTCCATTTTGTAAACAGAGTGAAAGGGGGTTTGAAACACAAATGCATGAGTAAATAGCTGTATGAATTTGAATTTGTAATTCCTAACCATAAAGGTAATATTTGAGATCAAAGTGGCCAGTACGACAAAACGCCAATTTCATATGTAAGGACCTAATTTATGTCTTTATAAAAGTACTGTACTGTTTTTAACTTAACAACTTATTAGTAATATTCGTTAAAAATCAGCTATTTGTGATAGTTCCTATATGTAACAGTCGGTGATGATATATTTTGATTCGGATTTTGTAAGTTTTAACGGGATTTTTATAATAGATATTACTGTCTCAAAAAGAAGAATATATCTATTCTGTGATTTAAAAAGTTTAGCCACTTATATGAAAATAAAATGTAAAATAGGCACTACATAAATGTATAATTTGTTTTATTTATATAAAAAATGTTTTTTTATCACTTTTTAAGCTTAAGAGCTTACATACAACTTTTCCTTTTCCTGATATTTATTATTATTATTATTTATTGTTTATTGATCTTGAAAAGGTTAACTCAGTAATTTTACAATACTCTACAGGAAATACATAATGAGCTGGAATGAACACCAAAAATAAAGAATATTTAGCAAAAACATAACATACAAAAATATTTGAATTTTATATAAAAAATTCATGTTCATTAATAGAAATTAATAATGTTGCGTATGTTAATTACCATTATTATTAATAATTAAAATTAAATAAAAATTAAAATTATTAATAATTAATCTCCCGAACAAGCCGGTTTCCGAAAAGGGTATAGTACCATAGACCACATATTCACGCTGCGGCAGGTTATACAGAAAACCGAGGAGTATAACCAGCCACTTTGCTTGGCGTTTGTGGACTATGAGAATGCCTTTGATTCGGTGGAAACATGGGCTGTGTTAAGGTCGCTCCAGAGATGCCGAATCGACTATCGGTACGTCCAAGTGTTGAAGTGTTTGTATGAAAACGCCACAATGTCTGTCCGTATCCAAGACAAAACTACGAGACCAATCCAAATGCGGCGAGGTGTGCGACAGGGAGATGTTATCTCCCCGAAGCTGTTTACCGCTGCATTGGAAGATGTCTTTAAGCTTTTGGATTGGAACGGATACGGCATCAACATCAACGGCGAGTACATCACTCACCTTAGATTTGCCGACGACATAGTCGTTATGGCAGGTTGTCTGGAGGACCTTAACACAATGCTCGACGACCTCAGCAGAGTGTCTCAGCAGGTGGGCCTTAAAATGAACATGAGTAAGACAAAAATCATGTCCAACTCACATGTTCCGCTCCACCCGGTCATCGTTGAGAACTCTGCACTCGAAATTGTAGACGAGTACATATACCTGGGACATACGGTCCAGCTGGGTAGGTCCAATTTCGAGAAAGAGGTTAGTCGCCGAATCCAACTCGGATGGGCAGCGTTCGGGAAGCTACGCGAGATCTTTTCGTCCAAAATACCTCAGTGTCTGAAGACCAGGGTCTTCGAACAGTGCGTGTTGCCAGTGATGACCTACGGATCCGAAACGTGGTCGCTCACTATGGGCCTTATAAGAAAGCTCAGAGTCACTCAGCGGGCGATGGAGCGAGCTATGCTCGGAGTGTCTCTACGAGATCAAATCAGAAATGAGGAGATCCGTAGAAGAACTAAAGTCACCGACATAGCTCAGCGTGTCGCGAAGCTGAAATGGCGCTGGGCGGGGCACATAGTGCGGAGGACCGATGGGCGCTGGGGTCTTAAGGTGCTGGAATGGCGACCCCGCACCGGAAAGCGCAGCGTCGGTAGACCCCCTACGAGGTGGACAGACGACCTCAAAAAGGTCGCAGGGAGCCACTGGATCCGGGCGGCGCAGGATCGTGTGGTGTGGCGATCCCATGAAGAGGCCTATGTCCAGCAGTGGACGTCCATCGGCTGACGAAGAAGAAGAAGAAGATGTTAATTAATTAAACATAAACTAGTCAGAATATATGTTAATTAATATATGTATGCAATAATAATAATCGTTATTAATAGCTTATGACTTATTGTATTTATTTTAATTCAATCTAGTTTTTATACATCTTATAAACATTAAATATAATAATGTAATATTGTACATAATATTATAAATTAATATTGTACTTGTATAAATAAATGTTTCATAAATATAAAAATATAAATATTATATTGGATTGAATAAAGGTATTTGATCGTAGTAACATCTGGTTTCAATAACTATTTTTAGGTCACCCAAAATTGCCAATCATGGCCTCAATTTAACTGTATGTCATCTATTTATACTGTACGTTTATTTCCGTTTCCTGAAAGAAAAACCGGGATGTTTGTCTTATAAATTAATCTGATATATAAGCTTCAATTGTCACAAATTTAATTGCTTGAGCATATTAGAGGTAAAAAAATGATAGACAGACAGACTTTGACATTTATGGTATTAAATACATTGTCACTGAATTATAGAAGCAGGCGTTATTTTACGGAATTCCATATTACAGGCACTATAACAGAACTACCTTGCTATAATCCACACGGGTTAAGCGAATGCATGCAAAGTCAATGTGTATGAAGCAGACAAAATTTCACGACAAAATCGGATTGCGATTGCTTATCCTCCTGATGATGCTTCGGTTTTGGAGCGAAATGATCGTCGAGATTGTGGTGGTGGTTGTGTGTGCTGCTTGTGTGCGTTGCTGCTGGTGGAGGCGCCTTGGGGTGCGTGTGGTGACTTGTCCTGGATGTGTAAGGTGCGTATTTTACCTGCTTCATACACATTGGCTTTGCATGCATTCACTTAACCCGTGCGGATTATAGCAAGGTAGCTCTGTTATAGTGCCTGTACATTGTCACTGCTGAGGTCTTGATGTGGAACCTTTACATAATTCCTTTGCAACTTAATGTACAAATTTCGCCGAGCTTTGTAAACCGCATCGCTTTAATTAATTCATTTAACGTGTTCTAAATGAACAAAGTAAGATGAAGGGCCCTTTGTTTTCAACTGACTTTATCTTTCAGGTCTCAAAGGCTAATTAGTACTTGAAAAAACTCTTTCGACTCACGGCTCAGGGCAAAGCCCTTGACACTTTCGAAGAAAAATTGCCCGACGCTGTAAGCGACTGCGATTTGAAATATAAAGGCTAAATTGAACTTAAAATATGATAAATAAAGGTCTATTAAAGAACAAAGGAAAATATAACACAATTTTTTCTTTTTTTGCTCAACAAGTACTACTTATTTGTAAAGGCCAAATACCGTACGTCGTCAAGGGTAATCCGGTGCAACAGTGTTTATGGATTTGGTAGTATATAAGTTTACATATCGGGATAAAATATAAGATAATTACCATTTATCCTTTGGGAACAGGATTGTAGAGTAAGTGGATTGAGTTGTGTAATTATCACCTTGTATTTTCCGAACAAACACAAAAATTTAATACATTCATGAATATACTTATAAAGAAACTATTTATTACCAGTGTGTAAAGGAAATCTTTCACTGTCTCAAGCGCACCGCGTCAGTAATACTTCAGCGCTAGGCGAGAGTGGACGTGCCTTGACATACTACATACATTCTCCTGCCCTTATCCCACTCTAAGTGGGGTCGTCACAACATGTTACAACATTTTGTCACATGATTTGCCTACGTATTTTACAACCGGCCGACTTCCTGACGTCAACTTACCTTGGTCGCCTTTTACGACACCTCGGTAAGAAATGAGCGTGGTCTATTCTATGCAGCCGGAAACCACACAGCACATACCTCAGTCGCCTCTTACGACACCTCGGTAAGAAAGGAGGGTGGTCTATTCTATTCTGCCGGATACCACACGGCGTGTGGCTTGATATACTGTAATTGCGTATTTGAGCCTGTCCTATTCATACAACAATACTTATACAACACAGAATAAAAACATAAATTACGTAATTAAGCATATTTTAATTGGATACGCGCAATTTGCGGGTACAACTTGCATTAAATATAATAAGAACTCTTACAGTATATGTATGAATGATACGTTCTATGAAATTAATAGCACAGATCGTTAATATTTAGTTATGATGTATAATTATTTAAAGTAAGCCTATATCTGATTTACAAAGAGCAAGGTCAAGTACAACTAAGTCGTATGATTTAAGCCTCTAAAATGCTTCGCAAAGTAAATAGTAACTTATCAAATGATAGAAACAGATGCTAGAGGCATCTGCACAAATTATTTTGATTGAAACTATCTGAACCACGTAACACAATAAAGTTATTGGATTCTCCCGTGGCCTGTATAGCGTTTTAAAATTGGCATTGGAATAAATCTTTCAGGCCTAGACAAATGGTATCCAAATGTCATTTCCAGATGTAGGCCGTTGTTTTCTATTTGTACAGTTAAGGGTGTTTTTATAACCACAATGGAATTATTAAATCTGTTATTCTATTGTTGCTGACATATTTGATCATTCAAAAACATTAGGCTTGTCTATACAAAGGCTTAAATTCAGTATAAGGAATACTGGTGGGTATAGTAAAGTAGCAGCCTGTTACAATCCCACTACTGGGCATAGGCCTCCTCTCTCCGTTTCTGGAGAGAAGGGGTTGGAGCTAAGACCTACCACGCTGCTCCAATGCGGATTGGTAGGTTTCACATATCTCCAGAATTCTCTAGAGATATGCAGGTTTCCTCACGATGTTTTCCTTCACCGAGAAGCGTGTGATAAATTGCAATTATCAATTAGACACATGAATTTTAATAGAAAAACTAATTGGTGCCTGCCCGGGTTTGAACTCGTGTTCCCCTCGAAAGAGTCGCACGGTCTCATCGCTGGGCTATCACAGCTCTGAATACTGAATAAAGAATACACTTTTAAGTAAAGCGTGTTATACAATTCAATTTTACTGGACTGGTCCGATCGCGAAGTTTGCAGTGACCCTGCTTTCAGCTCCGCGGATCGTAGGTTCGATTCCCGTCAACAGCCAAAATATTTGAAAAAATAATTTGTTGATTCTTCGAATCTGGGTGTATATTTCAAATCCAAAATTCAAAATATTCTTCATTCAAGTAAACTAGTAAACAAGTGCTTTTGAATCGTCAACTCTCCTACTGGTACGGAAAGCTGTTCGTATCAAGAAGAGTCAGCAAGACATTCGGCGGTTGCTCTAATCAAGTAATTCTTGTTATTAGTTATATTATATTTAGTCATTACTGTCTTGTACAGGGTCGAAGAATAGCTATGTCCAGGCATTCTTATCGTCTAAGTAATCCTTAACAGTAGGCTTTCTGTATTGTATCTGTTAAAAATTATATATGTACTAGATGTGGCTGCGGCTTCGCCCGCGTAGAATTTTAAATATAAAAATAGTTGTTGTAAATTAACCGTAAAAGATAGAGACATGCTGTTGTAAACGTTTTTGTAGTATTTTTATAGATCTACAATTCTCTAGTACATTACTTTAGCGTATCTCTGATGGTTTACGCAGCGCACGCGCCTAAAGCTTCCAGGAAGCAAGTTCTTTAACTACTGAGCGATGTCCTCAACACAATTTACATAATACCGATATGTACTATTTACCTGAACCATCCGGAAGTATTGCACTATCTTTTGGTGAAACCCGTTCAAAAATCCGTTCAGTATATTTTGAGAAAATCGATTACACACAGACAAACAGTTTTTTGGGACTTTGTTTTATAATAAGTATAGATTATCAGTTGTCTGTCACCCATAAAACAAGTATTAAGTTACTTACTTTAGGAACGGGAGAATGTGTGTGCAAATACCCTATATATTTAGCTTGACCTAATTCTGCTACCAAGATAGCTCCAGACGAGGGAACTCCTCAACGGTTAAAATTAGGGACATGAAATTTTGCTAAAAGCTTTTAAATTTGATTTGTTTTAATAACATTTCGTTATTTATATCTTTGGCTAAGTTTGAATTATGCATTGTTAGTATAGTCATACTATACTTATTATAAAACAAAGTCCCTAAAACCGGCCGTATGTATGTAATCGATTTTCTCAAAATCTACTAAACGGATTTTTGTACGGTATTTATTGAAAAATAGCGCGATTTTTGAGGAAGGTTTAAGTTACGGTTATATTCCCGTGGGTCGGAATTTATGCGGGAATACTTTGTGACACATTAATTACAAAAAAAAATTACATAAAAATTGAGTAATAAACCGCTTGAGCCATATACGATTAAAAATTTAATAATTTAACACACCTACGTGACGTAAATTGACTGTCCACTTTATTGGAAACGATGTGAAAGGATCGGCTCGAGGACGGTTAATTTAATTACCGACTTTGTTTCAGTATTTTTTGCGATGTCAATTAATGGACATCGCAATCTATGTATAGAAGAGAAAGTATGTATGTTCCTTAAGGAATCCGAAACTGCTGGAGCGATTTTAATGAAATTTTCTGACAGTTATTAAATTGATCAAGCGGATGTTCTTGTAAAGTTTGATGGCGATCAGAGCATTTTTTTCTAAATTGAGTTCTGTTTTGAGGGGAATTTGAAACTAGACTAAGCCACAGCAACGCGTGGTTGAACAGCTAGGTAATGTATATAAATTAATTTTTGTCTATATGTCCTTTATACCTGAAACGGCTAGACCATTTTGATAAAATTTTCTGATAATCTTTAAATTGATCATGCGAATGTTTTTGTAAAGTTTCATGGGGATCGGTGGATTTTTTAAACTGTTGTTTTCGTTTTCGAGGGAAAGTCGAAATAGGCTGAGCCGCAACAACGCATGGTCAGACAGCCAGTAATGTATATTATAAAATGAATGTATCTCTTTATGTCCTTTATAGACTCCAAAACTGCTGCACCTATTTATATAAAATTTTGTGATAGTATTTACTCTTCGGATTCGGTTTTTTTTTTTTTTTTTTTTTTTTTTTTTTTTTTTTTTTTTTTTTTTTTTTTTTTTTTTTTTTTTTTTTTTTTTTTTTTAATAAACTTGATTCACTGCTAGATATATTAACTCGTAAAACAAAAGCTAAGGTTATTATTTGTGGAGATTGGAATATAAATGTTTTAATTGACAATAAAACAACCCAAGAACTCCGGGGGATTCTTAGTAATCACAATATGAATATACATATACAAAGTCCGACTAGGCGGAATGCATGTATAGATCTTATTGCAAGTAATATAGCTTCCATAAAGAGTGCAGTACACACTGTTGGTTTATCTGACCATGAAACGGCTCAAACCTTATCATTTGACACAAAAACACAGTGCACTGCTCCCCATTGGTATGAATATAAAAGAAATTATAGCAAAGAAAATAAACACAAATTCAAAAAATACATAGCAGCCCTATCTTTTAGCGAAGTTTATGAGTCACTAGAAATAAATACAGCATTTAATAATTTCTTAGATGTAATTGAACTTTTTTATAATCTTTGTTTCCCGGTAGTGAAAATTAGATCAAGTCCTAAAAATAAAACTATAGCTTGGATAACAAGAGGGTTAAAAAAATCAAGCATTGTAAAGAGAAAACTCTACTTAAAGTACATTAAAACATCTGCTAATAAAAGATATAACAAGCATATTTACCAAAATTATAGTAGATAATTAAAAAAATGTATACAAACATCGCAAAAAATACAAAATAGCATATATACTATATCTAACCAAAAAAATAAATGTAAGGAGGCAACATGGGCAATTATTAAGAATACTATAGGCAGCACTACTCAAAAAAACACTATTGATAGCATAAATATTGATAATAAAATAATAACTAATCCTAAAGAAATTTCAGAAACATTTAATAATTTTTTTATACAACTCACCGACAAAGTCAATGTAAAAAATCAAGACAAAATAAAAAACCATATACAACACAATCCTAAAACTCTGTTTCTCTCACCTACAGACCCATATGAAATAAAACAAATTATTAAGAGACTACGAAATAGCTTCTCTGTAGGATCTGATGGAATCAGAACAGATGTTATTAAATTTGCGTCCGAAGAATTAAGTTTTCCGATAAGTCACCTCATTAACATGTCATTTGAACAAGGTATATTTCCGACCAAATTAAAAGAAACTTTAATTACTCCAGTACTTAAAAAAGGAAAAAAAACACAAATGAATAATTACAGACCAATAGCACTTATCACTATCTTCTCAAAAATATTTGAAAAGGCTATGTATACTAGACTCGATAATTTTGTTTCTACCTCAAATATACTAAAAAAAGAACAGTTCGGATTTCAAAAAAATAGCTCTACAACTAAAGCATGTTTTAAATTAATTCAAATAATCACTGAGTGTATAAATAATAAAATTCCAGTTATAACAATATTTCTTGACATGAGTAAAGCATTTGATTTCGTAAATCATGACAATCTGCTTTCAAAACTAGATAAGTATGGAATACGAGGGATCGCAAATAAATGGTTTAGTAGCTATCTTAGGGAACGTGTACAATGTACACAAGTCAGTAAGGTCATAAATCGTAATAAAAACTTAATTACATCCTCTTTTAAAAGCAACAACACAGGTGTTCCCCAAGGAAGCATTCTGGGGCCCTGTTTATTCCTATTATATATAAATGATTTACCTAATGTCATTCAACATCATTGTTTGTTATATGCTGATGATATTTCCTTAATCATTAAATGTAAAAATGAAAAAGAATTTGAAAAGGATGTAAACTGCTCGTTTTCTCAAATAATAGAATGGTTAGAACAAAATAATTTGGAAATAAATTTAACAAAAACAAAATTTATAGCTTTTAAAACTTATAAATCAAAACATCTACCTCTTGTATTACAACATAACAATACACATATAGAACAAGTTGAAGTTATAAAATTTTTGGGCATCAAATTAGATAGTAATTGTAGTTGGAAATATCACATTATTGATTTGTGCAACAGGCTTAATAAATTTGTGTATGCTATTAAGAGACTTAGACAGATATCAACTCAGGCGTCTGTATTGTGCGCGTACCATGGTTATGTGTCGTCGGTACTTAGTTATGGTATTGTAATCTGGGGTAACTCAGTGGATGCGAATAAAATATTTAAGGTACAAAAGAAATGTATACGTGCTATATGCAAAGCAAATGTTCTAGATACCTGTAAGCCTTTGTTTAAAACGCTCAATATATTGCCCTTGCCCTGTATTTATATCAAGGAAATATGCATATTTGTGAAAAAATATCCTGACTATTTTAAAAGTAATGACGCGAGGTATAGAGATAGATTACTATTACCCAGAATAAAATTATCGCTTTACAAAAAAAATGCATACTGTATGTCAATTATAATATACAATAAGCTGCCTAAATATATAAAAGACTTATGTCTTCCTAAATTTAAATTAAAGCTACATGAGTGGCTATTATCTCATTGTTTTTATTCGATAAATGAATATTTAAACTTACAGATTAAGCCCTTACAAAAAATAAGATCGAAAATTTAAACTAGTTGCTGTTACTTATATAATTGAAAATACCATTATTAAATGCTTTATAGCTATGTAAGTTTTAAATTTTTTTTAATGTTAATGCTATATATATAATGCCGTTTCTTATATTTGCATGCCATTTCTTGGTATTACACTAAAACGAACAATTGTAACACCTTTTTGTAAGTTTGTAAGTGTATTATGCAAAAATAAATGAATTTGAATTTGAATTTGAATTTGAATTCGGATAATCCTGAAATAATTGGTGGCGATGGGAGCATTTTAACTTTTCACATTTAAACTTTTTGTATTAATTAACAACTTTCTTAATTTCTTAAACCAATACCTCTTTAAAGGATACTGAATCGGAGAATCGTCAAAGTTAAAGTTTTCTCAAGAAATAGAATAGATTATAAAATCGAACGCTCAGTATTAAAATGACTTAACTCAAAATTAGACTCCATTGAAATAATATATAATAAAATAATTAAGTTAGGAGTGATAATAAGGCTTTATTAGCAAATAATAATAGAGCTGAGATAGCCCAGTAGTGAGACTGTGCGACTCTTTAGAGACGAACATGGGTCCAAACCCGGACAAACACCAATGAGTTTTTCTATTAAAACTTATGTGTCTAATTGTTATTTTGAATTTATCACACGCTTTTCGGTGAAGGAAAACATCGTGAGGAAACCTGCATATCTCTAGAGAATTCTAAGCATATGTGTAACCTACCAATCCGCATTGGAGCAGCGTGGTAGGTCTTAGCTCCAATCCTTCTCTCCAAAAAACGGAGAGAGGAGGCCTATTCCCAGCAGTGGGATATTCACAGGCCGTTACTTTACTTTCTTTACTAATATCTCAGATTTCTAAGTGCGTTACGCACTCTTGTATTAAATCGATCTAATTCAGTATTAAGCTTAATTGAGTCAAATACATTGGAATACTTATTTCAAAGCCATCTATGACAACACGCTATGAAATAAAAAAAGTTAGTGTTTTGGTGCTCTTCCAAATTAGGGTCTCTCTAACACACATGAGTTTTATATGTGCTACGCTAGGCTTTATTGCGATTTGCCACAAACCACTTTTGATTTAGGTCGTTTTAATACTGAGCATTAAACACAAAGAAAACCAAATTTATAGTAGTGTCAATCATAGTATACAGCCGACGATAAGTGTGAATAGAAAAGAACTGGACAGAGTGCAAAAATACAAATACCTTGGCACTTGGGTTATTGAAGAATGGGACAGTGACACAAAAATTTAAACCCGGATTGTAGTAGTGCTTTTACCAAGGCATGAAAAGAGTGAGTCAAAAGCATGAAAAGAGCTTTGCGATTTTGTCGTGGAGTCTATCTCCTGATGATGCTTTGGTTGCGGTGCGAAACGATTGTTGAGTGTGTGATAGTGAACGTTTGTAGTGCTTGTGTATTGTGGCGGAAGTGGTGGAGGTTTGTGCATGTGTTTTTACGAATCCTGCACGTATCGGGTATGAAAATACGGATAATCCACTATACATTTAACACAATATTTATTTTTAAATTTAAACTATCGTGAGTAGTATTCATAGTTAATAACGATACCGGCTATACTCACGTCTAATTTTATCGGATTAGCCCGACTAGTTTCGAACCCGTCCGGGGTACTTATTCATGAGCTCTTTACACGACGTTATCGCGGCGGGAACTGACAGTTCTTCGAAACTAGTCGGGCTAATCCGATAAAATTAGACGTGAGTATAGCCGGTATCGTTATTAACTACAATATATATTTTCTATTTACTGTATCGCGGATTATAGCAAAATAATTTTATTATTACTTTTGTATGAAAAGAGTGCTCACTAGTCGTAACCTGAATACCGCATTGCGAACACGCCTCCTACATTGCTATATTTGGCCAGTATTTATTTACGGATGCCGAGATCATGGACCGTAAAAGAGAATATCCGAAGGCGTATAGCATTTGAGATGTGGGCTTATCGACGCACAGTAAAGTAACCTGTTCCTATGCCCACTGCTGAGCTGAGGCCTCCTCTTTCCGTTTTTGGAGAGAGCTGCTCCAATTGCGGTCACACATATCCCTAGAATTCTCCAGAGATATACAGGTTTCCTCTCGATGTTTTCCTTCACCGAAAAGATTGTGATAAATTGCAATTATCAATTAGACACATAAGTTTTCATTGAAAAACTCATTGGGTCCTGCCCGGGGTTGGAACCCATGATCGTTTATAGAGAGTCTTACGGTGTAACCGCTAGGCTATCACAGCTTATATATAGGCTATCGACGCATGCTCAAAATTAAATGGACAGAAAAGGTTACAAATGAAGAGGTCTTGCGGCGTATGTAACTTTGAACAAACATCAAAAAGAAGAAAGATGCATACCTGGGCATGTATTTAGACATGAACAGTATGGACTCCTGCAACTTATTATGATGGGTAGTGTATAAATGGGATAAATATGCAGGCAAAAGACGCATCGGCCGCAAGAGAAAATCATAGTTTCGCAATATACTATACGAGAGATCACAAAAAGCTTGTGATACCTGCGTCGCGACTCAGCAGAGTAAGCAACTCATTTCTTGATCTCGCTATTCGCTTCTATAATAAAATTCCTCAGTTCATTCTAGACCAGTGTATAGAAAGATTCCATCTAAGTGTAAAAAATATGCTTATACGTAAAGTATATTACAAAATTGATGATTATTTGGATGATAAGAAAGCCTGGATTTGAAAATCCTTACAGCTTCATACAAGACAGCGGTTGAATAATGTATAATTGAAAATATTTAAAAGATTGACCGCCGAGTTTCTTGCTGGTTGTTCTCGATAAGAGCAACATTCCGAAGCAGTTGTAGCTTCATTAATCATATTGATGCTTGACGATTTAAAAATGCCTGAAATGGTGTATTTGAATAAAGATTATTTTTATTTGACTATCGGTTTAAGCGGCGCACGAGAGTAAAGCTCCCAGTAGACGAGTTTTCTTACAACCGTGCGAACACTTTTACTAAATTTACATTAAACGGTAATGTACTATTGACCTAAACCTTCCGGAAGAATTGCACTATCTTTTATTAAAAACCTTATAAAAATCCGTTCAGTAGATTTTGAGAAAATCGAACGCATACAGACAGAAAAAGATACTTTCGTTTTATAACAGGACGCTAGACGCTATATCGACTAAATATAACTCTATATGAATCCGCATCCATGCCTTCCGGCATTAATCTGCGATACAAGATTTCCATTGTGAGTTACTACAGAATAGATTTCTATACAATTGCGTCCGCATTTCAAATCTGAGAATCCTTATTGGTGGGTAGTTATTCCAAATACAAAACAACTACGTCTAAACATGATTGTAAAATAAAAATATGGAATTCCTGTATTTCATTGAATCGTCTGTTAGTTGAAAGTATTTAATTTTTTTAATATCGTTTTGTTATATCGTCGTAGAATATCTCCTAATGATGCTTAAGTGAAACGATTGTTGATATTGTCGTAGTGAATGTGTACTAATAATATATATAAAATAAATATAAATATATGGGACACTTACACACACGGTCGTCCGTCCCCAAAGTAAGTAACTTAATACTTGTGTTATGGGTGACGGACAACTGGTAAATATGTAAAAAGTAGTAAAGTAGCGGCCTGTTACAATCCCACTACTGGGAATAGGCCTCCTCTCTTCGTTTCTGTAGAGAAGGGTTGAAGCTAAGACCTACCACGCTGCTCCAATGCGGATTGGTAGGTTACACATATCTCCAAAATTCTCTAGAGATATGCAGGTTTCCTCACAATGTTTTCCTTCACCGAAAAGCGTGTGATAAATTGCAATTATCAATTAGACACACGAGTTTTGATACAAAACTCATTGGTGCCTGTCCGGGTTTGAACTCGTGTTTCCCTCGTAAGAGTCGCACGGTCTCGCCACTGGGCTATCACAGCTTCACTGGTAAATATACTACATATATAATTTTAAATACATGTAATGGATAATGTAGTGTCGTGGTGGTTTATATATGCGTTAAAAATGTGCATGCATGCATAAGGTATGAACACAGTACACTCTACTTTTAAATAACATTCTCTAATTGCAGATTATAGCAATTTTTTTATTATGGAAACTGTCTGGTTCCGTAATTTGTATAGAAGTGTGACGAAAACAATTCATCAGACGCTTTAAGATGACGAAAAACATCGTAATATTGAAAAACATCATTGTTTGTCTTAATTTTGTCGTGGAGCCATATTTCCTAAAAAATGCTACGGTTATAGGGCGAGAAGATAGTTGAGATTGTCGTAGTGAATGTGCGGAGTGCTTATGTAGTGGTGTGTGATTTGTAAGTACGTGCCGTTATTAATCCTAAATGTATAAGATATAAGAATTGAGATCAGCAAAAACAATAACAAATTAACTTTTGTACTATGGAATGCTGCAAAATAAACCCAACATCTTTTAATTGTCAATATTAAAAACAAACTACCTTTTTGGATTTAAATCATATTATATTACGAAATTGTTTCAGTTGGACCTTCAAAACCGTGACCCTAATAAGAAAGGTCGAATTCATCACGTTTCCTAGTAACGTCCTTTCGCTCATTTGAATGTCACAAGTAAAGAGAAACAATCAAATAAACTACAGCGTCCCTTTTTTCTCGGTTTCATAGTGTACCCAAATCAGTTTGCAGTATTTGCACGATGCAAATTGAAATTTGCGCTGTCTAAATTCGATTTGATATATTGCAGAAAATTCAAAATGAAACCATCTTAACAAGCAATATAACAGAACTAACTACTTTGCTACAATCCGCACGGGTTAAGTGAATGCATGCAAAGCCAATGTGTATGAAGCAGGCAAAATCTACGCACCTTATACATGCAGGACAAGCCACCACATGCACCCCAAGGCGCAATTCACCAGCAACAACGCACACAAAAGCAGCACACACACCCACCACCACAATCTCGACGATCGTTTCGCCCCGAAACCGAAGCATCATCAGGAGGATAGGCTCCACGACAAAAATCGTACTGCGTACAGTACGATTTTTGCATAAATCTGCATTGTTGCGTAGATTTTGCCTGCTTCATACACATTGGCTTTGCATGCATTCACCTAACCCGTGCGGATTGTAGCAAAGTAGTTAGTTCTGTTATATTGCTTGTAATATGGAATTCCGCAAAGTAACGCCTGCTTCTATAAATCATTTTGAAACCATCTTAGTTCCGTCTCCACGTCATTGGAGAAATTTAGCAAATGTTAAACAAAAACAACAAACAAACAAAAAAAACAAACAAACAAGAATCTGTGATAGCCTAGCGGTGAGGTCGTACGACTCTCTAGAGACGACCATGGGTTCAAGCCCCGGGCAGGCACCAGTGAGTTTTTCTATTAAAAACTTATGTGTCTAATTGATAATTGCAATTTATCACACGCTTTTCGGTGAAGGAAAACATCGTGAGTAAATCTGCATATCTCGAAAAAATTTTAGGGATATATGTAACCTACCAATCCGCATTAGAGCAGCGTGGGTAGCTATTAGCTCTTATCCTTATGCCACTAATCCAGTGGGCATAGTAACATGCCGTTACTTTACTTTTTTTTTAAACAAAAACACACGAAAAATTTTTTCATTCTTCATATAGGCTAACACTAGTATAATATGTTTTCTAGAAATTAAAAAATATCATTTCTTTGCGGATTGTTACGTCATAAAGGGAAACTAATGTCACAATGTCACATTTCTAACCTCAATAATTTCACTCGTGGGTTGATTAATCAGCCATCCGGATTCTTTACATATTTTTATAGCTGTACCTACGATTTCACCAGTCTTAAAATATCGTCAAACATATATACGAGTACAAGTATATATACCTGTCACGTCGTGCGCGTCAATTTACATCTTTAAATACCCTCAAGTACTATATTTTTATACCAAGGGAAGTGGAGATTCATGTTTAAAAGCTTTTATTTCTTGACTTACGAGTATATGTCTGTTTTATATGAAGGTGGAATATTCTGGAATAGGAGGAATATATGCATTAACCTCAAGCTGCAGGATTGACTCCAGACTAGGGTACTACTAACTACTCAATGGTTTACAATAGGGACATAAATACATATTTTATATTATATATAAAGTTACCGTTACTCGTTACCCGTTACATCAATATTGCCAGTGGATTAGCCATGAACGTGGTAGAGACAGATAGATAAACATTCGCATGTACATTTATAGTGTGTAAAAAGTAGTATATTCAATTAATATTTGGTTACTTTATAACCAATGGATTATAAATCATCATCTTCCTGCCCTTATCCCACTAAGTGGGGTCAGCACAACATGTTACATACATGTTGTCACATGATTTGGCTACGTATTTTACGACCGGCCGCCTGCCTAACGTCAACTTACCTTAGTCGTATTTTACGACCCCTCGGTTAGAAAGAGGGTGGTCTATTCTACTCAACCAGATACCACACGGTAGGTCAACTTTCATTAGTCACCTTTTACGACACCTCGGTAAGAAATGAGGGTGGTCTATTCTACTCAGCCGGATACCACACGGCGGGTCGACTTACCTTAGTCGCCTTTTACGACACCTCGGTAAGAAATGAGGGTGGTCTATTCTACTCAGCCGGATACCACACGGCGGCAGTGGATTATAAATAATGGAAGATAAATGTCTACAAAAGATAGTACCAGTAATAGATTCCTTTCTATAGAGATATTGTATATTGCGAAGACCAATCTCTCTGTTTAGAATGTAGATTGAACTGAGAACTTATTTAGGAAATTCTAACACAGGTATCGACCCAGCTTCCGCGACGTAATCCATATTAATACAAGATCCATCTCTGTCGAACTTGGATGAAGTTATTACTGGGGGAGTTGTGCTTAAATAAAACATGATCGATTTAAAATGCATTGCTTATGAAAAATTAAATTCCAATATCGCTGTTACGATTTTTTTTTAATCCAATAACCTGAGTGTATAATTTATTTATGTCTATTTATATAAAAGTTGAACAGGTGACTTTGAGTACATTATATTGAACCAAACTCTCCAAGACTTCGTTCTAATCATTATCATCCTCCTGGTTACGTACTTTACGATACCTCGGTAAGAAAGAGGGTGTTCTATTCTACTCGACCGGATACCACACGGTGGGTCAACTTACCTTAGTCGCCTTTTACGACCCTCGGAAAGAAATGAGGGTGGTCTATTCTAGTCAGCTGGATACCACACGGCGGGTCGACTTACCTTAGTTGCCTTTTACGACACCTCGGTAAGAAATGAGGGTGGTATATTCTAGTCAGTCGGATACCACACGGCGGGTCGATTTACCTTAGTCGCGTTTTACGACACCTTGGTAAGAAAGAGGGTGGTCTATTCTACTCGACCGGATACCACACGGTGGGTTAACTTACCTTAGTCGCCTTTTAGGACACCTTGGTAAGAAATGAGGGTGGTCTATTCTAGTCAGCCGGATACTTTATTCGCATGCGCCGCGGAAACTAATAGAGATACACTAAAGTAATGTACTAGAGAATTGTAGATCTACAAAAATACTACAAAAAAAGTTAGCGACACCATGTCTCTATCTCTTATGGTTAACTCACAATAATTACTTTTATGTTGATAATTTCAATTAAATACACTGATTTCCATGCGGGCGAAGCCACAAGCATAGCTAGTCATTTTATAATTTGGTGGTTTTACCGATTTTAGCCTAAGTTGAGAAACCACCAATAAATTGCCTCCTTAATATTATTCCTTGTTCCTTGTTGACGTTACCTTAAACCTTGTTAATTTTAATTTATATTAACTATTTGGGTCGGACGCGGTGCCAGCAAACCTATCAAGGCTTACTCGGTCAAATTTATTAATGGATTCACCTCAGTGAAATATAATTGATTGATTGACACGAGGTTTCATTTTCAATTTGTAGCGGGCAGAAAGTAAAAATGGTCCGGTGGATTAGCCATGAAAATTTACAAGACAGACGGACAAACTTACGCATATGTAATATTAGTATGGATTAATGATATTGTATATTAACGTTTTGCTGATATTAATATAAATGTAACATAAAGCGAGAATATTTCAATTATCTAGAGGAAAAATTAAGGCAATGCAATGTGTTGCTCTTATCAAATCTATATATAAAATTGAATGTTTTTCTGTATGTCTCTTATAGACTTCCAAACGGATAGAATGATTTAAATGAAATATTCAGTCAATTTTTAGATTGATCCAGCAGACGTTCTTGTAAAGTTTGGTGGCGATCGTAGTTATTTTTAACTGTTGAGTTCTGTTTCGATGTAAACTCGAAACTAGACTGAGCCGCAGCAACGCGTGGCTGGCCAGCTAGTATATAATAAACACTAAATAACAAGCTAGTCAACACGCGTAAAAAAATCACAAAATAACACGCCATATAAAAAGAAACATGATTTCAGTTGACAGAATAAACATTTAATCGAAATACGGTTAAGTAAAATGAATCTATCGCGGAATGTAAAACTCTTGAACGCCGTCCAGAGGAATACGAATTTAAATTTCGTTAAATAAATCTCCTTAGAGCTTAGAATTGATTACTGACAGACCCAAACAGACGGTTCGGTGATCAAAATAAATAAAACAAATTTAGTACTAGGGAAAGGGATTTTGAGTTGCAGAATAGATGTTATAATTTTTCTTCTTTGTATGGCGTGTGGTATCCGGCTGAGTAGAATAGACCACCCTCATTTCTTATCGAGGTATCGTAAAAGGCGACTAAGGTAAATGCCGTGTAGTATCCGGTTGAGTAGAATAGTCCACCCCATTTCTTATCCAAGTATCGTAATAGGCGACTAAGGTAAGATGACATCAGGCACGCGGCCGGTCGTTCAATACGTAGCCAAATCATATCACTATATGGTTAAAACATGTTGTGCCGACCCCGAATTTAAATTGGAATAAGGATAGGAGAATAATTAATAATGAATTTTTCTTCTTTATCACGTTCATGCTAGCGTGAACAACCGGTGGGTCACATTTGACTATTTCGTAGAGCTGCGTGACCTGCTGGTGGATTACTCATGACTATTCCGTGGGGCGGCAGAACCCGCCCCATTCATACTTGATGCAAGAAATGTGCGTTCAAAAGGAATTGTTCCAATATCGCCATTAGCCTTTAGATGGACGTCCTCTGCTAGGCATAGGTCACTTCACGAAATCTTCAGATCGCACGGTCTTATACCGCTTGGATCCACTTGCTCACCGTGACCTTTTTAAGGTCGTCAATACACCTTGTATAGTTGTTTATTCCTGTGTGGGATCGCTATTCTAGCACCTAAGACCCCAAACTCCCATCGACGGTTTGTGCCTCGGCCATCTTAACTTCAGCTTTGCGACACGCTGACACGGTGACTTTGGTTCTTCTAAGATCTGCTCATTTCTTATTTACACCCAAGAAGCATATTTAGCTAAGTAAATACAAATTACTATGCAAAGGAGGCTAGTTCACTGTGCGTTCCTCGTGTCAAGCCTTTCATTTCATAAACAATACTTAGGCAACACTCAACTAAAAGAACGCTATACGTCCAATTTCGCGCTCTGATTGGTCCATTTGATGTGGCGTAGTTCGGTCTAGTTTTTGACAAATGTCAATGTTATTAAAAAACAAACATAACCTTATTTTTGTTTGCACGTAATTTGCAGTTGATCGTGTTAATAATTTTTTCTATGATATTTTGTGTTTTATGCGGTGTAAATAAAATATAGTTTAGTATTACAAGACATTAATAACTATATGTAACTAGTAATAAGATTTATATTTTAAAAAGAGCAACCGCCGAGTTTCTTGCTGGCTCTTCTCGGTAGGAACAGCTTTCCGAACCAGCAGTAGATTCAAAAGCACTTGTTTACAAGTTTACTTGAATAAGGAATATTTTGAATTTTGAATTTTTGAATTTATAATGACTTCGCCTTTGGATTTAAATGTAAGCACTGCAACTCCTAAGAGGTCGAACTATTTTTCTTTAATTTACCATGTATGATAATTTTATTGTATAGTTTTACTTATATTATTTACTAGTCAAAATAAAATGCCTGTAAGAATAAAATATAGTGAATAAATATGTAACAAATAGGTATTTTGTCTGTAACCAAAGCGGCTCGAGAACACTATGCATTGGCTAAAGTAGCTCCTTATCTATTTTAGCTGTGCGTTGATTTTGACAAACGCATAGTAGAACATTTCACTCATGTAATGTCTATGAATTGTTTTAAATGACCTATGCGTCTCTGAGCACTGTGCGTCCTCACAGTAATGTTTATGAATAAGGGTGTTAATCACGTAAAGATGCTCCAAACATGAGTCACTCTATAGCCCGCTAAGTAACCCTGAGCTTGCTCATGAGTCGAACGGTCTTGAACCACGATTCGGATGCATATGTCATCACTGCCAACATTAACTATACTATATTTTTATACTGACTCTGGAGAAATATAATGATACTATACAAACGGAAAATATGAATAGAAAAGTAACAGACTACAAAACATAGTAAAGGTAAATCCAAATGGACGGATTCGAATTCCAGCAAATACGTCGCTAAAGCTGAGCGTTGACAGCTGTCAAACCCAAACTACGATTGCTGGCTGGAAATAAATAAAATATGCTTTGTGCATTCAAATTATTTCGATTCGAACAGATTGGAGGAAAACGAAATGATTTTCGAAAGGTGATACAGCGTAACTAAGGGATGTCAAGTTGATACCCCAGATCACAAGGAATAATAAATGTTTGCCAAAGTCCCCAATTCTTCTTCTAAGGCTTCGATTATACGCTTTCTCATGACGCTTTGACTTCACAAGTATTATGTTTTGTATGAAAGAAAAAAAGTAACGGTTCACACAAACTAGTGTATTGTGACCCTGAACTTGCCCTACCTCCTATCCTGCAATACGTCTTATTTGGAATAAGAAGAATACGAAACAAATGATTTTAAATAGTTTAGTTGAGACAGTTGTTTGTTTTTTGCCCTAAGGCCTTTTGGTGACGTGAGCCACTGACAAAAGCTGTAATTTACCTCACCACTACAACAAATGTGACACACTCATATGTTAGAAACCATGATTAAAACGATATGGTCTAGGATTTTCTGACTCCCTCCCCCGTATAGAATTCTGGCTTCATTCTCGATTCTCCCATTTATTATTATGGATATAATTATAACTTTAGTCTAAATAAATAAATGTTAAATGTTAACATTATGAATGAATAATGGTTTGAGTAAGCATTTAGTTCGCTTACAAACAAAATAGAACTCCGGCAATTTGTTTCGCGGCGTTTCGGGTTAGATATATTCAATGCTTGTTAAATTCATACCCTAAAAGTTAGCGTAAACAGTAAATTTCCATAATAAACGAGGACTGAAGGCTTACCTGTATTATATGTATTTAGAAACGACCTACATTCACTCCATTAATATAATCCGCCTGAATTATTTTGAACACACTCCAGAATTTCATTGAAGACGAATTTGAGAATTACCTATTTATTGAGAAGCAAATAAATTGAAATGTGACGCAAGATTTATTCAAAGGAGTAACTTTTCTTCCATCTTAAGATGAGCACTACCTTATCTATAAGCAATTTGTTAATTCTTCGACTCTGTGTGTGTATTTATATTTTAAATTATATACGTACATATTGAGCTGTGATAGCTTAGCGTTGAGACCGTGCGACTCTTTCGAGGGGAACACGAGTTCAAACCCGGGCAGGCACCAATGAAATTTTCTATTAAAACTCATGTGCCTAATTGATAATTACAATTTATCACACGCTTTTCGGTGCAGGAAAACATCGTGAGGAAACCTGCATATCTCTAGAGAATTCTGTTGATATGTGTAACCTACTAATCCGCATTGGAGCAGCGTGGTAGGTCTTAGCTCCAACGTTTCTCTCCAGAAATGGAGAGAGGAGGCCTATTCCCAGCAATGGGATTGTAACAGGCCGCTACTTTACTTTACTTTTTTACATATATATTTACATATTTACCACTTGTCAGACCTATAACACAAGTATCACGTTACTTACTGTTAGGAGGGATGATGGTGTGTATAATTATCCCATATATTTATTTATTTATCTTAGTATATAATATTACTATGTGTCTTGAATAGTAGCAATAATAATAATAGAAGGTGATAAAATTATTTTCGCACGCCTTCAGTTTCAAAGACCGTAATAGAAACATCAATGGGATTTAATATCATAAACAAGCACATCTCCCTTTATCACAATTGAGTCATGAAATATTATAGCGTTACAGAAATAAAATGCCATTTTTATTACTTGGATCTCTATAAAAACGAAAATGTAATAACATAGCTATTCTGACCGAAAACAGTGCTATGTAGAGTGAGTAATATATTGTTCCCATTAAATATTAGTAGTGTAAGAATATACAGAGAAAATAGAATAATATAAGAAAATCAAATTTGTTATTACCATCGATTCTCCTACTCTGATCCTACTCTAAGTGTGGTCGACACAATTTATCAACTCTTTCACCTCCCTTTTATATCCATGTCATACAATATACAGTCCAACCATCTTTTTTTTTGGCCTGTGTCTAGTCATAGGTCATTAAGGACGACGTGAACGAAGTCGTGTGTACTAAAGTAATTTTTTTTTTATATATGCAAAAGTTAGAAAATTTTGTAATAAAACAAATGAATATCACAAGAAATATAACAGAACTAACTACTTTGCTATAATCCGCACGGGTTAAGTGAATGCATGCAAAGCCAATGTGTATGAAGCAGGCAAAATCTACGCACCTTATACATGCAGGACCAGCCACCACATGCACCCCAAGGCGCAAATCACCAGCAACAACGAACACAAAAGCAGCACACACACCCACCACCACAATCTAACAAAGAAATGATATTGAAATACAAAGATTGTGGTGGTGGGTGTGTGTGCTGCTTTTGTGTTCGTTGTTGCTGGTGAATTGCGCCTTGGGGTGCATGTGGTGGTTTGTCATGCATGTATAAGGTGCGTAGATTTTGCCTGCTTCATACACATTGGCTTTGCATGCATTCACTTAACCCGTGCGGTTTATAGCAAAGTAGTTAGTTCTGTTATATTGCTTGTAATATGGAATTCCGGAAAGTAACGCCTGCTTCTATAAATCAAATGAATATCATTTAAAATGACCAAAATGTTGGTTCCAGCGTAAAGCTGAAAATCTGTAAACAAATAAAACTTCAAAACGGTAGGAAACCGATCCAAGTTTTCAAAACTAAGCGCGCATTTATAGAACCCCGATTGTAATGCATTTATATTTCTTGTTCCATTCGATCAAAACGGAGATAATATTATTCTCAAGGGGGTACAACATTACGCGCTCAGTATAAGCATGTTTTGGTTTACTTGCATTTTATACTTGAGATGAAAATTTTATAAATTGAAATTGTATACAGAGAATTTTGTAAAATTTGTTTTTGAATTATAACCAAACAATGAAGTAGAGAATTTTTAAAAGCTTGCATGCGTAGGAAAAGTAAATAAATAATAAATTAAATATTATAACAAGTCTGCTATTTCTGTCTGTCTGATTTCGATAACGTAAAAAATATTGTATCATACAAATAGATATTATATGATTACCACCAGCCCTGGTGACCGTAAAATGACCAAATTTAAGATTAATATACTGCTTTCATCTGAAACGACTTAAGATTTCTAAAAAGATGGTTCAGAAATTTGGTATACTGTTTATAATATGTAAATATTCTATTCAGGGAAATACACAATATATATGAACTATAGTTTGATATAGTTTTGTCAAGACGAGCGTATACAATATATATTTTGTGTCACTCAAGGTATAAGATATATAAATATATAAATAAATAAATATATGGGACACTTACACACACGGTCGTCCATCCCCAAAGTAAGTAATACTTGTGTTATGGGTGACGGACAACGAATAAGTTTGGCCATTCAAAGGGGTAACGCTGCCAGTACTTTGGGAACCGAAAATCCCACTGCAGTGGAATCGACGGTTTTTATTTAGTGTAAATAGATGTAAATATGTATATATAATTTTTGTTAGGTTTTTTTTTAGTTTTATTTAGTTAGTTTTAATTTTGTTTTAAGTTTTTATAAAATTGTTTATAGAAAATGTTGGCCCTCGGCAGCAATCGACTGCGCCCCGCAGAGCTGAAGGCGGGGTCGCTAACCCACTGCGCCAAGGGGCCATTTTTCTGCACCTCTACTTGTGCAATATTTAGCTACGCCAAATCTCATGCCACTTCTCACTGCGAGTAGTTTGTTTTTTTTTGTTTTAATTTCACGTATTAATATGTATTGATAATACCGTGTGGTATCCGTCTGCATAGAATATAGACCACCCTCCTTTCTTACCGAGGTGTCGTAAGAGGCGACTAAAGTAAATGCCGAGTAGTATCCGGCTGCATTGAATAGACCACCCTCATTTCTTACCGAGGTGTCGTAAAAGGCGACTAAGATAAGGACGTCAGGCAGGCGGCCGGTTGTAAAATACGTAGCCAAATCATATGACAGCATGTTTGTAGCATGTTGTACCGACCCCACTTAGAGTGGGATAAGGGCAGGAGAATGATGATGTATTAAATATGTATTGATAATATCGCAAATCTCCCACTCAAATAATATTAACATATTCATCATACAAAATTCGTTGTTAAATATAATGTATTCAGTTCGTGGGTGTACCTGAATTTTTCTTTAAGGCGCCTTCGCTTTGCCTTATTTGTATTCTTGAAAAGGAAACCCATTTGCATGAAACTTTACATAACAACATCTAACTCGCATTCCGAAGATGTCTGCAGAATTTTATCCGCTTCACAATGCATTACAAGGCAAAGTTTAACCAACTTGCCGGTAAAGACATATTGATCTGAAAGTTGTTCAATATTGCCTGTCATAGTTCAAACGTACTGCGTAGAGATATATGCTCGAGAGTTTCTACTTAATCAAAATAACTGAAAAAACGATTAAGCGCACACACGCACACACACACTCGTTAACTAAGAACAACATATCGCACACTTAGTATTAAAGTTAATTAATTCAAAAAAGTCCTTTTGTGTCAAATTGCAACAAAGCGTAGCGAGCGTCTACAGACCTTGTTAAAGGGACCCATAACTTCCAAGAGCAAAGTACATGCTTTTTAACAATTTTAGCGTGATGTCGTAGATGCCATTAAAATGTTTACATTTCAATGTAAACTCGACTAAGCCTAAACCTAAACTAAACTATAACTCTATAATCATTATACTTAGAGGTTTCGCCTAACCGCCATTAGAATCGCAGCCATGAAAATAGTCAATTGTCATTTCTTTAGTTTTTGTATAGTGGTATCACTGTGATCGCGTCACCGATACCAGAGCGGGGACTTGGTTTTGGAGAATTGTTTATATTAGGTCCTTACATATGAAATTGGCGTTTTCTATGGGAGGAACATAAAGTCGTTTTTTCTTAATGAAATATATTTAATTAATCAAAGTATGTACCATTGCTATGTATGCACTTTTGCCAGCTCATAGGTAGTTCATTGATCCCCTTACTAAAAAAACCATTCGGGCGGGAATCAATAAAATCTTTGAAGGCGGTTTGGACTGCCCCATCGGAGTTGAATTTTTTTCCTTGCAAGTAGTTATCCAAATTGCGAAAAAAATGGTAATCTGTTAGAGCAAGGTCCGGAGAGTACGGTGGATGTCGAAGACATTCTAATTGAAGCTCCTCTGATTTGGTAGCCGTCTGTTGTGCAGTGTGTGGTCTAGCGTTGTTCTGAAGCAGCAGTGGCCTAGAGCGATTGACCAGCCTCGGTTGTTTAGCAGCTAGCTTTTCCATCATGGTTTGCAGTTGCTGACAATAGATGCAATCCACGCTTCCACAATAGCCTTCAATTCTTCATAATCAACTTTGGTCTCCGGCCGTCCACGAGGCTTGTTCTGCAGGTCGAAATTTCCAGAACGAAAACGTTGGAACCAAAAACGCACTGTGTTTTCTTTTGCGACACCGTCACCATACACATAATTAATCCTTCGAGCCGTTTCTGCAGCTCTGGTGCCACGGTGGAACTCATACTCGTAAATAACGCGATATTTCATGTTTTCCATTTTGTAAACAGAGTGACACAAAGAAAAAAACAAAAGAAGAAAAAACAAATGAATTAGGGGGTTTGAAACACAAATGCATGAGTAAATAGCTGTATGAATTTGAATTTGGAATTCCTAACCATAAAGGTAATATTTGAGATCAAAGTGGCCAGTACGACAAAACGCCAATTTCATATGTAAGGACCTAATATAAGGCGGAGCTCGCCACATCGAGGGTAGTCTTGTTCTAATACTCGATTCGTACGGTTATTAGCTTACGCTTACGCGGCTAGACCGTTCATCCCTTGGAGTCTTGCTGTAAAGCTTGACTTGTACGATTATTCAACGCTCCCGCGTTTAGATCGTGTTTCAACTTGTCTTGGTTGGTCTAAACCAGCATGTTCACGCGTTGTTACTAAGCAACTAGTATCATTGCTGTGTTTAATATTGCTTAGGTAGTTCCGCGTTTACTTAAACCTTTAATTTCAAACTGTATAATAATCTTAAATATGTTCGGTGAGTTTGAATGCTTTCATAACATATTTTTAACGCTATCACCATATTGAGATCAGCAGGCCTACCATGAACTCTTATTGGGACTCAATTGAAGACGTAAACGACGACCGCGAACCGCTTTCTTTTAGTACCACGAAGTGTGAATTTGGGGTCCTAATTTTTCAAAAGGATAACGTTGTATGAACTATAGATAACTCTCTCTTTTACTCACATGTTCTTAGGACGAATTCCGAACGCTCATTCGGCAACGACTTAAAGTATGCGTCTTTAGGACGTCATGGTATGAAAAAGCAAAACAATTTCGTTTACGTCTTCAATTGAGTCGCAATAAGAGTTCATGGTAGGCCTGCAGTTCTTGCCGCGATAACGTATAAAGAATAAAGGTCCTGTATGGATTTGTATGTACGAACTGTTATAGCCTATCGTTAAAAGCGTATGATTCTATTGCGTAGAGAGAATCACGGGTTCAAAACCCAGGCAGGCACTTATGTGTTTTTCTGTTACAACTAGTATCTATTTGATAATTACAAATTAATTGCACACTTTTCGACGAAAGAAAACATCGTGAGGAATCCTGAACAACTATGGAGAATTATAGGGATATGTGTAACCTACCAATCCATATTGGAGCAGCGTGGTAGGTCTTGGGTCCAATTCGTCTCTCTATAAAAAGAATGAGGAGGCCTATGTCCAACAATGGGATAATAACAGGCTGTTGCTACTAGTCGGGTTCACCCGATAGTATAACACATGAATATAACCGGCTATATTAACTAATAATGAGATAGTTGTGAATCATTCGCAAAACTCAAATGTCATATATTTTTCTTTTTAATAAAAATGATATTTTTCCTCCACCAAATGGGTAATATGAAATCTCCGGAGAACTCACAAATATTCGCGCAGCGAGGACAGAAATAATGCTTGTAATAAATTCATATTAAGAGCAAAGTTGTTCAGTCTATTTCGAGCCACTATGAGTATATAAAACTTGTCAAATAATATTTCTATTACCTAACAAATTTGTCACACAATTTTTCACGTTTTCTATCATTTTCGCAATTACTACACGTTTTATGAACTATTTTTAAACGGATTTCTATCACGTGCACAAACTGAAAATTTTTCGTTTTTCATTCCGTTGATTAAATTATTAGAAATGAAATTAGGATAAATATTCAACTTGTAACATCGTAACACATGTATTTTCCTCACTGAAATAACAGATGGCGCCACTAGTATTTTACTCCGCGCTATAGTTGTGCTATTTTAAGTTAAGTGAGAACATGTAGAATAGAAGAATACAATAGAACATGTGAATAAAAAAAAAAGTAAAGTAACAGCCTGTTACTATGCCCACTGCTGGGCTAAGGCCTCCTCTCTCAGTTTTTTTTTTTTTGGAGAGAAGGATTGGAGCTAAGACCTACCACGCTGCTCCAATGCGGATTGGTAAGTTACACATATCCCTAGAATACTCTAGAGATATGCAGGTTTCCTCACGATGTTTTCCTTCACCGAAAAGCGTGTGATAAATTGAAATTATCAATTAGACACATGAGTTTTAATAGAAAAACTCGTTGGTGCCTGCCCGGATTTGAACTCGTATTACCCTTGAAAGAATCGCACTGTCTCACCGCTAGGCTATCACAACATGTGAAAAGTCTTAATTAATTTTTAATATGTGTAGTATAGTATAAAGCTGTGATAGCCCAGCGGTGACACCGTGCGACTCATACGAGGGGAATACGAGTTCAAACCCGGGCAGGCACTAATGAGTTTTTTCTATTAAAACTCATGTGTCTAATTGATAATTGCAATTTGTCACACGCTTTTCGGTGAAGGAAAACATCGTGAGGAAACCTGCATATCTCTAGAGAATACTAGAGATATGTGTAACCTACCAATCCGCATTGGAGTAGCGTGGTAGGTCTTAGCTCCAACCCTTCTCTCCAGAAACGGAGAGAGGAGGCCTATTCCCAGCAATGGGAGTGTAAGAGGCCGATACTTTATTTTTTATATGTGTAGTATACGGGTCACATCGTAACTAAATCGAGTTACCTTTGTGTATAGTTCGACGTTTCAGCAGAGCTGGTCACGCACTAACCATGTCTTATATAAAACACAATTCACTCATAACCATTACGTTTTACTACCAAGCAATTAATAAAATTAAAAATATTAATCAAATATTCTGAGTTCCTGAATACATATTTTGCGTGCTACAATTTCGTTGTAGACTATTTGCAGATGTCACTCAATGATCTTTTAATTTCCTCCCTCAACAGGCGAGCACGGTGGTTTCCTTCCGTTCTCATTCGCACCGCAGGCTACCTTTTTTTAAACATATTTTTATCCCTTAATAAAAATGGAAGCAATTATAGATTAAAAATCATCGATAAATAATAATAAATATAAATAAATATATGGGACACTTACACACACGGTCGTCCATCCCAAAAGTAAGTAACTTAATACTTGTGCTATGGGTGACGAACAACTGGTAAATATACTACATATTATTTTAAATACAAATATATACCCAGGATCGAAGAACTAACAAATCGTTTATAGAAAATGTTGGCCAATGGGCTAGTAAAGATAATTTAATAATAATAAGATAATAAACAATTTATCATTCACTTGACATTGAAGGGAAATATTTAGAATTATATCCTTAAAATTTTGAGGCATAATAAAATTGTATCCTGCCAAGCTGCATTCGATAAGTATAAAAAAAGTAAAATAAAAGTAACATACATTGCTTTATTTATTTACTTATGGTAATACAGCACTTCTGATGTGTTAATAGTAAAGTATGTTTAGCATTTCAGAGTCATTATAAATTTCGATGTCTGTGAAAACTATTATGGATGTTATGTGTTAATTGATTATTAAATCAATTATCCGCTGAGTGGTATTCGGCTGAGTAGAATAGACCACCCTCATTTCTTACCGCGATGTCGTAAAAGGCGATTAAGGTAAGTCGACCACCGTGTGGTACCCGGTTGTGTAGAATAAAATCGGTAAGAGGTTACGTAAAACACGATTAAGGTAAGGTAATTAATCAGGCAGGCGGGCGGTCGTAAAATACGTAGCCGGATCATGTGACCAAATATTTATAACATGTTGTGCCGATCCCTCTTGACTGGGATAAGGGCAGGAAATGATGATGTTTTGATTGATTATTAAAGTACAGTAATTTTTTTTAATATAAAGAAACATAAATAGAGATTAAAATACCCTTAATAAGTTTTATTGACTTATAAGTTAAAAAAGTTTAATTAACTACAGTATAATGAGACTTTGTTAGTAATTAAGAAATTCTGAGATCTTAAAAATGTTAAATCCAAAGGCGGGGGTAAACGTTCTAGGAAAATTGAATGAGAAATTTCTTTTAGTAACTTAATTTTTTTTTAATGATTGCAAAACAGGGGCTTCAAATAACATAAAAGCGTGGTAAACTCTAATGGAGCAGGCCTATGCCCAGCAGTGGTATAAAGTAGCGGCCTGCTACAATCCCACTGCTGGGAATAGGCCTCCTCTCTGCGTTTCTGGAGAGAAGGGTTGGAGCTAAGACCTATCACGCTGCTCCAATGCGGATTGGTAGGTTACACATATCCCTAGAATTCTCTAGAGATATGCAGGTTTCCTCACGATGTTTTCCTCCAACGAAAAGCGTGTGATAAATTGAAATTATCAATTAGACACATGAGTTTTGATAGAATAACTCATTGGTGCCTGCCCGGGTTTAAACTCGTGTTCCCCTCGAAAGAGTCGCACAGTCTCATCGCTGGGATATCACAGCTCTCGCTGTGATAGCTGTGGTATAATAACATAGAAATATATTAAAGATTTGATGACATTGTAAAAATACAATTAATTATTATTTATTTATTTATTGTACATACAGAATAATATAAAAGTGTTAACTTAACCTTTCTTCCATTAGTTACACAAATATAAATAATAACCTCTTTAAACTTTAACACAAAAACTCTCAGCACTTGTTCACGATCTTCGCAGATATTCCAAGAGCCCCTTCCAGCGCTCCGCTTTGCTTATTTTATTATATCCTCTCTTCGTTTCCCTTCCATTCGCGCTAGTTAGTGTTGTCATTATAAAATATAAGAATTTCAAAATTCATAATAGTAGCAAAGCTAATAAAAGAGAAAGAAGAAAAAGGAAAAAAAAAATCATATGTACAAAGGCGGACTTATCCCTGAAAGGGATCTCTTTTGGTCAACCGTCAGTAACAGAAAGAAAAGGTCAAGAAGTGAAATATGGATTATGAAAAAAGGAAGGAAGAAGAAAAATTACGAAACACTATATACATTGATTAATGTCGAAAAATGATGCAATATAAATATAAATAATTAATTTTTGGTAAAATAAGTAGATGATTATGTAGATGCTACTAAATTAAATTTTAAATTTATTAATATGCAATGCAGAGCTGTGATGCCCAGCGGTGAGACCGTGCGACTCTTTCGAGGGGAACACGAGTACAAACCCGGGCCGGCACCAATGAGTTTTTCTATTAAACTCATGTATCTAATTGATAATTGCAATTTATCACTTGCTTTCGGTGAAGGAAAACATCCTGAGGAAACCTGCATATCTCTAGAGAATTCTAGGAATATGTGGAACCTACCAATTCGCATTGGAGCAACGTGGTAGGTCTTGACTCAAACCCTTCTCTCCAGAAACGTACAGAGGAGGCCTATTCCCAGATTTTGACAGGCCGCTACTTTATTTTTTTTTTTACTTTATGCATGATGTTTTATTTGAACGCAATGATTTGCGTTTTAGCTCTATGCGCCATACATCTATCGCCATTCTTCTTTTCTGCGAATACTAAACACGAAATATACATTTTCTAAATTATCTATGCCTAATTGAACGTCCGCTGTACAAGGATTATAAATGGGAGACACGTTAATAATATTTACCGCGAAGCTCGAAACGTCGAAATGGACCAAAATAAATTCAATTCTACCGTCAGACGCGCATAATTTGCTTACACACAGCTGTTTCGTGTATAAAATGAAACTGGATTTATTCCAATCCTTATTTATTAAAATCATAAATTACGTTCATGACGGGTCTAACGTACGCTCGCTTATATAACGCCATAAGAATACCATAGAAAAGGAATAAAGATTAAACTTGTTGTAATAAAATATTCATAGCATTTTTTTATTTACTTATTTTATTTTATTTATTCGATACACCAACAATATATACGCATTAACCATTATACTTATATTAATTCTTATACTGCTATAATTATCCATTACAGGCGTATTCAGCATTGTCTTATAATGTTAGCTCTTAAATATATATTACAATTAGGTACATCATCAATTAAATGCATCAAGTCAAAATTGAATAAAAGAATGTCAAAAACGTTAAAACTAAAACTATGTCAAAATATGTAGAAATAATAAGAAATAAAATTGCCTATAAAATAACAATATGTAACAAGTAATTAGATCGATGTCACAAATATCCGTAAAAGTAAAGTAAAGGTAGCGGCCTGTTACAATCCCACTGCTGGGAATAGGCCTCCTCTCTCCGTTTCAGGACAGAAGGTTTGGAGCTAAGGCCTACCACGCTGCTCCAATGCGGATTGATAGGTTACACATATCTCCAGAATTCGCTAGAGATATGCAGGTTTCCTCACGAAGTTTTCCTTCACCGAAATGCGTGTGATTAATTGTAATTATCAATTAGACACATGAGTTTTAATAGAAAAACTCATTGGTTTGAACTCGTGTTCCCCTACGTAATACCAAAGTAATAAAATAAACATCAATTTAGAATTATAAATGATGAAACAGTTCTCGTGATAGACGAATGGTAAATTGTTTAGATAATTTATCAAGAACCTAAACTTGTTCAATTATGTATAAACCAACCTACTGATCTCTAGAGCGAAGTTCTTGTTCTACAGAGTTCAATAATACGGCTTAATTAAGTGCTTCATTTTCCTGTGTGCAAACTATGGTATGTAGTATTTAATGATAGATACATATTTGACTTACTCTCACTCTTTCGCCACCTATCTCTGTCTCATCGATCTCAGCGATCAACCAACACTGTGTTTCTGTTGCAGGATCGTAAGATCAGCATCTTGAGAACACTTATATAAAGTTAAGAAAAAACTAACTAACTAAAATAGAAGATATCTGGCGTTCAAAACCTACATCTTAAGGGATTTTTAGTAACTGGATATGATGCGATCTGTGGACACACGACCCATAGTTACTATTTAGGAATTCTGCATGTATCAGGTATGAGAACGGATAGTACATTATTGATTTAGCATCGCATATATTTTCCGTTATCGCGCAAAATAACAACTTCATTACTTTTGTATTATAAACTTTCGGAAAGTAACTCCTAATTCTATAAATTACATTAAATCCGTAATGAAGTAATATTTAAGCATATGAGTTCTTTTTCTATTTAAAATGAAAGTTTAAAACTCCCAGACACTGGTTTATGTATGGAAACTCTCACGCACAATGCGACAGCCCGCCAACAAAGAAGAAGAAGAAAAATATGTATAGAAACTGGCTATAGTAATGTCTTATTCTATCGGGTTAGCCTGAATAGTTTCAAGCCCATCCGGGGCCCTTATTGCTGAGCTCTTTATATTGCGTTAACGCTTGCTTAAAAATAACGATCGGTTAAATTTAAAAAAGGCAAAGTACTCTATTAAATAACCACGACTTTAATATACATTATGACGTAGAGTAAATTTATTACTGTCATCAATATTTATGGTACTTTATTAATCAAATTTGATGGATTTTAGAAGTTTTTAACATTTGAAAAAGATGTTTTTCATGGTACATAAATAAGCATAAATACATCATGTCTCCGTAATGCACCATGCTGATAATCTGTTATCCAGAAATATTCTATTTTAAACTTTTACTCTGAAAAGTGAAATTCAGATCGACGCTATTACACCCGTTCCCGCGCACAATTTATCATTTTTACCCTAAACTGTACTTTAAATGTCTTCCAACTGAGCGACGGAATAAATTTTCATCACTTTTATTGCATTTCCCACGAAAATGACCAGCGGAATTGAATTTCTGCACTAAAATTTAATGGAAATTTAAGAGTTGAGGCAATTTTGTCTCCACAAGAGGCATTTTTGTCGTGCATCTCCGATAGACAGCCTTTGTGTACCCGCTCCATATTGTTCAAACCACCATTGTCATACTTTCATATATTCTATTACTAACTCCTGCTTGCAACTTACCACTGTTAAAAAGAGTTTGCCTCTTTTTAACCACTGTTAAAAAGAGGCTGATACAGAAAGCCTACTATACTGTTGAAGATTACTTAGATGATAAGGATGTGTGGATATAGGTGCACTTCTACCCTGTACAAGACAGTAATAAATAAATGTAACTAGTTTTAAGATTTATATTTTAAAAAGAGCAACCGCCGAGTTTCTTGCTGGCTATTCTCGGTAGGAACAGCTTTCCGAACCAGCAGTAAAGTTGACGATTCAAAAGCACTTGTTTACAAGTTTACTTGAATAAAGAATATTTTGAATTTGAATTTGAATTTAATTGTTTACTATCTCACTGCTGGGCATAGGCGACGCCGCTATTTTTGGAAAAAAAAGGTTAGACTTTGACCCACCATCCTGCTCCAATGCGATTTGGTAGGTTACACATATCCCTAGAATTTGTCGTCAAAAGTTAGTCAAATAGCCATTTACACACATCCGGGAAAATACTGTAGGATATAACCAACGAAACATTGGAGTGAATTTCGTCAAGAAAGGAATCTATTTCATCCCTTATTCGACGTGACCTTTAGGAAGACGGGTAGGGGATCTGTGACAAAGACATTTTACTTAGCGTGGGTTGAGAACAAGATAGGGTGCTAAGCATAGCGGACACAGTTCCTAAAATATTTTCTTTGATACACTACGGTTCAGTGATGCAATTTATTCCGAGACAAATCTATACGAACGTCATACATGCGTCAAATAAGACTTTTATTTATTTATTTATTACGCCAACTTACATACAATTTCGTTTTCAATAAGCATTATGAAATAACGTTCTTATGTAACTCCATTACAGGCATAAATATAAATTACTAACAATGTCAAGACTTAACTTAATTTAAAAAAATATTGGCACAGCACCAGGGGTAGTAAAAAAAAGAAATTTATAAGATAATTACCCAAAAGCTTAACGAAAGAAATTATAATTATTAATAAACTATAATAAAATATAAAAAAAAACAAAAATTACTAGTAAAAGTAGATGATAATCATTTATAATGATCGCTGATGAGACTGTAGTAACACGAGATGTTTCCTAAACGAGGATAATTTATCAAAATAAGTGTTCATTCATCAACGCCGTGTGGTATGCGGCAGAATAGAATAGACCACCCTCCTCTCTTACCGAGGTGTCGTAAGAGGCGACTAAGGTAAATGCCGTGTGGTATCCGGCTGCATAGAATAGACCACACTCATTTATTACCGAGGTGTCGTAAAAGGCGACAAAGGTAAGTTGACGTCAGGCAGGCGGCCGGTCATAAAATACGTAGCCTAATCATATGACAGTATGTTTGCAACGTGTTGTGCCGACCCCACTTAGTTTGGGATAAGGGCAGGAGAATGATGATGAAGTGTTCATTCATCATTGTATCTATATTGTATTGTTAGTCATTTTTTATGTTTTTATTTATATATTTTTATTTACTAGCTGTGCCAACAATGGCTTCGCCCACGTGGAATTCACAAAAGACACAAAAGTAGTTTTTGTGAGTTAACCGTGAGAGATAGAGACATGCTATTGTCAACTTTTTTGTAGTAGTTTTATAGAGGTACAATTCTTTCGTACATTACTATATCGTATCTCTGCTAGTTTACGCAGCGCACGCGACTAAAGCTCCCAGCAAGCAAGTTTTTTAACAACTGCGCGATCTTCTCAGCACAATTTACATAATACCGATATGTACTATTTACCTGAACCATCCGGAAGTATTGCACTATCTTTTGGTGAAAACTGCACAAGAATCCGTTCAGTATACATTGAGAAAATCGATTCCATACAGACAGACAGCTTTTTGGGACTTTGTTTTATAATAACTATAGAAGATAAGACACATATGATCACTGTTACAATTATTTAGTTATATATTTAGTATATAAGTCTTCGTTCTGCGTGAACACGTCACTTAAAGGCATGCGCAGTAATCAATGTCAATTTTTTTGCCTAATTGATTTTTTGATCATAAAAGTAGTTATTGTGACTTAACCATAAGAGATAGAGACAAGCTCTTGCGGACTTTTCTGCAGTATTTTTGTACTGCTGGTTTCACGTCGCACATGAGTAAAGCTCAGAAGGGAATTATTTTACAACCGCGCCACCACTTCAATACAATTTACATAAGACCGCAAAATTACTATGCGTACTATTAACCTAAGCCTTTCGGAACAATAACACTAACTTTTAATTAAAACCGTACAAAAATCTGTTCAGTACATTTTGAGTAAATCGATCACAAACAGACAGGCTTTTGATATCCATTTGTTTCATTTCGACGCATTTTAGGCTCACACCTTTAAAATAAAGTATATAGATAAATAAATATATATGTATGGCAATGACCCTTTGACCTTTTTAGTATCATAATGGTCTCCTAGATGGCGCTATTATGGATCACAAAAAAACTATTGCGAGCTACCCATCTATTACATTATGTATAATGTTATCTTTGGCTCTCTGATACCCGACACCGCTTGATATACCTATATCCCCCTCTAAACTACAATCAACACCGGTTTGTTACTAGCCCCACTAAAAATTATTGTTAAACGATCTCTTCAACTCAATTTACATGAAAGGGTTATGTGCTATTAACCTAAACCATTCAGAGGAATTGCACTACTTTTTAGTAAAATCCGTACTAAAATCCGTTCAGTAGATTTTGAGAAAATCGATTACATACAGACAGACAGCTTTGGGGACTTTATTTTATAATAAGTAAAGAATAGAGTAGCAGTCTGTTAATATCCCACTGCTGGGAATAGGCCTCCTCTCTCCGTTTCTGGAGAGAAGGGTTGGAGCTAAGACCTACCACGCTGCTCCAATGCGGATTGGTAGGCTACACATATCTCCGAAATTCTCTAGAAATATGCAGGTTTCCACAAGATGTTTTCCTTCACCGAAAAGCGTGTGATTAATTGCAATTATCAAGCAATACAACAGAACTAACTACTTTGCTATAATCCGCACGGGTTAAGTGAATGCATGCAAAGCCAATGTGTATGAAGCAGGCAAAATCTACGCACCTTACACATGCAGGACCAGTCACCACATGCACCCCAAGGCGCAATTCACCAGCAACAACGCACGCAAAAGCAGCACACACACCCACCACCACAATCTCGACGATCGTTTCGCCCCGAAACCGAAGCATCATTCATCAAGATCTGTTGTATCTAGTTCTGTTGTATTGCTTGTAATATGGAATTCCGCAAAGTAACGCCTGCTTCTATAAATCATGCAATTATCAATTAGACACATGAGTTTTAATAGCAAAACTCATTAGTGCCTGCCCGGGTTTGAACTCGTGTTCCTCTCGAAAGAGTCGCACGGTCTCACCGCTGGGCTATCACAGCTTTCACAGAATACAGATGCAGTATAGTTTTGTAGACCACAAAACTAAACTTATACAGTTCTACATTGTTAAATTTTGCTTCGATATAAATGATATCCCTTAATGTAGACTTAACGCTTAAGAGAGTATTAAAAATACCAGTTAGTTGTTATGTTAATGACTCTCGAGAGTGCTTTTATCAAAGCAATGGCGTGATCATTGAATACCGAGGTTTCAGGAGGGGATTTAAATTGTAAATATATTTTATTTTTTGTGTGGTGTAAGGTGAAAGCTACAATTAAGAAACGTAAGCTTTTACGTATAAGTATACAAAAGAAACGTTATTATGTTAATGTGTAGACACCGCCGCGATAACGTCGTGTAAAAAGCTCATGAATAAGTGCCCCGGATGGGCTCGAAACTAGTCGGGCTAACACGATAAAATTAGATGTGGGTATAGCCGGTGTCTACACATTAACTACGATACGATAACGATAGATTAATTAAAAAATTTAATTATGTTTCTGTAATCATCGGTGTCTGTCTTCTTTGTTAGGTTGGAATTCATCGTGAGGAAACTTGCATATCTCTAGAGAATTCTGGAATATGTTAGCCACCTATCTGCATCGGAGCAGCGTGGTGGATATTAACTCCAACCCTTATCTCCAAAAACGAAGAGATGAGGCAAATGCAGTGGGACAAGCAGCAAAAGTAAACAGACAAGTTGCTTTACTTTACATAATTGAGGTTATTTTAACATTGAGTTTGACGCAAACGAATTTCCGGGCTACTAAATACTTAAACTATTTAACACTTAAAACAAATTTATATACATCCGCGACAAGCGCGAATATTCTGTGAAAGAAAAAAAGGACGAACACTTTCACAAACAAAATTAGTATTATATTCTTTAATATTAATACTGTGTTAGAAACAATATAAAATTTAAAGTCAATATCACACCAGTTTAGGTTTAAACCTTTATACTGTATCGTAAAATGCATTTAAAGAAATATCTAAAGCAATGAACGTATGGATTTTTATCTGGATGGAGAGAAATATATGGCGAAGCGACGTGCTAACTTGAGGGCGGAACAACCATTTTTAAGCCTCACGTTTGACTGTAATTTCAAAAAATTCACCAGAGAATTCGCAGAGAGAATTAATTCAATTATTATACTTTTATCCGCTGTTTGATTTCGTACCACCTTTTTATTATGATTATTTACAATAACTTCTTCTTCTTTCTTCTTTGTTGGCGGGCTGTTTTACGCACTTAGTCGCATTTTGGCGACCATTGTGCGTGAGGGTGAAAGCGGACTGGTTACTCCAGCCAGCCAAGCTCCTTCCAGAAGCCAAGGACCCCAGACGGAGCACCAAAGGCTTCTTGCAATGTCCTCGGTGAGCCAAGGATATTCGCCCGATGTTTCGCCACCTCCGTGCAATATAGCATGACGTGAGATGGTGTTTCCGGTTCCCTCATGCATCCTCTGCAAATGGGGCTGTCAGTCGCACCTAAATAGAACAGGTGTTTATTTAGCAGACAATGGCCGGTGATAAGGCTTAAATACATTAACTATTACAATAACTATTTAAAGCTAATTCAGTTTTCAATTGAATTAGTTTAAAATGAGAATGCTATTCTGAATTTAAATTCGAATTCGTTGCCGCCATATTCCTTTTTCCCTAGTTCCATCCTTGTCGCACGCTTGCAATCACCGCACGCACTAAGTAATCAAATTTTGCTCATTGTGAGACTTGTGATAAGTGTTGTGGAGAGCAGAAACTGCCTGCAGATCCCCTGTGCCCGGGATAGTAACCAGAATAAGGTAAACGTGGCTCTTCTTCAATCCGCTCCTTGAAATAATAGTTCTTCGACGCCGCCATTTTTTCTTTCCCGCGACGAACTTTCATTTCGCCGCCGCTCCAAAATTATTCTTTATTTAAAACCGAGAAGCTTTTGCTATAATCAATTTAGGATATGATTGATATAAGATTCCCGAAAATGCGTTACACTTAAATTATCTATGGAATTCCTATTACCTCTACCATAAACTTTCAGTCTATAAAAAACACCGTCGCTACATTAATGACGACGCGCTCGCTTCAAACAATTTCAATTAGACTTTGTTACATGATAAACAATGAAAGGGAATTTTAAAGGATTTCCACTGCTCAAAGTCTTAAGATTTTAGTGGCTGAACTAACCATTTTAGATCTACTGAGGTCTTTTAATCTCTTTATTAAGACCAGTAACAAACTATAAACTAACCTTTTACGGTAAGTCCAATCTTCCAACACTTTGGTATAATGGATTGGTTCTATTTCAAACTTTCAAAGACCTTTGTATACTTAGCTGTGACTCTTGCTTTGCCTCTTTAGTCTACTTAATTCTTTATTTTCAAATATAATCTGATTAGATAGACATATAATGAGCTTTGCTGAGCTGTCTCAATCGTAAATTAATTTTTATTGCTTCAAGCCAATTATAAAAGACACGCTTCCATATCAATATCATACATGCGAAATTCTCTATATGTATCTATACTTTCGACGATAAAATTGTGTACAATTGAGATTCCGGGCCATAATATAGAATAAGAAATGTCTTTTTTTTCAGAAACGAGAAAAAGAAATGGAGAATTAGTTAAGGTATTTATACACTAAAATAGAATTCAATGAAATGGCTGGTAAAAATATATTACAACTTGTTTTAAATACAACCTCCTTTATATAGTTGGTCGATAATATAAAAAAAAACATTGTCGCCGTGAATGTGATGGAGTTGTTGGAAAAGATTAAATGGGAGTTGACTTTTGAGAGGATTGCTTTTTATTCACTGTATTAGTGTCAATAAAAAGATATCGTTGTTATAAATATCAGTACCGCAAAAATACATATTTCTTTTTCATTAAAAAGTATGTTAATTCAAACAAGAATGACAAATTTTTCAGATTCTCTTAAGTGCCGTAATTACAATTTCATTTTATATCATATATTGCGTGTTATTCAGGAAAGTTTAATTTCCACCATCCCACTTCTGAGATTTCATAAAGTCGATTTACATGCAAATTCGGATTTGGATAATATTTCGTGGGCGGATTTTAAAATCATTAAAACTTAAAGGTCACGTTTTAAATTCAGCTCCTGGGATTTGATGTTTGTCCTTAAGCTGAAACAAGAAGTTTTTGTGCATAAATTGACCTTTAGTAATAGATGTATAAGTTTTTTGAAGTACAATACTTTACCAGGCCTTTCTTCGCAAGTTTCTTAAGTTTATACGAACTAATTGGATGATGCCTTGCTCTGCATAATGCTCACAGTTCACTGCCCATGTCAGCATTTACAATTGCAGATCCTACACCAAATAGCTTATACATTTATTGTTGACTTGAGCTGTTCAATGAAAATTTTATTTCTATGCTGTAAGAAATTTTTAATGCGTTTTTAGGCGTACTTACTCTGTTAATTATCACAGCAATGGCTGATTAATAATTATGACAAATGATCAATTAAGCGGTCGAGTCGCTCGTATGTACAAGAGATGGCACTGGCTGTCTATTGCCAAGATACATAAATATTTGATTACTGAAATATCACACTTTTTATAATATAGAAAGCCTACTATATTATTGGATGGATAACTTAGATGATAAGAACGTGTGGATATAGCTGCGCTTCTACCGTGTACAAGACAGTAATGACTAAATGCAACTAGTTATAAGATTTATATTTTTAAAAGGACCAACCGCCGAGTTTCTTGCTGGCTCTTCTCAATAGGAACAGCTTTCGCACCAGTGGTAGATTTTGACGATTCAAAAACACTTGTTTACAAGTTTACTTAAATAAAAAATATTTTGAATTTGAAATTGAATATATAATATAATATAATAATTAATTATTATATATAATATAATAATTTATTATGAAATTATGAAAAATACTTTTAGTTGAATATTAATTAGACAGAAAATTTAATATAATAAACAACTTACGACTTTAGCAAATTTTAATATTCCCCAAACATGTTTCATCTCTCAAAAGTAAAAATGCTGAACTGGCTTTCTGTTTAAATTTTGATGTTATGGAGAATCGTGTGGCGCTTAATTCGTGAACCTCATCCCTTATTATTCCCGGGAACTACACGAAAGCGATTTACATGCAAATTTGTGGCTTGATTACTTTATTCCTATTCGAGGTGTTCACAACCACAAAAATTTAATGTCTTAATACGAAATTCAAACCAGAGGATCAAAATTCCGTGTAATATTATCCTGCTCAACACGTGTCTTTTAACGGCCTATTAGTATACCAATGTTGGGCAAAGGCCTCCTCTATTTTTGGATAGAAAGGTTAGAGTTTAGACCACGTAACACCAATGTTGATTGGTAGGTTATGCATGTCTCAAGGATTGATCATTCTCCTGCCCTTATAATAAGTGGGGTTAGCACAACATGTTATAGACATGTAGTCAGATTATTTGGCTACGTATTTTACGACCGGCCGCCTGCCTGATGTCGTTGTATCAGGACTTCTCGATAAGAACGACCTCTGGTCTTTTCTTGGAAAAAGACAAGAAGTGAAATATGGGTAATAAAGAAAGAAAGAAAAAGAAAAATAACAAAAAAAAACAATGTATCTAGATGAATAGTTGCACTCGAGACAACACAAATGGAAAACTAGTAAAAAAATAATAAAAAATGATGCAATATACTCGTAGATAGATGAAAATTAAACTTTATCAGCTATGAAAGTTTATCGCAAACAAACATAGAGATATATAGAAGCAGCAAGGAACTCTATTTTATAATATGTAGTGAATTTGTATAAGGGAAATTCTAAAAGTTACGCCCATTTTAGAAAAGATAAGTGTAGTATTAAGATGGCGTATTACAGCAGTTTAAAAACACTGTTAAAAAGAGGCTGATACAGAAAGCTTACTATAGCTACCGCCCGACCCTGTCTGTACAAGACATCAATTACTAAATATAACTAGTAAAAAGATTTATCATTTGTAAAGAGCAACCGCCGAGTCTCTTCCTGATTCTTATCGGTAGGAACGGCTTTCTGAACCAGCAGTAGAATTGACGATTCAAAAGCACTTGTTACAAGTTAACTTGAATAAAGAATTATCATCATCATCCTTCTGCCCTTATCCCACTCTAAGTGGGGTCGGCAAAACACGTTATAAACATCTCGTCACTTGATTGGGCTCCGTATTTTACGACGGGCCGCCTGCCTGACGTCTATTTACCATAGTCGTACTTTACGACACCTCGGTAAGAAAGAGGGTGGTCTATTCTACTCAGCCGGATAACACACGGCGGTACTTGAATAAAGAATATTTTTAAATTTAATATAATGAGGATGAAAAATCATATGAACAAACGAGTTTTAAATATGAATGTGAATCGATATGTGACTAAAGGGAGGCCGAGGATGGTTGGATTGTGAGAAGAGTGACATTCATATAAAAGGAGTAGCGCCAGAGTTGACGAACGATAGGAGAGAATGGAAGAGATAATATTGTGCCGATTTAGAGTGGAATAAGGGTAGAAAATTAATGATGAAGTGAATTTATATTTTTCTACATTATAATATCGGTTACTTGTTAGGAATGAAATATGGCTTACGAAGTTATCGGATCTTTTTGTATAAATATCAGTAAATTTAGGTATACAGGAAAACGAAATACCTCCAATAAAGGTGAAACCCTAACCGTATATTTCAATTACTGTCGAATTACCATTTCTCTTCGTGTAACATTTTTTCCTTCGTCGACGTAGAAAGTTACAAATAAATGGATTTTCTATTAAGAATAACGAGACCAATTAACCTGGAATGGCGACGTAGTTACATATTACTTATATATAATAGCCTATTAGAATGTCAAGAATAATATTAATTATAAAAAAGAACAGATTTAGTACCCGTAGTATTTAATAACCGTATAAAAATTCAGTTGTTATTTTTGAAAAAATCGATCACTTATAGACCGACAGATTTTAGGGACTTATTTTATTTTTTTATAAGTAATTTATTTTACTGTAAAGCACATTAAAAAGAACAGTTAATGAAGCAAGTACATTTAAGCACGTTAATGTTTGCTTGGAGTTTGTATGGAGTTTGAACCGCACACTCTCCGGCTTCCAGTCTTCTCTAGTTAGATTAAGAAGTATTTTTCAGTTTATTCGAAACTAACGAGTAATATATTCTAATATATAACAGTTACCCTTTTTACAAGCCAATAAAAAATGAGTTCCGTGAAAATAAAGAACATTTTCTCCAGTGAATGTAAAGGAATAAATATCACATAGTATGTAGATTTTGTTAGGCAATGCCGTGTGGTATCCGGCTGAGTAGAATAGACCACCCTCTTTCTTACCGTGGGGTCGTAAAATACGACCAAGGTAAGTTGAAGTCAGACAAATGACCGGTCGTAAAATACGTAGTCATGTGACACCATGTTAGTAACATGTTGTGCCGACCCCACTTAGAGTGGGATAAGGGCAGGGGGATGATGATGATGTAAATTTTATTAGGCACAAGTTAGACCTACTTTTTCATTCGCGTCAGCTTTAGTGTTAATATATCTTCTATTATGTACTTTTTCAGTTGAAGGGAATTCTTTGGACCATAATTATCTATACATATTATTTTTTAAAAAGTCTCCAAAAGCAGCCTGTGATCAATTCGCTCTGAATCTTCTAAACGGATGTGTTTTTTACTTCAAGAAAGTGCAATTCTTCCAAAAGATTTAGGCTATCAGTCATTCAGACGTTCCCTGAGCCATTCAGGCGCTTCTATTTTAATACGGAATTGATTATATCCACTAACAACATTAAACTACAATACGAAAAAAGATTTTAAAACCATATTTATTTACAGTTTAAGAGACATAGCAGTCGAGTGCTAAAAATAGTTTCAGAATACATTGAACAAAGGAAAACTTGTCTCTAAAGGATTTCTTCCGGATGGCTGGTTAGAGTGGGAGTAAATTGTATTTATAAAATTGTAGAAGCACATTAAAGTGTTATTACTTTGTATTGCTAAATGATGAAAGGTTGCGAGTTACTTTAAATTATTTAACTGTATGAGAAATAGATATATGGATATGAATAATATTATAAATGTGAGTGTCTATGTAAGGGTTTTACGGCTAACCCGCTGGACCGATATTGATAAAATTTGGTACAATGCAAGCTTATACTTCGGGGTAAAAAATAAAGTTTTTTTTTCGGGAACAGTGAACGTTGCATTAACATGAACATACGTTGCATTATTGAAGGTTCACAGAACCTTAAGTTAGTGCAAACGGAGTCGCGGATAGCACTAAAAAAATTAAAATTAATATTTAGAAATACCCATTCCTTCTTCATTGTTCGCTCGATGAATATTTTATATGGAGACTTAAATAACGATTTATTTATTCTTTTAATCATTCACCCCCCCTTAATCCCGCTCTATGTTGTGTCGATACAACATGTAAATATCTTGTGGCGACCGGCTGGTCTATTCTACTCAGCCGGTAACCACCGGCAGTTTTTTTTAACTATTTAGTTTGTTATCCATTCTTTCAAATCGACTTAAAAACAATTAATACTTTATTTAATTCTTATTATAGATATAATACCATATAAAAGTGATGATATGCTTATTTTGTCTATTCTATGATATGAGACGTGAAATAAGAAGCAATGAGTATTAATAATTTACGAATAACAATAATGAATAGACATAATATGTATATCATAGACATACGAGAGGTCAGCAACAGCTTGTGATACCTGCGTCGCGACTAAAAAATAACTGTAAAAAATATGCTTATACGTAAAGCATATTACAAAATTGAAGATTATTTTGATGATAAGAAAGCCTGGATTTGAAAATCCTTTCAGCTTCATACAAGACAGCAGTTTAATAATGTATAATTGAAAATATTTAAAAGATCGACCGCCGAGTTTCTTGCTGGATCTTCTCGGTAAGAGCAACATTCCAAACCAGTTGTAGCTTCATTAATCATATTGATGCTTGACGATTCAAAAGTTCCTGAAATGGTTTATTTGGATAAAGATTATTTTGATTTGATTTGAAAAAAAAAAAAATATTTAACATAGCCATACAACAAGCCTAAAGATCATAAACTGTACCCTGTACCTGCCTAGTTTTGGCCTCTCAATTTGGTCCATCGTAAATTATTTGCGGTCGTCACAGCTGTGACACGGGTCCAGAATTCGTATACAATCGACCAACAAAGAAATGAGTAATATTTCAAAAATAACTCTAAAGACCTGATCTATAGAGCTGCTTTTGCAAATAACAATCGTTTGCACTTATACATGTATATTAAATTAGCTTCCCTGAAAATTGTCGTCCCGAATCGTCACGTTGAAGAATGATTGAAAGTCGGAATGGTTCAATAAACGATTTCGTACTAGCCTGAGAGGCATATGTTGGCGTTACTTAATAGAACTGAACTATTTCTTATGAATTTAAACAAAAAACAGTCATAAGACCTGTCGTGTTGTATGGATCAATTTTGGGCAAAGAAAATGACGAATGAATGACGAGTGCTTGCAAATGAGATGAGAATTTTAAGGTGGGCGTGGGGCGTGACAAAACTGGCTACATTACGGAATGAGTATATTCAGGGAGCTGTGATAGCCCAGCGGTGAGACCGTGCGACTCTTTCGAGGGGAACATGAGTTCAAACCCGGGCAGCCACCAATGAGTTTTTCTATTAAAACTCATGTGTCTAATTGATAATTGCAATTTATCACACGCTTTTCGGTGAGGATCCGGGCAGCCACCAATGAGTTTTTCTATTAAAACTCATGTGTCTAATTGGTAATTGCACTTTATCACACGCTTTTCGGTGAAGGAAAACATCGTGAGGAAACCTGCATATCTCTAGTGAATTCTCGAGATATGTAACCTACCAATCCGCATTGCAGCAGCGTGGTAGGTCTTAGCTCCAACCCTTCTCTCCAGAAACGGAGAGTGGAAGCCTATTCCCAGCAGTGGGATTGTAACAGGCCGCTACTTTATATGCAGGGATGCCTAAAAGTTATTTATTGTTATAGAAATGTGAGAAATGCAAGATTAAAACTATGTAACGTGAATGGATATGAGTCAGGAGAAAGACCGAAAAGAAGGTGGTGAGATTGTGCGAAGTATGACATGTACATAAAAGGAGTAGCGCCAGAATTGACGAATGATAGTGAGAGACATTATTTTTATACGTACACTACACCTCCCCACTTAAATTAGAAAATAGTAACTAAATGTTAACAATATAATACAGATGTAACCAAAATCTAACGCTGGCGTATTGTTTCGCTTGAAAAACCACAAACAAATTGATCTCAAGCTTTCCTCTAACCAGCTACCGAATTCACACATTATTGACATGCACTTCAAAACGGCTGCATATTCCGCTAAACCTTCTCCGTCTCTTTGCATTCGGTGTCTAAATTTAAACCTTTCGGGTAACACACTCGGTTTTGATTGCAGGTGTTTCTCCAAAATATTTGTTATTTTACTAAATCTTTTGGATGTGGGTTTCGCAGGCGTACACAAATTTACAAGTAGTTCATAGCATTCTGCTTCCATCACTGTTATCAATGTTGGCACAAATAAGTCACTCGAAATTTTAAACACTATTAAATATTGATCCAATCATTCGACATAATGCCTCCAATTGTCCGTTTGTATTTTGAATTCAGCTATTTTTCCAATCGACATGATAATTACTTTTACGTTGAATTCGATCCGTACTCGTCGCCACTGAGAGATATTATTTTTATACGTACTCTACAGATAGGAGCGAAAGGAAGAGAAAAACATCTTGTTTTGACCTCACTTAGAGTGGGATAAGGGCAGGATAATCTATATCTATACTTATTATAAAACAAAGTCCCCAAAAGCGTGTAGGTGATCGATTTTCTCAAAACCTAAATTTTCGTACGACTTTAGTTGCGTGCGTTGCGTAAACCTACAGAAATACATTAAATCAATGTAGTACAGAATTGTAGATCGACAAAAATACTACAAAAAAGTCCGCGACAGCATGTCTCTATATCTTATGGTTAAGTCACAATAACTACTTTTATGTTCAAAATTTCAATTACGACAACAACAACAACAACGAGGTAATTAGTGTATTTATATACTAATTACCTCGTGGCCGATGCCGCATGTTAGTATAGTAAACTAGTATATAATAATCGAAAGACTTTTGTGTGATTAATTTCTACTTATTTGATATCAAAGCGAAGCTGCAAGGTAGAAAATTTATATTCTTAAAAGGTACATAGGCCATACCATCAAACTTTTACCAAACCCGGAACACAGTTTGGGCGGATCTAGATTACCCTTGTGATTTACGGATTTTAAGAACTACACATACGACTAAGAAAAAATATAGTTCCAATCTGAGAGTTAGCGGGTCCTAAATATCTGTAATCTACAATTGGAGAAAGTGTTCATGAAACTATACATTTATCATGAAATAGAAATGGAATTGACTTTCAGTAATTTAATTAATTAATTTACGTATTTTTTTGCTGAAATTTTATTATTTATTATATAAGTATGGATATCAATGTTAGATCTGTAAGTATATAAGCTAACTTTGTTATTAATTTTGTTACTCAATTATATACTATATATTTTTAAATCTATACATATTATAAAATTCCCAAAAGCTGTCTGTCTGTATGCAATCAATTTTCTCAAAATTTACTGAACAGATTTTTGAACGGTTTTTATTATAAGTGAAATTCTTGAAGAAGGTTTAGCTTAATATTACATTATCCGCAACAGGTAAACCGATTGTAATAGGACTGTCACTGGAAGATAGAGGAGGTTGTGGAGCAAATTATAAGCTACATTTATTCCTAGACTTCCAGCGGGCGAAGCCGTTGACTCAACTAGTATCTTATATAAAAAAATATATGTATTTTTTATATAATAATATAATATAATATATGGGACACTAACACACACGGTCGTCCATACCCAAAGTAAGTAAATTAATACTTGTGTTATGGGGACAGACAACTGGTAAATATATACATATATAATTTTAAATATATACTTAAATACAAATACACACCCAGGCTCGAAGAACCAACAAATTGTTTATAGAAATTGTTAGTCGTCGGAATCAAACCCACGACTCGCGGAGCTGAAGGTAGTCACTACCCACTGCGCGAACGGACTATAATATAAATGTATATAATATAAAGGTATAATAAGAAATGAGGAACTCCCGTCCGACAACTATACGTGCCGTCCTAAGTTATAGGTATTACCTTTTGTAACTGTAGTCGAATAATTAATCGAAATCCTTTTGAGATGTTGGTCTATGCTATTTGCCCATATTTGACCAAAATAATCATAGGGAAAATGATTAAGGTCATTTTTCCTTTTTCACTCATTGCAAAAAGTCTTGACTGTCATTTTCGCCACCTACCTTTTACCAGTTACCTTTTATATGTCTACGTGTAAGACGTTTCGCTTCACACTTCACGATACAGTTGAATGAATTATTCAATATTCATGCATACTCTCGCGTAACGTAACTCGATTATGCGTTGACACCTGCTCCCAGTTTCATCTTATCATTTTCTTTTTATCATATAAATTCGCTTGATTAAAAATATACGTAAGACAGAACAGAAATATCGTATTTATGCTATTTGCGTTGGTCTTAGCATGCATAGCTTGCTGGTTCTTCTCTGTAAGAGCATCTTTCCGAACTAGTCATAGCTTCATTGTAATTTGGCGATTCAAAAAATATACACATAGTTTTTCGTTATTATTTTTCTTTCTTTCTATATTACCTGTATTTCACTTCTAGTCTTTTTCCTTGTGTTTCTCAAGGTTGACGGAGGAGATTCCTTTAAGTCCGCCTTTAAAAGAAAGTAGCTCACGTAGTGCTACTTTCTTTCAAGTAGTGCTACTTACTTCTCTTATTACTAACTGTAAGTAGCATAAAGAAAGAACAAATTATATTCCGACTTTTACTATAGCATCTATACTTTTTATAAAACAAAGTCCCGAAAAGCTGTCTGTCTGTATGTAATCTATTTTCTCAAAATCTACTAAACGGATCTTTGTTCGGTTTTTTACCAAAAGATAGTGCAATACTTCCAAATGGTTTAAGTAAACAGTACATATTGGTGAATACCAATTATGTAAATCGTGTTGAAGAGATCGAGCAGTTGTTAAAAAAATTGCTTGCTGGGAGCTTTAGTCGCGTGTGCTGCGTAAACCAGTAGTGATACGCTAAAGTAATGTATCAGAGAATTTTAGATCAGTAAAACTACTATAAAAATGTCTGGGATACCATGAATCTATCTCTTATGGTTAAATCAGAATAACTACATTTGTTTGTTACTAATGTTTAAAATTTGGATTCTAGAAAAAAAATGTGAGACGCAGATTTCCACGCGGGCGAAGCCGGTGACACAGCTAGTATTTTTATAAAATTTATATGACTCAAGTACTATAACGAGTGACGATTTGAGTGGCTAATATTTCAAAAGGGGGATTTCAGATAATCCTCCCGAAACTTTCTGAGAAGATAAACCAATGAATCATATATTCCAGGCACACTGGCACCCGTTATTCTTAATACGAAATCCATTTATCCGCATTTTGCTCCCATCGAAAGAAGAAAAAACTTCTCCAAAGAGAATCGGTAAGTCGACAGTGTTTGAAAATATATGACCGAAGTTTCGTCTTTATTGGCACAACTTCGTTTTCCGTTTAATCCTTTACTTACTTTTATTTACAAGGGAATTTCTTTTGGACTTAGTTTTGTAAGCTGTTAATGCCGTGCGTGATACAATATTTGAAGAGCAGTTGGTTTTAATGTTTCTTCTTTAGTATTGCTTTTTCGTATTCGTCTTTTGTTCGAAATATTTTTACCAAATGTTTATGCGACTATATTAAAGACATTTTTGTAGCCGTGTTGTATCCGGCAGAATAGAATAGATCACCCTCCTTTCTTACCGAGGTGTCGTAAGAGGCGACTAAGGTAAATGCCGTGTGGTATTCGGCTGCATAGAATAGACCACCCTGATTTCTTACCGAGGTGTCGTAAAAGGCGACTAAGGTAAGTTGACGTCAGGAAGCCGTCCGGTCGTAAAATACGTAGGCAAACCATGTGACAACATGTTGTAACATGTTGTGCCGATTCCCTTACGCTGTCATATATAGAGTCACTACTAGTGACTCTATATATGACAGCGTAATTAACCTTTCTTTTCTAAAATATTGTAGACATTGCGAAATCTATTAAGATTTTGGATAAAACTCCCTTTATGTTTTCATCCCTGAAAAGTGCTTCTTAGAGAGTTTCATCCCCTGGCCATATAATAATGAGCAATTGACGACGGCTGTCGTGCAACTAGTCGAGCAACATATTTATGGATTTGTTTTCGTTTGATAGCCATCTCAGCACGCACATATGCGTTGCGAATCTTAGCGCTTTGTAAATACTTTCCAAAGTTTTGAACTTTTGGGGAGACGCGCCATGTTATCGTAGTTCATATTTACAACAAAATTACGTGACGTGACGATATCAGTCCAAAAATTTAAAGTAATATGACGCAATGACGTAGTTTGAAGGAATCGGTATAAGTTTCAGCCGTTTATGCGCGTTGTTTAAAGAAGTACATATTTTTGACGACATGTAAATCGTGTGGAGATCCCGTGATCCTTATTTATTTATTTATTCCATAGAACTATCAACAGATATGTAATTTAAGTAATACGGATCTATGTGATAGCGTTGATAGTAACATATAAGTCTAATTAGAGTCTCAGCGTGCCTAATAGGTTATAAACGCACAATAACTATTATAATTAAAAATAAAAAGGAAAAGCAAAATTTCAAAAACATGAAATTTAACAAACTTAGGGATGATAATCTGTCCATTCTCTTTGCAAAGTTTTATATAATTGTTTTTTGAAAAAGTCTAATTTATCACTAATATCTTTTTATAGAAGCAGGCGTTACTTTGCGGAATTCCATATTACAGGCACTATAACAGAACTACCTTTTATAGCAAGATAGAAGTATAGCAAGGTAGTTCTGTTATAGTGCCACTAATATCTATTAAGGTGTTTTATTAACAATTCATTCGATTGCCTGCAAAGCCTGCGTATCAAAGAGTAATGTCCTAAGTTTGTTTTATACTTTTTATGGGTAAGTAATTGTATGGGATGTTGTGGCAAGCGAAAGGGAATCTCAATGAGTAATGCCCAGCATTGGACGTCCATCGGTTGACGAAGAAGAAGTACAAGATGATAAACGTTCTGTCGCTTAGCTTTTATCACATTTCACCTATAACGTTACTCCGCCTAAAGTGTTAATATATTTATTTATACGGGCTCTACGAAACAATTCGGTTCAGCTCGGTCGTAGTTGTCTGGAAAAAATCCCCAGCCAGCGATAAGGCCTATTGTACTGCTTAGTTTAAATTGGTTTCTTGCCTTTATTTATATCGGGAACAATAAAGGAAAGTCTGTCTATCTTGTTAGTAGTAAAACGCTATATAAACATAACATCTATTTATATAACACGTTAATACTATCTAAGTTAAAGTACATTCAACTTTCAATATTTTCATCATCATTTTATTTCATTTTGTGATTATAATTATCTACAAGGAACAATGTCCATTTTTGTAAAGGAGGGGGGCGTTGATCACTGCAACACAGTTTATATTAATTGATAGAATTAGGCGTTACTTTGCGGAGATCCATAATACAAAAGTAATAATAAAATTATTTTGCTATAATCCGCGATACAGTAAATAGAAAATATATATAGTGTTAAATGTATAGTGGACTATCCGTATTTTCATACTCGATACGTGCAGGATTCGTAAAAACACATGCACAAACCTCCACCACTTCCACCACTTCCACCACAATACACAAGCACTACACACGTTCACTATCACAAACTCAACAATCGTTTCGCCCCGCAACCGAAGCATCATCAGGAGATAGACTCCACGACAAAATACGGATAGTCCACTATACATTAAACACTATATATATTTTCTATGTACTGTATCGCGGATTATAGCAAAATAATTTTATTATTACTTTTGTTTTACAGTTTATATTTCTGCAGGCTCCCCGTTTTTAATTTTTATGTATTGTTGTTCTGTATTGTTCCTAATAAAAGTTACTATTATTATTATAAAATCGTTGAGATGTCAAATCCGTACATTGAATATTTTAAAGAAAAAATTAATGTTTTAGTCAAAACAAGCTATTAAACATGAAACAATAGATTTAAAAATTTTGCGTTTATCTGTTTGTCTGTGCGTTTGTTCCCGCTAATTTTAGAAACCGCTGATACGGTTTAGATGCGATTTTTACTAATATGTAGTAGGAAGCCTCATTTTAGATATATGGTGTCTTGTATTTTATATCTAATATAATCATAGCATGACTGCAGGCGCTATCTTATGAAGAGACCGAAACACTATTTGTACACTAATCAGATACTTTATTACTGACTCAACACGTAGTCATAACAAATACAAAGTCACACGCACACGCACGCACACACACACACACAAACACACACACACACACACTACACCGTTTAGTAAATATGATCATATTAACTTCAATAATAATGTTTATTAATTTTTTTTAAATATATCATTAACATAACATAAAAAAAAATGTAAGTACACTTACACACACGTTCGTCTGTCCCCAAAGTAAGTAGCCTAATACTTGTGTTATGGGTAACGGACAACTGGTAGATATACTATATATTTAATTTTAAATACACACTTAAATACAAATACACATCTAGGCTCGAAGAACCAACAAATTGTTTATAGAATATGTTGGCCCTCGGCGAGTTAAGAACCCGCGGCCCATAGAGCTAAAGGTAAGGTCACTACCCACTGCGCTAACGGGCCAGTCAAACTTAGTTTAGTTATATTTTGTTTGTCTATTTGTTATTTAATTTTAAGGAGGCGGGCGTTGACATCTGCAGCGCAGTTTTTACTTTTGCAGTGTCTTTGTAGCAGGAATTATGCAAATGCATTTATTTGTATAAATGCATTTGCATAATTCCTTTAATAAAATTTCATTTCAATCACTTGTTTCCTAAGTTAATCCTTACTAATAATATCAATGAAAAAGCTTACCAATTCGTTAAAAGTTTTTAAAGAAAAAAGTTTTAAAGTTAAAAGTATTAAAAGTTTAACACGGTATGAGGGCTAAGTTTTATGAATATTGATCCAGCGAGGCAGTGAAAACGTAAAAGAAAGACAGACAGACATAAAGACGGAACGGACAGCCTTTCCCATGCATAATACAATACAGTACTGATGGCAAATTATTTTGCTTATCCGCTATTTAAAAAGATATTGTACTCGTAATACCCACTTTCACTATTAAGCAATAAAACAAATGGCAATTAATGTATGTGATTCCGACACAATTTCGTTCATTTTTAATCTCATCCATTGTACAGGCACTATAGCAAGGTAGTCTATAATCTGGGCTAAGCGAATGCATGCAAAGTCAATGTGTATGAAGCAGGCTAAATTTACGCACCTTACACATGCAGGACAAGTCACCACACGCACCCCAAGGCGCCTCCACTGAAATCCATGGAAATGATCGTCGGGATTGTGGTGGTGGTTGTGTGTGCTGCTTGTGTGCTTTGTTACTGGTGAAAGCGCCTTGGGGTGCGTGTCGTGACTTGTCCTGCATGTGTAAGGTGCGTAAATTTTGCCTGCTTCATACACATTAGCTTGGCATTATAGCAAGGTAGTTCTGTTATAGTGCCTGTAATATGGAATTCTGCAAAGTAACGCCTGCTTCTATAAATCACTCATCAATTGTATTATAACGGGTTTTGCTAGTTGCTCAAACAAGTAGAAATCCGTTAACGTTATTTATGGCTTCAATTTCATAAACTCTAGTGACACGCATTGTCTCGTGAAATATGGGCCAAACATAAAGTAGACTACTTTAAAGCGAGTTGTTCAAACATATAAAGCGAGTAGCAATAAATTCTGGCAACCTTTTCTCGTACAAAATTGCTATACAGTCTTTCGAATTACACCACAATCGATTTTACGAATATACTAACTTCTCGTGACTGGTATAGACTTCAGTAGTTCATCATTCTCCTGCCCTTATCCCATTCTAAGTGGGTCAGCACAACATGTTACAAACATGTTGTCATTTGATTTGGGTACGTATTATACGACCGGTCGCCTGCCTGACGTCAACTTACCTTAGTCGCCTTTCACGACACCTCGGTAAGAAAGGAGGGTGGTATTCTATTCTGCCGGATACCACACGGCCATACCATACCATAGACTTCAGTAGGATAAGATATAAAATTAATGTCAAACTCATTCCTTATGAGTATTTGAAGAAAATTGTAATAAAAAAATAACAAATAATAAACTCGTAAATATTGTAATTGACGATTACCATTTAGACGTTTTATTAGAAAAACTAATTGGTGCCTGCCTGGGATATAAACCCTGGAACCTCTGATGACAGTCGTGCGGTATCAGCATTCAACTATCACAGCTTAAAGGTATCGTAACTCCTACATTAGAATTTATAAACGTAACATTTATAAAAGTGTTAATAGCAAAAGATAAACATAGGAAATTATATGATGTATCTATCTATTTATATCAAAACATTTATATCTATTAATATCTAAACAAATTCCTATGTAGACACTATATATTGTTGAAATAGCGTTTAATATAGAGCTCAAGAGTTATGGATCACTTCGATATCAGAATATTGTTTCTGTTCTGAAACTCAGTGTTTATTTTCGCGTGAAACGTTTGAAGTGTCTCTGTGTTTTATTTGTTTCATATTTCTCAAGAGGTCTCAGCAAGTTAAGCCTTTGACGTTTGGAAAATACGCTGTTTATCTTTTGTTGTAATCCTACACCGCATTATATACCTATTCCCCCCTCCAAACTACAATTGGCACCGATTTGTTACTACCCCCACTAAAAATTGTTGTGAACCTCTACAACTCAATTTACATAAAACCGTTATGTGCTATAATCTAAACCTTTCGGAGGAATAGCGCTACCTTTTAATAATAACCGTACAAAAATCCGTTCAGTGGATTTAGAGAAAATCATACAGATAGACCGCTTTGGGGACTTTCTTTTATAATAAGTATAGATAGATAGATAGATAATAATAAACTTCTTAGATATTTTATTGAAAGGCGGGCAGGCGACTGATCGTAAAACGGTTGACAAATCTAACTACAACATGGTAATTAATGCGATGTACGAGTGTATTGAATTAAAACAAAAATAGTAAAAAACATTATTACTGTGAAATTCGGAAACTTCGATACGGTAAAAGAAATATTAAAAAGAAAACAATTCCAATTTGATTGATATCAGTTTTGTAAAGGGCTCCTTTATTCAGATGTTAAGACAAATAAATTGAAATCCGCTTTTCTTCGGTATCATCTTGCATCCGAAGGTTTATCATTACCATGAAAATACTATTGGATCCTACAGCGACCGTCATAAATATAAATTGTCTTGTAAAACATGTTGCTCCCCATTTTAAATTTATTCTGATATAAATAAATATATATGGGACACTTACACTCACGGTCGTCCATTCCCAAAGTAAGTAACTTAATACTTGTGTTATGAGTGACAGACAACTGGTAATGAGCTGTGATAGCCCAGTGGTGAGACCGTACGACTCTTTCGAGGGAAAAACGAGTTCAAAACCGGGCAGGCACCAATGAGTTTTTCTATTAAAACTCATGTGTCTGATTGATAATTGCAATTTATCACACGCTTTTCGGTGAAGGAAAACATCGTGAGGAAACCTGCGTATGTCTGGAGAATTCTAGGGATATGTGTAACCTACCTAGGTCATAGCTCCAACCCTTAGATGAATAGATAGATAGATATAAACTTTATTGCACAAAACATAAAACATACAAAAACATACAATCACTTAAAGTAAACCTTATGTATATGTACAAAGGGCGGCCTTATCACTGAATAGTGATCTCTTCCAGGCAACCCTTGTAATAGGATAATAGAAAAGAACGTGGCGAGTGTGCAAAAGGAAAACGTACTAAATGTACTTGCATATCTATACTTATATACATATACTACATAGATAAAAACATATATAACACACATATACCTAATATATATATATATAACACATACATATAAATATATAATAGATACAATATAAATACAGTACATAAAAAATAGTAGTCTCAATTTTTTAGTAGAAAAAAATAAATAAATAAATAATAATAAAATAAAAAGAAAAATGAATGGTTTATAGAGACAAATAGTGAGCTTTAAGTTTATTTTTAAATATAGGAAGTGACTTCGCATGCCTTATTTCAGTGGGAAGTGCATTCCACAGATGTACAGCTTTAGAGGTAAAGGAATTAAAGTAAATCTGGGAATGACACTTCGGCGTTTTTAACTTGTTGTCACTTTGAGAGCGAAGATTAAGAACCTAAATTAACCCTTCTCTCCAGAAACGGAGAGAGGCGGCCTATTCCTAGCAGTGGGATTGTAACAGGCCGCTACTTATTTTTACTTAAATACAAAAGTACACCCAGGCTCGAAGAACAAACAAATTGTTTATAGAAAATGTTGGCCCTCGGCGGGAATCGAACCCGACCCGCGGAGCTGAAGGCAGGGTCACCACTCACTGCGCCAACGGGCCAGTAATGGATATCTCACCTCATTTTTACTTCCTTTGTTATAGAAGGTTTGTTCTTTTGAAATTAGCTAACAATCAATGTTTACAAAGTCCTCCTACTTTTTCCTACAAAGAGTAAAATTTATTTTGAATTTAGACTATTCTAACTTGGTATTCATAGTTAGTGTGTAGAAACTGGCTATACTCACGTCCTATTCTATCGGGTGTTTCAAGTTACCGACTAGTTTCAAGCCTATACGGGGCCCTTATTCCAGAGATCGTTATGTGTCGCTGTCGTGGCGGGAAGCATGAAATTCAATCGAAAACAATACTCAAAATTCGTCGTTCTTATATTACAAAAAGATAATAAAACTTTATCAAACTAAATAGCGTAAGAATTTATTAATCTAAGGGCGAATCCGATATTTGTATTCACCCACAGATATTAAGATAACTTACAAAACTTTCCATTAGATGTTTTTTAGGCCAAGATTATTTTGTTCTAGTGTTCACGTTCTATTTGAGTTAATGCCTGGCAGTCGTAAAAATCATATCTAACTTATCCTTTAAAAAAGTGTTTATTTTTTACAAATTGTAACCGTGATTTAGATCTTGGTACGTTAAGATGAAAATACCCTCAATAATGTTTTTTATATTTTTTATAATTCCCGAAGAAAAAAACGGGATTTTTTGAATGTTTAAACATGTTGAAATTCTAATAATTTTCTTCTATTTTCTATAAAGTTTCTTATTAAGAAACATCAAAAGACACCCGAGACCATAAAAGCGCAGTTGATTAGATAATTTAATATGGTAATTTAATTTCTGTCGCTAGAGAGTTAAAGGGTAATCAGGGGAACAATTTCGTTAGGCTACTGAGTATGGTGACGTACAAATTGTGTGAACTAAGGACTTCCTTGTGGAATATTTGTAATACTAAAAGAATGTTATAAAGTTTTTCCATAATACGCAATGAAAAAAGCTTTGTAATAATTATGAATGTAGTAATTTTTTTAAATATCTTAGTTTGTCTAGGATGTCCCATTACATACCAAAACTGTTAGTTTTCTACGGCTATTTACGAAAAAAATTTAATAAAGTACTATGAAAGACACGATGCCCGCGGGGTTATAAATTGTGGAAACAGGACGCAGCCTGTTGCGCTCTCTTTCGCACGTTTTATCGATCGATGTTTATTTTACGAAAAAGGAGGAATGTTAAGCTGACTGCATATATATTGGAAATAAGTTCACGAAAAAAAAAAGTAAAGTAACGGCCTGTTACTATGCCCACTATTGAGCTAAGGCCTCCTCTCTCCGTTTTTGGAGAGAAGGATTGGAGCTAAGACCTAACCACGCTGCTCCAATGCGGATTGGTAGGTTACACATATCCCTAGAATGCTCTAGAGATATGCAGGTTTCCTCACGATGTTTTCCTTCACCGCAAAGCGTGTGATAAATTACAATTATCAATTAGACACATAAGTTTTAATTGAAGAACTCATTGGTGCCTGCCCGGGTTTGAACTCGTGTTCCCCTCGAAAGAGTCGCACGGTTTCACCGCTGGACTATCACAGCTCTCGCATAGCTCTATCACAGTTCACGAGCTTGGTTGAATTAATACTTTTCAAGTTTTCTAGGTTTTTATTAACTTTCGTAAAAAAAATGTTAGCAAATTGTTTATAGCAATACGCGCTTGACGTTGAATATTAGTTTGAATACGTTTAATATTGCATTGCAGAAACACATTAAGCTTCTAGCGCGCCGATGATTTATAGCATCGCGGGCAGCGAGTCTTTAAATTCACCATAAGACACTGTCAACATCAGTTTTGTCTTGTAAGCTTAGTGTTAACATTCCGCAATGAAATCAAAATAGTTTTGTTATAATTTATTATTAAATTGTTATAATTAGGCGTTACCTAATGGATTTACATCATACAAAATATAGTAAATTATTTTGCTATACTCACGATTTAAATTGCGAATTATACTAGAATAATTCTTTTTTTTTAATTTAGTACGTTACTGTGGTGATGGAGGTCTTCCCGGCTATTCTTTTATATATGTCTATCACTGAAACGCATTTTTTTCTATTTATCAAAGGACGAATGTGCCTTTGGGTACCGTCACTTAAAATAGCAGTAAAATAAAATGTTTTGTTGCGAGCAATTCAAACGATCAAAATCGGACGTTAATTTCACAAAATAACTGTCACTGTAAGTATAAATCGCAATTCGCAATTTACTTTAACAGCAAAAATTAACATAAATTATAGACGAAAATGAAGAATTCTAAACAAGCTCCCGTCAAATAAATATTTTTGGTTAATGGATTCTCTAGAAATCAACAGGAAAATTTATTTTAAAATTAGGCGTTTCCTTTAAAGGAGGAACTAATTAAAAAAATTTTGTTGTGGCGGCGGTGCTGGAGGTTTGTGCATTTTTACGAATCGTGCATGTATATGAAACTTTGACTGGCCCATAGGCGCAGTAGGTAGTGACCCTGCCTTCAGCTCCATGGGTCGCGTGTTCGATTCCAGCCGAGTGCCAACATGTTCTCTAAACAATTAGTTGCTTCTTCGAGCTTGGGTGTATATTTGTATTTAAGTATGTGTTTAGAATATACATGTAGTATATCTTCCAGTTGTCCGTCACCCATAACACAAGAATTAAGTTACTTCCTTTGGGGTCGGACGGCCGTGTGTGTAAGTGTCCCATATGTTTATTTATTTATTAAAAAAACGGATAGTCCACTATACATTTAGCATTATATAAATTTTCTATTTACTTTATCGCGGATTATAGCAAAATAATTTTATTATTACTTGTGTATTATAGATCTAAGCAAAGAAACGCTTAATTCTACAAGTTAAAGAACATATATAATAAAAGGACATAATGAATACATAGTACATAATTGAACACTAAAATAGTCGCGAACAAAAGTACATGGAAAAGTATATAGTTGCTCCTATTATGCATCATGAATACCATAAATTCCGAGTTGTCTACGCCGTAATAAACGTCTGGACATGCAATAACTTTCACGAATACTCACTTGCAAAACTGTGTAACAAAAATATTTCGAAGTAGCCTTTATCTTATTAGGCTTAAGTTTACTTATTATGAATAAATAAATAAAAAGAACTTGATTCATCATACATTTATAGAAAAACAACAAAGATTATTTTAATATTTTTATACATAATATAAACGTGTTGACGAAAAAGTCATAGAGAACCTGTTTTATACACCTACGCCTTACGACTAAATTTTCTATTTTTCGAACATATAATGTCGATAATTGTTTAACCTTAATTTATATAATACAAGATGCAGCCGATAATCCGTTTAAACTATTTATAATAGCTTATCCTCAAACACACGTATCCTGAACACGTACACATGAAAAATTAGAAAAAATCATTTAACATGGGGAACTATGCAAGTAAGTTTTATTTAATTCTTTAATTCTTGACCAATTTGATTGCGACTTTTGGCAATACAAGAGCCAATCCTTAAATAATTTATAGAATTAGGTGTTACTTTGCGGAGATCAATACAGAAGTAATAATAAAAATCATTTTGCTATAATCCACGATACAGTAAATAGAAAATATAAATAGTGCTAAATGTGTAGTGGACTATCCGTTTTTTCATACCCGATACATGCAGGATTCGTAAAAACGCATGCACAAGCCTCCACCACTACCACCACAATACACAAGCACTACACACGTTCACTATCACAAACTCAACAATCGTTTAGCCCCACAACCGAAGCATCATCAGGAGATAGACTCCACGACAAAATCGCGAAGCTTTGCGATTATGTCATATGTTTTACATTTACATTTAGCACTATATATATTTTATATTTACTGTATCGCGGATTATAGCAAAATAATTTTTATTATTACTTTTATAGCCAATCCTTACATAGAGTTTTAAATTTAATTTTGCAAGTAAGCTCTTTAATAAGAAGTGGTATATCGTATTATAAAGGTATATAAAGGTGATATGAAAGAAAAAAGCAAAGCCAATATTAAAGAAAAAGTAATAAACAATGCTCCCCGTATCGTAATATGTGAAGAAAATGGGACACAAAACTTAATTTTGGGTAACTAATTCACAATTACAATTGTGTGAACGTCACATCAATCTTAATAGTACGCTGGTTAGTGGACTGTATGTTTTAGTAGTAGTGTAGTGTATGCAGTAAAGTAAGTAGTAAAGTAACAGCCTGTTAATATCCCACTGCTGGGAATAGGCCTCCTCTCTCCGTTTCTGGAGAGAAGGGTTGGAGTTAAGACCTACCACGCTGCTCCAATGCGGATTGGTAGGTTACACATATCTCCAGAATTCTCTAGTGATATGCAGGTTTCCTCACGATGTTTTCCTTCACCGAAAAGCGTGTGATAAATTGCAATTATGAATTAGACACATGAGTTTTAATAGAAAAACTCATTGGTGCCTGCCCGGGTTTGAACCTATGTTCGTCTCTAGAGAGTCGCACGGTCTCACCACTGGGCTATCACAGCTTCTTTTCAGTGTATGCAGATCTTTGCCCAAATCAGTGAGTAATAAAACCACACCAACCTTGCTATCCACATTCGCCCCGAATGGACGGAGACCTGTTGCCGGACGCACGGCGCACCAGCTGGCAGTGGACTTGGCGTAGCACTCTTCAATAGTTAGGCACAACAGTTTTTGGAAAAGCACACACCTCACAGAGAGACAATAACGTATTGTCATGCACACACCTCTCAGAGACGAAAACGTGTCGTCCTTAGAACGCCCGCGAGCCAAGTTTCGACCAACCATTTGAGTGCGATGGTAGACGGACAAAATTGATGTAGTAATGTTTTGTATTACTACCCACTAATATATTGTGCAAAGATCGAACAACAATTAACAACAAAGAAGATGGGCAAAATGAAGATGTGAGGAAAAGAATGAATGCAGGATGGATGAAGTGGCGACAGGTCTCAGGCACAATATGTGACCCCCGAATGCCCCCTAAACTAAAGGGAAAAATTTACACATCGGTCATAAGACCTGTCGTAATGTATGGATCAGAATGTTGGGCAATGAAAAAGATGGATGAAAGAAGAGTACATGCAAATGAGATGAGGATGTTAAGGTGGATGTGTGGTGTGACAAGACTTGATAAAATAAGAAATGAGTATATAAGGGGAAGGGCAAGATTGGGATGGTATGGACATGTAATGAGGAGGGATGAAAATCATGTGATCAAACGAGTGTTGAGTATGAATGTGGATGGATATGTGACTAGAGGAAGGCCTAAAAAGAGATGGTTGGACTGTGTGAAGTATGACATGCATATAAAAGGAGTAGCGCCAGAGTTGACGAATGATAGAAGAGAATGGAAGAGAAAAACATGTTGTACCGACCCCACTTAGAGTGGGATAAGGGTAGGAAAAAGAAGAAGATCGAACAACAATTAACAACAAAGAAGATGGGTAAAATCTGGCCTGTCCGGACTAATTAATAAGGTACATAATAAAATATAAAGTAGTAAATGGCACAAACATTAAATATACTACTAGGGAAAACTGGTATTGAATAGAAATCCAGTTCAGTTAAAATTAGTGACGTAAAAACAAAGAAATTAATTAAATTTCTAATTTCTAATTAGAAATTAACTAATTAAATTAGTTTCTCTCAAAGCAGTAATAAAGTCGATATAGATATTATATCGGTGAAAGAATTTAATATTTTTACTTATATACTGTAACTTATAACTGTTGTTGATGAATATTTTTTTTGATTATTATATGTTATTTTAATTGTGCATTGAGGCCAACATTTAAGAGCTATTCTTTGGCTCCAATGATATTTACTGTTTATCATTGACCTATCGGTGAAGTGAAATGTCGTGATGAAACCTGCATACCTATTGAGTTTTCTAGGGTTATTTCTAGCCGACCAATCCGCATGCATAATATGGTGGATCTAAGTTCCGAACCTTCTGTTCAAAAAGGAAACAGAATTATTGGGACGGCGCGAAATCCTGTTCGGGTGAAGGGATGAAAGATATAAAGATTATAAAAAAGTGGACTGTATTAAAGGTGATAGTTCGTTGCGGGAAATGAAAAATGGCGGCGAGGAAGAACTATAATTTAAGGGAGCGGAATGAAGGGAGGCCCGGTTAATTTGGTCTGTTGCTATCCTGGGCACTGAGGTTCGGCAGGTTCAGTTTCTGGTCTCCACAGCACTTTCACTAATAGCACAATATGTAAAAAAGTTAATTAATGCGGAACTCGAGTGTGCGCCCTCTTGCGGCGATCTTCGTGCGGTGATTGGAAGCGTGCGGGAAGGACCGAACTATGTATGAGGGATATAGAATAAAGCGGTAACAATTATCCTATCAATGGCATAGTAACAAGCCTTTAATTTAAACCACCATATCTGTAGAGAACACCTGAAGTATTTGTGGCTTGCTAAACTCCAAGATTTATACTTGATAAATACGAAGATATATTGCAACATTGAAATAAGACTAACATTCGCGATGTTTCTTTGGTTTTCAACCCACGCAAAATGAGACTTAAGTAAAGTCACATTCACTCCTACGTATCTTTAAAGGTTACAAAGTTAGTTTAACTTTTTGGCAAAGTTATCTAGAACGTATTATTTATGGAGTTCGGTTAATTCCAGGGATCTCTTTTAATAATTAGGTCATCGTATAATCATGATAATTAGCTCAGTAGTTTGTGGAATTTTAATACGGTACGATGTATATATTAGCCGTTATCTGGCATTAAGTAAAAAAGAGTAAGAAAAAGTAGCGGCCTGTTACAATCCCACTGCTGGGAATAGGCCTCCTCTCTCCGTTTCTGGAGAGAAGGGTTGAAGCTAAGACCTACCACGCTGCTCCAATACGGATTGGTAGGTTACACATATCTTCAGAATTGTCTAGAGATATGCAGGTTTCCTCACGATGTTTTCCTTCACCGAAAAGCGTGTGATTAATTGCAATTATCAATTAGACACATGAGTTTTAATAGAAAAAGTCATTGGTGCCTGTCCGGGTTTGAACTCGTATTCCCCTCGTATGAGCCGCACGGACTCACCGCTGGGCTATCACAGCTCTGTAAAAATGTATCACATTAAATAAAATAGTAAAATAATTTATTGAATTAGGGGTTACTTTGCGGAGATCTATAATACAAAAGTAATAATAAAAATGATTTTGCTTTAATCCGCGACACATGCAGGATTCTGCATATATCGGGTATGAAAAATAGGATAGCCCAACACATTTAGCACTATGTGTATTTTCTATTTACTGTATCGCGGATTATAGCAAAATAATTTTTATTATTACTTTTGTAAAATAGAAAACTTGTTGACTCTTGTTAACAGTAGCACATGCCTAGGTCTATTTGGGCTGCATATTGCTATACACCAACAATAAATGAAGTAACCCCTCGTTAGCACGAGCGTAAAATATACGTCGCGCTAAAATTCCGCAATAGGGGTTATTAGAAGTTTCGTATGGTATATACGCCCTACACCCTAACGTCAAAAATGGAACACTGCGTGATAAAAACGTTGCGTTTTAAATGCGCTGTCGTGTGAACAAATACCTGGATACTCATTTGTTGCATTTCGACGTATTTTTAACGCACGATATAAATCATCGTACGAGGTGTTAGTCTGTTGCTATTTTTTCAAGTATTGGTTTAAAATATACTTGCTATATTTGTTCAAGGAATAAATAAAATAAAAATAAATAAACTTAAAGGATCGCAGATTGAAAAAAGGTAAGTATCAAGCTTTAATGTTTGATTTTTTTTATTGACAATACCGTTAGTATAGAAAAGCCATAGGCCGGCCTGTAAGTGATTCACATTAAATAGTGAGAAGGAAGGTGAAACTCGTATGCCGTGTGGTATACGGCTGAGTAGAATAGACCACACCCTCCTTTCTTACCTTCTTAGGTGTCGTAAGAGACGACTAAGGTTAATACCGTATGATGTTCGGCTGCATAGAATAGACCACCCTCATTTCTTAAAAGGCGACTGAGGTAAGTTGACGTCAGGCAGGCGGCCGGTCGTAAAATACGTAGCCAAATCATATGACATCATATTTGTAACATGTTGTACTGACCCCACTTAGAGTAGGATAAGGGCAGGAGGTTGATGAAGGTGAAACTCGTATACTTATACTTATCTTTGACTAATCACACATGAAAAGAGAGACGGATAGATCAGTCTCATTAGTTTTTTGTAATTCCTTTTTATTGCAATATGGCACATTTTAGGCTCGTTTCCCTGCTCTAGAATAATAAGTCTATGCACAAAACAGATAAGCACAGAATCAACAGTCAATGTTTGAAATGCCTTGAATATAAATAATATTTTAAAAAAACCTTTGCAATATGCCGTGTGGTATCCTTCTGAGTGGAATAGACCACCCTCATTTCTTGCGGATGTGTCGTAAAATACGACTAAGGTAAGTTGACGTCAGGTCGGTCGTAAAATACGTAGCCAAATCATGTGATAACATGTTTGTAACATGTTGTCGACCCCACTTAGAGTGGAATAAGGAGGATGACTAAAAACACAAATAAATAAATAAATAAAAATAAAATAAATTTTCTGATACATTTAAGACAATATACTTTTATTAAAGTGAAACGAGTTTTTTTAAGAGAGAATTTCAAAAACATTTTATGAAAGAAAAATTTCATAATTCTCTATTCCCAATATTTTATGGAAGCGAATTTAGAGTGTCGCCGTGGAATATTCATCGATACAAACACGGCCACGATGTTGGAACAATCTATCCTTTCCATTGTGTAAGTTATTATGCACTTAGGGAAGCTTGAGTGAAAATTGCAGACTAATGGAACGAAAATATTTTCCATACACTTACTAAGCAAAGTGATTTAACTACCTCTTTCGAAGTAGCGGAGTACAAAAACCAGTTTTTGTTATATTAAAATAAACTCGGGAAGCGATAGAGTTCTTGCATTAAGTTCTATAATAAAGTAAAGTAATGGTATAGTAACACTATTCCACTGCTGGGCATAGGCCTCCTCTCTTCATTACATAGTAAAGTAGCGTCCTCTTGCACTCCCACTGCTGGGAACAGGCCTCCTCTCTCCGTTTCTGGAGAGAAGGATTGGAGCTAAGACCTACCACGCTGCTCCAATGCGATATGCAGGTTTCCTCACAATGTTTTCCTTCACCGAAAAGCGTGTGATAAATTGCAATTATTAATTAGACACATGAGTTTTAATAGAAAAACTCATTGGTGCCTGCCCGGGTTTGAACTCGTGTTCCCCTCGAAAGAGTCGCACGGTCTCACCGCAGGGCTATCACAGCTCTTCATTATATAGTTACATATAATGAAAATATAGAATCTATTCATGTATTAAAAAATGTGTGATCAGTGGGTGCAATAAATATAAAGAATCTGTTCATGTAATAAATATATGCGATCCGTTCATGTATTGAACGTATATAGACTGTTATGTATCCTGCGATTATTGTACAATAGCTAATATTAATTTATACTTATTTTACTCTTCTAATCTGATGAATCTGTGGTCTCTGCCGCTCTAAAACATTAGAGATATTATAATCACAACTTTAACCTAATCCTAACCAACTAGATGAGTCACTTGCCAAATATATATATATTTAAAAGTGCTAGTTGTTGTTTTATGTATTCCAGTGGTAGAGCGCGATGCGCTCGAGCCTCATTTAAATAGTATAAATATATTAAACTAGCAACCCCGCGGTTTCACCCGCGTACATACCGTAGTGGAAAGTCTACTAAGTCAGACTATAGATTTATTTTTCAAAATTGAAAGTTTGGTCCTGGGACTTATCAATAGTTAATACAATACGCTACAATTGTTATGGCATTATTTTCTCCATATTGTCATTTTTAAATTCGTTACATCTTTTGACTGGAATATCCGATTTTAATAGTTTAAAAAGTATTCTACAGGTATAGAAACAGTTTTAAATAAAATATCATTTAGTGTGATAAGGATTAATACGGAGATGTAAATATTATGGTTTGATTTTATTCTCGCCACTTTTATCAACTTTTACAATATAGAAAAGTAGTTATATTGGCAAAACTATAATAGTTAGACATGTTGTATTGCGGATTTTTCTGTAGATATTGGTACGTTTTATAATAATGAAGAATATTTTTTTGTTCTATCATCAATAGTTTAAGCATCGCACGTGATAAAAGATTTTTATGATTAAATTTTTCACATTTTATTACAATTTTATTAGGGATCCCTATTTTTTTAAATGTAATATAGCCTATGCTCAGTAAAGAAGCAGCTTTTCAATGGTGAATGAATTTTTGAAATCGGTCCATTAGTTTTTGCGTGAAAACATTACAAACATACATACACACAAACATACAAATCTTTCCCCTTTATAATATTAGTATAGGTATAGATATGGCGAAGTATAGAAATATATAGGGGGGGAAACGTTACAAGTTATATCTTCCCTTTCATAATATTTGCTACAACACTCACTTGCCTATGGCTCCCATACTCTAGTGTAATAACTCTATGGTTACCTATTTCAAGTATTTACACCACATTTACGATTTATCCACGTTATTTACATATATAATGAGGTAAATTAGGATGGCCCGCTGCGTAGGTAAGCAGCTTTTAACATAATGCAACACCATGTAAGCACATCTGTCGGTGAATTAAATTTATATTTCGACGGTTCAAACGTTTCCAGCGTTTCCAGCTGACAAATAATATTAACATACCCTCATTAAAAACGGTTAAACGAGTATGCGGGAAATGTCCGCATGTAATACGATAAGGGGTCGCTACATACAAAAGTGTATAAAGATTAAATGAATTCCCACGTACGTATTATCGCTGTTCCAGAAGATCAATGTAGCAATAGCTAGAACTAAAATTTATATGACCAAAATCATCATTCTCCTGCCCTTATCCCACTCCAAGTGGGGTCGGAACAACATGTTAAAAACATATGATTCGGCTACGTATTTTACGGCCGGCCGCCTGCCTGACGTCAACTTACCTTAGTCGTATTTTACGACCCCTCGGGAAGAAAGAGGGTGGTCTATTCTACTCAACCGAATACCATACGGTGGGTCAACTAACCTTAGTCGCCTTTTACGACACCCCGGTAAGCAATGAGGGTGATCTATTCTACTCAGCCGGATACCACACGGCGGATTTATATGACCCAAAAAAAGGAATAAATCAACGGGTTCCACTCCAGGAGTGGCGGCAAAAGTGAAAACTTGAATATTAACGTTGTGCACTTTTGATATTTTGGAATGGTTGGAGAATAATTTTGCACGAATTGTTATAATTATCAGTATAAGAGTACTATCATTTATGTGGTAAAATACAAATTCATTTGTTGCACTTATTAATAAAGTGTTCCAAATACGTTCGTGTATGTCTACGCTCCACCAGGGGTAGTAGGTTGCTGACGAAGATGTAAAAGTATTGACATCGTTGACGTGTTGTAGCGCCACTCTTTCGAGTCACGGGTTCGTAACCCGAGCAGGCAACAATGTTACAAACTTATGGGTCTAAATGATAATTGCGATTTGTCACACGCTTTTCAGTGAAGGAAAACATCTCGAGGAAACCTGCATGTATCTGGAGAATTCTGGGGATATCTGTAACCTACCAATCCGCTGTGATAGCCTAGCGGTGAGAACGTGCGACTGTCTAGAGACGACATAGGTTCAAACCCCGGGCAGGCACGAATGAGTTTTTCAATTAAAATTTATGTGTCTAATTGATAATTGCAATTTATCACACGCTTTTTGGTGAAGGAAAACATCGTGAGGAAACCTGCATATCTCTAGAGAATTCTAGGGATATGTGTAACCTACAAATCCGCATTGGAGCAGCGTGGTAGGTCTTAGCTGCAATCCTTCTCTCCAATAATAGGAGAGGAGGCCTTAGCCGAGCAATGGGCATAGTAACAGGCTGTTACTTTACCAATCCGCATTAAAGCAGCGTGATGGGAACTTAGCTCCAATCCTTCTCTCCCAAAACAGAGAGCAGAATTCCTAGCAGTTGAATAGTAACTGGCCTTACTTTCTTATATAAATAAGCTCACGTATTTCTTCATAAATCTTTTAAGTTAAAGTTCGATTTTCTCTATTTTTATTATGTACTAGCTTTGACTCGCGTCCTCATTTACGTGGACCGTTGAGTCTTGGAATAAACACTAACTTCTGTCACCAACCCTGCAAATATCTCCATCACAAAAAGCAGGTCGACCCCGAGGGGGTTACCTCGGGGTTAAATTGCAATTACTACTAAATTTATTAACAATATAGTAAGTAGTAAAGTAGCGGCCTGTTACAATCCCACTGCTGGGAATAGACCTCCTCTCTCTGTTTGTGAGAGAAGTTTTGGAGCTAAGACCTACCACTGCACCAATGTGGATTGGTACGTTATACATATCTCCAGAATTCTCTAGAGATATCCAGGTTTCCTCACGATGTTTCCCTTCACCGAAAAGCGTGTGATAAATTGCAATTATCAATTAGACACATGAGTTTTAATAGAAAAACTCATTGGTGCCTGCGCGGGTTTGAACTTGTGTTCCCCTCGAAAGAGACGCACGGTCTCATCGCTTGGCTATCACAGCTCTTTGCTATTAATAATATACTATCATTAAATTCGGTATATATTATTTGCTCCAGAAAAACGTTAAAAAACCTTTTTATACTATATTTTTTAATATGAGAGGTCATCGAGTCTCCTATATAAAACCTATTCCTTTAACTTACGAATTTAACTTTGACATATCGTGAATAAAAAGCCCTTGATATAATGATAATATATTATCATAAAACCTTGAGTAAAAGATCTTGAATATATTTAATAAAAGATATATATTCCGAAGAATTAGACCGTAGTATTACGGACCTGAACTTGAATAATGATGTCTGAACGAATTTGTCTGGGACAGAATTAGACCTATTAAATAGATTTGTTTTACGTATAATAGAAATGTTTGTGTTAATTTAAGAACATTATTGTGGGATTATGTTTCCAACAAACAATTTTTGATAGCAAAGCGGTGAAACCGTGCGAGTCTTTCAAGAGGGTCACGGGTTCAAGCTCCAGGCAGTCTGACAGACCAGTGACTTTTCAGTTAAACCTTATTTGTCTTATTGATATTTGGATTTTTTTTTACACAAGAAACTTGCAAATGTCTAAATATTTGGGAATATTTGTAACCTACCAATGGCGGTGAGTTTTAGTTCCAACTATTGTCTCCAAAAACGAAATTCCAATACTAATATAAAAGACTTTCTGTCCTTCCGTCTATTAGTGTGTTACGCTGTCACGAATACTCTACTGGGCTAATAAAAAAGAAATGACAAAATTAAAACTTATAGCTTGGTGAAGGAAAATTCCTAAGATCAATTGCAAATATCAGTAGACACAAGTTTTAAAAGAAAAACTCATTGGTGCTTGCCCGGGATTTGAACCCATGACCGCCTCGAAATAGTCGCACGGTCTCAACGCTTGGCTAAAGTAGCTCTTAAGAGGCTATGCTGAAACAATATTGATCGAATATTACGGCGTATTGCACGCTCGCTCACGTCGACCTAAATAGCTAAAGCAATTTTATCAGTTGATCATACTCAGTTATTAGCGGTATTAACCGATCAACCAAAAGATCTTTCACATTTCCGCTAATATCAACGTTGATATGAAGTAAAACTTATTTCAATTTAAGATTAATGTAGTAACACGAAAATCCCAGCGTGCCTCACCGGTGGATCACACTTGAATAATTCATAGGGCTGCGTGACCCGCCGGTAGATCACATATGACTATTCCGTGGGGTGGCAGAACCCCACTTTTAGACTTGAAGTAAAAAATGTGCGCTCAAAAAGAACTGTTCCAATATCGCCTTTAGCGCTTTCGAAGCCTCGAACTGTTGTGATCAGAGGGCCTACCATGAACTATTATTGCGACTCAATTGAAAACGTAAACGACGACCGCGAACCGCTTTCTTTTCGTACCATGAAGTGTGAATTGCATTAGGGGTCGTAATGTTTGAAAAGTATAACGTTAAACTATAAATAACTCTGTCTCTTTTACTCACATATTAGGACGAATTCCGAACGCTCATTCGGCAACGACTTAAAGTGTGCGTCTTTAAGACGTCATGGTATGAAAAAGCAAAACAATTTTCGTTTACGTCTTCAATTGAGTTGCAATAAGAGTTTATGGTAGGCCTGCTGGTCTCGCATTAAGCTCATTCGAACTTGCAAAAATGTTGCCTCGCCGCAGGAAGCGAATGGTAAGACAGATATAAGCGACATAAGACAGTCTCGCCGCACGCGAAAAACTTAGATTGTCTTCCCGGCGTGAATGTATTACTGACGAATTAATATACGAGCACGATCGTGTAGAGGGCATAATCAGCTGTACTCGCCAATTACAATCTATGATCCACTACGATCGCCTATAGCCTGGGAATTCCAGTTTTTTCGAACACGCATCAAAAGGAATCGCTGGTTGATACATAAAATCGTATCTGGGTGAGACATAAAATAGTATCTGGGTGATACATAAAATCACGTATGCCGTATGCCGTGTGGTATCCGGCTGAGTAGAATAGACCAACCTCATTTCTTACCGAGGTGTTGTAAAAGGCGCCTAAGGTAAGTCTACCCACCATGTGGTATGCGGCCAAGTAGAATAGACCAGCGTCATTTCTTACTGAGATGTCGTAAAAGGCGACTAAAGTAAGTGTCGTGTGGTATCCGGCCGAGTAGAATAACCCCTCATATCTTACCGAGGTGTCGTAAAAGACGACTAAGGTAAGTGTCGTGTGCTATACGGCCGAGTAAAATAGACCACCCTCTTACCTTACCAAGGTGTCGTAAAAAGCGACTAAGGTATGTTGACGTCAGGTATTAAATACCTAGACAAATCACATCATAATATAGTTAAAACATGTTGTACTGACACCACTTAAAGTGGGATAAGGGCAGAAGAATGATGATGATGACATAAAATCGTATGTATCGTATGATAATATGGACGATCATGTGAACACTTGATCGTCTATCATCGTCACAATCATCGTGATTGTGACGATGATAGACGATCACACGATCAATGATCATCAACGATAGTGAAGAGCGATGATTATATAAATTTTCTTGCATTGTATTTTACAGTTTTAAGCCGCTAAATAAAGACTACAGAAAAACACTAACAAACCATAAGTTTTTGATAAAATTACTTCTTTTATCTGACACATAATAAAGAATGTTCAGTTTTCATTTTTCATTTCATTTTTGTTCACAGCTTTCATAAAAAAAATCTTAAATCCAGGTGCTCGCTCGCGAATGATTCATTGTACTGCTGAGCGTTCTTTGTTGTTGACATTTTTCACTTAAAATAGCCATTTTTTCGTCTCCCTGTTTTTCTTTTATTTATATCTGTGATATAGACAATATAAAAGCAAAAGTAAATCGATGTAACGAAAACTGTCTTCCACGATAGTGAGTGCGCAATACTTAGCAAAAGTAAGCGAGTTCAAACTCCGTTTTGCCCCGCAACCGAAGCATCAAACGGAGATTGACTGTCGTATCGTGGAGTCAACTCAACGATTGTTGAGTTTGTGATAGTGAATGTGTCCAGTGGTTGTGTATTGTGGCGCCGGTGATAAAAGTTTGTCCGTCCCCAAAGTAAGTAACTTAACACTTGAGTTATGGGTGACGGACAACTGGTAAATATATTCTTATATAATTTTAAATACATACTTAAACACAATTATATACCCAGGCTCGAAGAACCAACAAATTGTTTATAGAAAATGTTGGCACTCAGCGGGTATCGAACCCGTGAGCCGCGGAGCTGAAGGCAGGGTCACTACCCACTGCGCCAACGGGCCAGTCGACTAGTTTTTTTACAAATCCTGAATGTATCAGGTATGAAAACAGATAGTCCACTCTACATTTAGCATTATATATTATTTAAATTTACTTGATCGCGGATTACAACAAAATAATTTCATTATTAATTTTGTATGTCATCGTCATTCATTCTCCTTTACCCTATTCTAAGTGGGGTCAAAACGATATGTTTTTCTATTCCATTCTCTTAACATTCGCATGTCATAGTTCACACAATTCAACTATCTCTTCTTAGGTCCCTCTAGTCATACATCTATCAACTAGGGATGTTATGGAGGTGGGTTTACCGGAACCGGAGTCGGAACCGGAGATTTTATGTTTGAATTATCGGAGCCGAAGTCGGAATCGGGTTCGGAGACGAAGGTTTCTTCATTATTAATTTAAAAATTGACCCGTAAACTGTACTTAGACGATATGACCACCACGATTTACAATAATTTAATACTTAAGCGCGTCTAACCATTGATACTGAAAAAAAAAATGAACGAGAGTTGCGCGTGCGAAGGGAAATACTCCCAAGCAACGAATTACAACTTGTAGCTGCGCATTATTTCCGCATTCGCATGACAATTTCACCATCGGTATACCTCCGGCTATAATTTATCGGAGCCGGAGTCGGAGTCGGAGGTGTGAATTCAATCGGAGGTTCCGACCTTTCGGAACCGAAGTCGGAGCTCCGTAACATCCCTACTATCAACATTCGAGTGATTACTAGACTATTACTAGAAATCGACTGAATATTACTAGAAATCTATTCCTATGAGTATATCTTCTACAATACAATTTGCGTGTCTTTGAAGTGATATGTCTGGGATAGTGAATATTAAATTACGTTATTAGTGATGTCTACGTAATATAATTTACCAGCTATTTTCAATCACTTAATTTATTGTTGTTGATAAAGAAAGGATGTTGATAACGATTTAACAGACTACATAAACTCACTATGCTATATCGAAGTACGAAATTCTGTCAATTGAAGTAAAAAGTAAAAATAGTAAAGTTGTTACAATCCCACAGCAGGGCATAGTCATTCTATATCAGTTTTTTAGAGTGAAGGGTTGGAGCTAAGACGTACCACACTGCTCCAATGCGGATTGATATGTTACACATATCCCCAAAATTCTCTAGAGATATGCAGGTTTCCTTACGATGTATTCCTTCAACGAAAAGCGTGTGATAAATTGTAATTATCAATTAGACACATAAGTTTTGATAGAAAAAGTCATTCGTGCCTGTGCGGGGTTTGAACTCATGATCGTCTCTAGAGATTCGCACGGTCTCACCGCTGGGCTATCGCAGCTTTAATTTAAGGGTCTTCCCCCAGTTAATATTTTGTTAAGATTAGAGATTTGAAAAAATAATCGATTTTTTTTATTAATCGATTATTTTTATATTATCAATTCGGCTACGGGAGGAAATTACTGTTGAGATTGCGGTAGTGAATGTGTGACGTATTGTGTTATTGGTGACAGGTATATGTTATTACCAATAATTCTGCATGAATGAGGTACGGATAGTACAATGTTCATTTAGCATTACATATATTTTATTTTATCGCAGATTATAGAAAAATAATATTTTTATTACTTATGTTTTGGACGACGGACTGCGTACTGTGAGTACTGATTTTGTAGTGAAAAGCTGAATAAAGTGTTTCAACAAGTCACCCGGTATTTTTATCCAAATCTACGAACCACTGTACGTAACAATATCAAATTCAAATTCAAAATATCCTTTATTCAAGTAAACTTGTAAACAAGTGCTTTTGAATCGTCAACATCTACTGCTGGTTCGGAAAGCTGTTCCTACCGAAAGAACCGGCAAGAAACTCGGCGGTTGCTCTTTTCAAACAATAATTCTTATCACTAGCTACATATATTTATTAATGTCTTGTACAGGGTTGAAGAGAAGCTATATCCATGCATTCTTATCTTCTAGGTAATCTTCAATAGTATAATAGGCTTTCTGAATTAGCCTTTTTTTAATAGTATTTTTGAACTGCTGTAATGGTAAAGTTAAAGTTAAGTTAAAGTTATCAAGTGTAGATGCCAAAAAAATGTAATTTTATTAAAGGGTTATCTTTCAATATTACATACCTTGAATATCTGTGGCAAAGGTGATATAATTAATTACTTAATTACAATAAATGTTAATATTCTACCTGTTCGCTTAATTAGATTTACTAATAGTTACCGAATATTGTGTATAATTTAATGGTATCCGGTAATTAATTCGAGGCATCTCGCCGCTTTACATTCCAAGGTTATTAAGAACTGTCAATGCTATAATATAACTACCTTATTACCTTATACGAGGTGCAAAGGTAGTAATCTTATTATAAAAAAAGCTGTGATAGCCCAGTGGTGAGACCGTGCAACTCTTTAGAGACGAACATGGGCTCAAACCCGGGCAGGCACCAATGAGTTTTTCTATTAAAACTTATGTGTCTAATAGATATTTGCAATTTATCGCACGCTTTTCGGTGAAGGAAAACATCGTATTGAAATCTCTGTATTAATCCTTATCCCATTAAATGATATTTTATTAAAAACTGTTTCAATACCTGTAAAATACTTTTTAAATTATTAAAATCCGACATCCCAATCGAAAAATATTACGAATTTAAGAATGTAAATCGAAAGCAAATAATGCTATAACAAATTCATTGTAGCGACCGTTATAGCAGGGCCTGCATTTGGTGAGTTAGCTCTTATTACAAGAATACTAATGATACCCATTTTTATAATGAAATCTATAAAATAAATCTATAGACCGACTTGGAAGACTTTCCACTACCACGAGATCGGTATGGACGCGGGTGAAACCGCGGGGCATTGCTAGTATTATAATATAACCTTCGCACCGCGGTTTTACTCATATTGCAAATTTATATAAAACTAGTTGTTAGAGCAAACGTTGTTATGCTATATAACATTCTTCTTTTATTGTTAGTTATATGTATTGTTAAAGAATGCTCAGAAGTGAGTATTAATAATTCCTCAATCTATAATTCAACTTGTACTTCCTTATTCGCAATTAATACATTACACATACATACAATTATATAAAACACGCGTCACATCACACAACATGGCTCCTTGTTATTCCGTCTCCATGGAACTCCATTTGTTGAAAAATTCAAAACGTTCGTTTAATAACTTTTTACTGTAATCATTACTTTTTATAAAAAATGATTCTCTTGAACCAATATCGGTATACACACACAGTCAATGCTGTTAACATTTCGTTTAACATTTCGGTAACATATAGAATCCCTATAAATTTTAACACAAATAGCATGACATTAAGAACGACGTTACATGTCAAAAATATCTACCATATTCAAATTAAAAATACTGATCTGTACGTATAGTTAAGTAGCGGCCTGTTACAATCCCACTGCTGGGAATAGGCCTCCTCTCTCAGTTTCTGGAGAGAAGAGTTGGAGCCAAGACCTAACACGCTGCTCCAATGCGGATTGGTAGGTTGCACATAAAAAAAAAAAAAAGTAGGTTGCACATATCAACACAATTCTCTAGAGATATGCAGGTTTCCTCACGATGTTTTCCTTCACCGAAAAGCGTGTGATAAACTGCAATTATCAATTAGACACATGAGTTTTAATAGAAAAACTCATTGGTGCCTGCCCGGGTTTGAACTCGTGTTCCCCTCGAAAGAGTCGCACGTTCTCACCGCTGGGCTATCACAGCTACCTATTAGTAACTTTTAATATGTTAATATTAAATAAGTAATATGGAAACAGCTTTCCCGCGTCTTAAACAATCTGGAACCACAAAATCAACTTTATAAATTAAACTTGCAACGCGCCAAATTTTAACGCGCAGTAAACCGTGGAAATGTAAACTAACTTTAAGTATTTTAAATCAGTTTTAAACTACCGTATATAGAATGTTTACGGTTGAAATTGTTTATTAGTTATTTTGGCGTAGACGATATCGAGCATGCATCTATTCTATTGTATTCTTATAATAAAACAAAGTGCCTAAAAGCTGTCTGTCTGTATGTAATCGATTTTCTCAAAATCTAATGAACGGGTTTTTATACGGTTGTCACCAAAAGATAGTGCAGATAGATAAGTGCAATACTTCCGAATGGTTTAGGGAAATAGTATAGTATCGGTATTATGTAAATTGTGTTGATGAAGTCGCGCAGTTGTCTCAAAACTTGCTTGCTAGGAACTTAAGTCGCGTGCGTGTCGTCTTCGTAAACCAGCAGAGTTGCGCTTAAGTAATGTACTAGAGAATTGTAGATCTATAAAACTACTACAAAAAAGTCCGCCATAGCATGTCTCTATCTCTTATACTTAACTCACAATAACTACTTTAATGTTCAAAATTTGAATTCTAGAAAATATTTGTAACACGCTGATTCCCACGCGGGCGAAGCCGCTGGCACAGCTAGTAAATACATAAATAATAAATAAGTAAATGTGACAATTACACACACGGTTCTCCGTCCCCAAAGTAAATAACTCAATAGTTGTGTGATGGGCGACGGACAACTGGTAAATATACTACATATATATTTTTAACTACAAACTTAAATACATAGCCAGACTCCAATAACTAAAAATTCATGTTAGAGCTTATAAACCCACGGTGGGCATCAAATGTACGACCCTTGATTTTTAGCCCTGGTTAAAACCTGGTTTTTGACCTGACAACTCTTAGCAAGCAAAATACGTTTTCACGAAAAGGTCATCATGGCTCTCAACTTAGCTTTACTTATCTCGTAAATATATCAATCTTTTAGTCAAATAATTCACCAACCTTTTAACCTTTTATGACCTTACAGCATAGAGTTTCATTTAACCTAAAAATCCCCATAATGTAATTAGGAAATTATAGTACTCTATAAGCTGTTATGACCTAGAAGTGAAACCGAGTGACTCTCTCGAGAGCACACGCACCTAAAACTTATAGATAATTGCAATTAATCCGCCGTGATGTACCCGGCTGAAAAGAATAGACCACCCTCATTTCTTACCTAGGTTTCGTTAAAGGCGACTAAGATAAGTTGACCCGCATTGTGGTATCCGGCTGAGTAGAATAGACCACTCTCATTTCTTACCTAGGTGTCGTAAAAGGTGACAAAGGTAATTTCACATCAGGCAGACGACATTCGTATAAGAATTAGCCAAAGTATGTAACAAAATGTTTAAATGTTAAGGGCATAAGGGCATGAGAATTAAAAAAGATCGATAATTGCAATTTATCACACGATTTTCTGTGAAGGATAACATCGTAAGGAAACCTGCATATCCATTTACAACGAGCTCGACAATTCCGTTGATATAAATTTCAATTCACTTAACACAGCCCATCGATAAGTGAAACTTCATTTAGTGGCCAAACAATGAAAAGAGCAACATCACAGGATATAACATTACTATTTTTTTTAATAATAATTTTAAGATTATTTAAGATTGTTGTTTGGTAAAATTTTGTAATGGGTTTTGGAAAATAAGTATTTTGTGTCTGTAATCAGTTTTAACATAAGGTTTTCTTCAATACGACTGTACATATTAATTGAACTATTATAGTCTTGTTCTTCTTCTTCTAGGAGTAGTGGCTATGCGGGGCCTGAGGGCCCAGTATCACTTTGACCATTACTGATCTATTGTGATCGCCACTGCTTACAAGTGGCCACCAATGCCAGTGTCCTTGAAGAATTCAAGGATCTTCTTGGCGGCGAGTGCTTTCACTTCTGTAGGGTGTAAAATATACGACCCTAGGAGAGAGTATCGAATGTTATTAAGCGCGGGGCAGTCACATAGGATATGCATGGATGTTTCCTCCGCCTCAAGGCAGAGTCTGCACGTTCCAGTGTCTGATAGCTTCAGGTTTAATATGTGTCTGTTTAGTCCACAGTCCCCCGTAAGCACCCCCCCGTAAGCACGTAAGCTAAGTTACTTAGATTCTACTCTACAAAAATAAAATATCTCTGGAGAATACTGGAGTTTTATGTAACCTATATATTCGCATTGGAGCAGCGTGGTATTTCTTAGCTCCAACCCTTCTCACCAAAAACGAAAAGAGGCGTCCTACGCCCAGCAGTAGGATAATACACGCCGTTACTTTATTTAACAGTACTTTATAAATCCTATTGCAAACTAAAAAATAAAATCATACATCGAACATGCATTAACTCATCGCCTTTGAAAGGATAGATTTCATGGTTGAAGAATTTCAATTTCGCTTAACGTGAAATTGTTACGCACAAACAATTTGTTTAGGCTTTGATTATTTGCTTTTTATGTAATGAAAAATACGCCCACGTATCGTTTACGGGCTAAATGTTGTTCATGTGAGGAAAATTTAATAAATACAATTTTTTAACGACCTTTGTTGCTACAATTCGAAACCGTTAAAAGTAAAAATTTTAAAAGAATATTAATTTATGTTTAAACAAAAGGTTAAATGCCGTGTGGCATCCGGCTGCATAGGATAAACCACCCTTATTTCTTACTGAAGTGTCGTAAAAGGCGACTAAGGTAAGTTGACGTCAGGCAGGCGGCCGGTCGTAAAATACGTAGCCAAATTATATGACAACATGTTTGCAACATGTTGTGCCGACCCCACTTAGAGTGGGATAAGGGCAGAAGAATGATGAATGATGATGTTTAAACAAAAGGTTAAGTCAGAAAGACGCAAAGTGAATTGGTCAATCACTTGCTTAAGCGATATAATGTTCAAATTCCCTAAGCACGAATTCATTCCCGGAATTCGTGGAAAACATTTTTTGTCTCCAGTTCTAGTACATTCCCCGCGTAATCGGGAGCTTTTATTTGTTTGTTTTCCACATTCAATCATCTTTTCAAACATCTCATAGAACATATCCATTATTGATTGCAACCTGTCCTGGTCTGCTCACATTAATGAAGTCAGTAGACGTCTTCATTACACTTTGCATTCTTTAAAGCGGTTGCAGAATTTTCTTCCCATAAGTACTTGTACATTCTCTTTTATTTCCAATCTTCGACTATGCTGACGTTTGCTATTTGGACGCACCTGAAGAGCTACTTAATAAATTAGATCGACTTCAGAATTTATGTATCCGATTTATATTTGGATTGCGTAAATTCGACCACATTTTAAATTTTCGTAATCAATTAAAGTGGCTCCCAATTCGATTTCGCCGGAATATACATGTCCTTTGTTTACTTTTTAAAATTTTAAAAACCAATTCACCTAACTACTTACGTGAGTGGTTCCACGAAGCTCCTCCTCCTGACAGGCCTGTACGGTCTTGTGTGCTTAAAAAATCACTTATCATCCCGCCTTACAATACTGTATTTTTGCTAAATTTTTTACAGTTCTTGCTGCACGTCTATGGAATTCGTTGCCATACAGCATTATCTATGATAGCCTTAACCTTTCCCCCAATGCTTTTAAACTTAGATTAAAGAAACATTATATGTCTTTACTCCCATAATGTATTTGTTGATATTTATGTGTATATTATTGTTATTTTATTTATAATATATATAATATATTTATATTTACAATATATTATTTATATAAATATATATATTTATTAGTATATACGTTTTGGATAGTAGTACCATAGCTGTTGGGCTTGTTTAACTTTCAAGCACTCGAGTATTTTGGACTAAAGGATCTCGCAGTATTTCCCGTACTTAATAAATACTATATAGAATTATCAGTAATCTATTGAACGTGGCAAAATTCGGTTTTACGTGGGGAGCAAAAAAAACTCTCCCGCAAATTTTTTGCCGAAATTGCAAGAACACGTACGATTTAAAATCGTGCAGATTTCTCCTACAAACGATTTGATTAAAACGAAAATTACAACGTTTTAACAAAAACTACAATTAAGCCAAGTTTTCGAACTGCTACACCTAACTACTCTATTAAATATATTCTCTTAAAAAGCTACTGTTATTACTTGGGTATTTATTTATTTAATTATGTACCATCAAGAAAAAAAATACGCAAGAAAAACATTATCAATAAAAAAACAGAGTACAACGGTCAACTTATCCCTTTGACAGAGATCTCTACCAGCTAACCTACGAAGATAGACAATTTATAGTAAAGCAGTTTTGGTACGCAAATATCAAAATTATGGTGCAATTATTTGAGTACCTTTGGGTGATCGAATCACAAACGAGGAGAATAAAAGTATCCGAAAAATTCCATAGGCTAACATTCTTAAGGCAACAGTTAAGTCATTTTGGGTTAAAGTGTACTTTAACCTTATCTATACTTTTTATAAAACAAATTCCCCAAAAGCTATCTGTATTTGATTGATTTACTAATAATCTAAAGAAGAATTTTTTTTACAGTTTCTACTAAAAGACAGTCCAATTCTTCCTGAAGGTTTAGATTATTAGTAAGGATTTTGGTTTTATGTAAATTCTATTGAAGAGGCCGCGCGGTGGTAAATAACTCGCCTGTTTGAAGACACAGTAGAGATATACTAATATGATGTGTTAGAGAATTGTAGATCTATAAAAATACTACATAAAAGTCCGCGAGATCATGTCTCTATCTCTCATCGTTAACTACTTTTAATTCAGGAAAAAATTTGAAACATACAATATTTCCTGGCATAGCTAATATTTAATAAATTTGACCGCTGGACTAATGTCCAGCGGTCAAATTTTAAATAATATAAATAATTTTAAAATAATTTTAATTAAATATTAGCTATTTAATATTAGCTAGAAATTACTAATGTAATTTTAAATTTGGGATAAAAAAAATTTTTTATAAATAACGATGAAAGTACACGAAAACATCGCTGTGAGATCTCGTTAAATGGAATTTAAATAAATCTATGCAAAACGTTAAGGCAAATAAATCAAACGAAAATACACCGAAAGCGTTTCAGTTAAAGCAATTTCACATCTCGACCGAGACGACTGGAGTAATCTTGGTTAAAACGGACAGACCAATTAGCGAAATAGATTGTATGTTAAATTAAAAGTTGGATTTGAAATCGTTTTGCGCGAACGAAATATGCGAATTTCGAGATTTTACCTGTGAAAATTTACTAAATCGCTTATATTCATTCGACTTATTTATATATAAAAAAGTGGTAAAGTTAGTGGCCTGTTACTAACCCACTGCCGGGCATCTCTCCATTACTAGAGAGAATTACTAGAGTTGGAGCTAAGACCTATCACGCTGCTGCAATGCGGATTGGTAGGTTTCACATATACCTAGAATTCTCTCTAGACTCTAGAGATATGCAGGTTTCTTCACGATGTTTCCCTTCTCCAAAAAGCGTCTGATAAATTGCATAAATTATAAATTTTAACAGAAAATCTCGGTGGTATCTTTCCGGGGTTTGAAACCGTGATCCCCTCGAAAGAGTTCCGCGGTCTCACCGCTGGGCTATCACAGCTTCCATCTACCTTGGTATATCTACGCGTAATTAAATGATAAACTATAAAGAATTATAAAATAACTAGTATATACTGAATCGATATTATAAGCATCCTCCTGCCCTTATCCAACTCTAAGTGGGGTCGGCACAACATGTTCCAAACATGTTGTCACATGATTCGGCTACGTATTTCACGACCGGCGGCCTGCTTGACGTCAACTTACCTTAGTCATATTTTACGACCCCTCGGTAAGAAAGAGGGTGGTCTATTCTACTCAACCGGATACTACACACTGGGTCAACTTACAATAGTCGCCTTTTACAACACCTGGGTAAGAAATGAGGTTGGTCTATCTACTCAGCCGGATACCACGCCGACATAATTAGTGTATTAAGCGTTTTTCTGTAAACACAATTGAGACACTTATATATGCAAGGATTCGTAGGGTAAATGTGTAATCCATTGAAACAGCGTGGTGGGTAAAAGCTCCATTTCCTTTCTACAAAGAAGAGCGGAGTCGTTACCCAACATTGGTATTTTACTTCTAGTAAAGGTATACGAGCAAAATTTTAAAAAAAATTGTTACTTTTATTACACATTCAATCTAATATAATATTTTATCGTGTTTTCTATCTAAAAACCTCTTACATATAAGTTCAAAGAAAACTCATCTCATATTAATCGGTACCTACATGATGTTTTATAAGCTGATTGGACGAAAAAGGGCCTTCAAAGACTATTTCAACCTCATATTTTATTATATCTCAAAAAGTAATAGAAAAGTAAATTTAATATTTTCATTCCAAATATTTTTTTGTGCAATTTTTATTTTGCTTTCGCACGCTTCTGTTTAACTTTATTAGTTAATATATATTTCTATTTAACAATCTATAAACTACTATACTATTACTATACTATACTATACTATACTATACTATACTATTACTATACTATACTATACTATACTATACTATTACTATACTATACTATACTATACTATACTATACTATACTATACTATGCTATACTATACTATTACTATACTATACTATACTATACTATACTATACTATACTATACTATACTATTTTTATAAATTTTACGTTTTTCTTAACGTGTTAACCAGTTGTCGTAGGCGCAGCGGCTACGTAGACACGTATATGGGCGATTATCGGGTTTTCGGTACAAGTGCGAGTCACTTGAGTTCACTTTTTTAGTTTTGTTCTTTTTTCCATTTTTTATAATTCGTAATTGAAGATTAAGATCGAGCAAGACATTAGCAATCAGCTAAGTGAAGAGGTAGGACGATATGTACCATTGTTTGATTTCCGCCGTGTGGTACCCAGCTAAGTAGAATAAGACCACCCTCTTTCTTGCAGAGGGGTCGTAAAATACGACTAAGGTTGACGTCAGGAAGGCGGCCGGTCGTAAAATACGTAGCCAAATCATTTGACATATTTGTAACATATTGTGCCGACCCCGCTTAGAGCGAGATAAAGGCAGGAGGATGATGATGTCATAGTTTGATTTGGTATGAAATATATACACATATATAGTTAGAAATCTGTGAACCAACATAGAGAACCCCTGGGTTGCAGTCGAACAGAGTGTAGGACGGCCGGTGAATAATTTTAACATTATCCTATACTAGCTATTCGAAAAACTATTTATTTTGCTTTACCAATCACGTATCACGTATTATATGTTTTGAGGTTATTACAATGTTTTGTACGATACAAAGTAAAACACAATGAATGAAGAAAAAAAGGGCTCGATACAAACTAACGTATTGCTTATATACAAGTACTGCGAACCAAACGATAGCGGGCATTTTTCGATTAAATATAAATACACTCAAAAGGGCTTATGGGAATGCCCTTTACTATTGAACAAATAAATACCCTGAGCATTTCAGCAGTCGAGGGTTTTGGTAGAATTCCGATAAACATTAAAAATTCTCCTGGCGTCCAACGACTAAATTTAAGTTGTAATAGGATTATTCATGCACTAGTACATTTGTTAATATAAAGTGAAACCGCACAACTTCTTTTATTTATTTAGAAACCCCGTAACAATTTGAATAAGTTTTAACGCTTTTTATATGATGACAAAATAATAAAGGTGCTTCTGAAAATGTTTTTAGAAGGCTTTGCACAAAAATAACTCTTTCGCTACTTCCAGATGATAACAAATGGCAAAGTTATAGCGGCTTTAAGTAGGACCTTTTTAGAAGTTGCGGTAATCATGATAATGAGACCTTTTTATTTTGTTTAACGGCCGCTTTCTGTTTGAGTTCGTTCATTACAATGATTAATCACGCTTATTTGGTAGGTTTTAAGCCGTGGAAATTTTTGAGATCATAAAAAAGTTTTTAAAAATATTTTTGGTCCTTTCTTATATATGCATTTAAAGTAAAGGCCTGTTACTATCCCACTGTAATAGCCCAGCGGTAAGACCGTGCGATTCTTACGAGGGGACCACGAGTTCAAACCCGGGCAGGCACCAATGAGTTTTTCTATTAAAACCCATGTGTCTAATTGATAATTGCAGTTTATCACACGCTTGTCGGTGAAGGAAAACATCGTGAGGAAACCTACATACCTCTAGAGAATTCTGGAGATATGTGTAACCTACCAATCCGCATTGGAGCAGCGTGGTAGGTCTTAGCTCCAACCCTTCTCACCAGAAACGGATAGAGGAGGCCTATTCCCAGCAGTGGGATTGTAACAGGCTGCTACTTTACTTTACTATCCCACTGCTGGGCAAAGGCCTCCTTTCTCCGTTTTTGAAGGAAATACCTTCGACGCTGCTGAATCAAGGTTTGTAGATTACACATATCCGAGTTCATCCGCCGCGCGCGTCGCGTGTTGCAGTGTTTCATACCTCTCCGTTAAATTACTGAAGTTACTTATATATTTTAAAACATTTTCTAATCGTTACCGTTAAATATTAGTGTCAGTAAACAGACAAGTAATATGTGACTGTGTTGTTTGATGTTTTGTGGTGTATCTCAGTGTTTCACACCTTTCCGAAAATTATTTTAGTTATATATTAAAGAAACCTTTTATAACCATTACCATTAAATATTAAGTCCCAGGAAATAGTCAAGTAATATCTGAACTGTGTATGTATATGTGTTATATTTATTAATCACATATTAATAATATTATGAAAGTTAATTTTAAAATCTGTGAACTATTAAATAATAACGTTTATTCGTCAATGACCTGAGGGCATTGACCGTTCGCGTATGACTCGTGCGTACGTGTCGCTTGAGCCGTGCATAGCATAAACGATCTTATTCTCACACTTTAAGCTTACTGACTGAAATAATTCCTGTGAAGTGTGTTTTCATCACTTATCATTTAAATAATTTTCAAATTAAACTTTTGTAAGCAAAATGACTAAATCGTGTGCCGGTTGTTCCACTACAATTACAAAGAAAGAATTCTTAATTTGTATAAAATGCAATGACGCTTATGATTTGCTTTGTACTAATGTCACCCCAAAGAAATTTAATTTGATGTCAAAAGATAAGAAAAGTAGATGGACATGTCAAGTATGTCATAATAAACCTTCTAAAAGTGACACTACTAATCTCTCAGTTAGCAGCTGTGGCAGCAGCCACCACCAATCAAATACAAACTTATCTTCCACTGGAAGTACAGGTGTCACTTTGCAGACAAAGAACCGTAATAATCAGCAAAGTTCAGTGACGGATAAATGTAATTTGATGTCTGATTCTGCGACTCAAGAATCTAACACTGATGTCGTTTCAGGTAAAGATAATAATGACATCCGTCACGTCGTTAGAGATGAGTTAACTGCACTCCTCTCAAATTTCTAATCAAATTTAATAAAAAAGCTTGAATCTAAAAACAGTGAGCTTCTGGATATGGTTGAGCAGCTAACTACTACGTTAAATTTTTTTGAGCAAAAATATGAGGAAATTCGTCAGGAGGTGCTGATTAAATCTGAGTGCATAAAAAAGCTGGAGGACCAAAACGTTAAGTTAAAAAATACCGTTACTGATCTCAATTCCCGATTAACTCAAATGGAACAACACTCAAGAGCTAATAATCTTGAAATTCAGTGTATACCTGAGCACAAGTCTGAAAACTTGATGACAGTAATTAAACAAATTTCGAATATTACGGGCTTCAGCTTGAACGAGTCTGACGTACATTTATGCACGCGAATATCAAAAATAGACAAATCCAGTCAACGCCCTCGATCAGTATTAGTGAAGTTTAGCTCAGCAAGAATACGTGATGAGTTTTTGGGTTCCACTCTGTTGTTTAATAAAAAGAAGAAAGATAAATCTGAGAAGCTAAACACTAGTCACATTGGTATATCTGGTGACAGAAAACCTATATATGTAATGGAACATTTAGCCCCTACTATAAAAGCACTCCATGCTGCCACTAGAATTAAAGCTAAATCTATGAACTACAGATTTGTTTGGATAAAATCTGGCCGTATCTACGTTCGGAAGGATGAATTATCGGAGCATATACTTATTAAAAACCAGGCTACTCTTGACACGTTATATTAGTTTAATTTAGTTTATTTTTCTAACGCTCTCTTTTTTTATTGTATTTTATTTTATTTATATTTCAAAATGTATTTGGTATTTTTTTTATTTAAATTCAATTCTTTAAAAATTTATTACCAAAATGTAAGAGGTCTTAGGTCGAACACTGTAGATGTATCATTGGAAATTTTAAACAACAATTATGATATAATTGCTTTTAGTGAAACCTGGTTAAATAGTACCATATACGACAATGAATTATTCGACACTAGGTATACTGTTTACAGAACTGATAGAGCAAATAATAGACTAGGTGGCGGCGTACTGATAGCGGTGTCGTCGCAACTACCCTCATATAAGATTGCAGGATGTAGTTCGGATTATGAAGACCTCTGGATCCTAGTGCAGATTGGATCTGGCAAACGTACTGAAACCTTAAAAATATGTGCCGCATATCTACCATCACCAATTAATCAAAATTCAATATCTCGTTTCTTCAACGATGCTAGTAAATTATTGGAGACGAACTATACTACATACACTCTTATACTGGGTGATTTCAATATCAACAATATAGTGTGGAATTTAGACAATCCAGGTCCCAATTTGATCCCTCAAGTTAATGTTAATTGCAGCATTCATAACATTTTATCTGACTTTATGCAACTTAATGACATTTATCAGTTTAACTACATCACTAATGTAAATGATAGAACCTTAGACTTAGTCTTATTTAACTCAATTAATCTGGAATTGAAAGAATGTAGTCATCCAATTCGTAAAGTCGATCAACACCACCCTCCTATTGAAATTGTGATAACATTTCCCTTTAACAAAAAAAGACTGGCATAAATTACATTAGAAAACTTAATTTTTTTAAAGCCGACTATAATAAGATAGAATCAGCATTAGCTGAGATATCGTGGTTAGATGAGCTACTTAATTATAACGACATTGATATTATGGTGCAAAAATTTTACAACATATTAAATGAAATAATCCAACTACATGTTCCGTTCAGTAGACGTTACACTAATAAATATCCAATCTGGTTTAGCTCTTACGTTATTTATCTAATTAATCAAAAAAACAAATTTCATACTCGGTACAAAAAATACAAAAACCCTCTTGATAATCTAGAATTCCAGTATCTTCGTGAAACCTCCTTTAAATTTATGCAACACTGTTATAAAAATTATATCTCATCAATTGAATCTGCTATAAGTAAAAATCCTAAGTACTTCTGGACACATTTAAAAAATAAACGTCGAAGCAGTTCCAATTATCCACTCACTATGATACTCAATAATAAAAAATCATCTAACAGAAAAGATACATGTGATATTTTTGCTTATTACTTCTCCAGTGTATTTGAAAAATCAGATAATAATGCTGTTGGTATTATAAATAAAACGAGATTCTACTCATCAATGCAGGACGTGTCTATAGCACCGGCTGATATTGCTTTTAAATTAAAAAGACTTGATTTACATCAAAGTGCTGGCCCAGATAACATTCCGCCTGTGTTTCTGAAATATTGCGCTAATGCTTTATCAACGCCCTTAACTATTATTTATAATGCGTCCCTACATATGGGCGTATTCCCTATTAAATGGAAAGAGGCTAGAATAGTACCAATTTATAAAGATGGAAAAAAGGATAATGTTAGTAATTACAGACCAATATCTATTTTATCAACAATGGCAAAGGTATTTGAATCCCTGGTACACCCGTTTATCTTCCACCAAGTTCAACACACTTTATCACATAACCAACATGGTTTTATTGCAAAAAGATCTACTACCACAAATCTGCTTCATTATCTCTCGGATCTTACACAGGCAGTTGACAATAACCTACAAGTTGATGCTATTTATACAGATTTTTCGAAGGCCTTTGACAAAGTCGACCACCATATATTACTTATCAAACTCAATCAGTACGGTATTACTGACCGTTTATGGTCATGGTGCAAGTCATATCTAACTAGTAGATCAGCAAGAGTTGTTATTGATGGTTACGAATCTTATTCTTATACAGCCACATCCGGAGTCCCACAAGGATCAAATTTGGGCCCACTCTTCTTTATATTATTTATTAATGACTTAATAAGTGAGATTAAGTTCTCTCGTGTTTATATGTTTGCTGATGACCTCAAAATCACTAAGGTTATCAAAAAAGAATCTGATATTTTGCAACTCCAGGATGATTTGAATAAATTATCTTCATGGTGTATAAACAGAATGCACTTAAACTTATCTAAATGTTGCTTCATAAGATTTACACGAAAAAGAAACCCAATAGAGGGTTCATATAAGATTTTAAATGAAACTTTGAATGAGAATATCACTGTTCGCGATTTAGGAGTTATATTTGATAGCAAGTTACGTTTCGATACTCATATAAATGCTATTGTTACATCTGCATTCAAAGCTTTAGGTTTCATTATAAGACAATCCAAGGATTTTAAAAGAATATCTACTATAATTCAACTATATAATTTCTACGTTAGAAGTAAGCTGGAATATTGTTGTCAAGTATGGTCTCCTTACTTCAAAACCTACATTGAACGAATTGAACGTGTACAAAAAAGATTTACAAGGCATTTATCGTTCAGGGTGAAATGCACTCATAGAAGTTACAGTGATCGACTTAAGCACTTCCAAATGCAGCCATTATATATTCGAAGAAATATTTCAGACTTAGTTTTTTTATATAAGCTTTTCCATAATATGATTGATAGTCCGTATTTATTAGGGAACATTAATATAAATGTACCTACCAGATTACCTCGTTATCCATGTCAGCTATTCAAAACTAGCAAGTTTAGAACAAACTTAGGTAAGAAAGCTCCCTTAGCTCGAATGTTTAGACTCCACAATGCAATTGAAACTGTAGATATAAGTTTTGATGCTCTGACCATTTTTAAAAATAAATGCAGGACTTACTACTCCAGTAAGGAGTATATTACTTAATAGTAAACCAATTTTTTTTTTAATTTAAATTTATATTTTTCTTACATTTTTAATTATTTTAATATTTTTAATATTCTTGTTATTTTTACTATCCTCCGTGTCATTCAATATTTTATCTTAGTTTTAGTTTGAGTTTTGTATTTTTCATTTACCTTTTCCTAGACTTTTAAGTTTAAATTTGTATGTATTATGATTATCCTTTTTATTTGTAACACTGTATATGGAGCATGTTGTGTTCTCCTATAATTGGTGGTACACTTTGATCATGTGTCAAATAATATTGTAACTTTATTTTGTGTACCTCTGTTGGAGTCCCTAAATAAATAAATAAATAAATAAATAAATTCTATAGAGATATGAAGTACTCCTTACGACGTTTTTCTTCACCAAATAGCGTATGGTGGCAAATACTAATTAGGCACATGAGTTTTGCTCAGGGTTTTAATCCGTGACTCCCTGGAAAGAGTCAAATCAGATCAAATAATATCAAAATAATCTTTATTCAAATAAACCATTTCAAGCACTTTTGGATCGTCAAGTATCAATATGATTAATGAAGCTACAAACGGTTCGGAATGTTGCTCTTATCGAAAAGAACCAGCAAGAAACTCGGCGGTCAATCTTTTAAATCTTTTCAATGATACATAATTACACAGTTGTCTTGTATTAAGCTGAAAGAATTTTCAAATCCAGGCTTTTTGTCATACAAATGATCTTCAATTTTGTAATATACTTTTATTATAAGCATATTTCTTACTTTAAACCTTTTTGTAGTCACGTGGTAACACAGATCGGCCACCACGTCTTCTTGACATATTTACAGTACTATTGGCTAAATCTCGAACGCGTCTTACGCCATTTCGGATTTTAATTAGTCCTACCCTGAAATGAAGCTTCATCAAAATTTTACGGCATAAAATGTCCATAAACACGTAATGGCCGTTTTACGGGAGGAACGAAATTTGTTTTTATATACCGCCCTATCTAATATAATCTCACGATTAATGTTGCGATGTTTATGTCAGAGCTGGGGGGGTGGCATGACCAAGTTTCATAACCAATTACGATTTTTTTTAAGCGACCCTAGTCGATACATGATCGATATTTTTAAGTTCCGCTTCATAAACATTTCAAAATCCCATGATCCATCCCGGTTCCTAAAAAAAATATAAATTTGCAGGGAAATTATACAAATTACAGTTATATAGCAATGCGTTTAACCCCACCGTTTATTTTGCCTACGAACACGTGTAGCAAACTGGAACTTCTGTTTTTTTTATTTTCAGTTGTTCTATCGCAAGCTTTTGGCACAGATGTGAAAGTTTGAGAATCAATTTGATAATAAATATATTAGCAACTAGAATTATAAAACGTTATGGGTCTAAGGTTCAATCCTTCTCTCCAGAAAAGAAGAGAGGATGTCTATGCCTAGTAGTAGCGTAGTAACAGGCTATAATAACATACGATTTACTTTAATTAGTTAAATAAATAGATGAAATTAATCAGACGGAATTAAACGACATCTGCTACTCTAATCTACATGATAATTTTTGATCTGAACTAAAAATTAAAGAACACTCAATTCTTTTCAAAGGTCTGATATAAACTTACTACAAAATGAATGAATTTAAAAATTCTACACGCGTTCATTTAAATTACAAAACTTCCTTGTGGTTTTTGATCAAATATAATTGTCATAAAGACAATTTATAGAATTGGGCCTTACTTTGCGGAGATCCATAATACAAAAGTAATAATAAAAATAATTTTGCTATGGTATGAAAAAACGGGTTGTGCACTATACATATTTTCTGTTTACTGTATCGCGGATTACAGCAAAAAATTTTTACTATTACTTTTGACATAAAGACTTTCATAAGGGAAGTGTTAAGGAAATAAACGATAAATCAAAAGATAACAAACATTTTTAATTCATAAAAACAGTTTTTTTTATCGCACAGAACAAGAAGTAGGGTATAATTTAAAACCTGGGCCAATACCATTCAACTAAACGTCTGATGAAACGGCCGATACCCTCATTGACCTCTCTCTGAAATTAAAAATGACATATAATAAATACATGACCGCCGTGTAGTATCCGGCTTAGTAGACTAGAACTCCCTCATTTCTTCCTGAGGTGTTGAGAATGCGAGTAAGGTAAATTGATCCACCGTGCGTTATCCGGGTGAGTAGAATAGATCACCCTTATTTCTAGCCGAGTCATCGTAAAAGGCGATTAAGGTAAGTGCTGTGTTGTTTCTGACTGAGTAGAATAGACCTAATTTCTTACCTAGGTGTCTAACGTCTCTTAAAAGGTGACTAAGGTTAAGTTGACGTCAGGCAAGCGAAAACTAGCCAAATCATCTAATAACATGATGAGTGTAGGATAATGTTTGTAGTAATGTGTAGTTGTAGGATTAAAAAATAATGAACGAAAAATGTTAGGACGCTTTATAATACTAATATCATTAGGAAAAAAGCGTCAGGTGCTCGTTTTATATGGCTATTAAATATCAAAAGACATAATAATATAAATACTTTATTTTAAAAAATCCTTATTGGAGTAGTTTTTGCGCTCTGTTTGTAACTATAAAATAACTACAACCAGCCTTCCTTAAAATTTATTTGATTATATTTTGTGGAAGATATAATCAATAAAATTTTCGTCATTCATCCTTTTATACTGTATGTATTAGAAATAAGTTGAAACTAATTTAAAAAAAATTAAATAAGTTGGTGTGTGATATAGTATATAAGTTATTATTTTTATGTTTTGTAAAACAGTAAAACAGTTTTACAGACTGTACTTATTGACAAAAATTCTAGTGTAGTCTCATATCTTTTATATATAGAACAAAGTCAGGTTTGTTACAACACTTATAACTCGAGATGTGCTGGACCAATTTTCATGATTTTTGATTCAATGTTTTCGCCCCGAATAGCCGAAATACATCTTAAAAACAATGAAACCCGACGAATACATAATTATGAAAAAAATAAACGTTCATTCGTTTGGTACCTGTCAAACATTTGTTGTCATCCTGACAATTGTCAAATACTGTAAGTTATGATTGACATTTTTGCATGCGTTCAGAAATGTATTTTGTGTAAACTTTTAAAAAAGGTTGAGTAAACTATGGTCTAGTGTCTATTAGTCTATTGTCTATTAGTGTCAGAAGACACCCCTGGAAGCCATAAATTCAAGAACTGAACTGAAACTATTGTCTGTATTTTTTTTAATCAATTAAAAAGGTTAAAATGTGCATTAAGCAGCTACATAGAAGTTCCTCAGATATTTATGCGTGCGTACAGAAATAATGACAAATGATTAACATGTACGCGTGCGTTAAGAAAATTATTTTGTGTCAATGTATTACGTTACTCAAAGCCTAAATTAGTTCAGCTAAAAGGACCAAAAAAATACCATTCATTGACTATTAGGCGGTACGAAGTTCGCCAGGTCAGCTAGTATATAATATAAGAGATTAAGTTTGTATGGTAATGGATGAAAATCATGTGATCAAAAGAGTTTTAAATATGAATGTGGATGGATGTATGACTGAGTAGAGGGAGGCCGAAAAGATGGATGGATTGTGTAAAGAATGATATGCCTATAAAAGAAGCACTGAGTTGACGTATGATAGAAGAGAATGGAAGATAAAGACATATTGTCCTTTAAGAGTCCATTCCATATTCTAGAATAGTTCATTCTAAGCTCAGGGCACTCATAATCAAGTTTATGTATACTTACACTGAATCTCTCAAGGAGCGCAAGTAATGTATTGTTCAAGAAGTTATTTACAGTGGCAGAGTAGTCCTGAGTTCCCACCACGCTGAGATCAGCCTGAAAATGTTAAAAATTGATTAATACGGTTGTAATTCAGATATTATATGTATCAAAGTCTTTGTATTTATCATTCGAATAAGACGATTGGCTTCTTAATGATGTGATGATTTATTTACTAAATAGATTTATTTTACTAGCGAACTGCGCTGGCTTTTCCCGCTTCCATGTGTCAGGGTTACACAATTTTCCTCTCGTAAATCCTGACCCATCAAAAATTTTTAATTTAACCGTAATGTAAAAACTATGCCTACTGCTGGGCTATCTCCGCTTTTGGAGAGAAGGATTGGAGCTAAGACAGAGGCATTTGCAATTTAAGACCACGTAATTCCCTGCGAGAGAAGTTTGAGGAAATAGGTATTCTTACATTGACTTAGAGCTGTGATAGCCCAGCGGCGAGACCGTGCGACTTTTTCGAGGGGAACACGAGTTCAAACCCGGGCAGGCAACAATGAGTTTTTCTATTAAAACTCATGTGTCTAATTGATAATTGCAATTTATCACACGCTTTTCGGTGAAGGAAAACATCGTGAAGAAACCTGCATATCTCTAGAGAATTCTGGAGATATGTGTAACCTACCAATCCACATTGGAGCAGCGTGGTAGGTCTCCAAGGCTCCAACCCATCTCTTCAGGAACGGAGAGAGAAGGCCTATTCCCAGCAGTGGGATTGTAACAGGCCGCTACTTTACTTTTTACTTTTACATTGACTTATATGACAGTATATTTTTAGCAATTTAATTTTTATGCATGAGAATATACATTATTATAAAATAAATTGACGATGTCTATTTACGAGTACGTACGTATATATGGACACAGTAGGAACCGACATAAGCTTGCGGCTCCTACTTTATACCTTGCAAAAGTACGTAAGTCGTACGTGGGTTTGGGTATAATATTCTATAATAAAATTTCGCAATCACTTTTAGCTTTGCCATTACAGCAGTTTAAAATCATTGTTAAGTAAACGCAAAACAGAAAGCCTACTATACTATTGAGGATTACTTAGACGATAGGAATGCGTGGATATAGGTACTATTCACCCAGTACAAGACATTAATGACTATATGTTACTAGTAATAAGAATTATTCTTTGAAAAGAGCAACTTTCCTCGGTAGGAACAGCTTTCCGAACCAGCAGTAGAGTTGACGATTCAAAAGCACTTGTTTACAAGTTTACTTGAATAAAGAATACTTTGAATTTGAATTTGTGAGCAATCAATTCTTCATCTTCAGAATCCTATTATATTATATTATATTTATATACGAAATTCCACGACACAGAAGTAGTAATAAAATATTTTGGTATAATCTGCATTTAACAGATTACAATATTATTTTTCATTTCTCCCTTATCTCTCATTGGAATCGGTAAACTCAATCGAACATTTTAAAATCTCTGGCTTGTACTTAAATCACTCATATCACTTAATTACCCAAAATAAACTGATAAATATTTCACATATTTATTTACCTGAATGTTACCAATTCTGCAATTAGGATTTATAGCAATAATGTTGACATATCCTGGTCTCGCCTCAATAATAGCATCACCGGCAATACGAATTCCAGAGATAGCGAAGCTGAAATTATTAATAATTAATATTAATATAATTTCAATAATAATTATTAACGCCGTGTGGTTTCCGGTTGAGTAGAATAGACCACCCTCATTTCTAACCGAGGTCTCGTCAAAGGCGACTAAGGTTAGTTAACCCGCCGGGTGATATCCGGCTGAGTAGAATAGACCACCCTCATTTCTAACCGAGGTCTCGTCAAAGGCGACTAAGGTAAGCTAACGTTAGGAAGGCCGCCGGTCGTAAAACAAATAGCCAAAACATTTAACAACATGTTTTAAGGCATGCTGACCCCACTCAGATTGGGATAATGGCAGGAGAATGATGAGCGAAACTACATCACCCCCTGCACAAAACTATCTTTACCACAATATTTAGAACACAAATCTCTCTCTCTTCTCAACCTATAGACGTTCAGTCTGTACACATGATCTCCATAAAATACGAACCTGTGCCGCTTGGCCCCAGCGGCGGAAACATAAATAATGAAATACAATTTGAATGAAAGAAAATTTGCAATATATAATAACAGACAGAAGAACCTACCTGCCCTTGACTTCGAGTTCATGATCATGTCCTCCATAGGAAAGGCGTACGAAGTATTTACCTAAAATAAAAAAATACTATAAAACATCTATATATCGCCCTTATGTTACCCCATTTCACGGCTAATTCGCAGAAGTAATATAGGAGGAGGTGATGCTCTTTAAATAGAACTTTTCAGGTCGCCGCCAGCGCCCTCTCTTAGTACGCAGAAAAACAAAAGGAGATTTGTCCATGTGCTTAACACGTTCACGCCGGCGCGTACCACCGGTGGCTTGCACTAGACTTTATTATTATCTGACGGCTCAGGTCACTGGAAGAACCCGTGCGATTGTTATATGAAAATCAAAATAATAGTAATTTAACTTATACAAAACCGCGAGAATTATTCAGAATAAGCTCTGGTGTAATACTGAGCAAGCAACGCGTATACAGCTCGGAACAAGCAATAATCGCGCACCATGAAAATCGGCGCCAGCGTGAACGTGTTAATAGAAGTCGCAATGTCTACAATATGATTAGAAAATAAAGGTTAATTACGCTGTCATTTTGAAAGGCATCAGAGCTCTGTTGGGAACGGGTGGGCTTGAATTCAGAATACTTGAATCGAGTCTATGGAACGCCATCTCAGTCAATTTAACTTCTTTTGTTTACTTTAATTACATCTTGTAACGTGTGCCAAAGTCATCATCATTCAACTAAGAAAGTTATTCCATTTTAGTTTTTTTTTATTACAGACGGAGTTATTTTTTTTCTTTTAACTTCGTTTTGTTCAGTATTTACCCTTTTGGATTTTTTTATGTCTTCAATAATAATAACAAGTCAAGTGCGGTTACCCAGAACTTTTTAAATGGGTCACTATAAGAATGCAGTACAGCGCCATCTAGTGGACTATTACGTAACGTTGCAATGACATAATATCTGAGACGTGACCTTAAACAGTTTCCTATCTTTACCCGACCAAAATGAAGGAGTTTCTCATATAGATAAAGTTACATACAATTGAAGCTTATGTATGGGGGTTAACAAGAAAGGGTTTTTTCTTTACAGTACCCAATCATGGGTCTTTAAACATAATGCGTGCTAGTCACTCTCGGCGATGATCATTGATTCTGTGACCGTCTATAATAAAAAAATGACGATTGCCATCGTCAGTATTATCATACGATACATTCGATCAGACGTATCACTAAGCGATCCCCTTTGAAGCGTGTCCGAAAAACTGACAATTTAAGTTAAATTTATATAAACACATACATATATTGGTCTTATTTTTTCTTTAAAAATATGTAAATATATAGGTTATAGACGATGATTGGCTGAGTATGCCTCTGAGCGGTCGTGATGCAAGCGAAGTTGTCTTAAGTTGACAAATGCCTCACGACTATCACAAGTTTGTATAAAACACTCACCAATTGATACAGCGAGTTCAACAAGTTCAAGGTCCATGATCAGATGGCCAAATACTATGTTGTAACGTAGATCGTGAATCCTACTGTCGCTAAGGCCAGTGAACCTAAACGACTCAACAAATCCTTCGATTTCAAGTAAGCTGCAATAGAGCAGGAAAAAATTATTCCTAATAGATTTTAAACTTTCACAATTCTTAATTATGGTAAGTCGTATATAAGCGTAACAGCCTCTATATATCTAGATTTATTTGTCTTTTTTTATATTAATAATTGATATATTCAATTTATCGCACGCTTTTCGGTGAAAGAAACCTGCATATCTTGTTCTTCTTTTCTTTAAGATGTTTTCTTGTAGAAAAATCCTGTGATGCGTGTAACCTACCAATCTACGTTGGAGCGGCGTCTAAGTTCCAACCGTGCACTTCAAAAAGAATACTATTGGCCTATGCCCAGATCTAGGATAGTAACAAGCCATTATATTTTATTTTTTTTACGCTCACTTTGACGTGAAAACTTCTTTATCGGCGTTGTGCACTTTTTGTTATGGGTAAAAAATGTGAAACTCGTGTGAGGATAGGTGACACGATTAAATATTTGTAGGACGGAGAGAGAGTAGACCGTTGGCGTGGCGTAGGAGAGGAACTATCGCCCTCTTTTCCTATCGCGCAGCGAAAATGTATAAAAATGAATTTTGCTATATTACAGTAATTCCATAGTAAAGATCTCATAACTTACTCATCGATAATAGTCACATAGAAGATATGTTTTTCAATTTCCATAGGGTCCAATCTGTAAATAAGAATAAGGGTCCTGAGTCGATTGATTAGATCCAAAATCCACAAATCAACAATGCGGTCTTCAGCAACACCTGAAAAACAAAGTTTATTGTTTAGTAAGAACACCATCATCGGTGAAGAGTACTGATATAATCTGGTTATATTTATCAAAAATGTATATTGTAGGGAGCTGTGATAGCCTAGCGGTGAGACCGTGCGACTCTCTAACAACGAAATAACTTCAAACCCCAGGCAGGCACCAATGAATTTTTCTATTAAAACTTATGTGACTAATTGATAATTGCAATTTATCACACGCTTTTCGGTGAAGGAATACATCGTGTAACCTGCATATTTCTAGAGAATTCTAGGAATATGTGTAACCTATCAATCCGCATTGGAGCAGCGTGGTAGGTCTTAGCTCCAATTCTTCTCTCCAAACAAGGAGAGAGGAGGCCTTAGCCCAGCAGTGATATGCTCACTGTAACAGGCCGTTACTTTCTTTTTATATTATAGGAGTTATATGTTTGTGCCATTTGCGATTGAGACTCTAGGGCCATGGAGTCAAAACGCCTCAGTTAATTGCCTCTGCAGGTTACAAGAGAGCTGTGTCCTTTATCGCAAAGAATTAGCATAGCGATTCAACGCTGAAACGCTGTCAGCATTCTGGATCATGATTTGATACTAAGTTATCAGTTAATTAAGATAGACATAATTTGTACTTTGTTGTAAATAAATAAAACTTTTTTCAACTTTTAACGCCTCTCAAACGAGGTTTTCAGTATGTTCCATTTAACAAAAGTTTCACTAGTTATGGGGTTAATATGATGCTTTGATGTCTTAAAGTTGACGAGCGATATGTAACTATAGAGTTATTGTAATAGAAGAGAAAAGTACTCATATACTTATATAGGGACTCATAGGCAAGCCTGTAAGTGAATGTGTCGCAACAAGTAATAAGAGAGGTAAATGCAATTCATATACTTATCTTTGTCTAATCACATATAAAAAAGAGAGACAGACTATCTATCTATGGACGCATTCTAATCTGGGTCCTCTATATTAACTATCAAGTATATTAACTCTTTGTATGTAACAACCTACATTATTGTATCAGAATGCTATCGTTTTTCTATGGAGTTTGTATGGAATCATTAATTGGTGGATATAATTCCGGTTCTTGCATTCATACTATTAATGTGGATGCTAAATAGAAAGTTATGTCATTTCATTAACAAAAGTAACTTTTGTATTATAGATCTCCGCAAAGTAACGCCTAATTCTATAAATCATTTCATTAAGTATAATACATACCAACTTCCGACTGCGGCATGGCGCATGAGCCTGCTACGAAAAGTAAACATACTAGAGCTACGGCCCTCATTGTGATTATCTCGAATCTAAAAAAGAAAAAAAAAACTGTTATTAAAAATAATAAATCAAGGTCAAAGTCAAAAGGTTGTATGTTAAATCCTTTGCAACCTATTATCAATAATAAGCGTCCTAAACATCTTTACCTACACTTGAAATATTTCAAATAATAAAAATGTATCATGCGCTTTTCAGTAAAGGGTAACATCGTTGGGATATCTTAAGATGAATCTCGAGATAAATCTACCCTATAACGAAGCAACGTAGTGGGTAAAAGCTTCAATTCTTCTATAAAAAAAAAGAAGACAAGAACCTTTTACCCAGCGATGGAATATCGATCGGTCGATTAAAAAAGATATATGATATGAAGAAACATTTTTCCGACCGTATGTTAAAATTTATAATCAATAAATTTATTTTGTTAATCTCTTACAGAGAGACAAAACCTTTGATGTTGCAAATCATTGTAAAAGGATGTGGTATGCAAAAATACGTAATATATTTATTTACTGACGAAAGAATGCAAATGAGATGAGAATCTTAAGGTGGATGTCTGGTGTGATTATATTGCATTAAATATGAAATTCAAATTCAAATTCACAATATCCTTTATTCAAGTAGACTGTTTACGGTTCTTTTGAATTGTCAAATGTTTTTAAAGAAGTTACCACTCAAAGCATTCGGAAGTTTGCTCCTACCGAGAAGAACCAGCAAGAAACTCGGCGGATAATCTTTTCGAATATTTTTTTGATTGATGCACCCATTTTGGAAAAGACGAGGCGCGCAAGGTTAAGATGGTCTTATAATGAGGATGGATTGTAGACATGTGACCAAAAGAGAGTTAAATATTAATGTGGATGGATATGTGACTAGAGGGACCCCTAAAAAGAAATGGTTGGGATGTTAGAAGTATGACGCGCATATACAAGGAGTAGCGCCAGAGTTGACGAATGATAGAAGAGAATGGAAGAGAAAAACATGTTGTGCCGACCCCACTTAACGATAAAGATAAGATAATGACACGGTTATAAATTAATATTTAAATGGAGATGGTAAAAATCAACCTTAAAAAGATATTAAGTTTGGTAAAATAAGTTTTTAAAATGATAAGCGACTCAATGATTTACTTAAATATATTTGGTATTCAAAACCTATAATAGACACTTTAAAGACTTACCTTTCCTATCCTCAAAATATCAATGCAATTATTGACAACACAATTTATATAAATACTAACAATTAATCCTGATAATCGAATATACGCATTGCTGATATGATAAACGAAACACAATCAGCGTTATTAATATTCATTAAGTGATTAAAATTTATTTTTTTAGGTATACAGGTTGGACTTAGTAATAAGATAAAAAGAAAAGTTGTGGCCTGTTATTACATAAACTTGATTAAGAACCTGTTACTATCCAACTGCTAGAACTTGAGGCAGGTCTGTAAGTGAGAGTGTCGTGACTGATAATAAAAGAGGCTAGATGAAACTCATATACTGACTTTGACTGGCCCGTTGGCGCAGTGGGTAGTGACCCTGCCTTCAGCTCCGTGGGTCGCGGGTTCGATTCCCGCCGACAGCCAACATTTTCTATAAACAATTTGTTGGTACTGGATGTATATGTGTATTTAAGTATGTATTTAAAATTATATATGTAGTATATCTACCAGTTGTCCGTCACCCATAACACAAGTATTAAGTTACTCACTATTAGTTCGGACGACTGTGTTTGTAAGTGTCCCATATATTTAGTTATTTATATTTATAATAAATATCGTACTTAGCTCTCTACATCATTGGTAATGTAGAGAGCTAAGTACATGTTACTGCGTCTACTACTACTACTAGCGTCTACTAGCTTTCTTATAAAGTTTCCAAACGTCCAAATTTCGACTTCATAATTCATCGCTAGCAATTTTTGACCCAGAGACTTTGGTTACCAAGCTACGCCACTGCTGGCTTTCCTACTCTAGTATAATAACTTGGGTAATACACTTTTTTCTGCTGATAAACTCGTCCCTGATTTGATAATGTAGACAGCTAAGCGCAGCATAATGCGTCGCCCGCGGAATAAGCTTTCTTATAAGGTTTCTCAACGCCCAAGTTTCGACTCCATAATCATCGCTAGCGAAATATGCTGTTCGCAGATCTTCTTCTTCTGTTTACTTTCTCAAATACCCTTATTTATACATCTTAAGAATTAATTATTACATAGAATTTCATAAATAACCGCCGTGTGGTATCCGGCAGAATAGAATAGACTACCCTCCTTTCTTACCGAGGTGTCGTAAGAGGCGACTAAGGTAAATGCCGTGTGGTATCCGGCTGCATTGAATAGACCACCCTCCTTTCTTACCGAGGTGTCGTAAGAGGCGACTAAGTTAAATACCGTGTCGTATCCAGCTGCATAGAATAGACCACCCTCCTTTCTTACCGAGGTGTCGTAAGAGGTGACTAAGGTAAGTTGGCGTCAGGCAGGCGGCCGGTCGTAAAATACATCATCATATCATATCATATCAGCCAAATCATATGACAACACGTTAATGTGACAATGATAATGATAGAATTTCATAAATAAAGTTTTGCAGTAAAGCAATGCATACATATGATATAGCAGATAAAATCTTTATGTTAAATGGAAAATTACATTATTATTCTCGCTCTACTGAGCCTTATCAATGTATATTCGTTATCAATGACAGATTGAGCTAATTATTTACTTTTAAATTTATTCGCTTTTAATTACACGTGCAGGTAGATTGCTGATTGCAGTGCTATCATATTTGGGTCAGTAGGTGTAAAATGAAAAAAACCATACATAAATACGTCGTCTAATCATCGGATTCCATCCGTTCTTCCGGTTATCTCATGAGTTAGGTCTAGATATTTATTCTTATTAATAACAATATTATTATTATTACTCTACGGATCTCCACACTTTTGATTTAATCACGCAGAGCAAAACTCTTTCAATCCAGCCAGCCGATCGACTCTGAGCTTTCTACAAAAGTAATAATAAAATTATTTTGCTATAATCCGTGGTACTAGCGGTAGTATCCGCGATAGTATCACGAATTATCGCGGATTATAGCAAAATAATTTTATTATTACTTTTGTATTATGGATCTCCGCAAAGTAACGCCTAATTCTATAAATTATTCTGAGCTTTCTTATAAAATCTGAACTTTCTTATGACCACACTATACCCAGTACAATTTATAAATTCGTACCGTAATCTTTCTTAGGTTATCTAAATTTAAATTAATTTCCATAAAACGGTATAGCCATGGAAATATGTAAATTTAACACTAAAAGACAAAATCTAATTACAAAGACGCTCGCTGATTAAATATAATAGAGACATCGGGAAACTTATTAAATTTTGGGATCAATAGTACGGATATACGGATCAAGAACAAATCATTATGATCCTCCTGCCCTTATCCCACACTTAAGTGAGGTCGGCACAACATGTTTTCAGATGATTTGGCTACGTAATTTACGACAAACTTACTTAGTCTTATTTTACGACTCTTCGGTAAGAAAGAGGGTGGTCTATTCTACTCAACCGGATACCACACGGTGGGTCAACTTGCCTTAGTCGTCTTTTACGACATCTCAGTAAGAAATGAGGGTGCTCTATTCTACTCAGCCGACATAAGCTTGCGGCTCCTGCTTCGCGCCTTGCAAAGGTACATAAATCGTTTGTGGATTTGGGTATAAGATTCTGTAATAAAATTCCGCAAACAATTTTACCTTTGCCATTTTTTAACAGCAGGTTAAAAAAATCATACAAATTCTGAGGCTAATCAGAATATGTACTATACTGTTCAGAATTACATAGACTATATGTAACTAGTTATAAGAATTGTATTCGGAAAAGAGCGACCGCCGAGTTTCCTGCTGGCTCTTCTCGGTAGGAACAGCTTTCCGAACCAGAGGCAGAGTTGACGGTTCATAAAAACTTGTTTACTTGAATAAAGAATATTTTAAATAAATTACATACTAAGTATAACTTATTTTGTGATTATTTTATTTCTATTTTTATTATAAAATATAGTCTTAATGAGTAAATAAGTAATAAAATTATATAAAAATAATTCTTCCTTAACTAAATTTTTATACAAGTTATTATTATATAATTTATAGAATTAGGCGTTACTTTACGGAGATCCATAACACAAAAGTAATAATAAAACTATTTTGCTATAATCCGTGATACATTAAATAGAAAATAAATAGACTATCCGTATTTTCATACCCGATACATGCAGGATTCGTAAAAACACATGCACAATAATCGCAAAAAAATAATTGCTTTGCGATTTTGTCGTGGAGTCTATCTTCTGATGATGCTTCGGTTGCGGGGCGAAACGATTGTTGAGTTTGTGATAGTGAACGAGTGTAGTGTAAAAACACATGCACAAACCTCCAGGTTTGTGCATGTGTTTTTACGAATCCTGCATGTATCGGGTATCAAAATACAGATAGTCCACTATACATTTAACACTATATATATTTTCTATTTACTGTATCGCGGATTATAGCAAAATAATTATATTATTACTTTTTTATTATTATATAATTAATGACCACCTAGATTGGTGTCAAGATAATTTAGTGCATTTCCTTAAATTGTTTTCGAGTTCTTTGCTATTGTATTTTCGACCTTATAGCGAAAAAACTATTGTTTAATTTCGTGTGCCCTTTTACTTATCTTACATTAAAATAGGATAACAGACATAATTATCATTTTATCATAATAATTCCTTACGTAACAATTAATACAAGATAATCTACGATATATCTTTCGTCTAATAAAAAACCCACTCAGTCGTAACAAGTAGCAAAAACCCAAATTTATGACACCTCATTTAGGTATAGATATATGTATTTAATTTGTACTCACATCTTTCTATACTTATTATAAAACGAAGTCCCTAAAAGCTGTCTGTTTGTATGTGATCGATTTCTCAAAATCTACTTAACTGATTTTTGTACACTGTCCCGTTGGCGCAGTGGGTAGTGACCCTGCCTTCAACTCCACGGATCGCGGGTTCGATTCCCGCCGTGGGCGAACATTTCCTATAAACAATTTGTTGGTTCTTCGAGCCTGGGTGTGTATTTAAGTATGTATTTAAATATATATGTAGTATATCTACCAGTGGTTCGTCACCCATAACACAAGTATTAAGTTACTTACTTTGGGGACGGACGACCGTGTGTGTAAGTGTCCCATTTATTTTTATTATTGAAATTGTACGGTTTTTACTAAAAGGTTGTGCAATTCTTCCGCAAGGTTTAAGTAAATTGTGTCAAAGAGATCGCACCTTTGCGAAAAACTAGCCTGTTACGAGCTTTAGTCGCGTGCGTTGCGTATACCAACAGAAATTCACTACAATAATGTATTAAAGAATTAAAGTAGCAGCTTGTTACAATCCCACTGCTGGGAATAGGCCTCCTCTCTCCATTTCTGAAGAGAAGGGTTGGAGCTAAGACCTACCACGCTGCTCCAAAGCGGATTGGTAGGTTACACATATTTCCAGAATTCTCTAGAGATATGCAGGTTTCCTCACAATGTTTTTCTTCACCGAAGAGCGTGTGATAAATTGCAATTATCAATTAGACACATGAGTTTTAATAGAAAAACTCATTGGTGCCTGCCCGGGTTCGAACTCGTGTTCCCCTCGAAAGAGTCGCACGGCCTCACCGCTGGGCTATCACAGATAAAGAATTGTAGAGCAACAAAAATACTCCAAAAAAAATTGCAACAGCAGGTGACTGTCTCTTATGGTTAAGTTACAATAACTAGTCTTATGGTGAAATGTCTATTATGTCGAGATTGATCTCTTGTACAATATCAATCTTTGCCTAAATAAAGCGTTCCTTAGCTTTCCCATTTAATATAGATCATATCTGTCCTATACACTATATGAGTAAAGATGAATAAATAAATAAATAAATATATGGGACATTCACACACACGGTCGTCCGTCCCCAAAGTAAGTAACTTAATACTTGTATTATGGGTGACGGACAACTGGTAGATATACTACATATATAAGTTTAAATACAAATACACACCCAGACTCGAAGAACCAACAATGTGTTTATAGAAAATGTTGGCCCTCGGCGGGAATCGAACCCGCGACCCGCGGAGCTGCAGGCAGGGTCACTACCCACAGCGCCAGCGGGCCAGTCAATATAATATATATAGGCAGATATTATTGTATATTAAAATTATACACCACCGAAATAATATTAGCTCAGCGAGCCAGCACTCTTTTCACAAGATGCCGCCGTAATCTAACTTCTGTACTAGTGAACGTAATGCGCACATCGACTTGCTGAACACTCAATCTTGTCCTTCCATCATTGTCCTGCCCTTATCCCACTCTAAGTGGGGTCGGCACAACATGTTTTAAGCATGTTGTAAGGTGATTTGGCTAGGTATTTTACGACCGGCTGCCTGCCTGACGTCAACTTACCTTAGACGCCTTTTACGACATCTCGGTAAGAAATGAGGGTGGTCTATTCTACTCAGCCGGATACCACACAGCACATACCTTAGTCGCCTTTTACGACATCTCGGTAAGAAATGAGGGTGGTCTATTCTACTCAGCCGGATACCACACAGCACATACCTTAGTCGCCTCCTACGACATCTCGGTAAGAACGGAGGGTGGTCTATTCTATTCTGCCGGATACCACACAGCACATACCTTAGTCGCCTCCTACGACATCTCGGTAAGAACGGAGGGTGGTCTATTCTATTCTGCCGGATACCACACAGCACATACCTTAGTCGCCTCTTACGACACCTCGGTAAGAACGGAGGGTGGTCTATTCTATTCTGCCGGATACCACACGGCGTCTGAACACTCAATCTGGTATGCATTATTTTCTTGTAGGTATTATTTTTAATTTCATTTTGGTTTAATTTATAATTTTAATGCAGAATAAAACGAAGACATTTGCGCGGGCGAAGCCACATGGAAATCAGTGACACCAGTGTGTTTTCTGTTAAAACTTGTGTCTTATTTATAAATGCAATTTATCGTTTACTAATATTCCGCAAATAATTTTAGCTTTCCCATTACAGCAGTTTCAAAACATTTTTAAAAGAGGCTAATACAGAAAGCCTTTTTTAATGATTATGATATAAATAAAAATAAAATTATGATGATAAAAATGCGTGGTTATAACTACCCTCCGACCCTGTACATGACAGCAATGACTAAATTTAACCAGTGATAAGAATTATGCTTTGAAAATAGCATCCACCTAGTTTCTTGCTGGTAGTCTTGATGGTTCTTCTCGGTAGAAACGGCTTCCCGAACAGCAGTAAAGTTGGCGAGTAAAAAGCACTTATTTACAAGTTTACTTGAATAAATAATATTTTGAATTTGAATATCACACGCTTTTCGGTGAAGGCAAACATCTTGCGGAAACCTGCATATCGCGAGAGAATTCTAGGGAAATGTGTAAAATACCAAAATTCTATTGGAGCAGCGTGGTAAATGTTAGCTCCAACCATTCTCTCCAAAAACGGAGAAAGGAAGCCTATGCACAGCAGTGCGATATTGACAGGCCGTTACTTCACTTTTATTATTTTTCTATAATAACAAAAACATTGATTTTTAGAGCTTTCATATTTTATGTTTTGCTATGCCATCTATACGAAACTAATAAAACTGCGGTTGCCTAAGAGCCATTGCGGAAATAGTAGATCTATGTTCAAGTTAATCTGTAAAACCTAACAAAGATGTCACTTTTAAGTTATTAAGTTGATCGCGTAATCCTTACTAAGTATCTATGTTCAAATAATAAAGAAAATCGTGACTTTAATGTTCTGTTCGTTTTAAGACTCGTCTTGTCTAATAATCTTCTTATCTGAAAACATCACACCTGCTAATCCGTAAATAATTCAGTGTTGCCCAACGATAGTCCACTATCGCTAAATTATCGACAGATGACATCATGTAAATAGTATCGATAGCCTATGGATAGTATCGATAATGTCGATAGTATCGATTCTATCGAAAACTGATATGCCTTAAGGACTAATACTATCGATAGTATCGATACTATCGAAAACGTTAGTATTGATAATATTATTACGTAATAGTAGAATAATAGTATTCTATCGATACTATAGCCTTCAATCAATAGTATCAGTTAACTTGTGACGATGATAGTCATCGATAGTATCAATAGCACTATCGATATTCTTACTAGTTTTTAAGGTCATCTATATTGATATTTGGGCATTATCCGTTTATTGTAAAAATATAGATAGCATTTTGTATAAATAAGACAACGTTTCATTTTATTAATATTCCTTTATTGCATTTCTACAAAAAAATATAGAAATAATTCCGAATAAATGAATTTTATTTACTTTGTTGTTACAAGTTTTCTTTCAACCGTTATATATTATGATATAATAAATTGAATAAAATTATTTGTTTTTTTATCTTTTATGTGAGGTAAAATCGGACAAAAATTAAGTTTTTTTTATTCTCATATCACTCTAACTTAGTATTTACATTAGTTATAGCATCGTATATTTGTTATATCTAGGATTTATATAATTAAAGGTAAACTGTTTAAAAGGAATGGAATCCAGCTTTTGTCTAACTTGATGAAATACTGTCCGATATTACCTCAATTCCTTAAATTTAATCCCATTTTTATACATTTCTAATTACGTCAACCAGTATCGTAATGTTATTTTAATTCAATTGAAAATATCCGTCTGCATAATGCGCCCGATCAGAAAAAGGCAACAAGCTGCCGATGTCAAAATCAGCTAGAATCAAATTACCGACGGTCGTCACAGCTGTACTTAGGAAATTTGTGATATCCTCCTGAAATGCAAATGAAACGTCATTATAAGTACATAATTATTTTTGAATCAAAGTCTTGCCCACTTCTGTTGTTGTTGTAAATCTTTTTCATCATCATCATCATCAGTCTCCATTACAAACATGTTGTCATATGATTTGGCTACGTATTTTACGACCGGCCGCCTGCCTGACGTCAACCTACCTTAGTCGCCTTTTACGACACCTCGGTAAGAAATGAGGGTGGTCTATTCTATGCAGCCGGATATCACACGGCACTTACCTTAGTCGCCTCTTAAGAGACACCTCAGTAAGAAAGGAGGGTGGTCTATTCTATGCAGCCGGATACCACACGGCACTGTTGTAAATGTTTTTATTGCACATAATACAAACAAAGGTAATAATGTAAAGTAAAGGTAATAACATTATTTTTCTATAATCTGCGATAAATTAAATAAAAAATATATTTAATGCTAAATGTATAGTGGACTATCCGTTTCATACATTCAGGATTCGTGAAAACACATGTACAAACCTCCATCACCATCACAGAACACAAGCACTACACACGTTCACTATCACAAACTCGCAAGATTTTGTGTGCGAGTTTATCTCCTTATGATGCTTCGGTTACGGGGTCAAATGATTGTTGAGTTTTACTCCATTTCATTGTAACTTAGAATGTAGGGGGTTTCGGGAGTAATAAATCTATTTAGCTAGGTGTTTTTTAACAACAATGTTTTACCCTTGTTTTCAGGCATTGAAAAACTGCTAAATATGCATTGCATACAAAGGTTAATTTTTCTGTCATTTGTAAAGTTGTCATAGCGCAGTGGCGAACGAGAGGACTAAAGAAGTTAAAATACCCCAGATAACACCCACCCATTTCTTTTTTATTTGTTTATATCTTCAAAAAATTACCGAACAAGGGTCGCTGACCCAGGTTCTGACAATATAACTGTCACGCGAGACCTTGGTATTATTTATTTGATAGAGACATACAGTTATAATAATTTATCGACATTGTCATCAAAAAAATTTAGAAACTTAATTATAAATTTATTGTTATTTTGTAATAATATAAGTACCTCAAAAAAGTCCAGCATCTCCGGTACTAAATTCCTAAGAAATACGGTTACAAACTCACTGCTGGCTTCGTTATTGAACATTCCAGTAATAGTGGGCTGAAAAAAATAGAATTTATAGAATCCACCATAATTCAGTTCGTACGAGTATGTCATAATGAGGATTTACCAAATTTTTAGTTACATAATTTAAAAATAAATAACAAAGTGCGTCTTAATTACGACGTAAAGTAGATATTGTACGTGCTTTATAAACAATTGAATTTGGCTCTTACAGACTTTGTCAACTTAAATTTCAATTTTTGCAAAGCAAATCCTTTTTTTTTAGAACTGACTGTATGCTGTTAGCCCTAACGGCTTTTACAGCGTCATCGGGCGGGACGGGCGAGCGCAGAAGCATCATCGAGGTTGCAAAATGCGGAGAGTAGAGCGCAGAAGCTCTACTAGAGTCGGGGAACGTCGTTCTATGAGGCCGGATTACGGCTTAGGGCGACGCGTAGTGGAGGGCTGATGGTATGACTTTGATTAGTCATTGCGACGTCGGAAGGGGGCAAATCCTTTGCGACATATATCTAACAAAAGTGCGTGACTCCTTTAGGTCCTATTATAAACAATGCGATCTCCTTTCAACGTCCATTAGTTCTAACAAATATAATAAAGTAGTTGTAATTATTTTTTAGTTTATCTTCTTAACGTAAGCAATCACAAATAATGCCCTATCGCCTTCTTTTTATCAAGCTTAGTAAAGGCAATAATTATTACCTACCTCACCTATTGATACCTACCTCAAAAGAATCTAGGCCAACGTTGATACGGCTGTTGACAATGTTGAGGAATATGCCATTAAGAGTAATTCGAACTCCAATTAAGATGTTTCCTTCAATCTTGGGATTCACTATTTTCAACCTACAACAGCAATAATAAAATTGTATACAATATCACATATTGAATAGTTTACCGGAGCCCCTTTTGAGGTCGTTCGTCCATCTCCAATGGATTTCCGGAACAGGATTGCTAATCCAACACCTGAAAATCCCAAAGCTGGTTTCTTCATATATATGCGTTCCAATGGGTATGCGGTATTCTGATTACTAATTCAGCTTTGCGACATTTGATCATATTGATAATTTTGTTATACGGATTGCTTTGTTCATGCATGCATGTACAAAATGTACAACGGTACAACTCTCGTTTAGTTCAACTCGTAGAGTCAATCATCAAGCAGCAGGCCTACTATGAACTCTTATTGCGACTCAATTGAAGACGTAAACGATTTTTCTATGCTTTTTCATACCATGACGTCTAAAAGACGCACACACTTAAAGTCGTTGCCGAATGAGCGTTCGGAGTTCATCCTAAGAACGTGATAGTAAAAGAGTTATCTATAGTTCATATAACGTTGCCATTACAGCAGTTTAAAAACACTGTTAAAAAGAGGCTGATACAGAAAGCCTACTATACTGTTGAAGATTGCTTACTTGCTGATTCTTCTCGGTAGGAACAGCTTTCCGAACCAGCAGTAAAGTTGACGATTCAAAAGCACTTGTTTACAAGTTTACTTGAATAAAGAATATTTTGAATTTTGAATTTGAATTTGTTGTCCTTTTCATCCCAATGCAATCCACACTTCATGGTATGAAAAGAAAGCGGTTCGCGGTCGTCGTTTACGTCTTTAATTGAGTCGCAGTAAGAGTTCATGGTAGGCCTGCAGTTCTCAAACTAAACATATAATTCAACCTATAAGCAAAATGATTATCAGAAAAATCGATTTCCATACCATTCATGGCATCGAGTCAATAATATTCCTATATATACCCAGTATATAATAATATTTTTTTTTAGGTTTAATGCTGTACTTGGCGTGAATAACTATACATTTCAGGACAACCATAAATAACTTTACGTTTAATATACATTTCAATTTGTATGCGCGATATAAAATAATTCACCATATAAATTAGGCAATCCTAATTTCTATTATGCATTAAACATTAAACTTAGTTCAGCAGCCTACGCTATTGGAAAGAACAGTTAACAGAAGTCAAAACTGCAAAACTTGGTTATTTTGCTTACTTCCATAGCATTATGTCTCATGGAATATTGCTATGGGATAAATGCGTGGGTAATGAAAATTTTTGTATTTGTAATACATTTTTTTTTAAAGCCAAACGATTAAATACGAGGCATTTACAATTTTATTCCGCGTATGAGAGAAGTTTAAAGAAATAGATATTCTTACATTGGCTTCACTCCGAACCAGCAATAGAGTTGACGAATAAAAAGGACTCATTTACAAGTTAACTTGAATAAGGAATATTTAGAATTTGAATTTTTGGATTATGATTAAACATATAAAGGTACGGAATTATTCCCTTTATATTGTTATAAGTAGTGTATAGCTTAACCATTACATAAGGGTTTTATTTATCTAAACATCCTTTACGAGTTCATCGGTGGGCAGGGAGCGATCGCGGGCACGATGGCTTCCTTCTGCCCTGCGGACTTTTGTTCCGGATCCAATCTGCCGCTGGCGAGTGCAGGTGGTAGTGACTTGCCTAAGCCCATCGTTTGCCACCCTGACGGGGACCTTCGGGTGTTCCGAACGGGGTATATCGGACGCCTGGCCTACAGCTCCCCGAGGCAGTCGGTGCATCTGGTGTTCCCGATGCACCGGTTAGCGGGGGACTCGAGGGGTCCCTACCCAGAGTAGGTGTTCTCTGGGATCAGAGCTGTCGGCGGGGATGGGGGCAATGTGTATAACGATACCCTGTCCTTCCCATCGGCAGCGTGGTGAAGCACACAGGTCGTTTTAGTTGGTGTGAGTCCGACATAACCGCCGCCTGTCCCCGTCGGGCGGCGCAACCCATAAGCGGATTTTTCCTGTATAAAAAAAATCCCTTACGAAGTAAAAGAACCGAACAAAAAGTTCTTAACTTACTTCATATCACCATTTCCATAAATGACACCGCCAAACACTCTTAGAAAGAGATCATAGCTGCCTGCAACCAAATAATTTGAATATTTTATAATTTATCTTATGGAGCTTAGGATAATATAGTAAAGAGAGATATAATATAGCAGAGATAACAGACAAATTAAATAGGATCCGACATAAGCTCGCGGCTCCTGATTTGCGCCTTGCACAAATACGTCGTCGTCGCAAAAATAAGTCGTTTGTGGGTTTGGGTATAAGTTTCTATAATAAAATTGCGCAATGAATTTTATCTTTGCCATTACAGCATTGTTAAATTGTTACACATTGTTAAAAGGAGGCTGATACAGAAAGCCTAACTATATTTTTGAGGATTATATAGATGATAAAAATGCGTGGATATAGCTACTCCTCTATCCTGTAGAAGAAACGATTTGTAGAAGCAGGCGTTACTTTGCGGAATTCCATATTACATGCTCAAAATCGCATTGCGATTTTGTCGTGGAGTGTTTGTGTGAGTTGCTGCTGGTGGAAGCGCCTTGGGGTGCATGTGATGACTTGTCCTGTATGTGTAAGGTACGTAAATTTTGCCTGCTTCATACACATTGGCTTTGCATGCATTCGCTTAACCCGTGCGGATTATAACAAGGTAGTTCTGTTATAGTGTCTGTAGAAGAAAGTAATGACTAAATGTAACTAAGTATAAGAATTATATTTGTAAAGAGCAACCGCTGAGTTTCTTGCTGGCTCTTCTCAGTAGGAACAGCTTTCCGAACCAGCAGTAGTGTTGACGATTTAAAAATTCAACTTGAAGAAGTTTACTTGAATACTATTTTGAAACACATATAAAAAAATTGCACTACACTAAACAGGCACTGCACACATTCACTACCACAGTCTCAACAACTATTTCGAGCCGTAAACGAAGCATAATCAGGAGTCAAAACCTTACTTGTGTCAACATCAACCGTCGGTATAGATACTGCAAATGTCAGCCTGTAGCGATGTGGTAATAATGAGGCCATATATAATTGAAGATTTTCCACGTTGAACGTGCTGATACCCCGTACTACCATGTCGTTCATTGTTATTCTTAACCTGTCAGGTATATTAAATAATTCAGTTATTTTATATATATACGGACTGGCCCGATGTCGCAGTGGGTAGTGACCCTGCCTTCAGCTCCGCAGGTCACGGGTTCGACCGCCGAGGGTCAACATTTTTTTATAAACAATCTGTTGGTTCTTTGAGCCTGGGTATATATTTGTATTTATGTATGTATTTAAAATTATATATGTAGTATATCTAAATAAAAATAAAAAATAAATATATGGGACATTTACACACACGGTCCGTCCCCAAAGTAAGTAATTTAATACTTGTGTTATGAGTGACGGACAACTAGTAGATATACTACATATATAAGTTTAAATACATACTTAAATACGAATATACACCCAGTCTCGAAGAACCAACAATTTATTCATAGAAAATGTTGGCCCTCGGCGGGAATCGAACCCGCGATCCGCGCTGAAGGCAGGGTCACTGCCCACAGCGCCAACGGGCCAGCCAAATTTACTTAATTTAATACTTTTGTAGAGCTTATTTTGATTTGATTTAACTTACTCAGGTAGTGGCAAAGTTTGTTCGTCGATATGTATCCTGCCTAGAACGAGAGGGTCCAGAGGCGGGATGGTATCTGTACCGGTTATCATCATCCTTCTTATCTGCTCCAGTAAATCCGAAAGGATAGATTCGAAATCCGCATTACTTTCACCGACCGCTGAAATGATAGTTTTGTGATTATTTTGTAAATAGGACCGAAAAAATACCTCTTCAACAAGTGACGAAAAACAGAAGATACGATTATCTCCGTTTCTGGGGAGAAGGGTTGGAGGTAAGACCTACCACGCTGCTCCAATGCGGATTGGCAGGATACACACATCTCCAGAAATCTCTAGAGATATGCAGGTTTCCTCACTATGTTTTCCTCCAAAAAAAAGCGAAAAGCGTGTGTATAAATTGTAATTATCAATTAGACACAAGTTTTAATAGAAAAACTCATTAGTGCGTGCTCGGGGTCTGAACCCGTGACCCCCTCGAAAGAGTCACACGGTCTCATCGCTGGGCTATCACAGCTCTAATATGGAGGTGGTCCTCGGTCTTGAGGGAAGCCAGTTGTGTCAAACTGGTCTAATTTGGCATCATTCAGATGAGACTCGCAAGACCTTACCATTACTTGCGTCAGCGCAGTCATCACTGTCGCAGTCCGAATATAATACATTTTAAGAATATACAAAATTTTAAGAAAAGCGGTCATAAAGTACCTAATGACCATACTTTTAATATTCTTCACACTTGTGATAAGGGACTCCGACTCAATATGTAAGCGCAACTTGAGATAATAAAAAATAACAATGGCCACTTAATTAACGAACAAGTAAATGTCCCCAATTCCGTTTTGCTACATGTGTTCGGAGAGGAGGGTAGTGGTGGGGGTTGAACTATTTAAGACTGCTTGTATGAGTGGCGCGGCGCATTGCGATGTTGTCGTGGAGCCTATCCTCCTGATGACATTTCGGTTTCGGAGCGAAACGATCGTCGGGATTTTTGGGGTGGTTGTGTGTGCCGCTTATGTGCATTGCTGCTGGTGGAGCCTTGGTGAGGAGGTGGTGCCTTGGGGTGCGTGTGGTGACTTGTCCTGCATAAGTAAGGTGCGTAAATTTTGCCTGCTTCATACACATTAGCTTTGCATGCATTCACTTAACCCATACGGATTATAGCAAGGTAGTTCTGTTATAGTGCCTGTAATATAATTTTAAATAAATACAAATATACAACAGGCTCAAAGAACCAACAAATTGTTTATAGAAGATGTTGTCCCTTAAAGGGAATCGAGCCCGCGATCCGCGGTTCATTACCCACTTCGCAAACAGGCCAGTCAAAACTTTTAATGAGTTTTGCGTGAATTGATAGATGCCAAATGGACTTCTTACTACAAACATACTGAAATATCAGTGGTACGAAGTTGGGATAGCGCAGTTTTATCTTTTGTTAACTGAACTGAACTTTTCCACTTAAAACCAGACTGAATTTTGATATAGTTGTCCGTAAGTTCATAGATTTTTTTCTTCAAATAGAGTAAGGTACTTTACTTTGCCGTGTGGTATCCGGCTGAGTAGAATAGACCACCCTCATTTCTTACCGAGATGTCGTAATAGGTGACTAAGGTAAGTCGACCCGCCGTGTGGTATCCGACTGAGTAGAATAGACCACCCTCATTTCTTACCGAGGTGTCGTATAAGGTGACTAAGGTTAGTTGCCCCACCGTGTGGTATCCGGTTGAGTAGAATAGACCAACCTCTTTCTTACCGAGGGGTCGTAAAATACGACTAAGGTAAGTTGACGTCAGGCAGGCGGCCGGTCGTAAAATACGTAGCCGAATCATATGACAACATGTTGTGCCGACCCCACTTGGAGTGGGATAAGGGCAGGAGAATGATGATGAGAGAAAGGTACTTTACTAGGTGCACAAAATTATTTATTATGTATGCATCTTTCTTTGTCAAATTTACTGTTTTAATTAGATATTGTATTGTAATCAATATTCTATTTATTTTATCAATTTTGGTCATTGGTGTTTGATGTCTCTGAATACACGTCAAAAATAAATTAATCCAGAAACGCGTTTTCATAAAGTTTCTTAACTACTTTCATGTTTCATGGTATGTCGTTAATTATGGCGTTAAGAGATCATGCTTATCAATACCATGGGTTCCGAACAATAATTAGGCCATTGGTCAAAGAACTTATTGTGTTTACCTCTATCACATCTAGGGTATAGCGCCTTACCTTGATATAAAGTCTGTAATATCGTTTAATTATTGAATTAAAACCCCCACCGTTAAATTATTAATGTTATACTTTAAAATATTTTGTTAGATAAAACTGTAATCCATATATAAAAATACAACTAAATATATAGCCGGAAATCATACTTCATTCATGAGCGACATTAATATCAAAAGATTATTTAAGATTTAGCACTTTGATAGTATATCTATTTATATATATCAGTATCAGAAATATAGTATCAATTAAAAATGAAATTATTATCGTATTAATGATGATAACGATTAATAATTGCATGACTACGTCACAAATTTGGCTTTAAATACCTAATATTCGGCTGACCGAGCTTTGGTCGTTATACAAAAAGTAACGAAAATATAGGCACTATAACAAAACTACCTCGCTACAATCCGCACGGGTTAAGCGAAAGCATACAAAGCTAATGTATATGAAGCAGGCAAAATCAATGCAAACGATGCATTACGATTTTGTCGTGGAGCCTATCCTCCTGATGATGCTTCGGTTTCGGAGCGAAACGATCGTCGAGATTGTTGTGGTGATGGGTGTGTATGCTGCTTGTGTGCTTTGTTGCTGGTGGAGGAGCCTTGGGGTGCGTGTGGTGGCTTGTGCTACATGTGTAAGGTTCGTAAATTTTGCGTGCTTCATACACATTAGCTTTGCATACATTCGCTTAATCCGTGCGGATTATAGCGAGGTAGTTTTGCTACAGTGCCTGTAATATGGAATTCCGCAAAATAACGCCTGCTTCTATAAATCATTTAAGGAAAATATAATTTTGCTATAATCCGCAATAAAAGACAATATATGTAATGATAGATGTAGAACATATTATCCGTTCTCATACCTCATACATGCAGAATTCGTTAAACCTCATCGACCCGCCACCAACAACGTGCAGTGTGTTACGTCTACTCAGCGTTTGCCGCTTTCCCAGACTACTCGACACCTGAGGTGTCATGTTCGATGCCTGGAAAAGACACGCTCAACCTCGCCTTTCCCTACCTAACTTCGGTGGGATCGGACGCCATTAGTATTTGAAATTTTAGCATAGTATATGAATAATTATAATTAATTACTTGTTAATAAGTAGACTTATTTGGATAGTGAGTTTTGTGTTCCCAACAGTCGCCACCCATAATATAATTAGTGCTGTATTGACATAAGCTTTGCACGTATTCTTCGCCACAATCTCGACAATCATTTCGCTCCGCAACCGTAGCATCGTCAAGAGATAGACTCCACGACAAAATCGAATTGCATAGCAATTGCTTGCCATGCTAGTTATGCTAGTTATGCAGTTAGTTATAGCAACCTAGATGCTCAAAATCTAATTAACGGATTTTTGTACAGTTTACTAAAAGTTACTAATAGGTAGCTGTGATAGCCCAGCGGCGAGACCGTGCTACTCTTTCGAGGGGAACAGGAGTTCAAACCCGGGCAGGCACCAATGAGTTCTTGTAATAAAACTCATGTGTCTAATTGGTAACTGCAATTTATCGCACGCTTTTCGGTGAAGGAAGATATCGTGAGGAATGCATATCTCTAGAGAATTCTGGAGATATGTGTAACCTACCAATCCGCATTGGAGCAGCGTGGTAGGTCTTAGCTCCAACCCTTCTCTCCAGAAACGGAGAGAGGCCTATTCCTAGCAGTGGGATTGTAACAGGCCGCTACTTTACTTTACTAATAGGTAGTGCAATTCTTAGAGATGGTTTAGGTTAATTATGTGTGTGATATCTGGCTGAGTAGAATAGACCACCCTCATTTCTTACCGAGGATTCGTAGAAAGCGACTTAGGTAAGTTGACCCACCATGTGGTATCCAGTTGAATATTCTACTCTGAGGATGGTCTATTCGACCACCATCTTTCTTACCGAAAGATCGTAAAGTATGACTAAGGTAAGTTGCCGTCAGGCAGGCGGCCGGTCATAAAATATGTAGTCAAATCATGTGACAACAAGTTTAAGGGATAAGAGCAAGAGGATGATGATGGTTTAGGTTAATTATAAAGATTTAATATCAATTTTTTCAAAGAGGTCGCGCAGTTTTAAAAAGCTCGCCTACTAGAAAATTTAGTCGTGTCGTTAATATTAGGCAATAGATAATACCGCTATCTAGGAATAATATTGATCATATCACATCTATCCATCAGGTTCAGAAACTATCAATGAAGATAAATATCAGTCATTAACTTCATATTGCGTTATTAGATTGCCACAATTCATATTTACCCAAGTAAACAAATTTATTTATTTTATTGACTTAGGTATTACGGATAAGATAATTATAATCCGATTTATATTTTACCACTAAAAACACATGCCAGATAAAAAATGACGTCATAATTTATAAGGCTTATATATTGTTCTCTTGAATGAATACCTATGACTTAATTTTTTACCGAGGTGTTGTAGGCGACTAAGGTAAGTGCCGTGGGGTAACCGGCTGAGTAGAATAGACCACCCTCATTTCTTACCGATGTGTAAAAGGCGACTAAGTTAAGTTGACGTCAGGCAGGCGGCCGGTCGTAAAATACCTAGGCAAATAATGTAATAATATGTTTAAAACATGTAGTGCCGACCCCACTTAGAGTGGGATAGGGGCAGGAGAGTGATGATGACCTATCACTAAATTGATGGTATATAACAGGTCAGTGTTTCCCAATGTGGAACCCACGCACCACGGAGGGTGCCATTTAATCGTTAAGGGAGGGACTCGACGCGACTTTAACCCTTTCGCTAAAGCGACCATTTAAATGCATTGCTTTTAATTTTGGTGTTAAATTCAATATTTTAATCCCTTAAAAGGTGGCACAAAAAAGGTTGAAAAAAATGACTAAGTATTTGCGAATTTAAATATTACTAAGGCTCATCATCAATATACAGAAAATTAATTCTGAATATTATTTTTGACTTCTGAATTATTAAAGACTCATTCGGGAAAAAGCGAGAAACGAAAATGGACATTTATATATATTCTTGGTATTTAACAAATGTTACTTAATGCAAAGGCAATTCTACTTGTTACCTGGTGCCAATAATATCTCCTTTAATTGATCATTTTTGTCATTTTCCTCGACTGCTGTAGGAAGCGCCGATACTAAGCTCACAACTGATAGAAACAACGCGACTTTCATTTTATTACCTGTAGAAGAAAATTAGAAATCTTACAATGTAGAATTAAATCCATAATAAAATAACATCTCAGTACATGACAAAGGAATATGATTTATTAATTAGGTTTAGGTGTGTGTATAAATTTTATAGTTTTTATTTATTTATAAAAGTATCACAAAAATTTTGAATGGGTGATCAAGCAAAACACAACAAAACAATTATAAAAAAACATGTCATGGCTGAAACTGTACCCGTGTTACTCATTCCAGGTCACAAGTTCATACAAAATACGGGCAGGCAACAATGAGTTCTTCGTAAAACTCACGTGCCTCATTTAATATTTATAATTCATTAAACATATTTTTGGTCAAAAAAACAGTGAGAGAAAAATTGCGTTTTTGCATTGGAGAAGCGTAGTGAGTCTAACAACCCTTCTTTTAAGAATGAAAGAGGAAGCCTACGCCTAGAAGTGGGATAGGTTCTATTTTTTAAATATTAATTGGTTAATTCGTCTTTTCTTACAATAGTAAGAAATCAATAGATTTTAAAAGAATTCAATTCCATTCTATATAATTTCAAATTCACATAAAAGAGGCACTTTTGTTTATTTACAAGAAACAGCGTATTTCTTACGCACTTTTTTTATTATGGAAATAATAGTTTGCTAGAATAAGTATATAATTAATATTTAAAAATAACAACACCGAATTCGAAATTTATTTTCATATAATTATTTAGTCTTTGGAAACGTCGAAGAGATTAGGCAATTATATTAGGGCTATAAAATCTAATAAATTTTCTTTAAATCTGACAAATCTTTAACGACATCCTCATCAGTCTAATCGATAAAAGGATATACTTACCGTCAATCCAAATCCAGCAATCAAGCAGTAAATTTAATAGGACGTTTTAACTCACTGCCGATAAAGTTTTATTTGATAAAAACAAGTGAAATCAAAACGATGTGTCTTTATCAATCACTATGTCACAAGTATCGAATAAAAATTATATTTGATAATATGGATAATACATTAGGTATTTATTAATTTGTACGACCTCAAAATTTCATGAACTTTTAAATATATATTTGTAATAAGAAATTTTGGTGGTGCAAAGAAAAAGTAGGCGCTCTCCAAAACTGTGGGCTGAACTAACACACAGTAATTCCCAATATGGGGCCCACAGGGGGGCACTTTTATTATTAATTATTAACAATTTTCTATTATCCACAGTTACGTATACACAGTGGGGAAAAAGAATTTTAAAAAGTACACATTAAATTTAAAATTTAAGGTGGGGCATGGCGCGAAAAGTTTGGGAGACACTGTCATAGCATCTTTGTAATCATCTCATGTAAAAGCAATAATTTACACTAAACATTCTGCCATAGATAGAATTTCAAATTCGTGTTCAAATTCAAATGATTCTTTATTCAAATTGGCCTTCACAAGCAATAACTAATAAGCAATCTATAACTGGTTCGGTTAAGTTGCTCTTACCGAGAAGAACCAGAAAGAAACTCGGTGGTCACTCTTTTCAAAAATAAATATTACAATATTGTATTTATAACTCTTAACAAACGAAAATTACCATACAATCTAGTGCGTAGCTGGTCGAAATTTAATTCCAAGCTTTCTTATCATTAACATAGTCCTCAACAGTATAATTGCAAACCTGCGCATTTCTAGCACAGCGGTTGTACAAGAAATGACAACAATCTGACCACGACCACACTGTCAAGAGTGTCTAAGAAGAAGAGATAAGGAATTTAACTTAGTAAAGTTGTTATGGTACATCGATTAGCGGAGGGAGGGGCCACTGCTTAGAGAGGCCCCAACCCGGAGGTGACGCTCTCCGGGGTATAGAGCTGCTGCTGGCGGGGATGGGGGAAATGTGTACAACAGTATCCTATCCCCGCCACTAGCAGCGTGGAGGAGCACTGTCAGGTTTTTAGTCGGTGCGAGTCCGACATACCCACCGCTCTTCCCCGTCGAACAGTGATGACCCATAACGGGTTTTCCTGACATAAAAAAGGTCATGTGAAATAACTCGAATTCAAAGTTAAAATCGGCTAGCTCTATGGATTAGGATTTGATTTATGGAAGCAGGCGTTACTTTGCGGAATTCCATATAACAAAAACTACTTGGCTATAATCTGCGTGGGTTAAGCGAATGCATACAATGCTAAGTGTATGAAGCAGGCAAAATTCACGTACCTCACACATGCACGACAAGTCGCCACACATATCCCAAGATGCCTCCACCAGCAACAATGCACACAAGCAATACACACAACCACCACCAAAATATCTACGATCGTTTCGCCCCGAAACCGAAGCATCATCAGGAGCATTATCATACATTGCTGATTTTGTACGATTATAGCAAAGTAGTTTGTTATAGTTTCTGTGATTAGGATTTGATTTCGATCCTTATGCGATAAAAATAGTGACGTCAAAACATACTGGAAAAGTAATAGCGTAATAAAAAGAGACAATGAGACTAAAAGATTTCTAAAAAAGCATTCATCATCATCATTGTCTTGATCTTATCCCACTCTTAAGTGGGGTCGGCACAACATGTTTTACTCGTGTTGTGATTTGATTTAGCCACGTATTTTACGACCGGCCTGCCTGACTTCAACTTACCTTAGTCGCCTTTTATGATACCTCGGTAAGAAATTTAGGTAGTCTATTCTACGCGGCCGAATACCACACGGCACTTACCTTAGTCGCCTTATACGACTCCACAGTAGGAAAGGAGGATGGTCTATTCTATTCTGCCGGATACCACACGGCAATTCCAAAAAAATAAACTAATTACAAAATAATTTAAATCAGAAAATATGTAAAGGCATTAAATTATTATTGATAGCAATCTTCTAAATTCAATTATAAACAAATCTATTTTGGGAATTCCAAATTGCCAGAGATATTTTTGCCAATATCTCTATTGATATTATAATAATTGAAATTAGGTGTTTAAGATCGATAAAGAGCTGTGATAGCCCAGCGGTGACACCGTGCGACTCTTTCGAGGTGGACATGGGCTCAAATCCCGGGCAGGCACCAATGAGTTTTTTCTATTAAAACTTACGTGTCTAATTGTTAATTGCAATTTATCACACGCTTTTCGGTGAATGAAAACATCGTGAGGAAACCTGCATATCTCTAGAGAATTCTGGGGATATAATGCAACACTATAATCACGTGACCGATAGCAAAGAAGGGGCAGTTTGGAGTGGAAATTTTTTTTAAAAGGTGGAGCTCGCATCGAGGGCAATTTTGTTATAAAACTCGATTCGTACGGTTATTAGCCGCTATGTGGCTAGATCGTGCCAGCATTTGTACTTCTAAGAATATATATATATATATATATATTCTTCTATATATATATATATATATATATACCACTGCTGAAGAATTTGCAAATACAAGCAGGTATCTTTACTATTTTTAACTTTACCAAAAAATGTATGATAAATTGCAAGTATGCAATTTCAACCGAAAACTCAGTAATGCCTGCCCGGGGCTTAAACCCGTGACCCTTACAAATTCAAATTCAAAATATTCTTTATTCAAGTAAACTTGTAAACAAGTGCTTTTGAATCGTCAACTTTACTGCTGGTTCGGAAAGCTGTTCCTACGAGAAGAACCAGGAAGAAACTCGGCGGTTGCTCTTTTTAAAATATAAATCTTAGAACTAGTTACATTTATTTATTACTGTCTTGTACAGGGTAGAAGTTCACCTATATCCACACATCCTTATCATCTAAGTAATCTTCAACAGTATAGTAGTAGGCTTCCTGTATCAGCCTCTTTTAAACAGTGTTTTTAAACTGCTGTAATGGCATGACCAAAATTGATTTCGGAATTTTATTATAGCATCTTATACCCAAACCCACAAACGATTTACGTCCTTTTGCTAGGCGCAAAGCAGGAGTCGCAAGCTTATGTCGGTTCCTACTTTGTGTATTATATACATCACCTATCGTTTTATAATTCTTTATATTTTTATGTACAAAAATTACGTTATTTAAAATATACTGTGAAGCAAATGTTAGAATACCTATTTCCTTAAACTTCTCTCGCAGGGAATCACGCGGACTTAAATTGTAGATGCCACGTATGGCTCTTTTTTGTAATACGAAATTTTTTTCACTATCCGCGCATGTCAACGATAAGACCATTTTTGTAGTCACATGGTCTTATCGTTCGGGTACCACAGCTTATATCATATCATACTGTCTTAGAACTACTAAACAATTCATACGTTTATAACATCCATCCGTCGAGTCTTTATTCTTTAGTAAAATTCTGATTTCATAAACACGAAGTAAAAAATTTAATAGTTAATACTACTAAGTCTACTTGTTTTTATTTGGCTCATTAAACTGGCTATAATCAATTCCAACATACAAATCATAAAATTATCAAGAAATACACAAGATTATAACCTACTAGAAATTAACACAACATGCAAATTTTATTATACATAGGTTAGGTTCAGCTAAGTGCCGTGTGGTATTCGGCTGTATAGAATAGACCACCCTCCTTTCTGACCGAGGTGTCGTAAGAGGCGACTAAGGTAAGTGCCGTGTGGTATTCGGCTGTATAGAATAGACCACCCTCCTTTCTGACCGAGGTGTCGTAAGAGGCGACTAAGGTAAGTGCCGTGTGGTATTCGGCTACATAGAATAGCCCACCCTCCTTTCTTACCGAGGTGTCGTAAGAGGCGACGTAGGTAAGTGCCGTGTGGTATTCGGCTGTATAGAATAGACCACCCTCCTTTCTGACCGAGGTGTCGTAAGAGGCGACTAAGGTAAGTGCCGTGTGGTATTCGGCTGTATAGAATAGACCACCCTCCTTTCTGACCGAGGTGTCGTAAGAGGCGACTAAGGTAAGTGCCGTGTGGTATTCGGCTACATAGAATAGCCCACCCTCCTTTCTTACCGAGGTGTCGTAAGAGGCGACGTAGGTAAGTGCCGTGTGGTATTCGGCTGTATAGAATAGACCACCCTCCTTTCTGACCGAGGTGTCGTAAGAGGCGACTAAGGTAAGTGCCGTGTGGTATTCGGCTGTATAGAATAGACCACCCTCCTTTCTGACCGAGGTGTCGTAAGAGGCGACTAAGGTAAGTGCCGTGTGGTATTCGGCTACATAGAATAGCCCACCCTCCTTTCTTACCGAGGTGTCGTAAGAGGCGACTAAGGTAAGTGCCGTGTGGTATTCGGCTGTATAGAATAGACCACCCTCCTTTCTGACCGAGGTGTCGTAAGAGGCGACTAAGGTAAGTGCCGTGTGGTATTCGGCTACATAGAATAGCCCACCCTCCTTTCTTACCGAGATGTCGTAAGAGGTGACTAAGGTAAGTGCCATGTGGTATCCGGCTGCATAGAATAGACCACCCTCCTATCTTACCGAGGTGTCGTAAGAGGCGACTAAGGTAAGTGCCATGTGGTATTCGGCTGCATAGAATAGACCACCCTCATTTCTTATCGAGGGGTGGTAAAATACGACTAAGGTAAGTTGACGTCAGGCAGGCGGCCGGTCTAAAATTACGTAGCCAAATCATGTGACAACATGTTTGTAACATGTCGTGCCGACCCTACTTAGAGTGGGATAAGGGCAGGAGAATGATGATGATGAGGTTAGGTTCAGCTAAGTTAGTTAGGCTAAGTTACTCTCATTCTGAGCTACGTAGGCATTGACACAAATTGCTTTTAAATGAGACTAAAGAACCACAGAAATTATCTACGTCGCTTTTGTATGAATTTAATTGATGGCAAATACAGTAAACTGGAGCATGCTGTCTGAGGTTTTTACGCAAATATTGTGGCGATACCAAAGAATATTTATTTAAAAAAGGTGTTTCTTAACATAGATATTGGGCAAATAATATAATTGTGAATACATAAGCCACATTTATATCTGCTTTCTATACGACAGGATTTAAGAAATGACCAGTGCATAACAAAAGTATTTATTGAACGAAAAAATTCAACATCAAATGAAACGAATAACAAATAATCAATTCTGATGACATAATTTATTTCTTTACGGCCACCACCAGTTGACAGCTCCTCTGATTATTTCTCCTACGACGGTGCTTATTTCATTCTATAAGCAGAAAATAACAATGACAATTATATATCTATACTAATATTATGAAGAGGAAAGATTTGTATGTTTGTAATGTTTTCACGCAAAAACTACTGGACCGATTTCAAGAATTCTTTTACCATTGGAAAGCTGCTTATTCACTGAGCAACATACGTTATATGACATTTTCAAAAATATGGGGATCCGTAATAAAATTGTAATAAGTTGTGAAAAATTTAGTTGATAAGAAAGGAGGGTGGTCTATTCTATGCAGCCGAATACCACACGGCCGGTCGATTGACCTTAGTCGCCGTTTACGTGGTCTATTTTACTCATCCGGTTACCACACGGCATTAACGATGATAGATTGACACATTTAACTCGACTGGCCCGTTGACGCTGTGGGTTGTGACCCTGCTTTTAGCTCCGCGGGTAGCGGGTTCGATTCCCGCCGAGGGCCAACATTTTCTATAAACAAATTGTTGGTTTTTCGAGCCTGGGTGTGTATTTGTATTTAAGTATGTATTTAAACATATATAAGTAGTATATCTACCAGTTGTCCGTCACCCATAACACAAGTATTAAATTACTTACTTTGGGGCCGGACGACCGTGTGTGTAAATGTCCCATATATTTATTTATTTATTTATTTAAAAGTTTAGATTAATAGTACATTATGGTTTTATGTAAATTATGACGCGCAGTTGTAAAAAAAATTGTCTGTCTGGGAGCTTTAGTCGCGTGCACCGCGTAAACTAGCAGAGATAAACTAAAATAATGTACTAGATAAGTGTAGATCTACAAAAATTCTACATAGAAGTGAGCGACAACACGTCTCTATCTCTTATGGTGTCCTCACAATAGCTAATTTTATGTTCAAAATTTCATTTAAATACATAATATTATAATCTTATATCAGTACAATCTTAAAATGAAATTGGATTTATATTAATAATATCATTACCCTGTATATAATCAGGAACGCAGGTAATCTGGTGTTGAAAAAGTCATTGACACCGTCGGAAAAATCTCGGGATCCAATGACGGTGAGTCTCGACTGAAAATTATAATATTTATTAGCATTACACTGCAAATTTGAGCTCTGATACCCCAGCGGTGAGACCGTGCGACTCTTTCGAGGGGAACACGAGTTTAAACCCGGGCAGGCACCAATGAGTTTTTCTATTAAAACTCATGTGTCTAATTGACAATTGCAATTTATCACACATCACACACACATTTTAATTATTTCAAATCTGACGATGACACTGAAAGATTTTCTCGTCGCTTCTGCATTAACTGTAAGGTCTCTTGCGAAAGTTTCGACTCCTTGACGGTACTTCGCGCCTGATAGAACTTCGTCCCCTCGTTCCGTAGGATTTCCACTACTTGGTCGAGTTCTAGGTCAATGTTAGCGTCAGTTGTGGTTTCCAAGGCAGCGAACCGGTTCTCCAGTTTTAACTGGAACGTTTCAGACTCAGCCCCCTGGCTGAGTCTGAAACCAGTGCAGTTCCGTTTGAAGCAGGTTTGGCCGGAGTGTAGACTTCATAAGACGGGCGCGTTCGAGTTTGCTGTTGATATTTAGAGTGCCTCGTACGAGTCGGTGATCACTTCCAGTGTTAAACCTAGTGATCACGGAGACGTCTCTAAAGATACGCTTCTTGTCGGTCATTATGAAGTCTATCTCATTTTTTGTTATAGCGTCGGGGCTTTGCCACGTCCACTTCCGTTGGGGTTGTTTCTTAAAGAAAGTGTTCATACAGAACAGCCCCTCTTTCTCCAGGAAGTCGACAAGCATTTGCCCCCTATGATTTCTGCTTCCGAAACCGTGTGGTCCTACTACCGATTCACCGCTAATATGTACTCCCACTTTTGCGTTGAAGTCTCCCATGACAACGTTGAAGTGTGCCTTTTGGGTGGTGTGTAAAGCCTTGGAAATATCTTCATACATTTCCTCTACTTCATCATCCGAGTGTGACGAGGTCGGTGCGTACACTTGGATAACCTTGAGGTTATATCTCTTAGTTAGTCTGATCACAAGGTACGCTACCCTTGTCGACACACTCGAGATTTCCAGGACGTTGTCAGTGAGAGCCTTATGAACCAAGAACCCGACGCCACCTTGGGACTGTTTGTCACCATCCCTGAAGTACATAAGATGACCTGATTCCAAGATAACGGTATCCTCCCCCTCTCTTCGGATTTCCGATAACCCCAGAATATGCCATCTTATGTTCTTCAGCTCCTCTGTGAGCTGTACCAGATTTTCGTCGAGCCGTAGCGTGCGTCCGTTGCACGTAGCCATAGTCAGTTGGTGTTGGCGGCATACCATCACCCGGGGATTCTTCGCACCCCCTGCCCCGCCGTTACCATGACCGCCACCGTGGCCAGGAATAGCGGGGCGACCGGAAACTAGGGGCCATTGTTTTGTTGTGTGTGCCATTTGAGGATTTGCCCATACTCACCACGCTGGGCAGACGTGTTGGTGATCGCAGGGCGTAGTTTATCGCACCGGTGACGCTGCTTCCCGTTACCAGTCTGTGGTATTTAACTACGCCTAAGTAGAATGGTTATACCGCCATTAATCGGTCGCCAGAGCCTCGTTGGTTTATCTGCAGGGTGCACCACGAGCAGGTGAAGTTGGCAATTGGAGAGACTGAATGGGACGAGCCTCCCCCTTACACCCCTAAGAAAATAATACCATAACAAATTCATTGTAGCGACCGTTATAGCAGAGCCTGCATTTGGTTAGTTAGCTCTTATTCCAAGTATACCCATTTTTATAATTGAATAATCTACAAATAAATCTATACTCCGACTTCGTAGACTTTCCACTACCGCGAGATCGGTATGGACGCGGGTGAAACCGCGTGGGATTGCTAGTTGCTAGTAATATTATAAATGCGAAACTTTGTAAGTATGGATGGATGTTTGTTACTCTTTCACGAAAACACTGTTGGACGGATTTAGATGAAACTTTACAGTTATATAGGTTATACATTGTAATAACATATAGGCTACAATTTGTAATGATCTTATGTAATACAACGATACATGTCGATAAAGTTGAAAAAAATCTGGCCTCTGAGAGCTATCTCAGCGTACGCTACCTAAACCATTAGAGTAACACAAAGAAGATGTACCGTAGTATTGTTTGTCTTTAATAGTTCTAAATAAAAGTCCGCGACAGCATATATCTATCTTTTATGTGGAAGCCACTATGACCAAAATTGTGAATCATAAAATAAATTTAATTAGATTGACATAAATATACTAAAATGTGCACATTTTATTCTATATATGTATATCAAAAAATGACTAATTGTGTCCGTTTGTTACGTTTCGATGGCTAAGCTCCTGAAGCAATATCAATGAATGAATTTAAAACAATCCGTTTTGCTTCCAAGAATAGCAAAAAAACAATTTCGTAATTTAAGATAATTTAACACTGGAGTCAATGTGAACGGCGTCGCGGGTATGTCTAGTCGATTATAATAGCTATTTATATTTAAAAAAACATACCTGAATATTATCAATTGAGAGCTGAGGACTAATACTTAGAATATTAACAATGCCCGGCCATACTTGTAGCACAGCGTGACCAGAAAGCCGAAGACCTCTGATGAGAAGACTGAAAAAAATTATAAGGTAATTCAAATTCAAATTCAAAATATTCTTTATTCAAGTAAACTTATAAACAAGTGCTTTTGGATCGTAAACTCTACTGCAAGAAACTCGGTGGTTGCTATTTTCAAATATAGTTTTTCTAACTAGTTACATTCGATCATTACTATCTTGTACTGGGTAGAAGGTATATCCACGTATTTTTATCATCTGTATGATCCTCAAATATATATAAGATATTATTACATATTACATTTAAATATTGAATACTGAATGTAATACATAATAATAAATAAATATATGGGCCACACACACGGTGTGCTATGGGTGACAGACAACTGGTTAATATATACTAACTATTGAATATATTAATAATGTATAACTGGTTAATATATACGAAGAACCAACAAATTGGTCATATAAAATGTTGGCCCCGGACGGAAATAGAGCCCGCAATCCGCGAAGCTGAAGGCAGCGTCAGTGCCAGCTGCGCCTACGGGCCAGTCACTAAGTTTTTCTAATAAACAGTCTGAAAGTAGCTAGATTTTTGTCATATATTGAGTATATAATTAAAAAAGAAACGGCCTGTCACTAACCCACAGCTGGACATAGGCCAATTTCCGTTTTTGGAGAGAAGGATTGGACCTAAAACCTACCACGCTGCTCCAATACGGATTGGTAAACTATTTTATAGAGATACTAAATATACGCCTAAAAATTAACTATAGTCTATAATATTTACAGCGTAACGAAGATAAATAAATAATAATTGAAGTAGTAGAAATCATAATTAAGTGTGTAATTCAAAAATATATATATATTTAATATTTCGTCAGCGAGACTCTATGCAAAAAAAATATTTTATTCCGTTTCAAAACAAACACAAAAAAATACGCATCGCATTAACGTTTTGTTTCATTGATAGAAAATTCTTCATATTACAACACACTTGAGATATTTATTATTTATTTCTATTACAACTACTGCATTTAGCTTCTATCGCACTTAAAACTGTCTGAACTCGATTTTTACCGATTGTTGTTTTTTTCCTTTTCATTTTCGTCATATTTTGTTTTTTATTTTTCACTAACTAATCAATACATTTTATAAACAATATATAAATTATTACAAGTAGAAAATAATAACATATATTTTTTTTTTAAACTTTTCATGACTATATCAGGAGTAATTTATATAAAATAGCATTTAATGTAAATTAGATTTATATCAAAAAGCTGTGATAGCCCAGTGGTGAGACCGGGCGACTCTCTAGAGACGAACATAGGTTCAAACCCGGGTAGGCACCAATGAGTTTTTCTATTAAAACTCATGTGTCTAATTCATAATTGCAATTTATCACACGCTTTTCGATGAAGGAAAACATCGTGAGGAAACCTGCATATCACTAGAGAATTCTGTAGATATGTGTAACCTGCCAATCCGCATTGGAGCAGCGTGGTAGGTCTTAGCTCCAACCCTTCTCTCCAGAAACGGAGAGAGGAGGCCTATTCCCAGCAGTGGGATATTAACAGGCTGTTACTTTTAGATTTATATCAAGACAGAAACCTTAATTAACTCCTTTTTTTAATTTCTTAATTCAAAATATTATTAGCAATTACAATTACAACCTCTAACACGATGTCATTGCAATGTTAAATTCATAATTTGTAAAAGACGCTTAGGTGGTTTCGAACTAGAGTTGAGTAGTTCGCGAGCTAAAGACAAGAAAGATATATATCTCTCCAGAAGATATAATCACTCTCTAGCTCGCATGTGTTTCAATTATATCTCTATATTTTTAATCTTAAGAGTCAATTTACGTGATGAGTTACGGCTCGTTCAGAGTTAGAGTGAAAGAGATGAGCTTATATAGCAATTTACATGTCAAAGAGAGATACGAATAACTCTATTGCATATTTGAATTAAAAATGTAAACTACGGAATTTCGGAACGACAACACGCGCCGGCGTTCAGCTTTTTTGTGCTTTATGTCAAAGACATGAAATGCTTAATTGGATGCAAATGTACCAAAAAAAAATCACTAATTCGCGACGATTATTTATTTACATTCCATTCTTAGTGGGAAGAAGTCATCCTTACCTGTACATATCAGAAAAGTGTAAATAATAGTGTACATAATAAACAGAAAAAAATAAATAATAAAGAAAATATGTAGCATAATTTATATAATAAATAAAAAAAGTACAATACCGCCTTACTGAGTTCTAAGTCCGGGCTAAAAGAGCCGAAGATATATCGGATATATCTTTAGTCTTAGTTGCTTTATACTCTCAAGCCGTACTGAGCTAAAAGAGTTAAAGATATAAAAGAGTGATATATATCCCAAGAGCGAAAAGATATATATCACTCTTTTCTTGTCAGGGATACATTTCGCCCATGTCTATTTCGAACACAGTTGTTTTCACAAGGCGGCGACAGGTGACGCTGTACCGAGATCGCTCGCGCTGTCGAGTGTCCGTCAGCCATAGTATAGAAGGCCTGCCTACATTTCCGTCGGCAGGGTCGTCTATTCTACGCCGGAGAGACAGCGCGGATGCGCGTCTCACCAAATCCTTTTTGTAACGTATAACGTACACTATTTTGTACAGTTAAGCGTTTATAAATTATAATATAATAATATAATATATAATACAAAAGTAATAATAAAATTATTTTGCTATAATCCGCGATATAGTAAATAGAAAAAAATAGGCTTTGCGATTTTGTCGTGGAGTCTATCTCCTGATGATGCTTCGGTTGCGGGGCGAAACGATTGTTGAGTTTGTGATAGTGAACCTGTGTAGTGCTTGTGTATTGTGGTGGAAGTGGTGGAGGTTTGTGCATATGTTTTTACGAATCCTGCATGTAACGGGTATGAAAAAACGTATAGTCCACTATACATTTAACACTATATATTTTTTCTATTTACTATATCGCGGATTATAGCAAAATAATTTTATTATTACTTTTGTATTATGGATCTCCGCAAAGTAACGCCTTATTCTATAAATTATATAATATATAATATAATAATATAATTGGTATCGGTATTAAGGTCTAAATTCAGAATTCAGACGAAAAAGAAAGTTTCCATAAGTAGTTAGTAGAGGTGTTATATTAGGATGATATTTGAATAATCCTATTATGTGATATAATAGACATGGGCGAAATGTATCCCTGACAAGAAAAGAGTGATATATATCTTTTCGCTCTTGGGATATATATCACTCTTTTATATCTTGAACTCTTTTAGCTCAGTACGGCTTGATATAAAGCAACTAAGACTAAAAATATATCCGATATATCTTCGGCTCTTTTAGCCCGGACTTAGAACTCAGTAAGGCGGTATTGTACTTTTTTATTTATTATATAAATTATGCTACATATTTTCTTTATTTTTTATTTTTTTCTATTTATTGTGTACACTATTATTTACACTTTTCTGATATGTTCAGGTAAGGATGACTTCTTCCCACTAAGAATGGAATGTAAATAAATAATCGTTCGCGAATTAGTGATTTTTTTTTGGTACATTTGCATCCAATTAAGCATTTTATGTCTTTGACATAAAGCACAAAAAAGCTGAACGCCGGCGCGTGTTGTCGTTCCTAAAATCCGTAGTTTACATTTTTAATACAAATATGCAATAGAGTTATTCGTATCTCTCTTTGACATGTAAATTGCTATATAAGCTCATCTCTTTCACTCTAACTCTGAACGAGCCGTAACTCATCACGTAAATTGACTCTTAAGATTAAAAATATAGAGATATAATTGAAACACATGCGAGCTAGAGAGTGATTATATCTTCTGGAGAGATATATATCTTTCTTGTCTTTAGCTCGCGAGCTACTCAACTCTAGATATAATAGGTTTCTCATATTAGGGTATCATACCTATTATTTGGTAATAGGCAAATAATAGTCAATGATAAAATATGATGTATTATTTTTTCACTGACTATTATAGTAATAATGCCTATTCCGTGACGTGACATTATTTGAGTGAGACGGTGATTAAATTTTCCTTCAAACTTTTTACAGGCTTAGGACTGTCAACGGTGTTTATGTTGGCGTATTTAAAAAGTTAATCACCTTATGTACAATAATTGATAAGTAATTATAGTTTTTATATGTGGTTATGTATATGAAAGATTAATCATTTAAAAATATTGTTAACTTGTCTTATATTACATATTTATATTTAAAAACATCAATTGTTTCACTTTTTCGGCTTTTAGCCTTGTTCGACGATCCGAAATGTTCTACCAGTGATTATATCTGATACTTATTTATTATATATTATAAATTTTAATAGTACAAATGGGCGTTAACCCGACGTGCGTGTGTAACAAAATATAATTTCTTATTACAATATTATATATTATTACATTACAATATTCAATATTAGTTTAGTACAATAGATTTGATATACAATAGAATTGGAGCTGTGATAGCCCAACGGTGAGACCGTGCGACTCTTTCGAGGGGAACACGAGTTCAAACCCGGGCAGGCACCAATGAGTTTTTCTATTAAAACTCATGTGTCTAATTGATAATTACAATTTATCACACGCTTTTCGGTGAAGGAAAACATCGTGAGGAAACCTGCATAGAGAATTCTGGAGATATGTGTAACCTACCAATCCGCATTGGAGCAGCGTGGTAGGTCTTAGCTCCAACCCTTCTCTCCAGAAACGGAGAGAGGAGGCGTATTCCCGGCAGTGGGATTGTAACAGGCTGCTACTTTATTTCTATATAATAGTTTGGCTTGCTCGGAGGTCGGTACTGCAAGGATGATTTGTATAGTACCCAAATGTTTCGAATCAACCTTAAAGTGTTAACAAAGGAAGCTCGCATTGCTTGGCTCCAAACACACTCCACTATAAGGTGAAATGTATCCTCAACTGTGTCACAGAGGCTACAATTCGGTGATCCATTTTTTAAAAATGTATGAGGAGGCCTATTCCCAGCAGTGGGATTGTAACAGGCCGCTACTTTACTTTTTACTTTTACAATAGATTATCGTAGTGTACACTTGTACATTGCTTACTTACTTAGTAACCATCCCAAGGCGCATTCAAACAAAGCCTGACATGTACTTAGTAAATCAAATCCCGATTTCTCGCTCACAGTCGGCGACTCACTACTACTGAAGTTCTAAATACGGGTATTACCGTATTAGCCTGTTACGGAATAGTCCCTATTATTAAGCAGAATAGGTAGCGCTCCGGCGATCGCCACGCACACGGCGACCGATATCGACCCTATTATCTTGGACAGCTATTATTTGACTATTATCTGGTAACAGGTTACTTTTATATCGCGTATTATAATACGGTATAACGTGGGCTGTATAATATACCATATACCTATTACGAATATATTCATAACACCTCTAGCAGTTAGTTACTTAAAAACGCTTATTATCCACATGGCACATACTATTAACTTTACAATATATATAATATTTAACACACTATACAACTTTAATATCAAATACACTTTATTTACAATTGATGTCTTCTTAAAAAACACTCATTTTTGCACTATATTCTACAAAGACGCTTAAAAATGGCACGAATTTATTAACAGCGACCAAAACAATAGTAATTATTTTTTCTTCGATTTCAATGACCTATGACACTAACCGACATTAACATTAAACATAACTAAAGAACATGGTTTGTAAAGCTACGTATATATGTCAAAGAAATATCAGCTTTATTTTTATATGGTCAAGGTATATTTTATAAGTAAGATTCTTGTTGTGATAGCCCAGCGGTGAGACCGTGCGACTCTTTCGAGGGGAACACGAGTTCAAACCCGGGCAGGCACCAATGAGTTTTGCTATTAAAACTTATGTGTCTAATTGATAATTGCAATTTATCACACGCTTTTCGGTGAAGGAAAACATCGTGAGGACACCTGCATATTTCTAGAGAATTCTGGAGATATGTGAAACCTACCAATCCGCATTGGAGCAGCGTGGTAGGTCTTAGCTCCAACCCTTCTCTCCAGAAAAGGAGAGAGGAGGCCTATGCCCAGCAGTGGGATTGTAACAGGCTGCTACTTAAGATTCTTGTAACGACATTGGAGATTGCTTGCTCCGTCTCGCTTATTATATACGTATTTATGGATGGTGTGAGCGAGATAAGGAGCGTTTTGTTCGTTGCAGTAAGAAAGTTTTTTTTATAACACTTTCAGGAAAAAACGCCCAGCGTATTAGCAAATTATTGTTGGAATTGATAAAGCTAATAAAATCACTTACGTGCCCTGGACATCAAGTTTTGCATGTACGTCTGCGTAGATTCCACGCGCCGAAAATTTACCTAAAATAGAAAAATATATGTATAAAATTGTCCTATACTTGTTGAGAAAAACGTTTACGTTTAGACTTCAATCACATTGCTCCAGCAGATTAGCCATGTCTTATACGCAGTAAGATAGACTTCCTTGTTTGTGAATTAAAATATACATAATTTTAAAAAGATTGGCGATGTATATACTATTATATACATCGCCAATCTTTTGGCAAGCTTATGCTAACCGCAAGCTTATGTCGGTTCCTGCTTCGTCTATACGAAGCTTGCGGTTCCTGCTTTGCGTCTTGCAAAAGTAAATATGACGTTTGGGTTCTATACTTAATAAAATTCATAATAAATTGTAATATAGCCTATGTTGCTTAGTGATGATACAGCTATCGAATGGAGAAAGAATTTTTGAAATCGGTCCATTAGTTTGTGCGGGAAAACACTACAAAAATACGTACATATATCATCATCCCTTATCCCGCTCTAAGTGAGGTCGGCACAACATGTTACAAACATGGTGTCACATGATTTTGGCTACGTATTTTATGACCGGCCGCCTGCCTGATGTCAACGTAACTTAGTCGTATTGTACGACCCCTCAATAAAAAAGAGGGTGATCTATTCTACACAAACGAATACCACACGGTGAGTCAACTTACCTTAGTCGCCTTTTACGACACCTCGGTAAGAAATGAGGGTGGTCTATTCTACTCAGCCGGATACCACACGGCGGTTATACATACTCGTACATACAAACATACAAAGACGAAGAAAGGCGTACGCCAGGGTGCATTCCCTCACCCATGCTTTTTAACATATACGTACGTATATAATTAGAAAGACAATGGAGAACTGGGACAAAGAGCTTAAGATCGGAGGTAAGAGATTAACGAACTTACGATACGCTGATGATACTCTATTACTAGCGACATCATACAAAGATATGGGTGAGCTACTTTGTAAACTGGAATCGGAGAGCAACAATTTGGGACTTGCTATTAACCGTAGCAAAACCAAGCTAATAATAATAGACAGAGCTGGAAAACTCTCTGAGTCCTACATATTTCAAGGAATCGACAAAGTAGATAACAATCACACCTCGGATCTCTTATTTGTAATGATGTGTCTCCGAGATTAAACGAAGAATAACGATAGCCAAAGATGCAATGACTAGATTAGTTAACATATGGAAAAACCGAATCATCTCAAATAGGACCAAACTGCGCCTGGTGCAAACACTTATATTCCGCATCTTCTTATACGGTGTAGAAACTTGGACTAATCAAGCAAGAGAGAGACGAAGAATTGATGCATTTAAAATGTGTTGACGGCCAAACGTACAAATGCATCAATTTTGTTATTACTCAAAGTGCATACACGCCTTTCAACGCATCCTTGGCTATTTTGGCCATATTGCACGTCGTAGAGAGTTTAGAAAAACTCATAGTAGTTGGGAACGTGGGAGGTAAAAGGACTCGAGGAAGATCCCTCACCAAATGGTCCGACCAGCTGATGGCCACCGGTGCTCCCAATTTTCACGACGCTGTTCATATGGCCGGTGATAGGAACCGGTGGAAAGATATTACCAAGCTAAATGACAAAATGACGGTGATCACGATCCTCAGTAATGAGGGACCGACTACAGAGAGAGAGAGAGAGAGACCTACAAACAAACAAATCTCTTTATAATATTAGTATAGATACTTACCAACCGACAAGAACAACTCTGGAAGTTCAACGTCGATGTCAAGTCTGCCGAATACTATGTTATAGTTGATATAGTTAACTCTGATCTGGCTAAGTCCAGCAAACCATAACCTATCAATATATCCAGACAGTTCAACTACCCTGCAATAAAAGGTTAATAAAGTTAACAATCTATTCATAGTAGCAGGCGTAACTTTGCGGAATTCCATATTACAGAAACTATAACAGAACTACTTTGCTATAACCCATTCATCATATCCTACTAGTCCTACTAATCCTACTATCCTACTAATCCTACTAGCCTACTAATATTATAAATCCTACTATCCTACTAATATTATAAATGCGAATGTTTGTAAGTATGAATGGATGTTTGTTACTCTTTCACAGCGAATCAGATGAACCAATATCGATGAAATTTGGGACAATTATCCCTTGTATACCGGTGTAACATATAGGCATTAAAAAATCTTTTTTATTCTACAGGAATAGGATGATATTTAAAAGAGTCATGTATTATCAACGTCTCTAAGTTTTTTAATTCAGTATGTATCAAAGACGAGTCAAATCTGTAATTAAAAGTAGGTCTTTTTCGCGTTGATATTTTGATTTCTGATTCATTACAATAGGAATCGCAATTTAACCCCTCCGATTGATGTGATTTTTGTAGCGGAGATATTTGCAGGATTGGAGAGTGTCTGAAGCTAATGTTTATTCCAAGACTACAGTCCACGCGGACGAAGTCGCAGGTAAAAGCTTGTATATCCATATAATCGTAATGCATGTATGATGCGTTACGATTTTTTCGTGGAGCCTATTCTCCTGAAGATGCTTCAGTTTTGTTTGTGAAAAGAAAGTAAAGTAACGGTCTCTTACTATCCCACTGCTGAACATAGGCCTGCTCTTTCTGGAGAGAAGGCTTGGAGCTAAGATTATCACGCTGCTCCGATACGGATTGGTAGGTTACACATATTCCCAGAATTCTCTAGAAATATGCAGGTTTCCTCACGATGTTTTCCTTTAGCTTAAGACGTGCGATAAATTGCAAACATCAATAGGACACATTGAAAAACTCATTGATGTGTACCCGGGAATTTAACTCGTGACCCTCACGAAAGAGTCGCATATTCGCTATCACAGCTCAAATGTATTAAAATATTAAAAATGATATCTTACTGATTAATAATAACGATGTTGAAATCATATCGGGGGATATTTACGGGGTCCAAATTATTGTATAGGATTAAGAATCTTATTTGCTGGAGAAAATTTAATATCCACACCTCAACTAAGCGGTCCTGCGAAGGAGCTGCAAAAAAAAATACAAAATTTTTATATAAAGATATATAGAACCTATAAAAGTTGGATTTCAAATATATAAGAATCACCACCACTAGAAGACACGATGTTGGCAGACGTTAAATAATTCACAACCGAGAGAGGGTACTTTCACAAAATCGTCAAGAGAACAACTATTAGTGTGCCATAAACATCGATGGACTATCGATAGTATCGATAGCAATTAAGACATTATCGATTGCAGGTAGAGTTGCCCAAATGATGATAGATGACCTTGAAAACTAGTAATAATATCGATAGCACTATCGATACTATCAATACTATAGATATTATCGATCCTATCATCATTACAAATTAACTGATACTATTGATTGGAAGCAATAGTGTCGATAGGATAAATAATATTACGTGATAATATTATCGATACTATCGATTTTTTTCATGTAATGCTATCGATATTATCGATGGAATCATTGTATTAAATCAAAAATAGTATTAATACTATAGATAGTATGTGAAACTATCGATAGTATTACTCCTAACGTATCAGTATATATAAAGATATCAGTTTTCGATATTATCCACATTATCGATACTATTTAAATTACGTCATCTATCGATAGTCTATCGATAAATTAGCGATAGTGGACTATCGTTGGGAAACACTGATTGCAGGTTTTTTGCATCGCGGGGAATCACTAAATGTAGAGGTAGAAGAGATTTAAGCTGTGCTATAATAGCTGAAAGTTATTTAAGTTTGCCTTATATATATGCGAGCCTATCCAGATGGCTTTATATGTCTGTTAAGGCAACACGCATACTTAATTCAGTATCAGTCTCATCTTCCAAAGACCTCTTATATTTACACTAATATCTTTGCATTTCGGCAACATCTGTTCCTTCAGAACGAATTTTTCCTAAAGCGAGTCAAATAATAACAGAACGCCGAAACAAATAAATGTTGATGTTCTTGAAACAAAACATACAATATTTTGATTAAAACATATGTCAACGTAGTAAATTATTTATTTTATTAAATTTTCTCGTATCTATTAATTTATCAGAAACTACCGGATACGAAAAAACTATCGATATTATGTCTATAGTTTTTTCGTATCCATCGATTACTATCGGAAATGAAAACTATCGATGTTCAACGCACACTAACTTAAGCACTATAAGTCATTACACTTTTAAATATAATACTTACTTAAAATAATAAATAGTTAATTAAATACTTAACAGTTTAGAACTAAAACTTCACGGATTGAGACAAATAAACACGATAGAGTTAGTTTTAAAGGTCAGTTTATATTTATTATTATATAAATAAACGGGCCACATCGCAACAAAATCGAGTTACCTTTTTACAAGGTTCGACGTTACATAAGGTAGCTAGGCTCCTACGTACGCCGAAAGATGTCATCCCTTACCAGACCTCAGGGGTATATAAGATTAAATGCAGTTGTGGTAGCGCATACATCGACCAAACAAACCGTAGCATTGCTGAGCGGGTCAAAGAGCACATAAAAAAAAGTAAAGTAGCGGCTTGTTACAATCCCACTGCTGAAAATAGGCCTCCTCTCTCCGTATCTGGAGAGAAGGGTTGGAGCTAAGACTTACCACGCTGCTCCAATGCTGATTGGTAGGATACACAGATCTTCCAGAATTCTCTAGAAATATGCAGGTTTCCTCACGATGTTTTTCTTCACCGAAAGGCGTGTGATAAATTGCAATTATCAATTAGACACATGAGTTTTAATAGAAAAACTCATTGGTGCCTGCACGGGTCGCTGGGCTATCACAGCTCTAAAGAGCACATAGCTGTAGTTAAAAATAACCAGCCAACGAAGTCAGCGATCGCAGACCATCTGCTTAATTCGGGGAGCAATCACTGGATTGAGCTTCATGATCCCAAAGTCCTGTCATATGATGCCCACTATTATGCAAGAGTGGTGCGTGAAGCTGTTGAAATCAAAAAGCATACGTCATACGTTCAACAGAGAAGAGGGTCTCAGATTGTCGACGACTTGGGAGAAGAAAATATCCAGTGATCAAGTGAGGGTACATGAACAAAATAATGACTGTAGTACTCGGGAACGAAGACGCAGCGCTCCAGTCAGTTCGTGATCATGGCTGATGCAACTCTGCCGAAACATCGAACCTTGTAAAAAGGTAACTCGATTTTGCCGCGATGTGACCCGTTTATTTATATAATAATAATAAGTAATTTAAAATTTGCCGTCAGTTTATGTGTCACAAGTAAATTATTTAAATGATTCATTTAAGTACATACCAACTTCAGACGCCGGTAAGGCGCATGTCCCAGCCACGAGCAGTAAACAAACCAGAGCTATCCTCATTGTAATCTTTTTTTACCTAAAATGAATAAGTCAAATTAAAGAGCTTTATCAAAATTTCATGTCCCTAATATTAGCTGTTCAGTTCCCTCGTCTTGAACCGATTCTGGCAGCATCATCAGCAGGCCTACCATGAACTCTTATTGCAACTCAATTGAAGACGTAAACTATATTACCCGGCAATAAATAATGCACATTGATGTTTAGAACGAAACAGCCGGCCACTTCGGTTTTGTAGAGCGCTGTTACTGTCACTCAGTCAGTATGTGACGTTTCACACGGGTTCGTCAGTCTGTGCGACAGAGACAATGATCTATGACGCAGAATCTAGCCGATTTCTCTCTCGAAGCCTCGATGTGCATTATTTATTTTTGGGTCCTAGTTTAAGTCTTCAATTGAGTCGTAATAAGAGTTCATGGTAAGCCTGCAGGTCATGCGTATATAAACATGCATTGTTACCGTGACTGAAGTAGTATGTAAAATTTCAGCTCAATCGGACACCAGGAAGTGGGTCAAATTTAACTTACAAGAATCACACCTTCACATACACACACGGCACGGGGGGGGTGCACGAAGTAATGCATAAGCGGTTCCGTGCTGATTGGCAGAGAATGAGGAGGTTGTTTAGTCCGTGCGAGTCGGACACTCCCTACCAGTACGGGCTGGTAGGCGTCCGTAAGGGATTTTTCCTCCTCGCGGAAAAAAAAAAAAAAAAAAAATACACACACGGCAACTTGAATGAAAGCTTTAAAAATAAAGGAAAATGATTGTTTGCGCTCACAGGCTTCGATCCGGACACACTCCACTAAATAAAAGTAATAATAAAATTATTTTGCTATAATCCGCTATACAGTAAATGTGGAGGTCTGTAAGGACTATCGGAGGAATGCTCGTAGTTTGCGTCAGGCAGCTACAGTAAATATAAAATATATATAGTGTTAAATGTATAGTGGACTATCCGTTTTTTCATACCCGTTACATGCAGGATTTGTAAAAACACATGCACAAACCTCGACCACTGCCACCGCAATATACAAGCACTACACACGTTCACAAACTTTACAATCGTTTCGCCCCGGAACCGAAGCATCATCAGGAAATAGACTCTACGACAAAATCTCAAAGCGAAGTATTACAACAAGTATGGTTATATAGTGATTGGTTCAACCTCACCATCTATTTTATATTGCCTCCGTCATACATTCTAGTGAATAATTGGTAGTCCACAATCTCAACAATTGTTTCATTTCGTAATCGACGTAACATCAGGAGATATATTCAAGCCACGACAAAATCGTTTTCGCGTCGCGTTTTTGTCGTGGAGTCTATCTCCTAATGATGCTTCGGTTGCGGGGCGAAACGATTGTTGAGTTTGTGGCGAAGAATGCGTGCAGTGCTTACGTCAATACAGCACTGCACGTATTTTTTTAACTAATTTTATTATTACTTTTGTATTATGGATCTCCGCAAAGTTACGCCTAATTATATAAATTATCCACTAAATAAGTTTAAATATACATTTTTAAAAAATGGATCACCGAATTGTAGCCTCTGTGACACAGTTGAGGATACATTTCACCTTATAGTGGAGTGTGTTTGGAGCCAAGCAATGCGAGCTTCCTTTGTTAACACTTTAAGGTTGATTCGAAACATTTGGGTACTATACAAATCATCCTTGCAGTACCGACCTCCGAGCAAGCCAAACTATTATATAGAAAAAAAGTAGCAGCCTGTTACAATCCCACTGCTGGGAATACGCCTCCTCTCTCCGTTTCTGGAGAGAAGGGTTGGAGCTAAGACCTACCACGCTGCTCCAATGCGGATTGGTAGGTTACACATATCTCCAGAATTCTCTATGCAGGTTACCTCACGATGTTTTCCTTCACCGAAAAGCGTGTGATAAATTGCAATTACCAATTAGACACATGAGTTTTAATAGAAAAACTCATTGGGGCCTGCCTGGGGTTTGAATTCGTGTTTCCCCTCAAAAGAGTCGCGCCGTCTCACTACTGGGCTATCACAGCTCATTATATAGAAGTCTCGACATAAATAATATGTAATATAATTTTAATTAGGTTACGATGGGTCTGACATAACCTCTCTGAGGTTAATTTCTTAATTGATAAAGTTATTAGAAACTTAATCGAATGTAAACTCAATTGTACTAAAAGGGACTGTACTAGCTTTTATTTGATAATTTATTTTACAAAATCACTCGAATTTAAGATGAATCATATTGCCAGAGAAAAAAAAATAAGAAGAGTAAATTTATATTAACTGACGTATGCTAATATTACCAAATTATTTGTATATTAACAGACTCGATAATTATACTTGGATAATTTATATTCAAAGATTAATACATAGTAGTTGTTCTTACCCTTTCCTTGTTGAAAGTATTTATGCTATAACTGCAATCGCTATATATAACTAAATACAAACATAATTAATTCTGGTAATCAAATCAACGTTTCACTGATATGATAAACATATCACAATCAGGATTAAACATGATTAAAATTGATATTAAGGTATGCAAGTGCTGGAGGTAATTTCTTTGTTTCTAAGCAAAACTATCCTACCTACCTCAACCTCGCTACCTACTTCATTGCTTATAATCGTCGACGGGATATCAGATTACCCTTCTCATTTTACTATCTGATGGTTGGATTGAAACGTCACTTAAGTAGAGATAGAGGTGTCGTAACAGGCGATTAAGGTAAGTCGACCCGCAGTGTGGTACCCGGCTGAGTAGAATAGACCACCAGGTCTTGAGTAGTAATATTCAAACCTTGGCTACAAGTGGCTACAAGCCGTAATCTGGCCTTAGATAAGGCACACTTAAATCGACTTTAGTGGAGTTTCTGCACTCTACTTTCCGTATTCTCAACCTCAATGATGCTATCACGCTCTCTCTGATGACCTGATGACGCTTTTGAAACCTTAGGGCTATCGGAGGACATACGTAGTGTCAAGAATAGTGACACCAATGGATCGGCCATAGCGGAGCCATGTCCATGATTCTACCAACCACTATATCAGGTCCGACAAGGCTTCCGTATTATCCAGGGAAAATTTGTAGTACCTAGAAAAATAGCCATTAAAATTAGCCGTTACCTGAATTTTAAAAGAGACCTTGGTTGAACACTACCTTTGGCGTGGAAACCGATTTTCGACACTACCGGATTATACAAAAACCGTTTTGAACCCGTTTCCCCCCCCCTCCCTCCAGCAACCCACGAATCGCGCCCATCGAGCTGCTACACGCAATTCCCGCCGTGTTAACGTCGTGTAATGAGTTCATGAATAAGTGCCCCGGATGGGCTCGAAACTAGTCGGACTAACCCGATAAAACTAGACGTGCGTATAGCCGTTGTCTACACATTAACCTTAGGGCTACGTTATATAGTTAATTTTTAAGAAATTGTCAAGAGTTACGAGTGCTCCTATGAAACGTTTCTATGAAAATAACATCCTAATACAATTTTCATTTAATATAAAAATTACTTATATAAATGTATGTTAAAAGCATTACCTAATTACCTAATTTCAACAAGCGATTAAATTATCAAAAATACATAATCGAATCTTTGACGTTATCCTCAATAATCGAATATAATAATTGATTACCCTGACGTCAATAAATGCAGTAATCAAAACGGAAACAATGGAAAATCACTAAAAATTTTTAAAAGAAAAACCACTTCCTTTTTGCGTTAGCAATGTTCTACTGTTCACATAAGTGAAGAATAGATAGATCATTCAATAACATACCTCTGTATCTTATATGTACATATGTATATGTGTTGGCACCTTTTTTAATGTTATGAAAAGAAAAATAAATAAAACTGTCATTCTTGGCAAAATGTCATCAAACAAAAGGCACATTTTTATTTTTCCTGTATTTATGATGTTTTTCCACTAATTATTAATCAAGCAGTGGTCAATCTTGAAAAGGTCCATTTATATGAAATTGAAATTCTCCTGACACACTGTTACCAGACTCCTCCAAAACGGCTTGACCGATTTTTATAAAATTTTATATGCATATTCAGTAGGTCTGAGAATCAGCTACTATCTATTTTTCATAACCCTAAGTGGTAAGTTTTGTCCACCTCTAACATTTTTTTAAATAATCTATATATATAAAACAAAGACGGGTTTGCTACAACACTTATAACTCGAGATCTCCTGGACCAATTTTAATGGTTTTTGATTCGTTGGATTTGTGTCCGCCCCGAATAGCAGAAAAAAATCTTAAAAACAATGAAAAATCGACGAATACATATTTATGAAAATAAATAAATGTTCATTCGTTTCGTATCTGTCAAACATTTGTTGTCATCCTGTCAAATAGTGTAAGTAATAATTGACATTTGTGCATGCCTTCGGAAATGTATTTTGTATAAACTTTTATAAAAGTGTGAACAAACTGTTGTTTGTATTTTTTTTAATCAATTAAAAAGGTTGAAAAGTGCATTAAGCAGATACATAGAAGTTGCTCTAATATTTATGCGTGCGTACAGGAATAATGACAAATGATTAACATTTACGCGTGCGTTCAGAAATTTATTTTGTTTCATTGTAATAGGCGGTACGAAGTTCGCCAGGTCAGCTAGTATACAATAGAATTTCCCCTAAAAATAATTTGTATGGCAAAACAACGTTTGCCCTGTCAGCTAATATATTCAGAAATGTCTCAACTGTCAAATAATTATTTAAATTTCTTGTTATTACACTAGCCCACTAGACTTGCGAGTCATATAAAATCCATTACAATAACCTTTAATAGTTACTTGCTGCAGAATATAGCGCAAGGTCTTATAAAAAAACTATGTCAAGTATTAACAATCATGGGTTTTTGAAACAGATAAATTGGAAATATATCGCAAAATAGAAGGTGTATCTGATAGCCTTGTGTAGTTCGCGAACGAACTAGTTCGGAAGAATTACTCCCTCAGGCGAATCACGGGAATCAAGTCCCATATTTCCCACTTCTTCGTTTGTTAGTTCGTGATTCGTGACTCGGTACAGAATCAGTAGAGGTGACGTCAACCGAAGTCATCTTGTCTCGCTCACAATCGCAAGGAATTCGTATCTGCCGCTCGCTCATGGAATTGTATGCCGTGATTATTTACTGTTAGGGATATCAAAAAATAATCGATTATTTAATCAAAATAATCGATCTATAAAAAGAAATTATTAAACATTAAAAATCGATTATTTCTAATGGATTATATTTTACCCTCTTTTTCTTGTTTTTTAAGATTTGAAATGCGGTGCTGAATGAAACCAATGAAGCCAAAAACACATATTAATCGAATTTCGCAAACAGCGCATCTGTTAATCTTTAATCGTAGTTGTCCATTTTATGTAATCTTTATTCTAAATATTCTAAAAAAAGCAAATTTTTAAGTAGTCGGAAAACAACGACTATGAAATAATCGATTATTTCCGGCCGAGTTAATAAATTTATAAATCGATTTATTTCGAAAGGAGAAAAATCGATTATTTATTAATCGATCTTGCTAGGCTTTATTTTTAGATAACATTTTATTCCTAGCTATGAAAAACTGCTACAATATAATTAGAATAAAAAAGTCCTTTATTTCGTTTCTAAAATATTGTTCTAAAAAATAATATGGACTATTTATTTATTAATATATAGCATAGTTTTATGCTATTTTTAGTGCTACAATTATAAATAAGTAAATTTACAGTGTCCAAGAATCTTGTCATCGCAAGAGCAGTATCAAACAAGCGAATCAACTGCAATGAAATAATTCAATATAAGGCTGATCATTTGCTAATTATAAAACGGCTCCTGCGGCGAAGATTCAAGAATTTGTAACGACACACATATAACGAACTAACGAACTAAAGGGATCACCTAATTTGTTTAGGCGCAAAGAATCAAAGACATCATTCTCAGCTGCGAACTTTTACGCCCAAGACTAGTGTTTAAATAACTGTTTTTTGAAACCGTTTCTTTTAGTTCAATAACTGTTTAGTTTTTCACAAAAGTATTTTTTCCCAGTTCTAGGAGACGAGGCCACTGCAACATCTCGATATTTATGCCAAAAAATCTATAAATTGTCGATATTTGATTACTAAATACGACACACGTGAAAACATGCACCGGCTAGGAGTTATTTTGTAGATCTATACTTATAGATCTACAAAATAACTTTAGCGCGGCACAACACGGTACAGCGCCATCTAGTGTAGCAAAGCAAAAACGGCGCCGACAGGATTGGTATTTGGGACGATGGAATGAAGGATATTTTTGGGTTTAGAGTTGACCTCCTCCTCCTATCACCACCTCGTATCAATGTTGTCAATTTACGCTGATGCTGTTACAAGTTATAGAACCCAAGGTTCTCGTACACGTTAGCTTATAGCTTACTCTGTAGGTTATTCGATTCCTACAGAGACTATCGAATAAGCTACTTCAAAAGGATAAGTAATAATGACATTATTTTGCTGTAATCGGGTTTAAGAAAATCTAGTAAATCTAGTAAAAATTATGTATAATAATGTTAAAAGTACACTACCCGTGTTTATTCCATCCTCCATTCTTTTACAAAATCAGAAAGAGACGCCAAACTTTGCGATTGCGATTTTTGGCGATGCTAGTTTATAAACACAAATTATAAATTATGTGGTTTATAAACAAATTCTTTCTCATATCACGGATTATGGTGAAATATAATTATCATTTCTGTTTTCAAAATTTCTTTCTGGCTTTTCTAGGTAGGAACAGCTTTCCGAACCGGCTAAAGTTGACGATTTAAAAGCACTTGTTTACAAGTTTACTTGAATTACAATTTACAAGTCTATATATCATTCTGTAGATAAGAAATTTTGCGAGCTTTCTGCATTATAATTTGTAATTTATCAATACTTATTCCTTATCTCTTTAAGTGTATTAGAATGTATATATCTAATATTATCAATGCGAAAGTCTGTCTGTCTGTCTGTGTAGTTTTCACGGCCAATATAGATGAAATTTGGCGCAATTATTTCTTATACACCGGGGTAAAATATAGGCTATAGAAATCCTGTTAATTCAACAGGAATAAGATGACGTTAAAAACGCCATCTATAATAAACATAATAAGTTATTTTTATTGACAATGTGTCATAGTTACCAATGTATTAACGACCTGGAATCGAGCCCTTTAAGTCAAATCTGTAATTTGAAAGAGGTGAAAGGTTTCATATTATTTGATTTCTATTCACTGGATAAATTTAATTATTTATAAATATAATGGCTATAACAACGTATAATAAGTACAAATAATATGCGCTATTTACAAAAATAAATAAACTATGCTTTCGAATACACGATAAATCTCTCTGTCTTCCCAAAATGTTACAGCCGATTGTGAGTATCATACAGAAATGCAAGCCTCGAAAATATTCTCTTAAACTGAATAGCGTTTCACTACTTTGGAGTCTAGATCTTCCAAAAGTTCAACTCAGCATGCATCCTAAGATTACAGCAGATTGTGATCAACACACTCAAATGCGAACTTCGGAGATATTCACTCTATATAAAGAGTTATTAACTGCATTTACCGTTGACCGTTGTCAAAACAAGACTCATATCATCACATATATCCGATATATCCCTGATCATCACACCGATATGCGGGCTCCGTAAACGTACGCGCAAAATGAGGGGCAGTTAATTGCGAATCGCATTCGCCATTCGCCTTTTTAAGGCAATTTTACCTCAAACTGCTTAATTAACATTAAATAAGCACACGTGTTTTTTTTATTTAAAAGGGTCTCTCTACAAAGACAAGATTCAAGCTTAAAGATTGGACAAAAAGTACAAAGATTCAAGTAACTTAATTTTACTCTCATAGGGAGTTCAATTCCAAAAATGATTCACGACATATCGTATTATTTACGAAAGTTAAGTTATGATAATGTCATCGTAACAAATTAAAACTTTTTTTAAATAACTCGATGTAATGTTACACTTAACTCTTTGTTACACTTCACTATTGTATACACATTGAACGCTGACACTAGACTGCCTAGAATAGGCCCAACTGGCTTATTTATAACCTTTGTTGTTTGCATTCCCGTTTCCGTTTTATGAAACAAATGACATTTTACTACTTCAGTCTCCCACAAATGATTAAATTTTTACTATTAATTATGTTTCTTATTACATGATCACATAATGGTAAATGTATTTGAGAGTATTTATAAGCATATTTAACACAACATATAACAGTAAGTCAAACAACCTTCTTCAAATTACAGATGTGACTGAACTTTGATAGGTTGCTAATAGATGGCGTTACCTAATGTCATGCTATTCCTGATCATGATTTACAGGATTTCTAGAACCTATATCATAGCCTATAAGTTACCTACTCTTATATATAAGCATTAATTGTACAATTAATGCTTATATATAATAAACAATTAAAACCTACAATTAAACAATTAAATAAACCAAATTTCATCGATGTTGGTTCCAGAGAAGTATTTTATATAAAAATTAAAGATTATACTAAAAAGTTATTAAACGAATGTTAATAATTTTGTAAAAAAAATTATATCATAATTTAATCAGAAGGCCCAATAGAGTCTCACTTTAACAGATGAACTGAAAGATGCTGCTGCCCACTAAGACAGGTTTTACAATTTTTTATGGTTTAGTTCGAATCTTTCCGGTGAAAATAAATGGCATGAAGGAAATCAAATGTAATATGGACTTTCGAGTAGTGTAATAAATGCAATAGGATTTGCTATTTACTTTTTGATACTGCTATTTAACCCCCCGGATCGATCTGATTTTTGTGATGGAGATATTTGCAGGGTTGGATAGCGACAAAAGCTCCTGAGTATTACAGGACTACGGTCCACGCGGACGAAGTCGCGGGTAAAAGCTAGTAATTTATATTTTAAAAACCAACAATATCATGCACGGGACAAATGTCATATTTACCGATATATTTGAATTCGGAAATAAATTATTGATATAAAATTTGCCATCCTAAGTTGTATATCGCCCAAATATATATTTTCGAGTCTTCGGGGATAAGTCGGGATGATGGCAAGAGACCAGACGGTTTTACACTGGTTCCTTGGGAACAGGGACGAACCCTAAAGCGGGACGCAATATGCGTTGATATGTTAGCCTCGTCCCATATCAGGGAAACGGCGTCAATACCTGGAGCTGCGGCGGAAACGGTCGAATCCGGTCGAATCGAATCAAAGTGCAAAAAGAAATTTATCCATTTTAATACCGGTTAATTGCCTCTTCAGGTGACGAGAGGGCTGGCTCCTTTTTCGCACAAAGAATCAGGCGATTCAAGGCGGAAACGCTGCCAGCATTCTTGGGACCATTCCACGTTGAAATGATTTTTATACTATAGCGTGTATAATATAGACATAACTTGTATAGTGCGCGGCAATAAATAATGCACATCGAATCTTAGAGAGAGAAATGGGCTAGATTCTGCTTCATAGAGCATTGTCTCTGCACAGACTGACGAACCCATGTGAAACGACATATACTAACTGAGTGACAGTGACAGCGCTCTACAAAACCGAACTGGCCGGCTGTTTTGTTCTAAACATCGATGTGCATTATTTAATGCCGATGATTTATTATTTTATATTATTTAAATAAAAAAAAATAAGTTAAAATTAATTTTATTGCCTGATTCAATTCAATATTAGGTTACATTAGAAGAAAATTGCCCGTTGTCATTACCACCACCACCAATTAACGAACTCTCTGATGACTTCTCCGATGATTGTGTTGATTTCACGCTAAAGTAAAAAAGAATGCACATTAACATACACATTTCATAATTAATATTTTAGTTAGAAGCTTAATTAGTAACGAAATAATCCTAAATATCACAATATCAGGAGTCCCACCGTGTGGTATCCGCCTAAGTAGAATAGACCACCCTCATTTCTTAGCGAGGGGTCGTAAAATACGACTAAGGTAAGTTGACGTCAGACAGGCGGCCGGTCGTAAAATACGTGCCGAATTATGTGACAACAAGTTTGTAACATGTTGTGCCGACCCCACTTAGGGTGCGACATGAGCAGGAGGATGATGATATTACTGACTGACTGATGATATTACTAAGACTGTTTGGCTGGAAGAGTTTCTGATTGCGGAATAAGCCTGCCATTGCACATTATTTTGTAGATTTTTAATAATTCTATATATTAATATCAATTTGTGCAGTAAAAATATTGCAAACAAACCATTTAGGGGTTGCAATTTTTGCGTTGCACCATAAGAATTAATTTAATGAGTTTATAAGCCCAAATGAGACATAAAATTACCGATTTATTAGCCGTGACTACAATGTCTGTGAGGCATTGATATCATAATGAATATCAATGGATGCAAATAATAATAACAAATTAAGAAAATATTCAAATAATTACACTGTATGTAGCCAAGAACCCAGGAATTCTACGATTAATGAATTCGTTGACAGTCTCGGAGTGATCTTGCGTTCCGATTACGGTGGCAACCGACTGAAATTTACAATATTAATTAATACTGTTGAACTTCCATTTCTATCAATATACATTTTCAATTATTGCTATTTTAAGTAAATTAATAAAGGTAAGTAAGGGCTTATTACTATCTCATTGCTGAGCGTAAGCTTCCTATTTCAGTGTTCGGAGAGAAGTGTTGAAGCTAAAATCAACCACGCTCTTCCAATGAGGATTGGCAGGTTACTCATATCCTTAAAATTCTCTCAAGACATATAGGTATTTCATGCCTCACGATGTTTTCCTTTGCCAAAAAACGTAGAATAATTATGAGACACATAAGTTGTAAAAGAAAAAATAGTTCCTCCTGAGTAATAGTGGAACGGTCTAATAGCTGCAATATTATACATTTTCTTAATATTTATGTAAAATAAATATATTTTAGATGTATAGTGAGTGGACTATTAGTTTTTTATACACGATACTTGCAGGATTCGTAAAAACACATGCACAAACCTCCAACACTGCCATCAGCTCTTTGCGATTTTGTGTTGGAGTCTATCCCCTGCAGGCCTACCATGAACTCTCATTGCGACTCAATTGAAGACGTAAACGAAATTGTTTTGCTTTTTCATACTATGACGTCTTAAAGACGCACACTTTAAGTCGTCGCCGAATGAGCGTTCGGAATTCGTCCTAAGAACATGTAAGTAAAAGAGACATAGTTATCTATAGTTCATATAACGTTATCCAAGTTCCTGTTCCCTGTTAATGTCTTCAATTGAGTTGCAATAAGAGTTCATGGTAGGCCTGCTGATGATGCTTCGGTTGCGGGGCGAAACGATCGTAGAGATTTTGGCGGTGGTTGTGTGTATTGCTAGTGTGCATTGTTCCTGGTGGGGGCGTCTTGGGATGCCCCATGCCACCAAATTGGAAGTCTATCAACGCTGCGTTTTCCGGTGTGAGATCGCCATTCCAGCACCTTAGGACCCCAACACCTGCGTACTACGTGCCCTGCCCATTGCAAATTCAGCTTGACACGATGAGCTATGTCGATTGCTCTGGTTTACGGATATCCTCATTCCTGATTTGATCGCGTAGAGATACACCAAGCATAGCTCGCTCCATCGCCATCTGAGTGACTTTGAGCTTTCTGAAGAAGAATCCATTTACATTGCCACTTCAGCCTAACACCTATGTCGATTGCTCTGGTTCTACGGATCTCCTGATTCCTGATTTGATCGTGTAGAGATACACCAAGCATAGCTCACTCCATCACCATCTGAGTGACTCTGAGCTTTCTGAAGAAGAATTCATTTTTAGATGAACTCTTTGTTTCAATGAGTCTCTTTTATATCTTAAACAGATATGACTGAGAAGTTATTTAAAATAATACTTACCTTAATGCTGCCAACGGAGAAGTTGGCGTTAATATTGTTGATGAACACGCGTGGGTATATCGGCATAAGAGCATCGCCAACGAGGCGAATGTTTTCGATGGTAAGACTGTAATGAAAATAAGATATGAATAAAATGGAATAAGAATGTTCAAGGGAAATTCTATGAAAAATATGTCATGTCCTGCTTTAGTGATTTTCTATACTTGCTGTAATAGACACTAAAAATGTTGGAATAGGACATAGTCAAATGACAGTCTGTGTTGTTGTTAATACTGGATGCGGGGTTCTTGAGTGATCGATAGCGAGGGTAGGGACTTTTCATGTGTGTGGGGATTGCCTTAAATAGTGAAACTTGACATAATTAGAGAGATTCTGTTTTCTGTAGTCATTGCGGCGTCGGAAGGGTGACGAGAAGCCACCGACCGACGTCAGAAAACTGGGACCTCGTCTTCGCCGGCGAAGACGCTGTGTGTGTGTATTACGTGTATCTGTGTTGGCGATCGTTATTTGATCGTCGGGGTCATACAGGACGCTTTTTGGACGCCTATATTTTCGATGGTCGGACCTAACTGGGATGTAGGTAGAAGCAACTGAAATAAGGGGGTTCGGGTGTACCTCATATTTCACGAAGTAAGATTTCGAAAAACGTTTAAAGAGGTGAGTAATGGTAAGGAGATCGAGGTCTCTATGGAGGTCAACGTTCGCATGAACCACGGACAACCAGTGGCTGTCCGCATAAATCGGTTCTGAAGTCTTTGGAGCCTGAGCAATCTGACCTTTGAAACGTGCGAGAACGCAACGCTCGCATAGGACATTATTTGTCTTATGCAAGTTTTGTAGTGTCACTTTGTTGCGGAGCGACATCTTACTTTTCTTTCATAACATCGGATAAAGTCGTCCCATGACATACGCAGCCTTATTGCAGACTATGTGTATGTGCTCGTGGAAGGTCATGGAAGGTTGAAAGGTGACACCTAGGTACTTGACTTTCTGTTGCCAGTGAATCGGTGTATTGTAAGAGAGAGATTCTATTGGGACTCTATCGAGAGTCTGTCGATTGTCGTCGTTAACGTGATTTCTAGTTAAAGTGTATTTTTGAGTCGTTTAGTGAAGTCAAGCTGAAAGAAAATAGTGAATTAATACAAGTTTAATAGTGAGTAAGTGAAGAAGTTACGTCCCAAGACCTTCTGGGCTCGTTTCATTATCTATACTAATATATAAAGCTGAAGAGTTTGTTTGTTTGTTTGGTTGTTTGAACGCGCTAATTTCAGGAACTACTGGAACAATTTGAAAAATTATTTGAGTGTAAAATAGTCCATGTATCGAGAAAGGCTAAAGGCTAACATCACGGTTAGATGAATAGGAGAGGAGCAGTAATAAAAAATATTGCGAAAACGGCAAATTTAAAGTTTTCCTTGCGTGCCCTAAGTAAACGGTGAAAGTTATTACAAAATCATGTATTACGAATTGTTCCCCTCTAAAAGTGAAAAGTCCGCGACAGCATATGTCTACCTTTTAATATTAACCCACTTTAACCATAATTAATACGTGCTATGGTTTACTTAAATAGTCAGACTGTAGTTCAGGCTGAAGTAATGATAGTGTTACGAACAGGCGAATAGAGTTTGTAATGCATATGTCGTAAAGTTCAAATTGGAAGAGGGCAGTTTAAAAATATGCGGCGGGAACTGGTGGGATCGTGCGGAGTTCCCGACGCGATAACGTCGTGTAAAGAGCTCATGAACAAGTGCTCCGGATGGGCTACAAACTAGTCGGACTAACCCGATAAAATTAGACGTGAGTATAGCCGGTGTCTACACATTAAATAGTGGTAAAATTTAAATGTCTATTCAATTAACTTGACTCAATAAATATCGGAAATGATAAGCACACCACCTCACTATTAAAAAAGAAGTGCCCATAATGCATTGGATTTGTTTACTGTGGTTTTTAATATAATAATTATGCAACTTCATAAGTGTGTTTATGTCAAAACTTAAATAAATGGTTATAAATACTATATATATCCACTAAGTTACTAGTTACAAACTAATAAAGATACTTACGTGCCCGACACCTCGAAACTAACGTCTAGTGCTCCATAGCGTATACGTACAAAGTATTTACCTACAATTGAAAAATAATATTAATAAACTAGCCAATCCGGCACACTTCGTACTACTTATCGGTCGATTCTTTATTTTTTTTAATACTTATTCTGCTATTTGGACACCGGATCAACTATACAACAAACTACATATTAGGTCCTTACATTTGGCGAAATTGGCGTTTTGTCGTATTGGCCACTTTGATCTCAAATATTACCTTTATGGTTAGGAATTCCAAATTCAAATTCATACAGCTATTTACTCATGCATTTGTGTTTCAAACCCCCTGATACATTTGTTTTTTCTTCTTTTGTTTTTTTTCTTTGTGTCACTCTGTTTACAAAATGGAAAACATGAAATATCGCGTTATTTACGAGTATGAGTTCCACCGTGGCACCAGTGCTGCAGAAACGGCTCGAAGGATTAATGATGTGTATGGTGACGGTGTCGCAAAAGAAAACACAGTGCGTTTTTGGTTCCAACGTTTTCGTTCTGGAAATTTCGACCTGCAGAACGAGCCTCGTGGACGGCCGGAGACCAAAGTTGATAATGTAGAAATGAAGGCTATTGTGGAAGCGGATCCATCGCAAACCACGTCCGAGTTATCTGCAGGCTCCGGTGTTAGTGATAAAACTTTATTCTAATCCACTTGAAGCAAATTGGGAAGGTGAAAAAGCTTGAAAGGTGGGTACCTCATGAATTGAGTGAAGCAAACCGACAAACGCGCGTCGACTGCTGCGTTACGTTACTCAACCGGCACAATAATGAAGGAATTTTAAATCGAATCATTACCTGTGATGAAAAGTGGATCCTCTACGATAATCGGAAGCGCTCATCGCAATGGCTGAACTCTGGCGAACCAGCCAAATCCTGCCCTAAGCGAAAATTGACTAAAAAAAAATTGCTTGTAAGTGTTTGGTGGACTAGTGCCGGTGTCGTTCACTACAGCTTTCTTAAATCTGGCCAGACGATTACGGCAGATATCTATTGTTAGCAACTGCAAACCATGATTGAATGGTTTTTTTAGTAAGGGGATTAATGAACTACCTATGAGATGGCAAAAGTGCATACATATCAATGGTACATACTTTGATTAATTAAATATATTTCATTAAAAAAAAACGACTTTATGTTCCTCCCATAGAAAACGCCAATTTCATATGTAAGGACCTATTATTACGTTTTATTTATTTATAAAAACCTCACCAAAATATTACTAATTTATTTATTTTATAATTTCCCGTTAAACTGTATTAATCGTGTGGTATCCGGCTAGTAGAATAGATCACCTTCATTTCTTTCCAAGGTGTCGTAAACGGCGACCAAGGTAAGGTTACATGACGTGTGGTATCCGGTTAAGTAAAATAGACCACCCTCATATCTTTCCGAGATATCGTAAAAGGTGACTAAGGTAAGTTTACACGCCGTGTGACATCCGGCCGACTAGAATAGACCACCCTCATATCTTTCCGAGATGTCGTAAATGAAGACTAAAACGAGTTGTCCCACTGTGTGGTATCCGGTTGAGTAGAATAGACCACCCTCTTTCTTACCGAGGAGTCGTAAAATACGTAGCCATATCATGTGACAACATGTTTGTACCATAAGAGAACGACGATAAATCTATATATAATGTTTATATTAAAGCTTCAACTAAAATTTATTCAAATCACTTACCAACAGACATATGGATTTTTGGCATAACAACATCGAGGTCCATTCTGGTCAGTAGCATGTTGTAATACATGTTATTAATACCCATAGTGTCCAGACCATGTAATTCGAAGTCTTGAACACCGCCTACAACTTCAACCATTCTGCGATGGACAAAGGTAACTAAATATAATTCAGATACTATAAATTAACAACCTATTGCCATCCCACAGATGGACATATGCGTCCTCTCTTCGTTTTGAAGCCAAGACCTTACATGTTAAATGTCATGTCATGTCAAATACAGATTGATGGGTTATACATATCCCCAGAATTCTCTAGAGATATGCAGGTTTCTAACGATATTTTCCACCACCGAAAATCGTGTGACAAATTCCAATTATCAATCAGACACATAGGTTTTAATAGAAAAACTCATTGGTGCTTGCCGGGATTTGAATTCGTAACCTCCTCGAAAGAGTTACACGGTCACTTTTTCAACAACTTAAACAGTACAAATCATGATACCATTAATCGAAATTCATACTAATATTTTGAGAACACAAACCTATCTTGCATTATTGAGAGTACTTAACGTTTAGGTTGGCGACAACGAATTTGCAGGTACCAATAGTATATCATAAATAATATCTATCTATCCGGGAATGGACGGGTATTAAGAGCGCTCCCGAACTCTTCCAACTGGCAAACAATAGGAAGGCAGACGTAGAGCTGATTGCCTACCTTCATTAGTTGGAGCTGCACTTGAAGAAGAAGAGGAAATAATATCTTACTCATTGATAATAACAATGTGGAATTCATGTTTTTCCATTTTCTTGGGTGCCCAACCATTGTCAACAAGCCAGTTTCTGACTCGCGTGAAGAAATCTAACAGGAACAGATCAGCGATACGGTCCTGTGATGGTGCCGCTGGAATAGAATCAATTTTTTTACAAAGAATAAAATTTGAACTGTCGTAAGTGGTATTCATAGTTAATGTTTAAACAACGGCTATACTCGCGTCTTATTTTATGGTTAGCCCAACTAGTTTCGAGGCCATCCGGGGCACTTATTCATGAGCATTTTACACGATGTTATCGCGGCGGGACTTTCAAAATGCGTCGCTTACGGTGTCATCGGTGCATCTGATGACGAAGACCACAGCGACAGGGAACATTTTGAAGACGCGCGGCCAACACCACTAACGTCTTCCCCCTCCCAATAAACAGATCGCGCCCAACGGGCTCTTGCACGCAGTTCCCGCCGCGATAACGACGTGTAAAAAGCTCATGAATAAATGCCCCGGATGGGCTTGAAACTAGTCGGTCTTACCCGATAAAATAAGACCTTAGGATAGCCGATGTCTTATACATTAACTGCATAGAACTACCTCGCCTAAAAGTAACGGCCTTTTACTATCCTATTGCTGGGCATTGTGTTTCCTTTTTGGAGCGAAGTATCGGCTAAAACAAGCCACGCTGTTTGAATGCCCGGTTTATTTGTAAAAAAAAATGTATTTATTTGTATCAAGTATTAAAACGGATAGTCCACTCTACATTTAGCATTACATATGTCTTCTATTTACTTTATCAAAGATTATGAAAGAAAATATTTTCATTATTACTTTTGTATTAAGGATCTCCGCAAAGTAACGCGTAATTCTATAAATTATTTAATAGTATATCTTTTCTTTTTTAGGGTAGGTTAGGATGGATAGGCAATGTGTCTTTTGCTAAGGCCTACCCAGGATTTAAATTCCTGACCCCTTGATAAGACCGTTTCACCGTTGGGCTAATTATAATGCAATGTAACGTCTTATTAACCCACTGATCGGCCTACTCTCTCCATATTCAAATTCAAATTCAAAATATTCTTTATTCAATTAAACTTGAAAACTAAGCTTTGAAATCGTCAAAATCTTCCGCTGGTTCGGAAAGCTGTTCCTACCAAGAATAGCCAGCAAGAAACTCAGTGGTTGCTCTGTTCAAACAAAATTCGTATAACTAGTTACATTTGATTATTACTATCTTGTTCTAGAGGATCTTGAGGTAGAGGATTTGCTATATCCACGCATTTTTATCATCTATATAATCCTCAATAGTATAGTAGTGGATATTCGGAGAGAAAGATTTGAGCTAAGACTCACTACGCTATCCAATGCGGATTGGTAGGGTTTACATATACCCAGAATTCTATGGTGATATGAAGGTTTTCTCGCGATATTCTCCTTCACCGATAAATAATAATATCTGTGTTACCTCTTTGTATAGCCAAACTGATTCGGTGGCCAAGATAGGTACCAGCTCTTGGATCCCCAGTATGCTCTACGAGTCTTTTAGATAGCTCATTAAAGATGATATGAGCGTCCGGGCGCCATAAACCTAAGTTGTCACCAAAAGGCAAAAAATGAAGCTTCTATCTATATCTTCATACTTGGGCCTCTGGGCATGTTCTGTATTGCTACTTAGAGGTCCCTTGGTTATAAGATTAATTAATTTACAATCATTTCATTAAGTACATACCAACTTCCGATTCCGGCAAGGCGCAAGAGCCTGCGACGAAGAGTAAACAAATTAGAGCCACGACCTTCATTGTGATTTTCTCTTAGCTAAAATCATAAAAAATCTGATATATGACAAATTGAACTTATTTTAGCAAACCTCTGTGTCACACGAGCGATAAATCTTCATCTTTTAGTGATGTTCCAAATCCCATCAAAATCGGTTTAGCACGTAGAATGCACTTTCGACCCAAACCTGCCCCAATCGCATTATGTATTAGTAAAAATTACCATAAATACGTTCAGTAGATATTAAGACAATGGATCACAGCTTTTGGGGATTTTATTTTATAATATGTATACTCGTAAATACACGACGCACAAAAATATTAAAAAATTGTATTTATATTATTCTTTATATGAAAACAATAAATATATTTACCAGTTTTTTTAATTCTAGAGAACTACTTATAATAATTGTTAAATTTAATTTATATATTTTGCAAACAAAAACTCCTTATCAAATTTAACTTGATTTACCAAATAACAAGATACCATAAGACACATGTTATCGATTCAACTAGTTTTGTTTGCGCTGTAAGATTAGTAACCTGGTTAAGTATGGCGAAAACATGCACAAAATGTAGTTTTGAATTGTTTATGTCAAAATTGTAAATATCACTTATGAATTTTACTAGTTTTATCCTATTCGTATTGCGTAACATCAAAAAAAAATTTTTCCTCTTCCCTATCTATACTTTGTGAAACTTAGTATATTTATAGATCTGTAACTCAATTATGCAAAAAAAGCAAAACAGATTTAAATACAACTTAGTATACAAATATTTTAAAACAGTGTTCACACATAAAATATTACGATACAGGGTAGATGCTATTTCAAATACGTAACTACCAGTAATATGCAAACCTAACTCTCTTCATTTACCGTTGATGCAAAAGTTAAATTTAGTTCAGATATTGATGTTAGATAATTATTTTGCAAATATCACAAAATAGCAGATTCATAAAAATTCTACGTATGAAAAAATATTAATTTAAGCAGCTAAAATACTATTAATATTACTAAGTTTCAAATTAGCAATTTTCACTAATACTAAATGAAAAATACAAAATTTCATTAAATAAAACAGTGTTCCTTACCCTTCCTCTAATTGAAGTAGATGTGCAATAATTTAATCACATATTTATAGGCTACAGAAAATGTGATTGAATCTAATAATCCCACTAACGTAAATCTGATATGATAAAGTTATCATAATTTAGATTATCCTTTATTCATAGAATCAAAATACAAATTTCTGGCTTGTCAATTAGTCATTGGGTCAGTAGGAAGATAAACCAAAGGCAAATTAAAGTCAGATCATGTAGATACATAATAGCATATGTTGGTCTTGGTATTCGCTTCTACATTTAAATTCCGCAATGCACAACTAGACCAGACAAAAGAAAGGTTTAAATTGACATTAACAATGAAACATTATTTGGACGATAAAAATGCCAGGATTTTAAAATCTTTACAGCTTTTTACAAGGCTGCGGTTTAATAATGTAATACTGAAAATGTTTAAAAGATTGCCCGCCGAGTTTTTTGCTGGTTCTTTCCAGTAAGAGCAACATTCCGAACATGTTCATTGATCCTTGACAATTCAAAAGTTTTTTTTTTAATAAGATAAGGCGCCTGGCTACAAACAAAGCGACAGATGCAGCCTAAGGTGGACCGCGCTTGCCAAAGTAGTGCCTATTCACTCTTTTTTTTTAATTGGGCCAAATTGTATCCGGGAACACATATGCAGGAAGGCAATTCCACCCCTTGGCCATACGGATGAGGAACGATGAACCGAAACATTTTGTCCGAATTTTTGGTATATTTATTGTGTAACGGTGGAGCCCTTAACGGCATCTGGTCGTCCGGTTGTAGAATGGTGAAGAAGGGACCAGATCAAACAGATCTGTGGCACACTCTCCGAAATATATCCTATAAAAAACAGACAGCGATGCGACTACACGTCTATGCTCTAAATTAGTGAGCCCTTTACTATCGCCTATAATTCTTTTGGCGCGTCGATCCACAGAGTCAAGAGCCTCAAGTTGGTACTTAGCGGACCCATCCCAAAGATGACTGCAGTAGTCCATGCAAGAACGGACTTGTGCTTGAAAGAACTTATTTGAATAAATATTATTATGATTTGACTTGATTTTATATGGACTTTGTAATCCCAAAGTTCTACTTTAGAATTCCTCTTGAATTAATTCCTCAAAAAGAGGCATAAATTCGGACCGCATAACTTATGCTGTTTATATTAACACATAAAAAACTTGTAGATCATTAGCTCAGTTTCGTGGTTTCCAACCCTAAATATGTCACAGACATTTGCTATATAAACTCAAGATCGTTTCCAATTCATTCTGACTTTTACGAAGTTGAAACACTTAACAATGAAACCTTAGGCCTAAAGAAATTATAGAATTTGTATATTCTGCAGCAACGCCGTGTGGTATCCGGCAGAATACAATAGGCCACCCTCCTTTCTTACCGAGGTGTCGTAAGTGGCGACTAAGGTATGTGCCGTGTGGTATCCGGCTGCATAGAATAGACCACCCTCATTTCTTGCCGCGGTGTCGTAAAAGGCGACTAAGGTAAGTTGACGTCAGGCAGGCGGCCGGTCGTAAAATACGTAGCCAAATACGTAGCTCCACTTAGAGTGGGATAAGGGCAGGTAAATGATGAGAATGATGATTTATATTCTGCAGCCCGCACTGGAAAAGTGTCACTTCAAACCCAAGGGATATTTTGCTCATCTGTGAAATGGTAACAGTATTTTACTTTACGAACGTAAGCAATTAAGGTTTGGATTATAATTTAAGTGTTAGTATTTGAGATGAATGTTAAAAACTGTAGTTGTTTTGAGTCAAGCGTAAGGTAAACATAGCGCTGATTTGACTAAAATGAAAGTATATAAAATTAACGGTACCGAACATTTTTTAGCATTAGTATCCTATATAGTGTATCTATGTTAAACTTCTACGTCGTGTTATTGAAATTATTACTAGACATGATTATTAGTTAAACAAAGTGACTTTTTCAATTAATGGACGTCCACGACTGGAAATTATGATCCTCAATTGGATTTCCATCCCGTAATATTCTGTGCTGTTCAAATCCAGCGACATTTTAAACATACTGCCATCTAATGAAGACAAACGCTGGATATTTTCATGCGGGGCGTTAGTCCAACACCTTAGGAATCCTATGTAACCATAAAAACTGCCGATCGCTACTGTTACAAATACAACCTTCTAATAATTAGGTACATCGATATCGACGTTTTATTATACAGCATAAAAATTTATATTCGACTTTTATTTGACTGGACCGTTTACGCTGAAGGCATTTTCAAATAACAATTTGTTGGTTCTTCGAGCCTGGGTGTATGAAAAAGTAAATTACAAGCCTGTTACAATCCCACTGTTTGGCATTGGCCCCTCTCTGCGTTTCCGGAGTTTAATTCTAAGTATAAAATTCCAAGGAATATATAGGGAATCTCGGTTTTTCCACTTTCACTTTACATATTTGGTACTAAAAAATGAATTTTCCGTTAATGTCATTAGATTTTTTTCTGGTTATTATAAATTCCACTGCGGGGCAAACCCAAAGTGGCAGCCTACCACGCTGCTACAATGCGGATTGGTAAACAGGTTAGACACATTTCCGTAGAATTCTTTAGAGATATGCAGGTTTTCTCAAGATGTTTTCCTTCAACGAAAGTAGTAAGTAAGTAAGTAGCGGCCTGTTACAACAATCCCACTGCTGGGAATAGACCTCTTCTCTCCGTTTCTGGAGAGAAGGGTTGGAGCTAAGACCTACCACGCTGCTCCAATGCGGATTGGTAGGTTACACATATCCCTAGAATTCTCTAGAGATATGCAGGTTTCCTCACGATGTTTTTCTTGACCGAAAAGCGTGAGATAAATTGCAATTATCAATAAAACACATGAGTTTTAATAGAAAAACTCATTGGTGCCTGCCCGGATTTGAACTCGTGTTCCCCTCTAAAGAGTCGTACGATGTCACCGCTGGGCTATCACAGCTTATTTCACTGATGCCGATGTCTTAAAATTTTGTTCGAAGCAAGCAATATAACAGAACTAACTACTTTGCTATAATCCGCACGGGTTAAGCGAATGCATGCAAAGCCAATGTGTATGAAGCAGGCAAAATCTACGCACCTTATACATGCAGGACCAACCACCACATGCACCCCAAGGCGCAATTCACCAGCAACACCGCACACAAAAGCAGCACACACACCCACCACCACAATCTCTACTGAGATTGAGCAAAGTAGTTAGTGAGATTGATTATAGCAAAGTAGTTAGTTATGTTATATTGCTTGTATGTAATATGGAATTCCGCAAAGTAACGCCTGCTTCTATAAATCATTTTGTTCGAAGCCTTAAGAAAGATATTTTCAACGATATATAAATGCAACCTTATTTAAAATTGTTACGTAACATAACGATATACGGATGTTGATAATAAAAATAATCAGATAATTTCATACATAAATCACAAATATTAATCACCTGACAACTGACTTGATAATAAACCACCTGCATCACCTAATAAGAAAGCATTCTTATTAATAGGTAATTTATTAATTAAAAGTATTAAAGTATTGGTAATAACAATTGTTAATCTCTCATATATTATTTTTCTTCGCTCTTTAATAATATTAGATTTAATAATAGTACAGATGAAACTAATGCCTACTAATGTATCTATACTAATATTTATAAAGAGCAAAGATTTGTATGTTTGTGTATGTATGTATGTTTGTAATGTTTTCACGCAAAAACTACTGGACCGATTTCACAAATTCTTCATTGGAAACATAGGTTATTAGGTAACATTTTCAAAAAAAATAGGGAACCCCTTTTAAATTGTAATAAGATGTGAAAATTTGGTCGTAAAAATCTTTCATCGCGTGCGCTGCAGAAACTATTGGTGTTAGAACAAAAAAATATTCTACCGTATTATAGGACGCATCAATATCCACAAAAAAGTCCTCAGTACCATATGTCTGACTATTATAGTTACGCCAATATAACTACCTTTTTATAATGTAAAAGTTGATAAAATTGCCGACAATAATCAAACCATTTTATTCATATCTCTGTATTAATCCTTATCCCATTAAATGATATTTTATTAAAAACTGTTTTAATACCTGTAAAATACTTTTTTAATTATTAAAATCTGACATCCCAATTAAAAGATATTACGAATTTAAGAATGTAAATCGAAAGAATATAATGTCATAACAAATTCATTGTAGCGACCGTTATAGCAGGCCATGCATATGGTGAGTTATCTCTTATTCCAAGACTAATGCTAAATACTAATGAAACCCATTTTTTATAATTAAATAATCTACAAATAAATGTATAGTCCGACTTCGTAGACTTTCCACTACCACGAGATCGGTATGGACAGGGGTGAAACCGCGGGGCGATGCTAGTATATTATAGGTAGGATTATTTAGCTATAATCTGTATTTTTAATAAATAATCTTATGTAATGATACGTGTAAGAAACAAAATCATTTCTTATACCTTATTGCATATAAATATAAGGTCAGTTACCACACGTATTATAAAACACGGCCACCAACCCACTCCACAAAAAATAGAATAGTTATTGTAAATCAAATGTAAACCTAGTATTTTCCATTCTTTCTGTTCATGAGATAATAATAAGCATATTCCTTTATTATCGACCTAGTCATGTAACTGTAGGCTAACCGTTTAACTCAGACCTCGCCTGTAAAATAATTCTATCATGACTTCTGTACTCTGGAATTCCGCGAAGTCACCCCTACTCCTATAAATTATTTAAAAAAACAAATTTTTGCATTTTGTATATGTACAATTTTAGCTTCCGTTTCCTGTTTTTCTATAATATCACGTACATTTTTCCCTCATTTTTGCTTGGTTTCATGGTTGGATATTTAGGAATACTAATTTTAAATTTAATTCGATATCTTGCCAAATTTTTATAGCAAATGTAACGTTAATGAATCGTTATTTTATTTTTATCTTTTTAATGGATGGATGGATGGATGGATGGATAAGGATGTGTGGATATAGGTGCACTTCTACCCTGTACAAGACAGTAATAAATAAATGTACCTAGTTCTAAGATTTATATTTTAAAAAGAGCAACCGCCGAGTTTCTTGCTGGCTCTTCTCGGTAGGAACAGCTTTCCGAACCAGCAGTAAAGTTGACGATTCAAAAGCACTTGTTTACAAGTTTACTTGTATAAATAATATTTTGAATTTGAATTTTGAATTTGAATGAGATTTCAATCGAACGTTGATATAATTTTCCGGTTTTTTCCCCTTTTTGGTCAGATATATTATTGGATGGTGTTATTTTGGTTCAAATGGCTGGTTAGAGATACGATGGGATGGGGATGGATTTCGTATTGGAATGCGACGAGGAGGTGATAACTGTTATGAACATATAGAATCTATTCATGTATTAAAAGATATGGGACCGGTTCTTGCAATAAATATATAAAATCTGTTCATGTAATATATTTATTAACATGACAAACACTGAACATTTGGCAATAGTGAATAACACTATCAAAACGTTGAAGAAAGTTATTTAAGCGGATTAATATATGTGTTTAAACGATGTTGTCTGGCGCCGTATCATAGCGAACTTTCGCAAAAAAAGTCGTACATTTTGATACAACTCAATAAGGACTTATACACAGCGCTGCTCAATACTGATCTCTTTATGACGTCTCTAGGTCATTAAGATGTCATATATGAACGGATCCAATATATTTATGGGATTACATGATAGCCTGGTTTATAAGCTTCAATTGTAACAAATTTATTAATATTTGACTTTAGACTGGCCCATTGGCGCAGTGGGTAGTAACCCTGCCTTCAGCTCCGCGGGTCGCGGGTTCGAGTCCCGCCGAAGACCAACATATTCTATAAACAATTTGTTGGTTCTTCGAGCCTGAGTGTATATTTGTATTTAAGTATGTATTTAAAATTATATATGTAGTATATCTACCGGTTATCCGTCACCCATAACACAGGTATTATGTTACTTACTTTGGGGACGGACCGTGTGTGTAAGTGTCCCACATATTTATTTATTTGCTGCAACCGATAAGCGAAACTATGAAAGTTATTTTAAATTTATAACATTCTCAAGTATAATCTAGCTTTTACACGCGACTTCATCCGCATGGACCGTAGTCCTGGAATAATCAGTAGTTTCTGCCACTCTCCAACACTGCAAATATCTCTATCACAAAAATCAGATCGGTCTCCGAGGCGTTTAATTGCAATCTCTATCTATTGCAATGATTCCGCTACTCGAAACGGCAACATTAAAAGTGGATTCCTTCATAGGATTACTGCTAATATATTCGAAGTTTTCATTTCTATATGATACAACCGGCTTAAAAATTTGGGTAAACCAAAGAGATTTATCGTTTGCTCGAAAGAATAAGTTGTTAGTTTTAGTAAATAACCTGTACTTACATTTATTAAGAGCTGTGATAGCCCAGCGGAGAGACTGTGCGACTCTTTCGAGGGGAACACGAGTTCAAACCCGGGCAGGCACCAATGAGTTTTCTATCAAAACTCATGTGTCTAATTGATAATTTCAATTTATCACACGCTTTTCGGTGAAGGAAAACATCGTGAGGAAACCTGCATATCTCTAGAGAATTCTGGAGACCTGTACCCTACTGTAACCTACCAATCCGCATTGGAGCAGCGTGGTAGGTCTTAGCTCCAACCCTTCTCTCCAGAAACGGAGAGAGGAGGCCTATTCCCAGCAGTGGGATTGTAACAGGCCGCTACTACTACATTTATTATACATTTAATTAACAATTGCTGAATATTATTATAGGTTATTATTTCGGAATATCGTTTCGTAATAAGGAGACATTCGTTTGTTTTGTTTCCCGGAAACTGTGCTGTCTAATGACATCACGGTGTTTTGTTTAATAAGAGTACTGCACTGAAAGACAAAAAAAGAAAGAAATAATAATAATTAATACAAGGAAAAGGAATGAAATAAAAAAAGGTTTTTTTATGAACGATGTTTTTATTTTTAATGGCCGTGTAGTATCCGGCTGCATAGAATAGAGCACCCTCATTTCTTACCGAGGTGTCGTAAAAGGCGACTAAGGTAAGTTGACGTCAGGCAGGCAGCCGGTCGTAAAATACGTAGCCAAATCTTGTAAAAACATGTTTGTAACATGTTGTGCCGACCCTACTTAGAGTGGGATAAGGGCAGGAGGATGATGTTTTTATTTTTAATAAATGATTACCTACATGATGTAGGTATGAACTGCATAGAGTAGGGAAACTATACTTAAATGTGTCCATAAAAAAAAGCAAATGAGGCTACTTTCTTACTTTTTTACGCATTATTTGAAGAATTGATTTAGTTTAAATTTCAAGTTTTTGTTTTACATAAAAAAACGCATACATATTTTGAAGGTTTGCTTAGAAACACTTTCATGCGTGCAGCTCACACACACACGCACATCTAATACCTATGAACACTTTTTAATCATGTCTATATATCCTTGTTAAATATAAGTAAATTTATTAAGTGTAATCCATTCTGGCCTTATTATTAGTATATATAGTTTTTAAGTAAAAATTTTGTAAACGCTGTAGGATCGCTGCATAATAAATAAATAAATAAGAGTGCTGAAGGACAGAATAAAACAGAAATAGAACTAATACAAGCAAAAGGAATGAAATAAAAAAAAAGTTTTTTTAATGAAAATATATATTTATCTACATGATGTATACAGTACATAGAGTAGGAAAAGTATACTGAAATGTGTCCATAAAAAAAGCAAATGAGGCTACTATCTCACTTCTTTACACATTATCTGAAGATTTGATTTAGTTAAAATTTCAAAATGATAAAAATATTCTAAGTAAATATTCTGTGCGCATATGTGAATAGGCAAAAATAATTCATTTATAGCCATTCATCTTCTCTCTTTTATTTTTTTAGGACACGTACTCACAGGCCTGACTATGGCTGTCCTACTCAATGTATAGAAACTCTATGATGTATTTAATGTAACTCGCAAAACTAAACTCTATGTTACATTGTTAAGTTAAAATCGATATCAATTACAAAACACGAATACAACATTAGTTACATCAAATCGATAAAGTACACGCCGTTTTGCAGTTACGAGTACATCATCATTGATTCTTTGGTAACCACGTTACTGCTCAAAATGGAGTCAGCGATCGCTCTAACAACTTCAGTGAGAATCTGGTCGATTAGGCTCTGAAATTGAAATTTATTTATTTTTTAATACCAGATAATACATGTTTTGTTAGTTTAAATAACTTACAGACTATGTTAGGATAAATTTATTTATTTATTATTATAATTATAAAACTAAATTATTTTATATCTTCCATTCATGAAATGGATTATCAAAAATCCTTATCGAAATGTCAATTTGATATCATACATTCAATGTTTCTTGACAATAAAATGCAAACTTTTGATTGATTAAATATTTACTTGTAACTGACATCTTTAAATAATATAGAAGTTGAAACATTTACCCTGTTTGTTAAGAGGAATTGGGGAATTGTTTCACTTAGGTAAGTGTTCACTACATCAGAGTAGTCCGTTCCTCCTCCGATCACGGTGAAATTAGACTGAAAATAAAAAACAAAACCAACACTTATTATCTCATTATTCTCCTGCCTTTATCCCTCTCAAGTGGGGTCGGCACAACATGTTTTAAGCACGTTGTTACATGTTTTGGTTATTTACTTTTACGACCGGCTGCCTACATGACATCAATTTACCTTAGTCGCCTTTTACGACACATAGATAAGAAATGAGGGTAGTATATTCTACTCAGCCGGATATCACACGGCGTGTCAACTTACCTTAGTCGTCTTTTACGACACTTCGGTAAGAAATGAGGGTGGTCTATTCTACTCAGCCGGATACCACACGGCGTTGCAACTTACCTTATTCGTCTTTTACGACACTTCGGTAAGAAATGAGGGTGGTCTATTCTACTCAGCCGGATACCACACGGCGTTGCAACTTACCTTAGTCGTCTTTTACGACACTTCGGTAAGAAATGAGGGTGGTCAATTCTATTCAGCCGGATACCACACGGCGTTTCAACTTACCTTAGTCGTCTTTTACGACACTTCGGTAAGAAATGAGGGTGGTCAATTCTATTCAGCCGGATACCACACGGCGTTTCAACTTACCTTAGTCGTCTTTTACGACACTTCGGTAAGAAATGAGGGTGGTCAATTCTATTCAGCCGGATACCACACGGCGTTGCAATTTACCTTAGTCGTCTTTTACGACACTTCGGTAAGAAATGAGGGTGGTCAATTCTATTCAGCCGGATACCACACGGCGTTGCAATTTACCTTAGTCGTCTTTTACGACACTTCGGTGAGAAATGAGGGTGGTCTATTCTACTCACACGGCGTTTCAACTTACATTAGTCGTCTTTTACGACACTTCGGTAAGAAATGAGGGTGGTCAATTCTATTCAGCCGGATACCACACGGCGTTTCAACTTACCTTAGTCGTCTTTTACGACACTTCGGTAAGAAATGAGGGTGGTCAATTCTATTCAGCCGGATACCACACGGCGTTGCAATTTACCTTAGTCGTCTTTTACGACACTTCGGTGAGAAATGAGAGTGGTCAATTCTATTCAGCCGGATACCACACGGCGTTTTAACTTACCTTAGTCGTCTTTTACGACACTTCGGTAAGAAATGAGGGTGGTCTATTCTACTCAGCCGGATACCACACGGCGTTTCAACTTACCTTAGTCGTCTTTTACGACACTTCGGTAAGAAATGAGGGTGGTCAATTCTATTCAGCCGGATACCACACGGCGTTTTAACTTACCTTAGTCGTCTTTTACGACACTTCGGTAAGAAATGAGGGTGGTCTATTCTACTCAGCCGGATACCACACGGCGTTTCAACTTACCTTAGTCGTCTTTTACGACACTTCGGTAAGAAATGAGGGTGGTCTATTCTACTCAGCCGGATACATGGCGGATGGATCATCACCATCATCATACTAATCACTTATATATATAATATAAATATATTTATATATAAAATAAAGCCCCAAAAAGCTGTCTGTCTGTATTTGATCGATTTTCTTAAAATCTCCTGAAAGGATTTGCGTACGGTTTTTACTAAAAAATAATGCGATTCTGGAGAAGGGTTCAAGTTAATAGAACAGTCTCTGGAATGGCTAAACTGATTTTGATGGAACTTTCACCAAATGATAGAAGAGGTTGTATAGCAAAATATAGGCAACTTTTTTTCTACAAGGGACTTAACGTTGTGACTCTACTGTAAAAACTTTGTGACTCCACTGATGTGAAAGCGAAAGTGAAAGCCCCATCAAGGTTTACGGAATAATTCCATCTATTAGTAAAAACCTTATAAAAATCCTTTAAAGAATTTGAGAAAATCTATCACACACAGATAGCTTTTGGGGACTTAATTTTATAATATGTATAGATGGTATTAACTTCATTTTTGTCTTTCTAATCAAATGAATAGAAATTAAAAAGATACGAGAATATATTTACCGTAATACTATTAAGTCTGAAGTTTATTTCCAGACTGCGAATGGTGATTCCAGAAATGATTCCAATATTAACGCGGATATCTCCGATGAGACGAACATCGTTGATGGATCCACTGAAACACATACTTAAAAGTAAAGTAATGGCCTATTATTATCCCATTGCTGGGCATAGACCTCCTGTCACATTGGGAAGAAGGGTTAGAGCTAAGACCTACCACGCTGCCTCCAATTCGGATAAGGGTAAACATTTGCCCAGAGTTCTCTAGAGATATGCAGTTTACCTCACGATGTTTTCTTCACCGAAAAGCGTGTGATAAATTGCAACTCATTGGTGTTTGCCCGGGGTTCGAACCCGTGACCTCCTCGATAGTATCGCACGGTCTCACCTCTGGGCTATCATAGCTCATAAGGGAAATAAACAGTATAATAAGTCATAAAAATTTATCGTTAAAACGTTACGAAAACCAGCGAAGTGCCCACAAATTACAAATAATTAATAGTAGACTTGTTTACATTAAAAGTACTCGTATACTTGAAAAAGAATATGACAGAAAAATATAAGTAATGAAAATATTATTTTGCTATAATCCGCGATAAAAGAAAATATATATTACTAGCTGACTCTTCTTTAATCACAATGAAAATTACAATTTCTTTTTTATAATCTATTTTTCTTTATTTTCTTATTAAAATAATAGTCATTTATTTTGAAATATTACTACTAAAGTAGTATATAGTGATGCCAAGTAATTTTGAAATACTAAATAAATGAGATTTCACTCACGTGCCCTGTAATTCACCGGTATATGTCTGTCCAAATACTTTGGCAGTCATTCCAGCTTCACCTAAAACGAATGATCATTTTTAAGATAAATAAAATTTGTCCACAATATGTAGTTTATTAAACATATTGTCGACTAAAGAAGCCAATCTTTTCAGTTTTTCCTACGTGGTTATTAACTGTCTGTTCGCTATGGGTTCAAAAAGATCGAGACTTGAAAAGTTAAATGAGAACTGAGAAAAAATAAAATTTAAAACCCAGAATAATAAAGAATAAATGAATAACCTGTACAATAAAATAAAATATATAAATAGCAAAGGATAAAAATGATTTATTTTTTTATATTTATGTTAAAATATTAAAATTAAATCGAGAATGTACATTTTGTAATTATATATATATAGTACATCCTTACGCTGTCTCAAGCGTACCACATCAGTAACATCAGAGCGGTGAGAGTGGGCGTGTAGTGACATATTATTATTGCGTGTATAAAAACACTATCCCACAGCTGGACATAGGCCTCCTATCTCTGTATTTTGGAGAGAAGGGTTGGAGCTAAAACCTACCACGCTGCTCCAATGCGGATTGGTAGGTAACAAATATCCCTAGAATTCTCTTGAGATATACAGGTTTCCTCAGGATGTTTTCCTTCACCGAAAAGCGTGTGATAATTTACAATTATCAATTAGACACATAAGTTTTAATAGAAAAACTCATTGGTGCCTGCCCGAGGTTTGAACCTAAGATCGTCTCTAGAGAGTCACACGGTCTGACCGCTGGGCTATCACAGGTTTATAGCTTTATGTGTGCTATATTGTCCTTTAATGTTTCTGTAGTTAACACGGGAATTTTCATATTCTTAGCTCAATAAATAGACTTTAACTGTCCCTAATTTCATCTATGTTGCTTCAGCGGCTTAACCGTAAAGGCGTATCACACAAACAGGCAGATTTTCGTATTTATAATGTTTTGTACGCAAAAATTCTTACCAACGGATAATGCAAGTTGAGGAAGTGAGAACGTGAATTGGAGTCTGTTGGTGAGGACACCGTAGCTAAGTTGATTGATGACAATATTGCTGAGACCTGTAAATCTAAGGCTGTCGATGAAACCTTCAAATGTGACTAACCTGAAATAAATAAAATAAATAAATTAAATAACCTGAAGATCATAGATCGCTTAAAGTATCGTTTGGAAACCATAGTTACTTAAAACAAAAATTACATGTAGTAAACTAGATATATTTGAGGTTATGAATACATTAAGTTTAAGTCAGTTTAAAAACACTGTTAAATCTTAAGTGGCTAATACAGAAAACCTACTAAACTGTTGAGGAATACTTAGATGATGCACAGTAATTACTAAATATATCTAGTTATAAGATTTATATATTAAAAAGAGCAACCGCCGATTTTCTTGCGGGCTCGGTAGGGACAGCTTTCCGAACCAGCAGTAAAGTTGACGATTCAAAAGCACTTGTTTACAAGTCACTTATTTTAAGAATATTTTATTTTTGAATTATCGAATATTTCAGTTTGATAGTTGAATTTTTTATAAAACGATATTTCATAAAACGATTTAGACATTACATTACTTTGTTTTCTCAACATACACTTGTAAAAGAAGAATTTTCAGAAGTATAAATACATTGTTGTATATCAATTAGCGTTTCTCAATCTTTTTGATTAGTGGACCGCATAGTAGAACCCCTGAAGCCCGAAAAAGAGCCATACGTGGCATTTATAATTTGAGTCCGCGTGAGTCCCTGCGAGAGAAGTTTAAGGAAACAGGTATTCTTACGTTAGCTGCACAGTATATTTTTAGCAATTTGATTTTTGTGCATAAAAATATACATAATTATAAAAAGATTGGCGATGTATATAATAGACAAAGTAGGAACCGACATAAGCTTGCGGCTCCTGCTTTGCGCCTTGTAAGAGTACGTAAGTCGTTTGTGGGTTTGGGTATAAGATTCTATAACAAAATTCCACAATCAATTTTAACTTTGCCATTACAGCAATTTAAAAATACTGTTAAAAAGAGGCTGATACAGAAAGCCTATTATACCGTGGAGGCTTACATTAATGATAAGAACGCGTGGATATAGCTGCTCTTTGTACCTTGTGCAGAATAGCTATGACAAAATGTAATTAGTATTAAGAACCTTCTTTTTTAAAAGAGCTCCACCGAGTTTCTTGCTGGCTCTTCTCGGTAGGACGGCTTTCCGAACCAGCAATAGAGTTGACGATTCAAAAGCACTTGTTTACAAGTTTATTTGAATAAAGAATATTTTGAATATGAATTTGAATTTGATTTGTTTCATACAGAAGAAATCTTTGCCACCTTTTGGTAACTTTGTTTTCGGGCGTCAACTTTAACACCCTCTGCGTCTAAACGTTTTAATTAAAACAAAATTTGTCTTTGCTAAGATATGCGTACCTCAATAAAATAAGTTTCTATATACAAAAAAACAATTAACTTTAACTTTAACTTTTAAAAAAGCATAATAAATAATAAATAAAAAATACAATAAAATAAAATAAATCAAACTAAATATACAAAATAAAATATAATATATAATCATTTCTAGATTTTAACACAGTACGTAGATAATTTAGTTTTAAACAATTGGTTTTAGACGAAACCAATACAGTTTATCAATAAACAAAATAATTTAATTTTATATTTTAATCTTTAATTTAATTTTCAATACTCTATTTATAAGACACACATCGTCAAGTTACTATTTTGGCCGAATACTCGCAGTGTTATGATCAATAATTAATTGAATAGGGGAATCACAGATACTCGGATTTCCCGTCATTATACTGGGGCGACTTCTTTGAAATGCCATTTATCCCGACGTTGCCGTTACAATTCACGACGTCGTACTGTGGCATTTGCACCGACTATCCAGATTAGCAAGTGCAAATTAGTTATGGCGTTAAATTTTTAGAACTTTTCAATGTTACTTCCTTAAAAGTTATGTGCCGCCGTGTGGTATCCGGCTGAGTAGAATAGACCACCGTCATTTCTTACCAAGATTTCGTAAAAGATGACTAAGGTAAGTTGACGTCAGGAAGGCGGCTGGTCGTAAAATAACTAGCCAAATAATGCAACAACGTGCTAGAGCCTATTGTGCAAACCCGAGTTAGAGTGGGAGAATTCTAAATTCTAAAATCTAAATTAAATCTTACCATGGTACAATTTCTTCTTGCACTTCCACTCTTATGATCTCATATGGGTCTAAGCCAGCTTCTACGATTGCAGCACTAATTTCTGCAATCGCTGCTCTAATCTGATTCGTAACTATACGCTCTTGTCTCGTCTCTGTAATGTGATTTAAATGAAGTTATCAATTTGTTTTTAATATAAAATTAGGGAGTCATAGGATTCAACCTCAGGCAGAGCTACCAATGTGTTTTTCTATTAAAACTAATGTGCCTCATTTGGTATCTTTCGGTGAAGGAGAAAAAAATTTTTTTTCAATGTCCGATCGTTTACCCCATAGCAATATTTCGTCAGACATAATGTTATGGAAGTAAGCAAAATAAACAAGTTTTGCTGTTTCGACATCTGTTATTGTTATTATTACTATACGAGTAAGCGGAATAAGACAAGATTTAATATAAGTATAGTGTATATATAGTACAAGTATATTGTAATTAGATTTATATAAGATTATTATCTCGTATTTTTATCCCCAGTTCATCAATGTTACAGATTATACAGTGATCAGTCCGGTAGCACAGTAACTCTGCCTTAAGCTACGCGAGTCGCAGGTTCGATTCCTGCTGGGGGCCATTTGTTATATAGTCACTTCTTAACATATTATATAGTAAAAAAGAGTTTAATAATGTTTATTTAAAAACATACCAATTTCACCGGCATACTCTTGTGGGAAGGCCGATGCGCCAACAGCAACCAACAGGATAGCGAATAGAGCTACGTTCATTTTAATTCAATGATTCCTGCAAAATAATTAATAACTATATAGGACCAGGTAGACAGACGATCCTAAACCGTCTAAAGGGATCTCAGAGATTCAAACGATGCACGGACATTTATCTCCAACGGTTGACACAACGATGTACAATAAGGTATGGTTAGACGATTGATCACAGTCTCCAGCAATTGACAAAAACACCTTCAAAGGTATCGTACTTGTAGGAGATTAATGCGTGAAGCATACCAAGGAAACGCTACCCTATTAACTAGTAATATATTTTTCGAAATTTTCAAAAATACGTGCGGTGGGCGTAAGCTTATTGGTGACACGCAGCCTATAGCCTAAAATGAAACGCCATGGAAATGCCTCTACAGTCCTCAATACCAGTTCATTTACTTATATTCACATTACCGGGCAGTAACATTATCGATGCAATAATGTCAACACTGTGAAAATGCGTGGAAATGACCCCGTCTTAGCCTATAAACGACAATAGGTGATCCCACTGACGTAGTTAAGACAAAAAAATATTCGTATACTTAGCATAAACAATTAGCTTATCGTTTGCCATCGTCAGCAGAGCTAATTCCTACACTTCACTATCAGCGATGACCTTTGATCGGGTGATTGTCTATAATTGGCACGACCATCGTGCAAATGTCAACACGATAGTCCGTATTCTCATACGACCATAGGTATCACCGTTTGAAACACACAAGACACTTAGGACAAACCGAACTGACTGTAGGCAATCGAGAAAAGCCATGTCGTCCCTGAATCCACGCTTGACCAACAGTCATCTTCGCATGAATAGACCTAACTTGCTAAGAATGATAAGCATTATCGGCCTACCGGCATGCATGAGGGAACCGGAAATACGGCATGCTACGTTGTATGAATGTGCCAAAACATCAGGCAAATATCCTTGGCTCACTGAGGACATTTCAAGAAGCCTTGGGGGCCTCGTTTAGGGTCCTTGGCTACTGGAAGGAGCTTGGCTGATTGAAGTAACCAACCCTTGCACCCTCACGCACAATGTTCGCAAAAAATGCGACTAAGTGCGGAAAATAGCCCGCCAAAGAAGAAGTTATCACCGACCGATTCTCTCAACGATTCGACAACGATTGGCGAATATAGCTGAGTGAAACAGTGCATCACCAGGTGTTTACGATACTATTACAGCTCATAACCTAAATGATCAACCGTGGTTAGATCAAGTAATCAATTAAACTAAATATTAAGTTAGCAATTTAATTATTTTAATTCTCGCATCAATCAAAAAAGTTGGCAATTGGTAGAGCATATTTGAAACTTAACGCATCTTGTTGCTTGCGTATTATATTCGATATTTTAAATGAAACTTGAACTAACGATGTTTAAATAAGAAGAATTCAATAAATCGAAGAAAAAGAAAATACTGAACGATTAGGAAATTTCGTTTGACTAAATCTTACTAGAACTTTTACACAGGATTATCACAAAGGAAAGTGCAATTGTAAAAAATGGAAATTTCATACTAATTATACTTGTATAGCTATCGCAGTGGTTTTACCTAATTTGAATAATTAATAGGCTTACCTTTCAGCAGAAAAATATGTTTAAATTAAAGATTAGTCCTCTATATATACTAAAATCAATACTGATTAAAAACTAATTAATAGTCCGTTGATATGATAGCGTGAAATCATTATTATCTCTTGATTATGATCACGTTGTTATAGTTATGTACTAGTGTTTTTGTCATTCAATAAACAATTGATGAATTCAATGAACCTTGCAAAAACCTTGTTACTCTAGACTTTCTTTATAACAATGATTTTATTAGTCATATTATAGTACCGTTTGTTTTGGTGAGTTCTAGACGTTTCAAAAAGTTGAATCGGCTTGTAACATTGTTTGAGTCCGTTCGTTGATCCGCAAATTATTGCGCTTTTTATACAGGGTGTTTGCTAATTTCATTTATGTTTACCTACACACCTCAGCACCCTACATAAAAAAACAGTTCAGAGAAATATTTTAGTCTCAGGAACCATTTTACGTTTTTAAAAAGAAACATGATTTATAGAGATCAATGACCACACCCTAACCGCCATTCCAAAAAATGTAACACGAAACATAACCTTGACCTAAAATTTAAATAGTATGAGTATGACAAAACACAAAATTGATTTCTCTTATTGCGCGCTGGCCCAGGTCAGTGAACCATTATAAATAGAAGATTGAATTATGTCAAAGTATCTTATACTTAAGTGATCAGTGGATTATTCAATGTACGGAACGAAATGGAGGTACGGAACATATAAATATGTCTAGACTTACTATCAATTGAATTGATCTGATATCATTTGAACGTAATGGAAAAATAATAAACTGCGAAGTCATTTAAAAACTTATGATCAAATTCATATTCTCTATATTTCATCAACATTCTGTGACGAACACGAGTTTTTACAATCTATTGATGATTTTTTTTTTCTATTTATCATACTCCTAAGTGATAAGGGTTCTCTACCCCTAACATTTTTTTTCTATAATGTACAGTAGAAATTTCTAGAAATGATTTATATGGCAAAACAACGTGTGCCCGGTCAGCTGGCATAACTTTTCTTAAATATATGAAAATTTCAATTATTCTTAATCAAAATAATTAATCGTAAGTTCCAATGTCTAAAACACTATTTAACCTATTTTTTTATCACGGAGGATGATATCAATCATTATTAAATATTTTGTTATCGTAGATTGATATATTTGTAATTTATTGACAGATAAAATATACTGCTGATAGGAAAAACCACGAGTAAACGGGATCATGTATTAATCGAAATATATATAAAATTGTTAATAAATCTGTTATTTATAAAGAACATGTTAATTTAATTTGAATCAAAAAGCCATAGGTTTTAATATTTTAGTTCTCTTAATTGAATTCTGATTTATAATAGGTGTAGTTCTATCTCCGTTTCATTTGATAGCCCAACTATGAAACCGTACAAGTCTTTTGAGGGGTCACAAATTCAAATCCCGGGCAGGTACCAATGAGTTTTTCAATTAAAACTTATGCGTCTAATCGATAATTGCAATTTTTCACACTCTTTTTGGTGAAGGAAAACATCGTAGAAACCTGCATATCTCTAGAGAATTCTAGGGATATGTGTAACCTACCAATCCGCATTGGAACATTGTGTGGTGAGTTTTTCCCAGCAGTGGGATTTATAATAACCAGAAATAATCAAATAACTTTAACGGGGACTTCATTCTTAGTACCAATAATGTTAAGTTTAGGTGGAAGAAGCAAGATCCATAATTAAGCAAAGATATCCATTCTTTTGAATTTCACACTTAAAATTAAGTCTTTGAGTTAATAAATAACCCAAAACAAACAAGACATTTTATATACAAGCATTTATTTATAATAATAACATAAAAGTCGCAAAAATTCAATAATGCAATCATAGCACTAATATTATTAACTTACTAGAAATTTACTATTAGAATTTAAAAAGATAACGAATTAAAAACAAAGACACCGCATAGGCCTTATTTATTTCGTGCTTCAAATTTTAGCTATTAGGCCATCCCTGAAATTTAGAAGACAAACGGACACCGTCACAATATTTATCTAAATCTGATCTGATTACCATAGACAAGAAAAAAATTATATTGACTTCCATAGAGTTATACTAGAGTATGAGTATGTACAAAGCAAATGAAGGATCTATCTATCTCTCTTTTTTATATGTGATTAGACAAAGATGAAGTATACGAGTTTTCTCTTCCCTTTCTTTATTTATTGTGTCACACTCAGTTACAGGCTACTACCCATGGCTCCCTTACTTTAGTATTAACTCTATGTTGATGTCACTGTTCGAATATTCATTATTCATTATAGGTTATGAGCTATGTTTCATATCCTTCTAACGTCATTTCTTGTATCTTTAGGACATAAAATTTGCTTAGCTTTTTCACTATGATCTGCGTGTACATATAAGATTCAATTGACTAGTTTCTAGACCAACTGTTCTTTTAGCTATTCATAAGCAACACCAAATCCAAACTATTATTCTCTCAATTGCCTTTATATTGAGAAATATAAGGTTTTTACTTATTAGATCAATGCGCTGTGTTTGCGCTGTCAATTCTACATACCTGATATCGGTAGTTTCGATTTTACTACAGCTTATACCTTTGAGCGTACGTAACATATTGGTTTTCAAATGTTTGTTTTATAACACTACATTTTCTCATACAAAATAAATTACAATTAATAAGGTTCTACTTTTGATACACGTGTACAAAGAAACTAACGTAGAGCGGCGCTTTTAGTAAAATTTAAAGTAATACGGCGCAATGACGTAGCTTAAAGGAATTGGTACAAACTTCAGCCGTTCATGGATTTTATTTAAAGAAAGACATATTTTTGCCAACATGTATAAACGTTGTTAAAATTAGCATTAATCAAAGTTGACGTGTAATAGCGTTGCTCTGCCCAAAGTATTAATTTCATAGCTTAACCATGGAACTATGAGGTTCCATGAGGTAACTGTGTACCATGAGGAAGACAGTTTTAGCATACACAGGTTTTCATGCCATAGGAGCTCTGGTAGGCTTTTCCGCCATGGTTCTCTGAATGATATCATCAAAAGAGCTCTTGCCACCATCTACATTCCTGCTCTTCTCGAGCCTTTGGGGATAAGTCGGGATGATGGCAAGAGAACAGACGGCTTAACGCTGGTTCCTTGGGAACGGGGACGTGCTAATGTGGGATGCAACTTGCGTTGATACATTGGCCTCGTCCCATATCAGGGAAACAGCGTCAAGACCTGGAGCTGCGGTGGAAATGGCTGAATCCGGCAAGCGGTTGAAGTATGCATCTCTCATTAAGAGTTATATATTTGTGCCGTTTGCAGTTGAGACCCTAGGGCCATCGAGTCAAAGTGCAAAAAAAAATATCCGTTTTAACACCTCGGTTGATCGCCTCTTCGGGTGACAAGAGGGCTGGCTCCTTTTTCGCACAAAGAATCAGCTTAGCTATTCAACGCGGAAACGTTGCCAGCATTCTTGGGACCATTCCACGTGGGCATGTTTTGTATAGTACTAGCTTGTAAGTAATTTAAGATAGACATAACTTGTACATTTTTGTTGGAACTTTACATTTATCAACATAATATTTTATCTTATATTGGCATTATTGCTATTGGCATATAAATAACAAAAGAAAAAGGATAGCAAGATTCACATACGCAAATTTAAATAATTTACCAATCCTCAAACATTTTCTGAACATTAATATTTGTGTACATTATTTTCGGAATATCGAAAAATATTAAACATATAAATTATTTCGTGATATCGGTATTTTATTGGCAGTACTCTGTACTATATTTATATAGTAATAATACTACAGAATCATTTACTTAGTTCAACATTGTAAACAAACAATAAACTTTGTCTCTTTATTTGTTTTAAATACAATTATAATAATTGCATTTAATTTATTTTTATTTGCTGCTATAACTGCATTTCATAAATATGTATTACATTTAGATAATTACTATTTATTTTCTCAATGAAATATGTGAGTTCCAAGATTCAAATCATGATGCATTTATAGTTTAATTGCAAGCAATTTAATATTTTGCTTTTTTTTATAACCAAATATATTCTTCCTCGTTCCTCAATCAAATTCGATATATCTTTTACTTTAAACTTTTCTCTTTAAATTGCACTTTGAACTTAGCTATCACAACAAATGCTTTTGGCACTACTCAAAGTCCTCCGGCCCTCAATAACTCTCACCTATCAAAAGTAATTGAACAGAAATTTGGATAGTGCAAATATATAAGAAGTAACATCTACATACTACTGATATCGCCTAGTGTTATTCATATATATAAAAGTGAACAAGAGGCACTCTATAAGTTTACATACGCAAGTTAAAATAAGCGTATCTCGTGAAATATCGAATGTGAAACAACGTGAATACCGACACTAGATTACAATTCCTAACATCAGCCAATAATCGCTTGTATAAGCTATTCGAAAAGCCATACAATCTGTCCGAATAATATATATAAGTTTATCGAAACAGTTTTCAAGACAGCTGACAGCTTAATTGACCTATACAAATACACAACTCGAATTTGTATATTATTACGTCTATTCTAAATACAAAATAAAATAAACTCAAGCCTGAATCGGTAAATCTATTAAAATTTTATTTTATACCATCTATATCTCATAAAGTATCGTCTTTCACAACAGGTTATAAGTTTTGACACATAGGCACCCTAGTCTTGCCCTCGAATTAAAAGACAATAACTAATATCCGAACAACAATGAGTACTACTATATATACTAACATTTATATTTTATATACACAAATGAAATTATTTTCGATTACTATAAAATAGTACTCGCAAAAGACGTTAGAATAAATGTATTGTACTAATAAGTTTTATTTGTTATCTTTAACAAATTGTATAGACTCAACTATCTCATAAATTACCAATATTCGAAAGCTGAACTGTTACTACAATTTCTAAGCTACAAGTGTCAATCCTAATTAATTTACTAATTTGTATGCTCTAAGAAACTGAGTATACTAACTGCTGTAAATTTAATTCATAAGAAGGTCGTGCATTTCTTCACTAACTATTTAGGCAATCTACGATTTACCATATCGGTTTGATCGTTTCAAATGTATTTATTATTCGCCTTTAGAGCAGTACCGCAAAGCCTAACACTTCTTTTATGACATCTTCAGCGAATTTTATAATATCTGCTTATTTCTGATTGGTCTTTTATATAACATTATTTAGATATGTTCTTTAATCCAGATTAAGTTATTTAATTTGTAATTATAAATCTTTTGCTTCCAACTTACCCTATTCTGTATTGTCAGCATAAAAAATTTTATGCGTTATGGGAGTAGTTTCAAAATTTGGTTTCGATCCACTGAATTTGTTTATAAATCGTACCGTATATCATGTACAACTTTCTAATATTGGTCCGCTACAGAGTTGTGAAGTGACCTAGCTTATACTCTTAACTTACACTAAGGCTAGAATGAACTTAAACATTTCTATGCCTTGCGTGATATGTATTGCAGTAGAGGCGCTTTAAAGCTTAGGTTTTATTTTAATCTCATTTACTTCCTCAACTCATTCACACTCAGATTGACTTCTGTGCTTTTCTGAAGTGCTTTTCAAATATTCACTCACGGAGACTTTCTCAAATGCTTATTTCATTATCATACCTCTTTTTATCCTATTCTCGAAAGATATGTAGAGTCTTATCAACTAAGAGGAAATAACTGCTACGTATTCCTATAATTTATTAACAAGTGATATGTTGATGGAGACATCACTCCCTTTATAATAGATTTAACATTAACTTTATGAACAATATTATTTTCATTACAATTATGAAACATAAACGAAGCTTGATAAATATTTAATGGACTTACAGAGCAATATAACACTTAAGGTGCTTAAAACTAAATTATATATTTAAATTTAAATACTATACATATAAAAATAAATTTTAAACATTTCACTGATTCATTGGACACGAAAGCGTTAACACTAGGCCCACCGTTGAATATCTCAAATTTTACATATAATTATATGTTTTTAAAGTTGCGGAAAACTTTAAAATATCACTCATGACATACGTCAATTGCATTGAATAATTTTAATTAAAATATATACCTTTAATTCAATTGCAGTGCAAATTTTATTTATTTGCAGTGGGCCATATAATGACAAAATTAACTCTTCGCCATATTTCTACATTATCTTAATTTTGCATTGAAAAGCGAACGAAATAACGCACACCAATAAGCAGTAAATCATCTATGTACCTAAGTAAATGATTCATTTAATATAAACCAAATTTTCCATAAATGCGCTAGAGACATAACTCCCAAACAGACCTTTACATACGATGGTCTATACGAGAATGCAAGGTTTGTACAATTCTTGGGAGATTCCGGTTTATCTGAAAAAGTCAAATTCATTTGAAAATTATATTTTTATTCAAGCATATTATTTTAAATTATTTTAAAAAATATACTTACTAGTAGCCATCATTAGTTGGGGTAAATATTTCTGCCAAAATGCGCATTGCTTCACTCGTAAACCGTGTCCCACGGTGCTAGAGTTGATATCAAGTGAGAGATATTCTCGTCCAAATGCCGTGTATACTGGCCAGTGGACTTTTTCCATTTCACCATTAGCGCTTAAAGATGGGTTTCTGAAAACCAAACGCAATATGTTTAAAACTTTTTATCATATTTCTTAGCAAATAAATATTTTATTATTGTTATATTAGCATATTACATTTACACACACGGTCGTCCATTCCCAAATTAAGTAACTTAATACTTGTGTTATGGGTGACGGACATCTGGTAGATATACTACACATCGTTTAGTATAACTACCAGTTGTCCGTCATAGTTTAAATACATACTTAAATACAAATACACACCCAGGCTCGAAGAACCAACAATTTGTTTATAGAAAATGTTGGCCCTCGGCGGGAATCGAACCCGAGACCCGCGGAGCTAAAGGCAGGGTCACGACCCACAGCGCCAACGGGCCAGTCTTTAAGATGGAAACAGACAAACTATATTAGAGAAGACATATATTAACTTGTAAACGTTTGCTTAAAATGTATTAAGACATCATTTTAAATTATTTATATATTATATATTATTATTTATATATTATATAACTTTTTGGTTTCCGAACACGATCTGTTTAGTTAAGCTCATAAAAGAGTAAAGATTTTGTCAATTCAAAATAATTGAATAATTGTGTAAATGGTACATACCCCGACTTTGCAAAATTGGCCCAATGCTTCATTAAGCGCCTACTGAATTGAACTTCTTCTGGTGAATAGTTCTTTCCAGGATTAAGGGGCTCCCCGAAAACATAATTAATTTCATCAGCATGCATCACACCAGTCCAAGATGGCCATGGGTTATTCTTACTACGATGTTTATAGTAGTAGGTATAAACATCATTACCAGTTTCAGCGTAACGATGCGCAAACTCATTCACACCGCAAGTAAAGTGATAGTCTCCAACCATTTTATCTAATGCGTTCCTATTTTTTGTTGGGTCTTCAGGATTGAGCCAGTCTGTATACTCGAACACGATAGCCTGTCTAGCTACGTCATTGACATAAGGATTTAACTCTCTTACAGCTTGGAGATATTGTTCTCGTGATATCCCAACATTTTCTTCCTTTGGAAACAGTTCAGTGAGATAATAAAGAATAAAATAGTAACCTTCTTCTGTGTTCGAACCCATAAGAATATTTGTTTTTTTAAAGTTTTGATGTGCTAACGATTTTCGTGGCATTTCGTCTAAGAAGGAGCCATCAATAATTGGAACAAATGGAAATTCACAAATGCCCAGTGTTCCCCATTCATTATTTACGAGATCATCGGCGCTCTTTTTTCTTAAACATTCAATCATGGGTCCCATATCTGATCTAGAACTAGGACAATGAACTGCTTCAGCTAGTCGCATGCCCCTTAAAATGCTTTCTTCTCTTGAAATGATAGCCCAAGGTGCCGTAGCAGCTCCCGACTGCATTATAGCTTGAGAAAAAAGATTCCTAGAAAGCGGGGATAATAAATGTAAAGACACTGATACAGCACCAGCAGATTCTCCGAATAATGTTATATTATGAGGGTTTCCACCAAAATAACCAATATTGTCTTTAACCCAATGTAATGCCATTAGTTGGTCAAATAATCCAGCATTTCCAGGAACATCTGCTGTATCGAAGAATAAGAAGCCAAGCGATGCAACTCTATATTGCATTGAAACGTACACAACATCTTCTTCGGATACGAGAATTTTTGGATCATAAATATCTAAAGTGGCAGTTCCTGAATAAAAACCACCTCCGAAAACCCAAAGCATAACTGCTGCATTTTTAGGCCGTGGTTTTGGTGCTACAATATTTATATAAAGGCAATCTTCCTGCATGTCAGTGTTGGGATTCCACATCATTGCACCTGGAAAGTCTCCAAACACTGTATCTATTATCTGGACGCACGTATGTGGCAGTGTTGTGGTATTCAGAATTTCATCACCCCAATTTTCCACAGGCCTTGGGTGTCTAAATCTAAGGTCACCTAGGGGTTTTTGAGCATAGGGGATGCCAAACCACGCATCAACTTGTTTCCCAGTAGCTGCAGTAAGCGTAATACCTCGTACTTTTCCCTTCCTGGTACGTACTATTAAGGGATCATCGTCTTCAGGGCCAAGTTGGGGTTCATCTGCCATAAGTTCTTCAACCCGCTCATGGTTTGAGTAGAAACGTTCTTGGTTGGCCCGTTTAGAGGAGGATTCAACATCGTCAAATTTTGCTCGTCTTGAGGAGGTTTCGTGTTCGTAGAGGCGTGGAAGGATGGTGTCTGACTCGGGGTTGTATCGCACAGCTTCGCCATGTCCTCGGTAGGGCTGGGGTTGCGCGGGGGCAAGGAAGTGTTGGGAGCGTTCGGGCGCGTGGTGTCTCGCGCGGTGCTCGTGGGGGCTGGCCAGCGCATGCGCCAGCAGCGCTGTGAGAGCTGCAACTAACAAGTGCATGCCGCCTCTACACGCACTCCCACAGTGACCACCTGAAATATTAAATTCATAATTGTAAAATTAAAGCTATTGTATATTAATTGCTGAATATGATGGAATAGGAAGAGTCAAATGGCTTTTGTTGTTACTTAGTAGCAGAAGTGGGGCTTACAGGAGCGTTCGTTAATAGCTTTAAATAGCTGAGTAATGCTAATTCTTTGGTCTTTTTCTTTGGAGATTTCTTACGACTTTCTATGATCGTGTGGTGTGAAAATCATATGAAGAGACTTTGTTTCATCCAAAGTAAAAGGAGAAGCGAATTTGATGTTATATCCTATATTTATAAGTAGTTTTTCTTTTAAAATAATTATGGCTTTTATATTGCAATTTATAAGTTACGTACATATCGCGTGTTACAGAAATTTTAGCGAAAAATCCATATCTTAGAAAATTAAAACAACTCAAATCCGCATTTCGCATTACTGATAATAATCTGATATATTAACATGCGATTAGAAGATAGTTCCAACTAAATATAGATGTCTGGTTACCACCAGCCTAATACCAATGACAAAACAACAATCGTTCATTCAGAAGGGAAAAATACTGATAAGATAATAAAATCAATTAAGAACTACACCTGGACGTATTAACGTCTGATTTCGATTAAATATATTATCTCAGATTATAGAGTAACGCCTTGCACGTCCCTTAGCAGTCCTTAAGTTTTACTCGGAAGATCTAACACTACGTTAAGGCAGTCGACCGCGTGACGCGCTTCGATAACGAAGCACGAGCAGTGCCAAGCCACTTCTTCCCACATAACGTAGCCTTTCTTTGTTTTAACTAATAAGACTTAATAACAGTGCCGAATTAACGGGACCCACGGACAATAAAAGCCCAGAAACTGGGAGGCGTTATAGCTTAAATTTATTAGTAACAAAATACAATAATTAAAACAAAGATACGCTACGCTGCGCGGGAAAAGTGTCTTGGCACTGCGCGTGCTATCGAAGCTCGTCGCGCGGCCGACTGCTTAGAGTAGTGCTAGCCCCTTACCCGAAAAGCTTAAAGACTGCTAAGGGACGTACAAGGCGTCACGTTATAAGATATTATTTACAGAACAATACAATTGGAAGGCAAGTATGCTGATGAATTGAGCTGAACCGAACGGTGACTACTTCGAGGGGATCAGAGTTTCGACACCCGAGCAGGCACCAATGAGATTTTTCTTCGTAATACTTATAATCCTAAATACTATTACCAATATATAACATGCTTTACTTTGAACGAAAACATCCCTGCATATCTCCTGAGAATTTAGTATATGTATTATTATTACCTACAAATGTGCATTAAAACAGCGTTGTACGTCTAAACTCCAAGCCTCTCTCCAAAGGCAAAGAAACGACGCCAATGCCCTGCTGGGGTAGTAATAGGCCGTTAAATTACATTTATTTTAATATTTATTTATATAATAAAGAAATATTTATCCAATTTACTCCAAAACAAAAGAACAACAGAATCCAATAAATCGTTAGACAAACCAATTACTACTAATTAATTAAATGGCTTTAAATGTTAGATTATAGTTAGATGAAAGATTTATGTCACCCAGCAGTCTAGATACGAAAGTCGAGTAAGATAGAAGGCAATTTTATTTAATAGGTTTACTAGTTGTAGCCGCGACTTCTTCGCGCTAACTTGAGCGTTAAATACTCCTAATAAAGCAAAGTGTTGTGGAGAAAAACAGAAATGTTTGTATTTTAACCGATAGCCCAGTATATTAGCTTCGATTGTAGCAAATTTCAACTAAATTACTCCAGCGTATTAGCAGCAAAATCAGAGACAGAAAGACAAGCGGCATATATTATATTGGCAGGATGCGTCTAAGAGTCAGAAAGACGGCTAAAAATAGATATTATTCTAGAGTGAGGAAGCCCTTGACAAGCCTTTGAGAGTGTCGAAAGATGAGACTCATAACTTCCCTTATCAAATCACACATAAATAAGAGAGACAGGCTATTCTTTATTTTCGACGGACACATTTTGAGTTAGCTTCAATATTCTAGTGTGAGAAGTAATTTATCCACAATACCCTAGCAAAAGTCAGCGACAAATTTTATAAGTATTCTTGGTAAAAAAAAAGTAAAGTAGCGGCCTTTTACAATCCCACTACTGGGAAAAGGCCTCCCCTCTCCGTTTCTGGAGAGAAAAGTTGGAGCTAAGACCTACCACGCTGCTCCAATGCGAATTGGTAGGTTACACATATCTCCAGAATTCTCTAGAGATATGCAGGTTTCCTCACGATGTTTTCCTTCACCGAGATGCGTGTGATAAATTGCAATTATCAATTAGACACATGAGTTTTAATAGAAAAACTCATTGGTGCCTGCCCGGGTTTGAACTCGTGTTCCCCTCGAAAGAGTCGCACGGTCGCGCCGCTGGGCTATCACAGTTTATTCTTGTATTCTTGGTAATTGTAATAAATAATTATCATTTAATCTATCTTTAAACACAGCTGTTAGTTAGATAAATATAACAAAAAGTTGAGTATAAAATGCACGTTTTGCTTTCTTAGAAACTACGTAAACCAATAACGATATCAGCGCCTGTTGATTTATTATTTTTTATCGTTTCTTTATGTGGGTAACAAACAATGGTTATATTACTATATAAATATTTAAACATAAATATAGCATACATCTACCAAGTTTTCACTAAAAACTGTTACTCAAATATAAGTAATAACTTACTTCTTATCTATCTTAACTATTTAGTTTTATTATATCCCACTCTAAGTGGGGTCGGCACAACATGTTGTCACGTGATTTAGCTACGTATTTTACGACCGGCTGCCTGCCCGACGTTAACTTATCTTAGTCGTATTTTAAGACCCCTTGGTAAGAAAGAAGCTCGTCTATTCTACTCAACCGGATACCACACGGCGGGTCAACTTACCTTTGTCGCTTTTTACGATACCTCGGTAAGAAAATGAGGGTGGTCTATTCTATTAGCCGGACACCACACGACATATCATTGATTATGTCAATATCATGAAATAAATCATTATACGCATTACAAGAACAGTATTTCCAGCATATTTAGTTTTAGACAAAGGAATAGTTGGTAATAGTTGGTCTATAAGTATTAGTCGTTTCCATTGAACGTAGTCGATGTGGGGCGGCCATTACCGGCAGCAGGAAAGCCTTTGTGGCGAACAATCAAGTTCGCTTAATTGCTTGTTGAAACAGATTCCATTGTACTCTTTCTTAGCTAGATCACGGATATTTCAAAAGTAGTAATAAAAATTGTTTTGCTATAATCCGCGTTACAGTAATTAGAAAATATATATAGTGCTACATACATACATATAAGAAAAGTTAAAAACATAAAGAATTTTATAAGTCATTATAGAAAATATATAGAACAAATACAATTAAAAACCATGTTCCTTAAACTCACTTTGATCTCCAATTTTTTTTTTAATTCATTAAAATTGCCTGCATAAATGTCCATTATAGAACTATGTTGATTAAGAATCTTACAAAGTCTAGGTACAGGTGTAGCCGTGTGGTACCCGGCTGAGCAAAATAGACGACCCTCACTTCTTACCGAGGTGTCGACAAAAAGCGACTAAGGTAAGTTGACGTCAGGCAGGCGGCCGGTCGTAAAATACTAAGCCAAATCACGTAACCACGTAACGACCCCACTTAGAGTGGGCAGGGCAGATAAGAGCAGGAGAATGATGAAGGTCTAGGTGAGTTTTCGGCGTCAACATTACGAAACAGTGATAAAGAGGTGTTATTAGTTGCCGAGTGGGTATTTTGAAAAACTTTTATTTAACTTGCAATGTATTTTGAAGGTAGAACCTTGCATGTTAAATTTGACTCACTTCCTGGTGTCCGATTTAGCTGAAATTTTATATACTGTTTCAGTCTCGATGACAATGCATGATAATCATGAGCTGATACTGCTGCCAAAATTGGGTCCAGACAAGGGAACTCTTCGGTTAGCAGTAGGGACCTAAATTGTGTTAAAAGCTTTTTTAAAAGCAATTTTAACTTGACTCGGTTATTTAAAGTAGGGATGTTACGGAGCACCGCCTTCGGTTCCAAAAGGTCGGAACCTCCGATTGAATTCAAACCTCCGACTCCGACTCCTGCTCCGATAAATTTTAGTCGGAGGTATAACGAAGGTGCGAATTGTAACTCGTTGCCCGGGGGTATCTCCCCTCGCACGCGCAACTCTCGTTCATCTGTTTATTTTCAGTGTCAATGGTTAGACGCGCTAAAGTATTCAATTATTTAAATCGTCGTGGTCATAGTGTCTAAGTACAGTTTACGGGTCAATTTTTAAATTAATAATGAAGGAGGCGGAGGTGGAAACCTCCGCCTCCGACTTCGCCTCCGATTCCGACTTCGCCTCCGATTCCGACTTCGCCTCCGATTCCGACTTCGCCTCCGATTCCGACTTCAGCTCCGATAATTCAAATAAGAAATCTCCGGTTCCAGTAAACCCACCTCCGTAACATCCCTAATTTAAAGTAGGCTAATTCAGGATAAACAACTATTCCATTTAATATTTTATAGAGAAATCGTAACTGTAATAGTTCAAACAATAAATAAACGTGAAATATAACATATACTGTATGGGTAGGTAGCTCTGAAGGTTTATAGCTTTGCCCAATCAAATATTTGCGCAGGCCGGTAGTGCGGCGCGTGTGTCGATATTGACGGAACAAAATAAACACGAAAAAGTCTCATATCCGGAATCGAGTTTATTTGTATTCGATTATACTCTTAACAGATTTGCAATACAACTGCACGATTATATAACTTATTGGGTTGCGAGTTTATTAAAAGCATTTATTTAACTTGCTGGGTATGGTGTTCATTCGTATTGTATTAATATAGACTAATATTATATGAATATAGCTAAAACATGCACTAATAACATGTCCATTACTCGTCCTGTCCTATTCCCGCCGAGAACCAACATTATCTATTTAGAATTTGTTGGTTCTTCGAGTCTGGGTGTACATATGTATTTAAGTATGTATTTTAAAAAACTATATACGTATATATTTACCAGTTGTCTCTCACCTATAACACAAGTATTAAGTTACTTACTTTGGGAATGGACGACCGTGTGTGTAAATGTCCCATATATTTATTTATTTTTTATTTATTATTTATATATAAAAGGTAAAATACACACATCTCAGCCCGCATACACTACACCGAGTATGTATGTGAAGGTCAACATCTCGTGCCATCTTCAAAATGAAGTGCGGAGGTCAGTTGGAGAAAACATTTCCGGCTGTGTGCCATCTTTTTTATTTCCCAGTAGTTACTGTCCACTCTCTTATATTATCAAACCATTTAAGCCGTTGCCTTCCAGGTGCTCTTTTGCCGCACATCTTTCCTTCTAGGATCAACCTAGGAAAATTATACAGGGATCCTCTCTGTAAAAGTAGCGGCCTGTTACAATCCCACTGCTGGGAATGGGCCTCCTCTCTCCGTTTCTGGAGAGAAGGGTTGGAGCTAAGACCTACCACGCTGCTTCAATGCGGATTGGTAGGTTACACATATCAACAGAATTCTCTAGAGATATGCAGGTTTCCTCACGATGTTTTCTTTCACCGAAAAGCGTATGATAAATTGCAATTATCAATTAGACACATGAGTTTTAATAGAAAAACTCAATGGTGCCTGCCCGGGTTTGAACTCGTGTTCCCTTCGAAAGAGTCGCACGGTCTCACCGCTGGGCTATCACAGATCCTCTCTGTAGATGTCCGAAAAAGGCAACCTTTCCTTTTGTGAAGGTGGAATCTTGTATGTTAAATTTGACCCGCTTCTCGGTGTCCGATTGAACTGAACTTTAACATCCAGCGCTAGAGACAATGCATATATATAATAAGCATGACCTGATGGTGCTGCCAGGATTGGCTCCAGACGAGAAAATTTCTCAAGGGTCAACGGTAGGGGCATATTTTTTTTTTTTAAACGCATTTCTAGTCACCAATAATTAAATCAGATGCTTGCCCAATTTGTTACTTTTTGAATTCTTTGCCATCCGACTTATTACGAACAGTAAGTAATTATCATTATTCTCCTGCCCTTATCCCACTCTAAGTGGGGTCGGCACAACACGTTACAAACATGTTGTCATATGATTTGGCTACGTATTTTACGACCGGCCGTCTGCCTGACGTTAACTTACCTTAGTCGCCTTTTACGACACCTCGGTAAGAAATGAGGGTGGCTATTCTATGCAGCCGGATACCACACGGCATTTACCTTTGTCGCGTCTTACGACACCTCGGTAAGAAAGGAGTGTGGTCTATTCTATTCTGCCGGATACCACACGGCGAGAACAGTAAGAATATATAAGTACAAATAATCAAATGACCTAATATAACACATTATATAGTTCCGGAAAATGACCAATCTTTTTTCCATCCGACTATTATAACAGAGCCTCGTATATAGCGTCGTAAATTACATCGGCGATAATGGGCTGACAGCGGTCTCATAATGAAATTTATGGCTGATTCATAACCTAAAGGAACCATTACTGTGTCGTTGATATCAAATATTTCGTAGAGTATCAAATAATATCTAATCCTTTAGTTAACCCAGTTCTTAATATTCTGTTATTAACTCTAATATAACAAGCTATTATTAAAAAGTAAACAAGGTTATTTGTTTTCTCCACCACGCTGCTCCTATACGGATTGGTGGGTTACACATATCCCAAGAAATCTCTAGAGACATTCAGGTTTCCTAACGGTGTTTTCATTCACCGAAAAGCGTGTGATAAATTGCAAATATTAATTAGACACATAGGTTTTTACAGAAAAACTCATTGGTGCATGCCCGGGGTTTGAACCTGTGACCACTTCGAAGGAGTCGCACGGTCTCATCGCTGGGCTATCACAGCATATATAAGTTCCAGTGTATAAGCTCTTCTTCTAACATTCCGAACCAACAGCTTAAATAATTCTAATTAATGCTTGACGATTCAAAGCGTGCAAAAGCTTACTTGAATGATGTTGATCTGATTTGATTAATAGAATGATGATTCATCATGCTCCTGCCCTTATCCCACTCTAAGTGGGGTCGACACAACATGTTACAAACATGTCACATGATTTTGCTACATTTTTTACGACCAGCCTCCTGCCTGACGTCAACTTACCTTAGCCGCCTTTTACGACACCTCGGTAAAAAGTGGTATATTGTACGCAGCCGAATACCACACGGCACTTAATTTAGTCGCCTCTTACGACACCTCGGTAAAAAGGAGAGTGGTCTATTCTATTCTGCCGGATACCACACGGCATTCTATTGATTAATAGAATGATAATTGAATAGTACAAAATTTCATCAATATTGGTTTAGTGTATCGTTACTGACACACAGACTGTCGTATTCATAATATTAGGGGTCGCTTCTGAAACTTTAATACACTCCAAGAATATCATCCACGATTTATCCTCTTCTCACCCCTAGCAAGTTAAAATAACTAACCCCGTTTTTGGATTAAAACAAATTTAGTTTAAATATCGTTGTCTTTTTCATTTTGCTATAACAAATCCATCAGAACGATCCCGTATCAGGGAACTATTAAAGACTTGAGATATGGCACGGACTGCCTACATTGCTTATCTACTGACCTTCTGACACGAAACCTCCCTATCATAAAATACAGTACTGTCTCAATACTTTGTAATAAAATCGTACTCTAATAGTTTAACCGCCTGTAGTGTTACAACGAAAGCTGTGATAGCTGAGCGGTGATAGACCTTGCGACTCTTTCGAGGTGTCGCCGACTCCAACCCCGGGCAGGCACCAGTGATTTTTTCTATTAAAAACCTTTGTGTCAATAAATTTGTGTCAAATCAATTAGATATTAGCTGCTGGTTCGGAATGTTGCTCCTACCGTAAAGAGCTTATTCAGGCTTATACACCGGGGCTTATATGTGCTGTGATAGCCCAGCGGTGAGACCGTGCGATTCGAAGCCAGAAGCGACATGTGAAGCCGTGGGAAATTAGCAAGCACTTTGAATGTTACAACTATCTTCTCTATTTCAAAAAACTTCCAAACTATAAATTTACGACTTATACTGATAGCCTAGAATCTCCTTCGATCCTAGAAAGGCAATAAACTGTACTCACAGGAAAAAATATCTCGAACCTTATGGTTCGATGTGTTATTATTAACACAATACTTAACTGTAAATTTAAAATCTGACGTTCATGCGAACGAAGTCGAGGGTACAATTGTCTTTTATGCCTGGTATAAAAGCTTCAATTGTATTAAATTTCATCTAAAATATTTCAGCAGTTTAGCTGTGAAATAAGATTGATAGAAAGACAAACAAACAGGCATTTACACTTGTAATAGTATAGATAATATTAAATATAATTATACTCAGAACACTGCCAAATATTACTAGCTAAATTTGTAATGTCAATATTAAATATCGATGTCTTTAGATCCTTTCCATTGTTTTTCTATCGCACCAAAATTTATTTTTAATAACCTACCAACTTTCCTAACCAATTATTTGTTATTTATATTAGTCATTTTTTTAATTTGAACTTCTCGGTCGTCATCTTCATTACTGAAGGTCGTGAAAGTCCTTTGCAAACTATTATAAATTTGAACTGTCATGAGTTATATTCATAGTTTATGTATATGTATCTACAAAAAAAATCCGCGATAGCATGTGTCTATGCCTTATGGTTAACTCGCAATAACTTTTTTGAATTTAAACTATCGTGAGTGGTATTCATAATTTATGTTGAGAAATCGGCTATATTCACGTCTTATTTTATCGGATGAGCCCGACTAGTTCCCGCCGCGATAACGCCGCTCATGAGGCTTGAAACTAGTCAGTTATTTTATCGGATGAGCATCCGATAAAAAATAAGACGTGATTATAGCCCAACATTAATTCGCAATAACTTCTTTATATTTCAAAAGTTCGATTCGGGAAAAAAACTGTGTTTGATTTTGTGAAACGGATTTCTACGCGCGCGACGTCGCTAGCACACCATACCATAAAAAAACCACATAAAAATTTTTTAGTTACTGGAACTACACCAATATTATAAATAATACAACAAATAGCAAGCATATTTACGGTTTCAACACAAGCCTATCAAGATATAGTTCGTCTATTGTTGTTACTTTAGTTTGAGAAAGCCTCTCCGTGTCTTATCAGGTGGGCTTCCTAACGATCAATTAACCGACAAGGCCAACATGACACGGGCTGTCGCAGTGCCACTCCACTCTGCTTGAAATGCAAATGGATACCGTATCTGGCCTGACCTTCTGTCATGTGGCCGCGCGATATCGCGGACTGCGCCGTCGTTTGCAATTTAAACATTCACCATATAATATTATACGTAAAGCGTATTACAAAATTAAAGATTATTTGGATGATAAAAATGGCTGGACTTAAAAAATCTTTCAGCTTCACTAAGTAAGAAAATGTTTAAAAGATTGACCGCCGAGTTTCTTGCTGGTTCTTATCGGTAAGAGCAACATTCCGAACCAGTTGTAGCTTCATTAATCATATTGATGTTTGACGATTCAAAAGTGCTCAAACGAGCTTACTTGCTTGCTTACTTGCTTGCTTACGAACTTACGATATTATTTGTTTCTTCTTCTTCTTCTTCTGGGAGTAGCGGCTATGCAGGGCCTGAGGGCCCAGTATCACTTTGACCATTGCTGATCTATTGTGATAGCCACTGCTTACAATTCGCCACCAATACCGGTGTCCTTGAAGAATTCAAGGATCTTCTTGGCGGCGAGTGCTCTCACTTCTATAGGGCGTAAAATATGTGACCCTTGGAGAGAGCATCGAGCGTTGATCAGCACAGGGCAGTCACATAGAATATGCAAGGGTGTATCCTCCGCTTCATGGCAGAGTCTCCACAATCCAGTGTCTGACAGCTTCAGGTTTAACATGTGTCTGTTTAGTCCACAGTGCCCCGTAAGCACCCTAGCTAAGTTACTTAGATTTACTCTACTTAGCGCTAAAATTTTTCGAGTAGCACTTTTATTAAAGGCTTTCATTAGCGCTTTCGAGTGCTTTACCCCGGACTGTTGGTCCAGAGATTAAGTGTATGATAATAACAATAGGTCTCCAGAGTAAGCAACGCCAGACTTTTGGAAATTCCACAGATAGGTTCCGGTCCCATCTGCAGAATTTTGGCGCCAGCTTTTGCTAGGCCATCGGCTGTTTCGTTGCCGGGGATGCCTTCGTGTCCTGGGACCCAACGTAGTATCACCCTGTTTCTAGAGCCCAGAGTGTTAAGTAGGTTCTTTGTAATCTCAGTGGAAAGAGCTGCCAGAGCCGCCTGGCTGTCTGAATGTATGTATATTGTACGGTTGAGGTAGTTGCCCCGAAGCAGAGTTGAAGCACATTCAATTATGGCATACACCTCTGCCTGGAATATGGACGTAAACTTGCCCAGGTTTTGACGAATCATCTGTCTGGGAGCTTCCCCATAAATACCGCATCCTACCTCATTTCCTGACTTGGAGCCATCAGTGAACAATTTGAGGCTTCCAGACTTCCAAGTTACCTGATTCTGTAACCAAGCATCTCGATTGGGTATTTCTACAGAGTATTTCCTGCGGAAAATAAATTTGGTAACCATTACATCTGATGGCATGCCCAAAACTGGTATATTGAGTATTGAGTCTTGAAAGGATCTCAGCACTTAAGATTGCCATTTTATTTTATGCATTATTTGTTTACTAATTTCAAATTGTTCACGTAATGTGAATATTTTAATACTTAATATTTTTATTAAATTTACGTACTGTCATAGCTATAGAATTCAAACCCCGAGCAGGTACCAATGAGTTCTATAAAATTTTATGTGTCTAATTGATAATTGCAATTTATTACACGCTTTTCGGTGAAGAAAATCATCGTAAGGAAACATGCATGTCTCTAGAGAATTCTGGCGATATGGGTGACCTACCAATCCGTATTGGAACATCGTGGTGGAGAACACGTGCACTATAAACTACGACCACCACAATACACAAGCACTACACACATTTACTATCACAAATCATTGCACATGAGAATAATTCGATACATCTAATATTATTGCTAATCTTTTAAAACATAAAACATCTTAAAGTAGCGGCCTGTTACTATCCCACTGCTGGAAATAGGCCTCCTCTCTCCGTTTCTGGAGAGAAGGGTTAGAGCTAAGACCTACCACGCTGCTCCAATGCGGATTGGTAGGTTACACATATCTCCAGAATTCTCTAGATATATGCAGGTTTCCTCACGATGTTTTCCTTCACCGAAAAGCGTGTGATAAATTGCAATTATCAATTAGGCACATGAGTTTTAATTAAATTAAAAACATTAAACATTTATTACAAAAAATTTAAAACATCTTATTTTCTTTAAAACTATTGTATTAGACACTATATATTGTAACTAAAGTATATGATGCCTTAAGAAAATGCTAACTAGAGATTAAATATATGACAGTCATAAAAGTGTGATGCATATTTTGAATTTATTTAAATGGTATAGTGTATTGAAGACTAATCTTTTAAAGCTTTTTTGAATATAAAAAATATACCTATACATGTATTATACATTTACAGATTTACAGTCTGATCTAGTTTAATTCTCAAAAGGTTTTAAGTTAATTTTGCAATATAAAATCTGACTTGTAATTTTAGTGTGTCATGTGGTAGACTAACTTAAGCGCGAACCTTCCATGTACTAGTGTTGTATGCTTTGAAACATCGATACTTCATAATAGACTTGTCGTATAAATATATACCTAAACGTCTGGTTAATTTTTAAATGATATAAATAAAGACAAAAAAACTCCTTTTTTCAACTAATGCATGGACTACTGCTAAATAGAGGATGTGAGGTGATTTTTATGTCGAACAATCTTGTGCTGCAAGTGCTGTTGTTGTGCAAGCAAAACAATATCCTGGAGAGATATTATTGAACAAGCAAGTCTTCACAGAAGGCTCGTTTCCCAACGGTAATAGAGCTTCTTCTTCTCTGCGCATTTCGCATCCTCGACGATGCTTCTGCGCCGCCTATCCCGCCCGGTGACGCTGGCAAAACCGTTAGAGCTAACAGCATATAGTCAGCATAAAAATAAATTTAACAAGCATTCAACATTAATTGTAATTAAAAGACGTACTGTGAAAAATAGATGAGATAGATAAAAATAGAACTAACATGTATTGTTATAATATTTTTTTAATACACTCATTATTAGTCATAATTATAATTTGCAACAATGTATGTAGACGTAATCATATATCGCCTTTGTTGCTTGTGGCGGTGAGTATAATTATACTTATATCAAATAAACATCCGATAAGGAATTTAACGTCGATATTTTAATATTTTATAGATGCTGCGTCCCTATTTCCTCTCCATAAAGTCGCTGCACGCTTGACTCCGTCTTTCTACAGCACACATTGTTATTGCTATATCTATACTAATATTATAAAGAGGAAAGATTTGTATGTTTGTTTGTATGTATGTTTGTTACGTTTTCACGCAAAAACTACTGGACCGATTTCAAAAATTCTTTCACCATTGGAAAGCTGCTTTTTCACTGAACAACATAGGCTATATGTCATTTTCTAAAAAAAATAGCGATCCCTAATAAAATTGTAATAACTTGGTAAAAATTTAGTCGTAAACATCTATCATCGCGTGCGCTGCGGAAACTATTGATGATAGAACAAAAAAATGTTCTACAGTATTATAGAACGTATCAATATCCACAAAAATATGTCCAATAAAAATATGCGATACCATATGTCTAACTATTATAGTTATGCCAATATAACTACTTTTTTACATTGTAAAAGTTAATAAAAGTGCCGACAATAACCAAACCATTTTATTCATATCTCTGTATTAATCCTTATCCCATTAAATGATATTTTATGAATAACTGTTTCAATACCTGTAAAATACTTTTTAAATTATTAAAATCTGACATCCCAATCAAAAGATTTTACGAATTTAAGAATGTAAATCGAAATCAAATAATGCCATAACAAACCTAACCTACCGTTATAGCAGGGCCTGCATTTGGTGAGTTAAGTCTTATTCCAAGAATACTAATGATACCCATTTTTTATAATTAAATAATCTACAAAATAAATCTATAGTCCGATTTCGTAGACTTTCCACTACCACGAGATCTGTATGGACGCGGGTGAAACCGCGGGGCTTTGCTAGTATTAATTATGTTTACTAGCCGACGAATTATGTACACCAATCACTACGGTATAAAAAGGTGTAGAGGTATAATTTCTAAGTTTTAAAACGGTTTTAAAGTTTCGCCTGTAGCTTTACGGCTATTTGGGTTTCGTGTGGTGACTGTTGTCCTGCATGTGTAAGCTACGTAAATTTTGCTCGAGTCAAACACTTAGCATTACATAAATTTGCTTAACACACGCGGATAATAGCAAAGTAGTTCTGGTATAGTTTTTTTTAATATGGAATACCGCAAAGTAACGCCTGCTTATATAAATCATTGGTTTTGCCAGACATAGTCGCGCGCATTTTCAGAGTTAGCAAGGTTCGCCGTTGACGAAATACGTCAACGAGGACATCATCATCATTATGCTTCATATATTTACGAATATTTTATAAAAGTAGATATTTCATTCCGGAATTCCATAGTACAATAGTTTTTATCCCGGGTATCCTTCAAATTTAATAGTTAAAGCGATTAATTGGGCCGCAGTTATATCGAAATTGGAACTTTAAATTAACCGCTTCCACTATTAAATTAACTGTGTAACCATAGATTGAAGTTTATATAAAAAAATCATTAGGTAAATTAAAAATCCAACATAAATACGTTACTTTTCAATTATCACGCCTATAATCAGCTGTAAAATATGTAGGTACTTACATTTTACAGCTCATAAGAGGCGTGATAATGGTGTGGGTAATAATGATGTGATATAACTTCCGCAATCTACTTTAACTCTACCATTACAGCAGTTTAAAAACACTATTAAAAAAAAGCTAATACAGAAAGCCTACTATACTATTGAGGATTACTTAGACGATAAGAATGTGTGGATATAGCTACTCTTCGACCCTGTACAAGACATCAATAACTATATGTAACTATTAATAAGATTATTCTTTAAAAAGAGCAACCGCCGAGTTTCTTGCTGGTTCTTCTCGGCAGGAATCAGCTTTCCGAACCAGAAGTAGATGTTGACTGAATATTTTGAATTTGAATTTGATAATGGTGTGTACGTGGTAATGCTAGGTATCCGAGCCTTGATAGGTAATTTTTTTACAGATAAAAAATGCAATAAAAAAAATAAAAAAGAACAAAAGGGCAGCTAATATCTGGGACTCAATTAGATACCAAAATTAAAAGCTTTTATTGTTTTTATAAAGTAAAAAAATTATTTAAAAAAATATTATTTTTCTGATCACACCTATAATAAACTCCTAAAGAGTATCATCACTTTTGGTGGAGTATTGTTTGAACAATTTTAGTAATTCAATTTTTGTATAACATAAAAAAACCTTAATACCTATAATTAAGGATATCATATAACTTAAACCACGAGTAAAAATATAAATCGACGGAAACTTCTGAAATGAATGAATGAATAAATCATACTGTATTGTAGAATCAACGAGATTTTTTTAATTGGGTCAAAACGATCTAATCAATGGTTGTACGTACCAATTAAAGCCATTGAGATAGCAGATTGTATATATATCAGTCATACCACATCGACCTTATATATATACAGGCACTATAACAAAACTACCTCGCTTTAATCGGCACGGGTTAAGCGAATGCATGCAAAGCTAATGTGTATGAAGCAGCCAAAATCTACGAACCTTATACATGCAGGACAAGCCACCACACGCACCCCAAGGTTCCTCCACCAGCAACAAAGCACACAAGCAGCACACACACCCACCACCACAACAATCTCGACGATCGTTTCGCTCCGAAACCGAAGCATCATCAGGAGGATAGGCTCCACGACAAAATCGTAATGCGATTACGATTGCATATATTGATAATAGCATTACGATTTTGTCGTGGAGCTTTTGCATGCATTCGCTTAACCCGTGCGGATAATAGCGAGCGTGGAGTTTTGTTATAGTGCCTGTAATATGGAATTCCGCAAAGTAACGCCTACTTCCATAAATCATTTATATATATACCTTTAAATATATAACTTCATTATAATGTTTTGAATATAAGATTCTATAATAAAACTCCACGGTCAATTTTTGGCATTATAACAGTTTAAATTAACATAAAAGGTGCCTGATACAGAAGGATGAGCGATTGAGGATTACATAGATGATAAGAATACGTAGATACTACTCTTCGGCACTGTACAAGATAGTAAAGCCTAAATGTAACTAGTTATTAGAATTACATTTTAAAAAGAGCTACTGCCGATTTTATTGCTGGTTTTTCCCGATAGGAGCAGCTTTCCGAAGCAGCAGTAGAGTTGACGATTCAAAAGCACTTGTTACCAAGTTTGCTTGAATAAAAAATGTTTTGAATTTGAATTCTAATTCATCATACTAATATTATGAATGTAAAATTATCCGTCTGTCTTTTACGTTTCCACGGATAATACCGCTAGATCGATATTCATGAAACTCGGTACAATTCAACTAATATACTAATACCGCGTTTCCCAACCTGTGGTCCGCCGACCCCTGGCGGCGTGACCCACTAATACGTTTTTTTTGCTATTTATTTTATTAAGGGGGTCCGTGAAAACTGTGCTTAATTTCCTAAGGGTCCGTGGACTGAAAAAGATTGGGAAACGCTGTACTAATAGGAAGTTCCTAACCCTGAAGCCCTAGCTACCGGTAGCTTGAGTGAGTGCACCGCTTCCGACGGACGACGATTGGAGAACCCCCTGGGTTGCAGTCGAACAGGATGTAAGACGGCCGGTGAATAATAATAACACACAGCTATCCGAAGCACGATTTATTGAAACTTTACCAATGACGTATGATTCGGTTTGAGGTTAATACAATGTTTTGTACGATACAAAGCCAAAGGCAATGAATGAAGAGAAAAAACAAAAAGGGTTTAATTTTTTTTTTCGGAAAATAACAATATGCTGAACGTCGTCTTAAGGGTGCCTCCTATGAGGCCGAGCCTCGGCTTAAAACGACGTGTTGTGGAATAATCCATAACACGTCGTCCGATCATAAGATCGGACTGGCGGTAAGGTTTAATTTTATTTTCAGACACTAACTAATGCTGTTAGCCCTAATAGTTTTAACAGCATCACCGGGAGAGTGGGCGAGCGCAGAAGCATCGTCGGGGTGAAAACACTGGGAGAGCTAGTCTCGAGCGAACCTCGCAGCATCCTGGAAGCGATGCCTTAAGGGTGCCTCCTGTGAGGCCGGACCTCGGCTTAAAGTGGCGCGCTGTGGAGGACTGTATCGGACTTACGGAAAAGTCCCAATTTCATAACGTTCGGGGCTGAATGCCCCTGCAGCTAGACGTGAGGAAGCGGGGACCTGGTCTTCGCCGGCGAAGACGCTGGGTTTGTGCGGTTTTCATATAAACTAATGTTTGTAACATTTTTTCGAACCAAACGATAGCGGGCATTTTTTCGATGCAGCTCCATCTAGTTTGATTCGTGGTACTAACGTAAACGCGTTATCCAACGATTATTTATATTCTTAAGAGTTTTTTTTAATTTGTTTTTTGTAATAAGAAATATTTAAAAATTTAAAAAGTTAGGTTTAAGAAAACTATAGGATTGTAATTACCTGGCACTATCTATGGAACACCATGATGGGACGCGGCGCAAGAGCGACTTGCCAATGCACCACCTCACATTCTCCGCTTGACCACCTGAAAACGTAATTCTACCATCAATAATAAACATACAAACCGTTTTTTGAAAATGTATTAAAGTAGGGTTTTTTACGATGTGAAAATTTCGCCACAATTAAATATTTGATACAATAAAGAGCTTTCGCTATTTATGATGATATTAGAAAAATACGGGTCACATCACAACAAAATCTAGTTGCCTTTGTGTAAGTTTCACGGTAGATGCTTTGCCTAAACTTGGAACCTTATAAATCAGGTAAATCGCTAAAGTACGTAAATCGTTTATGGGTTTGGGTATAAGATTCTATAATAAACTTCCACAATCTACTTTAACTTTACCATTACAGTAGTTTAAAAACACTGTACAAAAAAGGTTAATACAGAAAGCCTACTATACTATTAGGATTACTTAGACGATAAGAATGCGTGGATATATGCAGTTACTCTTTGCGCCTGTACAAGACATCAATAACTATATGTAACAAGTAATAAGAATTATTCTTTGGAAAGAGAAACCGCCGAGTTTCTTACTGGTTCTTCTCGGTTGGAACAGTTTTCCGAACCAGCAGTAGATGTTGACGATTCAAAAGCATTTGTTTACAAGTTACTTGAATAAAGAATATTTTTCAGATCTGACCCGTATGTTTATATAATAATAACTTGTCAATTTTTCTCTTATAATACCAAAGATTGATACCAGAGCTGTGATAGCCCAGCGGTGAGACCGTGCGACTCTTTCGAGGGGAACATGAGTTCAAACCCGGGCAGGCACCATTGAGTTTTTCTATTAAAACTCACGTGTCTAATTGATAATTGCAATTTATCACACGCTTTTCGGTGAAGGAAAACATCGTGAGGAAACCTGCATATTTCTAGAGAATTCTGGAGATATGTGAAACCTACCAATCCGCATTGGAGCAGCGTGGTAGGTCTTAGCTCCAACCCTTCTCTCCAGAAACGGAGAGAGGAGGCCTATGCCCAGCAGTGGGATTGTAACAGGCTGCTACTTAACCAAAGATTGGAGGAGGATTTTTTTTGTTAGCTACTTAGAAAATTTCTGAATTATTTGAGTATATAGAACGAGGATGATGGTTTGAAACTGAAATGTTTTCATTGAAGTTCATTCAAACAGAAATAGCAATTCGAAATTGTATTTATGTTTGCGCGGGTTAACAAGAGCTCTCGAGGTTTTGCGCGATTTTTATAAAACATTCGAACAAAGATTGTATTCGAAACATTTTAATTAACGGTAAATTTTAACAAAGCTGTTTTTAAAAATCCGTTTTCACTGCACGCGGTTAACAAAACTGTTAAAATAGTGACAAGTATTTTTCAGAAAAGCAATTCTTAATTTATTGACGTTGAAAGTAAATATAGTAAAAAATTTAACAATGTTTGTTTGGATAATGCTTCGCTTTGGGATTTTGTCGTGGAGTCTATCTCCTGATGATGCTTCGGTTGCGGGGCGAGAGGATTGTTTAGTTTGTGATAGTGAACGTGTGTAGTGCTTGTGTATTGTGGTGGCTTTGGTGGAGGTTTGTGCATGTGTTTTTACGAATCCTGCCTGCCGGGTATGAAAAAACGGATAGTCCACTATACATTTAGCACGATATATTTTTTCTATTTACTGTATCGCGGATTATAGCAAAATAACTTTATTATTACTTTTGTTTTGAGCAGAAGTAGATGCTCGAATCGAATGATCGCACCTATGGAACATCACATGATGTTCCTTTACTTGCGCAACATTAGACCACCCTTAATACGGTGATGTTGCATTTACCTGTATGGTATCGATGCCAGATGGTGACGTATCTATCGATATTTGCATGAATTACAAAAAGCTCAAGGCCAGCCATTGTACATTCGTTTAAACAGAAGTTGTCTATAAAAAATCATTTGTGCTCGGAGTTTGAACCTTGAATGACCACGAGCTTTCCCGCTTAGACAACCCGGTTTCTTGATCACTTTAATACGTACAAAGTAACGATTCGCATCAGCCCACTTAATGTAGATAGTAGGTAGAGCTAAGCAACTACGTTCACTTAAGTTTATTTGGCGTGCTTACCGCCGACCACTCCGCCTTCAATCAACTAAGTGATTCAGATTGCAGATAAGTATATTGAACAGGTACGAAATTCAGCTATGAAAACATTTGTACATCCTACAGATATATACTTTAAAGCTGCCTAAGGGTGGTAGAACTTTATAGTGTTAATTTTTTTTTTACTAGAGAATAATTATAAGATAAGGTGGTTTTCTTTCTTGCATCTTTTTTGCATAACACTAGCTATGGTATGATGGTAATCAGGGTACAAAAGTAATAATAAAATTATTTTGCTATATTCCGCGATAAAGTAAATAGAAAATATATATCAAAAAAATATATGCGAATTATGCGACATACGCTTTGCGATTTTGTCGTGGAGTCTAACTCGTGATAATGCTCCGGTTCCGGGGCGAAACGATTGTTGAGTTTGTGATAGTGCTAGAGTAGTGATAGAGCTTTGTACATATGTTTTACGAATCCGCATGTATCGGGTATGAAAAAACGGATAGTCCACTATACATTTAGCACTATATATATTTTCTATTTACTGTATCGTGATTAAAGCAAAATAATTTTATTATTACTTTTGTATGTGGATTTTCGCAAGTAACGCCTAATTGTATAAATTATCGAAAGATAAGACAGTTTACAGACGTAGAAACAGCAAAACTAGTTTATTTTGCTTACTTCCATAGCATTATGTCTTATGGAATAATGTTATGGGGTAAATGCGCTGATATTGAGAAAATTTTTGTATTGCAAAAAAGAGCCATTTATAATTTGAATTCGCGTGAGTCCCTGCGAGATAAGTTTAAGGAAACAGGTATTCTTACGTTAGCTTCACAGTATATTTTTAGCAATTTGATTTTTGTGCATAAAAATATACATAATTATAAAAAGATTGGCGATGTATATAATAGACAAAGTAGGAACCGACATAAGCTTGCGGCTCCTGCTTTGCGCCTTGTAAGAGTACGTAAGTCGTTTGTGGGTTTGGGTATAAGATTCTATAACAAAGTTCCACAATCAATTTTAACTTTGCCATTACAGCAATTTAAAAATACCGTTAAAAAGAGGCTGATACAGAAAGCCTATTATACCGTGGAGGCTTACATTGATGATAAGAATGCGTGGATATAGCTGCTCTTTGACCTTGTGCAGGATAGCTATGACAAAACGTAATTAGTATTAAGAATCTTCTTTTTTAAAAGAGCTCCACCGAGTTTCTTGCTGGCTCTTCTCGGTAGGACGGCTTTCCGAACCAGCAGTAAAGTTGACGATTCAAAAGCACTTGTTTACAAGTTTACTTGAATAAAGAATATTTTGAATATTTTGAATTTGAATTTAGGAAATCAGTAGTTATTGTGAGTTAACCATAAAGGATAGAGATATGCTCTCGCGGGCGTTTTGTAGTATTTTTGTAGATCCACAATTCTCTAGTACATTACTTCAGTGTATCTCTGCTGGTTTACACGGCGCAGGCGAGTAACGCCTCGTACTCACGGGCGTAAAAAATACGTCTCGTTAAAACTCCGCATAGGCGTAATAAGAAGTTTCGTATGGTATATTCGGCTTAACGCCCTACGCCTAACGCCTAAAATAGAACACTGCTCGAAAAAAATACGTCAAAAATACGTCTTGATACCCATTTCGACGTATTTTTATCGCACGGTAAAAAAACCTCGCGTGCTTACGAGGGGTAAGGTTCCCAGTAGGCGAGTTCTTTTACAACTACGTGATCTCTTAAAAATAATTTACATAAAACCTGAATTTTCCAGAAGAATTGCACTATCTTTTACTAGCAACCGTCAAAAATCTGTTTAGTAGATTTTGGGAAAATCGATTACATACAGACAGACAGTTTTTGCGGGACTATGTTTTTTAATAACTATAGGTATAGGAGGATAGAAGCAATGAAAATAAAAAAAGCGCAGGAAATAAAAAAAAATTACATTTAGGAATATGGCAAAATTTCACGACGTTTTGGGATTCGACGATCTTCTAGGTATCACACACAAACACTTGTCAATAGAGCTGTCGTATAACTATAGAAAATAACCCTCGCATCTTATTATTTTTCATCTTACTTATTTTCTTGATAATTGAGAATTCTTTATAAAGAGAGTATATTTTACATTAATTCTTATAGACTATTCAAGTAGATTACAAAAACTTTTTCAAATCGAGGAAGTCGTTATATTAACGTTGCACTCTATATCAAAAGTTACAAAAAATCAAATTAATTCTCAATATAAAACAAATTAAAATAAATCAATAAATAAAATAAGCCTTTATTGCTGTTTTTTTTCTATATACAAGTTTTTTAATACATATATCATTTTTATATGTGGTTTATACGACGATTCAAAAGCATTTGTTTACAGGTTTACTTGAATAAAGAATATTTTGAATTTAAATTTGAATATAAACAGCTCGCCAGTCGACGAAGGCCTCCTTTAAAGCTGTCCATTTCTCCCTATCTCTAATCCATTCTGGACCAGCAACTTTGAAAAGGTCATCTTCCCACCGTTTTGTTGGCGACAAACAAAACGGTGGGAAAACAAATTAAAATAAACATGTTTAAATACAGCTTTATAAAAATCTAGATTTCGATATACATAATGTATACACGCAAACACTAAGCAGCGATAGCTGTATCTTCATTGATTAAAACTTTCCACTTCGTTACTACTTTCCCCATTTGTGGTTTTAATTCCACCCTGCGGCTTTGTGGTCACCTTTTCATATGTATAAAAGTTGCAGCTTACAATCTACTGCAGCGTAGCTTAATCTGGAACAACCTCTAAGCTTTCTGTAAGTCTTTGTTGATTCTGTTAGAATCAAACAATATGCTCTTTGCCTAGTCTAATACGTTTAAAAGAGCAATTCTTGCATATAATATAATATTTTGTCAAATTCTTACTCAAAATATTCCTTATTCAAGTAAACTTGTAAACAAGTGCTTTTGAATCATCAACATCTACTGCTGGTTTGGAAAGCTATATATATATATACACACACACACATAAATATATATATATATGTGTGTGTGTGTGTGTGTGTGTGTGTGTGTCTGGTGTGATGTGGTATATATATACACACGCGAACCTGAGTATTTTTACCGAATTGAAATTGAAAAGTATTAGTTATTATATAGTTATTGTGAGTTAACCATAACAGCTAAAAACATGCTCTCGCGGCATTTTTATGTAGTATTTTGGCAGATCTACAATTCTCTAAATTATCTCATTTCTTTAGACTTTAGTTTACCTCTGCTAGTTTATGCAGCGAGTTAAGATCCCAGCAGGCGAGTTTTTTTTACAATTGCGTGACCTCGGTAATGTAATATTAACATAACCTTCCGGAGAGATTGCATATGTGAAAACCGTACAAAAATTATTTCAGTAAATTTTCAGAAAATCGATCACATACTGTCTGCATGTGATCAATCGACGGCTTTTGAGAACTTTGTTCTATAATGAGTATAGATATAGATATATACTCGAGCATGTTATTAGGCAATGAAAAACTTCTGCCATATCATTGGAATATGAAGGTAAATTTGACGACAGCCTGTAAGCTTATATTTAGTGGAAAATCGTGTGGTCTAGAAACCAAAAGACCCTGGTGCAAGTCCAGATGTGTTCAATCTAATACACTTTCTTTTCAAGTTCCGTCTTTTGCGATAAAAAACTATACTGGGAAAAGGAAGAGGGTGAATATTAAAATAATAACTAAGTTAACTGAGTCCTGTTAATTTGGATATATAAAAAGTTACCACGACAAATTATTACGAGGACAACTTGAAAGTTTCTTCCATCATAAAAACAAAGTTCGGTGGAAAAACTCGGAACGCAAACAGAACTACGAGCTTAGTTTCCCCGCTGAGGGTACTCGACGACGTTGCTCGGACGAATTGCACTCGAGTGAAAATTCACGGATGTTATTACGTCGAACGACTATTACATAAAAATTTTCCTGCCGCTGGTAGGTTTTTTTTTATTTGGTACTAGTTCCACCCGCGACGTCGTTCGCGTCAACCTTAATTTTAAAACATCCTGCGTTATGTATTACGTGTTAACATAATGTTACGCAATGATACTTATATCTATTTCTTTTTAATTTTGTACATACATACATACATATTTGTATGTATGTATGTACAAAATTAAAAAAGACTACTACATACATACATATTTAGATGTGATAGCCTAGCGGTGAGACCGTGCGTCTCTTTCGAGGGGAACACGAGTTCAACCCGGGCAGGCACCAATGAGTTTTTCTATTAAAACTCATGTGTCTAATTGGTAATTGCAATTTATCACACGATTTTCGGTGAAGGAAAACATCGTGAGGAAACCGCATTGGAGCAGCGTGGTAGGTCCTAGCTCCAACCCTTCTTTCCAGAAACGGAGAGAGGAGGCCTTAGCCCAGCAGTGGGCATAATAACAGGCTGTTACTTTACTTTACTTTACTTATACATACATATTTATATAATATGTAATGTGTATAAATGTATTATTTATAAAAGGTATTTATATTTATTATAATATATATAAAAATATTGATACAACAAAAAGATAATAATAATTGCGTTAGCTTTCGCGTTATGGAAGAGCGAGGTTTTCTGATACAGGCTTTAGTAAGCTTAAAAGAAGTCCTCCACAATATGTCATGTAAGATGTTAAATTGTTACTGTCAATAATTTTTTTTTGTTCTTTCGATTTTTGTTGGGTATGACACGCTTAAAACTGGGCATACTGTTACGTTAATGTTATGCGTGATAAACGCTATTCGCTGTCCGCGTTATCGCAATGCAGGACAGAGCTACATAAGCAAGCTCCGCTTCTTCGTGAGCCGGGCTTGCTCAACGATTTGGCTAGATACGAGTATAACTCGGTTTTGGATGTATTTCAAACTCCACTGCTTCAAATCACAACTTAATTAAAATTACTTTAAGGGAACCTAATATTAGATACTTATATGTATCTTGCATGCTTTTATTGTTTAATGTTTTTGGTACGATGTATAATTTTTCCCCACAAGTTGAATTGGGTTACTGTAATGTGGGTGAAGTTTTTAATTAATAAATATTTTTTTATCCCATAGAAAAAACTGGGTATTAAATGTATTATGTGTTACCGGATATGTTAGAGCAAGAGATTGGACGCAAAATCATAACAGATAGATAGATTTTAGGTTTTATAATATTAGTATAGATATCAACTGATGTAAAGTCCGTCGTTATTTAGTGCTGTATGTTTATATTCGACCTTTATTTACACATTCAAACTTTAAATATTGTGGTCTTGTATGGTTTTTTTGGGGCTTTACGAAATATTTTTTTACTTGTTTGTTTTTCTTTGTGAAAGATCATTGTTTCTGGTAAGTTTAAAGAACTGGGACAAATTAGAAATACCAGGTTCATTTCTTACAGTCACCTTATCACGCGAAGTGTGACTTAGCTGAAAAAATTAATATTATTTTGATTATTCTTTTATTTATTTCCATCATCATCATCATCATCATCCTTTTGCCCTTATCCCACTCTAAATGGTGCCAGCATAACATGTAACAAACATGTTGTCACATGATTTGACTACGTATTTTACGACCGGCAGCCTGTCTGACGTCAACGACTAAGGTAAAATACGACTGAGGTGCAGTCGTATTTTACGACCCCTCGGTAAAAAAGAGGGTGGTCTATTCCACTCAACCGGATAACCACAGGGTGGGTCAACTAACCTTAGTCGCCTTTTACGACACCTCGGTAAGAAATGAGGGTGGTCTATTCTACTCAGCCAAATGCCACACGGCGGGTCGACTTACCTTAGTCGCCTCATACGACACGTCGGTAAGAAATGAGGTTGGTCTATTCTACTAAGCCGGATACTACACGGCATTAATTATACTCTTTTATTTATTTTATAATCGAATAAGTAATGAGGAAGTCAATGTTGGTAGATCTCTATTAGGTAAGATTAAGTAGAAGATATTTATCGGGTAAATAAAAACAAAAATGGAGCCGCAATAATACTACGTGAACCGATAGACGGCCTATACTGGACATAGATCTCTTTATATTTTTATTTTTGGGTATTAGATTCTATAGTAAAATTCCACAATCTTCTTTAACTTTATCATAACAGCAGTTTAAAAATACTATTAAAAAAAAGGCTAATTCAGAAAACCTACTATCTATTGAAGATTACTTAGAGGAAAAGACTACGTGAATATAGCTACTCTTCGACAAGACATTAATAACTATTTGTAACTAGTGATAAGAATTATTCTTTGAAAAGATCACCTACCGAGTTTCATGCTGGTTCTTCTCGGTAGGAACAGCTTTCCGAACCAGCAGTAGATGTTGATGATTCAAAAGCACTTGTTTACAAGTTTACTTGAATAAAGAATATTTTGAATTTTTTGAATTTGAATTAAGGGATCTGCACACCATACGATCTTGTGCCGCTTAGATCCAGCGATACCCCGTGACCTATTTGAGTTCGTCAGTCCACATCGTAAGGATCTACTGACACTAAGTTTTCCAGTACGAGGTCAATCGAACACTTTAGGACCTAACGCCCATCAGTTCTAAGTAATACGTGGCACTAAAATTGCCACTTCAGCTTGGCAACGCGATGAACTATGTCGGTAACTTTGGTCCATCTACGGATCTCCTCTTTCTTGATTTCGACGCGAAGAAATTGTCCAATATATTTAAGCATATTCAAATTCAAAATATTCTTTATTACTGTCTTGTACAGGGTAGAGTACATATCCACACACTCTTATCATCTAAGTAAACTTTAGCAGTATAGTAGGCTTTCTGTATCAGCCTGTTTTTAACAGTGTTTTTAAACTGCTGTAATGGCAAGGCTAAAAATGATTGCGGAATTTTATTATAGAATCTTACCTCACTCGTAACCCACTAAGTAAGTCTGAGCTTTCAGATCATCACTTTCAACACACACTAGTCAAAGAAATACGTAAACCGCAGTGTCTCTTAATACCTCTTAGGTCTTAAATTTATTTTACTACCACTAAAAAGATAAGTTGAAATGATAAGTCCGATTCAAATACCGAGACCGTTGGAACAAAAGGGCGTGGTGTCCTTGGATGTGGTATAGTAAAATCCTTCACCTTCCGAGGTCCAAGGTCACGAACTCGAGCCAAATACAGCTTTATGTAATCGTAATTTTTTTTTATCTTTGTTATAAATAATAATCCTTAATAATCCTTATCCTACTCTAAGTGGGGTCGGAACAACATGTTTTAAACATATTGTTACATAATTTGGCCAGTTATTTTGCGATCCACCGCCTGCCTGACGTCAACTTACGTTAGTCCCCTTTTACGACACCCGTAAAACATGAAGTATTCTACTCAGCTGGATACCAAATACCTTATGGTTCGCTTTTAATTATCGTGCACTTCTGTAGTTATTATCTTTTTTTGTCTAAGCCATCATTTTTACTACGCATACACCGTTTTAGAACAAATAGAAGAAGAAGAATAACTTTATTGCACAAATAAAAATACAAAGAGAAAAAAATATATAACACAAATAATATCTATCCACATGAATCGATTTTCGATGACATCGAATAGTATTTAAACGTTGCAAATTCATAGAGTGCTTTGAAACTATACTAGAGCAAGGCCTGCTCTAAAGAGAAATAAATTGAAAACAAATGAAGTTGTATCTACCTGTCTCTTCTTTATTTGTGATTAGACAAAGATGAAGTATACGAGTTACACCCTCCCTCTCAATATTTATTGTGTCACTATAACTTACAGGCATGCCTATGCGCCGCTACTCATGGAGTTATTGTACTAAAAACAGGGGAGTTTCTCTTTATTGTAATATAGAACATTTTAGGCTAGCTTCCCTTTTTTTTTACAAGCAATAGACAGAACTAACTACTTTGCTATAATCCGCACGGGTTAAGCGAATGCATGCAAAGCCAATGTGTATGAAGCAGGCACAATCTACGCACCTTATACATCCAGGACAAGCCACCACATGCACCCCCAAGGCGCATTCACCAGCAACAACGCACACAAAAGCAGCACACACACCCACCACCACAATCTCGACGATCGTTTCGCCCCGAAACCGAATGCATTTGCTTTGCATGCATTCGCTTAACCCGTGCGGATTATAGCAAAGTAGTTAGTTCTGTTATATTGCTTGTAATATGGAATTCCGCAAAGTAACGCCTGTTTCTATAAATCACCCTTTTTTTTGTCAACCATTATGGGTCATCACCGCCCGACGGGGACGAGCGGTGGGTTTCATCGGCAGCACTAGATGCAACGATCACCTTTTTTTTACACGAGGAAACCCTTCATGGGTACTGCAATCCGCGGGGGGGGGGGGTATTTTTTTTTCCACTTCCTCTAACATAATCAGAGACTTTCTTAGGCCTTTTTTATTGTTACATTTTATGTTTGGTTTAGGGGCGGGGGTGGGGGGGTATTACAGTTACTCCGGACTCTTATCGGCTAAAATCTCATGGTGTTCCACCTTACTGCCTGTAGACGAAGGCACAAGAATACTCGACGCATGACGTCTGCACCCTCGTCAGCAGTAGCCGCTCTATGCAGCTTCACCATGTGGGGCCTAATTAGCTCAAACCTCTAACCATCTCAACCGACGCATTAGGAACACTTAATGCATCGGCCGCCTTAAGGGACCTTTCTCTCGCTATAACACCGAATCCTCCACTTCAGCGCCCATTTAGGGTGGCCTGCGGTTATGGGCGAGCCTTCTCCATTCCCTTCTCTTACGACGGATTGGGTTGATAAATGTGGTCTCACGTACCCTCTCCGCCGCCTCCTTTTGCGAGATTACTTGTTCACAAAAGGTAATCATCGCACTCCATGCCCTTCGACTGCTCGCCATGGATCTTACTACTGCAAGCAGAGAGCGGTCCGGTCCCAGCTCCTCTACTAAGCTCACCCGTTGCATTGCCCAAGCTGAGCACTCCGAGAGAGTGTGCTGCGCCGTGTCATTGTCAGCACCGCATTCATGACACACAGAGGTCGGCTCTCGTTGGGCCACTCGACACGGGAATCTTCCAGATGCATCGATCACCTGGGATTAGGCTAGCTTTTTTTTGTGATAAGGCTAGCGCCTGTTTGCTATCTCGCCTGATGGTAAGCGAAAGATGCAGCCTAAGATGAACTGCGCTTGCCAAGTAGGTGCCTATTCACTCGTCTTTTAAAACTATGCAAATCGTAAGAATCCGGGAAGATAAATACAGGAAGGGAGTTCCATACTTTGGCTGTACGCATCAGAAAAGATGACCTGAATCGTTTTGTACGCATTTTTGGCACATTAATTGTATAGCGGTGGAGCCCCTCGCGGCTACCCTACTCTGTGTATAATAACTCTATGTCCCTACTCTAGTATATCTCTACAAATTAAATCAGTTTGTCAAACTACATACAATAAAATAAAACCGCTTGACCTTCAAACATAATTTCAATGTCTATGGCGAAGTACAACCGCTTAAGGTCATACATGCATTTTTCAGAAAGTGCTCTGTGAATAATATAGTGGGAACAGGTGTTCAGTGCGGCGTTCAGACACGTGCCAGTAGCTGCTTACTTATAATAGTTTCGATGACTGTTTCAATTGATCCATACTAATATCATAATATCATTTGAGCTGTGATAGCCCAGCGGCGAGACCGTGCGACTCTTTCGAGGGGAACACGAGTTCAAACCCGGGCACCAATGAGTTTTTCTATTAAAAAACTCATTTGTGCCTGCTTGCGGTTTGAACCCATGACCCCTAAGCTACTTATCGATCTTATTATGTTATACTATACGGTACAATTCAAAAAAAAATTGACACAATAAAGAAAACGAACATTCACGAATTCACTGATAACGGGATTACCCACTCGTGCGTTGCCACAAGAGGGTAACGCACGGGGCAAAGCCGATGCGAGTCAGTGCTTGACATTATAGATGCAAAATGTTCTTGCTTGTCCATCTATCTTTATTTATGTAACGGATAAAGTGAGAACTGGAGGTCAAAAGCTTATAAAAATTATTAAGCTTACTTATTATTTTGATATTAAAAAGCATGCAATTCGTGGGATAAATGCTCATTGTTATTATGAATACGAAAGTTATTTCGTGCTGTTACTATCCCACTGCTGAGCATAGGGCTCTTCTCTCCGTTCTTTGAAGTGATGGGTTCGAGCTAAGGCCTATCACGCTGCTCCAATGCGGATTGGTAGGTTACACATATCTCCAGAATTCTCTAGATGCAGGTTTCCTCACGATGTTATCCTTCACCCAAAAGCGTGTGATAAATTGCAATTATCAATTTGACACATAAGTTTTAATAGAAAAACTCATTAATGCCTGCCCGAGGTTTGAACTCGAAAGAATCGCACGGTCTCCGATTCACCGCTGGGCTATCACAGCTTATAGTCTGACATAATTAAGGACGACACATGTAGATTTTATATTTAATCTAGGGCGTCATTCTTTATTTCAAACTGTGCTACGGTAATGTATAGACTGTTTAATTATTTAACAAAAACATATGGCAGAAGAAAATATTTAATTTACACATTCTTTCTATTCGTTTCATACAAAACAAAAAGAATTTTTTTACCTTTGTTCAAGGCCTAGAATTTTCCTCATCGAAACCCCGCAAGCCCCGGGGGAGGCTTTCATTGTCTCGGAAACCGCATTTAATCTCTAAAAAGAATAACTCGCAAGAAATATATTTTCTTTAATCAACATAAAAATATCTGGTTTTAGTTGAATATATTGTTACCTTGGTTACCACCAAGCTGGCTACCACTCTGGCTGAGTAGAATAGACCACCCTCGTTTCTTACCGATGTGTCGTAAAAGGCGACTAAGGTAAGTCGACCCGACGTATGAATCCGACTGAGTAGAATAGACCACAATATATGTAATGCTAAATATATGAATCAGGCAAAATTCATGCATTACGCTTTTGTCGTGGAGCCTATCCTCCTGATGATGCTTCGATTTCGGAGCGAAACGATCATAGAGATTATGGAAGTGGTTGTATGTAATTCTTGTGTACATTATTACTGGGTGGCGGTATTTTGGGATACGCGTGGTGACTTGTCCTGCATGTGTAAGGCATGTGAATTTCGCCTACTTCATACACTTAGCATTCCATACATTATTTTAACATACGCGGATTATAGCAAAATAATTATATTATAGCTTCTCTACTACTTTCGCAAAGTAACGCCTTCTATAAAAAAATTTGCTTACTCTAGATTCAGAAATACCTGTTTATTGCCGCTAAGACGAAGCACTGCATGTGTAAGGCATGTGAATTTTGCCTGCTTCATACACTAAGCATTATATACATTTTTTAACAAACGCGGATTATAGCAAAATAATTCTTTTATAGCTTCTGAGGAAGGATATTTTTTTTCAAAGATTATCCGCCGACTTTCTTGTTGGTTTTCCTCAATAGGAGCAGACGTTCGAATCATTGGTAGCTTCTCTAAAAACATTTGACGTTTCCAAACTACTGAAAACATTCTACTTAAATGAAGAATATTTTTAATTCAAATTTAAATATACTAAAGCTTTAGAAACTCTATACCAAATTGTTAAAGTAATTGGATTAACTTTAAAATTGCAGTGTTCGCAATTCCAGTTTGAAAGCAGTTTTCTTTCAAAAAGGCCGTAAAATTTCCCGCTCATTTGTATTCAAGCTGACATCCCTCCGTCTGCACTTTTCTAGATTTATCAACATTTCCTATTCAGTGAGAAATCGTTCAGCGCTAACAAACGGGTAACCTCATCGAGGCTTCCATTTAAAAAGAATCCGCTCGCCCGAGTAATTTCCGACTTAGATTGTGGATCTTTTTACTTAGTATCTTTGTTGAAATAAAATAAAGTAATACATTTTCTATTAACAAACTGCTAGAACAGGTTTTATGTGATACATAGATAAAGTAGCGGCCTGTTACAATCTCACTGCTGGGAACAGGCCTCCTCTCTCCGTTTCTGGAGGGAAAGGTTGGAGCTAAGACCTACCACGCCTACCGGACCTACCAATCCGCATTGGAGCACCAATGCGGATTGGTAGGTCCACATATCTCCAGCATTCTCTATAAATATGCAGGTTTCCTCACGATGTTTTCCTTCACCGAAAAGCGTGTAATTAATTGCAATTATCAATTAGACACATGAGTTTTAATAGAAAAACTCATTGGTGCCTGCCCGGGTTTGAATTCGTGTTCCCCTCGAAAGAGTCGCGCGGTCTCACCGCTCGGCTATTACAGCATCATACATAGATACATAGATGATACATAGATGTGTTAAAGAAAACAATTCAAATTCAAAAAAAGCTTTCAACAAAATTTCATGTCCCTGATGTTAAACTTTGAGGAGTTTCCTCATCTAGAGCTAATCCTGGCAGCAGCATCGGGTCATGCTTATAATAAACATGTATTCTCATCGAAACTAGACCATTATATAAAATTTCAGCGCAATCGGACACCGGGAAATGAGTTAAATTTAACTTGCAATGCATCTCAACAAGCGCAAAATCGCTTGCGATTTTGTCGTGGAGTCTATCTCCTGATGATGCTTCGGTTGTGGGGCGAAACGACTGAGTTTGTGATAGTGAACGTGTGTAGTGCTTGTATACTGTGGTGGCAGTTGTGGAGGTTTGTGCATGTGTTTTTACGAATCCTGCATGTATCGGGTATGAAAAAACGGATAGTCCACTATACATTTAGCACTATATATTTTTTCTATTTACTGTATTGCGGATTATAGCAAAATAATTTTATTATTACTTTTGTTAAAGAAAAGTTTTTAGAAAAGGGACGTATCCCGTATTTTTTTGAGAAAATATTGAGTACATATGTAATAATCTATCTATACTTATTATAAAACATAGTCCCATAAAGCTGTCTGTCTGTATGTTATCGTTTTTCTAAAATCTGCTGAACGGATTTTTGTACAGTTTTCACCAAAAGATAGTGCAATACTTCCGGATGGTTTAGGTAAATAGTACAAATCGGTATTATGTAAATTGCGTTGAAAAAATTGAGATGTTGTTAAAAAACTTGCTTGCTGTGACCTTAAGTCGCGTGCGCCGCTTAAACCAGCAGAGATACACTGAAGTAATGTACTAGAAAATTGTAGATCTATAATGTTACTACGAAAAAGTCCGCGACATCATGTCTCCATCTCTTATGGGTTACTCACAATAACTAATTGTACGTTTAAAATTTCAATAAATACTCTGATTTCCGCAGGCACAGCTAGTAATATATATAACAATATGCTGTTAACGTTAACGGCCTCAGCAGCCATGATCGCTTTTCGAGGACAGGTAAGCGCAGGTTCTGAAGGTGAAATTAGAAGGTGTTATTAATGTTCTCGGAGCGTCGATTATTCAGGGGGGGGCTTGATGATTGAGGAGATTGATAACCATCCTTTAGAGCGCAAAATATGAATATATCTAAATCGTTCCCAACCAAAATCGGGTAATAATTATTTCCGTGATGTAGAAAAGATTTCCACAATCAATTTTGGCTCTGCCATTGCAGCAATCAAAAGAACTATAAAAAGAAGGCTGATACTGAAGGTCTATCAAGCTGTGATAGCCCAGCGGTGAGACCGTGCGACTCCTTCGAGGGGAACACGAGTTCAAACCTGGGCAAGCACCAATGAGTTTTTCTATTAAAACTCATGTGTCTAATTGATAATTTATCACACGCTTTTCGTGAGGAAACCTGCATATCTCTAGAGAATTCTGGAGATATATGTAACCTACCAATCCGCATTGGTGTAGTGTGGTAGGTCTTAGCTCTAACCCTTCTCTCCAGATACGGAGAGAGGAGGCCTATTCCCAGATGGGATTGTAACAGGCTGCTACTTTACTTTTACCTTTGACTTTACCTTATGTGAGATAGCAATGACAAAATGTAACTAGTCATAAGATCCATTTTTTTAAAAAGCTCTGCTGAGTTTTATGCAGGCTTGTCTCGGTAGGTTAGTTCCGAAGAGTAGAGTTCACGATTCTAAAGCACTTGCTTACACGTTTAGTTGAATAAATAATATTTTTCATTTATTTTATTAAATAAGCAAATATTAGATACATAACTAATCGTTAACAAATAAGGTATCAAAATGTTAAACTTACTCATACTTATATCATTTGTACGTTTCGTAACACGCTAGAAAGTTTGGATTAAAAATAGAGCAAGCTCTTAAATGTAACGTGACCTAAAGTCGCTTTGTAGTGGCCTACATGCAGCAATTTGTTAACACCGTGGGAAAACATCGCGGTTTATTTAGTAGAAAATATTTTCAAACCATTTTCTAGGGCCAGTGAGAAGTTTTCCAGTGAGAAAATGTTTATGCTATATTAGTTTCATGCGACAGATTATGGTGTGGTATCCGGCTGAGTAGAATAGACCACCCTCATTTCTTACCGAGGGGTCGTAGAGCGACTAAGGTAATTTGACCCATCGTGTGGTATCCGGTTGAGTAGAATAGACCACCCTCTTTCTCACTGAGGGGCCGAAAAATATAACTAAAGTAAGTTGACGTCAGGTAGTCGGCCGGTCGTAAAATACATTGCCAAATCATGTGACAACATGTTTGTAACATGTTGTGCCGATCCCACTTTGAGTGGGATGAGGGCAGGAGGATGATGAGTTTCATACAACGGATTATCTAGATACGTCGAGCGCAAATATGAAGACTAGATACATATATAAGATAGTTTAGCAAATGTTCCGAAATTTTTTAATGAGGGTAATAATAATGAAACGAAATGGCTTGCACTGTAAAGGGAAAATATTATGAAATACGATGTCATATGATGCCAAGACTTAAGTGACTATTATTAGTATTAGAAGTTTTGAAAAGTTATTAGCATGTTATCGTATTGGGTGATATGCTAAGCCTATTTGTTAATTTGCGGGTAAAATTAAAGGGAGATAATGCCGTGAGTAAAATAGAGCACCCTGGTTTCTTACCGAGGTGTCGTAAAAGGCGACTGAGGAAAGTTGACCCACCGTGTGGTATCCGGTTGAGTAGAAAAGACCACCCTCTTTCTCACCGAGGTGTCGTAAAATACGACTAAGGTAAGTTGACGTCAGGCAGGCAGCCGAACGTAAAAGACGTAGCCGAATCGTATGACAATATGTTTGTAACATGTTATGCCGACCCTACTTAGAGTGGGATAAGGGCAGGAGGATGATGATGAAATTAAAGGGAGATAATGTACGCGTCCCTTTTGCACTCTGTAGTTACATATAAATATTTTTGGTTATCTTCAATAAATAACATTAAATTTCAAAGAAATTGTAAGTTTAGAATCTCGGTACTTTTCTGCGAAGTCGAGAGTGCCAATTTCCTGTTCCGCTCTACATCCGGAGAGCACCTATCATTTACGCCACTTACACAGATATCCAATGAGCGTAAAATTGGTCTGAGTACATATATTTAAACTTTACCGGTATTTTGTTGACCATTATGATAGATCATATTCTGTCGTGTGGTATCCGGCTGAGTAGAATAGACCACCCTCTTTTTACCGAGAGGTCGTAAAATACGACTAAGGTAAGTTGACGTCAGGCAGACAGCCGGTCGTGAAATACGTAGCCGAATCATGTGACAACATGTTTGTAACATGTTGTGCCGACCCTACTTAGAGTGGGATAAGGGCGGGAGGATGTTGATGATTATGGTTGGTGATTTTATGACAACTTATCAACTACAAAGTTTTGGCTTCATGTATAAATTATTTATACTACTACTTAACTAGCTGTGCCAGCCGGCTTCGCCCGCGTGGAAATCTGCATTTCACAATTTTTTTCTAGAATTTAAATTTTAAAGATAAAAGTAGTTATTGTGAGTTAACCAAAAGATATATAGACATGCTGTCCTAGACTTTTTTGTAGTATTTTTATAGATCTACAATTCTCTACTGCATTACTTTAGTGTATCTCTGCTGGTTTACGCAGCGCACGCGACTAAAGCTCCTAGCAAGCAAGTTTTTTAACAACTGCGCGATCTCTTCAACACAATTAACATAATACCGATGTGTACTATCTACCTAAATCATCTGGAAGTATTGCACAATCTTTTGGTGAAAACTATATAAAGATCCGTTCAGTAGATTTTAAGAAAATCGATTATATACAGACAGACAGTTTTTAGGACTTTATTTTATAATAAGTATAGATACGTAAAGCCAAAACTTTGTAGTATTTTAAGGCAAAAGTAAAGTTAAAGTTCACAGAGATTTGAAGCAAAAAAAAGTAAAGTTATAAAGTGCCCTTAATTATGCATTGTAGTTGTTTTTTCTGTTCCCTATATTATATTATAGATATAGAGGATACTTTAAAGTTTACGTAGCGTGAACGATTTCTCTGGTGTCACTAGTTATAGTCTAAAATCCATTAACAATTTTGACTCGAATTTGAATTCTAGCTGACGTTAATTTAATTACAGTAGTTAGCACTGCCAGCTCATTGCATAATGATATTCGGTGCATTTCAAACTTATATCCACAGAGGAGCGAATTTCACGGTATGCTCGAAGACTCAATCTAAAACTTTAACATTAGTTAATCCTTTATTAAGTTTCCCGAGGAGGTGTTTTCTTGTAAAATTTCCGCTATTCAATATAATATATGTGGGACATTTATATAATATAATATATTAATATATGGGACACTTACACACACGGTCGTCTATCCCCAAAGTAAGTAACTTAATACTTGTGTTATGGGTGACGGACAACTGGTAAATATACACATATATAATTTTAAATAAATACATAAATATAAATATACACACAGGCTCGAAGCCACAAATTATTTCTAGAAAATGTTGGCCCTCGGCGGAATCGACCCCGCGGCCTGCGGAGCTGAAGGCGGGGTCACTACCCATTGCGCTAACGGTCAAGGATGTCTTTAGTAGAGCTATAATCATGGACTTGATTTAAGCTATTAAGTAGTGTAATAAAGAACGGCCAAAATCGAGCTATTCTGCTAAAACAGTATTAATTAAATTTTATTCAACTAAAGTAACTATAGTAGACTATCATATAGATTTTTTTTACTGTTGAAGACTATTTTGATGATAAGAAAGTTTGGATTCACGTTCCGACCAGCTACGCACTATACTTATTATAAAACAATGTTTCAAAAAGCTCTCTGTCTGTATGTAATCGATTTTCTCAAAATCTACTGAACTGATTTTTGTAAGGTTTTCACCAAAATATAGTGCTATACTTTCGGAGGGTTTAGCTAAATAGTACATAACGTGTAAAAAACTTGCTTGCTGAGAGCTATTGTCGCGTGCACCGCGTAAACCAGCAGAGTTACGCTAATGTTATGTACTAAAAAATTGTAGATCTATAAAAATACTACAAAAAGTCCTGGACAGTATGTCTCTTTCTCTTATGGTTAACTCACAATAACTACTCTTATGTTTAAAATTTGAATTCTAGAAAAAAATTGTGCCACGCTCATTTCCACGCGGGCGAAGCCGCTGGCACAGCTAGTTATATTCTTATTTTTGATTAGTTAAACAATTACTAGTATTTACTATTGAAATAATTATTTTCGAAAAGAGTGACCGTCGAGTTTCTTGCTGGTTTCTGGTTTCTTGCTTTCCGAACGAATCGTAGCTTCATTGTAATATGACGATTCAAAAGTGCTTTTAAAAGCCAACTTGATTTTTAATTTAATTTTATCGATTATTCGATGCTGTGATAGCCCAGCGGAGACACCGTGTGACTCTCTAGAGATGATGATGATGATGATAAAGTACGTAGATCGTTTGTGGGCTTCGGTATACTTTTTTATAATAAAATTTCTCAATCTATTTTGGACTTGCCTTTACACAAGTTCAAAAAGCAATTAAAGAGACTCTCATTAATAAAGCTTACTATAATGTTGAAGACTATGTCAATGATAAGAAAGCTTGGAACTAAATTGCGACCAGCTATGTACTAGACGATATTATAATCTAAGTTTGTTAACAATAGTTAATACAAAATTGTAATATTTATTTTTTAAAAGAGTAACCGCCGAGTTTCTTGCTGGTTCTTCTCGGTTAGAGCACCTTTCCGAACCAGTTGTAGCTTCAATTTAATTTTAATTTGACGATTCAAAAGTGCTTGTAATAGGCCAATTTGAATAAAGACTTATTTGAATGTGAATTTGATCATAGGTTCAAACCCCGGGCAGGCACCAATGAGTTTCTCTATTAAACTTATATGTCTGATTGATAATTGCAATTTATCACACGCTTTTCGGTGAAGGAAAACATCGCGACGAAACCTGCATATCTCTAGAGATATTTGGGATATATGTTACCTACCAACCCGCATTGAAACAGCCTGGTAGGTTAGCTCCAACGATTCCCTTCAAAAAACTGAGAGAGGGCGACTATACACAGCAGTGGAATGGTAACAGGCCGTTACTTTACTTTTTTTATCAATTATTCCATTGTTATCATTAAAAAACAGCAAAAATCGTATAGAACATTATCGAGTGTGTTTGCACACGGAAAAATTTCCTAAGTATTAGTATATATTTGAGAAATTCTTTCTGCGTGTCAATTAGGCCACCAATTCGCTGGACCAATATTGATAAAATTAAATACAATTGAAGCTTACATACAGTATCAAAATATAAAATAATAGAATCCCGTTATACTTTTGAGGAAAAAATAGCATCTAATAAATATAGTTTTCATACTTGACTTATTAACAATATTGTACACAGACGCCGTGTGGTATCCGGCAGAATAGAATAGACCACCCTCCCTTCTTACCGAGGTGTCGTAAGAGGCGACTAAAGTATATGCCGTGTGGTATCCGGCAGCATAGAATAGACCATCCTCATTTCTTACCGAGGTGTCGTAAAAGGTGATTAAGGTAAGTTGACGTCAGGCAGGCGGCCGGTCGTAAAATACGTTGCCAAATCATGTGACAACATGTTTGTGACATGTTTTGCCAACCCCACTTAGAGGGGATAAGAGCAGGTGAATGATGATGTTAATCATCACAGCTTGTCACATACACACGATTCAAGAGAACAGAATTGCAATTGGTAATACAATTACAGAACTTCATTACTTAATTACTTAATTACAACAGAACACGCGAATCGCCCTGTTCGATCTGCAATACAATTCGGCGTAATTTAACTCAATTTGGCACATTGCCAATAACTCGTGACTGCAACACCTGATCCGCAATGAACCGGACTGCAAAACTGTTATAATCATAAAATAAATTTTTCATAATTTTTTTTTATTTTACCGTGTCTTATTGCCGTGTGGTATCCGGCTGAGTAGAATAGACCACCCACATTTCTTAACGAGGTGTCATAAAAGGCGACTGAAATAGGTTGACCCACCGTGTCGTATCCGGTTGAGTAGATAGACCACCCCCTTTCTTACCGAGGGGTCGTAAAATACGACTAAGGTAAGTTGACGCAAGGCAGGCGGCCCGTCGAAAAATACGTTGCTAAATCATGTTACAACATGTTTGTAACATATTGTGCCGACCCCACTTAGAGTGGGATAAGAGCAGGAGGATGATGATGTTTTACTTAACATAACACTTTTGTACAGTGTTAAAAATGTATATTACAGTTAAAAAGGCTACAAAGTGACATAGAAAACAGACACTATAACACAACTACTTTGCCATAATCCGCGCGGGTTAAGCGAATACATGCAATGCTAATGTGTAAGTAAGCGGGCAAAATTCTCGTACCTTACACATGCAGGACAAGTCACCACATGCATCCCAAGACGCCTCCACCAGCAAAAATGCACACGTGCAAATTCTCCTTACGATGAGGTATTACAATTTTGTTCTGTAGGCTATTCTCCTGATGATGTGGTTACGGTGCGAAACAATCGTAGAGATTTTGGTGGTGGTTCTGTTTATTGCATGTGTGCATTGTTGCTGGTGGAGGCGTCTTGGGGTGCATGTGGTGATTATCCTGCATGTGTAAGGTACGTGAATGTTGCCTGCTTCATACACATTATTTACACATTCTCTTAACCCGCGCGGATTATAGCAAAGTAGTTATAGTTTCTGTACTATGGAATTCCGCAAAATGACGCCGGCTTCTAGAAATCATAACATAGAAACAACGGTAACCTCCACGGTCGGTCCATTGACTGGAAACAAACGATTGAGTCTGAGTTGGTAACTAGGAAGTTGACCAGTGACAATTTATAGAATAAAGCGTTACGTTGCTGAATTACTTATCACAAAACATAATATTACTTTTCTTTTATCGCAAATAATAACATATTACTATCATTATTTTTTTACCAAGGACCTAAAAAACAGTCACGAGAGGGAAAATATTGTACGTATTTTTTTTTTCGAACTGACTGTATGCTATTAGCCCTAATGGCTTTTACAGCGTCACCAGGCGGGACGGGCGAGCGCAGAAGCATCGTCGAGGCTGTGAAATGCAGAGAGTAGAGCGCAGAAGCTCTACTTAAGTCGGGGAACGTCGTCCTAAGGGTGCCTCCTGTGAGGCCGGACTATGGTACGTAATGCATTACGATTTTGTTGGGTAACCTATCCTCCTGATGATGCTTCGGTTTCGGGGCGAAACGATCGTTAAGATTATAGTAGTGATTGCGTGTGTTGCTTGTGTGAATTGTTGCTGGTGGTGGCATTTTGGCATACGTGTGGTGACTTGTCCTGCATGTGTAATGTGAATGGTGCCTGCTTAATATACTTAGCATAATATACATTGTCTTAACAAACGCGTGTTATAAAAAAATTATTCTTCTAGCTTCTGTACTAATTCCGCAAAGTAAAGCCTGCTTCTTTAAAAAAAATTGCTTATTCTATGTTCAGAAGTACCTGTTTTGTTTCCACCAAGACGAAGCACACATATACACAAAATTTTAACCTATAAGTTGGATTACTCCGCACACTTCCACTGTGTCACTCGTAAAACGCGCGTAGGATCTGAACGGACCGAATTGAATTCGTAATGATAGCGGCCCCAACGTTCCGACATCCGTTTGTGATTGACATCTTTATGATTGGAGGGAATGATAACGTGATGTCATACCAAGAGTGATAATATACACACGTTCATTACGCCTGCAATGAACCAGCTGAGACAAGACCCCTTGTTTCGACTAGTTATTAACTAGAACCATGAAGAATAACAAATATTACAAGCAATATAACAGAACTAACTACTTTGCTATAATCCGCACGGGTTAAGTGAATGCAGTACGATTTTTGTCGTGAAGCCTATCCTCCTGATGATGCTTCGGTTTCGGGGCGAAACGATCGTCGAGATTGTGGTGGTGGGTGTGTGTGCTGCTTTTGTGTTCGTTGTTGCTGGTGAATTGCGCCTTGGGGTGCATGTGGTGGCTGGTCCTGCATGTATAAGGTGCGTAGATTTTGCCTGCTTCATACACATTGGCTTTGCATGCATTCACTTAACCCGTGCGGATTATAGCAAAGTAGTTAGTTCTGTTATATTGCTTGTAATATGGAATTCCGCAAAGTAACGCCTGCTTCTATAAATCATTTAAATAACAAATATATCATAGACATACAAGAGCCCACAATATGCTTGTGATACCTGTGTCGCGACTCAGCAGAGTTAACAACTCATTCGTTGGTCTCGATATTCGCTTTTACAATAAAATTCCGCAATCCATACTAGACCAGTTTACAGAATGGTTTAAATTAAATGTAAGAGATATAATTTATAGAATTAGGCGTTACTTAACGGAGATTCATAAAACGAAAGTAAAATTAAAATTATTTTGCTATAATCCGCGATACAGTAAATAGAAAATATATATAGTGCTAAATGTATAGTGGACTATCCGTTTTTTCATACCCGTTACATACAGAATTTGTAAAAACACATGCACAAACTTCCACCACTGCCACCACAATACACAAGCACTACACACGTTCACTATCACAAACTCAACCATCGTTTCAGCTTCATACAAGACTGCGGTATACGTAAAATTGAAAATTTTTAAGAGATTAACAGCCAGGTTTCTTTCTGATTCTTCTTGGTAAGAGCAACATTCCGAACCAGTTGTAGCTTAATTAATCATATTGATCCCTGAGGATTGAAAATGGCTCGAAAGAGCCTACTTGAATAAATATTAATTTGAATTGATTTGATTTGTAAAAATGTTGTTCAAAATTTCTGTTCATGGTGCAATTTTTAAGGATAACTTTTTGAACGATCTTTGGTAATAGTTGGATAAAAAACATTCATTAAGAAGATTAAAAGATATTTGCTTAAAACTAATTATATAAACCATATTGTTTGATTGTATTAATTACTATTATTAATGTTGAAATACTGTATCAGCTACTTATATTTTGATTTATTACAAACTTTATAGGTATAAAAAACCTTTAAAAATTTAACTGCTATTTATCTTCGGACTTATTTTAAACTTAATAGGTAAACAAAACCACTGAAAAATCTTAAACTTAAATTTATTATTATATATTTTTTATGTTTTTCATTATATAACAGTAATAGTGCGAATTCCACACCTTCATATAAACCCTGCGTGGTTTTCGAAAAGTGTGCTAATGTTTTTTTATGTCATAGAGATTGTTTTTGGGAAATAGATAAAAATATTTTTTTTGGTTTCATATTAGCATAAAAGTCAGGAACTCCTCATGCAACTCCTCATTCGGCATGTTTGCCGAATTCCTGACTTTTATGCAATTATTAGAGCTCGAATTGCATCTTTTTGGGACCGGCTCAGAACTTCTTCGAACTCTATTCTCCAAAGAGGAAGCGATGGGATGCCTAGTACTACCCTAAACTATTGGCTATTTGTTCATCTTAATAAAAACAGGAAATAATTATTAGGGCATGTTTTTGACGTCTTGGAATAGTTTTCTCAGTAGATAGTAACAAAAGGTATTTGATTTGGTCTGTATATTTAATTTTAATTCTTGTATATTGGGTTTTTAATACCTGTCAATAAAAATTATTATTATTATTATTAGTACCCCACACATATAAAAATAATCTAAAATATGTGACAGTATGGATGGCTGTTACATATTGAGTAAAATATAGCAACGTTGGATATATAACCGGAGTGTCACTCAACCCGCGCGTGCTCTCGCAAATGGGTCTCATTTGTCAACAACTGAATCGTTAGCATCAATCATACACTCTAAATTCGTACCAACCACTTGATACTGAATCGCAATATATCGTTTTTAATGGTTAGATATTTCGATATGTATTAGGGATAAATAGCTTCTTGTTCAATATTTGGTAAGTATAGTTGATCGGTTTTGAGGTGTGGTATCCAGCTGAGTAGAATAGACCATCCTTATTTCTTACCGAGGTGTCGTAAAAGGCGACTAAGTTAAGGCGATGTCAGGAAAACCCATTATGGGTCATCACCAGCCGACGGGGACGAGCGGTGGGTATGTCGGACTCTTACCGACTAAAAACCTGACAGTGCTCCACCACGCTGCTGGTGGCGGGGACAGGGTACCGTTGAAAACGTTGCCCCCATCCCCGCCAGCAGCAACTCTGTACCCCCGGGCTCTACAAGACATCAAAATGTAACTAGTAATAAGAATTATTCTTTCAAAATAGCAACCGCTGAAGTTCCTTTCTGGTTCTTCTGGATAGGAACAGCTTTCCGAACCAGCAGTAGATGTTGACGATTCAAAAGCACTCGTTTACAATTTGAATAAAGAATATTATGAATTTGAATTTGAATTTGATGAAATAAAATATTTTGATTTATATTTTAAAGATTGGATTGTTGAGTTAGGTATAAAGTACTAAGTATAGTAACAAGTCGCCCCTCTGTAACGTTCTTTGCTCACGTTCCCGTACCGCAGTGCGGCGGGTTGCGGCATGCGCCCGCCTGCGGTGTACGGTGCTCGAAACTGAGCTGTCTGTTCTGTTAACGTGCTTAAAAAGTGGTTATTCATTTTTCATTCCGTTTGGAATGTAAGCTTTACACCGGAAGTGCGCCCCCGTTTATTCAGCGTCAAGTTTTATAAAGCGAGTACACGTGTTCAAAAAAGTAACAGCATTTTAAAATCTCTTTGCTACGAAAAATTTTACAGCGCGGTTTGGCGCGTTTACGCGTGAAACCTCAAAGAATTAATTACTTACAGAACATGTACATCATAGATAATATTCTAATGACTTTCTAACGTGTATATTTTAGCTACCGACTGAATAAGTCACGTGTAAGAAATAATTTATAGAATTAGGCGTTACTTTGTACTTTGTGGAGATCCATAATACAAAAGTAATAATAAAATTATTTTTCCTATAATTCGCGATAAAATAAATAGAATATATATATATAATGCTAAATGTATAGTGGACTATCCGTTTTTTCATACCCGATACATGCAGGATTCGTAACAAAACATGCAGATACCTCTACCACCGCCACCACACTACACGAGCACTACACACGTTCTCTATCACAAACTCAACAATCGTATCGCCCCGCAACCGAAGCATCATCACGAGATAGACTCCAGTGTCGTGGAGTCTAAATATATATTTTTCGCGACGTATAAGAGACGCGAGTCGCAGATCCAAATCTCGGAATGAAATCATCATTCTCTTGCCCTTATCCCACTCTTAAGTGGGGTCGACACAATATGTTAGAAACATGTTGTCACATAATTCTGCTGCGTTTCTACGACCGGCCGCCTGCCTGACGTCAACTTACCTGAACCGTATTTTACGAAACGTTGGTAAGAAATGAGGATGGTCTATTCTACTCAGCCGGATACCACACGGTGGGTCGACTTACCTTAGTCGCCTTTTACGACACCTCGGTAAGAAATGAAAGTGGTCTATTCTACTCAGCCGGATACCACACGGCGGGTCAATTTACCTAAGTCGCCTTTTACGACACCTCGGTAAGAAATGAGGATGGTCAATTCTACTTAGTCGGATACCACACAGCGGGTCGACTTACCTTAGTCGCCTTTTACGACACCTCGGTAAGAAATCAGGATGGTCTTTTCTACTTAGCCGGATACCACACAGCGGGTCGACTTACCTTAGTCGCCTTTTACGACAACTCGGTAATAAATGAGGGTGGTCTATATTCTACTGAGCCGGATACCACACGGCAGGTCGACTTACCTTAGTCGCCGTTTACGACACCTCGGTAACAAATGAGGGTGGTCTATTTTGCTCAACCGGATACCACACAGTGGGTGTGGTACTCTAAAACTCGAAACTCGAACACTACACTTACACACTCGAAAACTAATGAGATATTCATTTATTAACTGTGTACTTGATTGATATATATAATTTACGACAAAAAATTGTGGGAAACCTGCATATTTCGGAATTCTTGTAACCTACTTAAACGTACTATAACAGCTTGGTTAAACTAAGTAGTAGTTGAACTCTCCAATAATAACTCTCTCAGATACCTTTACCTATAAATGATATTAGGGTCACTACTTCAAGAGTAAAGTTCATAGATCATAAGTGTTCGCTAAAAACTCAGAACTTGAAATTGTAGTCGCATACATTTACCTGCGAAAAATGGTCAATCTCAAAGATCAAAAATCTAGGTCGTGATAAAGACAATGTGCTTTTTGTTACTCTATCTATCAGGTGTCTAGTCGATGCGAGTCTAAAACACCCGCCGTAGCAAAAAAAGCCTAACTTGGAGGGAGATTTTTCACTGCATCTCCAGATGAGGAGCGTTCGGGCCAATATTAATGAATTTCGGCACTTAATAGTTATCATAGTCTATATTTGTGAAAAAAAGTAAAGTAGCGGCCTCTTACAATCCCACTGCTGGGAATAGGCCTCCTCTCTCCGTTTCTGGAGAGAAGGGTTGGAGCTAAGACCTACCACGCTGCTCCAATGCGGATTGGTAGGTTACACATATCTCCAGAATTCTCTAGAGATATGCAGGTTTCTTCACGATGTTTTCCTTCATCGAAAAGCGTGTGATTTATTGCAATTATCAATTAGACACATGAGTTTTAATAGAAAAACTCATTGGTGCCTGCCCGGGTTTGAACTTGTATTTCCCTCGTAAGAGTCGCACGGTCTTACCGCTGGGCTATCACAGCTTCTAGATCACTAATTCTATAATAATAATAACATAGAGATAACTAATTCTAGGCTACCACAAATTGAGTGCTGCTTATTTTCTACATCCCACTAATACTATAAGTGCGAATGTTTGTGAGTATGGATGGATGTTTGTTACTCTTTCACAGCGAATCCACTGAACCAATCATCGATGAAATTTAGCTCAATTATTCTTTATATACCGGAATAACATATAGGCTCTAGAAATCCTGTTAACTCTACCTGATAATTCTTTCTCTGAAAATAATTATCAGGTAAAGCTTGTCTAAAATAAAATCAATGTAATTTTATTACAGCAGTTTAAAAAACTGCTAAAGGGAAAGCATATACTGTCTATAGGCTACAGGATTACTTAGCTGATAAGAATGCGTAGATATAGCTACTATTCAACCCTGTACAAGATAGTAAATATTAATGACTAAATGTAACTAATTATAAGTATTATTTTGAAAAGAGCAACTGGTGAGTTTCTTCCTGACTCTTCTCGGTAGGGACAGATTTCCGAACCAGCAGTAGAGTTGACGATTCATAGCACTTGTTTACAATTTTATTTGAATAAAGAATATTTTGAATTTTGAATGCGAATTTCGAACTTGTTAATATATATTTTGTAGTTTTTGTTTCAATTTCCGCCTGAGTTGCGAACGTTCAAATAACAATAACACCCATTATAGAAAAAGCTATAATAAATCCATTAACCATTTTTAAATACAGAATAAGTTTTTTTATCTCTCTCCTGCCGTTATCCCACTCCAAGTGGGGTCGGAACAACATGCTACAAACATGTCATATGATTTGGCTACGTATTTTACGACCAGCCGCCTGCCTGACGTCAACTTTCCTTAGTCGCCTTTTACGACACTTTAGTAAAAAATGAGGGTGGTCTATTCTATGCAGCCGGATACCACACGGCATTTACCTTAGTCGCCTCTTACAACCCCTCGGTAAGAAAGGAATTGAATTTATTTTGCTTAAACAAACAGCCGAATATTGAGTTTTGCTAGTGCTGCTAAAAATAATCTGTATTTTAACAGTTACACCTAATCTTAGTATTAATTTAAATTTGCATTTTACAAATGTATGATAAATATTATATTTGCTGTAATCTTTAATTAGAGAAAATATAATAATTAATAAAAAATAGATAAACTCCACGTTTAGAAAGCGGATAATGGATTTTAATTTATAGAATTATGCGTTACTTTGCGAAGATCTTTACTAATAACATGCACCTACAACAAAGGACAGCTGAGCTGTGATAGCCCAGCGGTGAGACCGTGCGACTCTTTCGAGGGGAACACGAGTTCGAACCCGGGCAGGCACCAATGAGTTTTTCTATTAAAACTCATGTGTCTAATTGATAATTGCAATTTATCACACGCTTTTCGGTGAAGGAAAACATCGTGAGGAAACCTGCAGAGGTAGAGGAGATATCTCTAGAGAATTCTATTGATATATGTAACCTACCAATCCGCATTGGAGCAACGTGGTAGGTCCAGCTCCAACCCTTCTTTCCAGAAACGGAGAGAGCAGGCCTATTCCCAGCAGTGGGATAGTAAGAGGCCGCTACTTTACTTATTTTTTACTTTTACAACAAAGGAAAAAAAAATTCTATAATACAAATATTAAAACATACAAATATACTAACTTTCGAATAATAATTTAACCTTCAACCAAACTAGCTGGTGTTTTAATGATATACAGCTCGAAAAACGAATCCAAGTATCGTGCTGGCGATAAATTTGCAACTATCTGTGCCAAAGAAGGTAAATGATATATTGTAAAGGCTCACGAAAGTTAAAAGGTCAAGCTTTTTTGAAACGCTGAGGATTCGTATCGCAAAAAAGAGCAGGTAAACTTAATATGTAGGTTAAAGTACTTAGATTAACGGCTTAAGCGTTTCAAATTGTAATTTATAAAGAACTGCTTGTCACCGTGTATCCACTGCTTAACATAGGCCTTCTTTCTCATTTTTTTTTAGAAAAGGATTGGAGCTAAGACCTACCACGCTGCTCTTTTAACTGATATTTTTCCTAATCAGAGATTTAATTATTCAGAATAAGCAATCAAATTTTTCGTGATAGTACTAATTTCTGTCTGACTTAATTTTAAATTGAATTGCATTTAAATTAAGGAGAGAAGGATTGGAGCTAAGTCCTACCACGCTGCTCCAATACCGATTGGTAGGTGACACATATCCCTAGAATTCTTCTAGAGATATGCAGGTTTCCTCGCGATGTTTTCTTTCACCGAAAAGCGTGAGATAAATTGAAAATGTTATATAGCCTATGTTGCTCAGTAAAGAAGCAGCTATCCAATGGTAAAAGAATTTTTAAAATCGGTCCAGTAGTTTTTGCGTGAAAATATTACAAACATACAAACAAATAGACTAGTATAGATAGTATAGAGGTATAGATTTAATTGGCTATTAGGTGGAGAGTATATTCTTAAGTAATATATAGTAAAATACGTACTTAACTGTTTCTGAATGTCTTTATATTTTATTCTAAGTCATCGATTTCGAACTGAAATATGCGAATTCGCGAGCATTAATTTAACCACTTGAATGTTAATTTTTTTACAGTTTTTATTTTACTTGACTTGTATTCATGTTAGTATGTGAAGTTAGATTCTTGAAAGTTAAATCTGGCCAACTTTTCGGTGTCTGATTGAGCTGAAATTTAGATATACCAGAGGTCACAAAAAGCTTGTAACCCTGCGTCGCAACTTAGCTGAGTTAGCAAATCATTCATTGGTCTCGCTACTCGCTTTTACAATAAAATTCATCCAATCTGCAGCATTAACACAATAAAATTCATCCATCTGCAATCCCTATTAGACTTGTCGAAAATCATTTATACTTATTATAAAACAAAGTCCCAAAAAGCTGTCTGTCTGTATGTAATCGATTTTCTCAAATTCTACTGAACGGATTTTTGTACGGTTTTCACCAAAAGATAGTGCAATACTTCCGGATGGTTTAAGTAAAGAGTAGATATCGGTATTATGTAAATTGTGTTGAAGAGATCGCGCAGTTGTTAAAAAACTTGCTTGCTGAGAGCATTACCAATAGAGATGCGCTAAAGTAATGTACTAGAGAATTGTAGATCTATAAAGATACTACAAAAAAGTCCACAATAGCATCTTATGGTTAACTCACAATAACTATTTTTGTTTAAAATTTGAAATCTAGAAAAAATTGTAACACGCTGATTTCTACGCGGGCGAAGCCGCTGGCACAGCTAGTTAATTATAAGTAAGAAATATGCTTATACATAAAGCATATTACACATTTGAATATCATTTGGATGATAAAAATACTTGGCTTTGAAAATCCTTTCAGTTTCGTACAATAGTGCAGTTTGATAATGCAAGTACAAAATGTTTAAAAGATTGACCTTCGAGTTTCTTGCTGGTTCTTCTCGGTAAAAACAATATTCCGAGTCAGTACCTTCATTAAATCTAATTAATCCTTGACAATTCAAAACTGCTCGTAAGAGCTTACTTGAATTAAATTAGTATGGTTTGATTTGATCTGATCTGATATTATTTGTTTGCTTATTTCAAATCGTTCATGTAATGTATTTACTTAATATTTAGTTATGTTTACTTACTAGCACAGTAAAAGCTTACATGAATAAAGATAAGTTTGATTTTGATTAATCTATTATAACGACAAGTCCGTCTTTCTGAATAATAGCGCTTACTACATTCACCAGTACAAATTATTATTAACGACCAGATAGGGCTTTAGGAAAATTAATGTCACATCAGACTATTAACTATTGTTTATTATTTATTATATGTTACGTAACATAAACCCTTTAAAGCTTATCACTAATTCATTCTACACCTAATGCTTGTTCAATTTTCCCTACATTTAATCATCTTAAATCTCTCAAAATAAGATCTTCTTTATACGCCAGATATGCATGTGTTAAAACGTGTAACTTTATTCCTAAATAGCAATTTTTTTCAGGCAATTTCAATGTTAGGAAACCGTTGTAGTTGTACCGCAATCGATTTTAGACTTTGCTACTATAGCAGTTTAAAAACACTATTAAAGGGAGGCTGATACAAAAGGCCTAATAAACTATTGAGGATTATATAGATGATAGAAATGTGTGGATATAGCTACTCCTCTACCCAGTACAAGATAGTAATAACCAAATGTAACTAGTTATAACAACTATATTTGGAAAGAGCAACCACCGAGTTCTTTGGTGGCTCTTCTCGGTAGGAACAGCTTTCCGAACCAGTAGAGTTGACCATTCAAAAGCACTTATTTACAAGTTTACTTGAATAAAGTATATTTTGAATTTGACTTTGAATATAAAAATTATATTCTAAAAGAGCATCCAAGCAGTTTTTAGCTGGCTCGTCTCAGCAGGAATAACGATAGTAGACGACTCCAAAGCACTTGTTCACAAGTTTACTTGAATAAAGAATACTTCGAATTTTTAAATCCTAATTGTACTGAATTCTACACAGACAAATTCGTAGTCAGAAGCTAGTTCTAAATAATATGTGATACACATAATATTTTCGGTACCCACTAAACTATTTTCCCTTTATTATTAAACAAATGCTATTGCCAGTCTCGTCTGGTTTAAATTTATACCCGCCTACACTTTACGGTAGTATATTTAACCTCAACCCACGCATTCGTCGAGCACGTGGCTACAGTGACGTAAAAGTTAATATTATTAATGTTCTTACTGCGCCCCGCGGAGTCCGCATTCCGAAGCTGAGAAGATTTTCAAATCCAAGCGTTTTTATCATTCATATAATCTTACAAGCTAGCTTTTTACTAGCACTTTTGAATTGTCAAAGATCAATTTCATTTGATGAAGCTACAACCGGTTCGGAACGTTGCTCTTACCGAGAAAAACCAGCTAGTAACTCGGCGGTCAATCTTTTGAACATTTTAAATTTATATTATTTAAACCCAATATATTTTGAAGCTGAAAGGATTTTCAAATCCAAGCATTTTTATCATTCAATTAATCTTCAATTGTGTAATATGCTTTACATATAAGCATATTACAAACACTTAATTTAAACATTTCTGTAGGCAATTGTAATATGGATTGCGGAATTTTATTGTAGAAACGAATACCCTGACTAAAGAATGGGTCGCTAACTCTCATGAGTGGGAACATAGAAAGCACAGGGCTTATTAGATAATTTGGTCAAATTAATGTGATTTACTCATGACTAATTTTCATAAGAAATCTCAAAGTCAAATCAGTTATATCAGAAATGAGGAGGTCCGTAGAGTTAGCGACATAGCTCAACGTGTCGCGAAGCTAAAGTGGCGATGGTTGGGGGATATATTGCGAAGAACTGTAAAGTAAGTCAAATGCAGCGTCGGTAGACCCCTATAAAATGGACTGATGACCTCAAAAAGGTCACGGCAACCGCTGAATCCAGGCTGCGCATGATCGTGTGGTGGAGATCCTTTGAAGAGACCCATCTCTATTCATTCACTTGGTTGAAGATAAGAGAGAGAGAGAGAGAGACTTATTTTTGCTTACTTTTCCAACATTAAAAGCTGTGGTGAGCCCGTTCGACTTTCTTGAGACGAACATGGGTTCAAACCTGGGCAGGCACCAATGAGTTTTTATATTAAAACTTGTGTCTAATTGATAATTGCAATTTATCACACGCTTTTCGATGAAGGAAAACATCGTGAGGAAACCTGCATATCTCTAGAGAATTCTAGTGATATGTTTAACATACCAATCCGCATTGGTCATTGGTCAAATTCAAATTCAAATTCAAATTAATTTATTTGCCAAAAACATTTGGTTTTTAAATCGAGTCACAGGCATATCTTTTATTGATTGCGGCAATTTATTATATATACGAATCATAATGTGATAGCAACTTTTAGAACTTAGCTCCAATCTCTCCAAAAAACGGAGAGAGGAGGCGTATTTCCAGCAGTGGGATATTAATAGGCCGTTACTCTTGTAACATTTGTGTGGACCCAGTATGAAATGCAACATTATTAAACTTCTTAAACAATTGTATACTAAACGGTCTCCATTATATAGAGATGCATAATCGTTTAGTAGGTGAAGTAATGTTACAGTTTCATTTAATTAACGTCCCGCCGGAGTTAAGCTTCGCTAAGTAATAATTCAGGCCGAGTGAATTTAAATAATTCAGTCGAGTCCCCGGTGAAGTGTCTTGTAGACATAATAGGTACAAGCATATTAGTTGATAATGTTCTAGTATGTATTCAAGTAAAGTAAAAAAGTGAAGTGAGACTGCTAGGCATATGCCTCTTCCCTGAGTTTCATCTTGGTCGTATCTTCACTGATGAAGGTCGTATTACGTTATAAATTAAGATTAGGGATAAGTTGACCGTTGTATTCTGTTTTTTTTGTTATTGATAATGTTTTTCTTACGTATTTTTTTTCTTTATGGTACATAAATAAATTACTCCACGATTCGCACCACATTCTGCCACTTTGATATATTTATGCTGCGTTTAATGCTAATCTATCTATACTTATTATAAAACAAAGTCCCAAGAAGCTGTCTGTCTGTATGTAATCGATTTTCTCAAAATCTACTGAACAATACTTCCGGATGGTTTAAGTAAATAGTACATATCGTTATTATGCAAATTGTGTTGAAGAAATCGCAGAGTTAATAACTTGCTTGTTGGGAGCTTTAGTCGCTTTGGCTGCGTAAACCAGCAGAGATACGCTAAAGTAATGTATTAGAGAATTGTAGATCTATAAGACTACTACAAAAAAGTTAGGGATAGTATGTCTCTATCTTTTATGGTTAACTCACAATAATTACTTTATGTTTAAAATTTAAATTCTAGAAAAAAATTGTGACACGCAGGTTTCCACGCGAGCGAAGCCGCTGGCACAGCTAGTGCTCACAAAACTAAAATTGCTTGGCCACCTCATTAGGCTAAAAACAGTTCGTCGACATACGACCCATGTCGTGTTTTGCGACAATGGAAAAATACCCGATCACATTAATATATCGCAGGTTGCGTGATGCCTATTAGTATTTCGTGATACGCAAAATACCATAAAAAATATTAAGTACGTATTTAACACCTAATTAGTCACTTAAGTCCACTTAAATTCTTTGACCGAGTAAATTGAGCATGGCTAATTGTCATGATTTTATGACGAAATTATTATTATTTTTAATTTTATGCGTGGTGTCAGACTTAGGTCACAAAGTTTAATGAGTCCCAATGCTACCAAAATGTTAGAGCTCACACAAACGTGAGCGTTTTTATTCTGTTCAGCGACCATTCGGATTCCGCGCGTGTACATTTTTCAAACTCAAACTATTTTTTATTCAAGTAAACTTGTGAACAAGTGCTTTCGAATCGTCAACATCACTGCTGGTTCGGAAAGCTGTTTCTACCGAGGAGAATCAGCAACAAATTCGGCGGTTGCTCTTTTCAAAGAATAATTCTTATTACTAATTACATACAGTTATTGATGTCTTGTATAGGGTCAAAGAGTAGCTATACCCACGCATTCTTACCGTCTAAGTAATCCTCAACAGTATAATAGGCTTTCTGTATTAGCCTTTTTTAATAGTGTTTTTTAATTGCTGTAATGGTAAAGTTAAAGTAGATTGCGGAATTTTATTATATAATCCCAAACCCACAAACGACTTCTGTACGTTTGCAAGGCGCAAAGCAGGAACCGCAAGTTTATGTCAGATCCTACTTTGTCTATTATATACATCGCCAATGTTTTTATAATTATCTATATTCTTATGTACAAAAATTAAATTGCTAAAAATATACTGTGAAGGCAATGTTTTGTAAGCTCTAATAGCCCAGCGGAGAGACCGTGCAACTTTTTCGAGGGGGTCACGGGTTTAAACCCTAAGTAGCAATTTATTACACTCCTTTCGGTGAGGAAACCTGCATATCTCTAGAGAATTCTGGAGATATGAGTAAGTGTGTGTCTTAGCTCCAATCCATCTCTCACAGTAACAGCTCGCTACTTTAGTTACTTTACACTTCATTCCGAAATAACTATACGCTGTTAGCTCTAATGGCTTTTAAAGTGTCACCGGATGGAACGATCTAACGCAGAAGCATCGTTAAGGTTGCGAAATGCGGAGAGTAGAGCGCAGTATCTCTTCTAGTAACGGGGAATGTCGTCCTAAGGGTGCCTCCTGTGAGGCCGGACCACAGTGTAGGGCGATGCAGTGACTTTCGCTCTTCTACGGAACCATTTCTGCTTTTATTAGAGATACTCCAAGTATAGTTTACTCTATCGCCTGGTGAGTGACTCTGAGCTTTCTAATAAGGCCCATAGACAACGACATTACGTTACTCTATTTTTTCAAATAAATTCCGTTGCTTTGTGTATAATTTGTTTATTAACACTTGTTTAACTCTAAATCTTTCATAAGTGTCAAGAAATGCTGTATTTCTGTAATTTTACGGTATGAACGCATATTTTGCACGATTGAGGTACGTTCGTTAATTTAACATAGTCGTGTGTACGAGCCCTTATGTACAGGTGAGTTTTAATGAATCGGCGAAATAAATTGAATTTACTCTCTTGGTTTTCAAAATTATAACGCCTTTTATTTTTAACCTCACACAAGACTCAACTTTTCTTTACGAATGAAGGTCGAGTCAAATCATATGTTTCAAAACTTGCTTTTACATAAAAGTTCAAATTTTGAATTAACACTATTTTATCGTAAATGGAAAAGGTATTGATTTTTCAAATAGCAATACCGCGGTAATAGAATCCGCGTCTCGTGTATTAGACACCTAAACACTTTTACCACTAAGGATTTTGAGAAGGTGAAATTCCATCTTGCTTTTGAATGTTCAGAAATTCACCGGAATGATTGCAACCTTCGATTGCTTGTTATGTTCAAATTTTATACTTTTTAGATAAACATTTAAATCCAATCCCCAGAGCGACCTATATTTGCTGAGGCCATAAAATTTTATGTATTCCGGTTTTTTATTATTAACTGTTAGTACAGGCATAATTCAGCTGTCAAAGTAATAAAAGACACTCATATATAAAATCATTACAACCTCTTTATCGGTTAGGCGATCTTTAAAAACATCGAAAAGTTAAATAAATTCAATATTTTGTATGTATCGCTTGATATCTTTGAATTAAACTGATAGATATAACCATAATGTTTACTAATTGACCGTTCAATCAAAGCAGTCCGAAAAACAAAGGAGCCATGGGCATCTGCGTACAAGGTCGAGGCTTTAGGACAATAACGGAAAATGAAACGACCGGGCGTAGTAGCGCAATGCTATCACCTACCCCCATCCCACAAATAATACCACGGTACGATAAAAAGACCTTGTCTTGACCCTGAAACATTCAGACGTTCTCGAATAAATTAAAAAAAAAACCTTATTCCTACGCGAACGTCTTGGGGTAGCCAAATACGCTAGACGCAACATCGCCTACGCGGCTACGGCTCTCGTAGCACTCGTAGTATCTGGAGTTCACAATCACAAATTAAACTTTCGAAAAAGCTTACCGTTATGTAATGGTCGTACGCTTGAAAGCGCTCAATTAAGATTGTGATAACGAAAAACAAAGGAGCCATGGGCATCTGCGTACAAGGTCGAGGCTTTAGGACAATAACGGAAAATGAAACGACCGGGCGTAGTAGCGCAATGCTATCACTTACCCCCATCCCACAAATAAAACCACGCTACGATAAAAAGACCTTGTCTTGACCCTGAAACATTCAAACGTTCTCGAATAAATTAAAAAAAAACCTTATTCCTACGCGAACGTCTTGGGGTAGCCAAATACGCTAGACGCAACATCGCCTACGCGGCTACGGCTCTCGTAGCACTCGTAGTATCTGGAGTTCACAATCACAAATTAAACTTTCGAAAAAGCTTACCGTTATGTAATGGTCGTACGCTTGAAAGCGCTCAATTAAGATTGTGATAACGAAAAACAAAGGAGCCATGGGCATCTGCGTACAAGGTCGAGGCTTTAGGACAATAACGGAAAATGAAACGACCGGACGTAGTAGCGCAATGCTATCACCTACCGCCATCCCACAAATAATACCACGTTACGATAAAAAGACCTTGTCTTGACCCTGAAACATTCAGACGTTCTCGAATAAATTAAAAAAAAAACCTTATTCCTACGCGAACGTCTTGGGGTAGCCAAATACGCTAGACGCAACATCGCCTACGCGGCTACGGCTCTCGTAGCACTCGTAGTATCTTGAGTCCACAATCACAAATTAAACTTTCGAAAAAGCTTACCGTTATGTAATGGTCGTAAGTATGAAAGCGCTTAATTAAGATTGTGATAACGAATTTTTTTTTAAACTATCATCGGACTCACCTGTATATAGTTGTCTCGTTCTTTCGGATTGAAGGTCGGATCTGGATAGAGGGCACTGGTGCACTCGCGGTCGCGTGCAACTGCGACGGAGGGCGGCTACAGACTGACTACTGGGCCCGGCCAGGAGCCTCTGCCCTCGCACCCCGCGCCCGCCCCCCTCGCCCTAGCGGATAAACAACGTGCATTGTAGGCGCGATCTCTCTAGACCTGCTGGGTTCACACGTACACACCTCCAAAAGTCCCACTTCCGACTATGTATACCATTGCTTCTTTCGTTCTATTCGAACTACTCTTTACGTATATTAACAGAGAATTGGAAACGCTACATAAATTTGTACCGCGTATTACGTTTATATAAGGAGTCTGTAAACAAATTTGTTACCCAGATACTGGCCCGGCATTATAGATTTTGGATTTAAGTATGATTTTGGTGCAAATCCGGGATAACGATGTAGTCGAGCTCAGTATGTTCTGTCATATCTGGGAATATTCAATTTGGGATCGGATATAAAAAGGGACGTTGTTTTATCCAACATATATGAGTATAATCCTTAAATCATGAAAAAAGTAATGAAAGATTTTTTACTTTCGTTGTTAGGATTGATGTACAAGTAAATATGTATCGAAAAAATTCAGGTTTTAAATATGCGAAAGCTACATACTCTCTAAAGAGTAAATAGACTGGTGGCCGTATTTAATTACTAGGTATTAGTATTGCTTTTTAACGATACAACATACCAATAACAAAATTGCCAATTTTATTCATAATTTAATCTCCTCCCTCCCTTTTGACTTTGTTTAAGCAAGCAATATCGCCTTAAACTACGTTCAAAGACTGTACTTTGAGATTGCTTAAGTGGCATCTAAAGTACTTAAATGGTATTGCATCTTTGGCATGAGTTGCTTCTTAAGCGAATTACGCTTTCAAACTAATAACCTCTTAAACTTTGACTACGAATATAAATGTCATTGTTGCGTATGTGGATGACGTGATGAAATAACAAACGTATATTTTACTGACTACATGCTTACAAAAAGTTAGAGTAAGAAAGAGAGTATATATAACAAAGAAAAATAACTTAGCTTATATACTACGGGTTCCAAAGGGGGGAGCAAGATACAGGAAACTTATTGTCACGTACGACCATCAAATATTTCCTATATGCCTATTTCACATAACATTTTTATTTATCCATAACTCACTTACTAGGTATTTAAAACTATACAAATTGAAAGCTATGGTTTTGCTTGTGAATTAATTTGTGGCTGTACGCCACTGCTGGGAATAGACCTCCTCTCTCCGTTTTTGGAGATAAAAATGCTCCAATGCAGATTGGTAGGTAACAAATATCCCCAGAATGCTCAAGAGATATGCAGGATTCCTCACGATGTTTACTTTCACCGAATAGCTTATAGTACTAATAACAGCGTTTTATTATCCCACTGCTGGGTATACGCCTCCTCTGTCCGTTTTTGGATAGAAGGATTGGAGCTAAGACCTTCGAAATTCGACTCCCAATGCGGATGGCTAGGTTACACCCCAGAATTTTCTAGAGATATGCAGGATTCCTCACAATGTGTTCCTTCACCGAAAAGAAAAAACAACTCAATGGTGCCTGCCCGTGGTTTAAACCCGTAATCTTTCGAAAGCGCCGCACGGGCTCACCACCAGACTATCAACACTTAATGAAAAATAAATAAATTGTAATTTCAATTAGACATATTATTCTTAACAGAAAAACTCATTGGTGTCTGCTAGGGATTTGAACTCGTGAACCCCTCGAAAGAGTTACACGGTCTCACCGCTGGGATATCACAACTTTTTAATAACCACTTGAGGCTAATAAAATGTTTACCCTTATACGTACATTCCAGGACGGTCACATTTATCTGTCAAGGGGACTAGACCGGTAAATATCTCATGCATAATTCCAGATGACCATGACCCTATTTGGAATACCGTGTTAAAGGGCTATTATATGGTACATTACATTCCAAAGTGGACCCAAACGGGAAATACATGACTTCCTGAACCATGATTAAATAATAAAAAGCTAGAACACAAGTAAATATTTATCAACTAGGTGTCCGGCCATGCGTTGGTGTGGCTCAGTCTGGTTTCGAATTCCCCTCGAAACAGAACTCAACAGTTTAAAAAATGCTTTTTCGCCGGTGGGTGATTTTAAAGTTTCTGAAAATTTCATTAGAAGCGGTCCAGCCGTTTCGGAGTCTATAAAGGACATACAGACAAACGCTCATTTTTATATATAAGAAGATATATCCATATTAACATTATAAATGCGAAATTCTGTCTGTTTGGTTTTCTACCTGTCTGTCTATTACACTTTCAAGGCTAATCCACTGGAGAAATATAGATAAAATTTGGCACAATTGTTTCTTCACGAATAATAAAAAGCACCTGACCGGGGTTAGAACCTTCTTAAACTACCAGCCATCATTTTCATTTATTTATTCTTTAAATCAAAATGTTAAAGTGCCATTTTTAATGACATCCAATCCAAAAGTAATTATAAAAAATTATGTTGCTACATATTAATTATCCGCGGAACAGTAAATAGAAAATATATATGCTAAATGTATAGTGGACTATCCGTTTTTTCATACCCGCAAATCGCAAAAAAAAATCGCTATACGATTTCGTCGTGGAGTCTATCCTGATGATGCTTCGGTTGCCTGGCGAAACGATTGTTGAGTTTGTGATAGTGAACGTGTGTAGTGTACCCGATACATGCAGGATTCGTAAAAACACATGCACAAAGCTCCACCACCGCCACGACAACACACAAGCAATACACACGTTCACTATCACAAACTCAACAACCGTTTCGCCCCGCAACCGAAGCATCATCAGGAAATACACTCCACGACAAAATCGCAAAGCTACCCCCAATCCTTTTGATTCCTTATTGCCAGATATCTCAATACTATAGCTCATAACATTAATGAATATTTTCATTAAGCAATATTATAAAGGTGTTTTATCACCGATCACACAGCATTTCTCTTTATCATAGCTTCACTTTTAAAATAAAATAATAATTCCAAACTGATCCTTATAATATTGACTGTATGTGTTTGTAGCAAAATGGCGATGTACTAAATGAAACACAAAAAGTCCGCCGGAAGTAAATAAAGGATTTCTCCTCTTCTAGGAAAAAAATGTTCACAAAAAAAACTTCCATCAACAAAATCCATCCATCTCTTTTTCATCTACATTCATATTTAACACTCGTTATCTACAATCTCTTTCTTCGAGCCTGGGTGTATATTTGTATTTAAGTATGTATTCAAAATTATATATGTAGTATATTTACCTGAATTTCTGATATTTACCTGATTTTTCTGAATTTAGAACTAACGAGTCCAACCTTCGAGAACTCGGCATCAAGCAGCGTCTATCCTCCATCGTTCATGGTCGCATTCTCACTTTTTTCGGACACGTGTCTCGTCGGGGAGATTCCTCTGTAGAACGCCTTGTAGTTCAGGGGAATATAGAAGGCACAAGAAGGCTGAAGGCTGCCTTTGACGGTCCTCTTCATAAATGTACCAGGAAAAGTACCCGTCTGAAAAGAATGGCGTCGAATTGTGAAGCGTGCCACTAACCCGCAACTGACGACCACGACCGCTCTGCTAAGAGTCTAGCGACCAGGAAGAAGTATATTTACCAGTCCTCCGTCACCCATAATACAAGTATTAAGTTAGTTACTTTGAGGATGGATGACCGTGTGTCCCATATATTTATTTATAATGTTAATTTTAACAACCTCAGCGCAAATAAAACTACAGGATTCAAGTTATAACATAAAAGGTGCCTATAATGAAAAGACGTTAATATACTTCGCCAATAATGTAGTCATCAGTATAACAGGCAAAGCTTCTTAACAAGTTCAAACCGTAAGTAGTAGGCGAGGTCGTATCAAGAATATTAAATTCGCTAACGATTATCAGTTTGTGAATGTTTAACTTCGTAACTCTGAATATCGGTTGATATATAAACTTATTTTCTTAGGTAATTACGTCATTTAACCGATTTAATGTCAGTTTGTGAAGTTGGATATCAAGCCAGTTGAAAAAAGTACATTTACATTTTTCTATGTCTCTGCTGCTAATATATATTTAGGGGTATAAACAAATATTAAAACAAAATACGTGTGGCACTCGGAGACTGCCGCGGTAAAGCTATTGCATAGCATTTTTTATCAACTTATGCAATTACAATTATATATTTATTTTATTTATGCAGTATTTTTTTTTCTTTTATCTTTTTGTTGGTGGGGGTTAACTATTTAAGACTGCTTGTATGGGTAGCGCGGCGCAGTACGATTTTTGTCGTGGAGCCTATCCTCCTGATGATGCTTCGGTTTCGGGGCGAAACGATCGTCGAGATTGTGGTGGTGGGTGTGTGTGCTGCTTTTGTGTGCGTTGTTGCTGGTGAATTGCGCCTTGGGGTGCATGTGGTGACTGGTCCTGCATGTATAAGGTGCGTAGATTTTGCCTGCTTCATACACATTGGCTTTGCATGCATTCACTTAACCCGTGCGGATTATAGCAAAGTAGTTAGTTCTGTTGTATTGCTTCTTTTATCTTTGTTTTTTTTTCTTTGATATTAATTCAAGTTACACTTTGAGCGTGCTGACCGATAAAAAAACAAATTTTTTTCTTTTATTAAATAAATGAGATGTTAATATTGTCCAAAATATTTTTATTATCTTTCAATACATGTCAGTTTTAACGGTAGTTTTCCAATACAACCAATGCCACCTAAAGGCGGGTTGCTGAACTAAAGAGACAAGCGTTACAACCTTAGTCGCCTTTTACGACACCTCTAAGAAATGAAGGTTGTATATTCTATTCAGCGGGATACCACACGGCGTAATTGTAAATTATCAATCATCATCATCCTATTGCCCCTATCCCACTCTAAGTGGGGTTGGCACAACATGTAAAAAAAGGAGACACATGATTTGGCTACGTATTTTACTACCGGCCGCCTGTCTGACGTTAACTAACCTTAGTTGCCTTTTACGACACCTCGGTAAGAAATGAGGGTTGTATATTCTATTCAGCCGGATACCACACGGCGTAATTGTAAATTTTCAATCATCATCATCCTCCTGCCCTTATCCCACTCTAAGTGGGATCGGCACGTGTGAAAAACATGACACATGATTTGGCTACGTATTTTACAACCGGCCGCCTGCCTGACGTCGAACGAACTTACCCAAGTCGTATTTTACGACCCCTCTGTAAGAAAGATGGTGGTCTATTCTACTCAACCGGATACCACACGGTGGGTCAAATTACCTTAGTCGCCCTTTACGACACCTCGGTAAGAAATGAGGGTGGTCTATTCTACTCAGCCGGATACCACACGGCGTAATCGTAAATTTTCAATATTGGTAGCAATTTTTAAATTTGCCATGGCCTAATTATTCTTCATATTTGATTTATTTCTAACTTTCTTTAAAAACCAAGTGACGTAGAATCTTTTTGCGCAGTCAAAAGTTTCCAAAGGTAACATTTCTTTTGTACGAGAGCTGTGAAAAATGTCTGCGAAATGCCATAATAACTCACATCCCTAGGCGATTTAATTAAAAACTTCTATATTAAGCTCCAACTGAAAGCCCAGCGAAAGCTTTCTTTTACTTTTTTTAATTTTCACTAGCTAATTCAAATCGAGTATAATGCCTTGATTCATCAGAATGGGTGACCTTTCGAATACGGCCGTTTTAATTTCGAAATGAAATATTCTTATGCAATTTTCATTACTGAGATATTTACGGAGTAAATTTTTTTACTTCAGAGATATATTTTGCGCATAGGAGTTGCGAGATTAGCATATCACAATAAATAAATGAAAGGTGATAAAGCTTTATGACCATATATTTAAAAAAGTATAGTAACGGCCTGCCGAGCATAGGCCTCCTGGCTCCGTTTTTGGAAGGGTTAAAGCTAAACCCACCACGCTGCTCAAATGTGGATTGGTAGGTTACACATATCCCCAGAATTTCCTAGAGATATGCAGGCTTCCTCACTATATTTCCCTTCAAAAACGAGTGATAAATTGCAATTATCAATAAGACATATAAGTTTAAATAGACAACTTATTGGTGTATTTAGGTAAATCTACCAGCCGTGTGGTATTCGACTGAGTAGAATAGAACCCACTCATTACCGAGGTGTCGTAAAAGGAGACTAATGTAAGTTGACCCGAGATAGATCATCCTCTTTCTTACCGAGGGGTCGTGAAATATGGCTGAGGTAAGTTGTCGTCAGGCAGGTGACCAGTCGTAAAATATGAAGCCAAATCACGCTAGCACATGTTTGTAACATGTTGTGCCAACCCCACTTAAACTGGGATAAGGACAGAAGGATGATGATATCAGTGAAAATTTTTCATCATCATTAAATCCAAAACGGTGTATATTTAAAAAATATATGAAATGAAAATTTATACACACGAATTTAAGTTAAAAATCTTTATTTCTAAACATAACACCTGACATTTAAACCGCTTGTTACTTGTAGTGGGGGTTTTGGAAATAGGCCAACGATACACTGCGGACAACTGATATTATTAAGTATAGAAATAATATTATACAAAGTAATCAAGATAGTTCTGTGAACATGACAGTGTTGAAATAGTTTTTTTTTTATAAGGTCATCGGCGATCAGATCAAAACACCATTTTTTTTAAACTCAAGCCAAGCATACTTAAGTTTCTAATATTTATATCCTCCTGCCCTTATCCCACTCTAAATTCGGTCAGCACAACATGTCACAAACATGTTGTAACAAGATTTGGCTACGTATTTTACGACCGGCCGCCTGCCTGACATCTACTTACCTTAGTCGTATTTTATAACACCTCGGTAAGAAAGAGGGTGGTCTATTCTACTCAGCCGGATACTACACAGTGGGCCGACCTACTTTACTCGCGTTTTACGACACCGCGGTAAGAAACGAGGGTTGTCTATCCTACAAAGTCGGATACCACATGGCATGTTTCTTATATCTATTCTTATTCTAAAACAAAGTCCTAAAAAGCTGTCTGTCTGTATGTAATCGTTTTTCTCAATATCTATTTAACGGATTTTTGTACGGTTTTCACCAAAAGATAGTGAAATACTTCCGGATGGTTTAAGTAAATAGTAAATTTCGGTATTGTGTAAATTGTGTTGAAGCGATCACGCAGTTGTTAAACAACTTGCTCGCTGGGAGCTTTAGTTGCGTGCGCTACGTAAACCAGCAGAGATACGCTAAAGTAATGTAGTAGAGAATTGTAGATTTATAAAAATACTACAAAGAAGTCCGGGATAGCATGTCCCTACTTCTCAAGGTTAACTCACAATAACTACTTTTAAGTTTCGAAAATTCGGGAAAAGTTTCGTAAATCACTGAATTCCACGCGGGAGAAGCCGTTGTTGGCACAGCTAGTTTAAATATAAAACGTTTTTTAAGACAGAGTTTTAATATGAGGCAACTCAAATTTATTTTCGCCGATAATCATCATCATTTTGTTACCCTTATCCCACTCTAAGTGGGGTCGGCATAATATGTCTTTACCTCCAATTCTCCACTATCAAACGTCAACTCAGTACTTCTTTTATATGCATATCATTCTTCGCACAATCCATCCATCTTTTTTTCGGTCTTCCTCTAATCAGTCATACAACCATCCGCATTCATATTTAAAACTCGTTTGGTCACATGATTATCATCCCTCCTTATTACATGACCATACCAACTTATTCTCGAACTTGTCAACTTTTGTGGGTGCAACTTTGACACTTCCCGTTATATACTCATTTGGTATTCTATCAAATCTTGTCACACCACACAATCCATCTTAACATTCTCATCTCATTTGCATGCTTTTCTTCATCCTTTTCTTTAATTGCCCAAACAAATAATATAAGTTGTTAAAATATGTAAACCATAAGGATTGAGTATTTTTATGGGACAAATTATAATATTATATTTTATTAGAAAAAACACACATGAGTGTCCGTCCCCAAAGTAATTTTTTACTTGTGTTATGAGTAACAGATACAACTGTTAAATATATACAAATATAATTTTGAATGTATACATTAAATATGTATATACACCTAGATTCAAAGAACCAACAAAGTGTTTAAAGAAAATTTTGGCTCCAATCGGGAAACGAACCCGCGGTCCACAGAGCTGAAGCTAGGTCAACTGCGCCAACGGGCCAATTAATATAGTAAATAGTCAGTATTTAATAACCTTTTCAAATAAGACATAAGAATAAGATAACAAAATATATAAAGAACAAAATACAACTTTACTTTACTTTACTTTACTTTTTTTACTTCATGTAGCACACTTTTACCTTGAATTCAAATTCGAAAAATTATTGAAATATTCTTTTGCAAACTTCTGCTTTACATGGATGCTTGTATCAAAAAGAACCAGCTTAAAACTCGGCGGTAGCAGGGCGCAAAATAAACCAGTCTATTGGTTTTGTTTAGGATTCAGGAAGTGTGCACAGGAATGGGACCTCGTTTCACCTTCTTTTCCCCATAGGACTACCTGACACCGTACGGGTACATCCTACCAAAATGTGATTGATATCCCATGGGTACATACGGAGCGTTTCGCTTCTTTGTTTCTCACACGCACCGCTTAATCTGTCTTCCCTACAGAATACATTTGGAAATTGGAAAGATTTTTGAGAGGAACCATTGAATATTAAATTGAAATAAACCACAAACACAAAAGTTAATACTTTTTTATACGATGAATATTACTGTTTTAAATATAATCTATAAAGCTATATAAAAAAGATGCTAGTAGGTCGAAGGCACATTTAAATACACTGTGGGGTGCGATGTCTAGCGACGTCACTGCATGTATGTAGATTAAATAATAACTAGTACATATAATATATAATGTTACATATTTTTAAGAAATATAATTATTCCTATTCTTACCTGCGACTTGATTCGCCTCAAATTGGAAAATACCCACAATTATGTTTCTCCCGTTACCGGCGGAAAAACGTAAATTTTAATGACCTATGATTTTCCTGATATACAATTAATTAACTATACCAAAGTTTTATCATTTGAGTGGCTGGTTGGGGCAATTGGTAGTGATCCTGCCTTCAGCTCCGCGGGTCACGGGTTTGATTCTCACCGAGAGCATTTCGAATGTAGGTGTATTCATGTATTTAAGCATATTAAGCATATTTAAAATTATATATGAATTAGGTGACCCGGAAAACGTAGTTTTGCCATGTAAATTATTTCTATCAAATTTCAGGGTATATAAAAAAAAATAAACAATTTTGACCCAAACATAAAAATAATGTTAGGGGTGGACAACTTATAACTTTGAGTTACGAAAAATAGATAGCCGATATACTCATTCAGTGTTTCTGACCCACTGAATGAGTCTATAAAATTACATAAAAATCGGTCAAGCCGTTTCGAAGGAGTATGGTAACTGAGACTGAGAGACTAGAATTTTATATATAAAATATATTTACCTCGTGTCTGTCACCCATAACATAAGTATTAAGTTACTTACTTTAAGGTTGGACAGCCGTGTGTGTTTATTTCCATATATTTATATTTTATTTCAATAGTACATATGAAACAGACTTACACATTTATAATATTTATGTCTATGAACCACACTATCAGACAGTTCAGATCGGATACCAAAATGGCATCTATTTATCTATTTTGATATAAGTATATCAAATATTCAACAAATAAACATTCTCGAAACATGTAAATATTTATAAAGCTCCTATCAAAACATTCCGTTATTCGTTAATAACATAAATTCCACACGAACAATTACTCGAAATTCAGTACAATAAACAATGCAGCTGAAAATTCCAAACGCTGAACAATAGAAACGTATTTCGAAATGAAATTGAACCGTCCATGTTTCCACGTGAGCAATGCCGCCAGGTATAAAGAGCTCAGCTATTTCATTAGTTTCACGTTTCCCTCTCGTATACAGGTTTATGTAAACGCCATGGCAGGTCTGAATATTTTGGGCATTTTACACAGTTGGCACCGGCCATTGCTGCAAATCATATTACAACTTTTTCCTTTTTTAATTACTACTCTCTGGACTTAAGCGTTTGACATGTAAAACAATCACAGTATGGATCTTTTTAAAATTGTATAAAAACTGATTTTTGTTTGTTTCATCTAAAACCTACCATAATTAAATCTGTATATAATATTTTTCTCAATGTGTTATAAGTTTTTGCAGCGCCATTTTGATCTTGATTAAAAATGATTTATAGAAGCAGGCGTTACTTTGCGGAATTCCATATTACAAGCAATATAACAGAACCAACTACTTTGCTATAATCCGCACGGGTTAAGTGAATGCATGCAAAGCCAATGTGTATGAAGCAGGCAAAATCTACGCACCTTATACATGCAGGACCAGCCACCACATGCACCCCAAGGCGCAATTCACCAGCAACAACGAACACAAAAGCAGCACACACACCCACCACCACAATCTCGACGATCGTTTCGCCCCGAAACCGAAGCATCATCAGGAGGATAGGCTTCACGACAATTGGCAGTACGATTTTTGTCGTGAAGCCTATCCTCCTTTTGCCTGCTTCATACACATTGGCTTTGCATGCATTCACTTAACCCGTGCGGATTATAGCAAAGTAGTTAGTTCTGTTATATTGCTTGATTAAAAAGATGGACCCTGTTGTTTGTTTGCTGGAAGACAAAGCTATTTGATACAGAGTATAAATGATGACGTAATAATAAATAATAACTGCATATACTCATATTGTCATTCTCCTACCCTTATCCCAACATGTTGTTATATGATTTGGCTAGGTATTTTACGACCGACCGCCTGCTTGACGTCAACTTACCTTAGTCGCCTTTTACGACACCTCGGTAAGAATTGAGAGTGATCTATTCTATTCAGCCGTATACCACACGGCGGAAAAGTACGTATAATCGCATATAAAAAGATAGTTTACGGACTTTGGTATTTGTTTTTACGATAAAATTCCGCAGTCTATTTCATACTTTACAAAAGTAAAAACAAAAAAAATTAAAAAACCACTTATTAACAAATATAAGAATAATAATAAGAACAAAGATTATACTGATTTATAGAAGCAGGCGTTACTTTGCGGAATTCCATATTACAAGCAATATAACAGAACTAACTACTTTGCTATAATCCGCACGGGTTAAGTGAATGCATGCAAAGCCAATGTGTATGAAGCAGGCAAAATCTACGCACCTTATACATGCAGGACCAGCCACCACATGCACCCCAAGGCGCAATTCACCAGCAACAACGAACACAAAAGCAGCACACACACCCACCACCACAATCTCGACGATCGTTTCGCCCCGAAACCGAAGCATCATCAGGAGGATAGGCTTCACGACAATTGGCAGTACGATTTTTGTCGTGAAGCCTATCCTCCTTTTGCCTGCTTCATACACATTGGCTTTGCATGCATTCACTTAACCCGTGCGGATTATAGCAAAGTAGTTAGTTCTGTTATATTGCTTGATTAAAAAGATGGACCCTGTTGTTTGTTTGCTGGAAGACAAAGCTATTTGATACAGAGTATAAATGATGACGTAATAATAAATAATAACTGCATATACTCATATTGTCATTCTCCTACCCTTATCCCAACATGTTGTTATATGATTTGGCTACGTATTATACGACCGGTCGCCTGCTTGACGTCAACTTACCTTAGTCGCCTTTTACGACACCTCGGTAAGAATTGAGAGTGATCTATTCTATTCAGCCGTATACCACACGGCGGAAAAGTACGTATAATCGCATATAAAAAGATAGTTTACGGACTTTGGTATTTGTTTTTACGATAAAATTCCGCAGTCTATTTCATACTTTACAAAAGTAAAAACAAAAAAAATTAAAAAACCACTTATTAACAAATATAAGAATAATAATAAGAACAAAGATTATACTGATTTATAGAAGCAGGCGTTACTTTGCGGAATTCCATATTACAAGCAATATAACAGAACTAACTACTTTGCTATAATCCGCACGGGTTAAGTGAATGCATGCAAAGCCAATGTGTATGAAGCAGGCAAAATCTACGCACCTTATACATGCAGGACCAGCCACCACATGCACCCCAAGGCGCAATTCACCAGCAACAACGAACACAAAAGCAGCACACACACCCACCACCACAATCTCGACGATCGTTTCGCCCCGAAACCGAAGCATCATCAGGAGGATAGGCTTCACGACAATTGGCAGTACGATTTTTGTCGTAAAGCCTATCCTCCTTTTGCCTGCTTTATACACATTGGCTTTGCATGCATTCACTTAACCCGTGCGGATTATAGCAAAGTAGTTAGTTCTGTTATATTGCTTGATTAAAAAGATGGACCCTGTTGTTTGTTTGCTGGAAGACAAAGCTATTTGATACTGAGTATAAATGATGACGTAATAATAAATAATAACTGCATATGAGTATTGTCATTCTCCTACCCTTATCCCAACATGTTGTTATATGATTTGGCTAGGTATTTTACGACCGGCCGCCTGCTTGACGTCAACTTACCTTAGTCGCCTTTTACGACACCTCGGTAAGAATTGAGAGTGATCTATTCTATTCAGCCGTATACCACACGGCGGTAAAGTACGTATAATCGCATATAAAAAGATAGTTTACGGACTTTGGTATTTATTATTACGGTAAAATTTCGCAGTCTATTTTATACTTTACAAAAGTTAAAACAAAAAAATTAAAAAACCACTTATTAACAAATATAAGAATAATAATAAGAACAAAGATTATACTATTAGAAACTATTTTTAAAAGCTTTTATTCAGCTTGCAATGTATGTATAGTACCCGGCAATAAATAATGCACATCGAGGCTCAGAGAGAGAAAATCGGCTAGTTCTACTTCATAGAGCATTGTCTCAGTCGCACAGACTTGCGAACCGGTGTGGAACCTCACATACTAACCGCCTGCCTGACGTCAACTTACCTTAGTCGCCTTTTACGACACCTCGGTAAGAAATGAGGGTGGTTTATTATATGCAGCCGGATACCACACGGCACATACCTTAGTCACCTGTTACGACACATTGGTAAGATAGGAGGGTGGTCTATTCTATGCAGCCGGATACCACACGGCACTTACCTTAGTCGCCTCTTACGACACATCGGTAACAAAGGAGGGTGGTCTATTCTATTCTGCCGGATACCACACGGGGTATGAGTTATTAAGCATGTTTTTAATTATTGAATTATTATCATCTTTATTCTCCTGCCCTTATCCTACTCTAAATAGGGTCGGCACAATATGTTTTAAATGTGTTACGTGTTTTGGCTAACGTAATGTTTTGTAATCTCAAAAACAACCTTTTATTGACATGTTTACATTTAGTTAAGTACCTTGACCTACGGAGTATAGTCCTTTACCTTTTCAAATTACAAACACGTCATCCCGCGCCAAATATTGCTTACACAGATTGTTACAGCGATCGGTGTCAGGTAATCGTTTTTATAATTTGCGCAGAGCTGATGCAAACGTGGACGCAATGCGGCACAACACGATGCAGGCTTTTTCATATGCGGAAACGAAAATATAAACTGCTTGTAAGCCTTTAAAATATGTAAATTGTTTATTCAAATTCATATTTTCCTTAATTCCAATACACCTGTAAACAAGTGCAATCGTCAATTATAATGGATTGGCATCTTGCTTCTATCGAGAAGAGCCAGCAAGAAACTCGGAAGGTTTTTTGATATATTCAAATATTCAAATTCAAAATATTCTTTATCCAAGTAAACTTGTAAACAAGTGCTTTTGAATCGTCAACTCTACTGCTGATTCGTAAAGTTGCTCCTACCGAGAAAAGCCACCACGAAACTCGGCAGTTGCTCTTTTAAAATCATAATTCTTACTACTAGTTACATTTAGTCATTGCTGTATTTTACGGGGTAGATGGGTAGCTATATCCACGCATTTTAATCATCTAAGTAATCCTCAACAGTATTGTAGGCTTTCTGTATCTGCCTCTAATAATAAATGTATATTATATTATATAATTCTTATAACTAATTGTATTTCATCAATGCAAGGCCGCAAATTAGATAAATCCACACATTATGATCTTTTATGTAACTCACAACTATGTAGGCTTTCTGTATTAGCCTTTTTTTAATAGTATTTTTAAACTACTGTAATGGTAATAGAATCTTGTACCCAAACCCACAAACGACTTATGTACTTTTGCAAGGCGCAAAGCAGGAACCACAAGCTTATGTCGCTTCCTACTTTGTCAATTGTATATATTTTTATAATTATGTATAGAATATACATGTATGTACAAAAATTAAAAGTAATATTTAATAAATAGCCATATGCCATGACTATATTGTATATATTAAAATAAATATTTACTTGCATTTATGGCACCTTACCTACTTTAAAAAAACAACAATAAAAAAATTAAAACAAATATTTATAATTTATCAATTACATCCTCGTGAGTCATAGACAATTTCCTTCGCAAAAAAAAGCCAACGGCCATTTTATGTAAGTCAAAAAGAAATAGTTGTTAAATTTATTTGTACGCAATTAAGTCTTAATAAATATCGGTGGCAATAAGCACGTCACATCACTATAAAAAACAAAGTGCCCATAATGCATTACATTAACTGTGGTTTTTAATGTAATAATTACAGATCTTCACAAGTAAGTAAAGTAAAAAGTAAAGTAACAGCCTGTTACTATGCCCACTGCTGGGCTAAGGCCTCCTCTCTCCGTTTTTGGAGAGAAGGATTGGAGCTAAGACCTACCACGCTGCTCCAATGCGGATTGGTAGGTTACACATATCCCTAGAATTCTCTAGAGATATGCAGGTTTCCTCACGATGTTTTCCTTCACCGAAAAGCGTGTGATAAATTGCAATTATCAATTAGACACATAAGTTTTTAATAGAAAGACTCATTGGTGCCTGCCCGGGGTTTGAACCTATGTCGTCTCTAGAGAGTCGCACGGTCTCACCACTAGGCTATCACAGCTTCATAAGTGTTTACGTGAAATGTTCAATATATAGTTGGAAATACTATAATGTAAGTTTCAAATGAAGTTCAAGAATTTTTTTGTTGGCATACTCGTAATCAAATAACTTATGTGAACTAACTTCGAATGAGTTTGTCATTACGTGGAAGTTACGATCGAAGGTTATTAGAATACGCCCCCGGCCGGTCCAAACTATTTTATCTCGAACATCTTTATGGGGGAAATTTTCGTGGGAATTCTAATTAAATTTCTCGAGACGGCGTCAATGGGACTTCAGTAACGCCATGATAACCTACTTACGACACTCGTCACGAAGTGCTAGTGCGAGTTAATTGCAACTAATCTTTACTCTTACTGTGTTAAATTAGAGTTTATTATAGCAATTTATTTTTCGTTTAATTAATTCAATAAATCTTTGTTAAACTCGCTGTTCTTTAAATAATTTATAGAATTAGGCGTTACTTTGCGGAGATCCATAATACAAAAGTAATAATAAAATTATTTTGCTATAATCCGCGATACAGTAAATAGAAAATATATATAGTGCTAAATGTATAGTGGACTATACGTTTTTTCATACCCGTTACATGCAGGATTCGTAAAAAACATATGCACAAACCTCCACCACTTCCACCACAATACACAAGCACTACACAGGTTCACTATCTCAAACTCAACAATCGTTTCGCCTCGCAAAGCTTTGCGATTTTGTCGTGGAGTCTATCTCCTGATGATGCTTCGGTTGCGGGGCGAAACGATTGTTGAGTTTGTGATAGTGAACCTGTGTAGTGCTTGTGTATTGTGGTGGAAGTGGTGGAGGTTTATGCATATGTTTTTTACGAATCCTGCATGTAACGGGTATGAAAAAACGTATAGTCCACTATACATTTAGCACAATATATATTTTCTATTTACTGTATCGCGGATTATAGCAAAATAATTTTATTATTACTTTCGCTGTTCTTTCTCTGCTTTCTAACTTTATCTTTAATAGGAATATCTTGCTTATTTATTTAATTATAATCTCACTGCACTCTAAGAAAATTTTCAAAAATTCCAAAAATCCTTAAAATCAATGATATATTTACAAGAGTGAGAATTTGAAGTAGAAGTTAGAATCGAGAGAATCGACTTCTTTGAAAACACACGCTACAAACCAAAGATTTAACCTCGAATCATAATAAATATATTTGCATCTAAACAAGTACAAACTACACGTCTGTAAATACTTGTAATTGGTACTACCAAGGAGATCCATTCAACATTATGGGCCGTGGGTATGCCATTCAATTATTATACTAGAGTAGGGGAGCCATAGGCAGGTCTATAAGTGAGAGTGTCACGTAAATAATGAAAAGAAGGATTAAACTCATATACTTATCTTCCTCTAATTACATATAAAATCAAAATCAAAATCAAAATCAAAATATTCTATATTCAAGTAAACTTGTAAACAAGTGCTTTTGAATCGTCAACTTTACTGCTGGTTCGGAAAGCTGTTCCTACCGAGAAGAGCCAGCAAGAAACCCGGAGGTTGCTCTTTTTTAAATATAAATCTTAGAACTAGTTACATTTATTTATTACTGTCTTGTACAGGGTAAAAGTGCACCTATATCCACACATCCTTATCATCTAAGTAATCTTCAACAGTATAGTAGGCTTTCTGTATCAGTCTCTTTTTAACAGTGTTTTTAAACTGCTGTAATGGCATGACCAAAATTGATTTCGGAATTTTATTATAGAATCTTATACCCAAACCCACAAACGATTTACGTCCTTTTGCTAGGCGCAAAGCAGGAGTCGCAAGCTTATGTCGGTTCCTACTTTGTCTATTATATACATCACCTATCGTTTTATAATTCTTTATATTTTTATGTACAAAAATTACGTTATTTAAAATATACTGTGAAGCAAATGTTAGAATACCTGTTTCCTTAAACTTCTCTCGCAGGGCATCACGCGGACTTAAATTGTAGATGCCACGTATGGCTCTTTTTTGTAATACGAAAATTTTTTCACTATCCGCGCATTTACCCCACAGCAATATTCCATAAGACATAATGCTATGGAAGTAAGCAAAATAAACAAGTTTCGCTGTTTCGACATCTGTAAATTGTCTTATCTTTCGAACAGCTTATAAAAAAGAGAGACAGAGATAATGTCTCATTTGCATTCTCATTATTTTAATAAGGCATTTGACATTTGAGTTTGGCGTCCACGCTCTGGTATTTATTCTATTGTCTATGCACGACGATTCAACCGCAGTTTCAAATAACAAATGTAAACAGTCACCTAAAGAAATTATAACATAACTATTTTGCAATAATGGTCTCTCGATCGTAGATATTTTGTTTGTGGTTGTGTGTATTGCTTTTGTACATTGTTGCCGGTGGAGGCGTCTTGGGATACGTGTGACTTGTCCTGCATGTGTAAGGTATGTGAATTTTGCCTGCCTCATACACTTTGTATTAGATACATTTTCTCAACACACTCGGATTATAGCAAAGTAGTTTTGCTATAGCTTCTGTAATATGTAATTCCGCAAAGTAACGCCTGCGTCTATAAATCATTGAATGACCTACAGTTTGTTGATTTCCGATATAAAATATATATGTATAGGTTACCTTTTATAATGATCGTAATTAAATTTTTTTTAAAGAAATATACCCAACAAAGATGTTGACATTACAAAATGAAATTCTAATGAATAAACGTTTTATTCTTCTGAATAAAACTTTTATATGCGATCCCATTTCCACAGCTGACCTCTTTTTTATAATTAAAATATTTAACGCCTCAAAGCGGCAAAATATAAAAATTTAACGGTAGTACCCGATGTTAAAATTAGTGCTCAAACGCTACAGTGCGCCCGTTTTAAATTGAATCGTTAGGTTCGCTAGAAACTATTGGGGATGTGAACATTAAAAATACCGATGATTAAGCGGAAGTATAGGGACTTGCATGTAAAACCTGGAATAACATAGCCATAGAGATCTAGAGAAAGGAAGCCAGCCCTAAAATGTGCCCTATTACTATAAAGAGAGTTAAGGGGTCGTTCATAAAATACGTTACGCTAAAATAAGTATTTTTGTCCGTCCCCCCCTACTGTCACGCTTTCAGTTAGCCCCCCATATAAATATGACGTCACAAAAACTAAGATCGCCCCCTGAATTTACTAAATTTCAAGTTTTATAATAAAATTCCAATAAATCAATAAAAATCTTTTATAACGAACAAATAAATAATATTTCAATTAATCAGCAGTCCAAGGATTTTGTAAATGCGCCGAAATACTTAAATAATAAATATATGGGCCACTTACACACACGATCGTCCATCCCCAAAGTAACTGAATACATTTGTTATGAGTGACGGACAACTGGTAAATATATACATATATAGTTTTAAATACACACTTAAATACAAATATATACCCGAGCTCGAAGAACCAACAAATTGTTTGCAGTAAAATGTTGGCCCTCGGCGGGAATCGAACCCGCGACTCGTGCAGCTGAAGGCAGGCTCACTACCCACTGCGCCAACGGGCCAGTCAAATAATCAGTATATAATCAGTATTGCAGCATCCTCTTCTTCATCATCATCTTTCCATTCTGCATTCTCCGTACAAGTGCTTTCATCTCATACTATGCATAACTGCTCTCGAGCTCGCCAAGCTGCCGTGCGCGTTGGTTGTATACGCCGAACTACTTAATCCTTTCTTTTCCGGTCTTTAAATGTTGTAGTAAGCTTTTATTAGACGCGTGATATTCTGTATGTTCTTTGTATACCATACTCTTTGTATGTTCTGATATATTAATTTACAATATTTTAATGAACGGTGAACGTCACGTTACCGAAGACCAATAATATGAATATTATATTTTGAAGGCAGGATCACTACCGACTGGCCCGTTGGCGCAGTGGGTAGTGATCCTGCCTTCAGCTCCGCGGGTCGCGGGTTCGATTCCTGCCGAGGGCCTACATTTTCTATAAGCAACTTGTTTGTTCTTCGAGCCTGTGTATCTGTATTTAAGTATGTATTTAAAATTATATATATAGTATATCTACCAGTTGTCCGTCACCCATAACACAAGTATTAAGTTACTTACTTTGGGGATGGACGACCATGTGTCCAATATATTTATTTATTATTTATTAATATTATTTTGATGGTAATTTTTGTATTGGTCAAATATTTTCTTTTTAATTATTCGCTGAAAAATATATAGAAAGATAATAACAATAACAATTTATATAGATTGCAAAAAATTCTTCATTCCCCAACCCTTGACTGCTAATGCACTTCAAGTCAGCTGCTATAAAGTGGCAATTACCCGCCGACCTTTCCGCGGCTCCCGATGACAGTAAACTTTTATTGCCAGTAAAAATAAATGTTCGTCCATCAATCGATCCAACGTAGATTTTGTTTACGGTCTATAAGCTTAGTATATTCGCTGTTTACTAGGCCTTTAATATCTTGATGATAACGAACTCGTCGTTTGCTTATTTAAAAAAATAATATCTATAATATAAATATTACTTTGTGGCAACTGATTCCAAATTAAAATGGGAATGATGGAGACTATGGATGATGACCATGATCGAGGGTATTGAGGATCAATCGTTGGCTTTGACTCATGTGTTGCCAGTGAATAATTTTTCAGTAACACAATAGACCGGGTAACTCTTTCCAGTCAGGCTATCATTAGCCGAAATTAATCAATCGAAAAATTTAATTTTTCTATAGCATTAAACACCTAAATTAAACAACCTAAAAAAAACTTGTAAATCACTGTGTTTGTATAATTTGTCCTAATCTAGGTTTTATATTCCATTCGTATAAGTAATAACGTAACTCTTAATATCTGTTAATATAAACTCTCGTAATTTATTGTATAATATTTTGAATTAATCTTACAAGTAAAGTAAAATTCTCATAGCTTTTTTTGCTAAAATAAACATTGGAAGGCCGCTCTATTGAATCAGGGCGGGCTGTCAATAAAATGGTAAGTGCAAATTTACTTTCATCGGCAACGCCCATTGGCCCTGAACAATCGATATATTCATTTCATTCGTACTACATACATGACATATTCAGCCTTTTTTATGCATTATAATAATAAATATTTGTAATTTAATTATGTGACAATGGTATTTTATCGTATTTATTGCGCGGTGGTTATTAAAATTATCATATAATAATCGTACAAATAAATATGATCATCAAATAAAAATCGTAGGCCTTGAACTCATTGATCACTTATAAGGTGTTACTTTGCGGAGATCCATAATACAAAAGTTATCAAATTATTTTGCTATAATCCGCGATAAAAGGCGTAAGATACTTTTTGCACACTTTCTTGTATCGCTTTCTTTATAGGAATCGGTGCTATAAATTATAATATTTGACTTTAAAAATGAAAATGAAGGATAACAACATATCTTTTTTACAGTAGTAATATAGCTTACGTAGGTTAAATACTGCTTTTCAGGTATACTTCACAATATGTAAAAAAAATTAACCTATGATCTAAACTTTTAGACTGTATGTACTACTAGCGTCATCTGTTCGAAACTACTGAATTTAAAATTTTATTTTAAAATCCAATCTTATTAAAATTTACGAGACGGAATATTTTAACACGTACTTATAATTCATAAAGACTAGGTATCTACAATCCTTTTCAAGTAGGTATTTACTTCCGTTATTTATTATCAAATTTTGCTAAAAGTACTAGAATTTATAGTAATAACTCAATTTAAGAATAAAAAAAAATGACAGCTTCTGTTTTTCATTTGTCAAGTTGACATGCTATTTGTGTACGTCACTTTCACTATCAAAGGTTTCGTATTGATATTTCTAAAAAAAATATTCAGTTATCTAGACTTATAATAACATATTCCAATTAAAAAGGGCATACTTGTGACCACAATGGCTGGTATACCTCTGATGTATGCGCAAGAGGACTGCGAATTAGGAGGAAAAGACAGTATTGAAGTAAGTTTTTCTCGACTTTTATTGTTGCTTATCATATGATTTGTGAATGGTGTAATTTGTCACGGCCTTCAATATTTACATTGCAATGTTGTTCATCACTTTATACTATAGATTCAAGTGTGAACAAACTAAATAAATGGTGGAAATATTTTTCGATTACAAGAAATTGTAATTTCTCAGCATGTCTGAAAATTCAACTATTTATACTGGTACAAATGATGAGGATAAATGTGTAAAAAAGAATTAAACCTACCTACACATTGCCTATACATTTCCAAAAGAATGAAGTTATCTTTAAAGATAAGTTACATTTTTAATCCACCAGATAAGATAAAGAGATTTAATGATATTGTAAGTTTATGGATACAGATGTTTATAGAATAAATAGAAGGCTTAATAAAGGAAACCTTTTTATTAGATCAAACCCAAAAAAATGGATTCCATGTCAACCCTTCTCCAATAAAAAACTATGAAATCATTTAAAATTTATATTTGTAGTTTGTTTTTAGATTGTTAATAATGAGACAAATAATTGAATGACTGAAAACTATATGTATGCTTAAAATCCTACTTAATTGAAGTATTAATTACTCTTAAGCTTCTTACAACCTGTAAAACCTTATTGGTACTTATTGGTATTTATAAAGAAAATTAATGATATCTATCACACTGTTATAACACTTGTATTTACCAAGTGATACCACAGTGTTATGTTTGTGTGTGTGTGTGTTATTATTAACTAATGGGCTTCCAACATCTTGGTATGTTGTAAGAAGCTAAGAACTAAAATTGTAATATGTCAAAATTTAAGAAACAAATTAAACCATTTATTATTAATCCGTTGTAAAGTAAAAATCAAGCAGCTATATAGGAATCCCACCCGTTAGTGTGAAAGAGATGTTAGAAAGAAAGAAAATTAGTATGCAGTATGAATGTTGAATAAAAGCGAGAAATAGTATGAGACAGAAGAATAGTGAGCACAGGCTCCGATAACGTTGGAGGAGACAGAATTAAAAAAAATCTTGGTATGATATTATATTTAAATATTTCAGGATGACTTTGCATACCGCAACAATGTAATGAATGCAGACAGAGAGATCCGTCTTGGTTTCATTCGAAAGGTGTATGGCCTTTTGACAGTGCAATTGCTGGCCACAATTGCCATCGCAGCAGTATTCCTCCTTGTCAAGCCTGTTCAGGGATTTATACATCAAAAGTAAGTTTTGGTACTACTTGTCTATGACTACTATCTTCCTTAGGTGTAAGTTTGTCAACTCTGTAATTAATCTGAAATACAAAAGAGATTCAATCTCGTCTTTTGAGGAGGTTATAGGTTCAAACTCAATGTAGGAACCAATGAGTTTTTCTGTTAGAACTTATGTCTAATTGATATTTGCTATTTATCGTATTTTTCTATGAAGGAAAACAGTGAGGAAACCTGCATATCTCTAGACAGTTGCAGGGATATGTGTAATCTACCAATCTGCATTGGAACAGCATGGTGGATCTTAGCTCCAATGCTTTTCTCCAAAAATGGAGAAAGTATGACGGATGACCCAGCAGTACCTATTGTACTTATGTTTTAATAACAACAAAAGGCTTCAACTTATACATATAATTTGTTACAGTGACTGGATGGTGTTCATAGCATTTATATTAAGCATGGTGACACTTTTTGCTCTGATAGCCAAGAGAAGGGACTACCCTGCGAACTTGTACTTGCTTGCTGGTTTTGTAAGTTTATCTATACTTTAATTAGTGATACATACTCTTTCAGAATCAAATCAATATCATCTTTATTCAAATAAGCCATTTTTAAGTCCTTTTTATTTGTCAAGGAACAATAAGATTAATGAAGCTACCACTGGTTGCTGAGTGGCGCTTTTACCAAGAAATATCAGCAGTTAATTTTTTTATATTTTTAAGCTTTATAATTTGATTGTGTTGTATGCTTAATGTATAAACATTATTACTCTTAATTTAAATGGTTGTTGATTGTATTTTCGACCTGACATATTGCAAATCTTAGATATAAAAAATGCTTACTTTTATCATATGATGTTTATTTTATATTAATCAAATACTAAGCCGACGAGCATAAGTAGATGAGATGGGCCAAATGTTTCAGCCAACATAGGCTTGTAGCAAATTATGTTCATGCATGTGTGTTCTTCTCTTTGGGTTCAGTACAGTGATGAAAACGACGGAAATTTTGATATGTTTATCCCGCCGAGAGCCAATATTTTATATAAACAATTTGTTAGTTCTTTGAGCCTGGGTTTATTTTTGTATTTAAGTATGTATGTAAAATTATATAAGTAGTATATTTACCAGTTGTCTGTCACTCATAACAGAAGTATTAAGTTACTTTGGGGATGGACGTGTGTGTAAGTGTCCCATATATTTATTTATTTTTACCTCGACAGGCTCTTTGTATAGAAAACCCATGCTTGAAATGCTTAACTCAAATGTTCAGAAAGATCTCTTCCTTTTTTTATTTTTTAAATCGAATTTCTTTGTATGAGACAAGATTGTGCTTATTTATCCTACCCAAATGTGACGAATTTTTGTTATATGTATATTTAAAACCCCGTTACTATCCCACTGCTGGATATAGATTGGATTGTGGGATATGTGTAACTTAACAATGCGGATTTGTACATTCTATATGTCGGCGCCGTTCTATCGACACAGTCTTTATTATCCATATTTACGCATCTATCACTTTTTAAACTTTATTCGAGCAGAGTAACACATTCCAACACGACTAAAAATGCTCTAGCGCTAACAGCAAGCAGTCTTATTTTATAAGTCATCAACAATCCCGCCATTTTTCCCCCCTTAACGTCATAGCGTATTCTCAAGACGAGTTGCGTAATTCAAAAAAAACATTTAGTTACTATTAAATTAATATTACATTAAACATACAGATAAAAATAGTTTTGAATAACATTCCTCCGCCCATTCGAGATTCACGTTCCAAAATCGCATTTAAGAATAAATTAAAGACATTTATGATTAATAAACAAATTGAATGTCAAAACTTTTCGGTGGAGACATCAATTCTATAAAGCGGCATATTATTACATTCTCTTATTCATAATTATTATTATTCACGTATTATTTTATATATATTACATTTTCGTAAATCTTTTATATCATATAAATTGTACACTGTTATTTATTTAATATTAAATATAATATACACATATATATATATAAAATCAGCGCCTGGGCAGGACATACGCTGAGCTGTGACCTATTCGGTATGGTGTTACAGACAGGTATGTCATTAGTTTAAGTATCTGTTTGTAACACCATATCCGAATAAATGATTATTATTATTATATATCCCAGGTGATTGTAAATATTCCTCACTATATTTTCCTGAAGTGAGTTTTAGTAAGAAATTGTCTTGGTAGTTTCACGTGGTTTGAATCTTTGGGCCTCTAGTAGGAGTCGCGATTCGGTTATGATAGTTTTATATAGGTTGTTATAACTTCTGGGTGCGTCCTATAGCACGCACCCAGATATTGCAGCAATATTCTATAGAATATTCTATGAATTGTTGCAGACCGCAGTGCAAGCTTACACGATAGGCGTTGTTGTTTCGTACTACAACACTATCGTAGTGCTGCAGGCGCTGACGCTCACTTTCACCGTGGTATTTGCACTCACTCTGTTCACTCTGAACACCAAACGTGACTTCTCATTCATCGGATATGGGTATGTACCATCATCCTCCTGGCCTTATCCCACTCTTAAGTGGGGTCACATGATTCGACTACGTATTTCACGACCGGCCGCCTGCCTGACGTCAACTTACTTTAGTCGTATTTTACTACACCTCGAAGAAATGAGGGTGGTCTATCCTACTCAGTCGGATACCACACGGCGGGTCGACTTACCTTAGTCGCCTTTTACGACACCGCGGTAAGAAATGATGGTGGTCTATCCTACTCAGTCGGATACCACACGATGGGTCGACTTGCCTTAGTCGTATTTTACGACACCTCGGTAAGAAATGAGGGTGGTCTATCCTACTCAGTCGGATACCACACGGCGGGTCGACTTACCTTAGTCGCCTTTTACGACACCGCGGTAAGAAATGATGGTGGTCTATCCTACTCAGTCGGATACCACACGATGGGTCGACTTGCCTTAGTCGTATTTTACGACACCTCGGTAAGAAATGAGGGTGGTCTATCCTACTCAGTCGGATACCACACGGCGGGTCGACTTACCTTAGTCGCCTTTTACGACACCGCGGTAAGAAATGATGGTGGTCTATCCTACTCAGTCGGATACCACACGATGGGTCGACTTGCCTTAGTCGTATTTTACGACACCTCGGTAAGAAATGAGGGTGGTCTATCCTACTCAGTCGGATACCACACGGCGGGTCGACTTACCTTAGTCGCCTTTTACGACACCGCGGTAAGAAATGAGGGTGGTCTATCCTACTCAGTCGGATACCACACGATGGGTCGACTTGCCTTAGTCGTATTTTACGACACCTCGGTAAGAAATGAGGGTGGTCTATCCTACTCAGTCGGATACCACACGGCGGGTCGACTTACCTTAGTCGCCTTTTACGACACCGCGGTAAGAAATGAGGGTGGTCTATCCTACTCAGACGGATACCACACGGCGTAAGGATTCTCGTATGTACAAATATTGAAAGTAGCACGTTACCACGGCTGTTGAGGAACTAAGGGTATCACTAGTGTTTTATACTACCTGTGTTTGCGGCTTCACCCGCGTGTATACCAGTGTATTTAATTGGAATTTTGAACATAAAAGCCGTTATTGTGAGGTAACCATAAGAGATGGAGACATGATGTCGCGGACTTTTTTGTAGTATTTTTGTATAATTCTTTTTTGTATAATTTTTCTATAATTCTCTAGTATACCCATACAAAAGATTCGTAACAATACTTAAAATTCAATTTGAACTTTAATACCATAGCATAAAGTTTAAATGTTAGTGGAGGTGTTCCGGGAGGGCATAACAATTGAGTGACGTTAGTATCGTATAAATATTGAATCTGAAATTGTCATTTTCATTATTATTATTCAATCATATTATTATTATTTAGTGACTATTCAAAAAGAATTTTAAGTGTTATGTATATAATTTTTATTTTTTGACATAAGTGATTGTTGAGTTACGATCTTTCTTTTTTTCTTTTTTTATCTTACTAGCTGAACCGGTGTCCTGGATAGCAGAAAATATATATTTTTTTAAATTAAAGAATCGACGTCGGTGCGAAGTTCGCCGGGTCGGCTAATTTTATTCAAAATTCAAATTCAAAATATTCTTTATTCAAGTAAACTTGTAAACAAATGCTTTTGAATCATCAACATCTACTGCTGGTTCGGAAAGCTGTTCCTACCGAGAAGAACCAGCAAGAAACTCGGCGGTTTCTCTTTCCAAAGAACAATTCTTATAACTAGTTACATATAGTTATTGATGTCTTGTCGTCGAAGAGTAGCTATATAATATCCACGCATTCTTATCGTCTAAGTAATCCTCAATATAGGCTTTTTGAATAAGCCTTTTTTTAATAGTATTTATAAACTGCTGTAATGATAAAATTATAAAAATGTATACTGAAGCCCACAAAGTACTTACGAACTTTCTGAAGCCGCACCCTTTTTATTAATTAACTAGCAAAGCGCGCCCATACAGATCTCGTGGTAGTGGAAAGTCTACGAAATCGGACTATAGATTTATTTTGTAGATTATTTAATTATAAAAAATGGGTATCATTAGTATTCTTGGAATAAGACTTAACTCACCAGTGCAGGCCCTGCTATAACGGTAGGTTAGGTTTGTTATGGCATTATTTGATTTCGATTTACATTCTTAAATTCGTAAAATCTTTTGATTGGGATGTCGGATTTTAATAATTTAAAAAGTATTTTACAGGTATTGAAACAGTTATTCATAAAATATCATTTAATGGGATTAGGATTAATACAGAGATATGAATAAAATGGTTTGATTATTGTCGGCACTTTTACCAACTTTTACAATGTAAAAAAGTAGTTATATTGGCATAATTATAATAGTTAGACATATGGTATCGCGGACTTTTTTGATATTGATACGTTCTATAATACTGTAGAACATTTTTTTGTTCTATCATCAATAGTTTCCGCAGCGCACGCGATGATAGATGTTTACGACTAAATTTTTACCAAGTTATTACAATTTTATTAGGGATCCCTATTTTTTTTGAAAATGACATATAGCCTATGTTGCTCAGTGAAAAAGCAGCTTTCCAATGGTGAAAGAATTTTTGAAATCGGTCCAGTAGTTTTTGCGTGAAAACGTAACAAACATACAAACAAACATACAAATCTTTCCTCTTTATAATATTAGTATAGATTATTTCTATATCCGGTTTGCCTATTACTAATATCGCTTATTTCATTATTATTTGTATTTTCAAGTCTTGTAGCCGGCTTATGCGTGCTCATCGTGGGCGGCATCATCCAAATATTCCTGCAGAGCTCCGCGTTCGAGATCGCGCTCTCATTCACCGGCGCAGTATTCTTCAGCCTGTTCCTGATCTTCGACACCCACCAGATGATGACCGTCCTCTCCCCCGAGGAGTACATCCTGGCGACCATCAATCTATACATGGATATATTGAACTTGTTCTTATATATCCTGCGAATCCTTAACGAATTGAATAGAAATTAGTGGACGAAACCACTATCTTATATAATAAATATAACACGTATTAAAAAATATATTTGGGCTGTAACTTTTATGTTATAATTTAAATGGAACCTATTTTAATTTAGACACGTGAACTTTTAAAATTACATATCGACTGTGAACCGGCAATATGTCCTATCTCAATTTTAAGCCAAATATCACTTTCTAACAGCTTTGGGTACTACGGCCCATCATTTTCCGTATCAAAATGTATTATCTATTCGAAATTTTTTCAATAAATAAACATATTTAAAGTCTACTGATTTTTTTACATAAAAATTATTAAGAATATATTAATAACGACGTTTTTTCTTCTTCCTCAAAAGTTGACAAAAATAAGATAGGACAATTTGCCAGTTCACAGTCGATATATCGTATTTCGTAGGGGTTTTTAACGTAATAATCATGTTATATTGATGTATGCCGCTTCAAGGGATTTTCGCGATTTATATTATTATATGTTTACTTGAGAACCGCGCTGGGTTCGGCCGCATATGAATTAGTGTGTCACACAGTTATACCTGCGTAAATCCTGACTGCGCGGAAATTTAACCATTCTCTATTAACCTAAACCTTCCTCAGGAATCACACGATCATTTAGTAGAAACCGTGCAAAAATCCGTTCAGTACTTTTTGAGAAAATCGATCATATACAGACAGGTTTTGGATACTTCATTTTATATCAAATCAAAATAATCTTTATGCAAATAAACCATTTCAGGCACTTTTGAATCGTCAAGCATCAATATGATTAATGAAGCTACAACTGGTTCGGAATGTCGCTCTTACCGAGAAGAACCAGCGAGAAACTCGGCGGTCAATCTTTTAAATATTTTCAATTATACATTATTAAACCGCTGTCTTGTATGAAGCTGAAAGGATTTTCAAATCCAGGCTTTCTTATCATCCAAATAATCTTCAATTTTGTAATATGCTTTACGTATAAGCATATTTTTTACACTATATAATTACATAAATAATATGTATAGATAACGACATTTATCCTTTATATTTATTCAGTAAATAATAAACGATTTTCTCAGAAATCAATCGATTTATTCTTTTTTACAAACTCGTCAACTGCGCGAACAAATCACGACTGCGTCAAATGGCGCTACTACTCTCCGCACCTCTCCTCACCTCTCCGCCCGTCGCAATACCTCGTCATAGCTATCTTGGCGTCTCTAACTACAACTACAACTTCCGCTCACCTTCTTTTACTTCCTTTGCAATTTATAATTATTCCAACTTCGTCTAAAATAGGTTGTAATTATCAGCCCTTCAAATATCTATAAATTTTATCAAACTTAAATATATACGTGAAAAGAAGGAAACAAACGACCCGCTATCGCATTTTTTATATTAATATGGATTTACGTTCATATAATTATATAAAGTGTGATGTAACGGTAAGAATAGAGCTATTCTTACCGTTTTGCTTACAAAATAAATGTATAAATATAAACTCAAATTACTAAAACTTATAAATTTCAACCAAATATGTAAATGACATTATAACTGTCTTGTTTTAGTTTTTCTTTTTATTGAATATTCGCATTTTCGGTATAAGTTCATTACTCTGACACCTAGAGATTGAGATCTCATCGATTCTTCGTTTATATATGAACTATCGGTCTGGCCAAACGTTGTTGTGGCTCAGTCGGGTTTCGAAACAGAACCCAACATTAAAAAAATGCATTGATGGCCATCAAACTTTACAGGATTATCTGCTGAGTCAATTTAATAATATTAAAATTTCATTCAAATTGGTCCAGCCGTTTCGGAGTATGAGGGACATAATTATAATTAATCACAGGCTGTGAAGGCAAATATTAAAAAGGATGCACTTTAAAATTTACTTGTATTCGTTCTCACATTATATTTTATGTAAATACGTGCAATAAATATAATTTATATGTTATTGATTACGGCTTTTAATGAATCTCCTTATGTTCCCATGATTATCAATCTCACATGTCCGCTGCTATTGGCGCACTGACTGTATGGCCCTAGATAAATATCACTGAGTGGATGGTCTATTCTAATATATATTAGAATAGACCATCCACATTTCTTACCGAGGTGTCGTAAAAAGCGACTAAGGTAAGTCGACACACCGTGTGGTATCCGGTTAAGAAGAATAGACCACCCACTTTCTTGCAGAGGGGTCGTAAAATATGACTAAGGTAAGTTGACGTCAGGCAGGCCGGTCGTTTACGACCGGCCTGCCTGACGTCAACAACAACAACGACGACGCCCGACGTCAACAACGTTGTGACATGATTTGGCTACGTATTTTAATACGTAGCCAAATCATGACACAACATGGTTATAACATGTCGTAACGATCCTATTTAGATTGGAATAAGAGTAGGAGGATGATGATATTTTTCCTCTACACTCATACAATAAATAAGAAGCAATTTTCTTACAACACAGCTCATTTATTTCTCTTTCAACAACTCTGTCACTTCTACACTGTAATCTTTGCTTGTCACATTGACCGCGACAATGTTTTTAATATTACTGACCTAACTATTTGAAGGATGTTTTGAAACACGTTGTAACAATATACTAAAACATGCTCTAATAAAACTACTTAAGCTTACGACGAGCATAGAATAGACCTCCCTCATTTCCTTACCGAGGTGTCGTAAAAGGCGACTAAGGTAAGTTGACGTCAGGCAGGTGGCCGGTCGTAAAATACGTAGCCAAATTATGTGACAACATGTTTGTAACATGTTGTGCCGACTCCGCTTAGAATGGAATAAGGGCAGGAAAATGATCATGAAGCTTATGCGAGCATACAAAATACCTTGATACATTTAATTTAAACAATATTTAAATTTAACTGAAAAATATACTTTCCCAATCTTGTAGATCAGATATTATTTAATATTTGTCGATACTTTTATAAATAAATATACGGGACGATTACACAATCGATGGTCCCCAAAGTAACTCACTATTTGTTTTTTGGGTAACGGTAAAAATCTGGCAAATATACCAATACTAGTTATTATGAATTAACCATAACAGATAGAGACATGCTGTCGCGGAGTTTTTGCAGTATTTTTGTTGTTATAACTTTTTATTATTTATACTATTACGAACATACAAAAAGAGTTTGTAATTTATATGTCACTAGCTGTGCCAGCGGCTTTACCCGCGTGGAAACCAGCAATTTTTTTCTAGAATTCAAATTTTAAACATAAAAGTAGTTATTGTGAGTTAACCATAAGAGATAGAGACATGCTATCGCGGACTGTTTTGTAGTATTTTTATAGATCTACAATTCTCTACTACATTACTTTAATGTATTTCTGTTGGTTAACGCAGCGCACGCGACTAAAGCTCCCAGTAGGTGAGTTTTTATACAACTGCGTGACCTCTTCAATACAATTTAATATAAAACTCTAATGTACTATAAACCTGAACCTTCTGGAAGAATTGCACAACTTTATAGTAAAAACTGTACAAAATAGATTTGGAAAAAATCTGTCACATAGTCAGCTTTTGAGGATTTTTGTATTATAATAAGTATGGTTTGATAATTTTATATATACACCCAGACTTGAAGAGCCACCAAATGTTAAGAAATTGTTGGCCTTCGCCAGGAATCGAATCTACGACCCACGGAGCTGAAGGAAGGCCACTGCCACGCGAACTTGACTGATTGACCATCAGTCAAAGTTAATTGGCATTAAGGCAAAGGAAAAAGGTAAATCCTTAACGCCTATATACGATGACTTATCCATGGTGGTTCAAACGTGTTATTGTAAAGGAGGATTCAATTAATAAAACAAAAAAACTAATTCACAAAAAACTTTATATTGCATAAACTAAAATACTTACAGCTAGCGGAAAATGAAAATATTTACAAATAAGAAAATGACTGAAATGATTTTTGTACAAACGTCATAAAAGATTCATCAGATTTAATATATAAATTATAGCCCTGTAACTAGCATTTAAAATATCGGCTAAACTTATAAAATAACATTTATTGCTTTCTTATCTAAAATTATCCATACGAAAAAACATGTTTTCATTATGCCTTATGATTATGGACGATTACACTATCAGCAATGATCGTCGATCGTGGCAATTACAGACGATCACACTATCGGCGAAGATCGTCAATCGTGGTGATTATAGATGATCACACTATCCGCGAAGATCGTCAATCGTAGTGATTATAGATGATCACACTATCCGCGAAGATCGTCAATCGTTGTGATTATAGACGATCACACAATCCGCGAAGATCGTCAATCGTGGTGATTATAGATGATCACACTATCCGCGAAGATCGTCAATCGTTGTGATTATAGACGATCACACAATCCGCGAAGATCGTCAATCGTGGTGATTATAGACGATCACACTATCGGCGATGATCGTCAATCGTGGTGATTATAGACGATCACACTATCGGCGATGATCGTCGTTCGAAACCTATGTCCAGCAATGGGATAACAAGAGGCTGTTTTTTACTACTTTGGGACACGCAGTATTGAATCGAATATTTCAAATATACATTTAGCTAAGTTCAGCTTTAAATCTTTAAATGTTTAGTTATCTCCAGCTATAGTTACAATTAATTTACTACTATACAAGAGGTACATCTAGTCACAACTCCGCACCCTTGAACCCCGCGGGCGAGGACTGGGTTAAACGGTTCGCCTATAACATATACATATCAGTAATCTCCGTCTGATATCGATTTATTATATAATAAAATAGAATCGATTTAGCCTCTCCTGATTCGATTAAAGGTAAAATTGTGGCATCTTTTTAGTTGGATTCGGTAAAAATAGTTTTTTTTTACCTTTATTAATTGATTAGGCTTTTTTATTTTTTTTTCCAGTATCGATATTTGTTACAATATAATATTCTCATAAATTCGAAAAGAAACAACATATATACAGATAACGTAAAAGTAATCACAAAAAATTTCAAAACAATTAAAATTTCATTAAAAAAAATGAGATTTGGAATTTATGAAATACATTAGTGCTGTGATTAATATTAAGTAATCACCAAATTAACAAAAATTGGGTGTATATAAATAAAATCTTAAAAAACTGAATGATGTCGCAGTTTAAAATTTATTATAAAAAAAAAGGTTTTTATTATAAATTTTAAATATATGGGACACTTACACGGTCATCCATCCCCAAAGTAAGTAACTTAATACTTGTGTTATGAGTGACAGACAACTGGTAGATATACTACATATATAATTTTAAATACATACTTAAATACAAATACACACCCAGGCTCGAAGAACCAACATATCGACTGTGAACTGGCAAATTGTCCTATCTTATTTTTGGCAACTTATCAGTACGACGAAAAAACGTGATTATTAATACATTCGCAATAATTTTAAAGAAATAAAAAAACAGTTGATTTTAAATATGTTTATTTATTTACAAAATTTCTAGTAGATAATACATGTTGATACGGTAAATGATGGGCAGTAGTACCTAATGACGTTAAAAAGTGTTTTGGCTTAAAATTGAGATAGGACATATTGCTGGTTCACAGTCGATATAATATATAATGTCCATAGAATCTGAATTTCGGAAACGGGTGTGACGATTTATATGAAACTATGTAGACCTCTACATACATTCGGGGATAAATCGATGTAGCTAAGCTTTATTTGAGAAATTGTCGTTTTTATCCCCATCATCAGGAGGATAGGCTCCACGATAAAACCGTAATGCGTTACGCCTATCCTCCTTAAGATTCTTCGGTTTCGGGGCGAAACGATCGTAGAGATTTTGGTGGTGGTTGTGTGCATTGCTGCTGATGGAGGCGTCTTGGGATACGTGTGGTGACTTGTCCTACATGTTGTAAGGTACGTGAATTTTGCCTGCTTCATACACTAAGGCTGTGTCCCCAGTAGGCAAACTGTGAGCGGCCGACTGAGTTTGTGGCGTATCGATTAATGGTGTTTGTGTGTATTACTTGTCTGCATTGCTGCTGATGGAGGCGTTTTGGGATACGTGTGGTGACTTGTTCTACATGTTGTAAGGTACGTGAATTTTGCTTGCTTCATACACTTAGACTGTGTCCCCAGTAGGCGTATCGGTTTAATACGCCCTTCCATATATTTGAAATGTCCACAGTTTTCTAGTCTTGGGCTCACTTTACGCAGTTTGCAGCGTTGCGTGCGCCAACTGTCTCAGTTAGTGGCCGGCTCATAGCAAAACCGGTTGCAATCGGCGGTGGCGATATGGTTGTTCACTGGGCGTAGTGAGTCTGTTTGCCCCAAACTGTTCATGCGGACGTCGGACAGTTAGAAAGAAGCTATCGACGCGTTTTTTTTGCATCGCACAGAAAATCCAAGATGCCTCTTGATACGGAAAGATTGGCTCATAGGTTGCAATCGGCGGTGGTTGTATGGTTGTTCACCTGGCGTAGTGAGTCTGTTTGCCCCAAACTGTTCATGCGGACGCCGGACAGTTGGAAAGAAGCTATCGACGTGTTCGGACGTGTTTGTTTGCATCGCTTACCTAATCTCTACGCACGCACACCACAGAAAAGTTCAAGATTCCCTTTTGTTACGGATTATTACGGAAATTCAAAATAGACCATGCATATGGAACATCTAGAGTGAATAATGCAGCACAACCACTCATTTCGAACAACAATAAAGTGAAAATTCAGTTGGTCGATCTAAATAAGCGGCTCATTTATAAGTTTTCTTGCGACGCACAAAAATTGATCTAAGTTTGAAGCTAACTCGAATATCAGTTAGGCACAAATTTGCGGCTGACTCAATAGGCCGCGAACAGTTTGCCTATTGGGAACACATCCTTAGCATGCATGCATTTCCTTAACCCGCGCGGATTATAGCAAAGTAGTTCTTATAGTTTCTGTAACCTCAAATTCTTTTCGCCGCCGCTTGCCTTTATACCCCCCTTCTTCTAATTATAGAATTGCAATTTTTATTAAAATTTATTTTATTATGAATATAATTAATTATAGTTGTGATACACAACATTTTGATCGGAATTAAAAAATATTGTAATAAATAAAACAGAAAATAAGAGCTCTGATCATGTTAGAGGAAGCTGGAAAAAAAAAACATTTTGATCCGATGCGGTTATATGAAAATTTAATACGTAATATTTGCGAAATAGAATAAAAATGGCGCTACCATCCAATAGCGGTAATAGATCTTACGAGTACAAAATATCAATTCTAAAGTAATCAGTCTAAGAGTTATCAGTGAATATACTTCCCAAATTGTCCACGTCCATTGCCGAGTTTCTAGAGTTTTCCGTCTCATCGAGCGACGGATGGTGGATCTCTTGGTGTATTGTCACATAGTACATGTCTGTGAAGGTCTCGTCACACATTGAACACTTGAGCTTGGTCTCTTGTTCGTGGGGTGGTCTGGAAAATATTTAAAAAGTCAATAAACAACCTTTCAATACAAGGGCGTGGCCAGAATTCTATATTTGGGCAAAATATTCTACACTATATTTTACGTGGGCCGTACGTGGACATTTACAATTTCAGCCAATGTGATTCCCTGAGAGAGAAGTTTAACGAAATAGATATTCTTACATTTGCTTCACAGTGTATTTTTAGGAATTGAATTATTTTTGCATAAAAATATATTAGGTTTTATGCAAGCCTTATAAAGTCTCACTATATTCCGAGTTGTCAGTTTCCAGTGTAAGAGGGGGGGGGGGGGGTCAGCTGAATATTAATGAGCTTAAAATAGATAAAATCGCATTACGTCTATTAATCTATACCTACATATTATTTATTTATTTATTTACTTTCACAAGACCCACAGCACTTAATATATTAATTTACAAAATATTACTTAATTTTAATTTACAACCAATTACGGATTTTAAATTTGTTAACAAAATTCTTATAATAATAAGGACACTAGAGAGTGAGAGTGCGTGTATGGTTGAGTGCATGTTCTACATATTCTATATATTCTATCATGAATTTTATACTTATCTATACCTTAAGAGCTGTGATAGTTCAGCGGTGAGACCGTGCGACTCTTTCGAGGGGAACACGAGTTCAAACCCGGGCAGGCACCAATGAGTTTTTCTATTAAAACTCATGTGTTTAATTGATAATTGCAATTTATCACACGCTTTTCGGTGCAGGAAAACATCCTGAGGAAACCTGCATATCTCTAGAGAATCCTGGAGATATGTGTAACCTACCAATCCGCATTAGAGCAGCGTGGTAGGTCTTAGTTCCAGCCCTTCTCTCTAGAAACGGAGAGAGGAGGTCTATTCCCAGCAGTGGGATTGTAACAGGCCGCTACTTTACTTACCTTAAAACGTCATCCAGGGTTTTCAGTTTCTTCACCTCTTGGCTAGCGATGGCTTTGCATGTCTGCCGATGCTTGGTGAGTTGTGCGAAGCTATCGAAGCTCTCGTTACAGCCGTAACATACACTCTTGTTGTGACAAGTTTCGTGTACCATCAGGTCTGTGGACGTTGTGAAGTCTGAAAACATAATTGACATTTAATTAAAAACATTGTTACGAACATGCGAAAAGAGTTCATAATGCGTATGTCATAGAATTCGAAATGGACCGTGGCAATGTAACGAATATGCGAAAACAGTTCGTAATGCATATGTCATGAAGTTCAAATTGGTCGGGGGCAGTTTACGAACATGCAAAAAGGGTTCGTAAACTACATGCAATTCGCTTACGCTAATTCTCTGGAACATTCGACGTGTTTACCGTTAAGTTTGTTTACAAAAGATTTGTTTACGATCCCCACAAGGTCTCGCGAATGTTCTCGAACATCGGTTCGTTCGATATATAAGCAAAAGTATCGTGCGCCTCGTTCAGTTTGCGAATAGCGATCAAGAGCGAATAAACAAGCGAAAATAAAAGTTAAATAATAGTGACCTCGCATTCTTATTTGACAACGAACTGTATAGATACTGTAAGTACTGAGTTTGTAGTAAAGTCACCAGGAATTTTCATCCAAATCCACGAACCCCTGTACGTAACAATATTCTTTATTCAAGTAAACTTGGCGAAAACCGGCGAAACTCGGCGGTTGCTCTTTTCAAAGAATAATTCTTATAACTAGTTACATTTGGTTATTACTATCTCGTACAGGGTAGACGAGTAGCTATATCCACGCATTTTTATCATCTATATAGTCCTCAATCGTAGGCTTTTTCTATCAGTCTCCCTTTAACATCGCTTTTAAACTGCTGTAGTGGCAAAGATAAAATCGATTGCGGGATCTTATTATAGACTCTTAGACCCAAACCCACAAATGACTTATTTACTTTTGCAAGGCGCAAAGCAGGAGTCGCAAGCTTATGTCGGTTTCGGTCGGTATGTCTATTATATACATCACCTATCGTAATAAGATGTAGGCATCATGGGCAGTTTAACAATTGGGAAACTGGGATAAGCTTGTCACTTTGAGTTGTATATCCGTCCCAATTTAATATAGATAATTAAAACCTAATAAAAATATAAATAACAGTTCAATCTTGTCCATTACAAAGTTGTATGTGTGTCATTGTTGTAATAAGGTTTTTGTTTGATAAGGATTAAGGTTTAAAAAAAAGGTTATCTCTCATCTTTCTTTAATTAAAAGTTAAACATGTTGAGAACATGTGAAATTCTATCATTAATATTAAGTATATTTAAAGTTAAAAATATCTAAAATATTTCGCACGTTTACTATTAAAGTGACCTAATCCAATTTATAGCTTAATTGAGTTACTTCTTACTTTAACACCATGTACTATTAAAAAAATTGTATTTTCTTGCTCTTCTAAATTATGGGTTTCTTCAGCACATAAGTTTAGTGGGCACTGCGTCACTCTTTATTGTAATTTGCCACAAACTTTTTTAAATTAGCTCACTTTAATATATGCAAAGTCATCATCCTCCTGCCCTAATGCCACTCTAATTGGGGTCGGCACAATATATCACATGATTGGGCTACGTATTTTACGACCTGCCTGACATTAACTAACCTTTGTCTCTTTTAACGACACCTCGGTAAGAAATGAGGGTGGTCTATTCTACTCAACCGGATACCACAAGGCGGACTTTAATATATATGCAAAGTATACAAATATAATAATATATACAAATATAATAATTTATACAATACCATGCACTACAACACTTACTTCTTCTACAGATAGCACAAACATATTTACATTTATTCCGTTCAGGCGATACGCTGTTATCTGACTTTCTCTTTACCGTTTTGTAGGAATGTTGAGCGATCACATGGGCCTGGAAATTATCGACACATTAACATAGAACATAAGAGAAGCATTAGAATGGTTCAGTTAGTATTAGACGTTACTTTGCGGAGATCCATAATACAAAAGTGATATTAAAACTATTTTGCTATAATAAGAAAATATATATAGTGTTAAATGTATAGCGGACTATCCGTATTTTCATACCCGATACGTGCAGGATTCGTAAAAACACATAAACTACAAACACACTAAATAAACGGTAAAAGTTATTAAAAAATCATGTACTACAAAATCGTCCCCCCCAAAGGTTCTAAATAAAAGTCCGCGACAGCATATGTCTAGCTTTTAGGTTAAAGGTTTGTTTTTTTCGCAGTCCTTGGCTCTCTCAAACGGTGGAAAAACCTACTACCTTTAGAGACAAAGAAAGCTTTGGCGGAATCTCTTTTGCTACCAATCATAGATTATGCTGACAGCAGCTACATTGACCTTAGTGAGGGATTGCTAAGAAAGTTGGAGCGGCTGCAAAATATGTGTATTCGATATATATTTGGCCTCAGGAAATTTGATCAAATTAGTGAATATCGTGCTAGGCTGAAATGGCTTCCCATCCGTCTACGGCGTAACTTCCATACTCTTTCTCTTCTCTTTTCTATCTTTTATACTCCTAACACTCCTTGTTACCTTAAGGAACGGTTTAGTTTTCTCGGTTCCAATAGTAACCTTCACCTCAATCTCCGCTCCCGCTCTGATAATAAACTTAAAATGCCTTCTAGCCACACCAGGTTTTACAATAAGTCGTTTACCATTACAGCAGTAAATTTATGGAACGCGCTTCCCTTGTATGTGCGAAATTCAACATCTGTGACCATTTTCAAAAAACGTTTAAAGCAACATTACCTCTCTTCGAGCTGTTTATAAAATTGTATTGTGTTGTTATCTATTAATAATTGTAGGGGTAGTATTATATATTAGACATGTATATATTAATCTATTTATTTATATTTATTGTGTATCGGTGTATTTATTATATATATGTATGTATATATTTATTTTATATGTATTTATATTCATAGCTATTATTCCTTTTCTTGTTGATGCACCTATCTCATGTTATGTTACAATTTCTTCTTTCTTCAAAGGTTGTCTGGTAGAGATTGCTTTTAGCAATAAGACTGCCTTTGCACGCTGTATGTTTCTGTATTTAAGTTTCTTTCTTTATGTCATTTGTGTAATGTAATATGTGTGCAATAAAGAATTTCTATCTATCTATCTAACCCACTTTAACCATAATTAATATAAGTATTACGGTTTACTCACATAATAAACTGCAGTATACGCGAACGAAGTTGCTTTTAAAAGCTAGTTCAATATAAGCTAGTGTAGTTAAATATTTACCTTCAGCCCAGTGACACTGTTAAAGTCTTTTGCACATAACAAACACTCTAGCGGGAGGTCAGATTGTGTCTGTTCTGGATCTTCATCTTCGCTAAATTGTTCCTCTTTAATTTTTGCCTCTAAATGCTTAAAATTTCAAACAACATAATATATAATAAAAAATGATTAAATATGTATTTATTCTACTTGAAGACATGATTGATTTTGTGATTTTTCATGGAGTCTATCTGGATCTCGAAATGATGTCATCTAGTCAGAAAATTAGTCCTTTAAAATTAGTCTTTAATTTATTTATAAATAACACAATTAATGTTAATTTTCCTATTCTCCAGATTTTTTAACCTATATGTTACCCAGGTATATAAACTTTACTTGTGCCAATTATTATCAATATCAATCTCTCAGAATAACTCCATATATGAACATAGGAAATCTGACTTTGTTCTTTTGATAGGGCAAACTGTTAAATCCCAATGGACAGACAGAGAATCTCATATTTAAAATGTTATTATAGAATGATAAATAAAATAAGATTCCTACCTCGCTACTGTTGCCATTGGTTAAATGTGAAACATCATCTGTTAAGTGGTTCAATGGTAGGGCACCTAAAAATTAACAGGTTAGGTTAAAAAAGCTGTTAACAAAATTTCATGTCCCTACTGTTAACCATTGAGGAGTTCCCTCGTATCAAGCCAATCCTAGAAAGAGCATCAAGTCATGCTTATCATAATCATACATTGTCATCTGGACTCAACCAGAATATTATATTATATTTATATTAAATTTCAGCTCAATCGGACATCAGTGGTTCAAATTTAACTTACAAGATTCCACCTTCACATACAATATATAATAAAAGCTTTAAAAATATATTATAAGCAAAATGTTTTATACAATTTAATTTGTCATTCATTATTTATTTCCAGGAATACTAAATCACTTATTATGCTATAACCTACTATTATAATATAATAATAATAAAATGCCTCCTTATACATAAATTATTTCCAGCAACAAATTAATGCTCTGAAATGCTTGCATCTTGCAGCAATATTTTGGCAACCGTTAAGGTTCACTATATTGTTCATGGTTACTTTCATCATATTAAGTTACTAAATACTAAATTAAATATGAGTGATATTTAAAAACAAATATTAAGGTTTCAAAATGTATAAATTAAAGAATAGACTGAATTTATATTTCATAGATTGTTATATTAATATGTGGATCACATTATATTATTAATACTTAACTAAGGAATGCACAAATTTTAAGACATTTCATCATTTTTTTTAGGAAAACAAGGCTTCCCTGAGCTTATCTTCAACTTTGTGGAACTAATCTAATATCCATGACTGATTGCTGATCAATTTTTCACTTATGATTTTTAATATAAAAAGAAAATATTGTTAACAAGGGCAAATGAAACTCACCGTTAACTGTATACTGTTGTGAAGGTACTTGCTGAGTAATTTCTTCAGGTTCAATTTTTATATCAAGATCAGGAAAATCCTCTTTATTATCATATGCACCATTAATTTCAAATTCATCATCGGACACTACCTCTTGCTTAATTTCAACATTCATAGAACCATCCTGCATAGTGCAATTAATAGATTTGTCTACTTGAATTGGTTTTGGCCAAACTGTATCCGAAAACTCCTTTTCATCTAAGGGAAACCTGAGGTGAAGCAATTGATCATTTTTCCGTACAATTGTTGTGAAGTTGCATGCACTGTGTAATAGCTGGTAGCACATCTCGCATATTACTTTTGAATGTCTATCTGTTTCACATATCTGAAACATAGTTTAAATAATCAATTATTTTTACATATTGTTTAAGAAAATATTACTTACCTTTTATGTAACTTTTCACATTTATATTTATTTACTATCATATTCTTATCACATTGCTTTATTTATTTTACTGTGTTCACTTCCTTCATTCACTAGTAAAAACTTTATCAGCATGATTGTTAATTTTTCTATAATATTTTATTGTAATAATCAAATGCTGTATGTTTACCAAATAAATAAATAAATATATACAAAAATCTATAAAATACAGCTAGAAAGAGAGTAAAATGTAGTACATAGTCAACTTAATGCAGGCAAGGCCCATTTCATTTGACTGCAATACACCCACCCAGGTTTTAAATATATTTGTTACATATACTACTACTATACATAAAGTAACGGACAAAGACACTAATATAAGTAACATTTCATTTAGATGATGTTTGATATACTTTGTCTACTTAATACTACATCATACTACATACTACTGCATCCTTTACATTGTCATACTACTGTAACACACTAAAATTTGTGTAATTTTGTGAAAAAATATTATAAACCAATCTTATCTAAGATCTAGTGTATATCATGTCTCAATCAAATGTTCTGACAAGCAAGGTTGAATCGTTCAGATCAGAAATGAATCTAAATGTATGTGTACAATATTTCAAAATATTTTTTGCTGGGGTCATCCAATTATTTTAAGCGCTTTAAAGGACTTAACAATAAATTGGACTACAAAACTTAGTAATAATTTAAAATAATCAGACATATATAAACATGACATAAAATGTAAACATACATCACAAGTAATGTAAGGATGCCAAACCTGAACTTGTGCAAGCTGTGCTAAGTCTTCTGCAATAGTATTTCCCATGCCATCCCAAGGTGGATTCCAACTTTCGAATACATTAAACAAAACAGATTCCGTAGACATTATTTGCAAACACGCGCGGCACTCTAAGATTTTCATCTCTTTGGTTTCATTGTTTGTATCACTATCATCTTCACTCATTGTAGATCACTGTTAATAATACATAATTACATTTTAAATCACGATTTCTATAATAATCACATAAAATAAAATTTAAAAAACACCAGCGACAAAATGTCAAATTTTTGACAGTCACATAGACAATTAAGCAAGCAAGGTGGATAAATATAATTTATTTTGCTAAATATGTTTTAATAAAAATCATATGTTGATGAGATATATCATTAAGTGTTTAGTTAATATTTTGTTGTATATTCTATATATTCTTACCACCTTAAAACACTGTGTTTTGGTATTTTTAAAGCTAAAATGATTTCATGGACTACTGAAAACGTCACTTCACTATACAATGAAATATTACCGAACGAACCGAGTCAAAAACAAAAATGCAATTAAGTCCATCAAAGAGCCCTTAATCATTAATAGCCACTAATATAAAGTGATAAAATCGTTTTGTTAATACTTTACAACTTCTTTCTGTCTACTTCGCGGCAATGTAAAAATGTTTTACGATAAAGAGGTCTTTTACTCTTCTTGTCTATGGTCATACACATATTTTTTACTGTATGCCTCTTTAAGTCTTTGGTTTTGTCGCCTAAAGCATAGTCCACACCAAATACTTTAAGTAAAATATTAATACACTGCCTATTTGAATTTTACTTGATGATATAATTTGATTTTAAAACAACGCATTCATTATAGTCAGTCGAGAAAGTCGCACTAATTAAAGAATGACCACTAATTACTGCAAAAGTACTAAGGAAAAAAAGAAAAGATAACAATGTCGCACACACTTGCGGCATTGTTTCATGTTATGATTTGAATTTGCCTGTTCTCATTACTACAACAAGGTCTCGGATTTCCTCCTAAATTTAGGGTTACATAACAATTTTATACATAATTATAATTAAAACAATAATATTCGTCGTATAAAAGAGTAACGTTGTAAAATGCGACTGCATTTTTACTTATTCTATTTAATTTATTTCTCATCACATTCTCTCGTTTTTCGCCACCTCGAGTTGCGCCCTTATATGTACGACACATGTTGTTATTCTTAACCTCTTGTGACGTATTATATTTAAATTACTGTCACATTAAACCTATAATTATATTTCTCACTAGTTTTTCCGCCTTTAAATAAATTCATTAGAGTATAATTATATGAACCATTTTAAGAAAAAATAATATTTTTTACCTTATGATTCTTAATCATGCCTTAACGCTTTAATGTTTTACTAATATAATTCAAATCGTGAAAGTTTAACAACAATTGTCCGAGTTTGTGTTAAAACTTAATCACTGGTCTCTACTACATATATAATATAACTTGATTTTGACAAAATTGGGATTAAATAAAAGTTCTATTTCAGGGTCTTTGCTTTCTTGATATATATTTATGTTATTATATATATGTTATTTCTTTAAAATAATTATTCATGAAATTCCAATTTTGAAAATGTTATATAAATTAATTTTATATACCTATAGAACATTTCCAATTTCATAATTTTGCTTTTTTATAACGCAAGTGTGTTCTACCCTTATAATGACTACTAATTTTTATGTTGGTTCTTTAATGGTAGCTCAAACTGTTTTATAAAAGCTTATATTTTGGTCAGCCATTGGAGTTTTTAGATGGCAGGGAAAAAAAGGATTTACACAAATTGTTTAAGGATAAAAAAAAATAATCATCTTTGATCTAGATAATTTTTTGTAGTTACGTTTTTTATTTTTCTTTTTGGAACAGGTAAACAAGATCTGACAGTGATAATTTTTATTTTAAATGCTGATTTTCATTTCCAAAATCTTATTATTATTTTACTATTTATATTTATTAGTATTAATATATTGTATACCTACATTCGTTGATCCTTTGTTCTTGTCTTTCAATAAATATTATTATTGCTCTATAATTTAATCACAGACAAATAAACATACTACATTTAATTCACTGTCAAAAAAATGTGATTTGTCAAAAGTGCATGCTTGTTTCTGTTATTTACTTTATTTTCAAAATTAATTTATTACATATTTTCTTTCCAAAATGGAAGAAGAAAATGCACCAAATGTAAGTCTGGTGTCATGTATGCATTTTGTACAGCGTGGAGTAGCAAAAGCGGTTCCAGAAAAGGTAATTAGGATATGGTACAAAACTTTATTTGTGACTATTTAGTATTTAATATTGATTTACAATTTTACAAATGAATCTTTGGTTATGAATTGAGTTATTTAAAGGAATCACTAGCAATGTTGTCTTTTTAAAAAATGGTTGTGATCGAATCATCACATATTTGCTATTTACATTTAAAAAATCTTCATCGTTTAATTTTTATGTTTTTTTTGTTAATATAGATTGAACTGACAGAAAATGAATTAGAAAATATAATCAAACAGACAGCTGAAGAATTACGGTCAGTGTTTTGTTTTATATATTTAAATTAACTTATACAGTACAAATACCTACATTATTTATTAATAACAAACTATATAACAAAACCATTTAATCATAGTACACAACAATTATCGAATATTCGAAATAAGCTTTCTGTAAATTACCTATTTCCCCAAGCTATTAGACTATTAGCCATGAAGTAAAAAAAAAAAAAAAAATGAATCACAGAATTTTTTCGAATGCTCAGAAGTTTTAAGAACTCTTTTTAATAACTTTCAGGTTAACAGAGCTGGGAGATGATCAGAGTGAAGAAGAAGGTGAACATGCTGATACCTCTCGAAAACCACCTGCCGATCCTAATGATGAGTTCAATTTTAATAATTATGATCAGGAAGACTCAAGTAAGACTTATTAATTTAGCTATTACATTTAAAATATTACATTATACTGAATTTATTCAGCTTGTAATTGCGAAATAGATTAAATGAATGTAAACAGATTAAATTAAAAAACTATGAGGGATTTGATGGTTCCAATTCATGCAGCACCTTGCAAAACTTGTACTAAATAGTGATCTACATAACAAACATATCTCCTGAAAAGTTCTTGAGTTTGTTTAATTTGGTAAACTGCATTAAAGCATTAAGGTCAATTTAAATCCTTAAGCATAATGCTTCATTGAAAATGAGTTAGGAGGCCATGGAATCTTAATAAGCTGCAACTTAATTTGCAAGATTGTCTGTGTCTGTGTATAGATAAGATTTTTAATACGTATACACATAATTTTTTTAATAAAAAAAAAATATTTTTTTTAACTAGTTATTTTTTTATCAGGCAACCCCATTGGTATAGGCTCAATAGCAACACTGCCAAACTTAGGTGATCTAGGTGAAAATGTCCAAATAAGAGTAAGTAAGTTTTTTTAATGATCATTTTTGTTGATGCAATTTAAAAATAGAAATTATCTTTTAGACTGAGGGTCCAGATAGTGATGAAGAAGATGACATTATCAAACCAGATGACAACCTCCTTCTTGTTGGACATGTTGAAGCTGATGCCAGTGTATTGGAAGTTTACAGTAAGTTTATAGTATATAGTAATGCTCTCATTATGTAAATTTATTTATTCTGTTGTCTTTTTACTCACACTCAATCACCAACTATGTACACTTCTTTATAATGATGTCCTTACACATATGGGTTGCCTGTTAGAGATCACTTACAGTGATAAGGCCTCCCTTTTTTTGTTTCTTTTGTATGTAATGTTGTGTGTAATAAAGAGTTTCTTATCTTATCTTATCTTAAGTTTAATAAGAATGGGCAATAGAGTTGTGGGGGTGAGATTAATCATTTGTTTTGTAGAAACCATGTTATTTTATCAAACTTAAGAGGTTTTTCTAAGCCTTTTAATTTGTTTAGAGATCATGACAGACTATACTAACAGGTTGAGGTTTATACAATCCTATGAGTTTGATATTATTAATATTATATTTACCATTGTATCTCTGTATTTCACAAGTAATGTTTTAATATTGCTTTTAGTTTTCAACAAAGAAGAGGGCTCATTTTACGTCCACCATGACATTATATTACCCTGGTTTCCTCTGTGTATTGAATGGTTGAGCCATGACTCTACTGATCCACAACCTGGTAAGAATTATCAAAAATTGTTATTAAATAAGTATTTTAACATAGTTCATTAAATAACCACTATGTGGAATATTGACTCAAAAATAATTGATCCAATTGTTGTTTCTGTCAATTGTTTAGTAGTGAGCTATCTAAATTTATCATATAATCGATTTTTGGAATTTGTGATGGAAATTTGGAATAAATATTGCAGGTAACCTTTGTGCGCTGGGAGGCATGGACCCTGTTATCCAAGTATGGGATTTGGACATAGAGAACTGTCTGGAGCCAGCATTCAAATTAGGACAAAAACAGAATAAAAAGAAAAAGATCAAACGAGTTGGACACACTGATGCTGTACTAGATCTCTCTTGGAATAGAAACTTCACGTGAGTTGCATATTACAGATAAATGCGATGAAAGCCATTTAAATGACATAGTTATCTTTAAAAAAGCACTACCCATACAGTTTTATCCTTGCTGAGTGCTGGTGGTCAAAAACCATTGTATGGCATTTATCTAATATTATAAAGATAAAAGTTTGTGTGTGTTTTGAAGGAGAAGAGAGCTTGTACCGCTTTAACGCTGTTAAGTCAAAGTATCCGATCTCGGATGTTTAAGGATCAAATTTGATTGATACAAAAAACCTGTGTTTGTGACCAAAATTATTTATAAAGTGCCTAGAGTGTCCAGATTCGAGTCCCGATCCCGTAAAAGTAAGGTTGACTCTTTTCTGCCTAGACGCTGAACTTTTTTTTCTTGCATCTCGCCCATGCTAATTATTTCGTTACTAGGCACGTACTTGCGAGCGGTTCTGCAGACGACACTGTACTGTTGTGGGACTTGGACCAGTGCGTGCCGCACACGAAATTAGACTATTTTGAAGACAAGGTATGTATTATTTGCAACTAGCTAAAGTAACAGCCTGTTACAATCCCATTGCTAGGCAAAGGCCTCCTCTCTCCGTTTTTGGAGAGAAGAATTGGAGCTAAGACCTACCACGCTGCTCCAATGCGGATTGGTAGGTTACACATATCCCTGGGATTCTCTAGAGATATGCAGGTTTCGCACCACTTTCATCATCCATCGCCATTACAACTTCGCGACACCCGTTCTGAATTCATCATTCCTTATCCCACTCTAAGTGGTATTGGTACAACTTTATAAAAACGTTATTATATGATTTGGCTAGGTCAAATACCTACAGCCTGCCTGCCTTATGTCAACTTACCTTAGTCGCCTTTACGGTACCTCGACCGGCGATACCTCGGTAAGAAATGAGTGTGATCTATTCTACACAGCCGGATACCAAACGGCATTTACTTGAGTCGCCACTTACGACACCTCGGTAATAAATAAGCGTGGTCTATACTAGTTAGCCGGATACCACACGGCACTTACCCTGGTCGCCTTTTACGACAACTCGGTAAGAAATGAGGGTGGTATATTGTACTCAGCTGGATACCACATGGCGGTCGACTTACCTTAGTCGCCTCTTACGACACCTCGGTAAGAAATAAGCGTGGTCTATTCTAGTTAGCCGGATACCAGACGGCTAACACCCGTCCTGCATTTTGTCTAATAATTATAATAATATAGGTACAAACGTTAACATTCCACCCGTTGGAGGCTCAGACACTACTGTCGGGGTCGTGCGACGGTCGCGCCCGAGTCACCGACTGTCGCACGCCGGACGCACACAAAGCCTGGAGTCTGGGCTCTGAGATCGAAAGAGTCGTTTGGGACACGATAAGCCCTTTCTGCTTCGCTGTGAGTAACTTTTGTATATACATATATATAAAAAAAGATTATATATACTACTTGCTGTGACAGCAGCTTGTAGCGTGTCACAATTTTTTCTAGAATTCAAATTTTAAACATAAAAGTAGTTATTGTGAGTTAACCATAAGAGATAGAGATATGCTATTGCGGACTTATTTTTAGTATTTTTACAGATCTACAATTCTCTACTACATTGCTTTAGCGTATCTCTGCTGGTTTAGGCGACTAAAGCTCCCAGCAAGCATGTTTCTAACAACTGCGCGATCTCTTCAACACAAATTACATAATTCCGATATGTACTATTTAGCTAAACCATCCGGAAGTATTGTACTATATTTTGGAGAAAACCGTACAAAAATCCGTTCAGTAGATTTTGAGTAAAATCGATCATACAAACAGACAGCTTTTTGGGATTTTGTTTTATAATAAGTATGGATTACGAAGATGCAAAAGAGCTCGTAAGCTTTATATCATAGATTTAAAATTGGATGTGGGCTGTGTTAAGAACATGCAAAAAGAACTCGTAAAGTATAGGTCATGGAGTTCAAATTCGCATGACGCTAATTCACTGGAATATTCACGTTGTTTACGAATCGTGTTCCGCATCCCATCCACAACTCGCATAAAAAATTGACGTTTCTTCCAGTCCCTTTTATCACTCATCAACTTTGTTTATTTTATTCTCTTTATTGCATATCGACTGTGAACTGGCAAATTGTCCTATCTTATTTTTGTCAACTTATCAGTACGAAGAAAAAACGTGATTATTAATACATTCGCAATAATTTTAAAGAAATAAAAAAACAGTTGGCTTTAAATATGTTTATTTATTTACAAAATTTCTAGTAGATAATACATGTTGATACGGTAAATGACGGAATAGTACCCAATGCCGTTAAAAAGTGTTTTGGCTTAAAATTGAGATAGGACATATTGCCGGTTCACAGTCGATATACAGTAATATTTTAACTACTTATGTCATACTTCTCACACAATCCATTTCTTTAACGGCCTCCACCTAGACATATTTAACACTAATTTGGTCTAATTATTTTCAGCCCTCCTCATTATATGTGAAATAGTGTTTTATGTATGTATTTTCTTCAAACAGATGAGCAATAACATAGGGAAAGTAGCCTACGTCGATTGCAGACAGGATGAGCCTCTTTGGACTATCAACGCACACGAGAAAGAAGTTACAGGTATGTCAATTTATATGAAAACTCTGTACAGTTTAAATTTGACCCGTTGGCGTAGGTAGCAATGACCCTGCGTTCAGCGCCGCGGGTAGCGGTTTCGATTCCCGTCGACCGCCAACATTCTCTAAAAAAAGATTTTTGGTCCTTCGAGCTTGGGTATATTCATGTATATAGGTTTATTTAAAATTATATATGTATATGTTTAACAGTGGTCTGTCACATAATAACTTACGTAAAAACAAAAGTTTATAACTATTATATATTAAAAAATTTTGAAATCTTTTAAAAACTATTTTAGAATCACTAATTAAGTTTTATAAACACTTTATTAATGTTTATCTAATAAAAAAAATTGTAAAATGTATTTCTTTGCTTGTAATATTAATAAAACAAATGATTCTTATTTTAGGTCTTATTTTGAGTGATAAAGTACCCGGTTTGATGATAACTGTTGGTTCTGATGAAATGTTGAAAACTTGGGACATATCGAGGTAAGTTTATTAAGATTGCATTTTAAAGATTAGTTAAGATTCTTAATTAAGAATATAGTAGAAATTATTCTACTATATTCATTCTATATAGTCAGAGAGCCAGTCTCTCAGACTCCAGCAAAGTTTGGTGGCAATCGGAGGGTTTTGAACTTGACCGACGTCGCAATGACTAATCCAGTCATACATGAGCCCTCCACTACGCGTCTCACTAAGCCGTGGTCTGGTCTCACAAGAGGCACCCTTAGGACGACGATCCCCCGACTCTAGTAGAGCTTCTGTGCTCTACTCTCTGCATTTCGCAACCTCGGCGATGCTTCTGCGCTCGCCCTTCCCGCACGCAGACGCTGTAAAAGCCGTTAGGGCTAACAGCATACAGTGAGTTAGAGAAAAAAAAATCGTTTGAACTGTCAATGACAGTTTTGTTTCTAGCGAAAGTCACAACCACACAGAGCTCCAGCAACGCGTGGCTAGTGAATAAATAAAATATGTTTGCAGCTCGTCGGCTACACAAGTGAGCGAGCGGTCGTGTCGCGTGGGCCAAGTGCTGTGCGCCGCGCAATGCCCGGACGCGCCCCTCTCTATAGCCGTGGGGGGCGACAATAAAGAACGGTACATTGAGATGCTGGACCTCTCCATCAGCGAGCAAGGTATATCTATATTTTGTATTACAACAACGTGCGTTTATACTATTAACAATTTGGACCCAGGGGACTCTTTATAGTAGTTTATGATACTGTTGCATAATAAGGGTTCAATTTATGTACAATATCATACACTACTTTATCTACTCCCATACTATAATACGTAAAACGTACGTTCCCATTCCATGAACTCATGGTAACATATAATATAGTTGCTCCTAGATTTCGTCGGCAACAGGTTCACGGTCATGTTCGACGCAGCTTTCAGAATATCTGGTGGTGTACAATTACCACTATCCCCGCTCTCAGACATGTTTTTACACAAAAACTTATTTTTTTACAAACAAAACTAAACTTCGTTTAAATATTGATAGGATTTTTTAAATGTCATATATTGGCGCCAAGGCGCAAACATCGATGGCGCATGCGTGTTGCGTCGCCGCGGACCCATTCATTGAAACCTTTTTTTTTAAGGTAGAGGTTCAACCTACTTGGTCCAGCTGGAAGTCGTATAGGTGTATCGTTATGATTAAAAAGTTACATTATGATACAGGTGTCCATACAAGACCAGATCGTAATGAAACTTTTTAATTTTTTATTTTTGTTCTGTACGTAATGTTTGTCATAAAAATTTTGTTTTCAGTTATATAATCTTTGTATTATAGTATCAGAGTAGATAAAAATATTACAAAACTAGCTTTTAAACGCACCTTCGTTCGCATGTACTGCAGTTATTATTTGAGTAAACCGTAATACTAATATCAATTATGGTTAAAGTGCGTTAACCTTAAAAGCTAGACATATGCTGTCGCGAACTTTTATATAGAACTTTTAGAGGGATCAATTTTGTAGTACATGATTTTTTATTTACTTTCATCTTTTACTTAGCGCACGCAAGAAAAGCTTTAAATTTTGCCGTTTTCATATTTTCTATTGCTGCTTCTCTCCTATTCATCTTAGCGTGATGCTATATTGTCTATAACCTTCCTCGAATAATGTACTATCTTACACTCAAATAATTTTTCAAATCAGTCCAGTAGTTTCTGAGGTCGCGTTCAAATAATCAAACAAACAAACCCTTCAGCTTTATATATTAGTGTAGATATTAACATAATGACAGTGACACGCCAATATATATATGAAAATATAATGTATATGAGGAAAAATAGAGATAGTTTTAGGATTAATTTTGAGCGCCGTCACTTGAACACTCGTAATAAAAACAAAATTGAGTCGAGAAAGACTAGACTTAAAAAGGTTAGTTTAGCAATTTGCTAAAAAGAACTTTACGTTTTTATAATAAGATTCCCTTAGTATTTATTTGCCCCAAGGTCTTTAGTTATTCAGCTAAGCCACTGGGTACTTTGTGTTACGAGCTGTGATAGCCCAGCGGTGAGACCGTGCGACTCTTTCGAGGGTAACACGAATTCAAACCCGGGCAGGCACCGATGAGTTTTTCTATTAAAACTCATGTGTCTAATTGATAATTGCAATTTATCACACGCTTCTCGGTGTAGGATAACATCGTGAGGGAACCTGCATATCTCTAGAGAATTCTGGAGATATGTGTAACCTAACAATCCGCATTGGAGCAGCGTGGTAGGTCTTAGCTTCAACCCTTCTCTCCTGAAACGGAGAGAGGAGGCCCATTCCCAGCTGTGGGATTATAACAGGCCTATACTTTTTACTGGGTCCTTTTTGTAAGTTATATGCATATTTCGCGCACTTTAATGAAGGAAAACATCTTGGAAAAACCAATATATCTAGAGAATTCGATGGATATGTGCAATCTTCCAATACCATAGTGAATCTAAAAGGTATATACTTTTATATAAAAGAAACATTCTTGTAACGAGTAAACATTATTTTCAATTGTTATAGTAATGAATCGTTTCGGAACAAGATTACAAACAGCAACAACCACAGACAATGAAGCTATGGAGTCATAGACATTTCACAATGAAAGGATGACACTCTGTTAATATTAATTTATAAGTAAAATATATAATTATATTAGAAAATATCGTTTTATTAACAAAAAAACTATAATAGTTTAAGCCGTAAGTTGTTTCAAACATTACATTTAATTACACTAAACGTAAATTACTTGTATCATTAATTAATGTTTTCAAAGTATTTTGTCTTACTTATTAGGACAAAGTAAACTTGAAGTTACTCCATTTCCAATTAAAATACTTGATTTTTAAGCATATATTTTTTTACTAAAAAAGTTATTGTTTGTTTACAAAATTGACCAATCTTAGAAAAAAAAACTTTCACAGACTTATACAGAGCTTCTAATGTGAAATGGCACGCCCCACTACTTAACTAGTTTATATAAATATGTGAGTGCTAATGTTTATATTGACATCTCTGTGAGAGCTGTCAACTACTGCGATTTACGATCTGTTAGCAAACGTCGTGGTCAGCTAGTCGCTCGATAAATCTGGCAACGTTGTCTATATGAAGGAACGCTAGATTATTCTATGAAACAAGATGTCCGGTGCACCTTCTCGCGCATTCGGAGGAAATTAAACTAGTTCTAGTTGAACTAGTTTTAATTTTCTAATTCGTTCAATTTTCTAATCTCAAATCGCTAACATACGTTCCTTAGTAAGTACATCGTCCTTACCAAGTGATTAACCAATACAATTGTGTTTTTATGTATTTTCGTGCATATTTTAAAATTGCTTAAATGCCTGTGGTAAAATACATAGCCAAATCAAGTGACAACATGTTTGTAACATGTTGTGCTGACTCCACTTAGAGTGGGATAAAGGCAGGAGGATGATGATGATGTTAAAATTGCTTAAATGGGTAATACCGGGGGAGTGGGGCGCGTCATTTTAGCTTAGACGAGCTCTACCATCTTGTATTATAAGCACATATAACATAGATTTGTTGAATGATGCAAACATTCAAATAAAAATGTATACCAAAATACTTAAAATATTTAAACATCCAAGCTGTTCCGGCGAAAAAATTCGCACCAAATTAAAGTTAAAATAATCTCAATTATGTACTATGAGTTTCTCCGAGTTCCTATAGAATAAGCGAAATTTTTCTGATCAAATCACACGCTTAGTTTTCAAGTTACCTAAGTCAAAATTAGGCTAAATTTATTCAACGAAGATACGTTTTAATCCTTATTACAATGCCATCTATGAGATCACTCTACAAACTATAAAAAAGAAATGTTTTCTTGCAAGTTATGGGTATCTTTAACGAGTTTTGTAAGCCCTACGCTACGCTGCAATTTGTCACCATACTTTTTGATTTAGGTCACTTTAATAATAAGCGTGCGATATATATTAGCCCGAAAGCCATTATTGTGCCAAATTTCATCAATATTGCTTCATAGTAGATGCGAAAACATACCAGGCCATAAGACTCGCATTTATATATTAGAATGAACGAAAGTAGTGAAAAAATATTATCACTTTTGTATTATGAATCTCCGCAGAGTAACGTCTAATTCTATAAATTAGTATGAACGACATTAACAGCAAATTTGCGACGTCACTTTATAAACAAAATTATAGTAACGGTATAATTCCCCGAAAGCCCTAAAAGATAAGCCAAAACCCAAATTATCCAGAATTGTGTAAACAATTTCCAGTACAATACCACCCTCAGTGTTGCCAATAGACCCGTTGCTATAACTTTGCCCTTGATTCGCTGAAAACAAAAAAAATCATATGTAAACCTCTAACGACTAAACTACTACACGTTCTTTAATTAAGACTTCGTGGATTAAAGTCTCGGGAATTAAGATAAGGGTTAAGGTGTTAAGCTGTGAAATGATTTACTAGTATCAATCCACTAACCTTTTTCCCTATCGGCATTTAAGTCTCAGACTAGAAAATATTTGTCTCAAATAATTATATATTAGTAGCATCTTTATTCATCTGCATATTTAACAATAATTATTTTGTAAATAAGATAGTTAAATTTACTATTATCCATATTGCATCAATTTATCTTTTGTGTTATCTCCAGTGCAAATATTAATCTAGGTACATAGTTTTTTGGTACCTTTACCTGTATTTTACTTTTTGTATTTTTCCTTATGATACTCAAAGGAAGAGATACCTTTTAGGAATAATTCGGCCTTTGTACATGTACTTCTTTTTACAAAAGAAATAAATAAATAATGGTTTTTGTATTCATTGTGCACCTTACGGTCAAGTAAAATATCGTAAAGATAGATCTGCATATAATTGGAGTATTCCATCAAATTCAAATTCAAATTCAAAATATTCTTTATTCAAGTAAACTTGTAAACAACTGCTTTTGAATCGTCAACATCTACTGCTGGTTCGGAAAGCTGTTCCTACCGAGAAGAGCCAGCAAGAAACTCGGAGGTTGCTCTTTTCAAACAATAATTCTTATCACTAGTTACATATAGTTATTAATGTCTTGTAAAGGGTTGAAGAGAAGCTATATCCACGCTCCTTATCGTCTAGGTAATCTTCAATAGTATAATAAGCTTTCTGAATTAGCCTCTTTTAATAGTATTTTTAAACTAATGTAATGGTAAAGTTAAAATAGATCGTGGAATTTTATTATAGAATCTTCCAAAACCCACAAACGAATTACGAACTTTTGCAAGGCGCAAAGCAGGAACCGCAAGCTTATGTCAATTCCTACTTTGTCTATTATATACATCGCCAATCCTTTTATAACTATTTATATTCATATGTACAAAAATTAAATTACTAAAAATATATCGATTCGCAATGGGACAGTGTGGTGGGGTGAGGCTCGAATGCATCATCCCATCGATGGAATAGTGTTTGAGAGACGGCGGGAAAAAATCAAATATTATTTTTGTTCCAACGGTATATTCGTAAAATCATTCTTTTCGTACTTGTGAGTTCAGAGATCTAAAAAACTGATCTCAAATTCCTCAAGACGTTTTCGGACTCAAATTTGGATTTTCAACTTAACCGTCAAAAATAGTTGTTTGCAATGTTTATTAATTAAACCAACTAACTATCGGGAGGCCAGATATTCCCCTGCGCTATAATTCCCCCCCCCCCACCAATCTATTCCTACCTCGCCAGTAAAGCCGGCGAGCCAATAAGTTTGAGCGTATTTTGAAATGCGTCGTGTAGTATGCTTGGAATACAGGTTATAAATAAAAACACTATTTTGTAATATGAGTATGTAATTTGCAATGCCATGTTTACATTTCTATCTATTAGTAAAATAAGTAATCTATGGCCTCTATAACTCTAATACTGGGCTCATAATTCGAATGTGTTAGTAAAAGCAAGCTGCATGTCTAAAATTATTTTACAAAAATAAAACGCCCAATAGGACCTATTGTTGCATTATTGAACACACAATTTGTTCAGCAGTGATACCATCTCAAAAAAAATAATATCACGCAATTCTGTATTTAAATTATTAATTTCTGTCTACAGATAACATTTACTGTATTATTGCTATTTTTAGCAATCATTTATTGGTGTTGCGATGTTATAATATCGTTATATAATCTCTATAAAAATTTAAACCTAGTAAAAGATATAAATTTTGTTACAGTATTAGGAATCGTCTAGAGTATTATTATTGATAATTTAATTAATAAAATCAACAAAAAATAATATTTGAGATAATATAACTTTATAAAATTGCTCTTTGGAACAATTTGCCTACATAAAATATTTCGATTATAGTGTTAATAAAACTATATAATAACCATTGGCAAGTGAGTCTAATAAGCACATAATAAATTAACATAGTTCATAAATTTTCAATAAATTAAGAAGCTCGTTTAAGTCCATTGTTCGTTGGTGCACACGACTCGCATGAGGTGACGGGATAGCGGTATCGTGAATATCATCGCACAGTGGTCCGGCTTGAAGGACCAAAAGTTAAAGCCAGTTTTTTAATTTAGTATAAAAGTAAAGTGGACTGTATATATTGCAAGATTCATTGACATACTTAATGGCAATGTGTAGACGCTTCATATACCGCTACGCCCGACCTTGCCCTTACAAATCGTGTGCAGACATTTATATATGCATAAAAACTGAAACAACCCACAGTTCAACTGTAGAGGGTTTACCAACTTCTTTAGTTTTTGAGTATCAAATTATATGCCGATATTTTGCCAGAATTGTGTAAGCGAGATTTCTTTATTAACTGTATTACATGTTTTGACATAAATATAATTACATCTACCTCAAAAGATTAGCTCGCTTGCTTTGGGAATAAAAGTTAATAAATGCATTGAAAAATGACGGTAGTTAACTTACTTTATTTAACAAAGAAATGTTTAAACATTAAAATAGCACACTCAAGACTCATTATTTAAACTTCCCTTCCATAAGTAATATTATTATGTGATTATTAATATCAATGGGAAATTTTGATATACGAATTCATCGAATTATGCCGAAGTTTACTAATATTTTCAAATTTATTTGAGTCATTAAATGCCGTGTCAGTGCCAGTATATATGAATGGTATTTCAAGTGAATTTCGGATTTATTATTGTTACTCTAATTCATATCGCTTACACAATCCTTTTTGAAATATAGAAAGAAATTAATATATTTACTCTTTAGCCGGGAATTTAGCGATGCTGTCGTTAATGGCCTTCGCGACGTACTCCACGTTGCCGGGATTCAGTCCGCAGATGTTGATTCTCCCGGAGCGCAGCAGGTATATGTGGTGCTGCTGGATGAGGTACTCGCACTGCTGCGGGGTCAGCCCCGTGTAAGAGAACAGACCGATCTGCTTGACGATGTGGTCCCAGTTTCCGGGAGTACCAAGTCTAAGGAAAAATTCAACTCAAATTTGTAGCGCAAGTCGATTTTTCTAATTTAAACTATCTTAACAACTACGCGATCTCTTCAACACAATTTACATATTACCTAAACCATCCGGAAGTATTGCACTATCTTTTGGTGAAAACCGTACAAAAATCTGTTGAGTAGATTTTGAGAAAATCGATTACATACAGACAGGTTTTTAGGACTTTGTTTTATAATAAGTATAGATATACTCAAGCATTTCCTATATACGAAATACTCGACCTGGGAAAGATGTGTCTTAACACGATTTCCAAACTATCCGATGAGATAATTAAATCCGTATTTAATATTCATTATTATAAGCCAAAGTGACGTATAGCGCTTGCAAAATAATAAAACATATAAATTTTACTTACTTAATGAGCTCTGCTCTTAAAGCCTCCCTCATTTGAATGACTCTCGTAGACATCAGTTTGATGTGATCTCTCCTGTACACAAAGATAATGAAACTGTGAATCTTTGTAATTATAGAATACAAAAACATCTCAATCTGAGAGGATCACAAGACCACAGGATCCAACTCTGATGGTTCTGCGAGCCGAAGTGGTTCTTGGCGTTCACAACCGTTCAAAAACGTCTTATTCTGCACAATCTTTTGGAATTTTTAAATGACTAGTTGTACCTACGGGTTTGCGTCAACGATAATGTCGTAATATTCTAAATTATGTGCTACGTGTTTTTCGTGTGTCCTAAATGTTAGCCAGGTATATAATAAAATTGCTTAAATTGTATCCAATGTCATTGATATTTCTCCAGCCGCCTACACGTGAAAGCCATGAAACTAATTATTATGCGTATGATGCACAATATACATATATTATAGAAAGTATGTGTGATGATGGTACGTGTCACTGCGATCGAGCTAAAATTTGGTATGGTTTGGTTTCTTTGGTTCTCATTGCATATCACGTTACTCTTTCCTCCGGGGTAAGACTTAAAAGAATGGGATATACAGAAGAACTAGCTTTTAGCCGCGACTTCGATCGCGTGGGCCCGGATTAAATAGTAGCTTCTGTCACTCTCCAACCCTGCAAATATCTACAGCACAAAAACCAGAATGATCTGAGGGGGTTAAATTGCAATTTCTATTGCAACGATTCATCTACTCGAAACGTGAAAATTAAATTTGATTTCCTTCATTACAAGGAAAGATGTAGCATTTGCAGTGAAAAATTCTAAAAAACATCCACAACATTAACAGCCACCAATTCAAATGAATGGTAACCTGAAAGAAATCAACATACTCAGAAATAAGGACGAGAGAGGGAGAGCGAGAGCTAGGGAGAAGAGATAGAGCGAGAAAGAGAGGTTGCAAAATGAAGAAACAGAAAATAATGTGCCTAACTGGCAAGTACATACCACTCGTCGAACATCTTGTCGTTGCTCAGCACGTTGGCCACGACTCGTGCTCCGTGGGCCGGCGGGTTGGAGTACATGCCGCGTACCACCCACGTCAGCTGGGACTTGAGCGGCGCCACGCAAGTGGTGTTCGCCACCACTATCGTCAAGTTGCCCACGCGCTCATCTGGACAAAAAGAACATTAACGCTTGCTTACGCTTAAAGTCACTTCTGGACATAGAATAGAATAGAAATATACTTTACTAGCTGTGCCAACAAGGGCTTCGCCCGCATGGAATTCGGTGATTTACGAAACTTTCCCGAATTTTCTAAATTATGAACATAAAAGTGGTTATTGTGATTTAACTGTGAGCGATAGAGACATGCTATCGCGGACTTTTTTGTAGTATTTATAAGGATCTACAATTTTTTAGTACATTAGAAAATTGTAGATACTGGTTTACGCAGCGCACGCGACAAAAGCTCCCAGTAAGCAAGTTTTTTAACGCGCGATCTTCGACATATTATACATAATTCCGATATGTACTACAATCTTATTACCTAAACCATCCGGAATTATTGCACTATCTTTTGGTGAAAACCATACAAAAATCCGTTTAGTGGATTTTGAGAAAATCGATCATATGCAGACAGACAGCTTTTTGTGACATTTTTTTATAATAAGTATAGACTGTAACCCAAAATTTTAAAATAACTTAGAAGTACATTGGGCGGTCTTATCGCTACGCAACGACCTCTTCCAAGCAACCCTTATATTACTACGACATATGACATATTTCTTTTTGTACGACGATATGACATATTTCTTTTTTACGTTAGGATGGGCTACCCTAACGTAAAAAAGAAATATTATAATTATAGAAAAGATGAGAGGTGTGAGATTAAGTTATTATGGTCGTGTAATGAGGGATGAAAATCATGTGACCAAACAAGTTTTTAATATGAATGTAGATAGATGTGTGATTAGAGGGATGCCGAAAAAAAGATAGATGGATTATGGAAGGATGATATACTTATAGCAGTAGTAGCACACAAGTTGACAAATGATAGAAGAGAATGGTAGATGAAGATATATTGTGCTGACACCACTTAGACTGGGATATAAGAGATGATAATGATGATGATGTTTGAAATTGTCACCACTAGTCATGACTTGTTAACACCTTGTCAAAGAATCATCCAGCAGAGTTTCGATCAATGCTGTAGTGAAGAAACCATATGTTTATGTAATGATATGCATATAAAAAGAGCGGCGCCAGTAAGAATAATAGAAAGGAATAGAAGACTAAGACATCTTGTGCCGCCCAACTTAGAATGGGATAAGGGATATGATGATACCCTAAACTTTACATGATAAAAAGTTAAGTAACTTACTGTATAATCCGAAATTCTTAGCGTACGACTGAGCGCAGACGAGCTCGAACCCGCGCTTGACGAAGTATCGCACGGCCCAAGCGTCCCGGTCCAGATCGCCCGACGCGAACCCTTGGTACGCGCTGTCGAAGAACGGGAACAGCTTGCGTTCCTAGCATTCAAATCTAATGTAAAGATAGAATTAGGCAGGCTCTATGACAAAATCCCAAACTGATAGAGCCTATCCATAAAATTAAACACAGAGTAAGGTGAATGCGAGTGCGAGTGTCCAACAAATAAAAGAGGGAAGACAAGAGACACGTACTTGACATTGTCTAAACACACACGCGCCGAGAAATATTCGTTTTCAATTTAAATACTTTGATCAGTTTTTAGCGAACCTTCATAATTATTAATGTTGAGACCGGCTATACTCACGTCTTATTTTATCGGATGAGCCCGACTAGTTTCAAGCCCATACGGGGCTCTTATTCATGAGCTCTTTACGCGGTGTTATCGCGGCGGGAACTGTTCCCGTAGTTTACATCATACTTAAAATCATTACAGTACTTAAAATCATTACAAGTTGTAGTCTATATGTTATTCCGATGTATAAGCTACATAGTTAGCTAGCGACTTGTTTATTTTGCTTATTTTCACAGCATCATGTCATATGGCATAATGCTGTGGGGCAAAGCGGCAGATATTAGAAAGATTTTGTTGCCCAAAAGAGAGCCATACGTGCTATCTATAATATGAGGCAATGTGAGTCTCTTCGCGAAAAGTTCAAGGAAATAGGTATACTTACAGTAGCGTCACAATATATATACAGTAATATTATTTTCGTACGAAAAAATATTCATATGTATCAAACTAAATTCGATGTGTATCATAGATATACCAGAGGTCACAAAAAGCTTGTAATCCCTGCGTCGCGACTCAGCAGAGTTAGCAACTCATTCGTTGGTCTCGGTACTCGCTTTTACAATAAAATTCCGCAATCTGTATTAGAATTATCTACAGAAAAGTTTAAATTAAGTGTAAAAACTATGCTAAGGCATATTACACAATTGAAGATTATTTGAATGATAAAAATGCTTGGATTTGAAAATCCTTTCAGCTCCAAACAAGACTGCAATCAAATAATGTAAATTTAAATGTTTAAAAGATTGACCGCCGAGTTTCTTGCTGGTTCTTCTCGGTAAGAGCAACATTCTGAACCAGTGTAGCTTATTAAATCTAATTATTGACTCTTGACGATTCAAAAGTGCTTGTAAAAAGCCTACTTGAATAAAGATTATTTTGATTTGATTTGATTTGATTTGACATAATTGTAAAGTTCCATCGAAATCCGTCCAATACTTTTTTATTGTGAAAGAGTATATAAAATGCGAAAGTAGTAAAAATTTAAAACAAGCCAAATCACCTCCATAACATCAGCTATCTTAATCCATTGCTCTTGCGTTGGGTCGATGCCGGTTGGGTTATGGGCGCACGCATGCAAAATGACCACAGAGTTTTCTGGAGCATTCTTGAGGTCCTCAATCAGACCGTCGAAATCAATTGCGCAGGTTTTCTCGTTCCAGTAGCGGTAGGTCCGGGGCGAGGTGAAGCCGGAGTTCACGAACACCAAATGATGATTCTCTGGAAACCATTACCAATAAATTAACGGTTAAAAGAGACGGGGCCGCCCCCCGTCAGTCGAGCGAAAAAGCCTTAATATAAGGTAACTATTTTTAGCTATAAGTAGCATCCTGTATCTGTAACAAATCTGGACAAAGCTATCCTCTCACGTTCAGAAGAGATTAGATCACAATAAACACCATTTTAAGTGCGGATTGGCAAATCACATGCATATGACTTATCCTCCATCTATATACTGGTAATTTGCGCGCTTTTGCCAGATAGCATATGATAAATTGCAAATATTATGATATGATATATTTTGACCTTTTTTGTCTTATGGAATATTGCGGTGGGGTAAATGCGCGGATAGTGAAAAAATTTTCGTATTACAAAAAAGAGCCATACGTTGCATCTACAATTTAAGTCCGCGTGATTCCCTGCGAGAAATGTTTAAGGAAATAGGTATTCTTACATTTGCTTCACAGTATATTTTAAACAATTTTATTTTTTGTACATAAAAATATAAAGAATTATAAAACGATAAGTGATGTATATAATAGACAAAGTAGGAACCGACATAAGCTTGCGACTCCTGCTTTGCGCCTAGCAAAAGTACGTAAATCGTTTGTGGGTTTGGGTATAAAATTCTATAATAAAATTCCGAAATCAATTTTGGCCATGACATTACAGCAGTTTAAAAACACTGTTAAAAAGAGGCTAATACAGAAAGCCTAGTATACTGTTGAAGATTACTTAGATGATAAGGATGTGTATATAGGTGCACTTCTACCCTGTATAAGATAGTAATAACTAAATGTAACTAGTTTTAAGATTTATATTTTAAAAAGAGCAACCGCCGGGTTTCTTGCTGGTTCTTCTCGGTTGGAACAGCTTTCCGAACCAGCAGTAAAGTTGACGATTCAAAAGCACTTGTTTACAAGTTTACTTGAATAAAGAATATATTGAATTTGAATTGAATTTGATAGAAAACTGCCGTTGCCTACCAAAACTTGTGGATAATAACTTACTAGGTAAAGATGACCGCAATAGGCAGTTAGTCAGGACCATAAATATTATAAATAATAATAGATATATGGGACACTTTCACACACGGTCGTCCGTCCCCAAAGTAAGTTACTTAATATTTGTGTTATGAGTGACGGAAAACTGGTAGATATACAACATATATAATTTTAAATACGTACTTTAATAGTAATATACGCCCAGGCTGGAAGAACCTACAAATTGTTTATAGAAAAGGTTTCCCCTTGGTTGAAATCGAAACCGCGACCTGCAGAGCTGAAGGCAAGGTACTACCCACTGCGCCAATAAAAGTTATACGGGGGGTATATCTATCAGCGTTTATGTTTGGATTATCGATTTAAATAATCGGTTCTTAAAAACTAAACAGCGGCCGACCTAAGTATTTAGATAGTGTAATTGTTTACGTAATTTATGTTACATACATTAGCATATAGTATTACCATAAACACGATTCTCAGTAACGTTATTTTTATTTTTAAATTTCGTAATAGTCGAAATAATTATGTAAAACTTAAGACTTTCGTTTTAATTTTAATTTTAAAAAAAAACAGCTATGTATGCGCAATTTTTTATGCATATACCTACACAAACCATAAGTAATGGTCACGCTTTCTTAACAGCTATTATATTTTATCAAATACTAGATGTCCGGCCAAGCGTTGCTGTGGCTTAGTCTGGTTTCGAATACGCCTTGACAAACTCAAATTTTTTTAATAATACTCCAATCGCTACCAAACTTTACCGGACCATTTACTGGGTTATTCTGAAGATTGTTTGAAACTTACGTTAAAATCAATCCAGCCGTTTCGCAGCATATAGAAGACATACAGACAAACATTCATTTGTATACTCAAGTCGCTTTAATAATTCATATATGCAAAGATAAGTCAGCCATGCGTGAACAAACTTAAATGAGTATAATAAATTTTTCTCCAGCGATCAACGGTCTTAATGACCGTGCAACTCTCTTAAAAGGCTCACAGGTTCAAAATAATTTTTCTAATTAAGAATATACATAATTATAAAGAGGTTGGCGATGTATATAATAGACAAAGTCTATATATAATTATATTTTAGAACCCTTTAAAGTCAATTTGGCCTTAAAATCATATTGTACAATTGATATAAAATTAGTATGAATAATAAGACGTATGAAAAGTTTCATATCTATTCTCTTGTACTTTATCTTTAGCCTTAAATTATCTTTTATCATAGATGCCAATCAATAGTAAAAAATAATTAAAGATCCTATCGATCTTTAATCATCTCGTTATCGGTTAATCGACAGTAACGTGTATGTTCTATTACGAAAAAAAATTAAAACAAATACACTTTCTTAAAATGAGTGCTTATCTTATCAATTTATAGTTTATGATATTTTTATGAACTTATTGATAACATTTGTTTATCTTTGCGAGTTGTTTTAAACAAAATTCTTGATCGCCATTAGTATAGAATACATCATCATCATTCCCCTGCCCTTATCCCACTATAATTGGGGTCGGCACAATATGTTACAATCATGTTGTCATATGATTTGGCTACGTATTTTACGACCGGCCGCCTGCTTGACGTCAACTTACCTTAGTCGCCTTTTACGACACCTCGGTAAGAAATGAGGGTGGTCTATTCTATGCAGCCGGATACCACACGGCATTTACCTTAGTCGCCTCTTACGACACTTCGGTAAGAAAGGAGGGTGGTTTATTCTATTCTGCCGGATACCACACGGCGTAGAATATGATATATGTATATACATAACTATAAAATATATAAATGCGAAAGTATATCTGTCTGTTACGCTTACACATCCGCTTAACCAACGCTTAAACAGCAGTCTTATGTGAAGCTGAAAGGATTTTCAAATCCAGGCATTCTCATCATCCAAATAATCTTCAATTTTGTAATACGTTTTACATATAAGCATATCTTTTACATTCAAACATTTCTGTAGACTGTTGATTGCGCAATTTTATTGTTAAAGCGAATACCGAAACCAATGAATGAGTTGCTAACTCTCAGTCGCGACACAAGTCACAAGATTTTTGTTACCTCTCGTATGTCTTTTATACATCAAATTTCGTCTTATACATATGAATATTGTTGCGTATGAATAAAATATTACTATAAATATTGGTGACGGTACAGTAAGATTGGCTATTTCTTTGAACTTTTCGCGAACGGACGTAGAGTAAATGATTTATAGAAGCAGACGTTACTTTGCGGAATTCCATATTACAGGCGTTATAACAAAACTACCTTGCTATAATCCGCACGGGTTAAGCGAAAGCAAAGCTAATGTGTATGCAGGCAAAATTTATGAACCTTACACATGTAGCACAAGCAACCACACGCACCCCAAGGCTCCTCCACCAGCAACAAAGCACACAAGCAGCACACACACCCACCACCACAACAATCTCGACGATCGTTTCGCTCCGACACCGAAGCATCATCAGGAGGATAGGCTCCACGACAAAATCGCAATGCGACTTGACAGTTTTGTTATAGTGCCGGACGTAGAGTACTAAATACTTAAAATACCTATTTAATACTCACCCCACGTAGGACTGGAATAGTAGAATGTTGTATACTTGAGATGCTTGTTCAGCAATTCCGCACCGACCCGCAAACTGCCTGTACCGGACAATGTTTGTACACCGAAAGCCTACAGGTAAAATAAAATAAATTATCTATGGCTGCGTAACCAAGAGTGGCAAAATGACAAATTTTTAATAATAATAATTTATTCGGATGTGGTGTTACAAACAGATACTTAAACTAATGTGACATACCTGTCTGTAACACCATACCGAATAGGTCACAGCTCAGTGTATGTCCTACCTAGGCGCTGATTTTCAGCGGTAACCCGAAATGGCAATGTATGGCATCAGTCATATTTTATATATATATATATATATTTGGCGTCAATTTGGCGTCTTATTAAAACGTAATTGCATTTATTTAATCTGGCGTCCCCGCACTTTTGACGTCCGAATATCGGACGCCACTTTTTTCAACGTGTGCACTAGCATCCTATACGTTCTACTAAACTATAGAACAAATATCGGTAGAATCCAAAAAGTTGGCTTAGTGGTTGAAATTGTATAATGAATAGTTCCGAGTGAATTCGTAGCAGAGGAGCGTCGCTGTTGTAGCGTGTATATTAATTGTTGTATACCACTGTCATGTTTTGACTAAGAAACCGCTAATTTCACGTCCGTGAATCGCGACGATGTCGATGACGATATATATATGTATATAAAGTAATAAATAAATAACATTGTACAATTTATATGATATAAAAGCTTTACAAAGATGTAATATATATAAAATAATACGTGAATAATAATAATTATGAATAAGAGAATGTAATAATATGCCGCTTTATAGAATAGATGTCTCCACCGAAAAGTTTTCACATTCAATGTTTATTAATCATAAATATTTTTAATTTATTCTTAAATGCGATTTTGATAACTGGAATTAATAGAATATAAGAAGCATATAATAATATTCAAATTCAATATTTTTTATTCAAGTAAACTTGTAAACAAGTCCTTTTGAAACGTCAACTCTACTCATGGTTCAAAAAGCTGTTCCTACCGAGATAAACCAGCACTCGGCGGTTGCTCGTTTCAAAACACAATTCGTACGACTAGTTACATTTTGTCATTACTGTCTTGTACAGGGTCGGAGAGACGCTATAACCACGCATTCTTATCATATAAGTGGTCCTCAACGGTATAGTACGCTTTCTGTATCAGCCTCTTTTTAACAATGTTTTTAAACTGGACCCATAACTTGAAAAAACAAGAAAGCACTATCTTTTTTTATAATTTTTAACGTAATGACATGGATAGCATTGAAATTAGGATTAAAATGTATCTAACTCAAGGCTTCACCTTTCTTTGGATTCGGTTCTTTAGTAGGGTCATTTTTGTTCGGTATATTACAAAAGTAATAATAAAATCATTTTGTTTTAATCCGTGATACAGTAAATAGAAAATATATATAGTGCTAAATGTATAGTGGATTATCCGTTTTTTCATACCCGTTACATGCAGGATTCGTAAAAACACATGCACAAACCTCCACCACTGCCACCACAATACACAAGCACTACACACGTTCACTATCACAAACTCAAAAATCGTTTCGCCCCGCAACCGAAGCATCATCAGGAGATAATTTTATTTTACTTTTGTATTATGGATTTCCGCAAAGTAACGCCTAATTCTATAAATTGTTCGGTACATTTGAATCGGGTCAACCAGCAAGAAATTCAGCGGTCAATCTTTTAAACCTTTTCAATATACATTATTCAACTGCAGTCTTGTTTGAAACTGAAAAGATTTTCAAATCAGAGCATTTTTAACATGCAAATAATCTTCAATTGTTAGCCGTGTGGTATCCGGCTGCATAGATTAGACCACCCTCATTTCTTACCGAGGTGTCGTAAAAGGCGACTTAAGGTAAGTTGACGTCAGACAGGCCGGTTGTAAAATACGTAGCTAAATCATATGACGGTATTTTTGTAGCATGTTGTGCCGACCCCACTTAGAGTGGGATAAGGGCAGGAGGATGATGAAATAATCTTGAATTGTGTAATATGCTTTACGAATAAACGAATATTTATTATTATCTTTAGATTAGTCTAATATGGATTACGGAATTTTATTGTAGAAGCGAGACTGTATTCAATATTTGTCACAAAAACTGTCGTATACTTACACGGCCTTCTGATAACACAGGGTTATCAGCTCCAAGCAGCATTGACACTGATGCATTGCTGAAATTCTCTAGACCTATGAACAATAATAAATACGATATATTTATCGTATAAAATAAGAGTACATACGCTTTGGATTCGTTAATATTTTAATTTAAATAGGTCTATAAGCACATGAGAATAAGGGGCAACGCGTATTCAAACAACTAACAAGTACACAAAAACTTGCGTTTTTATGTCATAAAATCTTACATAAAGGGGAGTCAATAATTATAGTTGTTCTCCATCTTTGTAAATAATTGTATCATATTCGATTCTATTCTCGATTAGCCGTGTGGTATCCGGCAGAATAGAATGGACCACCCTCCTTTCTTACCGAGGTGTCGTAAAAGGCGACTAAGGTAAGTTCACGTCAGGCAGGCGGCCGGTCGTAAAATACGTAGCCAAATCAGGTGACAACATGTTTATAACATGTTGTGCCGACCCAACTTAGAGTGGGATAAGGGCAGGAAAATGATGATGATTCGATTTTATTCTCGATACGACGTCCAACAATACAACGTGGGCAGTGATGGTTACCATTTTAGAAGTTCTTATTTTGCGGAAGATGGACAGGATTAGAAAGCTCTAGTTTAGTCATTCGATGTGCCACAGAAAATTAAGTTCGCGGCAAATCAGCCAAGATCGTCGTGTAACACGTAGGATTCCTTAATAGGAAAGATCCCATCGATTCGTTAAATGAACATCGATTACAAAGCATGATCAGAAGGCCTTAAAGCAGCAGGGCTATGGGTAATACTTAGAGTATGGTAACACTTTTTACAGTATGGTAATACTTTAATAAGTTTATGTACACACCTTTATACTGTAATTTGATATTGTTATATATGAACAAATAAATAAATAAAAATTAAGTTTTATGTAAAGCTATAAATAAATATGCAAACAAATTACTTTGTCTTTCGTAATAAGCAATTTTACAATAACATATTTTTATATCTTTGCACCTAACCTCTGCCCCAAATGATACCTGATAATTCTGTTGAAATATGAAAGTTTTGAATAAAATATGCGAATTTTAAATTCCACCATTCTAACCAATCTTTATTCATTGTAATCAATAGAATAAATTCTTCTTCTTCTTCAACCGATGGACGTCCACTGCTGGACATAGGTCTCCTTAAGGGATCTCCACACCACACGAACCTGCGCCGCTGGGATCCAGTGGCTCCTCGCGACCTTTTTGAGGTCGTCTGTCCACCTCGTTGGGGGTCTTCCAACACTGCGTTTACCGGTGCGGGGTTGCTATTCCAGCACCTTAGGACCCCAACGCCAATCGGTTGTACGTACTACGTGCCCCGCCCATTGCCACTTCAGCTTCGTGACCCGATGAGCTATGTCGGTTACTCTGGTTCTTGTACGGATCTCCTCATTCCTGATTTGATCACGTAGAGATACACCAAGCATAGCTCGCTCCATAGCTCGCTAAGTGACTCTGAGCTTTCTTATGAGGCCCATAGTCAGTGACCACGAGACAGGGGTGTTAAGAATAAATCAGCTTTATGCAAATATTTGTGTTTACAAACGATGACAAGGGAATGACAAGGGTATGTGATTACAAAAATGACCCTTTTTTAATGATAGTAAGTTGTTAGTAGTAAGTACAAGTCAGTCATCAGAGCCATGTATGTTTATCTGGGAGGGCCACTGTAAATAGGGAACTATGGCACTTAAAGAATCGGCTTACCTAAATAAAATAATCATAAAGCCTAGATACCAGATATGGTAATGGTAGCAAATATAATCAACACAAGATAGATTTTTGAGTATGTATCATGAGCTTACCAAGTACAGGAAGGTACTCATGAAGAAGGGTATTGTCCTCAGCCATCTGCTTCTCCATTTTTCGTACAACAGGCAGTACCCATGGCTTGCCATTCTCATCTCGATAAGCTACAATGATTATTAATAAAATCAAACATTTTATACATAAATGTAAACTACATTTAAATGCTTTGTTTTAATAGATTTTTTAAATTATATATTTTTTTCCAAAACCTAGATAATTCTATTAAGGCTAACAAATCAAAACAATATTAACATATTTTGTTATGTCGGTTAAGAGAAAAACGTACATATTAAGTTTTATAAGACTAAGTTTATATCGCAACCATAATACGTAATTGTGATCTCAGAAAAAAAAGAATCAAAACATGTCAAATCACTTCGCCGGCTTTACTTTGCCACTAGTTACATAATGTAACTATAACCATTTTTATTATAAGCATAACAAACTATTATTAATACAAGATAGCTACAAAAAAAAAATTTTACTCACCTCCTACACCTAGATTTACTTTATTTTTAAATGTATCCTCAGTGAAAAGTTTGTTCAGTTGAAACACTTCAATCGGCGGTCCTTGTTCAACAACATCGAAACGAGAGCTCATTTTTAATTTTATTACACGCGTCTAAGTAAACTGATACCAACTAACAAAATGTCTTACTTGTCAAGAACTATGAGTAACAAAATTCGCAAAAATACTAAAAGTTACAACACTTTTTCAATACTTCTTGACCTTTCACAAAGTCATAATAATTGACGTCACGTCATTTGTCACTTGTTGTCATTTGTCAATCTTTATTACGTAATTGACAAATACGTCAGAATTACGACACAGGGTTTCTATAGTTTTTATTTTTTCCATTTATTCTATACCTAGCTTTCTATATTTCTAGAATCTATCTATTTCTTTTGAAATGTGAATTGAAATTTTAATTTTTTCTATTTAACGAATATATTGAATTTGATACGCAGTTGATGTTGATACACATCAACTGCGTACCTTATTTATAAATAGTTACTTACGCGTTACTTTGTCTGTTATCAATTCTTCTTCTTCTTCTTCAGCCGATGGACGTCCACTGCTGGACATAGGCCTCTTCATGGGATCGCCACACCCCACGATCTTGCGCTGCCTGGATCCAGTGGCTCCCTGCGACCTTTTTGAGGTCGTCTGTCCACCTCTCTACCGGGGTCTACCGACGCTACGCTTTATCAATTACCCCTCCAATAATATTCTGGCGCGTGTTTTACTTTTACGAGAACTTCTTAGATATTCATTTAAATAATAAGGTGGAGATGAACGTAATGTTAGCATGAAATGCTTAAAGTAACTAACTTCATTAAATGGATAATACTGTATCAGTCTAATAAGTTTTTTATTATCGCATCTAAATAACTTGAAATTGCTTTAGTAAGTTATCTTAAAATATTAATATATACCATGGCAGACCTTTTATGGCCCTATAAAATAGGAATATCTCAACAATGCGTTGTTTTGTAATGTTATACGAAATCAAGGCTAAATCAAGCCTCCGAAATTTGTATAAATTGTAGTCATATTTCAATACATTATATATGAAATTTGAATAATTTATACACTTCAACACTATTCGTGATTTACGATGTCTATTGGTGAAAACCAGTGAAAACCACGTGCAAACCCATATGTTTTTGATTTTTTCGCAGACAGACAGACAGACAGTGGGTAACTTTATTTTATTTAATTATTTTATATTAATCGCACTATACACATAAATTAGTTTCGTTCACTAAAAAATGTATAGATCTCTTACTATAGCTAAAATAAAAATGGGAATATTCGCTAACAGATTTATAATTAATCATTGTAATTTAAAACATTATTTACTTCTAAGTTACTAAACTACCCTTAATATTGAGTAAAGACGGGATTTTTGAGACGATGTACCCTAGAATCTTCTGGACGCATAATAATATAAATTCTTTTAAATTCTGGGTTAGCACCATCATTTTGAATATATTTATAAACTCCAACACAGCCCAAACAAATTCCAACTATACCATGGAGTGTAGCGCCCATTATTTCAGGTATTTCCCACCATCCTTGTTTGAGAAGGCCAGCAACAGTTTTTGGAAATTTCACGATATGACCAACATATTTAATTTCTGCCATTTTAGTATTGATATAATTCACGTACACCGAAATAAATACTTTAAAACCTGAAGCAAAACAAATAAATGTTGAGTTCAAACACTGACGCTTCAGTCTTGATTGAAACTTGAAACTTTTTTCTGTTATTATTGACTTTTTACTATCACAATCTCCTTGGAAAGTTGAAACAGGTTATAGGGAAAAGTAAAAAATATTGAAAACGAAATTTTAATATGCCCCTTTACTACATTTGGTGTATAGGTACTCCTTTGGTGTTTACTAATACTATAATGACTGCTGTCATAGCTATAGTTTAAGGCGTTATTGTCGACGGCCTTAGCCTGCTTATTCAAACATAAGTGAAAAGGAAATAAAGTCTATGGTTTAAAGTGACACTGACAGCTTATAAAAGTCAAAGATCCAAAGATTATTATTAAGCTGACTTTAATTTTTCGTTAAAATTGAGGTCGTAACTTACTACACTTATATTGGAAAAGGATGGCAGCCCCAGCAACCCGACGTACTGTGGGTCAATTACTTAGACAAGGTTGGACGGAAATTCCAGAAGTTATAGCTTCAACGGGTCTAGCAGTTGTTGGTGCAATCCTTGGTACCTACGCATGTTACGATTATATGAAAAATGATGGAGATAACAGAAGATATAAAAGGGTCTACATCGTGATGAGGCCTGATGATCCTAGAGTTGCTAAAATAAGGAAAGACTAATTACTTAAAGTATATATGAATATCTAGTTGCTATTATGTAATAAATCAGTGTTGTCATTCTTTGGTGTTATTGTTTTAAGTCCTAAATTTTATTCGATTAATATGATATTAAGGGAGGTAATTTCACTGATGAAGAGTGTGAAAATGAATGTTCATCATTTTATAACAGATTGAATAATAAGTTCCTTTTAATAAACAAAGAATTGTAAATAACACTAAGAATTTACTTTTTTAAGAAAAAAGGAAAATATGGATGAAGAAAAGTGTTATGTTTCAACAATATACAGAATCAACTATAATGTAAAAAAAATATTATTCAATAAGTAGAGGAAACAGTGTAAATAAGAAAAACCTTAGTTTTACAGTGCAGAATAAGTGAGAATTTTATAGATGAAGTTATTCAAATTGAAAATAAATATTGACACAACAATCAACAAAATTTTTATTGATATTAGTAATAATTGCAAATGTCATTACACAAAAATTAAAATACTAGATTCATCCATTGACTACTTTTTTACCATAATTATTTTAATATAGTAGAAAAGGCATCTGTCAAACAAAATTAACAATTTAAAATGATCAATTTAGTAAAGAATGAACGAATTGAGTAATGATTAATACAGAAGTTAGAGTCTGAGATATCTAGTTGATTAATACAGGCTTATTTAGAAATGTAGAAAATTTTTGGCAAGTCAATTCTGTTTCTTTCGTTCAAAACTAACAATAGTCTGTCAGATTCTCAACAGTTAGACGTGAAGTTTACATTTTCTATTTTTAAAGTATTTATTTCAAAATATTTAGCAGATTTTAACAAAATTTTGTATTACTATGACTTAATTTAAATATGCTGTATATTTTTAAATTTAGACTATTGTCAGTTGCATTTGTAGTTTATGTACAGAAACCGGCTATACTCAACTCTTTTTTATCAAGTGAGCCCAACCAGTTTTGAGCTCATATGAGGCCCTGATTCATGAGCTATTTATGTGTGTGGGGAGTTTCTGTCATAATTATGTTTGTAAATATTCTTTTAACACTAGTTTCACCATTATTTGAAATTATCTTTTGTTTGTTGCTTTTGATTTCCCTTTCTCTTTTCCTTTCTTTTCTTTATTTGCAACTTCTTTTTTTCCTTTCCCTGTTGATGTACTGGGACCACCTTTATCTGTTTCTTTAGTCTTCTTTTTCTGTAAATATTATTATTAAAATATCATTAGATCAGTAGAACTTTAAACTCCCACATATAATTGTAATGTATATTTTACTTTTAATTTTTTTTTTAATCGAAAAATGTGATAAGTTATGGAACACCATTCAAATTTTGAAAAACATATCTGAAACTGACCACTAATTTAGTGGCAAAATAGATATGTGACATCCAGAGTGGTGACTAAACTTTATGATATTTACATCTTGGAGACAGGTGGAAACCCTCAAAAAGTTCGCAGAGAGCTGATGAATTTAAGTGGAAGGGGATTGTGTCATATGGAAATATTTTGAAGACACCATGTCCAACACTCGATGTCAGATGGATGAGAAAGAAGATGTTATTCATATTATAATCTATGTATATATATGTCATACCTTTATCATAGCGTCGTTATCAGGATCACTGTCCACCTCAACATCCTCAGTGTCTTGGGAGTTCTCATTGTCGTCTATTCCTCGTCCTTTCTTGACCGTCGCCGGAGCGTAAGGAAGAGCACATGCTGTTTTGTTATACGTTCGCGTTAATGCCGCTTTGACCTAGTTTATATAAAATATGATACGTTAATATTTTTATATTTTAGGCGAGATATTTTCGTCGATGCTGTGATAGCCCAGCGGTGAAACCTTGCTACTTTTTCGAGGGTTCACTGGTTCAAACCCGGGCAAGCACCAATAAGTTATTCTATCAAAAACGTGTCTAATTGATAATTGAAATTTATCACACGCTTTTAGGTGAAAGAAAACATCGTGAGGAAACCTGCATATTTCTAGAGAATTCCAGGGATATATGTAGCCTACCAATCCGCATTGGAACAGCGTGGTAGGTCTTAGCTCCAATCCTCTCCAAAAAAGGAAAGAGGAGGCCTATATGCCCAGCAGTGGGATGTTAATAGGCTGTTCATTTTACTTTTTACTTTCTTTTCGCCCTAAATTAGTCTTCGAATTTTATTTTATTTATTTATAAAGTGACAGACATAAAGGGTCGAAAACATGAAATGGTATGGGGTGGGTCATATAGTTCATTTGGATTTAACTTAATTTTACATGTAATCTATGGTACAGAATGACTTTTCTTGGTATATACCGACATGAGAAAGCAATATGTTTCTACTAATACTTTCGGCAGGCAGACAAGACAATTAAGACCAGATAGACTGTCATTCCAAAGTGTTCAATAAAAGCTTACCTTAGGATCTATTAACACTGTAGGATTTCTCATCTCCGGCCACATAGACAGTTCCACTAAAGAATCCAGATCTTCTCTAAGTAGGTTATAGGACTCGAGGACTTGCAGTGACTGCTCGACGCCATCGATCTTGTCTCGTATCAATGGGTTGAGGATAGCGTCCCGAATATGCGATGAGTAATCAAGGAAGATTGACGATTTCGAACCAGATGTACTGTACACGGATAAAATCTTTTTAAATTCTAAATAATCGTAGCGTAACGCTAAAAGTAGAGTGGAAATTTGATTTACTGAAATATATATATTGAGCTAACATATAAGATTTAAAAAAAAGTTTTTTTCTTCGGAATTAAGAAAAACCAATGTAATTGATAATTTAAGATATGTTGATACGAATGCTTACAAGTCGTCAGAGGTTTATGAGAAACTTTTAAGTCGTTGGACCTATATAAGACACGTTTAGCGTCAAGTCATATACGACCCTTTTCGGTCGTCATTAATATAGAAGATTTTAGGTCATCAGTCATATAAGACACTTTTGGGTCGACACACTCATATAAGACACTTTTGGGTCTACACACTCATATAAGACACTTTTGGGTCGACACACTCATAGAAGACACTTTTTGGTCGTCAGTCATATAGAACCCTTTTTGGTCGTCCTTCATAGAGAAGCTTTTAGGTCGTCACATTCATATAAGACGCTTTTTAGTCGTCAGTTATTGACGACATATTTTAGTCGTCAGTCATATAGAACACTTTTTGGTCGTCATTCATAAAGAAGCTTTTAGGTCGTCACACTCATATAAGACGCTTTTTAGTCGTCAGTTATAAACGACTTTTTAGTCGTCAGTCATATAAAACCCTTTTTGGTCGTCATTCATAGAGAAGCTTTTAGGTCGTCATACTCATATAAGACGCTTTTTAGTCGTCAGTTATAAACGACATTTTTTAGTCGTCAGTCATATAGAACACTTTTTGGTCGTCATTCATAGAGAAGCTTTTAGGTCGTCACGCTTATATAAGACGCTTTTTAGTCGTCAGTTATAGACGACATTTTTTAGCCGTCAGCCATATAGAACCCTTTTTGGTCGTCATTCATAGAGAAGCTTTTAGATCGTCACACTCATATAAGACGCTATTTAGTCGTCAGTTATATAAGACACTTTTTAGTCGTCTGAGTTATATAGAAACCTTTTAGGTCGTCATTCATATAGAAGCCTTTTGGTTATCAGAGTCATATAGAACGCTTTTTGGTCGTCATTCATATACGACGCTTTTTGGAAATAATTAATATATTCAAAAGATATTTTTTAGTCTTCAGAATCAAACAATACTCTTTTAGAATTGTAACTTCACGAACCTTAGTCTTGTGTGTGCATGTATCTCCTGGGCTAGTCTCCGCATCTTGTTCCTTCTCGAGTTCTTCCCGAGCCACCCCGGAAACTGAATCTGTCCCGCGATGTGACCCTCCAGAATTTGTCCCGGTATCACGCTACTGTACATCGCCTGAGAAATCAAATTCAATAATCAGTTTTGTTAGATATAGAGGTGCTGGCTAGAGCAGCACCACTATGCTTCGTGACCTTTACTTGACCTGCATTGGCAAAAGACTCCATGCTTGATTCCCTCGTATCCGCGCGTCTACTAGGTCTCCCAGACTGATGCTATCACCGGCTTGGCTTAGACGTTCCAGCATTTCCACTTTAGACAGGCTTGCCTTTCTGTTATATTGATGTACATAAAATCAATTAAGACACATTTGGAAAACAAGAAAAGTATTTTTAAGCTTGATTTCAATAGTCAAACATACTACACATAATAGTAAGAATAATAATAATCTTTATTTATATAATTGCACTAATATTCTACTATGCACTTATACAACAAAACAAAAAGTTAAAAAAATACATATAATGGCAATGCTATAAAATAGCGACAGATGAGCTGGGAAGCCCAACACTGATTTTCAGTAGCAGCCAAAAACTAATTCTAATACTTATACTGATACTAATAATAGTACTGAAATATTCAAATTCAAAATATTCTTTATTCAAGTTAATATGTAAACAAGTGCTTTTGTATCGTCAATTTTAATGCTGGTGCGGAAAGCTGTTCCTACCGAGAAGAGCCAGCAAGAAACTCGGTGGTTCCTCTTTTCAAATATAATTCTTATAACTAGTTACATTTGGTCATTACTATCTTGTACAGGGTAGAGAAGTAGTATCCACGCTTTTTCATCATCTATATAATCCTCAATAGTATAGTAGGCTTTTTGTATCACCCTCCTTTTAACAGTGTTTCTAAACTGCTGATATATATATAGATAGATAGCATAGATGGCGCATCTATGGTTCAGTAGGTTAGCGTACGACATTATACGAAAATATCATTTAGCTTTTAACACAAAGATATACTATACTAGTCTATACTTATTATAAAACAAAGTCCCAAAAAGCTGTCTGTCTGTATGTAATCGATTTTCTTAAAATCTACTGAACGGATCTTTGTACGGTTTTCACCAAAAGATTGTGCAATACTTCTGGATGGTTTAGGTAAATAGTACAGTTCTCGTAGTTGTTAAAAAGTTTGCTTGCTGGGAGCTTTAGTCGCGTGCGGTGCGTAAACCAGAGATACGCTAAAGTACGTACTAGAGAATTGTAGATCTATAAAATAGTCTGCGATAGCATGTCTCTATCTCTTATGGTTAACTCACAATAACTATTTTTGTTTAAAATTTGAATTGTAAGTAAAAATTGTGACATGCAGATTTCCACGCGGACGAAGCCGCTGGCACAGCTAGTTTATGATAAAAGTAACTTACGTAGGCCCGTGCGGCACAACATTCTGATAGTTCTCCTGCACGAACAGCGGCATGATGCTGTAGTCGGTGAAGAACAGATCACTCTTGTCGTTTATACTCATGCTCTGGTGCTCTGCAGCGCTAAACACTTTCCGTATAGCTTCCCATGGGCCCTGCGATATTCGCAACTTCAACTTTGATATTTGTATAACCTTGAGGTTCTGCTTACGAGTCTAATTTCCGGCAAGAAAATAAAAATTTCCAAACCAAAACAAAATAATCTTTATTTAAGTAAGCTTCTCCAGGCAATAAACCTTCCACTGATTGGATTGATCTTACTGAGAAGAACTAGCAACAGGACGCTCAATCTTTTAAATATTTTCAATTTACATAATAAAACTAGTCCGGTATGAAGCCGAAAGGATTTTTAAATCGTAGCATGTTTATGCATTGTTTATTGTAAAATATTTCTTGAATAGTTTACAATAAACAAAATTTAAATTTAAATTCTATTCAATTAAAAATCAGTGATTAAACTTTGCATATCCATTGACAATTCCTAAGCATGGTGGGTTCATCACCACCAATCAGCTCAAATCCAATGCAAATATATACACATATAGCACGTTTACACGCCCACACGCATGGCCGAACCTTGAAATCTTGACTTTTTATCCAGTAACATCTGTGCCGACTATCGTCAAATGGTTTATAAATTAAGACGCCTTTAACTATATAGCTTTTTTATCTAGTATCTGTGCCGAGTTTTGTCAAAGGATTTAAGATATTCAGACGCCTTGAACCATCTTGCCTTTTTATCAAGTACCTATCTGTGCTGACAATCGTCAAAGGATTTAAGATATTCTGATGCCTTTAACTATCTTACCTTTTAATCTAGTATCTGTGCCGACTATTGTCAAAGGATTTAAGATATTCAGACGCCTTGAACCATCTTTCCATTTTTCAGTATCTGTGCCGACAATGATCTGAGTAGCTTAGATATCAGGACTCGTCTTACCATCTTCATGTCCTTCTTAATCTTGCCGGCTTCCCTCTGCAGTCTCTCGTGGTCCATGAGCTGTGAATCCACGACCCACACTGAGAGCATGTGCAGAGTCTGTCGGACGTCGTGTCCGGCTGCTTCTATCAGTTGCTTCAACACATCGGGTGGAACTTTGACGCCCTCTTGGAAGCAGACAGACAGCATCGCGCTCTGACCGGAAACAAATATAAATAATGTTTAAAATATATACATAAATAAATATATAGGATAACACACACGGCCGTCCGTTCTTAAAGTAAAGTAACTAAATACTTGGGATGGAATTCAATAAAGTTGTTTTTTGACAAATTGTGAGTGTTAAAGAGACCTATAAAATGGAGGAGCAAGAAAACATTAGCGTTTTCAATAATTAGTAGCGTAATGGCTTTGAGATAAAGATTACAATGTATTTAAATCAATAAAGACAAAATTTTAATTTGGTCTGTTTTATACTAATCATGCGATGTATCTCGTTTGCTACTATTAATATTGGTGCCGACCCCACTTAGAGTAGGATAAGGATAAAAGAATGATATGTTATTATAACAGCGCCTATAAGCTTTTTATTCACTCCTAAAGCTTGGCTGGGAGATATCGCTGAAAGTATTAAACCCGCATTTTGAGCAATTATTTGTATACATTTATTATCCCACTACTAGGGCTCCTCCCTACTTTAAAAAAGGGATGGCGCTGAGAACCACCACGCTGTTCCGATGCATTCCACAAATCCTAGGAATCCTCCAGACATATGCAAGTTACTCATGATATTTTCCTTCACCTAAAGGCGTGAATTGCAAATATCAATTAGACACAAGTTTTAACAGAAACAGAAACAGAACAGTTTAACAGAAACAGAGGAATAGAATGAATGCAGGATGGATGAAGTGGCGACAGGTCTCAGGCACAATATGTGACCCCCGAATGCCCCCTAAACTAAAGGGAAAAAATTATACATCGGTCATAAGATTATACGACAGGTCTGTCGTAATGTATGGATCAGAATGTTGGGCAATGAAAAAGATGGATGAAAGAAGAGTGCATGCAAATGAGATTAGGATGTTAAGGTGGATGTGTGGTGTGACAAGACTTGATAAAATAAGAAATGAGTATATAAGGGGAAGTCTGAAAGTTGCGCCCATTATAGAAAAGATGAGAGGTGCAAGATTGGGATGGTATGGACATGTAATGAGGAGGGATGAAAATCAGTGATCAAACGAGTGTTTGTTATGAATGTGGATGGATATGTGACTAGAGGAAGGCCTAAAAAGAGATGGTTGGACTGTGTGAAGTATGACATGCATATAAAAGGAGTAGCGCCAGAGTTGGCGAATGATAGAAGAGAATGGAAGAGAAAAACATGTTGTACCGACCCCACTTAGAGTGGGATAAGGGTAGGAGGAAGAAGAAGAAGACACAAGTTTTAACAGAAAACCCTCAGTGGTGCGTGTCCAAGGAAACCACGGCTCCCCAGTGAGAAAACGTGGTCTCATATTGGCTATCACACCTTTTTTTACACATATTTATTTTTAACCTACTACGATAATCTGTATCCATAGTAAATAACAAATTATCGTACTATTGATGTACCATATGATTACCATTACATTAGTTTAAAAACAACGTTAAATAAATGCTAATACAGAAAGCCTACTATACTATTGAGGATTACTTAGACGATAAGAATGCGTGGATTCTTCGACCCTGTACTAGACAGTAATGACTATATGTAACTAGTAATAAGAATTATTCTTTGAGAAGAGCAAATGTCGACTTTCTTGCTGGTTCTTCTCGGTAGGAACAGCTTTCCGAACTAGCAGCAGATGTTGACGATTCAAAAGCACTTGTTTACAAGTTTACTTGAATAGATAATATTTTGAATTTGAATTACCATTATCTGATTAACTCTCGGTCGGTCGAAACGCAGGTCGTAGCAGTAGTTCAGGAGGGAGCGCATCTTCTCGCTGCTTCTGTCGTTACACATGCATACGACCGGCACAGACGTCGACTTTATCAACGATATTAATTCTTGAAGACCACCTACAAAGAAGATAGTTGTACGATGAAGTATTTGGACTCTTCGAGAATTTTATTTATTTATTTATTTAATATTTGAAAAATACATATGTACAATTATTGTGTCCCTGGCTCCCAAGCTTTAAACTGTATTTTGGGAGCCAGTGCCCACCTATACTTGTTTCAATTAACATATGACTTAATTACCTACAGGTGTAAAAAAAAATACAATATGTGATTTAAAAAAAAAATTAAATTAAACTAAAGAACATTATTAAAGTAAGGTAAAAAAAAAACAGAAAAAAAGACAAACTAAAATTACAGCCTTGTGTATGTGCATGTGGATGTGTGTAGTGAGAATGTATGCCTTGAAATAAAGGAATGTCATGTTGCTAAAGTATGTAGATAAGGCGTGAGGGAGTGTTATGTGTGTGTGAATTTGAAAGTGTTTTAAGTAATTGAATGCTCGGGAAACTTGGTCCTTGACTCTAGTACAGGGTGACATTGACCGCGGCCTTGATCTACCAAGCGTAATGATCATCGAATGTATTTATTTGTTTATGTACCATAAAAAACGTAAAAATAACATTATCAATAAAAAACAGTGTACAAAGGTCAACTTATCCCTTTGACAGAGATCTCTTCCAGCTAACCTACGAAGTGAGACAATTAATAGTAAAGCAGTTTTGGTACGTAGATATCAAAAATTAAGAATTCAAATTATATTTACTAATAATATCCTAACTTATATAAACTTATATACCAATAAATATATATTTATTATATAATACATGTAGTTCCAAAAGTTCCGAGATTTTGCCAAGGTTCGTACAAAGGTCACGCGTTTTATAATTTTTTTTTATAATTCGCGAGATAAAGCGAATAAAAACGATTTATATCGAATTTAAAAAGTAAACTTAAAATCAAAAACAATTACAAAGGCTTTTTGATTTTGGTTGTAAGTCTTTGTTTCCTGGTGGAGCTTCGGTTTTGGGGTGAAATAATCGTTGAGATAGTGATAGTTAATATGTCCAATTTATCTAAGGCGTTCGATTGCGTTCAGCATAATATCCTTTTGCAAAAATTGAGACATTATGGTGTAAACGACAGTTCGCTTGCTCTTATTTCCTCTTTTTTTAGTGACAGATTACATAAAATATGCATCAGTGATGTTAGGTTTTCTGAATCGTTTAATGCTATGGGTGTCGTTCAGGGTTAAATCCTGGGTCCTTTTCTGTTTTTATTATACAAAAATGATTTACATTTTGTTCAAAATATTTGCGATATTTGTGCTGATAGCAAACGACACAGTTTTATTTTTAAATTAAATCGAGATAAAGAAACTTTGACTTGTAGCTTTATTAATCATATTGATCATTGACGATTCAAAAGTGATGGAAAGAGCTTATTAGAATAAAGATCATTTTAATTTGATTTGATTTGAATAGATCTCTTATAGTCACAGATAATAGCTTAAAATAATATTTTCATTGTTTTGTACCTCTTTTATGTTTTAGTAATTATAAGGATACTATTACATTATCGAGCTGTGATAGCCCAGCGGTTAGACCGTGCGACTCTTTCGAGGGGAACACGAGTTCATACCCGGGCAGGCACCAATGAGTTTTTATAATAAAACTCATGTGTCTAATTGATAACTGCAATTAATCACATGCTTTTCGGTGAAGGAAAACATCGTGAGGAAGTCTTCATATCTCTAGAGAATTCTAGAGATATGTTTAACGTACCAATCCGCATTGAAGCAGCGTGGTAGGTCTTAGCTCCAACCCATCTCTCCAGAAACGGAGAGAAGAGGCCTATTCCCAGCAGTGGGATTGTAACAGGCCGCTACTTTACTTTTTTTTATTACATTTTCAGATCTCAGCTTTCTCCTTAAGGGAAACGATGGGACCGTGTAACTCTTATCATGGGGTCACGGGTTCAAAACGAGGTTTTCTGTGAAAACTTATGTTTCTAATTGGTATTTGCTATGTATGAGACGGTTTTGGTGAAGTAAAATATCGCTAGGAAACCGGAACATATCTCTGGAGTTTTTATACCAGTAGGATAGAAGTAGGCCGTCATTTTACTTTTACCTCTGTCCTCATTACCAGCCATGCCATCAACTTCATCCATGACTAGGACATGTTTTTTTGATACAGCACCTTTTCCTGTTGCACCTATAAAATATAAAAATGTTTTATTAAGCTCGAAAGTTTCACATTATGAGTATATAAAAATACTTTGGTTGGTATCTATATTGGAACAAATATCCTTAAATATTTTTGGCTAATTGCTTAGAATATGTTTTAATTCTTTAATATTACTAAGAAAAAAGTCCCATACCGCCTTCGTTTGTTCGCGGTCAAAAACAACTAAACATATTTTCATGCGATTTTCATCAATAAAAAGAGTATTTTACAAGGTAGGTTAAAATATATAATAGATATGAGGTTGTTTGTAAAATTGGTGAAATATGACAATAATTGATGATGAATTTCGAAAAAAATTGAACCGCAATAAACGAGGAGGGTATACAATTTTATAAGTGAATAAGTTTATAACAGTTTTTCTCATTTAGCTATATGATTTGACGAATTCTAAACCTAAAAAAAAGGGAAAGTTTACTAAACCTATTTTAAGCTACCTATTTTTAGGCCATTTTTGAGAAGTATCAAAACAAAATTCTCACCCTTAGCATACGCCGATAATGAGGTAGTGGTCAAAAGTTCGCCAATCTGTTCGCGTATAAGATTTTTACTTCTCGTATCTGAAGCGTTAAATTCCACCATATCGAAGCCCAACTCCTTACAAACCAGCGACACAGTCGTTGTCTTACCTATATAGAGAACGAAAATCTATCAGTGAATCAAATCTAATGTTTTGATCTTCTAGCTATCTTTTTCTTTACGTTTCTCTCCAAATATTGAAGTGAAAGCATATGCCTTCTTATTCTTAACCAGATCAGAACCTATTGATCTCTTCATCATTCTTTTATTTTTAACCATTCCCGGATGTTGCGTATCCAAGATTTTCTTCTACGACCAAGTATTGTATTCTTTCCAGTAATTTTTCCCATCATTATTAGTTGCAAAAACCCGTATCAGCAATTACGTTGTTTATTGAAAAAGTTTGCCGTTTTCTAGCTATGATGCTGATTTATATCATTTATAGAAGCAGGCGTTACTTTGCAGAATTCTATGTTACAGAAACCATAACAGAAGTACTTTGCTATAATCCGCGTGGGTTAAGTGAAAGCATGCAATGCTAAGTGTACGGAGCAGGCAAAATTCACATATCTTACACATGCAAAATGAACACAACCAATATTCAAATTCAAAATATTCTTTATTCAAGTAAACTTGTAAACAAATGCTTTTGAATCATCAACATCTACTGCTGGTTCTGACAACATCTACTGCTGGTTCGGAAAGCTGTTCCTACCGAGAAGAACCAGCAAGAAACTCGGCGGTTGCTCTTTTCAAACAATAATTCTTATCACTAGTTACATATAGTTATTAATGTCTTGTACAGATTTGAAGAGAAGCTATATTCACGCATTCTTATCGTCTAGGTAATCTTCAATAGTATAATAGGCTTTCTGAATCAGCCTTTTTTAATAGTATTCTTAAACTGCTGTAATGGTAAAGTTAAAATAGATAGTGGAATTTTATTATAGAATCTTATACCAAAATCCACAAACGAATTACGAACTTTTGCAAGGCGCAAAGCAGGAACCGCAAGCTTATGTCGGTTTCTACTTTGTCTATTATATACATCGCCACAAATACACACAACCACCACCATTCATTATGAATTTTGTCGTGGAGTCTATCCTGATGATGCTTCGGTTTCGGGGAGAAACGTTCGAAGAGATTTTGTGGTTTTGTGTATTGCTTTTGTGCGTTGTTCCTGGAAAAGCTGTGATAGCCCAGCGGTGAGACCGTGTAGCTCTCAAGAGAAGAGATCCCGGGCAGTTACGTGGGCAGTTACAAAAACTTATGTGGCTGATCGATAATTGCAATTTATCACACGCTTTTCGGTGAAAGAAAACATCGTGAGGAAACCTACAGATCTCTAGAGAACTCTAGGGATATGTGTAACTTACCAATCCGCATTGGAGCAGCATGGTAGGTCTTAGCTCCAGCTTTTTTGGAGAGAAGGCTCCAAAAAAACGGAGAGAAGAGGCCTGTGCCCAGTAGTGGGATAGTAACAGGCCGTTACTTATTTTACTTACTATTGTTCCTGGTGAAGGCGTCTTGTGATGTATATAAGGTGACTTGTCCAGCATGTGTAAGGTACGTGAATTTTGCCTGCTTCATGCACTAAGCATTGCATGCATTCGCTTAACCGACGCGGATTATAGCAAAGTAATTCTGTTATAGTTTCTGGAGCTATGATGCTGTTTAACTACCGGTTTTTTATTAAACTTAGTTAGTACAACACGCTCCTCACCCACTCCAGGCGGTCCCGACAACAGAGCAGCCTTATAATATGCGCCATTGTCGTCTTTAGCCCACGGACTCGGTTTTGGTATTTTTGCCTTTCTGTTCGAATACCATTGAGTCAACCAATTTGACAATCTATAAAATACCGTCAATACAATATTCCGATCATGTTTATAGATAGCAGGTAAGCGCTTGTGTAAGCTGTGATAGCCTAGCGGTAACACCGTGCGACTCTCTAGAGTTGAGTTTTTCAATTAAAACTGATGTGTCTCATTCATAATAGCAATTTATCACACGCTTTTCGGTAAAGGAAAACATTGTGAGGAAATCTGCATATCTCTAGAGAGTTCTAGGGATATGTGTAACCTACCAACCCGCATTGGAGCAGCGTCGTAGGTCTTAGCTCAAATCTTCTCTCCAAACACGGAGAGAGGCCTTAGCCCAGCAGTGGGCTTAGTAACATGCCGTTACTTTAAGTGCTTGTATATAAATATAAATAAATAAATATATGAGACATTTACACACACGGTCGTCCGTCCCCAAAGTAAGTAACTTAATACTTGTGTTATGGGTGACGCACAACTGGTAGATATACTACATATATAATTTTAAATACATACTTAAATACAAATATACACCCAGGCTCGAAGAACCAACAATTTGTTTTTAGAAAATGTTGGCCCTCGGCGGGAATCGAACCCGCGGAGCTGAAGGCAGGGTCAGTACCCACTGCGTCAACGGGCCAGTCAAAATATATAAGTAAAGGTACAGTCGATGAAAGTGTACTAATCTAGAAGGAGAGGAACCTATGCGTTTCTACACCATAGCATTGAACGAAACACTAAAATAGCGCAGGGTTGCCTGTCTATCAGTATTCTACAGGATATATTTCGGAGAGTGTGCTGAAGTACTCCATAACCCTGTCCCTCCATCACCATTCTATCAACGCACCGCTAGGCACCGGGAGAAGTTCCACCCTTACGTTATTGACATGCCACGAAAGCGTCGGAAGCGCTTTGCGTTTTCTTTTTTACTGGAATTCTCTCCCGGAATCTATTTTCCCGGGTCATATAATATGGGTCTTTTCAAAGCAAGAGTGGATAGGCATCTTCTAGGTAAGCGCGCTCTATCTTAGACTGTATCACTGCTTACCATCAGGCATGATTACAGTCAAGCGCACGCCTATTACGCAAAAAAAAAGGGACGATGATGGTATTTTTTTTTCGAATTGACTGTATGCTGTTAGCCCTAAAGGCTTTTACGGCGTCACCGGGCGGGACGGGCGAGCGCAGAAGCATCGTCGAGATTGCGAAATGCAGAGAGTAGAGCTCAGAAGCTCTTCTAGCGTCGGGGAACGTCGTGCTAAGGGTGCCTCCTGAGAGGCCGGACCACGGCTTAGGGCGACGTGTAGTGGAGGGCTGATGGTATGACTTTGATTAGTCATTGCGACGTCGGAAGGGTGGGGAGAAACCAAGATCGACCGACGTCAGAAAACTGGGACCTCGTCTTCGCCGGCGAAGACGCTGTGTGTATGTATTACGTGTTTTTGTTTTTACTATCGTTATTTGATCGTCAGGGTCATACAGGACGCTTTTTGGACGCCTATATTTTCGATGGTCGGACCTAACTGGGATGTAGGTAGAAGCAACTGAAATAAGGGGGTTCGGGTGTACCTCAGATTTCTCGAAATAAGATTTCGAAAAACGTTTAAAGAGGTGAGTAATGGTAGGGAGGACGATGATGGTAAGGTGTTAACGAGACATAAGCCGAAACAGTATCCTTTCAAACTAGACTAGTGGAGACAATTCCGAACATCGTCATCATATCGTCCTCTTACCATTATCCCAGTCTAAGTGGGATCGGAAAATATATCTTCATCTTCCATTCTCTGCTATCATTTGTCAACTCTATATATTATATCTCGGCTGTTATATGCATATCATTCTTCACACAACACGTCCATTTTTTTTTCTGCCTCCCTCCAGTCATACATTCAAATTCATATTTGAAACTCTTTTGGTCACATGATTTTCATCCCACCTCATTACATGACCATACCGTAATGAACTTAATCTTAATTAAATCATCACATATATAAAAACAAATAAAGTCGTGTGGTATCCGAATAGAATTTTTTTTTCGAACTGACTGTATGCTGTTAGCCCTAATGGCTTTTACAGCGTCACCGGGCGGGACGGGCGAGCGCAGAAGCATCGCCGAGGTTGCGAAATGCAGAGAGTAGAGCGCAGAAGCTCTACTTGAGTCGGGGAACGTCGTCCTAAGGGTGCCTCCTGTGAGGCCGGACCACGGCTTAGGGCGACGTGTAGTGGAGGGTTGATGGTATGACATAGATTAGTCATTGCGGCGTTGGAAGGGGCAGAATAGAATAGACCAACCTCCTTTCTTACCGAGGTGTCGTAAGAGGCGACTAAGGTATAGTACCCGGCAATAAATATTGCACATCGAGAACTTAGAAAGAATCAGCCGGCCGATTCGGTTTCGTAGAGCGCTGTCACTGTCACACACGGGTTCGTCAGCCTGTGCGACAGAGACAATTCTCTATGAAGCAGAATCTAGCCGATTTTTCTCTCTGGGCCTCGATGTGCATTATTTATTGCCGCGTACTATAAATGCCGTGTGGTATCCGGCTGCATAGAATACACAACCCTCATTTCTTACAGAGGAGTCATAAAAGGCGACTAAGGTAAGTTAACGTCAGGCACGCGGCCGGTCGTAAAATACTTAGCCAAATCATGTGATAACATGTTTGTAACATGTTGTCCCGACCATACTTAGAGTGGGATAAGGGCAAGAGGATGATGATATAAAAATAAATAATTTACTCCACACTCCACTCCACAACAAAATCTTAATGTGCGAGTGCTAGTGAAAGTGTGCAGATTAAAAATTATAAATTTATTTTTTATTTAATTGCCACAGATATATTGCAGTGTTAAGATCTTCTAACAACTTACTTTTTAACGTTACTCTTATCCCCATGCTGTCCTATAATTTGCTTGATACTCGTAGGTTTATATTTATCTACCCACATCAAGCTCGACTTCTCTGACATTTCACTGGATTTTTGTATATCACCTGTGAAAGTTAAAAATTCTGTGCAGGGTTTGATTAACTAACAAACTTCCTTTGTAAATTTAAGCATTCAGTGATGACATACATGAACATATCAGAATTTAAATTTTACAAAGTATTCAAAGAAAAAATAATAAATGAAAGTTAATTTTTCAATTTTAAATGTCAGTTATTTGTTTGGTATAAATATTCATAATTTATATAACAAATTCTCCAATAGCTATTTGTCTGTATGGGTTTGATTTTCTCTAAATCTACTAAATGGATTTTTGTACAGTTAGTACTAAAAGATAACGAGGAATGTTTAGGTAGGTTTTTTTATGAAATAGGATGCAGTTCAACGTTATCACCGCCGCCCTCTCACCTCTCACTCTCGCAGAGTGAGCGTGCCGACCTTTAAAAAGATGGAAAATACGCTTTTTGAAGGTACTTATTTCGTACCGATCCGGAAACGCTCCTAGAGGGAGATTATTCCATAAAATAATGGTGCGCGGAATAAAATTATTTGAAAACCGCACTGTAGTGGATCGCCACGCATCCAGATGGTAAGGATTATATTTTATTTTAGGTGGGTAATTGTACATTACGATTTTTAGTACATTTTATTGAAGAGATTAAAAAAAAACTCGACTGCTGGGAGCTTTAAAAACGTGCGCCGCGTAAACCAAAAGAGATGCACTAAAGTAATGTGCTCGAGACTTTTAAAACTACAAAAATACTGCAAAAAAAGTCTGCGACAGCATATCTCTATCTATCAACTCAAATAACTACTATTATGTCCAAAATTTAAATGCACAATATTACGTGATTTTCGAGTGTTTTCTTCTGTTCAATATCACTTTTTACTAAATAACGTTCGTAAGCTTTGCAATTTAATATCGATCAAAATTGTCCTTTATACCATATGAATGAATAAATAGTTCAAAAGATATTATAGATTAAAGTTACACGTCATTAGAATAAAATAAACGGATAATAAGTGTAAGTTTTTAGAAACTAATAAAAAAATAGGAAACATTATTAAAATGAAACCCACACGGAACATACCATTCGTAATTGACTTAAGTCGGGGTTCTGATTTCACTTCTTTATGTAATATTTTTTCTATAGTTTTGTCTATAGATATCTCTTTCTCAGTGGACCCATTTGAAGTGTTTAATTTGCCATTCTTGATTTTTCTGTCTTTGCTCTTTTCTCTTTGAATGTGTTTTTTATTCTTTTCAATGTGTGGTTCTTGTGATTTCTCTCTTGATTTCTTTTCAACTTTATTCTCTTTTTTTATCACTTTAGATGGTTTCTTTTGTGAATCTTTTATTATATTTAGAAATTCATCTTCGTTGATTATTTTGATTCCAAGTTCCTGTGCTTTCGCCAATTTTGCTGGGCCCGCATCCTCACCCGCTAGAACGTGGGTTACCTACGAAATTTGTAAAACGTTGATTTATATTTATTCTTGTATATGCCTGTAGCAATCGTCGCAGGTTGAACAGGATCTGTGCAATTGCTAATAAAGAGATGCAGGAGTTTAGCCCCACGTCATTTACCAACGAAAAGGTCAAATGAAGATCGTTGCGACCAAGTTCATTTTTTTTTCGAACTGACTGTATGCTGTTAGCCCTAATGGCTTTCACAGCGTCACCGGGCGGGACGTGCGAGCGCAGAAGCATCGCCGAAGTTGCGAAATGCAGGGAGTAGAGCGCAGAAGCTCTACTTAAGTCGAGGAACGTCGTCCTAAGGGTGCCTCCTGTGAGGCCGGACCAAGGCTTAGGGCGACGCGCAGTGGAGGGTTCATGGTATGACTTAGATTAGTCATTGCGGCGTCGGAAGTGTGGCGAGAAGCCACGACCGACCGACGTCAGAAAACAGGGGCCTCGTCTTCGCCGGCGAAGACGCTGTGTGAGTGTATTACGTGTTTCTGTGTTGGCGATCGTTATTTGATCGTCGGGGTCATGCAGGACGTTTTTTGGACGCCTGTATTTTCGATGGTCGGACCTAACTGGGATGTAGGTAGAAGCAACTGAAATCAGGGGGTTCGGGTGTACCTCAGATTTCTCGAAGTAAGATTTCGAAAAACGTTTAAAGAGGTGAGTAATGGTAGGGAGAACGAGGTCTCTATGGAGGTCAACGTTCCGCATGAACCACGGACAACCAGTGGCTGTCCGCATAAAACGGTTAAGACCAAGTTCAACACCACACCTAATCTTGTGCGCTGCGATTGCAATAATAAAGTACTTGCAATCTATAAAAGAGTTTTTTATTGTGTACGAAAGTACTAGGTGGCAATATTTATGCCACCTATCAAAAATTCCCGTGTATCCTACAATTTTACTTAAGTAATATTCTACTATTAAGATGAAATATTTGAAAGATTCATTCAAAAATAATCGCATAATTGTGTCGAATAGAACGGCGCAATAAATTGTTTGGTAATAGATGTTGATAAATATTATTATTTTTGATAAGAGTGAACGCAGAGTTTCTCGCTGTTTTTTCTCGGTAACCTTTCCCAAACTGTGGTAGCTTCATTATTATGACGATTTAAAAGTACTTGCTAAAAGCCAACTTGAAAAAATAATGTTGAGAGTTTATCTTTGAATTTTTGAAGTGCATCTTATAGTATTGGATTGGTATTTCTGACACTGAGCGATTCTCAAAATATAAGTTTTGTACTTCTTTTTTTCGTATATGTATCTCGTTATTTCTGATTATTTAGAGATACCATTTCCCTTGCCTGCTTTGGCTCCCAGCTAACTAATGAGAGTCCAAATTGAAATCACACTCAATGGCAACACCTATTATGCGAACAAGTTGATCTTTAAGACCCTAAAGTGTTTTCGAAAAAAGTTAAATACAGGGTCATAACATCATGAAACAGTGATGTTCGTTATCTATATTCAAAATATTCTTTATTCCAGTAAACTTGTAAAAAAGTGGTTTCGAATCGTCAATCCATCAAGAAACTCGGCGGTTGCTCTTTTTAAAATATTAATTTTTATAGCTAGATACATTTAGTCATTACTGTCTGGTACAGGGTAGAAGTGCAGCTATATCCGCACATTCTTATGTTCTGAGTAATCCTCAACAGTATAGTAGGCTTTCTGTATTAGCCTCTTTTTAAAAGTATTTTTTTAAACTGCTGTAATATAGTGTTTTTAATATGCTATATCAATTCCCATCTGGGCAATGCTCATCAGCCTGGATCAGCATAGGGTAGTTTGGTCATATTCAGGGAAATATAGTGACAACTTTCACGCTTGCATCCTTTATTCGTGACAAGCTTGATAATTTAGTTTGAAAAAATATACATTTCCGAATTTGATATGAACAACTTGATAGATAAATAGTTTTATACATTGCTATTCATAAAAATAATCATGGAAATGAAAATACCTTTTTACTAATGCCATTTTTCACTGAACCTCCATATTTCGTTATAGCCGCGACTATATCGTCCCGCTCAAATGAATCCAACACACCAGTTAGCAAAAAGGCACATCCATCCAAACAGCCTGGTAAGCCCTAGAGGTTTGAGGAGAAATTAAGATTTATATGCATTTTCGATACTTATGAGATTGCACTATATCTACGTGATCAAATCAGAAATAGACGCCCGATGAGGTAGACTGACGATTTCAAAAAGGTCACGTAGAACCACTGTATCCAAGCGGTAAAAGATAGGTTGGTGTTGAGATCCTGAGACCTAGGTCCACAAGTGGACGTGTATCGGTTGAAGAAGGAGAAGGATTAAAGAAAGTTACTTACTTTATTAATTTGTTTCTTTATTGTACATATAAATAATGTACAATAAAGAAACAAATAAATTTATATTGTATTGTACATAGAGCTGTGATAGCCCAGCGGTGAGACCGTGCGACTCTTTCGAGGGGAACACGAGTTCAAACCCGGGTAGGCACCAATGAGTTTTTCTATGAAAACTCATGTGTCTAATTGATAATTGCAATTTATCACACGCTTTTCGGTGAAGGAGAACATCGTGAGGAAACCTGCATATCTCTAGAAAATTCTGTTGATATGTGTAACTTACCAATCCGCATTGGAGCAGCGTGGTAGGTCTTAGCTCCAACCATTCTCTCCAGAAACGGAGAGAGGAGGCCTATTCCCAGCAGTGGGATTGTAACAGGCCGCTATTTTACTTTTTTTTATTGTACATATTGTTGGAAAACATTAAGAGACAGAAAAAATAACACACGTACAAAGGCGGACCTATCCTGAAAGGGACAAGTCCTTTCTAGTCAACCTTTAAGTGACAGAAGGAAAAAGACAAGAAGTTAAATACGGATAATGAAAATGGAGAGGGAAAAAAAAGAAAACTAACGAATAACAGTTATTCCAAATTCCAAAAAACATATAAGACAATAAAAACACGGGATGTCTTAATTACAATTTTTTAGAGATTTGTATATCATTTAATCAAGTTATTAAGTATAGTGAAGAGAAACTAAATTTTCGTGATAAATTGGATTTGTAGTATATTACTGTTGTCTCACCTCAGGTATTTCTTTTGTACCCAAATGCTGAGGGCCAGTTCTATTTAGGTAATTTTTATACAGTGCAGCTGAATATCTCTTGCGTTCATGTCTTTCTTCATCTGAAAGAACTATTAGAAAATCTTTTAAATAGATTAATTCACAAGATTATCCCAAACTACATGCCGAGCAGCTATTAGTAGCACTGTTTACCTGATTCATTAAGACTCTTGTCTAGTTTCTGTTTCTTTTGCTTTGGCTCTTCTGACTTCACATCATGATTTATCTTTTCATCAGTAAGGAACTCGCTAAAATCTGGTTTTTCTATCTTGATTTCTTTTGATGATGTCTCAACAGTGGATTTTTCAATGTTACTTTTATTAAATTTTCTTTTACGATTATTAGTATTTATATTATTTTTATTTGAATCATTTTTTATATAGTTAGTTACCTTCTTGTCATCATTTTTATTTTCAGTTTCTGATTTTTCATCATCAACATTTATAATCACGTTATCTTCTTTTTTAAATGATTTTGGATTCACTATGTTATCAACTTCATCGATTTGAAGTAAACTTTTTTCAAATTCTTCATCTGAATGTATGGCTAACTCTGTTTCTTTAACAGATTTCTTAACTAAGGGTTCTGTTCTTTTAATGGGACCGCTGCCAAAAATATCAGTAGCTTTAACCTCTTTCAAAGGTGGTTTCGGAGGTGTGTGTTTTTTCTTTGGAGGTGAAAAGATCTCTTCATCAGAATCTTCTTTGATTTGTCTCCTTTTGCGTGTTTGTTTTTTCTATAACATTTTTTAGTAATTTAATTCACTATTAATAATAAGCAGGTGGATGTATGATAAAATATAAAAAAAATTACCTTATTTGTAATTTTAACATCAGGCGATTCAGGTATCACATCACTGCTGTCATCTTCTGTCTTTTTCTTTTCTTTTTTTAATTGAAAAAATGACCTTATATCCTACAATTTAGAATTCAATACAATATGATATGGAATGGAAAGCATATAATATTGTTAATGTAAAGGGGGTCATTAAATGTGAGTACCACTTATAGTAAATAGATTGTCAGAATTTGAAAATAGAAAATATCTATTATAAATTGATATCTATGAAAGGTTTTAGTAAAATTATTGTCATTTCAAAATATTGCCTTCAAAAATCTATCAATCAAAAACTTTTATTTTTTTAATGTTACTATTATTTTAGAATTGCTAAAAACTTATATATATAACATGTATAAATTTTAATTATCTAACATTTTGTATTTATGCTTCAGAAAAAGACTAAACTCTATAATAAAGACTTTATAAAAACAAGTCAAACAACATATTCATGTATGACTGGCCCGTTGGCAGAGTTGGTAGTGACCTTGCCTTCAGATCCACTGGTTGCTGGTTCGATTCGTGCTGAGGGCTCACATTTTCTAGTTAGGTGGTTTTCTAGTTGAGTCTGGGTGCATATTTGTATTTAAGTATGTATTTAAAATTATTTATGTAGTATATGTACCAGTTGTCCGTCACCCATAATACAAGTATCACGTTACTTAGTTTGGGGTCAGAGAACCGTGTGTGTGCGTGACTCATATTTTTATTTATTTATGTTAGTTTCTAATAATTTTCTGTTGATATAATCTTCGTTAAAACGCTACAGATGGTATATTAAGAGATTTTATTATATACAGAATTTTACAATATGCTATACCTATGTACTTTACTTTCAAAATAATGTTTTCAAAATTTATTAATTACTTTTTAATTATAGAACTCCACAATGCAACACGTAATTCTATAAAAATATAAGTGTTACTTGTAATAAGTGAATTTTCATATATATCTAATAACATTCATACTTATACTACAAATATGACAGAGTTTGTCCTTAATACACTAGCTGTGCAACAGATAGACACAATTTTTGATATGGAAATAGTAAAAGATGGACTAGTGACTATAGCCTTTAACATAATGCTGTGGTCCTGTGGTGCCATCTGAAAACTATTAGGAAAGTGCTTGTGGTACCATATTGGTGCCATGTGTGTTACAAAAAAAAATTGATATCATAATCTTGTGGAGTTGCACTTCAACTCAGCGATTGCTTTTCATCATTTAATTCTCAAAACAAATAACAATTACAACATACAACAATTACACTTTATTGTAGAAAAGAAGACAAATCTTACAAACAAAATACAAAAAAAGAAGAGAAATTTCACATACACAATAAACAAAAAGAAAAGGATACTAAACAATAAATATAATGTACATATCGTTAAATCAGCGAGCTCTTCCAGGCCACCAACATTACAGGAACCAGAGTAAAACAGGCAATAGATGTGTATGAAATATTGAAAATACATATACCAATATATAAATATTATACAATGTTATATATATATTATAAAACAACATAACATACTAAGAATATGATTATATAAAATGGTATACAATGACAACAGAAGAGGGAAATTATTAAAGTAGGATCAAGTGGTGCTAAGATTGATGCTCTTTAAATTTTTTTTAAAGTTCGCAAAGTATCTCGATGTTTTTTATAAATACGACATAACCAATAAAATATAAATAAACAGCCAAATATATTAAACAAAAAATATTGTACTTATTAACTAACTATGACCCACAATTTTGAGAAAAAAGATGTACACGATGAGACATGGAAACTGTCGGTAAATATAATATAAATCAGTTTTTAGGTTCGTAGGTTAGCCAGCAGAGATCCCTCAGCAAGGGAAAAGTTCCCCATCGTTCACTTTTTTTTATTAATATGTTTTTCTAACCACTGCTTACCGTGTACATAAATCATAATAAATAAATAAAATTAGTAAAGAGCCTTGAAACTCCGCCGGTAAGCGATATCATTTTAGTCCTACTGGCGCCCCATAAGACAGTCTAGGTAAGACGTCCAGACTGCAGTGTTAATATTGAATTCCGTGAAGACTTTTTCGCGCGCAAAAATATTTGTAAATAAAATTATCACTAGCAAATATCCTTACCCGATGCATTTTCCAAAATGAATACAAAATTTATCACACAACGTTCTTTAAAATGTTAAGCATATAGATTGCCGATTGATACTTAATCATAACAAAAGAATTTAAACTAGTGTAAAACTACTGCACCATATAATTAAACAACTTTATCTTTTCAAATTACAAAAGTTTTAGTCAAAGTTTAAAATAGTGGTTTGACTCAATATTGTATTATCTATGGTGTTTCTGTTTAAACCACTATTTTTCCAACCGTCAAAGTCAATTACCGGTGACAAGTAATACAGATTCAGTAATTATTGTTATTTACCTTTTTTTAATATTCTTCCTTTTTTTTAGTACCTACCTTGTAATAAATTTAAGATCTGGTATCAGTTAGTATTAAGCTGTAAATTTCAAGTGTAACTCTGTAAAACTAGCTAGATAGTAACAAGTATATTCAAGTAGTCCTTATTTTGCATAATTTATATTTATAAATATAAAAATATTTCGATGATGAGCTTAAACGCGAAAGTTTAACTTTATGGTAACTTTACATTGATTTTAGATCGCCTTGTAGAAAAAAATCGTATCGCGCAAAATAACATTATAATTATTACTTTTGTATTGAAATTATTATCATTATCATTGAATTATTTCCAGCAAGTAACGTCTAATTCTTTAATATTTTAGAAGTACTTTAATTTTGTTGTGCATGCTAATCTTAAAGGTTGTGATTAATAATGATCGCATTGTTTACTTATAAAGTTATATTCAATTTTGCTGCATTTATTTTTAACTATTTATTTACCCTCTCTCTCTCTTCGCTAATAACGTCTAATATTTTTATAAAAATTACTTATTTCATACCTAATACTTTTGAAAATCTTAATAAAAAGTTGTACCTATTGGGCTTTTTTGATAATTCAAATTATATTGTATACTACCTTATATATATATCTATAAGATCTACGATGGGTACATATGTACTTGTATAACAACTCTATGGGTACATGTCGTTTAATATCACTCATTCAAATGAAGTATTTTTCGAAGTATTTTTGTCACAGAGTTATTATATTTTGTTTGCATTTAAATGTCCAAAATGTTTATAACATAGTGGAAATTGTTGCAATGTTATTTTTTATTTTTCTACTTCAACTTACAAAAATAATATGGTGTAATCATGTAGGAAGTGCTTTATTATATAAACGACTCTCTAGATCCGAATGCTGGAGTGCGGAAGATATAGCTCGTTTACGCGCAAGGAAACTTTTTGAAAATATAATCCCTCCCCCTATCACACCTGATAAAGTGAATGATGATTATATCAAAAGTACATTAAGATATTTCCGGAACGCTTTAAAAACTGTTGAAACGAATTCAGATAAGCAAACTGCGTTAGTTTTAGAGGAAGTCCTGTCTGACACAATAGGTGCGCACATGAGAAGTGAAATACTTCCAACGGTTAGATTTGCCTACTATGCAGGGTACGTCCCATATAGAAGAGTAAGAGAATTACACGATTTTTTTGATCGGCTCAAATTATTTTTAAATACACAAGGGTTGGGATGGAAAAAATCTAGAACTATTCCGCTGTTAACGAATTTTACAGTTGAAAAGATTCGAATAGGAACAGGCAAATATTCAGATCCATGTGTTACGCTAGTAACCAAACGTGACGCAAAGGAGTGTATTCATTTACCACCGCTTAAAACAGATGATGACTCTCAACCATCTGCTATTGTACTACCTTTTGAAACTGACGGTCTCATAAATTTACTAACGCCAACTTCAGAAAATGTCTTACTGAAGTATTATACAACGGCCTCAAGGTGCATATTGCGTAACTCGCCGGAATCGTGTCGGCATTCAGATTTCGTAAACTTTAATAACGACCTCTGGCACTGGTTGAAAAGAGATGTAGCCCCTCATCTTGTTGACGAGAAATTATATGCTGCTTATGGTGGTGTTTTACGTATAGCTGCCGCAGCCCAAAGCTATGGAAAGGGTCTGTCTCGGCGTAATCTATTCGAGTACCAAGATGCTGGAGTCTCCAAATGGCACCCGTGGAAAACGTTAACCCAATCATACGTTAATATTAAAACTGATTGGACGCCACACTTGTACGTCGCTATAGTGCTAACGATAGGATTCGCAATATGCCTATTGCAAATATGTTTTAGTTATATTTTGAGAGACGGAGATGGCTGTCACTGTAAAGGAAGAGAAAAACAACCGCCGCATAATAAAGATGTAGCATATGCAAAGGTGGACTCCAACATCCCAGCCATGTTGCCGTCGCATCAGAGCGCTGTATACTACAGCGACCAAAAGCGAGCAAAGAGGTCAACATCCAAGACAAGAACGTCTTCGCTCGGTTCAATTAAGACGCAAAGGGTATACGATTTGCATGAAAATACGGAAAAACTAATGGCGGTTATAATGAGTGATAACGAGGACACTAGCCAAGAATCATCCCCTACTAAAAGCAGTAATAATACAAATAAGAATTTCGTTAATGTTGGGAAGGCAGAGAGAGCCAAAAGTCCGCCTATGATAGATACACCTATTACCCAAATACAACGAAAAATACCTAAAGCCAGAGGTCGAACTCCGATGTGCTCCACAAGTACTGTTACTAAATCAGGAGTGACTTATCAAAGAGACGAAGATTCAGATTCTTGGTCGGGAACAGGAAGTTCCACATCAGCGCAGTCGATAACATCCACTGGATCAAAATCCAAATGTCGCAGGTCACGGAGTTCTCGTGACTTAGCATGGGCGCGGCGTGTTGTATCCAAACATTCGTTGCACGCGAAATCTACTTCAGGAACAGAATTTGACGTGAACTCATATATGACTCCCAAATCGCAACGGTGACAAGAAATATCGTAACCAGTTCAGAAATAATTTTATATGATTTTTAGGAAGTATTTTTTAGGATAATGTATTCATTAAGGCATATTTATTTAAGAAATATTTAATGTTTCTAAGAAATTTATCGGTATGCGAAGGTTGCAAAACTTTGCACGTACATTTAAATACAGTTTAAAATTATTCTTCCGAATTTCCTTTATCAATGGTAGCAAAAACTACTCGGTAGATTAAGCGGCACGTAAATTATCAATATGTAAAAATTTAAACATTAATTAAATTAGATACTTTCAGAGCAGCCCTTAGGCAGGAATATACCGCACCTTTTAAACTACTTATTCTTAATTAATATAGATAATATAACTGATAGATATCAAAGAGTCTTAAAGGGATTTCTATACTCCGTGGATGCCCTCAAGGGATTTCCACTATACCTAAACTTTTTCGTCCAGATTTTGCGTTCTATTGGAACACTTTTAAAGTCTAACTTACCAATACATGGGTACTATACGTCCGGTGCCTGATTACTGATAAAACGCAATACAATAATTTATAAGCTATTTAGACAGTTTCAGTATTAATCATTATCAATTTTAATAAGTCACTTACCTTAATTGATAATTGCAAATTTATCACACGCTTTTCGGTTAAGAAAAACATCATAGACAATATGTGTAACTTACCAATCCGCATTGGTATGTCTTAGGTCCACACTTTCTCTTCAAAAACGGATACAGAAGGCCTATGCCCAGCAGTCGGATAGTAACAGGCCGCTACTTTACTTTTACTTTACTGACCTTAGGTTATTTAATATCTAACGCTTGAAAAAACATTAAGAAGGGAAAAACCAGAGTCATCATGACATTCTATAGTAGTATAGTTTTATAACAAAACACGAATACTTTTCTTACAATTTTTATTAGATAAAGTGTCATACACAAATTCGTCAATCGAGAGTAACATAAAATAATGGAACATTAATTGGCATAAATACTTTTTAAATAAAACCCTCTAACAAATTTATAAACTATAAAATAAATATATATCACATATAACACACTTTTGTACCTTGTTATACTCATAGAGTTATTATACTAGAGTAAGGGAGTTATAGGCGGGTCTGTAAATGACAGTGTCCTAACAACTTTAATCAACTTTTTTACTTTATGTGTTTTTACGAATCCTGCATGTATCGGTTATGAAAAAACGGATAGTCCACTATACATTTAGCACTATATATATTTTCTATTTACTGTATCGCGGATTATACCAAAATAATTTATTGCTACTTTGGTATTATGGATCTCCGCAAAGTAACGCCTAACTCTATAAATTATTTGGACAGATAATAATTTTATTTTATTTACCTTTATTGTCAAGCTGCTCCACTACTATAGCAAAATAACTCTATGGTTATACCGCCTTCCCTTTGTAAACACAGATAAAATATAATTTAAATCCTACCTTACGGAATAAATTTTCCTAATCTTATTGAATAATTGAAATCACAGTAACATTTCAGTTTATATCTTATTATCGTTTACATTAATACATTACATAATTACAATAGGAACAAAACACGGCTTCGGTGGGCAATGTCATATTGACCGGGTTTGGTGTAAATGCAATTGAAAACTAAATTATAAATATTAAATACAACAAAGTTTAACTTTTTAACGTTTAAGAGTCTAGTCCAGTTTTCCAACGTGCGGTCCACGCCTCCCGGTTATTATTATAGGTAAATAATAATTATATTTATTTATTTATGTAACATAAAAAACATAAGAAAAACTTGTCGTAAGAGGCGACTAAGGTAAATGCCGTGGGGTATCCGGCTGCCTAGAATAGACCACCCTCCTTTCTTACCGAGGTGTCGTAAGAGGCGACTAAGGTAAATGCCGTATGGTATCCGGCAGAATAGAATAGACCACCCTCCTTTTTACTGAGGTGTCGTAAGAGGCGACTAAGGTCAGTGCCGTGTGGTATCCGGCTGCGTAAAATAGACCACCCTCATTTCTTACCGAGGTGTCGTAAATGGCGACTAAGGTAAGTTGACTTCAGGCAGGCGACCGGTCGTAAAATGCGTAGCCAAATCATGTGACACCATGTTTGTAACGTGTTGTGCCGACCCCACTTAGAGTGGGATAAGGGCAGGAGAATGACGATGATGAAAAAACAAGAAAAACATTATTAATAAAAAAAAATGTTTGACAGAGATCTCTCCCAGTTAATCTACAAAGTGAGTCAATTCATAGGAAAGCAGTAATTTTAATTTATATTAGCGATTATCTTCAGTGATATTAATCGGGACGGACTACTCCACGTAGTGTTGGAGGCATTGATGGAAAGTGTGAAACTAATTACTTTACAAAAATATCAAAGATCTTTTCTACAAATTTAGATATTTAGATTATTATTTCTTTTAAACTGAGCATTTTACTTTACTTTAACTTAATAGTCATTTTAAAATAAATAAATTATGCCAAAAAAACGAATTAAATTTAAATAAATATATGGGACACTTCCAAACACGGACGTCCGTCCCCAAAGTAAGTAACTTAATACTTGTGTTATCGGCGACGGACAACTGGTAGATATACTACATATATGATTTTTAATACATACTTAAATACAAATATACACTCAGGCTCGACGAACCAACAAATTGTATATAGAAAATGTTGGCCCTCGGCGGGAATCGGACCCACGACCCGCGGAGCTGAAGGCAGGGTCACTACCCACTGCGTCAACGGGCCACTCATTATTATTTTCAAGGACGATTTAACAATCCATAAATTGTTTACCTCGCCTTTACTTTAAAGACCACTGGACAACGACATCATACTAACCGCTATATACCTAATAACCTAAATTTACTCTAATCTTTTTTAAAATTTGAACATTACTGAAGCCGATTTAGTTCCCTGTACACAACAATATAATATAAAATAACAAAAAAATAAACATGCCAATGTCCACGAGTGAACATTTAAATCTCAAATAATCACATTTCCTATAAAATTAACATTATTCACCGCCACGACCTTTTCTTATGGGTATTTGTGATATTTAAGGAATGGAAAGTAAAGAAAATATTATCTAAAGGATCCATTCATAAATTCTTAACTAGAAATCTATATCAGATCAGTAATAAAAGCCAACACCTTAGTTAATATTTTAAAAGAATAACCCGAAATTTACAGTTCTACGCAATATAAATAATTCTAAAAAAAAGATTTTGTGATGTGCACTGTATAATATAATTTATTTAAAAATTACTTACTAATAATGTATTCGAAAAATATTTAACAAATCGAAGCGAAAAGGCAACATAGCAATATATAGTACGCGGCAATAAATAATGCACATCGAGGCTCAGAGAGAGAAATCGGCTAGATTCTGCTTCATTGAGCATTGTCTCTGTCGCACAGACTGTGTGTGTGACAGTGACAGCGCTCTACGAAACCGAATTAGCCGGCTGTTTCATTCTAAGGTCTCGATGTGCATTATTTATTGCCGAGTACTATAAGTATTGTAAATTATTTCTATAATCTATGATCATTGGGCACAGGTTACGAATCTCCTGTCATAAATTAGTAATTAGTATTTTCATTAGTCATGTAGTCCTTTTATCGCACAAGGCAACGTCGCGTTTCCTTTAGAGTTTAAAGTAAATTCATAGAAAAAAAACCAAACGGAGTTAATTTTATTCGTGCGCTCAACATCAAACGAGCTTCGTAACTGCAGTCCAACCAATATTATATGAGTTGTTTCATTCGAAGATATAAATTCCCCACACACTAAAACCCCCCCCATAAATACTATAAAGAATGAAGTTTGATCTGAGCACACGAATAAGCTGGTTATTGTAAAAATCTGGTTAATTTATATTTTCGAATGAAACAACTCATATAATAATGATCGAACTTCATTTACGAAGTTCGTTTGATCCTATATTATTGGGCACAGGTTCCGAATCTCCTATCATAATTTAATAAAAGATTATATTTAAAATATTCGATTGCATGCAAAACTAAAATATATATTTAAATTGCGTACGAGATTATTGCTTACAAATGGCATATTTGGGAGCCTTAGGTTCCGCTGTTATAGCAAGTAGAAACTTAAATGAGAAAAGTAGACTATATACATTACGTTACGTGTCAATTTCATTCCGTATTCTACGTCCACACTGACTTTCAAAAAACAAAGGTCGAGCGTAAAAATTGTTGAGATTTTTTTTCTTCCTAGTTATTTCTCAACTATCGAAGTGAATAATTTACTCTATCGTTCAATTAACTTGCACAAGAAATAACAGTTTTAATAACTTGAAAGTTTTAAAGATACTGAACCACAAATGAAGGCACTTAACGATATACCTTAGTTCAATTACACTTAATTGTTAATCGTGATCTTAGTTATATTTTTACGTCCTCAAACTATATATAATGCGCCTTAAATATAGGACAATGAATAGGAAATAAGAATGTCAATTGAGATGGTTGGAGTTGCGTCGCCAGAGTAACATATAGACCTCTATAGTCCCACAGCTGGGCATAACTTTATCTCTCCTTGAATGAAGAATTGAATTGATTCTTATACTCCGTAAATTTAATCCTCATTGGAGTGCAACACATTTCGGGAATTGCACGACATTCCAGCGGACATCCAAAGATTGAAAAAGATGGATTTTATTTTTGATTGCATAATCTATACTTATTATAACACAAAGTTCCAAAAAGCTGTCTGTCTGTATGTAATCGATTGTCTCAATATCTACCGAACGGATTTCTGTACGGTTTTCACCAAAAGATAGAGCAATACTTCTCGATGGTTTAGGTAAATAGTACATATCGATATTATGTAAATTGTGTTGAAGAGATAGCGCAGTTGTTAAAAAACTTGCTTGCTGGGAGCTTTAGTCGCGTGCGCTGCGTAAACCAGCAGAGATACGCTAAAGTAATGTACTAAAGAATTGTAGATCTCTAAAAATACTACAAGAAAGTCCGCGATAGCATGTCTCTATCTCTTATGGTTAACTCACAATAACTACTTTTATGTTTAAACTTGTATTTTAGAAAAAAATTGTGACACGCTAATTTCCACGCAGGCGATGCCGCTGGCATTGCTAGTTATATAAGATACTTTAAAATTTTAAAAAATACTATATTCCAATACTAACAAAAATACAATACTTTAAGATTTGGTCAAAAAATTTCTAAACAATCTACTCGTATGTCAGTAAATACTAATCTCACATACAATAATTATAACTTTTATGACGTTAACATAGTTTAAAATCATACGAAATTGCTCTACGTATATCATTTCTGATACTGCGATTCATATTCAAAGCTAAATCATTTACTATTTCACATAACGGAGCTAGCATATTTCATTGTTTTATTATTAAAGCCAGCTATAAGCGAACCCGATATTTTTATGTCTGATATTATAAATATGATTGTTTTGTACAAATTGAAGCGCGCGACGCGGCGTGACCGGCCGGAGCAACGACCTTTATGCATTCTATTGCCGACGCGAGCGCCGATAGTTAGTAATGTTTCGAATACTATAAAGACAGGACGCGTGCGTCTTTAGACGACTTTATTGTATAACGCACACGCGTAATTATGCATTTTGGGTGTGGTTCTCAGATTTAGTGACGCGTTTAATCAGTGAAACATTTGAGAAGACGCGACCGTCCGCGGTTTTAGTGCGCGTTCGGGTTACTGTTCCCCGATATAGGGACGATTCAATAACGTGTGACCTTACGAAGGTTGTGTGCACACCGCGTGTTATTCGTGTTATTCAGTCGATATAGTGAAGTGTATACTCCGGGAGAAACAGACATTATGTGTCCGTGGAAGACTGCTGAGGCGAGCCAACGGGTTCGGGAATCGGCCAAGTACATACAAGCACACATATACACGCAGTGACTCATGAGGCCGGACCACATACAGCTGACGGCAGCATAAGGTAGGTTGAGACGCCGAGACGACAGGCCCAGGTCTCGGAGGTTTTTTCATCCGCCCGCACGTTTGTGCGGAACAATGATATTTCAATAAAAGAATAATATAAATAGTGCAATTACAATAATATAAAAATATTCAAAAATGAAGACGCAAATTTTTTTTAAGGTAACAAAACGTTATCAAAGCAAAAAATAATATATTTACTTTCTAATATTCTTGTACTGACGGTTACTCCATTTCCGATGCATCAATTTGAAGATGGCGAGAGGCAAGCAGGAGACGAGCGTTATCGTTGTCACTTTCCACCAGAAGTCCCAATGTCTTATAAAATCCGCATCTAAATAAAGATAACACGACGGATGTGAAAAAAACAACATAGTAACGGTCTACTTGAAAGAGACAGAAAATTCGAGAATCGACGATATTCAAATTCAAAATATTCTTTATTGAAGTAAACTTGTAAAAAAATGCTTTTGAATCGTCAACTCTACTGCTGTTCCTACCGAGAAGAGCCAGCAAGAACCTCGGCGGTTGCTCTTTTTAAAATATAAATGTTATAACTAGTTACATTTAGTCATTACTGTCTTGTACAGGGTAGAATTGCAGTTATATCCACACATTCTTATCATCTAAGTAATCCTCAACAGTAAGTAGGCTTTCTGTATCAGCCTTTTTTTTAAGGAATTATTATACATTGTAGGATTAAGTGGCTTTTTAAGGAATTATCATACACTGTAGTCTAAAGTGTTTTTTAAAGGAATTATAACAAATTGCAGTCTAAAGTGGCTTTTTAAGGAATTATTATACATTGTAGTCTAAAGTGGTTTTTAAGGAATTATTATACACTGTAAAATAAAGTGACTTTCTAAATAATTATTATACATTGTAGTCTAAAAAGTAGCTTCTTAGGAAATTATTTATTATACATGGTAGTCTAAAGTGGCTTTGGGTGGGAGGCGTACATTCACTTCTTATTAAATAATTATGATATAATATTATGACCACCGGACGATCACTAGTTACGTGTTCGCACCGAACTTGGCAACTATAAACAGCTGGTGTCACGTGGAAGAGATACCAAATAATACTCACCAAAGTATGTTGTGAATATGAGCAGCGTCGCCGTATACATGAGCAGGCTGACCAGCTCGGCGACCACCATCAGCCTGTGCCACGTGACAACGGTCAGTGCCACCATTATCAGCTCCGTGATGATCAGTGCTGTGTAGCTGATCTCCACTATATGTATCAACTGCTCCTCGAAGAGGACCAGCGCGCCATACATTATAACGCCACCTATGATGGGATATCATTTTGATGAGGTGAGATGACTATTTGAATACCGCCGGGGATTGAATATTCGAGGGGAGGGAGTTCATGTGTACTCCGCGCTATGTGCCCCGCCCATCGCCACTTCAGCTTCGCGACACGCTGAGCTATGTCGGTGACTCTAGTTCTTCTACGGATCTCCTCATTCCTGATTTGATCTCGTAGAGACACTCCGAGCATAGCTCGCTCCATCGCCCGCTGAGCGACTCTGTGCTTTCTTATAAGGCCCATAGGGCCATATAATTTATAAGTTATTTAACCAATAAATTATAGTCGTAGTAAAGTGTTATGATCAATATGAATTTTGTGTATTATAAGATAGGCAAATAAATACCTTGATATATTGAAATTCCTATCCATATGTAAAACGTTTTGTACGACAGTTGATTGCCTTTAGTCATCTGTCTGTACAGCTGCGGGTGTCTAAGAGCCGTTGTACTCGGTATGTCCTTGTCTAAAACCTGCCACATGAGAATAGAAATAACATTAACATAACTTCTTTTTAATGGTGACAGGTTTGGGCTTGACTGTTTTGTGATTTAACACATTGTTGACTGAAAGTTTAACACTAAAGCTATCTCATTTCATCGGCTAATCCAGTGATTTCCAATTTCTATATCGACCTTTAGGGGTCTATGGCAACCTGCAAGGGGTCTACGTCAGCGATAAAAAATTTGGGGGTCCATGAAATAAAAATGAGGGTCCACGATAGTGGATCTCAACACATGATAGTAACTATTTACTTACATCATACTATCTCATAATATCAAAACATATACATCATTTATAAAAGTACCTATGAATTAAAAAATTTAGTATATATGTTTATAAAATTATGTAAGTTGTAGGATGTTGGTATTCGCTTTGTGGTCGCAATACATTTTGAACTTGTAAAAACCTGAGAGTCGCAGTCTCAGAGCTTCGCTACCTTGCACAAGATTTTATTTTGAGTAGTTTTAATTTAAATTAAATTAATAATTGTATAAATTAACTCGTGTTTTTACTTTAAGTTTTTAACACTAAACTTCACTACAGTTAGAAACTTACAGGAAATCAATATCAGGTAAGTAGGGAGTCTATCCAACACGGAAAAACATGGCAAGGGGTCTACGACACAAAAAAGTTTGGGGAACTCTGGGCTAATCTATACTTATTAAAAACAAAGTCCCGAAAAGTTATCTGTCTGTATGTGATGGATTTTTTCAAAATCTACTGAACGAATTTTAGTACAGTTTTTAGTAAAAGGTAGAGCGAAAACAAATTTATTAATATGTGAAAATATGGGTCGCATCGCGAGAAAATCCTTACCTTTTTATTTTCACATATTAATAAGTATGAATCGCGAAAGTTTAAAATCTACCAAAATAAAATTGCTGGAAAATTTATTTATACTACATACTGTGTTGAAGAGGATGCGCGATTGTAAAGTAATGTACTAGAGAACTGTAGATCTATTAAAATACTACAAAAAGTTCGCGACAGCATGTCTCTATATTTTATGGTTAATTTACAGTAACCACTTTTATTTTCAAAATGTCACTAAATACACTGATTTTCACACGTGCGAAGACGCAGGCACAGCTTGTCTTTTAGCCTAGACCCAGCTTCCACTCTATATAATTATTGTATAAATCAACTCGTTCTTACCAATGAGAAAACTGGCAGCATAGTGAAGAGAGTCCCATAACCAACCATCAAGAAACCCGGGTACAATGATACGGACGAGAAATAAAACACAACGGAGAATACGGCCTGAAACAATAATGTGTTCATTACAATTGTGGTAACTGTAGAATGAATGATGGCAGAACAGACAGAAACCGTCAACCTTATAACAAAAACTCTATATGTATTGTCTGTTCTCTATAATCAACATTCAAAAGTAATAATAAAATTATTTTTCTATAATCCGCGATACAGTAAATAGATAATATATAAAGTGCTAAATGTAAAGCAATCAGGAGATAGGAGTTTGTAATGGTGAACGTGTGTAGTTGCTTGTGTATTGTGGTGGCAGTGGTGGAGTTTTGTGCATATGTTTTTACGAATCCTGCATGTAACGGGTATGAAAAAACGGATAGTCCACTATACATTTAGCACTATATATTTTCTATTTACTGTATCGCGGATTATAGTAAAATAATTCTATTATTACTTTTGTATTATGGATCTCCGTAAAGTAACGCCTAATTTTATAAATTATTTAATGAACATTCAGCGAAATGTTGTGAGAGTAGGTGTCTTGGAGAGCGATTAGTCCAGTGACTTGTGCCCTTTTATAAGCTGTGTACAGGACAATACTATTAGGTCAAGACATCCAAAGGGGGTTTCGGTTTAGGTCCCTTTAATTATTGCTACTCATCAAGTTTGCAGCTAGAACATTTTGATGACAGAGTATTTAATCTGATTGAAATTTATCTTCTTTGACAGTTCTAATTTAAAGTTCATGGTGTAGCTCATGATTTGATATGTACCAATGGGCATTTGTGATTATCCTGAGTACTTTTGACTGAAACCTTTGCAGTATTTCTAAATTTGAGTTACAAGCAGTTATACATGCACAAGCACCTTATAGGTTTAAGAATGCACTTGTGTGTTTTTAAATTAGAATTAATAATATTTTTAAATGACAATAAAGTTGAACAATAAATACATTATCTTATATACATTATTTAAAATAATAATAAATTATAATCATTTATCGGCATTTTTGCAGTGTTTAACACAACCACCAAAGAATACTATAAATATAATAAATACCCAGGCTCGAAGAACCAACAAATTTTTTTATAAAAAATGTTGGTCCTCGGTGGGAATCGAACCCACGACCTGCGGAGCTTAAGGTAGGGTCACTATCCACTGGGCCAACGGGCCAGTCAAATAATCAATTCTTCGATAAAACTACAAGGACGATCTAACCCCCATGATGTCATTATCATGGTGCTGATGAAGGATGTACCTGCATGGTGGACACGATGAGTCCCCGGTGGACTATGAAGAGGCAAAGCGCTGCCGATCTCATCAGCGAGCGTCGACCGTGCAACAGCAGCAGGCGGGCGAGGTTTGAGAACGAACGCACGCTCACGTCGCCCGCGAGCGACGCCGCGCGGCCTTCAGCGCCTTCTATACCAACACCTAACAAAAAAAGTATATATACTATCCAATAGTAAAGTAAAAGTAAAGTAGCGGCCTGTTACAATCCCACTGCTGGGAATAGGCCTCCTCTCTGCGTTTCTGGAGAGAAGGGTTGGAGCTAAGACCTACCACGCTGCTCCAATGCGGATTGGTAGGTTACACATATCTCCAGAATTCTCTAGAAATATGCAGGTTTCCTCACGATGTTTTCCTTCACCGAAAAGCGTGTGATTAATTGCAATTATCAATTAGAAAAGCTGAATAAAGTGTCTTTAACGAGTCATCAGATATTTTCATCCAAATCCACGAACGTCCTGTACGTAACAATAGTTATTGTAAGTTAACTCCTTGAGAGATGGAGACATGCTATCGCGGACTTCTTTGTAGTATTTTTTGAAGGTGTTTTTTATAGGTGTACCCATAAGAGTTCTTCCTGATTTAAAGAAAAGATCGGAAACTACATTCACATATTTTTATTATATCTGTGGTGCCAATAATGGCCATAATATCGAACATCTATCACACGAAATTTATGCGTTAATGGAGCAATATATAACTAGAAGTTGACGTATATAGCTTCAAGAACAAGCAGGATTCCTCACCCATATCAGCTTCCTGTATCATGGCGACGTCGTTCCCGCCGTCCCCAACGGCGGCCACCACCAGGTCTCGCGCCCGCAACAGCCGGGCCACCCTCGCCTTCTGCGTGGGCGAGCACCGCGCCACCACCACCCCCGAACACTTGCGTAACACTTCCACAAACTCCTCCTCGTATGTTCGCAGGCACACCTACAACCACAAATAAAGTTTCTCATATCAGTTAAAGAAACAGGCGTTACCTTGCGGAATTCCATTGTTTTGAATAAAATGACGCGCGCGACGCGACGCGAACGCAAGCAAGGACGTTTTATGCGTTCGTTCACTACCAGAGCGGCCCCCCGCTAGTCACCCTTCAGACACGATAGAGAGAGGCCGCGCGCGGCTTGGACGCGGCATCCTTTTTCTTACGCACGTGTAATTTTGCGTTTCGGGTGTTATTCTCAGATTTAGTGACGCGTTTAACCAGTGAAGTGTTTGATAAGACGCGACCGTCCACGGTTTTGGTGCGCGTTGGTTACTATTCCCCGATATAGGGACAATTCAATAACGTGTGACCTTACGAAGGTTGTGTGCACACCGGGTGTTATTTAGCCGATATAGTGAAGTGTATACTCAGGGAGAAACAGACATTACGTGTCCGTGGAAGAGTGCAGAGGCGAGTTAACGGTTTCGGGAATCGGCCAAGTACATACAAGCACACACATACACGTACACATATACACGCAGAGACTCACGAGGCCGGACCACATACAGCTAACGGCCGCATAAGGTAGGTTGAAACGCCGGGACGACGGGTCCAGGTCCCGGAGGTTGTTTCATCCGTCCGCACGTTTGCGCGGAACATCCATATTACAGAAACTATAACAGAACTACTTTGCTACAATCCGAAACCGAGAATAGACTTCACAACATTAAGATTTTGCCGTGGAGCCTATCCTCCTTATGATGCTTCGGTTTCGGGGCGAAACGATCGTAGAGATTTTGGTGGTGGTGGCTGGTGAAGGCGTCTTGGGATGCATGTGGTGACTTCTCCTCCATGTGCAAGGTATGTGAATTTTGTCTGCTTCATACACATTAGCTTTGCATGATTATAGCAAAGTAGTTATAGTTTCTCTTATACCTCTTCGTTCATAACCTGTGTTCTAAATAAAGTTCCTCTTTAGAGAACCGTTGAAATCTCCAAAGACCCTCTAAAGTGTAAATCATCAAATGGCTTTTGGAAAAGAAGAAATAAAATGCGTGCGAATTGTATACATTTTATCTCCGGCCTAGTCACGCCTAACGGTTCGCTACCTAGAAATTATCCTAAAAACAAATATTATTCACAGAATTGTAACAGAAGTAAAGGTCTTAAACTCATTTCTGATCATAGGCCTCCTCCCTCTTTTTGGAAACAAAGGTTTGAGCTGCTCCAAAGCGTATTATAGGCTTATCGTTTAACTCAGTCCTCGTGAACATGGGCGTGGAAGTAGGACGAGCACGGGGACTGAAGTAGATGCGAGCGGCGAGCGCCCGTAGCGTGATATACAAGAGGTGACCGCCCGCACCTACCTCACTCCCCATTCTCGTCCTACCTACCCTTGTACCCTGCAGGCGAGGACTGAGTAAAACGGTTAGCCTACAGTAAATTATACATTTCCCAGGATTTCAGGATTAGAGTTTACATTACGTTAACAGTTTTAATTGATATTATTCTGCTGCTGCTAAAGAGTTGAACGGGATCAGCTAACTGCTTGTTTCGTCGTATGCCTTACCTCGAGGGTTTCTCCCTCGATGATGAGGTCGACATGTTCCGCGTTGTTGGCCAGCTCGTCGAGAAGTGCGTACGCGTCGAGACGTGTTCGACACTCCGACGCCGTGAGCCAACGCTCGCCTCCACCCAGTTGGAGCGAACGTGCGATACACAGCGCCGTCTCCAACTTATCACCAGTCAGCATCCAGATCTGGAAATATTTACGTCTGGAATCTACCCTACAATCGCATTGTTATTCACCGAAGTCGCTTATTAGATAAACATCAATTAAAGGATCATAATATGTTAAGCATATTTCATTACTTTATTATCACAACTAACTTTACTATATACTGTATTAACTAGTATTTTGCAACACAAGCCTTGGCTGAGACCCTGCCTTCAGTTGCCGGGTCGCGGACTAGATTTCCAGCGAAAGCCAACATTCTACAATAATTTGTTAGTTTTTCGAGTCTCGGTGTATATTTATTCAGCTAATAATTAAAAATGTTAAATAAATAAATAAATATATGGGACACGGTCGTCCGTCCCCAAAGTAAGTAACTTAATACTTGTGTTATGGGTGACGGACAACTGGTAGATATACTACATATATAAGTTTAAATACATACTTAAATACAAATACACACCCAGGCTCGAAGAACCAACAATTTGTTTATAGAAAATGTTGGCCCTTGGCGGGAATCGAACCCGCGTCCCGCGGAGCTGCAGGCGGGGTCACCCACAGCGCCAACGGGCCAGTCAAATTCAGTCAATGTTACCAATTATCTGTCAATCATAACAAAAGTATTAAATCACTTACTCTGGGAACAGATGAAGGGTGGTGTAATTCTCCCATATATTTATTATTATAGAAAATAATGAAAAAAAAAAATTATTTATATAAAATTCCATTATACACTAACAGCAACGACCCTGCACTAGGTGTAAACCCGTATTGCTGGGTGCCCCGCTCATCCACCAAGACAAGTAAACTTATCAAAAAACTTATAACAAATAGAAAATTAAACTTAAAAAATAAAATTAAAAAAAATAAATAAATAAAAAAAATAAAAAAATAAAAAAATGATTAAATCTGTGTTTGCAACCAGCTAACCTTGATCCCTGCAGCGCGGAGCATCCCGAGCGTGGCGGGGACCTGGTCAGCTAGGCGGTCCTCGACGCCCGTCAGCGCCAGCAACGTAAGCCCATGCTGTAGACGCGCGAGACACGCAACGGTGCGTTCCGTTCGACCGGTGACGCTCATTCGAGCTTCCTTGTACTCACTCTGAAACCAAATTATATTATATTTATAAATTCAAAAAAAAATTAAATCATCTATTGATGAGCCATGTAATTTATAAATAATTTTTTTTTTCATTATTTTCTATAATAATAAATATATGGGAGAATTACACCACCCTTCATCTGTTCCCAGAGTAAGTAATTTAATACTTTTCTTATAATTGACAGATAATTGGTTAATTTATACATATATCATTTTTAATAATTACTCAAATAAATATACACCCAGACTCGAAAACCTAACAAGTTATTGTAGAATGTTCGCCTTCGCTGGAAATCTAGTCCACGACCCGGGGAGCTGAAAGCAGGGTCACAGCCAAGGCCAGTGTTGCAAAATAGTACAAGAATACTTATAGTGAGTACAAGAATACTTGTGCGTACTGAAACTGTGTATTTCCCTTACTGTATCAATTTTTCCAAAAGAGTCTGGATTTGTATGAATACCCATAGCCTGCATCAGTCGCTTTTAATCAGGCGCAATGGACAGGTGCTAGCCTTATCGTACTAAAAAAAGTTTTGGGAACATCCATGATTATAACGAGAATATTTAAAAAAAAGGTTTATATATAGATTCCATGCTAATGTACGTTTGCGGAATCTGTAGAACAAATTAAATAAATAATATATACATAGAAGAGCTGCATAGCCCAGCGGTGAGACCGTGCGACTCTTTCGAGGGAAACACGTGTTCAAACCCGGGCAGGCACCAATGAGTTTTTCTATTAAAACTCATGTGTCTAATTGATAATTGCAATTTATCACACGCTTTTCGTTGAACGAAAACATCGTGAGGAAACCTGCATATCTCTAGACAATTCTGGAGTTATGTGTAACCTACCAATCCGCATTGGAGCAGCGTGGTGGGTCTTAGCTCCAACCTTTCTCTCCAGAAACGGAGAGAGGAGGCCTATTCCCAGCAGTGGGATTGTAGCAGGCCGCTATTTTTTTTTTTTTTACTATAGAAGAACTAGGTGTACTGTTACTTCAACAGCTTGCTTGATAAGTCAATGAGCAACAAACATAATTTAAGCTTAGTCTAAGTGTACTAACCTCAAACTCTAGATATTCGTTCTTGGTCATGGTTTTCTTGGCGACCACGAGTGTCCTTAATCCTTCGGCTGCTAGTCTTGAACACTCCGCGGTAAGCCACGTAGAGTTCAAGAGTTTGGATAGAGCTACATCAGCGCCTTTAACGTAGTATGTGATGGCTTGTGTGTTTTCTTCCTGATATTTAAAGTCAGAGTTTATCGTTTCTCAAACGCTTTAGCGGTTGTCAGTAAATTGAGAGTAAAAGTCTGTCACAAAATCATCCATGAGCTATGTTCGAAGGATAATTATTTGAGATAGAATGTATAGTACCCGGCAATAAATAATGCACATCGAGGCTTAGAGAAAGAAAATCGGCTAGATTCTGCTTCATAGAGCATTGTCTCTGTCGCACAGACTGATGAACCCGTGTGTGACAGTGACCGCGCTCTACGAAACCGAATCGGCCGGCTGTTTCGTTCTAAGTTCTCGATGTGCATTATTTATTGCCGGGTACTATATTTATATTTTATAGGAAATGTGATTATTTGAGATTTAAAAGTTCACTCGTGGACTTTGGCATGTTTATTTTTTTGTTATTTTATATTATATTGTTGTGTACAGGGAACTAAATCGGCTTCAGTAATGTTCAAATTTAAAAAAGATTAGAGTAAATATTAGAAACTGAACTGACCGGCTGTTTCGTTCTAAACATCGATGTGCATTATTTAATGCCGGGTATTATACTTCATCGATAATATCATTGAAGATTATTTAAATGACAAGGAAACTTGGCTTTGAGTTATGGACTCGATTAGATTGTAAGCTTATTCCATTTGTTATTAATTAAATAATTAATTTTGAAAAGAGTGATCGCCGAGTTCGCTAGCTCCTGTAAGAGTTACTTCCCGAATCAGTGTTTTAAAATTACGTCCTCCCACTGCTGAGCATAGACCTCCGCTCGCCGTTTTTCGAGAGAAGGATTTGAGCTTAGTCCACGCTGCCCCAATGCGGATTGGTGGGTTACATATATCCTCTAGAATTCTCTATACATATGCAGGTTTCCTCACGATGTTTCCTTTATCGTAAAGCGTGTGATAAATTGCAATTATCATCGGAATAGGTGTTAGCCACATTATATTTTGACGATTCCAAAGTTTAAAACTTTATAAAAATCAACTTTTAAAAAAAATGTTTAAATTCAAATTTGATCATCATTCTCCTGCCCTTATCCCACTCTAAGTGGGGGTCGGCCCAACATGTTACAAACATGTTGTCACATGATTTGGCTACGTATTTTACGACCGGCCGCCTGCCTGACGTCAACTTACCTTAGTCGTCTTTTACGACATCTCGGTAAGAAATGAGGGTGGTCTATTCTATGCAGCCGGATACCACACGGCATTTACCTTAGTCACCTTTTACGACACCTCGGTAAGAAATGAGGGTGGTCTATTCTATGCAGCCGGATACCACACAGCATTTACCTTAGTCACCTTTACGACACCTCGGTAAGAAATGAGGGTGGTCTATTCTATGCAGCCGGATACCACACGGCATTTACCTTAGTCACCTTTTACGACACCTCGGTAAGAAATGAGGGTGGTCTATTCTATGCAGCCGGATACCACACGGCATTTACCTTAGTCACCTCTTACGACACCTCGGTAAGAAAGGAGAGTGGTCTATTCTATGCAGCCGGATGTTTTTCAACAGGAATAATACACGGTACATAATCAAGGACATTGTAACTTTAAATTATGCGTTACTTTACGAAGATCTTTACTAATAACATGCATCTACAACAAAGGACAGCTGAGCTGTGATAGCCCAGCGGTGAGACCGTGCGACTCTTTCGAGGGGAACACGAGTTCGAACCCGGGCAGGCACCAATGAGTTTTTCTATTAAAACTCATGTGTCTAATTGATAATTGCAATTTATCACACGCTTTTCGGTGAAGGAAAACATCGTGAGGAAACCTGCAGAGGTAGAGGAGATATCTCTAGAGAATTCTGGGAGTTATGTGTAACCTACCAATCCGCATTGGAGCAGCGTGGTGGGTCTTAGCTCCAACCTTTCTCTCCAGAAACGGAGAGAGGAGGCCTATTCCCAGCAGTGGGATTGTAGCAGGCCGCTATTTTTTTTTTTTTACTATAGAAGAACTAGGTGTACTGTTACTTCAACAGCTTGCTTGATAAGTCAATGAGCAACAAACACACGGCACTTACCTTAGTCACCTTTTACGACACCTCGGTAAGAAATGAGGGTGGTCTATTCTATGCAGCCGGATACCACACGGCATTTACCTTAGTCACCTTTTACGACACCTCGGTAAGAAATGAGGGTGGTCTATTCTATGCAGCCGGATACCACACAGCATTTACCTTAGTCACCTTTACGACACCTCGGTAAGAAATGAGGGTGGTCTATTCTATGCAGCCGGATACCACACGGCATTTACCTTAGTCACCTTTTACGACACCTCGGTAAGAAATGAGGGTGGTCTATTCTATGCAGCCGGATACCACACGGCATTTACCTTAGTCACCTCTTACGACACCTCGGTAAGAAAGGAGAGTGGTCTATTCTATGCAGCCGGATGTTTTTCAACAGGAATAATACACGGTACATAATCAAGGACATTGTAACTTTAAGTAAACGAAGGCGTTGGTTCAATCAATATTCAAGTTACCTGTACAATAATACCCATCATCTTGCTCTCGCTAGTAAATGGGAATATCTGCAAGATGTTGAACTGCATTATCTCGTTAGCAGCGCGCAGTTTCAGCGATATATTGTGCAGATCACGTCTGTATAGTGACACGCCCATCTGTACACAAATGCATTTTTTTTTCTTTATTTTATTTAGGGACTTTTATACAACATGTATATGCCAGTCCCATTCCCAAATACAACACTTAACCTAAGCAAACAAATTAAAAATAACAAATTAGATAAAAACTACAAACTTAAAAAATAATAACAATAATAAATCAAATGAGATTTATGAGTTTGCATACAAATATACTTTCTCTCGATGAAGGACGGGAAAGTGTCCAGATAAACATACCAGTATCAAGTCTATTCAAACTCATAGGTCTCATAAAACTGTCCCTGCCTGTCTGGAATCTAGCACATTCCGTTAAAAGATGATGCACATCCTCCATACATCACAATTAGGCGAATTATTTATTTTCATCAAGTATTTAAATTTATTTAACGGCATGTGTCCAGATTTAAGCCTGTGAGCAGTAATAATAATATTTCTAGAAATATTACCCCACAAATGCATTTAGCATTGTCATAATCATTATTCCAACGTTCAAAATTCAACTTCAATGCGTCAAAATTAGGAAGCATAATCTCATCACAAACACCTTCAATGGTGATGTTTGTTTTGCGGAGATTGATATCGATCGTTGAGATTGTCAAAGTGAGTGTGTGCAGAGCCAGCGTAGTGTGATGGCATGGTTTTTAGCACGTGCGGTTACTAATCTTCATGATTGTGCCTCGTTCATTTAGAATTATATAATCCCGTAAATTAACGTCTAGTTCTATAAATTACTTATGCTATACTATCTGTGCTTGCGGCTTCGCTCGCGTGTAAATAAGTGTATGTAATTGCAATTTTGAACAAGAAAGTAGTTATTGTGAGCTAACCATAATAGATAGAGACATGCTATCGCGAACTTTTTTGTAGTATTTTTATAGATCTACAATTCTCTAGTACATTACCTTAGCTTATCTCTGCTGGATTAAGCGACTAAAGCTCCGAACAAGCAAGTTTTTCAACAACTTTGCGATTAATTTCTTTAACACAATTTGCATAATACCGATATGTACTATTTACCTTAACTATCCGGAAGTATTGCACAATCTTTTGGTGAAAACCGTACAAAACGCCGTTCAGTAGATTTTGAGAAAATCGATTACATACAGACAGACAGCTTTTTGGGACTTTGTTTTATAATAAGTATAGATTTATCTGTAGCACTATTCATACATATTGTGTTACCGTATTCTTTTGGTGTCAAATGTTAATGTTGACTTAAATCTATTAATGACAGCAAAGATATAAACTTTTGTGAAACAATATATTACCATATCTGTCCACTTGACTAAAGCTACTTCATCAGGACTAGAAGCTTGATAGTCGCATAGTTGTTGTTGCGGCACTGCGCCTCCACAGCTTTCAGACATTACAGAGCTACCCATGTCTAAAAAGAGAGACATGTGTTGAATTTTGTAGAGTTATTAAGATAAAGTTCTGCCGTGTGGTATCCGGCAGAATAGAATAGACCACCCTCATTTCTTACCGAGGTATCGTAAGAGGCGACTAAGGTATTAATGAGTGCGATATTGTGTCTTGCACCAGAGTGCGAAAGATGGACGACACAAGCAGCAGACCTAGATCCATAATAGTGAAGCTGCCAAGCACTAAAGTAAGAGATAATGTAATAGCGGCTGTATACAAATTTAACAAAAACCATCCTACAGATAGACTTAATACCACCAAACTTGGATATGGTGGCCAGAAACTTCCAGTTTATGTATCCGAACACCTTTCACCATATTTTAAATCGCTACATGCTCAGACAAGAAAACTGGCTAAAGAAAAGGGCATTAAATATGTATGGGTACGCAATGGACGTATTTTCATACGAAAAGATGATCAAGCTCCAGCAAAGCAGATTAAGTGCGCCGATTCGCTTAAACACCTTTAAATGAACTAGCTCTAAGACCCTAATTATTCCATTAAAATTCAATATTTATTACCAAAATATCCGCGGGATGAAAACTAAACTTAAGGAAATAAGACTTGCAACATTAAAATGTAACTATGATATAATCATTGCAACAGAAACTTGGCTAGATGATTCTATATCGGACGGAGAAATACTGACTGAAGACTATATCGTATACAGGAGAGACAGAGAAACAACCTCTCATGCTGGTAAGATAGGTGGAGGAGTTCTTATAGCCGTGTCTCGTAAAATACCTTCAAAAAGAGTTGAATACAAAAGTAATAATAAAATTATTTTGCTATAATCCGCGATACAGTAAATAGAAAATATATATAGTGTTTAATGTATAGTGGATTATCAGTATTTTCATACCCGATACGTGCAGGATTCGTAAAAGCACATGCACAAACCTCCACCACTTCCACCAAAATACACAAGCACTACACAGTTTCACTATCACAAACTCAACAATCGTTTCGCCCCGCAACCGAGGCATCATCAGGAGATAGACTCCACGACAAAATCGCAAAGCGAAGCGTTATGCAAACAAGCATTGTTATATAGTAATCGGTTCATCCCCACCTTTACCTCTGAACACGTGCAACAAGCTTGAACTTGAAACATTTATCTGCTCGTTAATGAGGGTGCCATTGTTATGCTTAATGATTTCTAATTGTTCCAAAATATTCAATTTTAAGCTTTTTTCGCAGGTGTGCAGTATTTCGAAACAATGGTCATTAGGAACTTTATGACCGCTTTCTAACAAATGTTTCGCGAAATGTGAATTTTGTGGCTTATTATTCCTGAAAGCGACCATATGTTCTTTAAAACGGGTTTCAAAATTACGACCAGTCTGACCCACATATGTATCATTGCAATGATAGATGCAGCGGTCATAAAGTTCCTAATGACCATTGTTTCGAAATACTGCACACCTGCGAAAAAAGCTTAAAATTGAATATTTTGGAACAATTAGAAATCATTAAGCATAACAATGGCACCCTCATTAACGAGCAGATAAATGTTTCAAGTTCAAGCTTGTTGCACGTGTTCAGAGGTAAAGGTGGGGATGAACCGATTACTATATAACAATGCTTGTTTGCATAACGCTTCGCTTTGCGATTTTGTCGTGGAGTCTATCTCCTGATGATGCCTCGGTTGCGGGGCGAAACGATTGTTGAGTTTGTGATAGTGAAACTGTGTAGTGCTTGTGTATTTTGGTGGAAGTGGTGGAGGTTTGTGCATGTGCTTTTACGAATCCTGCACGTATCGGGTATGAAAATACTGATAATCCACTATACATTAAACACTATATATATTTTCTATTTACTGTATCGCGGATTATAGCAAAATAATTTTATTATTACTTTTGTATTATGGATCTCCGCAAAGTAACGCCTAATTCTATAAAAGAGTTGAATACCTTGAAACCCAAAATGAAAACCTTTGGATATCTTTGAAATCACAGTCGGAAAACAAGGAAGTGTTATTGCTATTTGTGGTGTGTGCTATTTATTTCCCACCCCCTGTTGTTTTAAATGACTTGTGTTCTTTTCTAGACAGTACTAGTGATATGTTAAATTCGCGCGTCAATGATTTTATGATTTTTGGAGACTTCAATTTAGGATTTATTAACTGGAACTTTTCAAATAACGAGAGTAATTGTTTATCTCCTTCTAATTATAAATGTGAACTGGGTTATGCATTAATCGATTTTATGTCTCAATATAATTTAAATCAGTTTAATAACGTTCTAAATGATAACAAGAGGATATTAGATTTAGTTTTTTCGAACATGAACAGTATTGTGTTGTCTGAGGCCACGGATCCCATTAGTAAACTAGATTCCCATCATCCGGCACTGGATATTATTGTTGATTTTGATATAAGTTCTTCTAGAAATCAGTTATCGAGGCAGCCTTATGCTACTTTCAATTACAAAAAGGCTGACTATTTTTCGGTTAATGCAAAACTTAGTCGAATTGATTGGAACTCAGAAATGTGTGAATGTGAAGATGTCAATATTATGGTCACAAAGTTTTATGAGATATTAAACTCCACTATACAAGCTACAGTCCCTAAATCCAGTAATCGAAATAGTAAATACCCTCTATGGTTTTCTAGAGCTTTAATAAGACTTATACGAGAAAAAGAACATACCCGTAAGAGGTACAAATATTACAAGAACCCTAGAGACCTTTTGGAGGTAAAAATATTAAACAATCGTATAGATAAAATGGTAAAAAAAGGCTATGCTACTTACATTACTTGTACAGAAAATGCCATTCGAAGTAATCCAAAAAAATTTTGGTCTTTTGTGTCCCGTCAGCGGAAAGGATATAAATCTATTCCTAATGAAATGTCTCTAAAAAATAAAGTAGCTTGCTCTGGACCAGACATCTGTAACCTATTCGCTCAACATTTTAGCTCCGTTTATTCTCAACCTGATGATTCTGTCTATGATCCAACAGCATTGTTGGACTACTCTTCAGGTGCATCACTAGGATCCATTTCTATTACGGAACTCGAAATTTGTAAAATCATAAAAAAAATCGATGCCTATAAAGGTGCTGGCCCGGACGGTATTCCCCCATATTTTGTAAAAAAAACCTACAAGTACCTTACATTTCCCTTAAAGCTTATATTTCAAAAATCCCTTAAAACCGGAATCTACCCATCTGAATGGAAACGTGCCAATATTGTGCCTATTTATAAGAAAGGGAAAAATAATAACGTTCAAAATTACCGGCCGATTTCTATTTTGAGCGTTTTTGCCAAGGTATTCGAATGTATTATACATCCAGTCTTGTCGGTACATACTAAACAAATTATTAACGACTCCCAACATGGCTTCACAAAGAATAAATCGACTGTCACTAATCTCCTGACATATGTTTCACATATTTCTGATTCTGTAGATCGAGGATTCGAAGTAGACTCTGTTTATACTGACCTTTGCAGTGCCTTTGATAAAGTTGACCACGACATCCTATTAAAAAAACTAAAATACTATGGAATTTTTGGCACCTTACACAAATGGTTCACATCATATCTTAAAAATAGAGAGCTAACAGTAACATTACATGGCCATAAATCTAGCACGTTCTCAGCTCCTTCTGGGGTTCCGCAAGGATCCCATTTGGGCCCATTACTCTTTACACTTTTCATTAATGATATATCAGGACACATAAAATATTGCAACCATTTACTTTACGCCGACGACCTTAAACTGTATAAAGAGATTAAGAGTGAGCAGGATATACAACAAGTACAAACGGATATTGACTCAGTAATAGCATGGTGCTCAAGAAATAAAATGATCCTTAATGCAAATAAGTGTGTCCATATTAAGTTCACTAAAAAGAAATTACCACTACAATCTCATTACTTTATCAATGACACTAGCTTAATCGAAGTGTCACAAGTTACAGACCTAGGAGTAACATTGGATAAAAAACTAACCTTGAATGTACATATAGACAATATAATTACAAAGGCTTGGAAAATTTTCGGTTTTGTCAAGCGAACCTGCCAAGACTTCAAAGACAAAAAGACTTACCTTATCTTATACAATACCTTAATACGTAGTACGTCTTGGAGTACGCGTCACCAATCTGGAACCCCTGTTACAAGGTACATGTAAACCGATTGGAGCGTATACAACGCAAGTTTTTGAAGTATCTGGCCTTCAAACACCGCGTCTGTTCCACACGTGCAAGCTACTCTTCACACTTAACCCACTTTAAACTAAAAAGTCTCGAAAACCGCCGCAAAATAATTGATCTCGTAACAATACATAGACTCTTTAATAATACGTTACAATCCATAGACGCGGTAAGTAGTTTAAATTTTTCGGTTCCACGTAATGCTCCTCGTTCTTGTAAAAACTTAAAAACTTTCAGTATCTCGAAATCAAGAACTAATTTAGGTCAAAATAGTCCATTTAACCGGCTTATGAACACTTATAACGCACTTAATTCCCATGATATAGACATCTTCCACGACCCACTATTGAAATATAAAAATAAACTTGCTTGCCTGCTTTAAGTTGTTAAGTTTTAGTAATAGTTTTTATCAAAATTTTCCTTAACGTATAACTTGATTTGACTCCTTTTAGTTATATAAATAACTTTTGTACCTACGATAACGCTGTACTCGCCTTAAAAAGTGTTTTACCTAGAACTTACCGTATGAAAATGTGTATTAATAAGTATGTGTAAAATACTATTGGCTTGTCATAATAATAAATAAATAAATAAATAAATAAAGGTATGTGCCGTGTGGTATCCAGCTGTATAGAATAGACCACCCTCATTTCTTACCGAGGTGTCGTAAGAGGCGACTAAGGTAAGTTGACGTCAGGCAGGCGGCCGGTCGTAGACTATGTAGCCAAATTATGTGACAACATGTTTGTAACATGTTGTGCCGACCCCACTTAGAGTGGAATAAGGACAGGAGAATTATGATATTAAGATAAAGTTCTATTTGGTATATCATTTTTATACAAAAGGTAGAAAATAGGCCCTAATGCTATACCTTGTAACATCCATTTTCTCTTAAGAAATGCATTGTTATTGGGTTTTTTTTTTACATAAGCTTGGTCAATATGCTGTTCATATAATTGGAATTCCATGCAATTCAGGGATGAAAGTTAATGCAAATAGATTTCATTCAGAATATTCTCCAATAAGTTGTAATGTTATTCAACAAAGCGATCGCATTTGTTGCTACTATAATTAAATAAATAAATATATGGGACATTTACACACACGGTCGTCCGTCCCCAAAGTAACTAAATACTTGTTATGGGTGACGGACAACTGGTAGATATACTACACATATAAGTTTAAATACATACTTAAATACAAATACACACCCAGGCTCGAAGAACCAACAATTTATTTATAGAAAATGTTGGCCCTCGGCGGGAATCGAACCCGCGACCCGCGGAGCTGAAGGCAGGGTCTCTATCCACTGCGCCAACTATAAGTAGAATAATTATTCGCAAATTTGACAAAATGTAACATTGTTTTTACTATTTTATTTTAACTTACTAGTCTACTTGCGTTTATGATTTTTTTTAAAGATTCACTATTTCTCTTTTAAACGTCAGGTAGGGACGCTACTTAGTGATTACAATCCAATTTTCATACTTTACTTATAGTCCCTCGTATTTTTTTAATAGATAATTTTTATTTCTAGGGGGGATCATGACTTACCTGACTGAGCCTCATCAGCCCGCTGATCGTCTACGTCATACACGGGTGTAACATTATGACAAAGGGCAAGAGCCATAACAGCTTGCCACACTTGTCTCGGAGATGGAGCCAAGATGGCGCCGTTTGTGACCGGCGAAGTTGGTAACGATGGAGCGTCATTTGTTACATACTGAGTCAGTAATTCCTCCACCTGAAAAAATTATACAAATAATGTACCCAACACATGTTAGTCGTGTAGTATCCGGCTGCATAGAATAGACCACCCTCCTTTCTTACCGAGGTGTCGTAAGAGGCGACTAAGGTATGTGCCGTGTGGTATCCGGCAGAATAGAATAGACCACCCTCCTTTCTTACCGAGGTGTCGTAAGAGGCAACTAAGGTAAGTGTCGTGTGGTATCCGGCAGAATAGAATAGACCACCCTCCTTTCTTACCGAGGTGTCGTAAGAGGCGACTAAGGTATGTGCCGTGTGGTATCCGGCAGAAAATAATAGACCATCCTCCTTTCTTACCGAGGTGTCGTAAAAGGCGACTAAGGTAAGTTGACGTCAGGCAGGCGGCCGATCGTAAAATACGTAGCCAAATCATGTGACAACATGTTAGTAATATGTTGTGCTGACTCCACTTAGAGTGGAATAAGGGCAGGAGAATGATAATGTCTTGTATGACGCAGAAAGGATATTCAAATGCAGCCATTCGTATCATTCAAATAATCTGGAATTTTGTAATATGCTTTACATACATGCATATTTTTTAACCCTTACTTTGAATCTTTCTGTAGACTGGTTTAAACGTAAATTGTACGCAAAAATATAAACAGACAGTCACGACTTTCGCTTTATAATATGTAATTCTGTAATTCAAATTTTAAACATAGTAGTTGTTGTGAGTTAACATAAAAGATAGAGACATGCTATCCCGGACTTTTTTGTAGCATTTTTATAGAACCGCAAGTCTCTAGTACATTACTTTAGCGTATCTCTGTTGGTTTACGCGGCGCACGCGACTATAGCTTCCAGCAAACAAGTTTTTTAACAACTGCCCGATCTCTTCAGCACGATTTACATAATACCGATATGTACTATTTACCTAAACCATCCGGAAGTATTGCACTATCATTTGGTGAAAACCGTACAAAAATCCGTTCTGTAGATCTTGAGAAAATCGATTACATACAGACAGACAGCTTTTTAGGAATTTGTTTTCTAATAAGTATAGATGTTTTGAACAGAATGGCGCGCGCGACGCGACGCGAACGCAAGCTAGGCCGTTTTATGCATTCGTTCACGACCAGAGCGGCCCCCCAACAGTCACTGCCAGACACGATACAGGGAGGCCGCGCGCGGTTTGGACGCGGCATTCTTTTTCTTACGCACGTGTGTAATTTTGAGTTTCAGGTGTGGTTCTCAGATTTAGTGACGCGTTTAATCAGTGAAGCGTTTGAGAAGACGCGACCGTCCGCGGTTTTAGTGCGCGTTGGGTTACTATTCCCCGATATAGGGACAATTCAATAACGTGTGACCTTAGGAAGGTTGTGTGCACACCGGGTGTTATTTGTGTTATTTAACCGATATAGTGAAATGTATACTCCGGGAGAAACAGACATTACGTGTCCGTGGAAGATTGCAGAGGCGAGCCAACGGTTTCGGGAATCGGCCAAGTACATACAAGCACACACGCACGTACACATATACACGCAGTTATTCATGAGGCCGGACCGCATACAGCTGACGGCCGCATAAGGTAGGTTGAGACGCCGAGACGACGAGGTTGTTTCATCCGCCCGCACGTTTGCGCGGAACAATAGATGTAAGAAGTTAGATAAGGACAAAAATGTATAAATACCTCATAAAAATTATTATTGTCATATAAAGCATTTCCAAGATGTAATTTTTGAAAAACCATCTCATTTTTGGTCAGAGTGCCAGTCTTATCAGCCAAGAGGTACTGTATTCTGCCCAACTCCTCGGGAATAGTTGTGGATCTCATTACAGTGCCTTCGATCTTTTTGTCACGTTGTATAGCCCAAGAATAAAACGCCTTGCCCATGTCCAGATTAACTCTTAAGCTAAAAAAGTAAAATTAAAGTAAAGTAGCGGCCTGTTACAATCCCACTGCTGGGATTAGGCCTCCTCTCTGCGTTTCTGGAAAGAAGGGTTGGAGCTAAGACCTACCACGCTGCTCCAATGCGGATTGGTAGGTTACACATTAACAGAATTCTCTAGAGATATGCAGTTTCCTCACGACGTTTTCGAAAAGCGTGTGATAAATTGCAATTATTAGACACATGAGTTTTAATAGAAAAACTCATTGGTGCCTGCCCGGGTTTGAACTCGTGTTCCCCTCGTAAGAGTCGCACGGTCTCGCAGCTTAAGCTGTATGACAGAAATATTCATTAAACGATTATAACACTAGTTAACTAAACAAAAGTGATGGTAACATAATATAAGAAAATATATCGCGCGCTTAGTTTTAATTTGTCTTAATTCAAAAAAGTTGTCTGTAGAAAATTGCAATAAAGCATAGCGCTTACGAAACGCGTTAGTGTTAAATAAATCCATTACTTAAAAAGCAAGAAAACACTAGCTTTTTCAATAGTTTGTACCGTGATGTCATAGCTGGCATTGATATAAGGATAACAATGTATCTAACTCATTATCATCCTTCTGCCCTTATCTTACTCAAAGTGGGGTTGGCACAACATGCTATAAACATGTTGTCACATGATTTATAGAAGCAGGCGTTACTTTGCGGAATTCCATATTACAAGCAATATAACAGAACTAACTACTTTGCTATAATCCGCACGGGTTAAGAGAATGCATGCAAAGCCATGTGTATGAAGCAGGCAAAATCTACGCACCTTATACATGCAGGACAAGCCACCACACGCACCCCAAGGCGCATTCACCAGCAACAACGCACACAAAAGCAGCACACACACCTACCACCACAATCTCGACAATCGTTTCGATCCATTACGACAAAAATCGTAATGGATTACGATTTTTGTCGTAATGGATGTATAAGGTGCGTAAATTTTGCCTGCTTCATACACATTGGCTTTGCATGCATTCTCTTAACCCGTGCGGATTATAGCAAACTAGTTAGTTCTGTTATATTGCATGTTGTCACATGTCTGACGTCAACTTTCCTTAGTCGTATTTTACGACCCCTTTTTGGTAATAAATGAGGCTGGTCTATTCTACTCAGCCTGATACCACACGGCGGGTCGATTTACCTTAGTCGCCTTTTAGGACACCTCGGTAAGAAATGAGGGTGGTTTATTCTACTCAGCCGGATACCACACGGTGGGTCGATTTACCTTAGTCGCCTTTTAGGACACCTCGGTAAGAAATGAGGGTGGTTTATTCTACTCAGCCGGATACCACACGGTGGGTCGATTTACTTTAGTCGCCTTTTACGATACAAAGTATCTAACACAATTAAGCCTAATTTGGAATTCGGTCACTTTAATACTAAGCGTGCTATATGTAAGAAAATATAATTATCATTAAATAAACTTACCTGATAGGTATAATATATGAGAACAGCAGCACAAATCTGAATAGAAAACCGTACCAAGGTCCGTCGAATCCTTTCAGCACGATTAATAGGAACGACAAAAAGAGGGTAGCTATAAATAGTACTTTCGTGAAGTCGTTGATTCTAAGATCTAGCCTCCCCACTTTAGATCTAGGCATTGCGTTGTTCATTACGCTTCTTGTTTCGCTACCTAATAACTTAGAATCATTAGAACATCATATTCAATGTGGTTTATGATGCGAAATAGAGAACGAGAAAAATTACAGAGTACATCATAATGAGGGTATTTTGATGTTAGAGTTGACGCTAACGAAGTTACGGGGTCAAGTCTTGGATAAACTGACGATAGGAAATTTTTTACCTTTTTTACCTAAAAAAAGCGGCTTCGCCCTTATGGAATTCAGTGTGTCAAAAAATAGTTATTGTGACTTAACCATAAGAGATAGAGACACGCTACCCCGGACTTTTTGTAGTATTTTTGTAGATCTACAATTCTCTTGTATTTAGTATATATCCGCTGGTTAACGCGACGCACGCAAATAAAGCTCCCAGCAGGCAACATTTTTTACAACCCCGCGACCCCTTCAATACAATTTATATAAAATATGAGTGTACTATTAACCTAAGCCTACCGGAAGGATTGCAATACCTTTTATTAAAGACCGTACATAAATCCGTTCAGTATGTTTTGAGCAAATCGATTACATACACACAGACAGCTTTTGGGTACTTTGTTTATAATAAGTATATAGATACGTTCCTGATCCGAAAGACAAATAGTATTTTTTTTAAATATTTTTAGGAGTTATCGCAAGATTAAAACTGACGCGCGCCAAAATATTAGGGAAGGGAAGTCGAAAACAGACACCGACAGTAACACATATTTAAGTAATAATAATAATAACTCTATTATACCAAAAAACATTCTTACACAAATATAAATGAACACAAAAATATTATCTTTACAATTTTGTCTTTATATATTATAGATCTCTGTAACCGAACTAGGTTTCCCTATATCTCAGTATACAGCGCCCTTCCCGTAAATCGTAATATTATATATTATCGTGTTAATAATACTGTATTGTTCACTTGTATTTGATTAATCTGTAGTATAAATATAGCATAGACTTAAATACGCACTAACAAGCTACAACATAACACTTTATCCAAAGGCTCTCTTGTTACTGACGTGTGTGCGTTTGAGACAGTGTAATGTTTCCTTTGTACAAGTGAGTATATTTATGTATGTTTTACATGTATGTGTCTTGTATATAAATATACAAGGTAAGATACACACATCTCAAACCGCATACGCTACAAATAGGATTAATTAATTTTTTACCAGTATAAATAACCAGCCCAGTGGCTTGTCCAGATGCGACAACGCATCCACTCCATAACGTATTCTCTATGTCCAAGGAGTCACTCTCCTCTTCATCCAACCGAGTGCACGTGCCAATGAAAGAGTGTATATCTTTTTCAGGTTTCTCAACAAACAACTTTGCATTTATATCGAGAAGGTGCGCATCTGTTGGTAACTTTTGGGTGGATGGTAATGGTATTCTGAAACCAGAAAAATAATATTGCAAGTTTTTGCAGTTTTTTTCTCCGTCAAATACGCGTAAAACTGAACTCCGGAAGACCGCGATATGGGTAGTGTCTTCAAGGCCCTAACTTTCTGAATACCAATGTATTGCGGTTGGGAAATTATCTGGATTTAGAACCCACCAACATCTTTTATTTCCATCACACTTCACTACTGGTTCAGCTAAACGCTGCTAAATGTTCGCTCATACGAAAACAGGCTACTTTCAAGCCGTCATAAGGAACATGACCGCATCCTTACTAACAACACTGCGATCCAGCTCTAATAGTATACCGAAGATGCTATTATGTAAGATAGACTTGCCATAGATGCAACATTTTACCAAGGTGCTTGTGAGGCAGTCCTGAAGTTTTTTACTAACACTTAATTTTAATTTTATTGTGTTATTATTACTATATTTTATTATAGTTACTAGTTGTACCAGCGGCTTCGCCGGCGTGAAAATCTACGTGTCACAAATTATTTAGAATTCAAATGTTAAACATAAAAGTATTTATTGTGAGTTAACCATAAGAGATAGAGACATGCTGTCGCGGATTTTTTTGTAATAGTTTTATAGATCTACAATTCTCTACTACATTACTTTAGCGTATCTCTGCTGGTTTACGCAGCGCACGCGACTAAAACTCCCAGCAAGCAAGTTTTTTAAGGCCTGCACGATCTCTTCAACACAATTTACATAATACCGATATGTACTATTTACCTAAACCATCCGGAAGTATTGCACAATCTTTTGGTGAAAACCGTACAAAGATCCGTTCAGTAGATTTTGAGGAAATCGATTACATACAGACAGACAGCTTTTTGGGACTTCGTTTTATAATAAGTATAGATATATATTTTATTATAGGATATTATTATTATACTATTATTATTTAATAACTTTTTCAAATTATTGTATTACTAACAAAATGTAACTGCTGAAAATAAAGATCTTCAATCAATTAGAATCAGTGGAATGGTCCTATATTTAGACTGGCTTGTTTGTTTCTACCAGGCATCCCCTATTGTTACGAACATGCAAAAATGATTTGTAATACTTAAGACATAGAGTTCACATTTGGTCACTTTGGCACCTTTGTTTACAAATTGTGTTATGTATCCTTACCACAATTATTACATAAAATGAAATATAACATTTTTTAATTTCAATGGGTGACATGTGGCTAACTCAGTAGTCAGTAAATAATAACATTCCAACCAATAAGACATTACCTTAACTTCCAATCAATTTCTCCATCAAGCTGGTCGGTCCTGATGAATACAGTCCCCATTGTCTCATTTGTCCTAAGTAATATCATATCTGCGGGAACCCGTTGTCCTTTATGTAGCATCACTATATCACCAACTCTCAGGTCTGCTCCAGGAACATGTTCTATGATGAACGGACGGTAACCGTCTATGAAGTTGTCAAGTCTTATGCGTTCATAACGCTGTCTGTTTACTTCTTTATCTCGTCTGTAGTAAAAGAATGAATAAATATACAAGTTTACCAAATTAAAATAATCATATTGATTTATCACTGGTACCCTTTTAATCATCATGTTTATGTTAGTACTACAGCTTCTTTAAATAAAAAAAGTACAGTAACTACCTGTTACTATCTCTTTGCTAGGCATAGGTCTCCTCTCTCTGCTTTTATGGAGAGAAGGGTTGGAGCTAAGACCTACCATGCTGCTCCAATGCAGACTGGTAGGTTACACATATCACTATAATTGTTTTAAGATATGCAGGTTTACTAACTACGTTTTCCTTCACCAAAAAGAGTGTGATAAATTGCAATTATTAATTAGATATATGAGTTTTAAAAAAAACTCACTGTTGCCTGCCCGAGGTTTGAACCAGTGACCCCTCTAAAGAGTCACACGGTCTCTCAGCTGGGCTATGACAGCTTATTACTTTAAATAAAGTAACAGCCTATTCAAAGCATCTTAGTATGTAAGTCAACAAGGATAACTTATATATCACACATCACCCTAGGCTCATAATCCAGCCTCAAAAAGGCCTATGACATTGTTCTCTCTAGTTTCTACATTTCACTGTCAATGATGCTTTTGCACTAATGTGTGCTACACTGTAAAAGCTTTTAGGTCTGTAAAAGCTTTTATCAATTAACTTGAAGTAAATAAACTTATTTTAATGTGTTTAAAGAATTTAATAAAAGGAAATCATACCTGTATCTTCTAAAGTCATCTACAGCTTCTCTAAATAAAGTCACAGCTAGTACAAAACAAAGTGGTCCCCAATATGTATATAAGTAACCAATTCTGATACTTGGTATAAACTGACTTAAAGCCATTACCAAGAAGTACAGATTGAGAAAAAATCTAAACTGCTCAAAGAGCACAATTGGTAGGAATGTGATGATGTTGTATTTCTGTAACAAATGAGAAGAAACAATTAATATTAATTTAATTTATTTATTATATATTTAAACTCTCATGAGTAGTATTCATTGTTTTATGAAGTATAGAAACTGGCTAACTCGCCAATGCAATAACGCTATGTAAAGAGCTCATTAATAAGTGCACTGGATACTGTTGACACAGCACTGGAACCCTTGTCCCAACATGGGGAAATACTGTTGTTTAACTACAGTCGGTCCTGAGATTAGATAAGACAAGATACATGCATGGGCTTGAGACTAGTCCCACTAAGCCGACTGATATAGACATTAGTATAGCAAGTTTCTATACCTATAGTCTATCTCTATAACCCATGGATTATAACAAAATAATATAATAATTAAAAAAATAAAGGCTCTAACTGTTTCTACATGGCAACTTTGATAAAGTCCAAAATACCCTTAAAAATTCAAAAGCACAGTTACTTAATACTTATTAAAAATATATTTATACATCAATATTATCTGTTGTACAATCAAATTAGGTTAGTCTCTGTAATTCATGTTATTCATCACTTCCTTTAGAATAATATTAATCTACATGTATATATAATAGTAGATGAAGTGCTATCTGTATCAACATCAGAGTAATGTTAACAATGAACAATGTAGAATAAGGAAAACATACAAAGAGAATAAACATAATAACATTTAGTGATACAAATTAATGATGTTGTAAAATTTTGTTCTTATCTAACATTTAGGACAAAGCACATAGTTAGCAACAATGATGTTTCTCAGTTTTAGGTCATTACTTCATAAATTAGTCTTAAAATTATTTTGTAATACATTTATATTATAATTATTTTATATATCTATAAAAAGCTGAGACAATACCACAGATTGAATAAATTAAACAAAAAGATTATGATAATTTTATTGATATCTTTTTCTATAAAAATACTACTATTTACTGCCTCTCCTTATTTGGGGAGAAGGTAGCTTTGACCCACCATGCTATTCCAAAGCAGATTGGTAGGTTACACATATCCCAGGAATTCTCTAGAGATTTCCTGGCGATGTTTTTCTTTAATGATATAGAATTATAGTTTATTTGAATCTATACAATACAATTATATAAAGGATAACAAAAGTTTAACAAACCAAATGAGAATAATAATAGATTCAACTGAACGATGTAATTAGCATAATGATCACGAGGTAAAGGTTGTGCCAAATTAATGACCTCAATAGGCTAAAATCAGAATGAACAATAAAATCAACTAAACTCACCTGATTACAAACATAGTTGGCCGGAAAATCTTCATCCGGATATTGACCCAAATGAATAACTCTTGAACATAATTCCCTTTTACGAAACCACGATAAGTGCAACCTGAAAGAATATTGTTTTTCTGAATAGACGATTTCTTTATGCCATTTAAATAACATCACAGAACTGTACCTTGACCATATTGATTTCTTTTTTGGCCGCGTTATCAGCGGAGTGGTTTCCATGTTTCATTAAATTTAGTAACAATTTTATTATTCAACGAATTTTACATTCTTTGTATATAAATAATTTAGTGAACATAGCTTCTATAACAAAATACTTCCAGTACGTAAGCTAAAGTTCCACACTTCGCACTTGATAACAGATTAATAACATAAAAAATTAAATAAATAAACAGAATTAGTCTATGAACAGATTGACGACTTTGACATTTCAAAATTCAAATAGTTAACCATAGACAATAAACTATATATAGTTAGAATTCTAACAAAGTAATACAAAAACTAGGTATATGACATAGATAGTAATCTTAGAAATATTCTCATTGAGTTAGTTATTAATACTAGAGGGGAGCCATAAACAGGCCTGTAAGCGCGAGTGTCGCAACAAATAATAATAGAGGGAAATCAACTTATGTACTTTACCTTGACCTTATCTTGTCTAATCACATACAGGTAATACACCTTAATTTGCTGTTGCTTTATACTTTGATATAATATGGCACAAAGAAGGCTAGCTTCCCTACTGTAATTATAATAAGTTAATAACTTGTGATGGTAATAGCTATAATATAAGCTTATTTATATGAGTTCGAGCATAGACATCTAAAAAAGGGCTTTACCCGCTCTGAGTTTAGGGGAGTTACTAGTTTATAGTTATAATGTGACCCCTCATAAGCACGAGAGGATTTTTATCGCGCGTAAAAATTACGTCGAAATGAAACAAATGGGTATCCAGGTATCTGTTCACACGACAGTGTATTTAAATCGCGACGTATTTTATCGTGCAGTGTTCCATTTTAGTCGTTAGGGCGAGGGCGTTAAGTTGAATATACCATACGAAACTTCTTATAACGCCTATTGTGGAAGTTTAACGTAATTTTTACGCCCGTGCGAACGAGGGGTGATACCCGAATAAGTCGGCGGGACCTATCATCATAGAGTAATTATATTAGAGTAACGGAGCATATGCAGGTCTGTAAGTGAGGGTGTAACGCAACAAATAATAAGAGAGGGAAGATGAAACTTATGTACTTATCATACATTTAAAAGAGGTAGGTAATAAGTCTCGTTTGCTTTCTCTTTATTGTCGATGGATACACATTAAGACGTAGGCTCTACTATAGAATAAGTAATCACTCTATGGTTTATACACACTATTCTTATATATGCTTTATTGGTAGAGACTAGAGATGTATCAAAAGGACTCTAATCCAGAATTATGGACGCAGTAAAAAAATATTTAAGTAAATAAATATGGCGCATAAGTAATCAGTTCGGAGTGTATTTTTAGTGTTTAGCACTATTTAAGAGTATATTAATTACTGTAATCGTAAACATTTTCTGAAGTTCTAACCGTGCCCAATTTTAATTTATACATATTAGTGAGGTTCTTAAAAAAGTGGCATCACATGATAAATCCAGATCAATGACTCCAGTGCTGGTTGACGTTCGGGAAATCGGGAGTTGGGACTTCGTTGCGCTGTTCACCTCATCTATCTCTGTGATCTATCCTCATCTATCTCGTTAGAAAGTAAGACGTTTGTGTAGAAGTTATAATAAAAAAATCGCGTTAATAAACTCAGAGAGTTTCATTACTACATGTGATATCGTTTAGTTTGCGTAATTAAATTTGCAGAGTGCACGGCGCGAGTTCTCGGACATAGCGTAGTCGCGGACGCGCCGTGTTGTCTCTGTCGTCGGTACGCAAGCGGGCGCACCTCCTTGTGACCTATTTTCTGGTTAATGCATCGGAGCTAGTATTTATGTCTGGGAGTACGATGTAGGACGCCGGTCTTGGACCGTTCATGCAGTAATTTACTCTAGCGGCTCTTTTCTAGTGATTTCATAAACATATTAATATAAATCTTATAAGTAATACTGTTAATGGTTAACAAAGTTGTTTATTTTAGATTATCAGTTACAAGTGGTACTTAATGTAATTCTCAAAGAAAAAGTTAGGATAAGGCACTGATTGTATGTTAAGATATGTATTCAATATAAGTTTGTACTTATTGTTTGAACAATATTCTGTCACTAAATAACTGTTATTAAAAATGATTTAGTGAGTATTCCAAACTATTTTTTTTATATATTACATAAGAAATATCATAATAGCCCATTTAAAATGCAAAAGCTGACACATCAATATGAATAGCATCTTATTGCTATAAATAATATTACCAACAATATTCTATATTCATTATCATTCATATATTTTTTAAATTTATTTTTATAGTTTACAGAGACAGTGCATTATAGTAGTATCTTTTTAATAAAAACATTTGTTATTTATATGATAATTTTTACTATATATGCTACAATTTCATAAAGAACAAACCTACAATATTCCATTAATAATTATTATTACAGTTAATCCTGAAAGCATAAACAATTAGTGCAGAAAACACCATTATAATGTCTAATTTAACCTTTAAATATATTCATATTACGACTGACTATAGCATGCTAAGAGCCTTATTCAGCCTTAATTTTTTTGAAAATAAATTGAAAAAGTACAATTTATGATTTAAACATTGATGATGTCTGTTTGATATTGTAAGTATACAAAATGGGCTTATTTGTTGTAAGCACTCGAATGTCTGAAACTAGTTAGCCCGATCCAATATTATAAGACCTGAGCATAGCAGGTATCTATTAATAAAATAATAAAATCAGCCTTTAAAATCACTATTTATTGTTATAGGTACAAAGTGCCATCAACTGTTGTTAAATGTGTAGTGCAGTGACTATGGGTGTGTGTGAAGTGAAGTGTGTGTGTATATCAGCAATATGATGGAGACAGAGCTACCTCCTGGCAGCTGCAACTCCACCGGACATCTGTCCACTATTGGATGGAATACACCAGGTTAATTAATCAATGATTAATAATTTGTAAGTAAGGAAATTGCAAAACGTTATTTATATTGTTTGTATATTAAAAAGAGCAGTGGCCCTAAAATGCTACCTTGAGGAACACTGAGTCAATTATTATACAATAAGGTTATTGGAATACTAATGAATGATTTATTGTAAATTTTTCTTATTTTTACAAACTGTCTGCAGTCACATTTTTATGAGTAATAACACTTTTCTATGAGTAATGGGTGTGATACAATATCAAATGCCTTGTTAATGTCCAAAAAAGGTATGATCAATATATTTTTTTATTACCATTTTCAGTAATAGTTTTAGTAAATAATGAGTAAGTATTAATCCATATGCTAAACATACAAGAACAGCAAGCCTAACCAAATTGAATAAAAATTTTCATTTTCTTTAAAGTTTTTGTTTAATAAATTGTGATATAATCATTGCTCTGAAAATTCTTGCTCATAAAATGCCTCACTATGCGATTTACTCGTGTGGAGTCTATTTTCTCATGATATTTTGGATGAAGGGGCGAAACAACTGTTGCTATTGTAGAAGTGAATGTGTGCAGTGCTACGCCTATAGTGCGGTGCTGTTCGTGATGGTGGTTAATAGTGCATGCGGTTTACGAATCGTGCGAACATATGTAGTACACTCTATTTTTAGCATTACATAGATTTTCTCTAATCTCGAAATATAGTAAAATAAGCAATATAACAGAACTAACTACTTTGCTATAATCCGCACGGGTTAAGTGAATGCATGCAAAGCCAATGTGTATGAAGCAGGCAAAATTTACGCACCTAATTTGCAATTTAAATTGCATGCATTCACTTAACCCGTGCGGATTATAGCAAAGTAGTTAGTTCTGTTATATTGCTTGTAATATGGAATTCCGCAAAGTAACGCCTGCTTCTATAAATCATATAGTAAAATACTTTCATGATTACATTTATGTTATGGTCTTCCACAAAGTAACGCCTATTAAGTAGTTCTATATTTTTTTTAACAAATAATATTACAAAATAGCCGAAAGATGAGGAATTCGTGATCACGCCGTTGAGCGTGGCGTAAGAAGTCGCGATTGAATATTGCAAAAATTTGGGCACCTTTTTAGTTCGTCTATCAAATGAGGGTACGGACTTTAGGCTAACCGTTTAACATAAACTCCGCCTGCGGGTTACAAGCGCGTCATCTCTTGTATATTACGCTATGGGCACTCTCCACACGCACCTACCTCAGTATCCGTTCTTGTACTCCTTGTACGCCGCAGGTGTGGTCTGAGTTAAACGATTAGTCTACAGTAAACGTAATCGTCCAGAAACTTATTGGTTACAGTATTTGAAAATATTATTTTGAATAAAATGATAAACAGGTCGTATGCACCACTCGGCGAGCACGCCTGCGGGCGTGGACGGCGGCGCGCGTACGCCACCCGCCACGCCCAAGAAGGGTGGCAAGATGCTGGCCGTGCGGGTACAGATGTTGGACGACTCCATCTCCATGTTCCAAATACAGGTAAGTTGTCTTTTTATTTTTTTTATCTAATACGATGGCAAACGAGCATACGGTTCATCTTAAGTAATCACCGCCGCACATAGGCTTTCACAGAGCAAGTGTTGTCGATCTTTGAAAATATATAAAATACGCTTTTAAAAAATACCTATGTCGTGCCGATCCGGAAACGCTGTTAAAGGGAGATAAAATGGTGGGAATAAAATTATTTGAGAACTGCACTGTAGTGGAAGTGAATATGATATTCTAAATAATTTATAGAATTAGGCGTTACTTTGCGGAGATCAATAATACAAAAGTAATTATAAAATTATTTTGCTATAATCCGCGATACAGTAAATAGAAAATATATATAGTGCTAAATGTATAGTGCACTATCCGTTTTTTCATACCCGATACATGCAGGATTCGTAAAAACACATGCACAAACCTCCACCACCGCCACCACAATACACAAGCACTACACACGTTCACTATCAAAAACTCAACGATCGTTTCGCCCCGCAACCGAAGCATCATCAAGAGATACACTCCACGACAAAATCACAAAGCATGATTTTTAATCATCATTATCCTGCTGCCTTATCCCACTTTAAGTGGGGTTGGAAAGACATGTTAGTCAACTTTGACGACACCTCGGTAAGAAATGAGGATGGTCGATTCTACTCAGCCGGGATACCACACGGCACGAGGATGATATTTTAATCTGGATCCTTATTCGCATTTCGCGCATTTTTACTGTATAATCTACTTCACGACAAAAGCCAGTTAGGAGCGGTGAAATCGAGTATAATTAACTTCAGTACCGTATTAAATTTTGAATTTTATTACGCCCATGGACGGAAATAGCACAACTCAAAAAACACGTGTTTAGGACGGAGAATCCTCCTCCTCCTTGAGTTGAATCCCTTCTGCTGTCGATTAATTGCTGCCAATTTTCCCATTCGGCAGCGCACTGAACATCTGGACATCGGACTGAGCGAGGCTATACATAAGCCTCGCTCAGTCCGATGTCCAGATGTTCAGACACCTGATACGTCCATCTTTTCGGGCTCCGACCCCTGGATCTCTTGCCGTCTACCTTCCCAGTGACCTTGAGTTTTTCGAGCTTATCGCCAGGTTTTCTAGCTATGTTTAAAATACTGAAGTATTCTCTGGAGACATATGCTAGAGAGTCTCAGTTTCACCTTCAGCTCACTGAGAATGGAGAGGTTTGTTCTAAAGGCTGTTCGGGGGATACGCAACATGCGCCGCCAGCAGAACATTTCGAACGCATCGATCCGTTTTCTATCTCCTGCTTTGAGGGTCCAGGACTCAACGCCATATAAAAAGATCGGGAAGACTAAGGTTTTTATGATGACGGACGGACGGAGAATAAATAAGTGTAAATGTTAAAACACATTCTTTTCAACACCAATACCGGTAGAACTCTTAACTCAATATAAGGCCGACCGTTGAAGAAAACGAAAGAATTTTGTATGCATTTTCCTTAGTACTGAAAATTTAAAACTCAAAACATGATGTTTTGAGTTGTGCCACTATTGCAGCTCATGAGCGAATTATATTTGTGAATGTGTAAAAACACATGTATATTGCTTTTTTCTTATACCCGAAAGAAAAACGGGAATACGTCTATACTATACTACTAGTTGTGCCTCCTTCTCCTGCCTGTAAATTAGTGTGTCACAAAGTTTTCACGCGTACATCCCGATCCTGCGGGATTTTTAAGATAAAAATCTTAGTTATAAAGCCAATATATTGCTCCTCAACCTCCGCTGCATTCCAAAGAAAATCTTATGAAAATCGGCTTAGGCGTTCGGGAGAATGTACTATTGACCTAAACGTATCTCAAAATTGCATCTTTAAGTAAAAACCTTAGAAAAGTTCGTTTAGTAGATATTGAAAAAATATACATATATAGTAAGCTTCAATTAGACCAAATGTCATCTACAGTGCTATGGCGGATTAACCTTGAAAGTGTAACAGACAAACAATACTATTTATGATATTATTATGCAAAAGTAATAGTAAAATTATCTTGCTATAATTCGCGATAAAGTAAATAGGAAATATATATCATGCTAAATGTAGAGTGGACTACTCATTATTTAGCATTTAGAATTATATATATATTTTACTTACGGATTATAGCGAAATAATTTTACTATTACTTTTGTATTATGGATTTCTGCAAAGTAACGCTTAATTCTATAAGATATCATATATAGTATGGTTAAGTTTGTTATTGCCAAGTCACTAATTATTCTCCATGAATGATGTTCAGCATCAGTATTCTGAGGGCTGGTGATTGTAAACTGCCGGCGTACTGTTCAAGTTTCCCTCCCACGGTTCTGTAATCGTTAGGAAAGCAATTATTAATGATACTTTGGTGTTAAAAGTTTGCTCATTGATTCTTAAGCTTTTCCTTTCGGTTTGCTCGTTAAACAGCCAATGTATAAAAAGTAAAAGCAAAGTTATTATCTCACTACTGGGCATAGGGCTAGGCAGTTATTGAGTATGTATATCCATACTTTCCTACATATTCTTCTTCTTTCTTTCTTTTCTTTTCTTTTGTTCTTTATGTACTTTGTATAATGTAATGTGTGTGCAATAAAGAATTTTTATCTATATATCTATATTCTAAAACGAAGTTTCTTGCCTCATTTATCTGTTAGCGATCGACTATCAAAAATACTTAACGGATTTTTATGCGATTTTTACTGATAGACAGAATTATTAATGAAAAAGATCTAGTGTGTAATTTGTTACGGTGTTATGAACATTGAAAATTGTTAAAAATTCAATCAATAGAAAGAAATCAAGGAAAAGTTTTGTCGCCTAGGAGTTTAAATTGAAAAAATGCCTTCGCCTAAGAGTCATTCCTCTTTTAGGGCTGCCAAAAAGTCCAATAGAGTTTTAAGACGCTAGACCCTAGAAAGGACTTAGTAAGTTCTCCTTAAAATACCCTTAAAATGATCTAACCATTTCACGTACTATGTTGTTCGAAAGCTATCAATTATTAAAGTACATTTCAGTATCTTAGTTGTTTTAAGCAGAATGCTCTTTTACACCCAATTAGATAGGTTTTTCAACTTATTTTGCCACAGCGCCTTAGACACCTCTACCTGTAAAAATAAATATGATTTCGCAGATTCATTCATGAGTTCACAAATGAGTGGAAATATCTAGAACAAATCTCGAGCGAGCAGGAAATACCTATCAAGACTTACGGTTGCCAACCATACTATTAAAAAGATATTGTTTTACTTATAATTATATTTTTTAACTACATTATAATATTTTTATTGAACAAGAATAAAGAATACGTAATATTGTTTTCTTTGAATAAAATACATATATAGTCTAACACATATATAGTATATAGTCTGGGAAATACTTAACTTTAGACTTAAATATGTTAGACTTAATCCCTCACATAATTATTTTATATTTGGTCAGTAGGCGTTCAGTACAATCCTACCGCAACAAAACGTAAATATTTAATTTTAGTTATAATTGTTAAAAAACACCATAAATCAGTAAAAAGAGAGTGTAAAGTTAGGCGTCTCAAACATTAAATAAATAAAATACTATTCATTTTTCTAAGATACAGTTGAATGTTGTCTCTGACCTAAATATACTTTATTTCTTGTAAGAAAAGTTGGCAGCCCTAATTCGACTCTCGGTTGAACTTTAATATTTATTAAATTTGTCAAAACAATAATTGCACATAAATATTATAATATGTTGATGTTCAAAGTTGAGAGCGCTCCTAAGGGAACACTAAGAAACGGGACACAGCCTATCCAAACAGTGCCGCCTTGAACAGCGTATTATAAATCCAACAAGTATTATAATGTGAATATGCCGTGTGGTATCCGGCTGAGTAGAATAGACCACCTTCATTTCTTACCGAGGTGTCGTCTAAGGCGACTAAGGTAAGTCGACCCCCCGTGTGGTATCCGGCTATGTAGAATAGACCACCCTCATTTTTACCGTGGGGTCGTAAAATACCACTAAGGTAAGTTGACGTCAGGCAGGCGGCCGGTCGTAATATACGTAGCCAAATCATGTGACAACATGTTGTGCCGACCCCACTTACAGTGGAATAAGGGCAAGAGAATGATGATGATTATTGGTTGATAGCTCCTCTTCATAATCGGCGATTACAAACAACTAAGGGCTAGCAAAAAGCCGAGCATGGCTGTACTCGCTAATAATCGTCTATGATCGTCAAACATCTCTATGATCGCCAACGAACGAGTACAACCCGGGAATTGTTGGTTTTCGGACACGCTTCAAAGGGAATCTTTCGGCGATACATATGATCATAGATATCGTATGATAATAGAGGCGATCATGTGGACACTTGCACGATGATCGTGCCGATTATAGACAATAACACGATCAACGATCATCGCCGCCATTTTTATTAATTGACTCGACCATAATTGTTCGTATTGTTGTTCCATGCACGATCTAATAGCGAAGAGCTGACCCACATCTAAAGAGGCTTTTGCTTAATTGTTCGATCAAGAGTAAGATACAGTAGGAATTATAACTTAAGACGGCACGTATAGTGAAGAGGTTTTCTTTATCTAGAAACCTAACAATGGGTCTTTCTCCGCTCCCTCTGTATATTATTTTTTATATAATATATAAATATTAAATCTATACTTATTATAAAACAAAGTCCCGAAAAGCTGTCTGTCTGTATGTTATCGATTTTCTCAAAGTCTATTGAACGGATTTTTATACGGTTTTTTACCAAAAGATAGTGCAATACTTCCGGATGATTTGGTACATAGAACATGTCGGTATTATGTAAATTGTGTTTTAAGAGATCGCGCAGTTGTTAAAAAACTTGCTTGCTGGGAGCCATAGTCGCGTGCGCTGCGTAAACTAACAGAGATACGTACTAGAGAATTGTAGATCTATAAAAATACTACAAAAAAGTCCGTGATAGCATGTCTCTATGGCTAACTCACAAGAACTACTTTCATGTTTAAAATTTGAATTCCCGAAAAAAATTGTGACACGTTGATTACCACGCGGGCGAAAGCGGTTAAAATCATGATTTTAATAACAAAATCACTGAACCACGAAATAAACAAAGATAAAACTGCACTAAACACGAAACGTTAACAATATAGACCTCCCAAACATCCCCTTACCGACTTGAATAATATTTAAAACGACTACTGTATATTATCCTGAACCTATCCTACCCTTATCACTTTAATACGAATCTCATTAAAGGAATATTACCTGACCCGTTACTTACAAGAGAAAATGAAACCTACCGATGTCAAGGAAATGAGCACGCCGTGAACGAGCGAGAATTTTAATGCTCGTATAGTATGTTCTAGTTATTATTGCGCATGATCCTTAGCAACAGTTCACAGGGAAAGTTTTTAATATGATAAACGCAAATTTCGTACAAATTCGTCGAGTCACAGACATAATTTCACATTTATAATCATCATCATCCTCCTGCAATTATCCCAATCTAAGCGGGGTCGGCACAACATGTTACAAACATGTTGTCACATGATTTGGCTACGTATTTTACGACCGGCCACCTGCCTGACGTCAACTTACCTTAGTCGCCTTTTACGACACCTCGGTAAGAAATAAGGGTGGTCTATTCTATGCAGCTGGATACCACACTGCACTTACCTTAGTCGCCTCTTACAACACCTCGGTAAGAAAGGAGGGTGGTCTATTCTATTCTGCCGGATACTACGGTTCTATCAAAAAATAACGACATACCGAGTAGCTTTTAAAAACGTAAAGATCTACAAAATATACTTTAATTCGATTTTTTAAATATCTTGCAACACTTTTTAATTATTCATATGAATAAAATGTTTGAAAAACTTAAGCCAACTAAGTATAGACCCTAAAGTCCTACATAGTATATAAAAAATGATTGCCACCAACTGGACACGCGATAAAATATTTTATAGCGTTATAACAAAGATTTATTCCACTCAGAACTTCCACTGTGTCGTAGCTTAAGTTTTTTGCGATCACGTAACTTTCGCGTTTCTTGGGTTTCGCGTAGCTTTTCCTACCTCGAACCTATTTTACATACAAAGTGATCTTTCAGGAATTTTTAAAAAGGCCACATTTGAGACATGTTTTTATTAATTTTATAATTTAGACTATCGTGAGTAGTAACGTCGCTTAAGGATCTCATAAATAAGGGCTCTGTAAGGGTTTTAAACTAGTCGGTATTACCAGATAGAATAAGACGTGAGTCAAGCCGGTTTCTATATACTATTTTTTTATATTGTTGTGTATTTTGGTGGCGGTGGTGGATGTTTGTGTATCTGTTTTTCGAATGCTACTTGATACATCAGTTATGAAAATGGATAGTTCACTCTAATTTGTATTATATATTTTTTCTATTTACTTTATCGAGGATTATAACAAAAAAAAATATTATTACTTTTATGGATTTCCGCTAAGTAACGTATATTTTTATAAACAATTTTAAATTTTTTTCATATGCCATTACCCCATGATTGCAGTTGAAATATGTTACCATCACCTAAATAATTTTCAATTCTATAGTAAGCGTTATGTAGTACCATCGTTTTAAGATAATTTCTGAACTTTTGTGACATGGAAGTTATATCTACGTTACATCTGTTTTGCTGCAATAAAGTTTAGACATAATTTATATAAAAGTTACCCTCATTTCGTGTCAAGAGTTCGCTGTCGATCGTCCATTATCATATGAGAGGTTTTGATGTGCTAAGATCATCATTTTTAGCTTCTTCGATAATCTTGAGTTAATGCTTATTATAATTATATTATAATTAATTATATTAAGTTAAATTTTTACTATAAGATTTTTTTGGGTTTAAATTTTAAAGTCAGACTGACATTAATATCAACTAAGCAAACCGTCATCCTAAGCTAACAAGTATTCTGTTGTAATATTATAAATGCGATACTCTGTCTTTCTGCCGCGTGGAATCCGGCTGAGTAGAATAGACCACCCTCATTTCTTACCGAGGTGTCGTAAAAGGCGACTAGGGTAAGTCAACCCGCCGTGTGGTATCCGGCTGAGTAAAACAGACCACGCCTATTTCTTACCGAGGTGTCGTAAAAGGCGACTAAGGTAAGTTGACCCACCGTGTGGTATTCGGTTGAGTAGAATAGATCACCCTCTTTCTTGCTGACCTAGTCGTATACGACTAGGTAAATTGACGTCAGGCAGGCGGCCGGTCGTAAAATACGTAGCCAAATCATGTGACAACATGGTTGTAACATGTTGTGCCGACTCTACTTAGAGTGGGATAAGGGCAGGAAGATGATGGAGTCCGTCTTACTGTTACGCATTAACGGCTAAATTGCTGGAGCTATGATGATGTAGTTTGGTACAGTTCAAGCTCATATAGAGGAATCAATTTTCGTATTTTTATATTCTTCGGGAACAGGAAAAAATACATAATTGAGGGCATATTTACATTTTGGTTTACCACAATTACGTCGCGGTTATGGCTAGTTTTAAATATGTATAAAGTTTATATTCCGTAAAATTAAGGTGCACTTATGTACTTACATCTAAATGTAAGTATTTAAATATGCTGTACATGATTTTTTGGCAAACCTCTTTGTTTTTTGTTGGTCCGCAGCCGTAACATCGTGAACCCAAATAGAATACATAAAGTGTCTAGTTTTAAATTTATACAAGTTTGGCGCTGGAATGTAACTGTTCTAAACAGATTGCATCTTATTGCTGTTTTGTACTATTAAGACTTGTGTTGTATGAATATAGCACAGGATCAAACACTCACTAACAGTGTCTCACTACACGTCCACTCTCATCCAGCACGCCTACCATGAACTCTTATTGCGACTCAATTGAAGACGTAAACAAAATTGATTTGCTTTTCATACCATGACCTCTTAAAGACGCACACTTTAAGTCGTCGCCGAATGAGCGTTCGGAATTCGTCCTAAGAACATGTGAGTAAAAGAGACAGAGTTATCTATAGTTCATATAAAGTTATCCTTTTCAAACATTAAGACCCCAATGCAATTCACACTTTATGGTACGAAAAGAAAGCGGTTCGCGGTCGTCGTTTACGTCTTCAATTGAGTCGCAATAAGAGTTCATGGTAGGCCTGCAGGACTCTGGTGTTACTAGCGTAGTGCTTTTGAAACTGTACGGTTTTCTTTGTACAGTGTTATTTGTGTGTTTATGTATTATATGTGTCTTGTACCTTAAGATGTAGTTCTTACCTTGTAAATATATCGCATATTTACTATACTTGCGAAACATGTCCTCGATACCGGTACGATTTTCAAACAAAAATTTGTGTACCCATATTCCGGTAAAAGCCCCCGTTGACGCCCGTCCATTACGGATATGAGGCGCAGGCATGCTCTTTGCTTTGAGAGCGTTTTAAACGTTTTCTTATTTTACCATTACCCCATTTTACTTATAGGAAAACACTATAACTCAAATTTATTTTCTAGGCCTTGCAAATCATTAAATATTAAATAATGGTACCCGTCCCATACACTATAACAGAACTACTTTGCCATACTTTTCGTGTGTTAAGCGAATGTATGTAAGCTAAGTGTATGAAACATGGCAAAATTCACGTATCTTACACATTCAGTACATGTTACCACCCGTATCCCAAGACGCCTCCTCCAGCCACAATGCACACAAGCAAAACACACAACCACCACCAAAATCTCTACGATCGTTTCGCTCCGAAACCAAAGCATTACGATTTTGTCGTGGAGCCTATCCTCCTGACGATGCTGCCTGGTGGAGGCGTCTTGGGATACGTGTGGTGACTTATCCTGCATGTGTAAGGTACGTGAATTTTGCCTGCTTCATGCACATAAGTTTTTCATGCATTCGCTTAACCCACGCGGATTATAGCAAAGTATTTCTGTTATAGTTTCTGTAATATGGAATTCTGCAAAGGAACGCCTGCTTCTATAAATCTTTTACGTGAATTTTGTCTGCTTCATACACTTACCATTACATACATTCGCTTAAGACACGCGGATTGTTGCATAGTAAAAAAGTGAAGTAAAGTAGCGGCCTGTTACAATCCTACTGCTCGGCATAGGCCTGCTCTTTCCGTTTCTGGAGAAAAGGGTTGGAGCTAAAACCTATCACGCTGCTCCAATGCGGATTGGTAGGTCGCACATATCCCCAGAATTCTCTAGAGCTATGCAGGTTTGCTCACGATGTTTTCCTTCACCGAAAAGCGTGTGATAAATTGCAATTATCAATTGGCCACATGAGTTTTAATAGAAAATGTCATTGGTGCCTGCCCGAGTTTGAACTCGTGTTCCCCTCGTAAGAGTCGCACGGTTTCACCGCTGGGCTATCACAGCCTATGACATAGTAGTAGTGATAAATAAATATATGAGACAAATACACACACGGTTATCCGTCCCCAAAGTAAGTAATTTAATACTTGTGTTATAGGTGACAGATAACTGGTAAATAAATATATAGATATGTAATTTTAAATAAATACTTAAATACATAAATACACCAAGACTTGAAAAACGAACTAATTGATTTTTAAGAAAATGTCCCCCGGCGGCAAGGTCCCTCCCTCTGGAGGTAAAGGGGGATGAATAATTACCACCTGGATCAACGGGCTAGTAATTTATTTTATAATATCTATAGATGATCATGATATAATTATACGTAATTTGGTATTAAAATATGCATTAAACTGATTATAATAAAAAAGTTTTGTTATGGGTTTTAGTATATACTAGTTGTGTCAACAACGGCTTCGCCCGCGTGCAATTTTCGATTTACGAAACTTTTCCAGATTTTTCGAAATTTTGTTTATAAAAGTAGTTATTGTGAGTTAACCGTGAAAGTCAGAGACATGCTATCGCGGACTTTTTTGTAGTATTTTTATAGATGTACAATTCTCTACTACATTGCTTTAGCGTATCTCTGCTGATTTACGCAGCGCAAGCAAGTTTTTTAACAATTGCGCGATCTCATCAACACAATTTACATAATACCGATATGTACTTCACCTAAACCATCCGGAAGTATTGTACTATCTTTTGGTGAAAACCGTACATAAATCCGTTCAGACGATTTTGAGAAAATCGCTAACATACAGACATACAGCTTTTTGGGACTTTGGTTTATAATAAGTATAGACTAGTATTTTGAGACGCCTATGATTTTAAGATTCTTATTATAATGACTAAAACGATTGTTGAGATCGTCTTAGTCTGTGTGTGCAGTGCTAGGTAGTGATGTAGCCATACTTTGAGTGTATTATTAGAGATCTTTATTAGATAATCTATCAAACTCAGACCCATCAGGTTGGAAATGGGTCAACGTCGCAGTCACTTGACATGCGCTATCACAAATAGGGCATCCAGGGCGCGGGCCCTTAAATTGTGCCTATTATATAATAGAATGGCGGTTATAAATCGAATCAAATTGAATACAGTTTTAAAAGCTCTTTTTATTCGTAGACTTCGTTAATTGGTAGTGAAAACAGAATTGCAACATCTGAACGGTTCTTGAATTTGTATGAGCTTTAATTGAGGAAACATTTCCGCTTTAATTATAGAATTATATTGGCATCCATATTTCCATACTTCCATACATGTATGCATTTCTGCATTATGAATGCGAAAGTCTGTCTGTCACATTTTGACGGCTAAACCTGCACACATATTGATGAAATTTGTTATTTTTAAAGCTTATTCATCAGGGTAACATATAGGATAAAAATGCCCGATTTTCTTTCGAAGATAGAAAAATCGACATAATACATAACTGAGGGTATTTTTATACAGTAGTTGACGCAAACAAAGTAGCGCATATAACTAGTTATATAAAATAAATAATTTCAAACAGTATAAAACCGTCATTAGTTACTAGATTTTTTTTAAATAAATTGATTTCATTCAAAAAGACAACAGAACGTTCGTTAAAAAATATAGATTAAAATATTATGCTAGAATGTTCAACAAGCGGGTACTAAACGATCAGAGGACATACAGGACAGTGCAAACCCATATTTAAAAAGTTGCTACCTTTAAGGTCTGTGGAGATGTTAAAAGAATCACGGATAAAAATCTTGTAAGATTTCTTAAAAATGTACATATAGGGTTAACAGTGAAGAAAATGTTGCTTAAAATACAGTAGAAACTAAATAACTTAAACCTCTGTAACTTCAAAAAACAATCTGCTCCCTTCCCCTCAGAACCCGAAACATTTATAACTTCAAATACAAAACCTCTTAACTTAAAGTAAAGTAAAACTTAAAGTAATGATTTCAATGTTGAACCTCAATAATATAAAGAAATGTTTGGACGTACTCTTCAACTATATGCCAATGGCAGTAATCACGAATGGAATTTGCAAAAAATCTGGGAATTTATTTTTTGCAACGTGTTCACCTTTTGTCTCAGAGATCAGTCTAAGAGATCCTTTAAAACTGTACTTGAAGCGGCAGTTACAATGATATTTCTGCATTGCAACATTGTTGAAGCCATTTATCAATTGACAATCAAATCGTTAAAGAAACTGAAACACTTTAATATATAAACTGTAAACACTTTAAAACTAAAGAAATTGGCACACTTTTTTTCTGCCGACTGTACTTTCGACTGTATGTCGAAAAAATGCATGATAAATATTTACAAGGCTATAAACTTTTACCTATTTCATTTTTTTTATTTTATTAGTTAACCTTCGTTGAGGTTTCATATAATTATATTAACTGTTATCTAAGCGGCATACAAAATTACTCTCAGTATATGTAACAGGTACGAGTACAATTTCAAGTAATGTCGTCTGAAGATTGAACGAGACATTTACTCAGCGCAATACAAGGACTTGCGAACGTGTTAGCTAATCATTCATGTACCCTTCAACACTTTGTACCAAAATATACTACGACCAAATATGTTAATGTCACCTTATTATTAAAGATTTTGAGTACAAAATAGTAAATTATTTCTTCTATTTTTCTTAAAATAGAAAAGAAAAGAGAAATAGAAGAATAGAAGAAATAATTTATAGAATTAGGCGTTACTTTGCGGTTGGTATTTGCTCCAACAATTCTCTCCAAAAAAGGAGAGAGGAAGCCTATCGCCAGCAGTGGGATAGTAACTGGCCGTTACTTTTACCACTTACACAACATTATACAAGCAGATAATCACTACCGCAATCTCAACAATTGTTTCAAGGCATCTTCAGGACGTACTTTCCTAAGTTGTTAAGTTGTAATTTTTGCGAATTTATCGGAGGCAACTTGAGGACAAGATTTTCCCACGTTAGATCTTCTGTGATCAAATTTTTACGTTTCAAAAAGACGAGCTAGTGTCAAGCGGCCGAGGCGCTCAACCGCGCTCGTCAAAACGCAGAAGCATCTTAAGAATTCTTCGTCGTGATACAGTCCTTTCAAACATATCGCTTTTAGCAAGGATTCGGTCTCAAAGGAGACATCTTTAAGGCTAAACACCTCCTTAGCGCTTTCAGGAAATCTTATAGACTCGCTGTCAAATGTTTTTGATGAGCATCTTCTGCAATTATCCTGACTTTGGTGACTCTGTAAAGTCCGTTATGGCCGAAACCGAAGCATCATCAGGAGGATAGGCTCCACGACAGAATCGGAATTTCGGGGCGGAACGATCGTAGAGATTTTTGGCGGTGGTTGTGTGTATTGTTGCTGGTGGAGACATCTTGGGATACGTGTGGTGACTTCTCCTGCATGTGTAAGGTATCTAAATTTTGCCTGCTTTATACACTTAGCATTAAATGCATTTTCCTAACACACGCTGATTATAGCAAAGTAGATCTTTTATAGTTTATATAATATTGAATTTCGCAAAGTACCGCCTGCATCTATTAACCATGGCTGACAGCATTAATCAATTCGAAAAAATAAAGGGCGATGCTTCTTATCTTAAATAGGTCAGTATTTAGTATCACTTTGATGGATTTTCAAACCAGACACGACCTTGAGCGATAGTGAGCGATGAAGAATAAATAACATTTAATACCTTAAAAGCATTTTGATAGATTGCAATTAAGTAAAGTTTTTCAATCAGCTTAAGTAAATAAAAATGGAAGACTGGAGTCGCTCCAAATAATTATGACAGACATCTTTATTTAATATATTCAACCTGGTTTCAAATTCGGCCGTCGCTATGAATTTGGAACTCCGTTTAACTTTTGATTGATGTATGCGATATTAGAGCTGTGATAGCCCAGCGGTGGACCGAGCGACTCTTTCGAGGGGAACACGAGTTCAAACCCGGGCAGGCACTAATGAGTTTTTCTATTAAAACTCATGTGTCTAATTGATAATTGCAATTTATCACACGCTTTTCGGTGAAGGAAATCATCGTAAGGAAACCTGCATATCTCTAGAGAATTCTGGAGATATGTGTAACCTACCAATCCGCATTGGAGCAGCGTGGTAAGGTCTTAGCTCCAACCCTTCTCTCCAGAAACGGAGAGAGTAACCTATTCCCAGCAGTGGGATTGTAACAGGCTGCTACTTTATGCAATATTATGCAAGCTCTTCTATTAAATCTGTCGCAATAATAAAAATATAAGCTATCAATCTACTTCAGGTGTTTCTCTTGTTTTCCACACACAGGATCAGATTAGAAATCGCAACTACGCTATCGGCATTCTTGAGATCATTCTGTATGGATATAAATGTGAAATGTGTCTGTAACGTTTTTAAAGCTAATCTGATATAACAGCAGGCAGTGAAGAAAATTGTTACAACGATGTATACCGAGCTTTAGGATAAAATATTACCGTTTATTCCTCACAAACAAACGAATCCCTTTTTACTTTACTTTTAAATAATTGACAATATGTAAACGCTTTAATTGATAAAAACTAAGTTGCGGGTAAATATCCCATGCTTAGTATTAAAGTGACCGAATTAAAAAAAGATGTTTTATGGTAATAATAAATCGTAGTGTAGCACCTAGAAAACTCGTGAGTGTTAAAAGACCCCATTAAAGGTTGGCACTAGCTTTCTGCAAATTTGATGTACAACGGATGAACATATAGAATTATGATTTTAGTCACATATATTAGAAACAATATAGGTAGTTATACAGTTAGCCTTCGACCGCTGGAATGCATTCAAATTGTTTCGGTTAACCTTAGCCGGCGAGCGGATGCGATATCCACTACCAACGGTTGACAGATTAAATAATGGCCTTTGATATATGTACGCTATTTTAGTATCACTGATAATTCATATTCAAAGGGGTTTGCCCGGGGAGCAGGCACACATTAGTTTTCAGTTAAAACTTGATAAATGCAATCTTTTACACGCTTTTCGGTGAAGGAAAACATCGTGAGGAAACTTGCATATGTCTAGAGAATTCCAGGGATTATGTGTTAACTACAAATCCTGCCGTGTGGTATCCGGCTGAGTAGAATAGACCACCCTCATTTTTTACCGAGGTGTCGTAAAAGGCGATTAAGGTAAGTCGACCCGCCGTATAGTATCCGGCTGCGTAGAATAGACTACCCTCATGTCTTACCGAGGTGTCGTAAAAGGCGATTAAGGTAAATCGACCCGTCGTATGGTATCCGGCTGAGTAGAATAGACCACCCTCTTTCTTACCGAGGGGTCGTAAAGTACGACTAAGGGAAGTTGACAGCAGGCGGCTGGTTTTAAAATACGTAGCCGAATTATGTGACAACGTGTTTGTATTATGTTGTGCCGACCCCACTTAGAGTGGGATAAGGGCAGGAAGATTACGATGATGTGTTAATTACCAATTCGCGCTGGAGCAGGTCTTAGCTCCAACCCTTCTCTCCAAAAAACGGAGAAAGGAGGCCTATGACGAGCTGTGGGATAGTAGCAGGCCGTTACTTTTATATCTAAAACAGCGCTCAAATCCGGATAGTCTTATTATGATACCATGTAATAATAATGAAATGTATACGTTTTCATAAAACCTCATGTTTCTGGGACCAAATTACACTCCCAGAGTGTTTTAATAAATTATTAACATAGCTTGAGATGCAAAAGTAATAGTATAATTATTTTGCTATAATCAGCGAAAAAGTAAATGGGAAATATATATAATGCTTAATGTAGAGTGGAGTATTCGTTCTTATACCTGAAACATGCAGCATTCTTTAAAACACGTGCATGTGTTTTAAAGAATGTCAAAACCTCCACCACCGCCACCACAATACACAAGCACTACACACGTTCACTGTCGCAAACTCAACAATCTTTTCGCCGTGTAACTGAAGCATCATCAGGAGCTCGCGGCTTTGCGATTTTGTCGTGGAGTCTCAGGTAAGAGAACGAATAGTGCATTCTAAATTAAGCATTTAGCAATATATATAATATTTCCTCCTATTTACTTTATCGCGGATTATAGCAAAATAATTTTACTATTACTTTTGTATTATGGATCTCCGCAAACTAACGATTAATTCTATAAATAATAGCCTGAGATATCAGTCATACACCAGATACCAGATACATCTAGTACACCAGATTTAGTATCGTGTCATTTTTCCTATGATGATTAGATCACCGCACGCTGTGGTCTGCAGTTACAAAAGATATTCTATCTAAACCGCATTTTATATAGTACTAGCTGTGCCAACAACGGCGTCACCCGCGTGGGATTCAGTGATTAACAATTTACATAATACCGATGTATAATATTTACCTAAACTATCCGGAAGTATTGCACTATGTTTTGGTGAAAACCGTACAAAAATCTGTTAAGTAGAATTTGAGAAAATCGATTACATACAGACAGACAGATGTTTGGGACTTTGTATTATAATAAGTATAAGTATAGATTTTCCTCTTATAGCTATCAAAAACTGGTTTTATTTAGTTATGAGGACAGGAAATTATTACTGACCCAGTGTAGAATTTTCTTTTTTATGTCTTCTAAAGTTATATCTTTACAAATTTGAACCTGTGTCGGATTTTTAACTCCATTTCCATAAGGATTATATTCTGTTGAGTAGAATCTGACAAAATCGATCATATAAAGAGAGACAGCTTTCGGGGACTGTTTTTTAATAAGTATTGGTTTAGATTGATAGTTTATTTTTTATTTCTTTAGAAATAAGAGATGGCGTAGCTCGTGTGGTGTAGCGTATAGAATATAGGCCATCAAAATTGCCTACACAGCTTAAGTCCTGATATATTTTTGGCGCAGGGCCAGCTAAGTTACGATAACAGAAAACGCTACCGCTTGGTATTTGGTATTTGCTCAAATTAGCTGACATTGCTAAATATTTTCTACAGGCATTTCGTTCCGCTTCTCGTTTGTCAAAGTAAAGTCTAAGAGCCGATAGCGAAATTATATGTATTTTATTCTCAAATCTCCAATTTTCCAAATGGTGCTTTTCTTTTAAATCGTTTTATTCTTTCAGAACGTTATTGATCTTCGTCATGTATATGCTTAACAACCCGTGACCATTTTAGCGTCAACTTTAATGTAAAAAAAAACTTTTATGCACTGTTTTTTCCTGTTCCTCAAGGAAAAACAGGTTTCTTGTAATATATTATAAATAGATGTGACAGCGGCTGTCCCCGCGTCGATATCAGTGTATCACCAAGCTTTTTCTATTTCAATTTACATAAAACCGTTATGCATTATTAACCTAAACGTTCCGGAATACTTGAACTGTCTATTAATAACAACCATACAAAAATCCGTTCAGTATATATTTAGAAAATCCATCATCCAATCCATACAGACAGACAGGTTTTAGGGACTTTCTTATATAATAAGTATAGATATCACTCTTAAATAATTTCTATCACTTAATAGTGAAAGTGCTTATCGAATTTTGATATTATTGTTAAAATATTTTTTTTCGGGTCCTATCTATATTTTGGGGTTTTGCTTTCTGACTACTTCTTTTCTAAATCGAACTTAAGATTTTTTCTACTTAGAGAGCCTTGCTGGCTTTAAGACGTCACACATTTAAGGTTTTCTATAAGGACCTATGTGCTTTATTAAATTAACAATCCTTCATGCGCAAATGTTGTCGCTCATGACTTCAATTTGTTGTTTTTATAGCAACACCGACATGAATCAAAGAATACCGCGCCATTAAAAAAAAATAGTGGCGCTACTGTGCTGCCGTTGTTTTCTGTGAAGTCGTCTAGTGAAAAAACGTGTTCAATGACATCTCATTTCTAAGTTCAGTTGCCAAAAAACGTAAAAAAGGCGGGTAATATTCTGCTAATATAATTGGGCTTTATGTATCCTACATTTATATAAAAGTGTATTGTAACACAAATGTCTATTAAATAATTTAATTCGACTCGAAACTTCAAATAAAATTAAACAATTGCTTTTTACCAAGTAACGTGTTTGTTTATCGTTGCTTAGTAAATTTCATAAGTGTAAAAACTCAAAGATACCAACTCTCACGTAGTACACTAATAGTCACGCACACTTGCGTAACCTTTTTTTTTGCAATGCACTCGTATATATGCAGCGAATAGTCTGTAACATATATAGGGTTGCCAACTTTTTTATTTACACGAAATAAAGTATATGTCTGATAAGAATATTAAACAGTATTTTATCTATTTACAGGCTTTTTTAAAAACTTCAGGCCCTTCACCACCATTAAAATTATGTGTAATAACTGAAATAATTTGATTATTTGACATTGACAGATTCGTACTGAAATTTCATTATTGTGATTTGTTTTGTGGCTGCACAGCACTGAGTGCGCTCCGAGTATAGTTTTTATACCACATTACACTTACAAACTAGAGTGGGGGAGCCATAGGCAGGCCTTTAATTTATAGTGACATAATAAATATTGAGAGGGAACATGAAACTCGTATACTTATCGCTTGCACATAAAAAAGTGATAGATTATCTGTCACTTTTTATGTTCTCCCGTTTGTCCTCTCTTTATTTCACAGATAACAAGTCTCGTTTGTCCCCTCTTTATTTTCGCTGAACACATTTTAGGCTGGCTTTACTCTAGTATAATAACTCTGTCTGCGGGACGAGGACTTTAGGAGTGATTTTAGGTTAAAATTAGGATTAAGCTTTGATTTTGCCACTTGTAATAGCATTTTGACTTCTCCAGATTCAGGCGAAGCGAAATTGCTTTACAATTTGTTTAAAGTAGGCATAAGTCGTAGAAATTAAGGTTAGTTTGTAGTTACTACGGGGGTGGCATTTTCTGTTTGAAAAAACCATCTTAAATAAAGATTTAAAAAAAACTCTATGACTGAATTAAAAAAATGTGTGAGCGTCTAAGTGTAACACTCAGTGTTAAGTATATACATATTCAGTGCACTTTATTTTCAATGAAAAGTTTAAGTAAAAAAAAATATAATACTGTTTTTAACGCTATAGTTGGCAACCCTAAACACTTATTAGTGCGCGGTTGGAGTTTTGCCAAAAATTATCAGGAATAAGGTTCGGTTGGCAGATTTGATTGCCTCAATGGCTTTATTTGTATTTTACTAGTTTGTACGTAAGATCGATTATTGGTGTGATCTCTCATGTATGGTTTATTGGACTGTGGTTCGACTTCACAGGACCTAAAAGGGAATTTTTCGTAGCTTGTAGATCTTAAACACAATCTAAATATATTAAAAAGAAAGAATGTATGTGGGAATGGGACGTAAGAGGAACGTACGTGAAACGGAATGCTGGTGAGTGTGTAAGCGAGATGATATGACAGGAGGGAGAGAGGAGAAAGGAACGATGGAGGACGTGTAGTATAGCTGCTAAGTTTGAATAATTCAATAAAAGCTTACATTAAAGAAGTGTTTGCTTGATCCCGATAGTCACGGTTACCACATGTATGTGTGTTCTGTATAGTCTAGAAACAGTTGGACTGTTTTTAAGTGATTTTTCAGATAATATTTATATTGACTCAGCGGATAAGCCTATTAAGTTTGACGATGATCAGCGCATTTTTCCAACTTTCAATGGAAATTTTGTACGTACTGGAGTAGTGAGTGTACGATTTCAAATATCAATCAATCTATCAATCATGATGAAATTGAAATCATATTGATCGGATCTGGAATTCGCCGCCCAAAAAATCTACCCTACTCAGTCTGTTGGTGAATCCGCCTACGTCATCCTTACTTAATTTGTTATCAATTAACGAGATTTCAAAAGGGTAAAAGCAAGGATAAAATCTTTTCAAAGGACAGCCTTGACGTCACAGCTCTTTCCACTCCAACCATATCTAAATAAGGTTCGCTCTGACCTAAAAATAAAATACGCGTGCCCTAATTGCTCACCACAACTTACCTAGCGCTGAAATCTGAATGCCTTTGTACACGGAAAATTGAGTTAAGCTTTAAAAACCGTTTACGAATTCAACTAAAAATTTTGCCCAAAAATTTTGTGTAATGTTTTTCTAATTGAGTAAAACTTTTATAAATGGCTTTTACTAGTAAACTAAGTATATTATGAACTAGTTTCAGCCGCGACCTCGCAGCTCGCATAAGCATTAGAGAAAATCTATGTAATGCTTTAAAGTACGATCCATTTTGATACTTTTTCATACCGATTTCATAAAATGCATGTATTACAAGCCTCAACTATCATTACCCCGTTACACCAGCATTGCACAAATGCACTACCACAATTTCAACAATCGTTTCGCCCCGCAACCGAAGTACCATTAGGAGATACACTTGGATAGAAATCCTAAAACTTTGAAATATGATTATTAATGTTAAAAAATTAAACCTCAACGGTATCAGCAGCAGTAATAAAGACCAAGTCTGTTAGTGCCCAATTATCGTGTATTTTTATTTATTCCTTTCAGTATAGTACGAGTGTTTACACGTCGTAAAAAATTACGTTACTATAAAAAGCTGTCGTAAGCGGTGAGAGGGTCATATAATTATCAAAGGTTCGCAAATTAAGTCTCATAACAGGACTACGATTTTTTTTTTCAAAAAAATATGTGTTCAGTCAAAATTTACAATTTGTCATGCGGCTTACAATGGAGGTAGAGATCTTTCATTCTAAAAGTGCACGCCCCTCCAATGTTACTCACACACAGAAAACTTATGTACAGACGAAATACACGCAAACTTGTTATGCTAATTGGTTACTCAGTTGCCGGACAGACACGAAAGTAGGAGCACGCCTCGATTATTGCCAAAAGTACAGTTAGCATGTCATAAAAAAAGAGGATAAATATTTTTTATTTTAAATAATAATTAGATAAATTTTTTCATTAATAGTAAAATATGGAAAAATTTTTAAAACTATGTGGCGAAAAAAAACGGGCAAAACTTAACATCTATCATTATTTCATCATCAAAGCCATTGCTTTAATTAAGAAACGAATTGACATGATTGATAGACATATGTGGGAAAACAAGTGTCGAAATGTGAATGATATTGAGATAGAATATATGAAAAATTTTGAATTTATAATTAATGTTGAGTCTGAATGTGAACATAGCGACGTGAGTGAATAGCGTTAAAATAGTAAATATTTATTGCGGTTTAATTTTTTTCTTTTTTTACTAAAAAAATAATAGTTGCATAATGAATATATGATATGATCTTTATTAAATTAAGTTGGCAAGCTAGCTCTTGACTGCGAATTCACCTGATGGATGCCGATGTAGTTTAAGTTTCTTGAAAGGGTTTGGAGATTAAACGTGTAACCATTCAGGGTTTTTACACGACATCGTACCTGAATGCTAAACCGCTTGGTGGTACGTCTTTGTTAGAAGGATACGTCGGAAGTATCTATCTAGTCAAGACCAGGGATAAATTTTAGAAATATACTAATATGTTTTTTCTAGGATTCGAATGCGGAACTTCACGTTTACAATCCACAGCGCTTACTGTTACTCCAGGGAAATGTTAAAAACTTACTTTTTTTTCTATAGAATTTTCAACATAAATTTGATTATAAATATGATATAATATTAATTTTATTTTTATGCAAACGTTGCTTGTAACCCGTGTAACCGGATTGGTTGGTGAGCCAGTGCACAAATGATAGGAACGCGTGACAGAATAGACGTGTTGTCTCATACAAAGCGTGGATTCTCCGCCATATAAATGTTTGACTTATACCAGTCGAGCAATTAGTTGACCTTTAACTGCGCGAATGAGTCGAGTCAACTTTGAAATTGCTGCGCGCACACATATAAAATAGTACAGTCAATATTTTCTCTCACACATTAAAATAATGTGGAGGGGCGTGCACTTTTAGAATGAAAGATCTCTATATCATTACGTGACAATTGCGTGACTAAACGACCTTTCCTAACAACGGAGTTAAGGTAAAGGAAAGGCTACGAAAGATGCTAATAATTTCAAGCAAATTAATATTTAAATTTCTTCTATTGTGCTCGCATTTGACTCATCCATTCAATTTTCCAGTTTCCCAAGGTAAATTTAAAACTTTAATTATCATATCGTATTAATCAAATAACAACTTTGAAACAACGACAAATCTCAAACAGTCTATCTTAAAGTTAATAAAAAGTTTCATAAATTTTCGGATTATAGCCCTTAAAGGCAAGTGAAAAATTAATGTGGAAAAAAGTTAGTTATCCCTTTTTCTTTTCATCCGAGTGTAAGCGATAAAATCTATTAAAAGGAGTGCTCCGCCACCTTTTGACGTCATAGAGGGTTGAACGCAAATATATCTAGGCTACGTACGATGTCTTTTTTTAACTGCTAGCTCTAGGCTACGTACGATGTCTTCTTTTAACTGCTAGCTTATTAGTTGTTGCTCACGAATTATATTCGTTTTGAGTAAACTTACCGCTCGTAAAATTTTATTTCATTAAACCTTATTTTTTTTAGTACACTTACGTAACCGCCGAGGGTTAATGTTTATGCAAGAAATATGTGGGCGCTTCATATTACACCCTTGAGATATTTATGTTGGGATTTCTTTGACCTCATTAGGTGTAACGTATAAAGATGTGTTCAAACAGATCTTATTTTAGAGTCAAAGGAAAAAGAGCATATTTATATTATATTAAAGAATAGATTTTTATGCAACGAAATCGCAATTTAATGTAAATTGATAATTTATACAATTAGGCGTTACATTGTGGTGTTTTTCGTACAAAGAATCAGCTTAGCGATTCAACGCGGAAACGCTGCCAGCATTCTTGGGACCATTCCACGTGGGCATATAGTAGTAGCGTGCAAGTAATTTAAGATAGACTTGTATATTTTTGTTGTAAATAAAAAAAAATTATATTATGAATTACTGTACTATAATCCGCGATTAGTTGTAACAGACATTCGATTGCGATTATTGATATTGTGAAATCGATCGCGAATTGTACCAGAATTATAACAATACGATTATTTTTAAGGAAATAGTTTTAGTTTAGTTTGTGTATTAACTCCGGTTCAAGCCTTTTGTCGGAGAGATTTGAGCTTTTCTTCAATCGTTTTATTGATATTTACGATTCATCATGCGCGTGATGAAAAAAAAACCGGCACGCTGCGCTAGAATCGTGGTTTAGATTTAACTAAATTGGCATATTTGCCAAATAGTTGGTAAATGAATAGTTTTTTTTATTATGAAATTGCTTTTTTGTATATTGGATTATTAGTTTTGTTGTTTAGTGTTTAGTTATTAAATTAGTTCACAGGTTAAACAGGACATCGCTTGGTTCGCTAGTACAAATATTAAATTTTACGTTTTTCTTCAATTCAACGACGAAATAAATGCCCGTGGGAATACCGGTGTTTGCAACACAAACATGAGAGTATATAACGGTGTCTACCGACTCAACTCCCAGTGAATTTATTTATGCGATCTGTCCCCTAGCGTGTGCTCTGAGTTAGGTCGAGGACGTAGCATCGATTTAAGAGAAAATTACTCCATTTAACTCCTCACTAGCTAACTGGCTAGTCTATAATTTTATATTTAAAAATGTTAAAAGTGAATTTTGTAAATAGTGTGTTTTTTAAAGAATAGTTTACGTTCACATGTGATCAAAAAAGAAACAAGTCCTTCTTCTTCTTCTTCGTCAGCCGATGGACGTCCACTGCTGGACATAGGCCTCATCATGGGATCGCCACACCACACGATCCTGCGCCGCCCGGATCCAGTGGCTCCCTGCGACCTTTTTGAGGTCGTCTGTCCACCTCGTAGGGGGTCTACCGACGCTGCGCTTTCCGGTGCGGGGTCGCCATTCCAGCACCTTAAGACCCCAGCGCCCATCGGTCCTCCGCACTATGTGCCCCGCCCAGCGCCACTTCAGCTTCGCGACACGCTGAGCTATGTCGGTGACTTTAGTTCTTCTACGGATCTCCTCATTTCTGATTTGATCTCGTAGAGACACTCCGAGCATAGCTCGCTCCATCGCCCGCTGAGTGACTCTAAGCTTTCTTATAAGGCCCATAGTGAGCGACCACGTTTCGGATCCGTAGGTCATCACTGGCAACACGCACTGTTCGAAGACCCTGGTCTTCAGACACTGAGGTATTTTGGACGAAAAGATCTCGCGTAGCTTCCCGAACGCTGCCCATCCGAGTTGGATTCGGCGACTAACCTCTTTCTCGAAATTGGACCTACCCAGCTGGACCGTATGTCCCAGGTATATGTACTCGTCTACAATTTCGAGTGCAGAGTTCTCAACGATGATCGGGTGGAGCGGAACATGTGAGTTGGACATGATTTTTGTCTTACTCATGTTCATTTTAAGGCCCACCTGCTGAGATACTCTGCTGAGGTCGTCGAGCATTGTGTTAAGGTCCTCCAGACAACCTGCCATAACGACTATGTCGTCGGCAAATCTAAGGTGAGTGATGTACTCGCCGTTGATGTTGATGCCGTATCCGTTCCAATCCAAAAGCTTAAAGACATCTTCCAATGCAGCGGTAAACAGCTTCGGTCAACAAGTCGGAAACAAGTCCAGTTAAAAAAAAATGTTTAACACTAGATATACCAGCGATTTGAATATACCTATTTCTAGCAAACGAGTCAAAATGACTGGTGCATAAAAAACAGACTTCTTGTGGTTTCTAGTCTATATTTACTCTTAAAAATGTCAAAAATAAAGTTTAACAATATTAATTAAGTTTATAAAACGTACTCTCTAATTATAGCTATAAGAGTCATAACATCATTTCTGAAAAAAAAATGTGTAATATAGTAGGAATCTTGAATTGAATTTGCACGACCAGTCTAAATGACTGGTCTGGTAAATCTAGTGTCAAAAAAAGCTTTACACCAAAATTTCATGTCGTCTTCGTCTGGAGCCAATTCTAGCAGCAGCATCAGGTCATGCCTTACATAAACGTGCATTGTAATCGAGAATGTAAAAGTTCAGCCCAATCAGACTCCGGGAAGTGGGTCAAATTTAACTTGCAAGATTCCTTCACATACATACACGGCAAGTTTAATAACTTGTCTGGCCCGTTGGCGCAGTGGGTAGTGACCCTGCCTTCAGCTCCGCGGGTCGTGGGTTCGATTCCGAGGGCCAACATTTTCTATGAACAATGTGTTGGTTGTTCGAGCCTGGGTGTATATTTGTATTTAAGTATGTATTTATAATTATATATGTAATATATCTACCAGTTGTCCGTCACCCATAACACAAGTATTAAGTTACTTACTTTGGGTTCGGACGACCGTGTGTGTAATTGTACCATAAATTTATATAAAAAAAAGCAAAGACTATTTTATTTTAGTTTAGAGACGTATTTTATTTTGAAGTACCTACTTACTTTTAAGAGACGTGGACACTGACGGCATGACTAGTCCGCAAGTTTAAAGTCGCTCAGCGTGCTATGGAGCGAGCTATGCTCGGAGAATCTCTCAAAGATAAAAGCAGAAATGAGATTATCCGCGAGAGAACCAAAGTAACCGACGTAGCTAGCAGAATAAGCAAGCTGAAGTGGCAGTGGGCTGGTCACGTCTGTCGCGGGACTGTCTTGGCAAACGCAGCGTAGGGCGTCCATCACATCGACGACATCAAAAAGGTTGTTGGGGCAGCTGGATGCGCATTGCGGAAAAACGGGATTCTGGCAGATATGGGGGGGGCCTATCTCCAGCATGGACTGCTATAAGCTGATGGATGGCTGGATGACTTTTAAACGTGGGCACGCTTTATTGTGTTTGGTATAAAATACGACGCACATACGAGTATATAAGAGAGGTTGAGGACTGATTTACTCATGATGGTGGTTAATGTGTGCATATTTTGTACTGTGCACTAAGGTATGTGCCGTGTGGTATCCGGCTGCATAGAATAGACATCCCTCATTTCTTACCGGGGTGTCGTAAAAGGCGACTAAGCTAAGTTGACGTCAGGCAGGCGGCCGTTTGTAAAATACGTAGCCAAATCATGTGACAACATGTTTATAACATGTTGTGCCGACCCCACTTAGAGTGGAATAAGGACAGGAGAATGTGTGTTTTGTACTGTGCACTTCTTTTTTATCTGAGGCGGCGATAGAAAAAGATATGGTGGTCAAGAGATTGATTTGAACAGACTCGGTGGTTTTCATACAACGAGTTGTTAGCACTGAGATCGAAATCGATTAGTAATTCCAATTAGTTGTTTATGAACCATAGTTCATATTAAAAAAATATTTTTAACCTCCACTGATATAAGTAAAAAGTTTTTTAAACCTCGTTAATTAAAAGTTATTTCGTGCTAAGCTGATTAAAATGATGAAAAATAACGAGGTGTTTCAAAACCGCGGGAAATAGGTGTAGTTTTTTAATAAGGCGCGAGTCCCAACCGCGTAGTATACTTAAATATATCTAACTTTATTAAACAAAATTGGTATTAAAAAGTTGTTTCATCCTTCGTTAGCTAAAACGTATTTTGTGTTTTAAGTTAGCAATCATATATAAGCTTTTTTTATATCAAAAACTCGATCCAAAGCAGGAAGGCAGACAGACTTGCGCATTTTTAATATTATTATTAATAATATAGTATGTTTCTGTGGTTAATCTTCTATACTTATTATAAAACAAAATATCCAAAAGCTATCTCTTTGTATGTGATCAATTTTCTCAAAATATATTGAACGGATTTTTGTACGGTTTTTTACTACAAGGTGCAATTCTTCCAGAAGGTTCTGGTTAATATTACAAAATTTCAAGTAAAAGTTTTATCAAAATTTGAAGAGGTCGCACAGTTATAAAAAAACACGCTAGCTGGGAGCTTTAGTTGCGTGCGCCGCGTAAACCAACAGAGATACACTAAACTTCTAAAGTAACGTACTAGAGAATTAATTGTTGATATACAAAAATACTATAAAAAGTCCGCGACGGTATGTCTCTATCTCTTATAGTTAACTCATAATAACTATTTTTTAATTTAAACCATCGTGAGTGGTATTCATTATTAATGTTGAGAGACTCACGTCTTATTTTATCAGATGAGCCCGACTAGTTTCAAGCCCATACTGGGCTCTTATTCATGAGCTCTTTACGCGGCGTTATCGCGGCGGGAACTGCGTGTAGCAGTAAAGTTGACGATTCAAAAGCACTTGTTTACAAGTTTACTAGAATAAAGAATATTTTGAATTTGAATTAGAATTTAGCAGCTCGCTGGGCGCGACTCGTGATCACAATAACTACGTTTATATTCATCTATCTATACTTATTATGAAACTCGCCATTAATTTAACTAGGATTTTTTTACACCGGACAAACAATGAGTGAGAGTTTGCTTAAAGTTTTTCCGTAAGGATTTAAGATTTTTTCGATTAATGAAGCGATACAACTGTGATTTTATTAAAGGGATAGACGGTCCAGTCCGCTCCCCTGACGTACTTCGGGATGCTATTCAATTAGTTGTTATCTCTAACATTTCAATCACATACAGGCTAGACTGGGTTTGTTAATTGAGAGGAAATTATTCTATTGCCTCGAAATCTGCTATCTTATTGGAGCCGAGTTGAAATAACAAAGTTAGTTCGGTCCACAGGAAATTATTGGATTTAATCTATTGAAAGTGCTATTTGATGAAACGATAAATAAACTAATGACTTAAAATAATTAACAGCGACTCGCCCGTTGGCGCAGCCCCTGCCTTCTGCTCCGCGGGTCACGGGTTCGATTCCCGCTGATGGCTCACATTTTCTATAAATAATTTGTTGGTTCTTCGAACCTGAGTATATATTTGTATTTAAGTATGTTTCAAAAAAATTATATGTAGTACATTTATCAGTTTTCTTTGGACTTTGAGGATGGACGACCGTGTGTGTCCCATATATTTATATAGCTTGATTTATAATTACAATTCTGCTTGTATTAGAAGGCCAACAAAAATATCTTTAGCAAGCTGATATTCCTGATTAATATCTAGTATATTCTACATATCCTAATCTCAATTAATTAAACAGGTACAGAGCAGCGTAATGGTCGTTTTCACTCTAAGGATTAAGGAAATACTACAAACTTATGGGATATTAACTTGTTCTTATTCTGATTTATTAATTGTGTTTAATTGTGTGTGTAATTGTTATTAGTTTTTGATTAGTTATTAGTTTTATTAGCTTAATGATAACTTATAACTTCATGAAGGTTGTAAATATGTGATATCTGTAATTGTATAAAGTTCATATATAATTCCCCAAATCATTTAAAACTTACCTACAAAAAGGTTCAAATTCAGTGTAAGAAATACCCTTACACGTGCAAGCATATGACACAATCGAAAATCATATAAATGTTCAAAATGTTCGGCCTTGAACATCTTTCAAATTTGAATTTAAAATATTCTTTATTAAACTTGTAAACAAGTGCTTTTGGATCGTCAACATCTACTGCTGGTTCGGAAAGCTGTTCCCACCGAGAAGAGCCAGCAAGAAACTCGGCGGTTGCTCTTTTCGCAGAATAATTGTTATTACTAGTTACATATTAGTTATTAATGTCTTGTACAGGGTCGAAGACTAGCTATATTCACGCATTCTTATCATCTAAGTAATTCTCAATAGTATACAATTATGGAAATTAAAAATGTTTAAAAGATTTATCGCCGAGATTTTTTCTTCTAGATAAGAGATAATCTTGTTAACGTGTAGACTGTCGGTTTTGCACGACTCCCTAGAGTGGTATGTACTAAAATATCTTTATCGATTTAAATTATATGACCCTCTCTTCATGTACGCTCTAGTGGGTATTCGATCGCTTATTATTATCGCTACGATTGCATTCGATACGTTGGCTATACTTGTAGTTCGAGGGCACTTAATCGATTATCCGTTTAAATCTTTAGAGCGTACTTTGATACTAGTCTAAAGGCTGATTTACACCACACGAACGTAAAGCTAGAGCTAGAACAAGAAATTTTTTTTTCGCTCATTGTGGAAACGAAAGATCGTTCTTAACGTTTACACCTAAATATATTCCATATAATCTTTGCTAACGCATTAAGAACAACTATAGAATAAATGAATAAAAAAAATATAAGGGACATATACACACACGGCCAAAGTAACTTAATTAATTCTTGTGTTAAAGGTGACAGACAATTGGTAAATATATACATTAAAAAAAAAACATACACCCAGATTCGACGGAACAAAAATTATTGTAAGAAAACGTTGGCCCTCGACGGGAATCAAACCCGCCACCCGTGAAGCTGAAGGCTAGAATGCTATGTTTACTATATCGGAATTAAAATAATTTATAGAATTAGGCGTTACTTTGCGGAGATCCACGACAAAATCGCAAAGTTTTGTCGCAAAGTCCATATCCTGATGATGCTTCGGTTGAGGGGCGAAACGATTGTTGAGTTTGTGATAGTGAACGTGTGTAGTGCTTGTGTATTGTGGTGGAAGTGGTGGAGGTTTGTGCATGTGTTTTAACGAATCCTGCACGTTTTGAGTATGAAAATACGGATAGTCCACTATACATTTAACACTTATATATATTTTCTATTTACTGTATCGCGGATTATAGCAAAATAATTTTATTATAACTTGTATATCAGAATTTAATAGAGTGGGGATGATAAGCATTCGCTCGTCTGATGTTAATCGGGCTTCTCGTATATAATGCTTTAAAATTAAGAGAAGTGAATTTTTATTTTATAATATTTTATAATATTTGTCGTTTTTAAACAACTCAAAATACCTTTCCTACTGACCGCCATTTTTATGGAATTTCCTTCCCCGGCGGAGAAAGGCGGTTTTTTATCAGATCTCTGATCAGTGTTGCCACCGGATCAGTGTTGCAATCGGTAATTCGTTCAAAAACCTTAAACTTACAGAACCAATGAAAAACAAGGTCAAGTAAAAAAAAAAGGTAATGAAAATATTTTTTTAAAATTTTACATTGTTATCCGCGATTTATCGCGGATTATAGCACAATAATATTTTCATTACTTTTATTATTACCCTACGCAAACTAACACCTAATTCTATAAATAACTTTGAGTAAATCAAAAAGCTGCGTTCATACAAAAACGACATCGTCCAATTTCATATAGTGAATGTTTTGCAAAAATGTGAATGTATTAAGGAATATCTCGGTCTGGAACACGATGCGGACGCATAACAATGTGCCTGTGTAAAGGATAACAAATTGTCCGCAGGGCGATGACAGTGTTATCCGTTTACAGGATGACTCACAAGTGGGGATATTTGAATCAATGAATGCTTTATTTAGATAAGTTACCAGCAGTTCCGCTTGTACTTTATAGCTATAACAACGAACAAAACATTAGTATTTGATTACGCTTCTTTCAGGTCAACATAGAGGAAAGTACCTATGTGTTCTGTGTGAAGTTTGTAGAAGGATTAGCGAGTTCAAAAGGTCTCTTTGTATGACGGTACTAAGAAGACGGTACTATAAAGTACCTGACTTTATATGTAATTACTGCTTAACAGTAATTACTTCTGCCGGGTAAAGGCCTACTCTCTCTTTGATGTCAACGATTGACATTTAGACCCATCGCATGATGGGCCAATGCGGACTGGCAGATAATTTTTTAAATATATTCCAGGGCTTCTTTATCCTTATGCAGATATTATTACGATGAAATATAAATATCAATTAAATATGTGTCGTTTTTGTGATCGTCATGGTTTAATTAGTCCCAGTATTAATTTGTGATATAACTTAACGTAAAATGTGTCAATTATCCTTGTCAAAACAATTTTCTAAGGAAATATTTTCCTCTATATTTTCACATTAAGGGTTTTTTTTGTAAATCTCAGTTATTTGTTAAAACAATTCTATCATGGACTTTTTCTTTAAGAAATAAAACCGTTTTTAAATGTACATTCATTTTTTTCTCTTTTTCTTTGCATGTACAATATGTCTTATGCCTATTTTAGAAATAAGTCAGCGAACGCTGAAAGTAATAAGAGATTCCTTTGTTGTTATGGCGGTGCGTCATGTACCATTCAAAAGGATAACAAATCTTTCGGAAACAGGCTCGTTGCTAAAACAATATCAACCAGAGCGTATTTTTCTTGTACCAAATAATACCAAATACACTTGAAAAAAACATTAAACAATGCTTTAAAAAAAGTAAAAGTAATATATTTGCAATTTTATTCGCTAATGGTAACATTGTCTATGTCTAATGCCTGTGCGTTGAATGTTTTTGATATGTTTGTTTGTACAAGACCTTTGCATCGTCGCAAGTAGTGTGATTGCTCGCTTCACAACCCAAAGGTTCCTGGTTCGATTACCAGTTGAGCTAAATGATGTTATTATTGTTAAGGTAAAGGCAAAGAGGTTTAATTCTGGATGTGAATTAAGTTCGTGTCTTTTTGTATTAAGGTTACGTATTAATCCTTTTTAAATGTCTTTAAAATGTAAATCAAACATTGAATATCTATATTTATTTGATTCTATAATATAAGTATTAATTAAATATTAGTCATCATCTTTTTGCCCCTACCCCACTCTAAGTTCACACGATTCGGCTACGTATTTTACGACCGGCCGCCTACCTGGCGTCAACTTACCTTAATCATATTTTAAGACTCCTCAGTATGAAAGAGGGTGGTCTATTCTACTCAGCCGGATACCACACGGCGGATTTATTATTTAAACTTATTATTTAAATATTAGTATTAGAAATATGAATTATCGTTAAAGACATTTGTATCTTTCGAAACTGTAGTTATAGTCCTGAAGCGTGTAACGTTATGCAACTTATTAAATAACCTTTGTGCAGCTGTGGGCAACATTCACCCATGATATCCACTAAATTAAATCATAATAAAGTGTTTACTTTTATCGATACTATTCTTATTGATTTTTACAAAAATTTCAGAAGTATATTATTGCAACTTATATTTCTGGAATTTTCGTAAAAAATAATAATGCACTTCAAATGTCTTTTTAAACATCGGGTCCAAGTAGGTTAGAAACTTATAGTGTATTATCTATGGTTAGAAGTTAATTTACGAAGATGTATATACGAATTTGAACGTACATCTTGTTTATTTGCGGGGAATTCTCGGACAGAGATGAATGAAATTTCGTCGTTTATCTAGCGTAGCGTAGATGTTTATACGATTATATCTGGATCAACTAAGCTTTCTTACAAACCACATGGTCTTGTCCAACACGACTAGATATTGTCCAATGTTATTTGACGTAATTACTTAATAATTGTAACTTAAACATACAAATAATAGACCCATATCTAGTAATAATGTACAATAGGGCGATCTTATCATTAAATGATAAATAATTTATAGAATTAGGCGTTACTTTGCGGAGATCTATAATACAAAAGTAATAATAAAATTATTTTGCTATAATCCGCGATACAGTAAATAGAAAATATATATAGTGTTTAATGTATAGTGGACTATCCGTTTCTTCATAACCGATACATGCAGGATTCGTTAAAACACATGCATAAACCAAATTATAGTAGGGACATGAAATTTTGTTTAAAGCTTTTTTAAAAACCTTTTCATGTAAATGTATCGCGGATTATAGCAAAATAATTTTATTATTACTTTTGTGTTAAACGATAAAATACCGAATCCTTGTATCGAAAAAATAAACTAGCCTGTTGTAGGATTTTATAAATATTTTATTTGCCTTACCCATGCTTGTGTACAGCAAAATAATAATTTTAAATTTAATTTTAAAGGTTTTAACTCTCAAAAAACTTATATTTAATCCAATGGAAGAAGTAAAATCTCTTAGTCCCAACCGTCGTTAAGCTGACAAATTCCTATCTGGGGATGGTGAACCGATGTCGCTGCATTCGAATAATTCCTTTCGGCACTGTCTTACAATACAGAAAGTCTATTGTTTGCATCTCTAACGTTTAAGCCTTGTATTGTCTTGAAGTCAGTAACGTAATCTATTTAGCATGTTATTTAATGTTTTGTTGCAGTCGAAAGCCCTTGGAAGAGTTCTATTCGATCAGGTCTGTCGGCAACTTCATCTTCTCGAAGCAGATTACTTTGGACTCGAATATCAAGATGCTAATGGAACAAAGGTATTTTATATTTATTATTTTTACAGAATAATAATTCACATTCACTAGATATAGCTACTATACAAGAACCAAACGTCCGCTCTCGTTTATGATTATTCTGACTGTTTCGTTCATAAACCATAAACTTCCAGAGTTTACAGGAAATGAAATTAGCTCATAAGGCTATTTTATCGCGTAAGTTTGTGCGTACGAAGTCACGTTATATACGTTGGCATTTTTAATTAAAAGTAATATAAAGGTAATAATAATCATTTATATAGGCAGGAACTTTAACAGAACTACTTTGCTATAATCCGTGTGTGTTAAGCGAATGCATGCAATGCAAAGTGTATGAAGCAGGCAAAGTTCACGTACCTTACATATGCAGGACAATTAACCACACCAAGTAACGCCTGCATCTATAAATCATATTAATGATTTGTATAGGGTTTCCCGCAGTACTGGTTGGACGTAGAAAAGCCAATGTGCCGTCAAGTGGGGCTCTCTATGCTGGAACCGACTTTGCGGTTCTGCGTCAAGTTCTACACGCCAGACCCCGCGCGCCTCGAGGAGGAGTTCACGCGGTACCTCTTCTGTCTGCAAGTGAAGCGGGATTTGGCACAGGGCTGCATACAGTGCAACGAGAACACCGCTGCCTTGATGGCCAGCTACATTGTGCAAGGTGAGGTCATATAATATGACGCTTGAACTGAGTCATATCAGTGATTAAATAAATAAATAAATTTATGGGACACTTTCACACACGGTCGTCCGACCCCAAAGTAAGTAACTTAATACTTGTGTTATGGGTGACGGAAAACTGGTAGATATACTACATACATAATTTTAAATACTTAAATACAAATATACACCCTGGCTTGAAGAACCAACAAATTGCTTTAATGAAAATGTTGGCCCTCGGCGGGAATCAAACCCGCTAGTTTATATGCGGAGATGTATAGATAGCTAAAGCTATTCATTTCCCAAATACCATTTTTTGTTTTTTAATTTCCAAGAACAATATTTTTGACTTATGTTAATACATTAGCACACCTTTCGAAAACCACACAGGGTTTATATGAAGGTGTGGAATTCGCATTACTTCTAGTAATCTAATAGAAATGAAAACATAAAAAGTTGAAGTTTAATTTTTAAATATATAAATAAAAAATAAAAAAAACTATACAATTTTTATTATACACATTTACCTCATAACAGTTTTTCATAAGACGCCATTATTTATTCCAACTCAGCTATTATTTTATATAACGTCCCTTTTCTACTCTCATAATAATCCTGGGGCAATTTATATAATAGATGAAGTAAAGGCAACATAAGTTTACTTATTCATCTAAATTGGAATTACTAAGTATGTGGAAAAATAGTGTTCGTGTGGAGCGTACACTATAGAGCCCTCCACAGTCACAAAAGAACAAAAAGAACGAGTGGGTGCTTGCAACCGCTTTACCATACGACGAGTGTCAAACAATACAAAAACATATCACTGCATAAAACCACTATTTGTTTACACAGTATGCTTTAGCCTATGGTAGGAGAACCTTTATGCAACTACATTCCATTTTTACCTAAACAAATGTTTGATACCTTTATGCACATGCAGAACAACGTTCCATTTTTCTAAACAAATGTTTAATGAAGTTATCCTCCTCTTTGAGTTGTGTGCTCACTGCTGAGCATCGTGCTTGAGAACGGGGACATTCTCTTGAGTGGCTAGTCACTGCGACTCTACCTTCCTTGCCTTCTGCGCTGAGTTGTTCAGAGGTTATTTAATTGCTCGAAGCCCCTATAGCCTCTCCTGACCAAGTCAGGGTTCGTCATAACTGCCGCCCGCTGTTCAGCATTGTTCTTGTCATGGCTAATCCAATGGAACAAATGCGCTGAATGTTCGTACAATAGTAGTTTACACACTCAGCTAAAATTATTATATTAAAATTAAAATAATCTTACGTACAGGTTCGTGGATTTGGATGAATAAACTTGGTGACTCGTTAAAACACTTTATTCAACTACAAACTTAGTATTTACAGTCTATATGTAGTCCGTTGTCCAATAAGAAAGGCGAGGTCACTATTATTTCACTTTTATTTTCGCTTCGTATTTCGCTCTTGATCGCTATCCGCAAACTGAACGTCGAGGCGCTTTTTTTTTTTTTTTCGGACACTAACTAATGCTGTTAGCCGAAATGGCTCTTACAGCGTCACCGGGAGAGGGGGCGAGCGCAGAAGCATCGCCGGGGGTTAAACTGGGTGTCGAGGCGCACGATGCGTCTGCTTATATATCAAACGAACGATGTTCGCGAACGTTACCGAGTCCTTGGGGAGATTGCAAACAAATGTTTCGTAAACAATCCGAACGTTCCTGAGAATTAGCGTCAAGCCAACTTGAACCCTATGACATATCATTTACGAACTCTTTTTGCCTGTTCGTAAACTGCGCCCGCCCAATTTTTACTGAACTGTACTTTACATCTTTGAGGATACTTTATAATAAATATATAGGACACTTACAGGTACAGGTACTTCTAAATCGAACAGCTGAATTTTCTATCTTTACGTGTTTAAAGTAAGTTTGATTTGATTGTTTGTTGCCATCAGCGGAATGTGGTGACTTCGTGCCAGAAGACTATCCCGATCACACGTACCTCAGCGGCTACAAGTTCTTCCCCGGCCAGGACTCTGAGTCCGAAAGGCGGATAATGGAGAACCACAAGAAACACATGTAAGTCAATAAACCAATATTACACGCAGTTTTAAGGGTAAAGGGTTTTGAGGTTTGTATTTTAAAATTTGTTATGCACCATGTAACCTCGTTTGATCATCATTCACTGAACCCGAAATCCAAGTAACATGGACAACACACGGGTTCGTTGACCGGCCTGTTAGTTGTCAATCAGTCAGTCAGTTTGAAACAATTTCCATTATTAGTACTATTAGCACTGAAAATGCTGCTTTTCGATAACATACTTTATATTTTAGAATATCCCTAAAGCTTTCTAGCTTTTAGAGCTGTGATGTGAAAGTAGTTATATTAGCAAAACTATAATAGGTCTAACTATTATAGTTTTGCCGGTATAACTACTTATAATATACGAAGATACGGGTCACATCGCGACAAAATCGAGTTATCTTTTTATAAGGTTCGACGTTTCGGCAGAGTTGCATCCGCCATGGTCACGAACTGACTGGAGGGCCGCGGCGTCTTCGTTCCCGAGTACTACAGTCATTATTTTCACCAACTACCCTCGATTTTGTCGCGATGTGACCCGTATCTTCGTATATTAATAAGTATGAATCGCGAAAGTTTAAAATCTACTATAACTACTTATATTATATAATAGTATATGATGTCGCTGATTTTTTTGTACAAATTGATCCGTTTTATAATAATGTAGAACATTGTTTTTTGTTCTATCATCAATAATTTCCGCAGCGCACGCATTGAAAGATTTTTATTACTAAATTTTAATAACAATTTTTTAAGAGATCCCTATTTTTTTTTTGAAAATGTAATATAACCTATGTTGCTCAGTAAAGAAGCAGGTCTCCAATGGCGAAAGAATTTTTGAAATTGGTCCAGTAGTTTTTGCTTGAAAACATAACAAACATACACACAAATATACAAATCTTTCCTCTTTATAATATTAGTATAGATTAGTATAGTTTATTCTTATAAACTTAAATTTTTATTCAAGTTACAGTATATATTTATCAAAAATTCTCCAAAGATGTAAATTTTAGGTAAATAGCGTGTTCAATTGTTAGGCAATATTTATTTATTTATTTATTTACTTTAAAATCCACAGCTCTTATATTAATTTACAAAATATTACTTAATTTAACTTACAGCCAATTACGGATTTTAATTTTGCTAACAATATTATCAATATAATAAGGACGCCAGAGAAGTGTGTGTATGTTTGTGTGTGTAAATGTGTTGCATGTGTGGAGAAATGTGTGCGCATGGTTGAGTGCATGTTTATGCTATGCATGAAAATGCTTCAATTTGTGTGTGTATATATATATATATATATATATATATATTTTACATAGTTACATACATTAAATAGTTTACATATTCTGAATAGTATCCAGAATTTTTTTCTTAAAACATTCCTTTGAATTACTAAATATATCAACCTGGGTATAATTGAGATTATAGTTTCTTCTATTACAGTTATATTGTGTACTAAAGGTCATCAGCACTATTAATGTTAGCTCACGCGGCGGTAATCCTTGTTGCAGAGGCCAAAGCCCGGCGGAGGCGGATTTGAATTTATTAGAAACTGCGAGAAGATGCGAATTATACGGTGAGAATATAAATTACCTACCTTATTTTTGAGGATGCCCTCTTCCTTAAGTCCTTCCCAAGGTTTGAGGGAGAAAACCATCCTGATCACTGTTACATTGTACTTTAGTGGAATCGAATTACTTATTTCATTAATCAGTTAACCTAAAATAAATTAATAAACATTACTACGTGACTATAGCCGGTTTCTATACATCTTCATCCTCCAGCCGTTATCCCACTGTAAGTGGGGTCGGCACGACATGTCACAAAGATGTTGTCACATGATTTGGCTAAGTATTTTACGACCGGCCGTCTGCCTGACGTCAAATTACCTTAGTCGTACTTTACGACCCCTCGGTAAGAAAGAAGGTGGTCTATTCTACTCAGCCGGGTACCACACGGTGGGTCAAATTACCTTAGTCGCCTTTCACGACATCTCGGTAAGAAATGAGGGATGTCTATTCTACTCAGCCGGATACCACACGGCGGTTCAACTTACCTTAGTCGCCTATCACGACATCTCGGTAAGAAATGAGGGTGCTCTATTCTACTCAGCCAGATACCACACGGCATAGCCGGTTTCTATACATATTATAAAATATAAACTATATATATACAATAAAATACCAAATCTAAATATAACATCAAATAAATTTTGTTGTCACAATGTAGAACAGACCTTAAATTGAGCAAAACGGTAAGCAGAGAGAGAGAGACATACTTTTTATTTTTATTTTATTTATTATGGTTATAACTTAATTTTGTCAATTTTTCAGGGAGAAGAAAAAAACGCGATTATTAATACATTCGTAATAATTTTTGTAAAAAAACCAGTTGACTTTAAATATGTTTATTTATTTACAAATTTTCTAGTAGATAATACATGTTGATACGGTAAATGATGGGCAGTATTAGGCAATGGCTTAAAAAGTGATTTGACTAATTTATAGAATTTGGCTAATTTATAAACCGAAGCATCATCAGGAAATAGAGTCGTGGAGTGTATCTCCTGATGATGCTTCGGTTGCGGGGCGAAACGATTGTTGAGTTTGTGATAGTGAACGTGTGTAGTGCTTGTGTATTGTGGTGGCAGTGGTGGAGGTTTGTGCATGTGTTTTTACGAATCTTGCATACAACGTGTATGAAAAAACCGATAGTCCACTATACATTTAGCACTATATATATTTTCTATTTAATATATCGCGGATTATAGCAAAATAAGTGATTTGGCTTAAAATTAGAGATAGATCATATTGCCGCTTCATAGTATATTTTATACTAAGATGTAGGATTAGTATAAAAATACAATGATTATGTATAATCGTATTAAGGCAAACACGACTTGACCTTAAACTTATTTTCTAAAACCTATGACAAAATCTTACCCAAAAACACAAGTAATATTTAAAAACATAGGACAGGGAGAGAGAGGTTATACGTCACAAACCATCTAGTGATTTACTTTATTTATTTATTTATTTATTTATATACTTTATTGCACACCAAAAAAATTTAAATATACAATTACAACTAAAAATAAAAAATTATAGAGTACAAAAGGCGGTCTTATCGCTTCTAAGCGATTTCTTCCAGACAACCTTTGGATTAGGAAAGTTGTAAGATAAATGTAGGTAGGTGGTGTATTATAATAGACATACATACAATTAAGTACACACTAATACACAGACACATTACACAAATAATATTATTTAAAATACATACAGATTCGATTCTAATAAATAGTATAATATATGTACATTTATATATAAATACAAATTAAAATAAAGTATTTAAAATTAGCCGTCAATTATTATGAGTTAGCGAGATGATAAGCTTTAACACTATTTTTAAAAATGCCTATTTTATATATACCAGTGAATCTTATCTTTGCAGGTATAAAGATGCACGCGGCAAAAGATCACGAGGGTGTGCCGTTAAACCTGGCCGTAGCGCACATGGGCATCGTGGTTTTCCAGCACTTCACCAAAATAAACACGTTCAGCTGGGCGAAGATAAGGAAAATATCATTCAAGAGGAAAAGGTTCCTAATCAAGCTGCATTCGGAAGGATATGTGAGCGCAAACACCGAACTTTATAATCTATACATATAATATAAAAAACGCCGTGTGGTATCCGGCAGAAATGAATAGACCACCCTCCTTACCGAGCTGTCATAAGAGGCGACTAAGGTAAGTTGACGTCAGGCAGGCGGCCGATCGTAAAATACGCAGCCAAATCATGTGACAACATGGTTATAACATGTTGTGCCGACCCCACTTAGAGTAGGATAAGGGCAGGAGAATGATGACTTATTATATAAAAAAGTCCCTAAAAGCTGTTTGTCTGTATGTAATCGATTTTCTCAAAATTTACTGAACGGATTTTTGTACGGTTTTTACTAAAAACAGCAAAACGTCATTCTATATGCTTATTGACTATATACTTAACTTAGGCCTGTTCCAATGGTGTCTGAGTTTCTTTATATAAAGGCTTACTAACAGGTAACTATGGGCTTAGAGCCCATTAGAGTTATGCTTGAAGGTAAAGTAAAGTAACGGCCCGTTACAATCCCACTGCTGGGCATAGGGCCTCCTCTCTCCGTTTCTGGAGAGAAGGGTTGGAGCTAAGACCTACCAAGCTGCTCCAATGCGGATTGGTAGGTTACACATATCTCCAGAATTCTCAAGAGATATGCAGGTTTCCTTACGATGTTTTCCTTCACCGAAAAGCGTGTGATTAATTGCAATTATCAATTAGACACATGAGTTTTAATAGAAGAACTCATTGGTGCCTGCCCGGGTTTGAACTTGTGTTCCCCTCGAAAGAGTCGCACGGTCTCACCGCTGGGCTATCACAGCTCTGCTTGAAGGTACTATAAAAGAACTACTTTGCTATAATGCGAGCGTTGCGTTTGCGCACGTTTCAAAATTCAGATTGCTCAGGCTCCAAAGACTACAGAACCGATTTATGCGGACAGCCACTGGTTGTCCGTGGTTCATGCGAAACGTTGACCTCCATAGAGACCTCGATCTCCCTACCATTACTCACCTCTTTAAACGTTTTTCGAAATCTTACTTCGAGAAATCTGAGGTACACTCGAACCCCCTTATTTCAGTTGCTTCTACCTACATCCCAGTTAGGTCCGACCATCGAAAATATAGGCGTCCAAAAAGCGTCTTGTATGACCCCGACGATCAAATAACGATCGCCAACACAGATACACGTAATACACACACACAGCGTCTTCGCCGGCGAAGACGAGGTCCCAGTTTTCTGACGTCGGTCGGTCGTGGCTTCTCGCCACACTTCCGACGCCGCAATGACTAACCTAAGTCATACCATCAGCCCTCCACTACACGTCGCCCTAAGCCGTGGTCCGGCCTCACAGGAGGCACCCTTAGGACGACGTTCCCCGACTTAAGTAGAGCTTCTGCGCTCTACTCCCTGCATTTCGCAACCTCGGCGATGCTTCTGCGCTCGCCCGTCCCGCCCGGTGACGCTGTAAAAGCCATTAGGGCTAACAGCATACAGTCAGTTCGAAAAAAAAAAAATAAAATAAAATAATCCGCGAGGGTTAAGCGAAGCGAAGAAGCAAAATTCACGTACCTTACACATGCAGGACAAGTCACCCCATGCATCCCAAGACTGTCCCACCAGCAACAATGCACACAAGCAATATACACTACCACGATTTTGTCGTGGAGTCTATCCTCCTGATGATGCTTCGGTTTCGTGGCGAAATGATCGAAGAGATTTTGGTGGTGGTTGTGTGTACTGCTTGTGTACATAGCTTCTGGTGGAGGCGTCTTTGGATGCATGTCGTGACTTGTTCGGCATGTGTAAGGTATAGTACCCGGAATTAAATAATGCACATCGATGTCTACAACTAAACAGCCGGCCGGTTCGGTTTTGTAGAGCGCTGTCTCTGTCACACACGGGTTCGTCAGTAAGTGCGACAGAGACAATGCTCTATGAAGCAGAATCTAGCCGATTCCTCTCTCTGAGCCTCGATGTGCATTATTTATTGCCGGGTACTATACGTGAATTTCACCTGCTTCATACACATTAGCATTGCATGCATTCGCTTAACCCGCGCGGATTATGGCAAAGTAGTTTTGTTATAGTTTCTGATGATAAATTCTTTTTCCTTTGTGGTATCCGGCGTATAGAATAGACAACCCTCATTTCTTACCGAGGTGTCGTAAGAGGCGACTAAGGTAAGTCGACCCGCCGTGTGGTATCCGGCTGAGTAGAATAGACCACCCTCATTTCTTACCGAGGTGTCGTAAAAGGCGACGAAGGTTAGTTGTCTTACCGTGTGGTATCCGGTTGAGTAGAATAGACCACCGTCTTTCTTACCGAGGTGTCGTAAAAGGCGACTAAGTTAAATTGACGTCAGGCAGGCGGCTGGTCGTAAAATACGTAGCCAAATCATGTGACAACATCTTTGTAACATGTGTCGACCCCACTTGGAGTAGGATAAGGGCAGGAGAATGATGATGACTTATTATATTAAAAAAGTCCCTAAAAGCTGTTTGTCTGTATGTAATCGATTTTCTAAAAATTTACTGAACGGATGTTTGTACGGTTTTTACTAAAAATAGCAAAACGTCATTCTATATGCTTATTGACTATATACTTGACTTAGGCCTTTTCCAAAGGTGTCTGAGTTTCTTTATATAAAGGCTAACTATTGGCTTAGAGCCCAACGAGCTATGCTTGAAAGAACTATAACAGAACTATTTTGCTATAATCCGCGCGGGTTAAGCGAAGTGATGATAAATTCTTTTTCCTACAGGGCCACTTCCGTGACGTGGTCGAGTTCTTCTTCGAGGGCCGCAACGAGTGCAAGAACTTCTGGAAGAAGTGCGTCGAGAACCACGGCTTCTTCCGCTGCACCAGCGTGCCGCGCCTGCCCCGGCACAAGACGAGGGTCATGTCGAGAGGGTCATCCTTTAGGTAAACCTGGTAGATACATTACTATCGATCACCCGATGATCCACAATGTTATAAAAAATCATAAGTATGATGAACATGTCGTCTAAAAGTAATAATAAAGTATTTTGCTATAATCCGCTATATAGTAAATAGAAAATATATATAGTGCTAAATGTATAATGGACTATCCGTTGTTTCATACCCGTTACATGCAGGATTCGTAAAAACACATGCACTAACCTCCACCACTGCCACCACAATACACAAGCACTACACACCTTCACTATCACAAACTCAACAATCGTTTCGCCCCGCAACCGAAGCATCATCAGGAGATAGACTCCACGACAAAATCGCAAATTTTGCTTTGCGATTTTGGCGTACTGTATAGCGGATTATAGCAAACTAATTTTATTATTACTTTTGTATTATGGATCTCCGCCAAAGTAACGCCTAATTCTATAAATGAACATGTCGTCATTAAAATGACCATTCGGTCATGATAATCATGATTTTTCGTAATGATTTAAAATTATAAAATACTAATAAATCATCATCATCCTCCTGCCCTTATTCTACTCTAATTTGGGTCGGCACAACATGTTCAAACATGTTGTCACATGATTTGGCTACGTATTTTACGACCGGCCGCCTGCCTGACGTCAACTTACCTTTGTCGCCTTATACGACACCTCGATAAGAAATGAGGGTCTATTCCAGGCGGATATAACACGGCGGATAATATTAATAAATAAAATTAATACATTTTTTTTTATTTTAAACAGAAATGCACAAGTTGTTTATCTTAAATTACTTACACAAATTATTTTTACTTTAACCTTTTGAATGACAAGATAACCTAATAAAGATTAATTAAAACATTTATAATGAGATCAGAATAATTTAATTTAAGTAAATATAATTTCATTTATATTAGTTGTCGATTACGTAAAAAAATTAATAAAATTATTAAAGTATATTATATGTATGAGTAAGACTATCGACGTGTTAATTTATCTTTTGTGAATTTGACTACATACTTTAACCATAAACAAAAAATTAAATAGGAAGAGAAAAAAAATGTGTTACACATTCGTGCCTTTTATGTTTTAAAGTGTATGTAATAATTGTTAGTAGAAACTAATTGAAACCATATTTTGTACAGGTATAGTGGCAAAACACAGAAACAAATCGTAGAATTCGTCAGAGATAACTACGTGAAACGACAGACATTCCAAAGGTACGTCATCTATATATATAATAGTAGCTTTGGTGATATAAGGTTGTAGAAAATGTTGTTGCATGCTCTTAAGATAGCTTTAGTTGATAGATAAAAAAAATACTTAAGGTATTCCGCCCACTACATAACTGATATACAATAGACAAAACTTTAGTCCTAAATAAAACCATTTCCTTAAATTACCGGCACATAGAAGAAAAAAGATTAGATTATCATTTACAATTAAATATTTTATTTGATGACTAAAGACTGACAATGTCACGTGATTATTTAAATATATATTTTGTAGATCTATTGATAGTAACATAGTTTTCTTCAATCATAAAAACAAATCTTAATATTTAGAAATCGTTTTCTAAATTTAAAGTAACGATCTGTTCTTATCCCACTGCTGGGCATCTTTTAGTTTTAAAGCGTAGGATTGAAGCTAAGACCTACCACGCTGCTCCAGTGCCGATTGGTGGGTTACACATATCCACCAGAGTTCTCTAGAGATATGCAGGTTTCGTCATGATGTTTTCCTTCACCGAATAGCGCGTGATAAATTCAATTATCAATTAGAAACATACGTTTTAACGGAAAAACTCATTAGTGTCTGCCCGGGTTGAACCCATGACTCCTCAAAAGAGTCATACGGTCTCACCGCTGGGCTATCACAGTTACCAAAAATAAACAGGTTTTCATTTTTTTTTTATATGAACATACGTGATATAATCTCGGTATTAAGAGACTATTAAAAGAATGGATTCGGTACACTGTATTTTACACTTTTCTGACGATAAAAATTATAAACATATTTTTGTCTATTCAGATACAGTTATGTAGTGTGCTACAACCCTAATACTATATTCCTATTTAAGGTTTGATTTGCTGGTAGATAGTTAAAAGTTTTAATAAAGCGTAGTTGATTTAATATATAATAAAATGGTAATAAATTAACCGTAGCCTGCTTTTAGGCTTTCATATACGCCTATTTATTAAGTACTACGAATGAAATTAGATAAAGGAACTTACATTATTAAACCAACAATTTAACACTTCAAAACCATGATACGATTTTGTTTTTCATACAAAAACCTTCGCGCCCTGATTAGAATAAAACAACAAACTGCAATTTTTATAGTAACTATTAAGTGTAGGATAAAATAGGTCAATTTTACAAAAATTTTGTCTGTAAATGCCTTGTAAATTAATTTTATCGTGTAGAATTAAAAAATCAATACATTATCATGTACAAAAGGATCAGATTTTAAAATAGTTTTGGCAATAATAATTTCCTATAAATTCCTTGAGATTGTGTTATTTTTGGACATGGTATCAGCGATTTGCCGATATAAAGACAACACTAGCTTTTGGTTGTGTTATGGCATTGCCGCGCGAGTCGAATAATTAACTCCGGGGGTTGCATGTTACTTAAAAACCCTAACAATATTAGTAACGGGTAGTGGGTGGCTTCGAATGGTTTTGTATACAGTATCAATGGTGATTAGCATTCTCGAGCATGCGCTGTACGTTGAGACTTTCGCTTCTTCCAAAAATCATGAACCAAGTGCAGTCGTACGACACTGGCTATCGGTCGGAGGATGGTACACTCGTTCGATATCGCGGGCCTTCGTTTCAATACAAACACTACAAATCTTGTAGTCGTAACCGGTTAACTTGTCTCTCAATACAGCGACACGCTCGTCTTAAAACCCCCGTGACGCTTTCGATATTTAGATTAACTTTTTTTTAATCTTTCCGTGCACACTTTTCTTATATTATCGTATCCCTTTCCCGTTTTATTTAAGTGGGTCGTCCGGTAGATTTATAATCGATGTTTTTTTTTGTTTGTATTAGATTTACTATATATTCCACGAATTACACATTGCACAACATCTGTTGCTGGCTGGTTTTATCTTACTGCTATATCCGCGGACATTTCATATGATCGACTTAGGGTACATTTTAAAAGTATATTATTGGTCTTGTATAAAAATTCAGCAATTGAATGCCCCATTGGAAATTATGTTTCATTTAGTATACCACTCGTTATTTTTAATGACCTGTAAATAATAATAGGGAAGTATGGTCATGCTAATCTTGATTTAAATATGTCAAAAAACGTCCAGAGAAGTTTCGTTTTTTATAATTGTAACTTACATAATTTATAGGGTCGTAGTTAAAATTCGTAAGAGATCTTCTAAATAGTTTTAACGAGTGTCAGTATCGTAAGTTAAGTCATGAAAGCGTTTAGAGGGCGGGGTAGCGCGTAACCAAAAGCTTTACAGCGTCTTAAATTCGTAAGAAATCTTCTAAATAGTTTTAACGTGTATCAGTATCGTAAGTTAAGCCATGAAAGCGTTCGTTTATTGGGCGGGGTAGCGCGTAACCAAAAGCTGGTGTTGTGACCATCCTCTGTCCGATGTCGCAGGTCGGGCTCGTTCCGTGCGTCGCGGTCTGCGGGCTCGTCGCGCGGCAACGTGTCCGCGCCCGCACTCAACGCCAGCGTGTCGGCTCACCCGCTGCTGCCTCTGCCGCCCGGCTCCGACGGTACGTAGCCGGCCACCATTGGCCTAGTCCAAAGATCGGGAACCTGTGGCTCGTGAGCCACACGTAGCTCCTTTATTCTATCTTCTCTATCTTTATTTATTAGGAAGCCAACGTGATACACGATTTGGTTTAATTTATACTAATGTATAGTACGCGGCAACAAATAATGCACATCGAGGTTCAGAGAGAAATGGGCTAGATTCTGCTTCATAGAGCATTGTCTCTGTCGCACAGACTGGCGAACCTGTGTGTGACAGTGACAGCGCTCTACGAAACCAAAACGGCCGGCTGTTTCGTTCTAAGTTCTCGATGTGCATTATTTATTGCCGGGTACTATACAATTTTAATACCGTGCGACGCTCTTGAGACGATCATTGGTTCTAACCCGGGCAGGCACCAATGACTTAAACTTATGTGTCTAATTGATAAATGCAATTTAATACACGCTTTTCGATGAAGGAAAACATCGTGAGGGAACCTATATATCTCTAGAGAGTTCTGGGGATATTTATAACCTACAAATCTGCAATGGAGCAGTATGGTAGGTCTTAGCTCCAATCCTTCTCCAAAAACGAAGAGAGGCGGCCTTAGCCCAGCATGGCAGTATAGATATAGTACATATATAATTTTAATTATATATTTAAATACAAATATACACCCAGGCTCAAAGAACCAACAAATTGTTTATACAAAATATTGGCCGCGAACCGCAGAGCTGAAGACAGGCTCATTACCCACCGCCCCAACGGACCAGTCAATCGATCAATCAAAGTCAATAATGAATCCAGTCGTTCTTTTTTTATTATATAACTTTGCTTCCTGTTCGTCTTAACGTATTTATCTGGTACAGCGATTTCCCTGGAGTGGGACAAGCAACCTCACTACCTGGAGGCCTCTCTGATGATGAAGGGCTACTCAGCGGAGGAGGCCCGTGCGGCGGCGCGCCGCGCCAACGCTCGCCCACCCCCACCAGCTACCGCCTTTGTGTCCACGAGGGACAAAGTATGTAACACATCCATTATTTATTATTATATAAATAAACGGGTCGCATCGCGGCAAAATCGGGTTACCTTTTTACAAGGTTCGACGTTTCGGCATAGTTGCATCCGCCGTGGTCACGAACTGACTGGAGCGCCGCGGCGTCTTCGTTCCCGACTACTACAGTCATTATTTTGTTCATCTACCCTCACTTGAACCGCACAATCCGCGTAAGGTCTCTTGCACACCACACTGATATTAGTAGTTCCGCACAAACGTGCGGGCGGATGAAATAACCTCCGAGACCTGGGCCCGTCGTCTCGGCGTCTCAACCTACCTTATGCGGCCGTCAGCTGTATGCGGTCCGGCCTCATGAACCACTGCGTGTTTATGTGTACGTGTGTGTGTGCGCTTGTATGTAAAAGTAAAGTAAAAAGTAAAAGTTTCTCCCGGAGTATACACTTCACTATGTCGGTTAAATAACACGAATAACACCCGATGTGCACACAACCTTCGTAAGGTCACACGTTATTGAATCGTCCCTATATCGGGGCATAGTAACCCAACGCGCACTTAAACCGCGGACGGTCGCGTCTTCTCAAACGCTTCACTGATTGAACGCGTCACTAAATCTGTGAACCACACCCAAAACGCATAATTACGCGTGTGCAATAAAGTCGTCTACAGGCGTACGCGTCCTGTTTTTATCGTATTCGAAACATCACTAACTGGCGGACGTGACCGGCGGCAATCGAATGCACAAAGGTCGTTGCTCCGGCCGGTCGCGCCGCGTGGCGCGCGTCAATTTGTTCAAAACATTAGTGTTGACTGATATTTGTGATGATATCAGTGTGGTGTGCAAGAGACCTTGTGCGGTTCAAGTGAGGGTAGATGAACAAAATAATGACTGTAGTACACGGGAACGAAGACGCCGCGGCGCTCCAGTCAGTTCGTGACCACGGCGGATGCAACTCTGCCGAAACGTCGACCATTACGCTTCTATCTGCTGTTGCCTTTAATAGTTAATCTAATAATTTAATATAAAAATGATGTGCATTTACGATAATCTTTCAAAACTACTCAACAGAGTCTGATAAAATTTTCCAGCTAGTTACATTTTGGTCGTGAAACTTGGACAATGTAACTTTATTTTTTAACGTTACCGTTAGCAATGCGAGCTTCCTTTGTTAAAAACCTTAAGGTTGATTTGAGACATTTGGGTGCTATACAAATCATCCTTGCAGTACCGACCTCCGATCAAGCCAAACTGTTATATAGAAGTCTCGACATGATTATTATGTAATACGACTTTAATTAGGTTATGATGGGTCTGACATAACCTCTCAGAGGTTTAAAGGCTCTATAAAATAAAGAGAAAAAAAAAAACGTTACCGTTCTTTGTATCTGTTTGAATTTTATGTGTATTGTTTTTTATATTGATAGAATTAAGATCAGAATATATTTTTTTTTTGTAAAAGGGGGGGAATATTGTAGGGGTTTAAATGTAAGCGTTTGTGAAATGTAAGTTAGCGATACTCGCACCGCGGCGTCCGTAAGACACGCGGCAAATAAATATATAGATATATATATAGTTCGCCTGAATTGTTTTATTGAGTATCACTCAGTTAGTTCACGAGTATACTGGCTCCGGGGGGAGCCAGAAGAGAATACTACCACTATCGTCACAAAAGGACCTTTGTCGTCCTCTAAGTAGCTTACCGCGGGTTCGGAAAGACACGGATTTACGTATGTAGTTTGTATAGGATTTGCTGTATCAAGATCTACTATATTTTTTTTAGAGATAGCAGGACCAGTATTGATACAATTTAAATCGCCTGGACGTTTTCTATTTAAATTAGACGTACCACCTTCATCATGTTAGGTTAATTCCTTATAAAACACAAAAAAGAAAATATTAACTAGGAAACTTACCAATAAACAAAAAGTGTTAGTAGAATAAATACCAACTATTTTTTCTTAAAAACACCAAAATCTCACCAGCACGTGTGAACAACAACGCATACGCTAGCAAAGTCCTTTATCTTGTTTAATAATGTTACTTATTTACTTTTTTTTAACTTATTTATTTCTAAGTTCTATAAGTTCTGAATAGATGTCAGTATAAGTATTAAGATTATTTTATTCACGTCTAGAAATACGTGCGGCTTCGCCCACGTGAAATTCAGTGTTCAGCATGTTATATTAGGTCCTTACATATGAAATTGGCGTTTTGTCGTACTGGCCACTTTGATCTCAAATATTACCTTTATGGTTAGGAATTCCAAATTCAAATTCATACAGCTATTTACTCATGCATTTGTGTTTCAAACCCTTCAATTCATTTGTTTTTTCTTCTTTTGTTTTTTTCTTTGTGTTACTCTGTTTACAAAATGGAAAACATGAAATATCGCGTTATTTACGAGTATGAGTTCCACCGTGGCACCAGTGCTGCAGAAACGGCTCGAAGGATTAATGATGTGTATGGTGACGGTGTCGCAAAAGAAAACACAGTGCTTTTTTGGTTCCAACGTTTTCGTTCTGGAAATTTCGACCTGCAGAAAAAGCCTCGTGGACGGCCGGAGACCAAAGTTGATAAAGAAGAATTGAAGGCTATTGTGGAAGCGGATCCATCGCAAACCACGTCCGAGTTAGCTGCAGGCTCCGGTGTTAGTGATAAAACTATTCTAATCCACTTGAAGCACTCTATCACTTCATCACTTTGAATCATTTGTGAAAAAGCTTGAAAGGTTGGTACCTCATGAATCGAGTGAAGCAAACCGACAAACGCGCGTCGACTGCTGCGTTACGTTACTCAACTGGCACAATAATGAAGGAATTTTAAATCGAATGAACCTGTGATGAAAAGTGGATCCTCTACGATAATCGGAAGCGCTCATCGCAATGGCTGAACCCTGGCGAAGCAGCCAAATCCTGCCCTAAGTGAAAATTGACTAAAAAAAAGTTGCTTGTAAGTGTTTGGTGGACTAGTGCCGGTGTCGTTCACTACAGCTTTCTTAAATCTGGCCAGACGATTACGGCAGATATCTATTGTCAGCAACTACAAACCATGATGGAAAAGCTAGCTGCTAAATAACCGAGGCTGGTCAATCGCTCTAGGCCACTGCTGCTTCAGGACAACGCTAGACCACACACTGCACAACAGACGGCTACCGAATCAGAGGAGCTTCAATTAGAATGTCTTAGACAGCCACCGTACTCTCCGGACCTTGCTCCAACAGATTACCATTTTTTTCGCAATTTGGATAACTACTTGCAAGGAAAAAAATTCAACTCCGATGGGGCAGTCCAAACCGCCTCCAAAGATTTTATTGATTCCCGCCCGAATGGTTTTTTTAGTAAGGGGATCAATGAACTACCTATGAGATGGCAAAAGTGCATACATAGTAATGGTACATACTTTGATTAATCAAATATATTTCATTAAAAAAAAACCGACTTTATGTTCCTCCCATAGAAAACGCCAATTTCATATGTAAGGACCTAATAGTCGCTCGAGTTTCGGCATGAGACTGGCTCTCTGATACCCTACACCTCTTTTTATACCTATTCCCCCTATAAACTACAATCGACACCGGCTTGTTACTACCCCCACTAAAAATTGTTGTAAAACGACCTCTTCAACTCAATTTACATGAAACGGTTGCTATTAACCTAAACATTTCGGAGGAATTGCACTACCTTTTAGTAAAAACCGTACCAAAATCTGTTCAGGAGATTTTGAGGAAATCGATTACACACAGACGGACAGCTTTGGGGACTTTATTTTACAATAAGTATAGATTTGCAAAAGTCAAGTCAAGTCTGTAAGCTAACGAAGTAGGTTCTGTCATGATACGCGATGTATAATAATATAGATCGTTCTTATGAAAGGAAAAGCATTGTATAATTAGAGGGAATTTAACTTACTAACTTATAACTTACTTAATTAAACAGATAGGATAGGACAACGTCCGTCGGGTCTGTTAGTATTGTATAAAATTAATAGAGTGCAAAAAAATCTCGTGTATTACGATATTTGACACTGTTACGCCGTGTGGTATCCGGCAGAATAGAATAGACCACCCTCCGTTCTTACCGAGGTGTCGTAAGAGGCGAATAAGGGAAGTTGACGTCAGGCCAGTCTTAAAATACGTAGCCAAATGTGAAATGTGACAACATGTTATAACATTTCGTGCCGACCCCACTTAGAGTGGTATAACGGCAGGAGAATGATGATGATGACACTGTTTAAGAGTTAGAGTTAAAATTAGATTTTTACGACTCAGAAGCACTTGTTTACAATTTTACTTGAATAAAGAATATTTTGAATTTGAATTTGAATTTGAGTTAGTCTGTGTGGATTTAACATAATGTTTTTTGAAATGTTATGTCACTTTTAGAGAATTGATCATGTCCTTTCTAGATTGATACACTTGTATTATATTTTTTGCATCAAATGTAAACTCAATTTAGGCAAGGAATATATATATCTTTTTTTTACGTTAAAATGTTCTACGTAAATTTGGTACACGCATCTACGTTATTCTGTTTATTAATGTTTAAAGCTATTTAAATGATTTTTGGAATGAGTAATTAGTATTTTTTTAATTTTAAAAAGTATTTTTTTTATGCATATACAAATACAAAATTTATAAAAATATTCGTTTTGTAAATACGATTTATCTTTAAGAAGAGAAAATATTTTTTATTTTTTTGTTTACAGCTAACAAAACTGTACTGCAATCAAATCGTAAGGGCTTTACTCAAAATTGTCTATCTATGTGTCTAATTTCCCTTGATGTCATCTTTAACTGTCTCCTTCATATATGTCTCTTAATTTTTTTTTTATCAACTTACTCGAATCAACAAAGTTGATAACAGTTTCACTCCTTGTGTAAGACCCTTTCAATAATAACATTTTTCATGGTTTCGTTATTTTTATTCAGTTTATTCCATAAAAAACGAAACAAATTGTTTTGTAATATTAAAAAAATCCAATAAAAAAAGTTCTAAATACATTTTCCGTAAATTTAAATTTTTCTTAATTCTTAATTCTTGTATCATACGGGTGATATCAGTTGCGTCATATTCTGGCAGTGTTGCACCTACCGTAAGCACTGACTGACTGAAGGGGTGTGTCTTCCACGTTCTTAAGTACACTTACGCTTTTCTAATAATACCCTCACTATATCGACATATGACCCGTATGATTTTCAATAATCGTATTAACAATCACTCGATGCACACTCACATATTTCATTGCACTTTAACTTTTACCAATACTGATTGTGGTTTAATATTTTAACATGTATACATTCGTCTGATTGTCTATTATTTATTTTGTATCAGCCGGGTCAAGAGCTAGTGACCCATGCCGAGGTCAATCATCTGCCTACGGAGGATTCGCCTCTGCTTCATCAGACGACGACACCGTTGGTGAGTTGAAATTAGATCAATTTGCTCTCGAACTGATATTATTAATTTGCAGTAACTACTTTTAAAGCGAAAAATTTGATTCGGAAAGTGGATAAACCTAACCTCCTAAGGAAAACATCGTTTTAAGCGTCCTGTGAAACCGGACCGAGGCTTAAAGTGACGTGTAATAAAGGGTGATAGTATGAAAGTAATAATTCCTCACGCTCGTGGTTGTGACGGGAAATTATGAGAAGCGAGGAATGTTTATGTCAGCGATCGTTATTATATCGTCAACTTTGAGGACACATATTTATATAGGTCGATCTAACAATATATGTAGGTGGAAGCCACTGATCAAGGTGGGTTTAGGTGTTTATTTTGAGATATTATTTATATTATTGCAATATAATAATATGCGAACCTATTGACTTTTGCTAGCCCTAGCACAGGCCTCGGCCTATTTCGGCTGCATATTGCTATACACCAAAAATAAATAATAATAGTCTGGTGCTTTTGTCACAATTATAGGTGTAAAATGTTCTTGTTATAACTTTTCAATGAATAAATAAATAATTTATAGAAGCAGGCGTTACTTTGCGGAATTTCATATTACAAGCAATATAACAGAACTAACTACCTTGCTATAATCCGCACGGGTGGTGGTGGGTGGTGGTGGGTGTGTGTGCTGCTTTTGTGTGCGTTGTTGCTGGTGAATTGCACCTTGGGGTGCATGTGGTGGCTTGTCCTGCATGTATAAGGTGCGTAGATTTTGCCTGCTTCATACACATTGGCTTTGCATGCATTCACTTAACCCGTGCGGATTATAGCAAAGTAGTTAGTTCTGTTATATTGCTTGTAATAAATAAATATAAAATGTTGCAGACATCACTGGAGAGTACGTGGATGGCTGCGGAGGGCAGTGGGCGCGCGCGCGCTCCCACTCCGCCGCCTCGTGCGTCGCGCCCGCGCACGCCAGGTCAGACCATCGCCACGTGCACGCACACGCACACCCACACGCACACGCACACCCACACACCCATTGCCACGCGCCTCGACGCAGACTCCCCGCCCCGTAGCGGGTACCCGGACTTCGTGCTCGCCAAACAATCCTCCAGCTTCAACAAGTCGGCGGAGCGGCTCGAGTACGAGCTCTCGCAGAGCAACATATACTCGGCGGCGTCCACGCGCTCCTCGCGATCCGGCGCATCACTGGCGCTCGACGACCCAGTATCGCCGCCCGCAGCGCCGCGCCGCGTGCTCTGGCGTCGCAGCGCCAGCTGTCGCAACCTGCGCGATTTCAGCTTCGACGACGCGGGTCGCAGCAAGCGACGGCTCGACACGCGCTCTATGCTGGCCGATCTCGACGCGTACTGCCCGTTGTCAGCCCGCCGCGTAGATTCTCCCGTGACACGATACGATGACGCGCGAACCCTCGCCTTCGTTCTCGGCGCGGGAAGCTCGATCGACTCTCAGAGGGAGATGATCGGACGCACCTACTCCTCGAGCTTCCCGGGCGCTGTCAGTGAGCCGCGCCTCGATCTGCCGACTTTCGTCCGCAGCGGCTCTCAGGATGACATATCGCACGATAGCTACGAGGTGATAGAGCGCTCGGACGACGAGTGCTCGGAGCGTAGGCGATATTCTCGCGTGCGCTCGTTGTCCGCGATCGTGCGGACGCGCTCGTGCTCGCTCGATTCGGGCAACGACCTGCCCTCCGACGACGACCGGTCGCTCTCTCATCTCTCGGAAGCTGAGAATGAGGCGAATCTAAATATTTCTGCCGTTAGGTATATAAGCGATAATGATTTGCCTTTGGATCCTTTCCTCATAGACGATCCGAGAATTCTTCCACGGGAGAAATTATCCGTTCGCTCCGATGGGAATTTCTATAAGGAAATCAAGCGAGCGCTCGGATCGCGCACCTCTAGTCAGGAATCTAAAAGCGATATTTATGATTCTAAACTGTCGAAAAGTAGCGCAGAGTCCAGCAAAAAATCCCGTGATAGCGTGTATCACACCGATAGTAAAAAATCGCGTGAAACTCTTAAAAGTAAAAGTTCTGATAGGTCTGGCTCGAGAACATCTAGTCAAGATTCTAAATCTGACTATTACGATTGTAAAAAGAATTTATACGATCCTGATGATATAAATATAAGGCGTCGCAGTAGCATTCCGAGTGCATATATTGATCCCTTCGAACCTATATCACCTTCTTCCAGTCCCGATTCTGAAAAAGATTTTTATGACACTCAATCAACATTTATCGGTATGGAAAAGCCGGAATATAGAGAAAAGTCGTTGTTTGATAAATCACATGAAGACCTGATCGCGAATTTGGCTAATTCACCTAACTATTATCATATTCCAACACCGTACTCGACATTTCCTAGTAACAACAAACATAAAGACTCTTCTGCTATGCATTCTTCAAGCTTACAAAATGTAGAGCTCGATCAGTACGTACAATATTCCGATTTGAGTCCAATGAAAAAACCAGATGAGTTTTCAACAGAAGAAGAGGATATGCCTTCGCGCACGACACATATATGGCCTGAAAAAATTGCCGGCTTGGATACGGAAATTGATAATCACAGAGCGATCAAAATACATAACTACCAAAGGCGCCGTTCGTCTGAAACTGTATTTAGTTTTGACAAAGATAAAATAGAATCACTGACGCGGTCAACTAGTAAGGAAAATCCGCCATCGCTTCTTATTAAAGAGTCATCAAACGAATCTGATGTTAATGTCCGTATTTTACCAGCGATGGATAGTATCGAGTATGCAAAAAATAGAGCTAAAGCAGCTGCAATGCAAACTGGTACTTCGTCAATTCTTCAGTCAGAGTTCGATAAATCTATGCGTGGCAAAGTTCATACGCATATGGTCAGAAAAGAAAGTTTGAAAGAAGAATTAATGGCAAAAACCCATTTCGATGAGTATAATCCTAAACTAATATTAGACACAAGTTCCAGTAGTCGTCTTTCTGATACTGCGGTGCCTTATATTCATCCAACAGTGGAAAGAACTAAGAGTGATCCAAATAGTTTGGCTAATAGACCCCGATTTAGTAGCGTAAACTCTAGAAGGCACGTGCTTATGCACCAAAAATCTATTGATTTAACGCCTGCAGAATCTAGTGACGAAGATTACATGTTTCGTCAAATTCCAAGTGCCCCACCTATTGCCACTAAGCGATCCCATTTTGAACTACCTGCTAGACATTCTGAGGCAGTAAGGCCACTGTTTGATTTGCCACAAAATTATTTTAAAGAATTCGATGCTTTCAAAGCTGGTTTTAATGATATTAAAAAAGGTGTGGAAGATAGTTACGATATTCCTTACGTTTTGCATAAAAGACACGTTATGAATGGTACTGCTCCATCGCCTCTCGAGGATACGAGACAACCTCCAGATATTATAACTTTGCCACCGCAAAACGGTCGTCATGTGATGAATACTCATTCAAGGTGTAAATATCATGATCATCCTAAATCTCCACGGTCTCCTAAATCGCCAAAATCGCCGAAATCGCCTAAGTCGCCTAAATCTCCGAAGTCCCCAAAGTCACCGAAGTCTCCAAAATCTCCAAGGAATATTATTCAAACAGATCATGTATCCAAGTTTTTGGAAGTTGAAAATCGTGACTTTCTCTTTACACAAAACATTGATTTATCAAAAGTTGACCCAGTTACTTTGGAAGTTGATAAAAGTGGACAGTTGCAACATTTACCAAGCCCAAAAAGAGATATTTCTAAAACTTTAGATTCTGTATTGCTGGAGACATTAAATTCTAAGTTAAGTCAAATAGAAAGTGATTCGGCTACTAGTTCAAAAACAGATAGTATGAGACAAGAGCCACAATATTCACACGATATTAAGTTTGCCATTAACGGACGCAATGTTGCACAACCGCCTATTTGTAAAGATCCGAAGCCTCTTACAGCTGCAGAAAAGTTACGCGCAGATATAAAATCAAAATCAGAAAAATTGCCTGCTAAAAGAATGCCAAAAGGCCGCGGTGCTGGTAAGAAAGGAGTGGGTGCTAAAGTTAAAAATAAAAATAGTAACAAAATTAGAATAACTTCGTTTTCGTCGGATGATGAGAGTGTTGATTCGGATGACGTATTTGGAACAACAGAAGCTGCGCCCAAATTAGAGTTTTCGCCACCACAATCTCGTAAGGATTTGGAACCTATCCTCCAACTTGAATACGACAAAATAACTTCAGGTGCGTGGCATAGAGGACAGACCATGAGTTCTACAGAAATAGAAGGATCACCGCCCCAGTGTCGGAAATTAGCTGAGCTGGAAGCAAAATACAACCCACAGATATTAGATAGTGTGTGTAATGCCACTGAACTGAGACGTATTTCAGAACGTTCAATATCTATTCCAAGTTCGGAAGACGATATCCTTCCAAAGGCACCTGAAATAATACAAGCAACTAAAGAGAGCTCCACCTGGGAGTACAATGAAAATATACCTTCTCCTATTTTAGAAAGCACTGAATTTTTAAAATCAGATGATGAACAGTTAATTGATATGGAAATTCAGAAGGTGACAGGTCCTCGCACTCAGTCAAATGAGAAAAGTGAGATACAGGTTGATAAGCAAGATTTTATCAAACTCGATATAAAAAAGAGTTTACGTGATGAATTAATTTCTCCAATGCTTCGTAAAGCTGGTGGAACTCCAATTCTGTTTGCTCATGCAAGATTAAATCTCTCTGAAGGTTCGGTGTTTTCACTACAGCGCCAAAAAGCTCAAGAATCACCAACATCAAGCCGAAGGGCGAAAAGTTTGGATACCCCTGTAATTCAATTGCATAGATTACCACCTATGAACGCTTTTTCATCAAAGGATGATACCGTCGAGGATATAAATGAAGAAGGAGATATATTGGAAGAAAAGTCGTTAATTGATAGTAAACATTTAAAAGCAAGTATTGCAAAGAAAGATATTATTGATAAAATTGAAGAGGTGGAAGAAGAACATATTGCAGAATCTTCTCTGGTATTAAAATCTGTTCAGATTGATAACGAAGAAATGAAACTTTTGGAGGATTTAGTTGAACAACGAAGACCTCGTTCATTCAAGCGACAGTATGATTTGACTAAAATCATATCAAAAGTAAAATCACCATCCAGGTCTCCTATGAGCAGGTCGCCATTATCACGTTCGCCAATCTCAAAATCACCTTCTCGATCTCCGACCTCGTCTTTAAATTCACCAAGAGGAAGTATTCGAAAACTGTCAGATTTAAGTGAAGATCAAATTGTACCTGATATTGAGAGGATCAAGAGAAAAGACAAGAAAAAATTAACCTTAAAACCAAAGACAGACGACAGGCAAAGGGTTAGCAAATTAAATAAAGCTGGATCACTCGATACAAATGCTACGAAAGTGAAAGCTCTTCAAACTCAGAAATCATTGCCATCTTCCCTTAAAGATCGTCCTGATTTCTTAACAGTACCCCCATTAGAAATCTCAAGAGCTAAAAGTCAAGAGTTGGATCAAACTGCAAAAAGGGTATCTAAAGAAAAGTCAAAATCCTTGGAGAAAATGGAAGTGAAGCGGGGAGGAAGTAAAGAGAGAACTAAATCTCAAGAAGACAGCGATACGGAAATTGCGAAACGCAAAGAAAAACAACAAATGTTGTTTGAAGCTGCACTAAAACAGACTAAAACACTTATAAGTCCGGTAAAGGATACAATGCCACCATTCCCTACTCCAGAAGATAAAATTTTAGTCAAAACAGAGGGCGACAAAATAATTATTGAAACTAAGATTAACAGTAAAGCTGAAGACCATGTATTTATAGCAAAGTCGCCGAAAAAACTTGACAACAAACTTGCAGGGAAAATAAGCAGAAGCTTTGAAGATCAAAAGACTACCAAAAACACAACCACTAAAATAAATAAAAGTATGGATGATAAATCTAGTCAATCGTTGGAAGATAAATTTGATGATTTGGCAAGCCTACAAAAGTCTCCAAAAACTTTATCAAAGAAGCAAGAAATTAAACAACAAATAGAAGGAAAAGTAGTGTATCAGAAAGTTCATCCAAGTGTAAAATCAAAAAGTTTGGATAGAAAAGTAGATCCATACGTGGAATCTAAAGTGAAATCTAAAAGTCTGGACAGAAACTATGTAACTCCTGCATCTATCGCAGAATTTAGTACTGACAAGCACTTTAAACAAGAAGTTGTTACAGTTGATGTCCATCCAGTAGTAAAAGAAGAAGAAATAGATATTGCACAAGAGCAAGAACATAAGGAAGTGTCACCTACTAACAGTTACAAAGAAAAAACTGAAGATGATTCTTCAATTGAATGGATAACTAGTTCTCAACACACTGTTATAGAAAATGACACTCAAACTGTTATTATGGAACGGCGAAAAATTGAGCTTTATAATAAACAAAGACAATTTGAACTTCATGAAAGTAAGAGTAGTCAAGATTTACAAAAAATGATTATAGAAAAGAAGCCAGAAGTTAATCGTTTAATGAGTGAAGAAGAATCTATTACTGAAGTCAGTGACCTCAAAATGTCAGATGATAGCAATATGTTAGGTATATCGTTGCCTTATATAGATGCTGATAGTTCGTCAGATCAAGATCAGATCTCTAAAAAAGAAAAATTAAGTAGGTTACACCTCGGTAAAAGTGATGATACTGCTTCAGCGATGACTGTTGATTTTGACGATCTTACAGCTGATACAGAGCTACCGCTTTCGGATGTACCTCAAGATAAACAAGCTTTAGAACCGCAAAGTACCTTTGAAGAATCGTCTGCGAGTCTGGCAGAGTTTTTAAAAAATGAATCAATGTCTCAATTATTACTCGAAAATGAGTCTGAAAGTGATGTAATCCACAAAGATTTGTCGAAATCTGTTGATTTAGGGTTGAAATTTAAAACTAAAAACAAGATAATTGTTACTCCTCCTCAAGAAAATAGCCCAACAATTGAAAATATACCTTTCATTGATTCTAGTACGTCAAAATCAATACATAAGTCTGAATCTGGAGATCATACTGGTAGTTCTGGAAGTGCAAACGATATATCACCAACCGATCAAAAGAATGAACAAAAAACACTTTTGACTACAAAATCTAGACGTAGTGATTTACTTAAGCTAAGCGCTGAGCGATCTCGAAGTTCGGAATCCACATCTTGGACAAGCATAGAAAAAGATGTTAGTCCATCGAGTGCTAACATTAAAGGAAGCTCAATTGACGATGAGTCTAGCGTTAGCTGTTCCATCGCCAGGCCTTTAGGTATTTCCCAAGATATCGAAAAACTAAACAAAAAAGATAGGGAGTGTCTCGAAGAACTTAAACAAGCTATGGAGTATGGTGAAGAACATTTACTATCGCAACATACCTTGTCAAGTGAACACTCAAAATCGAATTCAAAATCTCCATCACCTGTTCCCGAAGTAGGTCGTATCGAAAGTCCAAGAAGTCCTTCAAAGTACGGGTCAAGAAAATCGCCCACTCCAACTTTGGAAAAACAAGGGCAGGTAGACTCACTAAAAGCTCCATCAGATTCAGATTCCAGCTCTGAGAGTATTCATAAAACAGTCGAACAACTTTCAAAGCCAAATCAGAGAAAGGGTGCCTTAGATAAAATAGGAAAGTGTGTTGTTGAGGAGTCAGAATCAAGTCAATCTGCGGCATCTAAAGCGTCTGATATTAAAAAAGAATTGCAAAAAACTGTAAAAAAGACGAAGATTGCTATTACAATATCTCAGGAGGATCAAAATATGACCGTCGATTTTGACGATGATGGCAACGTTATAACTTCATCATTCGAACGAGAGCTGATGAAAAAAAGAGCATTAAAAGATACTGATCAAAAAAGTTCGTCCAAGTCAAGTATGGATACTACCACAACAACTACACCATCAAAAGGATCACTTAGTGTTGATGATTCTTCTTCAAGACGTAAAGGACGGCTTGACGAACAAAAAAGTTCGTCTAAATCAAGTATGGATTCAAGAGGATCACTCAGTGTTGACTCTCGAGGTTCATTTGAAACTACAGAGTCTACTTCGGGATCTTTAGGCGAAGCATATCGGCGAGGTGAAGAGTTAAAACCAACTTGGCGACCCTTTTTTGGTGCTTCTGGCAGTGAAAATAGTACTAGTATAGAAGAAGCTTGGATTCCTCAAGATCACGAAGGTTATGAAAGTCTTACAATAAATAAGGAAGTTTTTGAGTATAACAATCAAAGAATGTTAGATGATTTTCATACATTTTCAAAAAATCCACCACTATCATCGAATACCTCAAAAGATTCTACAGAAGCTGATTTCACAGATGATCTTAATGATTTTCCCGTTAATTTTCTATACCCCGCTACTTCATCGACGGCTCCCGATGTTGTCATTGGATATGGACAGAATTTCGGGCGCACTTTGTCTCGTATTTCTGAGCGGAGTACAGCTTCTGAAAAAACGAGTGCAGATGAGGATTCTACAAAAGCTTGTTCACGGTCTGAGAGTATTAATGAGGAGTCACTCAATTCAAGCGATCATCAAGCTAGTCTTAGTTCAGATCCTCCAAGTAATGCAAACGTAGCGTATATATCTGATACTGATCGGAGGACATCAGCCGAGATGCCTGATATTCCTATAGATCAAACTAAAATCAGCGAAATGTATTCAGAGTCAAAAAAAGAAGTTGAGAAAGTAAATAGCAAAAAAATTGAAGATGCGTCTGAATCTAAGAAGGGGGATGGAAGTCCCTTTCGAGCGCCTTTCAAACAATCTTCAGCAAGTGAAAGTCAGGATTCAGAAGATTGGCCACTGCCGGAGTTGCCGCCCAAGGTTACCTCTAAAGTCACAGTACCTGAAGTCACTAGGCAAAGATCTAGCGAATATGAAGAATTAAATTCTTTTGTTTCTGGTTCTTTAGAAATTCCTATAGTTGAAAAAGTTCACATATATTACATGAGCAACGAACCAGAACAAGCTATGAAAGTTACAATTCAATCAGAAAGTTCTAAAGGTCACGTAGGGTCTGATGATGATGATAGTGACACATTAAATAATGATGAAGATTTAGAACGAGACATCCAGGAATCTAAATCCGAGAAATCGACGGAGCGAATCTCGGATGATTTACAAAGCAATGCTAAAGTTATTCCTTATGATAAATCAGGATATATGGTAGAACCATTGGACGATCAAAATGATTTTGCATGTCTCAATAAAACTGTAGTTCCTAATTATGATAAATCATGTTTAAGCGGAACTATAAGTAAAGCGTCGTGCCTCATGGGTGATATGGGTACATGTTGCACACGAATAGAAAGCAAATCTTTTACTGTAAAAAATAATTTTGAAGATAAAGTTATTATTAACCAGCCTCAAAAGTCACCAACCAACCATAGTCCAATATATGATGATGACCATTTATATACTGACGATGTGTTTGGCGGTGGTGATAGTAAGTCACTTTCTCCTGATTTCGACAAGAGTTTTCAACAAATAGGTACCCATAAATTTTCTTTTGGGTCTAATAATTCTGACACATCGATCGATGATATGCTCTCACAAACAAACGTTGAAGAGACAGTCAGGGCAGTGGCTAAGCTTAGTGTTGGAAGTTCAGCGACGTGTAAAAGATGTAGTCATAGCAGTCATTCCGAGGAAGAAACAAGTTCTTTTGGTACGGATTTAGATGGGACTGTTAAAATAGGACTACCTCAGAAAAAATGCACTCATAGTTCTCATTCTGAAGATACTTCAATTTGTTTAAGTATTTCCGAATGGTCTACAGGCACCAATACAGTCCGGCAGTATGCAAATCTTTCTGCTTCAGAAAGTATATCGGCTGTATCTATTCCAAAAAGCGAAAAATCAGAAAAAGCCTCAGTTAAAAAATACTCATCTTCGCAACAAAGTAAGAAATCAGACCCAATACCAAAAATAAGTTCACAAGCAGAAACAAGTTCAAAGAGTAGCAGTCTCGACAAAAGTTCAGATAATATAAAATATGACAAATTGTGCAGTTCTGATACAACTGTATCTAGAAAAGGAATTGACAGTAGTTCGGGAACAAAAAGTGATAGTACCCTTACTTTAGCTCAGTCCATATCTGAGTGGTCAGCTAGTACAAGTCACACTCTTATAGCTACAGCACGTGAAGATCAACAAGACACAGAAGACACAAAATCGGATAAAACAATGGTAATGGAGGCGTCACCTCTGGAAGAACATGATACAGATTTAAATGCTGCAACGATACCAAAATCAGTCACGGACGCTGTTGAGTCCTTTGAACCTGTACTTAGATTAGCGTCGCATACAGGAAAAACCGACAAATCTTCTTCCATAAGTTATAGTGACAAATCGGATAAATCAAGCTCCAGTTCGTTGAGTAGTTTACAAAAACATACGAATGGAGTTCTTAGATTTGATCAAAGACTAAAAGGTTTTCCTGCATCACAAGATTTATCAAAGGAGCGATATTCAAACGCACCTCCTAAAAGCTACAGCTACGAAGAAGAATCACACAAACATATCCGTCCAGCTTTTCGTTGTCAGAGCGAAGACAGTGGATATAATAAACAATACTTTTTCGGTCCTCAACCCGAAATAGATATCGATATACCATCACAGTTGTATAGCCAAGAAGAAAAACATAGTGAAAGGTACCAGAGTCAAGAATTTTCAAGTATCATTCGAGACGACTCTAACAGTCAATTTGTAAGGTCCGATTACAAGCCTCTTGCAAAACACGCTAGTTACGATGATAAAACCCTATCTAAAAATCAAATTAAAGAGTATAAAACGTCTCAACAGTATCGCAGTAAACCAAAAAGCTGGTCTTTTCATGAACATTATCTATCTTCATCTGATTTACCTGTCATAACAGTGCCAGAATTACCACCTATTCATAGAGAATTGCAAGAAAAAAGATCTCTAGAAAGATCTGGGAAAACTCCTTTATCCAGATGCTCTCCTTATTATTCCAGTAGTTTAAGTTCTGAATCTCCACCAATACAACCACTAAAAGTGCCAGTCAAAAAATCTTTACTTGTAAGAAATATTTCTCTTAAGAGTCCACCCAGTGGTAACGACACTGATAGTTCATTAGATGTCATCAGAGATCCTCGTGAAAGAATGAGGACCTTCAGGCGTAAGAAACAAGTTACAAACACCCGTAAAAAGCAAGAAAAGATTCAAGATGTGCTGGAGGAAGACTCAACAAAAAGCCAATGTTCCTCTGAAAGTGATAAATTTAAGGGAACAAAATATTTAGCAGTAGATGATTCTATGCGCCGAATGGAGAGTTCCGAATGTTCTGATAGCTACATTCCGGAAGTAGAATCAGGCTCATCAGAAATGTCTAAAGCAGACTCTAAAAATGACGACATCCAAGAACCTGTTAGTTATTCTGAAGATGATGAACAAGTAGGTTATGGCAAGTACAAAAGTGCTTCATATGAAGCGCAAAAGTTTCCTGTGAATATCAATCCGGTACAATTTCAAGGCTTTGGTTCGTCTGCTGATGAAGACGAAATGGGTTTTCCTAGGTTTGATCGATTAGGACGATTGAGACATCCTTATCTTGACTCTCAGGAACCACCTTTTGTACCAGAGGGCAGTCCTCCTAGAGTATCGTACTCGAACAGAAGTAGCCGTCAATCCTCATTGAAGAAAGTAAAATCTACATCATATCGCCAACCTGATGACAAATGTTTAGGAGAATCATCAGGCCAACATCCGCCTAGGCCGATCTTTTATGATGAACCAAGCGACAAAGATGATTCTGATGACTATGCATATCCGATAGATACAATTAAAAGAGCTCCTAAAATAAGCAAGTCTGGAAGTTACTTATTTGATCGCGGTGAATCAATAGCTTATTCCGATTCGGAATTACCACAAGACAAAGATGAATTTGAAGAATACAGAGGCAGTCCTTATCCAGAACAATATGAGGAGGTTGATATTTTCCAAACGCAGGAGTTTTATCCACAATATGAACATAATATCGAGCGTATGGATGGAAACGACGAACGGTTTGCTAGAGATCTTGACCAGCGTTTCAGTCTTAATAATGTTGAACGCTTTTATTCTAGTCACTATGTTGATTCGCAAGCCTCAAGCGATAGCCCCGAGCAAAAATTCGACGTGTCCACCCTTCCCCCACCTCTCTGTTCCGACGACGAGAATGAATAGCTAAATTTTTAATCATTAAACCAAATCGTCGTGGATGCAAATAAATAATCGTTGATTAATCGATATGCGAACATGTTATGAGTGAGCATTTCGAAACTTCAATTCTAATAGTAATTAATTGTTATAATTATATTGGATATTAGGAGTCCTAATAAATTTAATATTTACATTCTCACTTTTAATATTTAGGAAAAATATATAGGTGCCAATTCCCGATACTGTTACTATTCGACTATCGGGTCATTTTAAAGCGAAATTATACCTTGTCCTAGCTTATTAAGCAATTAGATGTAGATAGTTGTACTTGTACCCATCAAGCAAATATTTACACTCAAATTATTTGATTTCCTCTTTATTATTGCTTTACTTCGATATTCATCTTTTATTATTTTGTGTTGAAATTAATAGATTAATCATTTATTATAAGGGCTGTGAATTCCTTCACAATGTATTATATCTAATGTTTTATTTAAGTTTAATATTAATTGCTCAACTTTAAACCCGTTACTCGGATAATTTAAGGCATTATTACTTCCATATTAATTACTCAATCTATTTATTACCATCACAATAAGACTTAAGCAATTAAAAATTAAGCATGTATTCAATGTGCCAAATCTGCTCAATTTTTTCCACACTTTATCTTAGCTAATGATTTTTATTAAAAATTTTGGACAGTTAATTATATTACAATAAGGGAGTAGAGTGACTATAGTTCGACCACTTCACTCATCTAACACATATATATTTCTGCGATAATTTGTTGTAAACTTAGGCATAGTGTTAAAGTTGTTCATCTTTTTTGTTAGAATATATTTAATGATATATGACTACAGTAAATTCATAATATTTAGTTTGTTTATGAAATGAAATGAAATGAAAAAATATTTATTCAGGCTATATACAAGATAAGATACTAAACTAAAAAAAAGAAAAACTAATCTAAATAACTAATCTAATATCTAGTACATAGCTCTGAAAAGGCTTCATCTCAGTATTAGCTGAATGTCAAAATTAAGACATTCAGCACTGATTTTCAGATGAAGCCCAACACATCATGTCACGGACATACACTATAAATATTTATACATTAAAACTAACCTAATTTAACCTAACTAACAACTTTATGTTATTATTATTTACATATCAATTCATGGAGCCATGCAACTTGTGATCTTATCGTATGAAACGAAATTAACGTTACGAAATTGCAGTATGATGCATTAACAATTTATGTAGCGAATACTTTTTATCTCCACAACGTGTATCGCGCACATTAACAATTATAACATTGCACGTTTTATTGTATTAAAATTAATGCTCTTCACTGACAGCGATGATCGTCTGTAATCGTCACGATCATCGTGCAAGTGTCCACACGATCATCCACATTATCATACGATACATGCGATCAACGTATTCCCAAGCAATTATCTTTTATGGGTGTCCGAAAGCTGACAATGCTCGTATTGTAGGCGATCATAGTCGATGATTGGCAAGTAATGCCGATTATGCACTCTACACGGTCGTGCGCTTAATCATTTACAATCAACAAATTGTTGACGTAAAATAGCGTTTACGAAAACGTATCATATGTTTTTGTAATCAGCATCTTGTTTTAAAGAAATAGTTGAACGTTTAATTAATGCATTATCGAAATTATTAATTACATATTTCGCCTATGATTATTAATAAAATAGTTTTATTATTTTTAAGCATCTAAATATAAACTAATTGACTAATGTGCACATGTTATATTTCCATTTGTAGTGCGTTCGATACGCATTTTGCATATTCGTTTGTATAAATTAATTTATTACATTTCCTTGAGCAAATTTATTAAAATAGTTTATAAATATGAATTTATTTAACTAGACACAAGACGTATGCTTCTTTCCTCTAATTAGTAGCATTTTGATAACTGCAATGTTTCAATAGGCTAACCGTTTAACCCAGTCCTAGCGTACGAGGTTCAAGGGCGCGGAGGTATGACAAGAAAGGGGACTTAGGTAGGTGCGGGCTGTCACCTCTTGTATATCACGTTACGAGCGCTAATTGCTCGAGGACTGAGTTAAACGGTTGTGTGTTAAACTAAGCATAATGTCTTATGCTTAGTTAAAAATTTAACTAAAATTAAGTGACAAATTTTACTAACATATGTTAATGTATTATTAAATAGATATTTATGTTCACAAATATATTCGTTGAATACGATCCAGCAAATGCTAAGTCAAGAATGTGTGTAAAATTTTTCTTCGGTATAAATTATTGAATTTCATATAATACGAAAACTAAATTAATATAATATTTATTCTAGATTTTTGTCTTGAGTTGTACTTTTTCTAAGTCTTTCTATTATATATAGACCCTTAGTTAATTCTTAACTAGGTGCTAGTGATCGCAGCATTTTTCTCACCTAGATAGGAACAAATATCGAATAAATGTTATAATTAAACTGTACTGAAATAGATGAGACTTAGTTGTCGGTAGAATAGGATACGTGTATCGGTTGATTGTAAGAAAGTAACAATATATAAAACATACCTACGCCATAGAATATATCGCGCGCTTAGTATTAAAGTGGCCTAATTCAAAATTAGGCTTAATCGAGTTTTATACATCGTAATCGTTATGTAAATGCCATCTATTATATCACGCCAGGAACTATTCAAAAACTAGTGTTTACTTATTCTTCCAAGTTAATGGTCAGGAGTTTTATAGGCGCTATGCTACGCTTTATTCCAACATGCCGTAAAAAAAGTTTATTGAATTAAGTCACTTTAATACAAACGTGTGAATATGTATCGGTTATTTATAAGAAAGTAATAATTTATAAACAAACCTACTCCATAGAATATATGTTTAGGCTAACTATTAATTTGTTATGCATTGGTTATAATTGTCACACCTAAAATAGTATAGAAATGTTGTATGCAATATAATTCGAAGAAAATTATACTAATTTTTAGAATTAGGCGTTACTTTGCGGAGATCCATAATACATAAGTAATAATAAAATTATTTTGCTATAATCCGCGATACAGTAAATAGAAAATATATATAATGCTAAATGTTTAATGGACTATCCGTTTTTATCCGATACATGCAGGATTCGTAAAAACACATGCACAATCTCCACCACTGCCACCACAATAAACGCAATCGCTTAGCGATTTTGTCGTGGAGTCTATCTCCTGATGATTCAATCCATTCATGATTCTCCAGCTTTGGTTGCGGGGCGAAACGATTGTTGAGTTTGTCATAGTGATCGTGTGTAGTGCTTGTGTAATGTGGTGGCAGTGGTGGAGGTTTGTGCATGTGTTTTTACAAATCCTGCATGTAACAGGTATGAAAAAACGGATAGTCCACTATACATTTAGCACTTTATATATTTTCTGTTTACTGTATCGCGGATTATAGCAAAATAATTGTTATTATTACTTTTAAAATTATACTAGTTGTATAACAAATGGAGAACAACGATTCTATAGCAAGTACCTTGGCCTTACCAACTGATTGACCCATACAATTGTATTTTTATGTGTTTTTCGTACATATTTTAAATATACTTGAGTGGGTAAATACGAGAGTGGGGCGCGTAATATTAGCTTAGACGGGCTCTAACTGCTGTTCCACCGTGTGGTTTCCGGCTGAGTAAAATAGACCACCCTCATTTCTTACCGAGGTGTCGTAAAAGGCGACTAAGGTAAGTTGACGTCAGGCAGGCGGCCGGTCGTAAAATACCTAGCCAAATCATCTTACAACATGCTTAAAACATGTTGTGCCGACCCCACTTAGAGAGGGATAAGGGCAGGACAGTGATGATGATAAATGTGAAATGAAATGAGCTCTAACCGCTGTTGCAGCGTCATAAAAATTGGCGTTACGCTACCGCAATCGAGTTGGTTAAAAAACTCGCACTTAGCACTGTCCTTTGAGTCAGGTCTACTAAGCGTAAGTAGACCGTTTTCTAATGCAGCATTGCATCCAACACCTTGAGAATACCTACGCCCATCTATTATTCATATTATGTGCCTCGCCGATTGCCACTTGCGTATAAATATGGTTTAATAGATAGAATTATACTTCCATGTATAACATATTTTTTGCTCGAATTTCTAATGAATAATTGTAATGATGGTGTGATTGCTCTTTTTTATCATTCTATATAAACATTATAGCATATTGTTGATACGCTCCTTGATTCATTAGATGTTGCCATTATTTTATAATATCAACACTTCAAGTTGAAACGCACGAACACACACTGTGTACATTATATTTATAAAATTATAAGGGCAAACCGCCTATGTCTAGTTATAGTAGTATCAAAGACTCGCCGCCAGTGACGTAATAGAAGTTGGGAACGGGACGCCCTTTGTTGCGCTCTCTATATCACACTAAAACATGTATTTATCACTATTAAATGACAAAAGTAATAATAAAATTATTTTGCTATAATCCACTATGCAGTAAATAGAAAATATATATAGTGCTAAATGTATAGTGGACTATCCGTATTTTCATACCCGATACGTGCAGGATTCGTAAAAACACATGCACAAACCTCCACCACTTCCACCACAATACACAAGCACTACACACGTTCACTATCACAAACGCAACAATCGTTTCGCCCCGCAACCGAAGTATCATCAGGACTCCATGACAAAATCGCAAAGCGAAGCATTATACAAACAAGCTTTGTTATATAGTAATCGGTTCAACCCCAACATTTATTTTATTTTACCTCTGAACGCGTGCAACAAGCTTGAACTTGAAACGTTTATCTGATCGTTAATGAGAGTGCCATTGTTATGTTTAATGATTTCTAATTGTTCCAAAATATTTAATTTCAAGCATTTTTACAGGTGTGTAGGATTTCAGGACTATTAAATGACCCTAGCAAAGTAATTATTAAATTACCAGCTATTGATTAACAGACTAAAACATTTCTTAAGGTATCCGCACTTATTAACAAGCTAACGCGCGCCAGCATACTATTCTTCATCCTTATAAAGCGGGTTGCAGACCGAAATCTAAGCTACCCTGAAGCCAAACTAAGCCAGCTTAGCTACGATAAACTAAAAATATGTCCCGTGCACACTAGGAACTAACCGAAAGATCAGTCTTATTTTCATTTAAGTTATTAGTCTTTTGACTGTATATTATAGGAAATAGGTTAACAATTTTAATAAATTGCTTCATATTCGTTACAAAACGACCGGCATGACACTGGACAGCAGTTGGGACTGGTAAAGGCTGGGCGAAGGGAGTGCGGGGTATTCGGAAAGGGCTTAGCTTAATTCGAGTAGGTGCGCATTGTCATACACAAATAACTTAGCTTCGTATATTTTAATTAGCTCACATAGCTTAATTTGCATGGCTTGCAGCCTGCACACAAGTATGAAAAACTCCGTTAACTATGCGAGCTAAACTTAACTTAAGCTGTTGGTCTGCGACCCGCTTTAGAATCGATAAGTAGCAGGCCTACCATGAACTCTTATTGCAACTCAATTGAAGACGTAAACCAAATAGTTTTGCTTTTTCATACCATAACGTCTTACAGACGCATACTTAAAGTCGTTGCTGAATGACCGTTCGGAATGCGTCCTAAAAACGTTTGAGTAAAAGAGACAGAGTTATCTATAGTTCATATAACGTTTTCCATAACAAACATTACGACCGCAATGCAATCCGCACTTCATGGTACGAAAAGATAGCGGTTGAGTTTAGTTACTCGACTTTGAATTGAATCGTTTTCTAAAATCATGATAGGCCTACAGTTATCGATAAGTGGTGTACCACAAGCGCTTCTCCCTAGCGAGCCTACGAGTTATGGCATCGCGGGCAGCGAGTCTTTGATACCAGTATAGTGCAATAAACGTCGGATTCTAACAAAAATCGTAGATATTGTAAGTATTTTGAATTCTCGATTGAGATTGTACAATCGGAATAGACTGTAAAATTAATATTTCATTGATATTTGTATAATTTTTATTGTCGTTCGGTATGTTTTTTTGACAATTTCGAATGTTACTTCCTTTTTGAATTTATATGTAATTTTAAGTGTATAATATCCTTGCAATACACTTTCCCCTTGATCGGGGCGATAGTTAAACAATAAATAAATGAAATAAAAATCATGTTTATATTTATTTTGTTTATGTTTTGAGTTCGGCCCAAATTGTTTAATGCAGCTGGAACGAACATGTAAGTGTTGTAAAATGTACTGCATGGTACTTTTAGTACAGCGTTCTTATAATTTTGTATATCGCACGCTTACTATTGAAGTGGCCGAATTACAAATAAGTCTTAATTGGCTTCTTCATTACATTACGTAACGAACTATTTTAAAACCAGTGTTTTCTTGCCCTTCCAAGTTATGGGTCACTTTAAAACTCATTCGTTTTGTAGCCGCTACATTAACATTATTACAATTGGCTACAAAACAACTTTATCAATTAGGTCACTTTAATATTCAGCGTGTGATATCATTGTTTCTCTTTAGAATATATTCCTTATTCATTTTTTTATCTTTAATAGTCTTTATTTTCAGGTATACACACATTTTAGTTAAATTATAGATTTTGCTGCCGTATATACTAATAGAATTTTTCTACTAGCACTATATTTTATATTGTTTTTTATTTTTCGTTATTGCATACCTCTTTATTGTAGATCAACTTTATTAAACTTCTCAAACATGTGCCATTTATGTTACGTTTAATAAGTTATTCGAGTTATATTTTTGTGTAATTTTCCCCTTATTCGTAGTAGGAACGTGAATCACCATTTATTTCATGTTTTACTAATTTAAATTTATTCAAATTCAAAATATACTTTATTCATGTAAACTGCTAAACAAGTGCTTTTGAATTTACTTCACTGCATGTACAGCCAGCAAGAATCAGATTAAACTATGATACCTAGATGAACTCTGATACCTAGTTATTCTAGAATAAAATTACGCAATTGAAGATAATTTTTAGGATAAAAATGCTTGGATTTAATAAAATCTCTCAGGTTTATACAAGACTGAGTTTTAATATAATATTGTAAATTAAATGTTTAAATCTTTTAGACCACCGAGTTTCTTGCTGGTTCTTCTCGGCAAGAGCTACATTTTGAACTACCTCTAGCTTCATTTATCAATTTGATCCGATTCAAAAGCGCTTGAAAAACCTTATTTGAATAAAGAATTAGCTAATTTGAATAAATATTTCTATTGATTTATATTGCTTATGTATTGTTCGAATATGAAATCTAGAAGTTGTATATTTTAATCCCATTTAATTATCAACAGAAGAGGTATCGCCAGAAGACGAACAGACAGTATCGTCAGCTAGTCTGTGTATGTCGCCAAGTGGTGATATTAGTACGGGCGCACCGCTGCACGCGTCCACACCCTTCGAGAAACGGATACCGAATGGATACCACGAGAGACCTGAGCGACTGGACAATAGGAAAGAGGAACATTGTGATACCGTCAATGGGAATGTGCATGGTGAGTTCGACGGTAGTTGATAAATAATTAATGCTTAATGTCTACGACACCGTCGCGTTGTATCCGGCTGAGTAAAATAGACCACCCTCATTTCTTACCGAGGTGTCATAAAAGGCTACTACTGTAAGTTGACCCGCCGTGTAGTATCCGGCTGAGTAGAATAATAGACCACCCTCATTTCTTACCGAGGTATCGTAAAAGGCGACTACCGTAAGTTGACCCACCGTGTTGAGTAGAATAGACCTCTTTCCCGAGGTTGTCGTAAAATAGGACTAAGGTAAGTTGAAGTCAGGCAGGCTGCCGGTCGTAAAATACGTAGCTATATCATGTGACAACATGTTTGTAACATGTTGTGCCGACCCCGCTTAGATTGGGATAAGGGCAGGAGAGTGATGATGATATATTTTCCTATTTACTTTATCGCGGATTATACCTTAAGAATTTCATTATTACTTTTGTATTATGGATCTCCGCAAAATAACGCCTAATTCTATAAATGACATAAGAAACATTTAAAATTGGGCTACGATTGTTGTGAGAACATGTTCTATAACATGTTGTGCCGACCCCCCTTAGAGTGGGATAAGGGGAGTATAGTATCTACGACACTAATAGAGCTTCCGTGCTCTACTCTCAGCATTTCCCAACGTTAACGATGCTTCTGCATTCCATTCTTGTAAAAACTATTAGGGCTTTATACTCAGTTTTGAGAAGAAAAAAACAGTAATATTATGGATACGTGTCTGTCTGTCGGTTGTACTGTCTTTCTGACCTTCTGTGTGACTGTTATGCTTTCATGGTTAATCCGGAGCAATTTCGATGAAATGTTATTTATTTCATACGTTGGCCTGGTATACAAGCCTTAAATTGATTTAATATTGCTCCAGCGATATATATTAAGTCTCACTGCATGACTAAGCCCTCTAATCTCCGTTTTTTCAGAGAAAGATTGGAGCTAAGACCTACCACGCTACTCCAATGCTTATTGGTACGTTACACATATCCACAGAATTCTTAAGAGATATTCAAGTTTTCTCACGATGTTTTCCTTCACCGAAAACCGTGTGATAAATTGCGAATACACACACAATAATGCAATTAGACACATAAGTTTTAATAGAAAAACTCATTAGTGCCTGCCCGGGGTTTGAACCAATGATCGTCTCTAGAGAGTCGCACGATTTTACCGCTTAACTATCACAGCTATATAAATAAAATACGTATATTGTTTTTTTTCCAGTAAATATTGTGTCGGCTTCGACGAACAATATGGACGTTTTGAGCGGCGGAGAAAGTGATGCTGCGGACACCCTGACTAGGCGGAACAATAATAGGTATTATATTTATTATTATTAATTTGGTTTAACCAAATGGCCTACCGTGAACTCTTATTGCGACTCAATTGATGACTAAATTGTTTTGCTTTTTCATACCATGACGTCTTAAAGACGCATACTAAGTCGTGCCCGAATGAGTGTTCGGAATTCGTCCTAAAACATGTTAGTAAAAGAGACAGACTTATCTATAGTTCATATAACGTTAACCTTTTCAAACATTACGACCCCATGCGATCCACACTTCATGGTACGAAAAGATAGCGGTTCTCTAAAAGTTCATGGTAGGCCTACAGAACTATGTTATCAAGAGCTACGCCATTTAAACAATACCACCGGAGATGATACTGACAATATTGAAGTAAAACACACAAATACGCGTACGCGCTTAAGCACGCACGCACTTAGGCACTCACAAACGCACGCACTTAGGCACTCACGTACGCACACACTTAGGCACTCACGTACGCACGCACTTAGGCACTCACGTACGCACGCACTTAGGCACTCACGTACGCACGCACTTAGGCACTCACGTACGCACGCACTTAGGCACTCACGTATGCACGCACTTAGGCACTCACGTACGTACGCACTTAGGCACTCACGTACGCACACACTTAGGCACTCACATACGCACACACTTAGGCACTCACGTACGCACGCACTTAGGCACTCACGTACGCACGCACTTAGGCACTCACGTACGCACGCACTTACGCACTTCAGTTGAAAGAAAGTGAAAATACATTTGATAGATAAAATGTTGTGTTCTTTCAGCATATGTTCGAGCGTGGTACTGGCGAACGAACCGTCAAAGCGACGTGGCGGTGATATCACGTACTACGTTGCCAAAGAACTTCTGATGACGGAGCGCACCTACAAACGGGACCTCGAACTGATCACAGTTGTAAGTAAAAATTCGATTATTTTAACTTTTATTCGTCAATATTGATTGATTTCAAAGACAGCCAATCTAAAAATCATAAAAGTGATAACAGGAATTCAGTATGTCTTAAACTAGTTGCCAATGTAGTAAACAAACTTCGAACTTTTGCGTTATAACGTCTTATACATAAATGATATTTCAATTCCGAGGTTTAAAGTGCGGGAGTTAAGAAAAGAATAGTTAAGAAAAATGAATTAGGTAAATATGTAGTGTAATATGATATTCATAACCATAAAATTAATAATATTAGCTGATAATCGTAGTATGTCAAGTTATCTATACTTATTATAAAACAAAGTCCCAAAACACTGTTTGTCTGTATGTAATCGATTTTCTCAAAGTCTACTGAACGGATTTTTGTACGGTTTTCACCAAAAGATAGTACAATACTTCCGGATGGTTTAGGTATATAATGCGTATCGGTATTATGTAAATTGTGTTAAAGAGATCGCGCAGTTGTAAAACTTGCTTGCTGAGAGCTTTAGTCGCGTGCGCTGCGTAAACCAGCAGAGATACGCTAAAGTAATGTACTAGAGAATTGTAGATCTATAAAACTACTACAAAAAAGTGATAGCATGTTTCTATCTCTTAACTTACAATAACTACTTTTATGTTTAAAATTTGAATTCTAGAAAAAAATTGCGACACGCTGATTTCCACGCGGGCGAAGCCGCTGGCACAGCTAGTATTTTATATTTTAATGGTATATTAATCGGGCAGATAATAAGCATTGAAATTGGAAAAGTAATAATAAAATTATTTTGCTATAATCCGCGATAAAGTAAATAATCAATTTTTTGTCTGCGATTTTGTCGTGGATTTTTTTTTCTATAATCCTAACAGTCTATCTCCTGATGATGCCTCGGTTGCGGGGCTAAACGATTGTTGAGATGGTGATAGTGAACGTGCGTAGTGCTTGTGTATTGTGGCGGCGGTAGTGGAGGATTGTGCATGTGTTTTTACGAATTCTGCATGTATCGGGTATAAAAACGGATAGTCCGCTCTACATTTAGCATTATATATATTTTCCTATTTACGCCGTGTGGTATCCGGCAGAATAGACTAGACCATTCTCATTTCTTACCGAGGTGTCGTAAGAGGCGACTAAGGTAAGTTGAGGTCAGACAGGCGGCCGGTCGTAAAATACGTAGCCAAATCATGTGACAACATGTTTGTAACATGTTATGCCGACCCCACTTGGAGTGGGATAAGGGCAGGAGAATGATGATGATATATTTTCCTATTTACTTTATCACGGATTATAACTTAAGAATTTCATTATTACTTTTGTATTATGGATCTCCGCAAAATAACGCCTAATTCTATAAATCACATTTAAAATTGGGCTACGATTGTTGTCAGACGTGGTCCAACTAATTATATAAATCACATAAGAAACATTTAAAATTGGGCTACGATTGTCGTCAGACGTGGTCCAACTAATTATATAAATCACATAAGAAACATTTAAAATTGGGCTACGATTGTTGTCAGACGTGGTCCAACTAATTCTATAAATAACATAAGAAACATTTAAAATCGGGCTACGATTGTCGTCAGACGTGGTCCAACTAATTCTATAAATCACATAAGAAACATTTATAATTGGGCTACGATTGTTGTCAGACGTGGTCCAAGCGCGTGGGATCGATGGGGCGAAGCGCCTCAAGCGGCGCGGAGGCTGCGGCGTTGGCCCGAGCGTGTCTCGCGTTAGAGCCACTGGCATTGCCTGCTGGTGGGCTGCTCGCCAAATTGGACCGAGCTCTGACCACAGCACCTGCTGCCACTACACCTGAGACTGTGGATGGTAACGTCCATACTTCCATACTAATATTTTATATTTTATTAAACGATAGGTGACATTTATAATAGACGAAGACGGAACCGGCATAAACTTGCGGCTCCTGCTTTGCGCCTAGCAAAAGTACGTAAATCGTTTATGGGTTTGGGTATAAGATTCTATAATAAAATTCTGCAATCTTCTTTAACTATACCATTACAGCAATTTAAACACACTGTTAAGAAAAAGCTAATACAGAAAGCCTACTATACTATTGAGGATTACTTAGACGATAAGGATGCGTGGATATAGCTAGTCTTTCACCCTGTGCAGGACATTAATAACTAAAAGAGCAACTGCCGAGTTTCTTGCTGGTTCTTCTCGGTAGGAACAGCTTTCCGAACCAGCAATAGATGTTGACGATTCAAAAGCACTTGTTTTCAAGTTTACTTGAATAAATAATATTTTTGATTTGAAAGAAAAAAATATTTTATATCGCCCATGCAATGTATTGGACGTAATTCTCAAAACTCCTACACTTCCGGCGGTCTTGAGTCTTTCTCATCCAATCATGGCCTGCGTGTCGGATTATGTATAAAAAAAGGAAAAGGTAGGCACTAACCTACTCTACCAATTTATTATCTCATGGTGTCTTCAATGTTTCGATGACGCTGCATTGTCTCTACACAAGACTAATGTCAACATTAACCACTAAGTTATAGGACATCTAATAACCGCATGAGTCTACGTTCAGAACACTATTGGTTGTAAAAGATAGGGAATCTTGCTAAAGTATTGGCTTTCTACCACGCGACCGAGTACATGGTATCGTAATATCGTAATAATCGTATTTTAAATGCGAAAGACTCTATATATCGGTTTGTCTATTTCTGTTAAGCTTGGACCAATATTGATGAAATTTGATACAATTGAAGCTTGTATACCGGGCTAACATGTAGGATATAAAAATTCCCGCTTTTCCTTAAGGAACGGCTTGTGCTAGTGTATTGACGTGGTGGAGGTATGTAGTGCATGTATTTTTACGAATCCAGCATGTATCAGGTACGAAAACGTATAAACTCTACATTTAGAATTAGGTACATATATTTTAAATTTGCTTTATCCCGGATTATAGCAAAGTTATATGCACGAACCTCGTCTCAAACGTCGTTGTTGAACAATTATTTCGTGTAGATCTTGTATTACTTGTGTATTAAAGGAAAAAAATAGTTTTTTTATTTATCATCAAATTCCAACAAAGCAGGCTGAGTTAATACAGGACTACGATAAAATTTGACGCGTGCACATTTTACAGAACCGGATGTGGAGTCATTGTTATCATTACCCGCGGGTCCTCTACTCGCCTATCTAGACAGTATACTGACTTCTATAGAATTCACTATTAAATGCAATGGTAAATTCATTTTTGAGAGTTATGCAGTAGTTATTCGCTATTATACATTTTTTTGCTATTTCATAGTGTGGAAAGTGTTTATGTAATGATATGAATATTTATATTGAGGTTTTTGTATCGATGGAGTGCTAGAAGCCATAGATAATATAAAAGAATTTTTGTCGAGTAATGCGGGTTGCAGATCGAAAGCTAAGCTACTCTGAAACTAAGCCAGCTTAGCCAGGCTTAGCTAAGATAAACTAAAAATATGTCCTGTGCCCACCAAAAGCTAACCGGAAGCTCCAATCAGTTTTGCGACGTTCAATTCGACGGGCGAAGGATGTGCGGGGTAAGCGGGAGGGGCTTGCACATCCACATATAGTACTCGACATTAAATAATGCACATCGATGTTTAGAACGAAACAGCCGGCCAGCTCGGTTTCGTAGAGCGCTGTCACTGTCACTCAGTTAATATATGACGTTTCACACGGGGTCGTCAGTCTGTGCGACAGAGACAATGCTCTATGAAGCAGAATCTAGCCGATTATCTTTCTCTAAGCCTCGATGTGCATTATTTATCGCCGGGTACTATTCACAAATAACTTAGCTTCGCATATTTTAGTTAAATCAAATAGCTTAGTTTGCATAGTTTAGTCTGCACACACGTATGAAAATCTGCGTTAGCTATGTGAGCTAAACTAACTTAACTTAGCTCTTGGTTTGCAACCAGCATTATGAGAGGAAACTGTTTTGCCTGCCGTCGCAAATATTTCACTGCGCCATCTAGTGGCGCTGTAGTGCATTTTATAGTGACCCATTTAATGAAAACTGAGTGACCAACTGCTTGATATTTTTTTTAGAAAATTTAAAAAGATAAAATAAAAAAAAAACAAAAACAACCATTCTGATTAGATTGATGGATTCGATCACAGTTATCTTTATTTTAAGTCCGCCCGTTCTCAACGGAGCATTAGTGACATTGTAAATGACAACGTAATTAACCTTGCTTTTCCAAAATAATAGACATATGCATAAAACTACCTTTATTTTTTCCTACTTGCTCAGAGATGGCGATCGCGGCGACCTGAAAAGTACTTCTTAGATAGTTTCACCCCCTGCTAGAAGCTATTACGATATGACGTCATAGTAGTTTCGTAGTTAGATATAGTCGCAATGTAAATATGTTTTGAATAGTTATGGTCACTTTGTATATTTGTACCTTTTGAATAGTTTAAACTCAAGGCGCATTAGAAATTGGGATGTTTTTGTTCAGGAAATATTCGTAGATTTCGATAATATCCGACTCGAAGGACCAAAAGTTACGTTGACAAATATTAACGCAGCGGATTAAGGCGATATACTAACTTTGACGCACTTTTGCTATTAATATGTTGAGTAGACAATTATAATACAATAACATATATAGATTTATATTATTGAAATGTACTAGTGTACCATGTAGTATTCTCACATTTAGAAGAATGGTTAAGTAGACAGTGCTATCTATCACTACATGTATGGGCCCATTCAAAGGATTTTCTTTAATTTATTTGAGGATCTCATGTGCGTAAAGCATTTTAGTAATATTCAACCTTTTTTAGTTGAGCTTATAGAAGAATTATATAATTATGTTACTTCATTAATTTACATTACTTTTAAGTTGTTTTTCTGTGTTGTAATAAAGAATATTTTGTAGTTAATATTTTTGACATTGTTTGCATAATTTTCAGACTAATTTTTCATAAACTAATATTCGCAGATGGTGAAGAACCGGAATACAAAAAAATAGCAGAGCTACTTCACGATTATTTATCGAACACATATGACGTAAGTATTAACTTTTATAATCGACTTATGATTTATATGCTTTATATAAAAAGTTTTGTATTTATCAATTGTTGGCTTTGATGACTTAGCGTATTAGATAGATAATACAGCGTTATATTTACCAGTTGACTTACTTACTTTGGGGATAGATGACCGCGGGTGTAAGTGTCCAATAGATTTATTTATTTATCATTTATATGTGTATGTTAGCTATTAAATTACACAAAAGTTACAAAACAATGGTACCCTCATAAATAATCAAATAAACGTTTCAAGTTCAGGCTTGTTGCACGTGTTCAGAGGTAAAATTAAAAAGGGGGGGGGGGTTGAACCGATTACTATATAACCATGCTTGTTTGAATAATGCTTCGCTTTGCAATTTTGTCGTCGAGTCTATGCCCTGATGATACTTCGGTTGCGGGGCGAAACGATTGTTGACTTTGTGATAGAGAACGTGTGTAGTGCTTGTGTATTATGGTGGTAGTGGTGGAGGCTTGTGCATGTGTTATTACAAATCCTGCATGTAACCGGTATGAAAAAAACGGATAGTCCACTATAGCACTATATATACGACTACACACAGACACACGTGCATGCATGCGTGTATACGCATGCATTCGCGCACACACGCACATTAATACAATCTAAATTAAAGTACATTTTTTTCAACTTTTCAATATTTTCATTATCTTTTTATTTCATATTATAATTATACTTAACTATAAGGAACACTCTATTTTTATAAAGGAGGAAGGCGTTGATCACTGCAACACAGTTTATACTTCTGCAGGATCATCGTTTTTCATTGTTATGTATTGTTTTTCTGTATTGTTCCTAATAAAGTTATATTTTTATATTATTTGACTGGCCCGTTGGTGCAGTGGGTCGTGACCCTGCCTTCAGCTCCGCGGGTCGCGGGTCCGATTCCCGCCGAGGGTTAACATTTTCTATAAACAATTTGTTGCTTCTTCGAGCCTGGGTGTGTATTTGTATTTAAGTATGTATTTAAAATTATATATGTAGTATATTTAGCAGTTGTCCGTCACCCATAACACAAATATTAAGTTACTTACTTTGGGGACGGACGACCGTGTGTGTAAATGTCCCATATATTTATTTATTTATTATTATTATTATAATATATTTTCTAATCACCGTATCGCGGATTATAGCAAAATAATTATTACTTTTGTATAAATGACATATCGACTGTGAACCGGCAATATCTCCTATCTCAATTTTAAGCCAAATCACTTTTTAACGTCATTAGGTACTACTGTCCATCATTTACCGTATCAACATGTGTTATCTACTAGAAAATTTGTAAATAAATAAACATATTAAAGTCAACTGTTTTTTATTATACAAAAATTATTGCGAATATATTAATAATCACGTTTTCTCTTCTTCCTGAAAAGTTGGCAAAAATAAGATAGGACAATTTGCCAGTTCACAGTCGATATATAAATATTTGCAAAGTTATTAATGAACACAAAACGATGCGTGCGTCAAGGCGTACAACGAGTACATCCGCGGCGCGGGCGCGATGGTCGCGCTGGTGGAGAGCGCGCGGCGGCGGGGCGGCGAGGGCGCGCGGCAGGCCGCCGCCTTCGACCGCGCCGCGCCTCTCCCGCTGGCGTGCCTGCTGCTGCGGCCGCTGCACCGCCTGCACCACTACCGGCGGCTGGCGCACGGTATGTATATCCCTTCGAACGATAGGGTCCTTGTTTTGAATAAAATGACGCGCGCGACGCGACGCGAACGCAAGCTAGGTCGTTTTATGCATTCGTTCACTACGAGAGCGGCCCCCCGACAGTCACCCGACAGACACGACAGAGAGAGGCCGCGCGCGGCTTAGACGCGGCATTCTTTTCCTTACGCACGTGTGTAATTTTGCGTTTCGGGTGTTGTTCTCAGATTTAGTGACGCGTTTAATCAGTGAAGCGTTTGAGAAGACGCGACCGTCCACGGTTTTAGTGCGCGTTGGGTTACCGATATAGGGACGATTCAATAACGTGTGACCTTACGAAGGTTGTGGGCACACCGGGTGTTATTTGTGTTATTTAACCGATATAGTGAAGTGTATACTCAGGGAGAAACAGACATTACGTGTCCGTGGAAGAGTGCTGAGGCGAGCCCACGATTTCGGGAATCGGCCAAGTACATACAAGCACACACACACACGTACACATATACACGCAGTGATTCATGAGGCCGGACCACATACAGTTGACGGCCGCATTAGGTAGGTTGAGACGCCGAGACGACGGGCCCAGGTCCCGGAGGTTGTTTCATCCGTCCGCAAGTTTGCGCGGAACAGTCCTGTTTCAGGAAAATGCTGGGCCCGTGAAATTTCCGATGAAGTACTAGGGCAAATGTCAGTTTGTGACTGTATTAAAAAATATAGTGTACATACCAGTTCCTTTTAAGTTTACACAACCTAGGCCTAGGATTTATCGAAGCACTGGAGCTTCGTATATACAGTTCTCTAATATAGGAATTTCACTTCGTTTTGTGATTACGCCGGTCACATACGTCTGTCTGTCAAAAGGTTATGGAAGTACGGAGTGACAACTAAGCAAATGGACCAATCACAACTCCGTTAGGACACAGTGTAGTTAAAAAACATAGATTAGTACCAAATGAATTTCATTTGGTAACGAACAGGTCCCTTGGGTGATCATAAAACGAATTTTTGACATCCGTTTTTAGATCTTGTTATTTCTTCTTCTTCTTTTTCATCAACCGATGGACGTCGACTACTAGACATAGGTCTCTTCATGGGATCGCCACACCGCGGCGCAAGATCGTGTGGTGTGGCGATCCCATGTAATTTACTCATCATCATTCTCCTGCCCTTATCCCACTCTAAATGGGGTCGGCACAACATGTTACAACATGTTGTCACATGATTTGGCTAAGTATTTTACGACCGGCCGCCTGCCTGACGTCAACTTACCTTAGTCGCCTCTTACAATACCTCGGTAAGAAATGAGGGTGGTCTATTCTATGCAGCCGGATACCACACGGCACATACCTTAGTCGCCTCTTACGACACCGCGGTAAGAAAGGAGGGTGGTCTATTCTATGCCGCCGGATACCACACGGCACATACCTTAGTCGCCTCTTACGACACCTCGGTAAGAACAGAGGGTGGTCTATTCTATTCTGCCAGATACCACACGGCTAGTAATACGGCTTTTAATGTATAATGAATTAATAATTTAATTGCTAGAATTATGGTCATCGACTGGCAACAAGGCGGCGCGGCAGGCTCACGACCTGGCCAACGAGTTGGCGGAAACGGCCGACGAACAACTGAGACATGTTGAGAACCACGCCGCGCTCTGTCAACTACAAAGGGATCTTATAGGTAAACCTTTTTTCCAAAAACTATGTTGCGGCTTGGAAGTCGCCTTTTAAAATTTAATAGCAATAACACTGTTGGCGTTCTTTTTTATTATATATTTGATAATGACATTTGTCATTTTCTAATTGTCAATTCATTAGCTACTTCACGCTGTTCGCACGCACGTTTTTGTTAAACTAAACTACTAAAAGTTTTGTTATAATACACCTTTTTTGGACACCAGAGGTTGTTGTGACTTTCTTCAACTTCCATACAAGCCATCCAAAGGCCTGAACAAACTATATTTACAAAAGTCTGTAATTAAACTATTTTGCGGCCGTTGTACGGGTCTTAATCCGTTTACGACGAGACAATATATGACCAATAGTAAAATTGAATGGCAGGTATAATATCCGGCAATAACTAATGCACATCGAGAACTTAGAACGAAACAGCCGGCCAATTCAGTTTCGTAGAGCGCTGTCACTGTCACACACGGGTTCGTCAGTCTGTTCGAAAGAGACAATGCTCTATGAAGCAGAATCTAGCCGATTTCTCTCTCTTAACCTCGATGTGCATTATTTATCGCCGCGTACTATAACCGTTTGTAACTTCAAAGCAAGGGTGATATAGGTATCTTCCACCTTAAGTACAGTTAGCACAACCGGCTTTTCTATACCATTCTCTCCTATTATTCGTGAACACTGATGCTATTCATTTTATAACAGTCAAATCAAATCAAATCAAAATATTCTTCATTCAAGTAAGCTCTTTCGAGCACTTTTGAATCGTCAAGGATCAATATGATTAACGAAGCTACTACTGGTTCGGAATGTTGCTCTTACCGAGAAGAACCAGCAAGAAACTCGGTCAATCTTTTAAATAATTTCAATTATACATAATTAAACCGCAGTCTTGTAGGAAGCTGGTTCTTCTCGGTAAGAGCGACATTCCGAACCAATTGTACCTTCATTAATCAAATTGATGCTTGACGATTCAAAAGTGCCTGAAGTGGCTTATTTAAATAAAAATTATTTTGACTTGATAGCAAATTAATTTTATTATTACTTTATTTAGAGAATAGAAACGTTTGTGCGTTAGGCTATTCAGGGTATAGGAACTAGTAAAGTAATGGCCTGTTACTATGCCACTGTTGGGCTTAGGCCTCCTCTTTCCGTTTTTTTTTTTGGAGAGAAGGGTTGGAACTAAGATCTACAACGCCGCTTCAATGCGGATTGGTAGGTTACACATATTCCAGGAATTCTCTAAAGATATGCACGATGTTTTCCTTCACCGAAAAGCGAGTGATAAATTGCAATTATCAATTAGACATAAGTTTTAATAGAAAAACTCAATGGTGCCTGCACAGGGTTTGAACCCATGATCATCTCTAAACAGTCACACGGTCTCACCGCTTAAGGATATAAGGAACATGTAAAACAGTGCGAATGAAAAGGTGCAGCTAATTATGCTAATGGTTCAATTGTAGGCTACGATAAGCTGTTGGTCGCTGAGCGAGAGTTCATCAGATTTGGCTGCGTGTACAAGCATTCGTCGAAAGGTTTACAACAGAGAATGCTGTTCTTGGTACGTATACAATGAAATATAAGGATTTGTTTTACTATTATAAAGAACAACCAAAAAGGAAGTATAGTATGCGGCAATAAATAATGCACATCGAGGCTCAGAGAGAGAAATCGGTTAGATTCTGCTTCATAGAGCATCGTCTCTGTCGCACATACTGACGGACCCATGTGTGACAGTGACAGCGCTCTACGAAACCGAATCGGCCGGCTGTTTCGTTCTAAGTTCTCGATGTGCATAGTTTATTGCCGGGTACTATACCTTATTGATGTTACGATCTAGCCAAAAGGCTAATAAACAACTTAAAGATAATCTTAAGTTATTAATTAATTTCTAACTAAGAATAGGTCCAGTTACTTGTCATATTCTTACTTGCTATAAATTTAAGGAATAATTTTTCGGACAATAATATATTTTAGATATATTTATTTATTTATTTAAATTAATTAGAACGGTAAACAATAACACTAATTAACATTCACATTAAATCAAACATAAAAAAAGAAACATAATAAACAAAACAGGATATAAAATGAAAACAACTATTGAGAATAAAAATATCAAAACTTAACTTTGGCACATCGTTTACTTCACTATTATAATACACACACACAGCACGAAAATGAAACAACAAATTGTATACTGTCTGAACTCAGCTTATTTTTTTTTTCGAATGTGTCTAATGCTGTTAGCCCTAATGGCTTTTACAGTGTCACCGGTGGGATGGGCGAGCGCAGAAGCTTCGCCGGGTAAAATTGATAAGTTAGCGAGTGTTTTTAGGCACTCGCAACTTTTGAGCGTCGCCTTAAGGGTGTCTCCTGCGAGACCGAACCTCGGCTTAAAGCGGCGCGTTTTGGAGGACTGTATCTAACACATTGACTTTGAAGAAGTCTGCATCACGGCGGCCGCGGCAGAGGGCTGCGGCCGCTTGACACAAGCAAGCGGGGACCTCGTCATCGCCGGCGAAGACGCTGTTTGTGTGTGTATTGTGTGTATATCTTGTTGGATGCTGTAATAGCATCGTCGGGGTCGTTGAGGACGCTCTTAGGGCGCCTGTGAAAACGGTTGGGAAAGTTAAACACCTTATAGTTGGACGCGGCCGCTATAAGGGGGTTTGGATGTGTGGACGCTTTCTCGAAGTAAGTCTTCGAGAATCGTTTGAAAAGATCGACAGCCAGTGGCTGTACGCATGAATCGATTTTGAAGTGTCTGCAACAGACACAATCGTGACTTAGGATAGCTTTATTAATTTGACGTTGTAGCCTTCATCTTTTACGAACGACACTCAATAGCACGCGCTAATACAGAACAGCGCCATCTACATTGCATGCATGAAATTAAAATGTATTTAATAAAAACGAAGTGAACAGGAAGTGAAAGCAGGATGGATGAAGTAGCGACAGGTCTCAGGCACAATATGCGACCCCCGAATGCCCCCTAAACTAAAGGGAAAAATTTATACATCGGTCATAAGACCTGTCGTAATGTATGGATCAGAATGTTGGGCAATGAAAAAGATGGATGAAAGAAGAGTGCATGCAAATGAGATGAGGATGTTAAGGTGGATGTGTGGTGTGACAAGACTTGATAAAATAAGAAATGAGTATATAAGAGGAAGTCTGAAAGTTGCGCCCATTATAGAAAAGATGAGAGGTGCAAGATTGGGATGGTATGGACATGTAATGAGGAGGGATGAAAATCATGTGATCAAACGAGTGTTGAGTATGAATGTGGATGGATATGTGACTAGAGGAAGGCCTAAAAAGAGATGGTTGGACTGTTTAAAGTATGACATGCATATAAAAAGGAGTAGCGCCAGAGTTGGCGAATGATAGATGAAAATGGAAGAGAAAAACATGTTGTACCGATCCCACTTAGAGTGGGATAAGGGTAGGAGAAAGAAGAAGAAGTGAACAACATAGTAAAATTAAAATTATAGTTATAGTTTAGTCTATAGTCCGTTTACGTATTTATTTATCTCTTTCTATTTTGTAAAATATATAAATTTGTTTTGCTAGTTTAGCGACCTGATGCTGCTTGCTTCTAAATGTGCTAGCGGACAATTTCGCGCGCACTGCGTCCTGTCTTTGCAACAACTGAGTGTCGAACCCACCGATCTACCGCACTCTTTCGTTATTACCGGTAAGGCAATATTAAAATTCAAACAATCACTTAAATAAAGTGTTAGTCATCATCATCCTCCTGCCCTTATCACACTCTAAGTGGGGTAATGCTGTCACATGATTTGGCTACGTATTTTACAACCGGCCGCCTGCCTGACGTAAACTTACCATAGTCGTATTTTACGACTCCTCGGTAAGAAAGAGGGTGGTCTTTTCTACTCAACTGGATACCACACGGCGGGTCGACTTACCTTAGTCGCCTTTTACGACACCTCGTTAAGAAATGAGGGTGGTCTATTCTACTCTGCCGGATACCACACGGCAATTAAATAAAGTGTGAGTGTCGCAATATATTTACAAGATTAGGAATCTTACATACAATACATGATTCGTGAAACTCATGGACTACAAACCACCACCGCCACACTTGATTATATGCATTGCAAACATTCACTACTACATTCTTAACAATCGATGCCTAACCGAACACGAATGCTTAATCAGAAAATAGACTAGACTTTAGTTTAAAACCATTTTTCACTGCGAAAACATTTCAAATTAATGGAATTGCGTATTACATATAAAGGATTTATTGTGATTTGGATTTTTCGGGACCTTTTGATCATCCATTTAATTCTTTATTTATACTAGGACTAGCTGTGCCAGCGGCTTCGCCCGCGTGGAAACCTGCTCGTCACAAGTTTTTTATAGAATTCAAATTTTAAACATAAAAGTAATTATTGTGAGTTAACCTTAATAGATAGAGACATGCTATCGCGGACTTTTTTGTAGTAGTCTTATAGATCTACAATTCTCTAGTACATTTACTTTAGCGTATCTCTGCTGGTTTACGCAGCGCACGCGATTAAAACTCCCAGCAGGCAAGTTTTTTAACAACTGCGCGATCTTTCCAACACAATTTACATAATACCGATATGTACTATTTACCTATACCATCCGGAAGCATTGCACTATCTTTTGGTGAAAACCGTACAAAGATCCGTTCAGTAGATTTTGAGAAAATCGATTACATACAGCCAGACAGCTTTTTGGGACTTTATTTTATAATAAGTATAGATAATCAACAGGTAACATATATTAAGAATGTAGACCCACTTAAAGATAATCACGCGTTTGGTTGGGTCTATAACCTTTACAAGATGCTATATATGAGTTAATACAAACAAACACACATTCTCCCATACAGGTGAAGACACAAACATAACATTGAGTACCAGCAACGATCTAGAGTACAGTGGATGGCTCGAATCGCTAGCAGCTAGTATGGAGGCTATTAGACACCGGCCCATCAGCGTCGATACACAGCTGACACCGCAGCTAGAAGACTATGGTGAGATTTTAGTTAATAATATTTTTTTATCCTCTTTCTTCAAGAAAGAGGACAGTCGCCAACTCGGTTGAGCCGTGTTCGAGGATCGGAAGATCTGAAGAGCTAAAAGCTGAAGAAAGATTTAAATATATGAAAAAGAAAACAAGCTACAAAAGTATACTATATATATTAATATTAATATATGTCATTTATAAAATTAGGCGTTACTTTGCGGAGATCCATAATTCAAAAGTAATAGTAAAATTATTCTGCTATAATTCGCGACGAAGTAAATAGAAAATAGATATAATACTGAATGTATAGTGGACTATCCGTTTTTTCATACGCGTTACATGCAGGATTCGTAAAAACACATACACAAACCTCCCTCACTGCCACCACAATACACAAGCGCTAGACACGTTCACTATCACAAACTCAACAATCCACTAGTCAACTATACATTTAGCACTATATATATTTTCTATTTACTGTATCGCGGATTATAGCAATTTAATAATCTAAAATTGAAAATGTTTAAAAGATTGACCGCCGAGTTTCTTGCTGGTGCTTCTCGGTAAGAGCAACCTTCCGAACCAGTTGTAGCTTCATTAATCATATTGATCCTTGACGATTCAAAAGTGCTCGAAAGAGTTTGCCCTATGTCATCGAACAGGCAAGTTGTCAGTGATGATGTATGCATCTTATATTTGGTTGCGTACTGAGATCCTTACGAATCCTTCCAGAGTCACAATGTAGGCGATGGAAATATTTATGAAGGGGCTATTGTACATCATTAAGAAAACATCATCATCCTCCTGCCCTTATCCCGCTCTAAGTGGGGTCGGGAAAACATGTTACAAACATCTTATCACATGATTTGGCTACGTATTTTACGACCAGCCGCCTGCCTGACGTCAACGTACCTTATTCGTATTTAACGACCCCTTGGTAAGAAATGAGTGTAGTCCATTATACTCGACTGGATACCACACGGTGGGTCGACTTGCCTTAGTCGCCTTTTACGACACCTCGATAGACAAAAAAGGGTGGTCTATTCTATTTAGCCGGATACCATACGGCGGATCGACTTACCTTAGTCGCCTTTTACGACACCTCCATAGGAAAATAAGGTGGTTTATTCTACTCAGCCGGATACCATACGGCGGGTCGACTTACCTAAGTCGCCTTTTACGACACCTCGGCAAGAAATTAGGGTGGTCTATTCTACTCATACATCATTAAGTAAACAATGTTAATTAAATTACGAAATTTTGAATAAAAAATTAAACCGTCTCTGTAAATATTTATCCAGGTCTGGCCAAACGTCGAATGAAAAAAGGTGAATAATCGGTATGACCTATGAGTATAAGATGAAAAACTTTATCCTCCCAATCATAAAAATTAGTAAAAGCATAAACATCCTACAGCTACGCTTGCACGTTTCGTTTGTTTCGTTTTTTTGGGATGGTATTTTTTTTTTTTGCAAAATTTGCGTTTGCGATAAGTTGTTGTTAACCGAATTTCTTAATCAGCAGGCCTACCATGAACTCTTATTGCGACTCAATTGAAGACTAAACTATATTACCCGGCAATAAATAATGCACATTGATGTTTAGAACGAAAAAGCCGGCCACTTCGGTTTCGTAGAGTGCTGTCACTGTCACTCAGTCAGTATGTGACGTTTCAAACGGGTTCGCCAGTCTGTGTGACAGAGATAATGCTCTATGAAGCAGAATCTAGCCGATTTTCTCTCTCTAAGCCTCGATGAATCATTTATTGCCGTGTAATATAGTTTAGTCTTCAATTGAGTGGCAATAAAAGTTCATGGTAGGCCTGCTGTTCAGGATTAAGAAATTAAATAAGCTTTCATGAAAGGGTTATTGAGGGACGGCTATAAACTACAATATTTCTGATTTTACGAGTTAGTAATCGAACGTAGGATTTCGCAAATCAGCTAAAAGTCGTTGTTGACGATCTAAGTACTTAAATTGAGTTAAAATTAACAAGGATTTGAGTTATAAAGCCAATGTCTTATTAACTTCAAAGTATACGAGACAATTATAATGCCTGAAATAGACAAAAATCTCGTAAATTTAAACTAGTTTGTTATAAATTTGTTCATTGTACGTATCTCTTGCTTAATTGTCAAAATTAATGAGTATATATTGTTACAACATGCTTTAAATACGACCTTCCTTTATATGAAAAAAATATAGTCTATAATGTGTCGATTTCTTGAAGGAGATTAAATTGAACTTATGGAAAATTGCTTCTTATTTGTTGAATAAGTCCAAAGGAAAAATATTGTCGTTTACAATATTATTTTGCTAATGCTAACATAGCGGTAAATAATTCTTTAGTAAAGCATATATTGGCTATATTATTATAATTTAAAATATCTTGCAGACGATCCCGAGAGTTCTGAGGGCCCGAGCGGCGCGGGCGGCTCTAGTGCGGGCAGTGCTCTAGCGCACGTGTGTTGGCATCGCGCTACGTCACTGCGACGAGATCAGCTGCATCTCGCTATGAGGGTACGTAATAATTACTTTTGTGCTAAGGAATTTGAATTTATATGTACCATGAACACAGAGGTTGTGTGATAGTCTTCTCTTTCCTCGTGGAAATCCGCTTTCCGAAACTTTATCGTTCACTTCGTCTGATCTTGAATGTCTTATCTTTGTAAGTGGTTGGCCCTCATATCTGCAATCTTTAGCCAATGGAACTAGATCCAACGATCACCGTATTGACTCTTTTCTGACTTAACTTTGGACACTTGCGTGCTACATGACCATGACATTGAAGACGTAATTATTGCAGCTTATCTCCTAAGTCACGGACCCTCAGCGTACTTCCAATCGTTACGGAGATGACTTTTAATGTTGCTACACATCCACCGTAGCATTTTCATTTCCATGTCCCGCAGTTCCTTAGTCATATATAGCTGGCTAAAAACGTATTATGGACTCCAGCGTCATATCGCAATAAGACGGTTGGACTGTATTGTTGAATCAAAACTCCCAAACGATTTTATTTAAATGGCAAATGCATCTTAATTTGTTTATTAATTGAATTGAACTTTAAATCCAAACTTGTTAAAGACATGTATGAAACTACAAAGAAACAGTATATAACGGAGTTTTTGGTCACAGAGTCAGCTATCTGGGTACCTGCTGCGCAAATTCAAGAACTCCCACGGATGGCAGAAGTTGTGGGTGGTTTTTGGGCTGTTCACTCTGTTCTTCTACAAGACATGTCGAGATCGCGCGCCGCTCGCCTCGCTTCCTTTGCTCGGGTAAGTGCGGAGCTTAGAGATGGTTAATTTCTCGATATATCGACTTACAGAGATTTGTCTCTATTCTTTGATTTCAAATGGAGATTTGTCTCTATTCTTTAAATTCAAATGGAGATTTGTCTCTATTCTTTTATTTCAAATGGAGATTGGTCTCTATTCTTTAAAAACAATTTTCTGATCGCAATCGCTGGTTCAAAAGTAATATATGTATACACTGGTCCGCAAACCCTTAATAAGTATAATACGATTAACGCTGTAAATAAGGGATTACGAAGCACCAATGAGTTTGTCTATTTAAATGTTTGTATCTATTTGATGATTGCAATTTATCACACGCTTTTTAATGAAGGAAAACATCGTAAGGAAACCTGCGTATCTCAAGAGAATTCTTGGAATATGTGTAATCTACCAAACCGCATTGGAGCAGCGTGGTAGGTCTTAGCTCCAGTTCTTCACAAAAAAAAACGGAAAAAGAGGCCTATGCTCAGCATTGGACTAGTAATAAACTGTTACTTTATTTTTTTAAGTTTTTAAGGGTGTTAGAGTGATTTTGGTCCGTTTTATTCCTTTAATCATAGTTTTAGGATCAAATTTTGATACACGATAAGCTTTGAAAGCGTACTAGTGTTTTGTTCGTACGCTAAAGAAAAAAGTGCCAAACAAAAGAACGATTTATTTAGGCCTTAGCGCTCTCAGAATCTACAGACTTTGATTTTCGCAATGTTATTAATATTCTTTTGATCTTATATTATATTTTAGGTACAGCGTAGGCGCGCCGGCAGCAGGCGACGGAATCGATAAGGATTATGTGTTCAAGCTGCAATTCAAGAATCACGTTTACTTCTTCCGAGCAGACAGCCACTTCACATATAACAGGTGAGTTAAACTTGCTCAAACTTTAATGTCTGATAACTCAATATCATTCAAAGAAAACCCTATCGAAAGAATCGTTGAACTGGGCAAGTCGAAGGCAAACGGACACGCGATCGATTCATAGTTATTATACATAGAGGAGGGGAGCCAAAAGGGCCTGCCTTTGGCTGTGAGTGCGAATGTCCAACAGATAATAAGAGAAGGAAAATGAGAGACCCCATTCTTATGTTTGTTTAATCTTTACTTATAGAACTAAGTCTTAAAAAGCTGTCCGTCTGTATGTAATCGATTTTCTCGAAATCTACTGAACGGATTTTTGTACGGTTTTCACCAAAAGATAGTGCAATACTTCCGAACGGTTTAGGTAAATAGTACATATCGGTTTTATGTAAATTGTGTTGAAGAGATCGAGTAATTGTTAAAAAACTTGCTTGCTGGGACCTTTAGTCGCGTGCGCCGCGCAAACCAGCAGAGATACGCTAAAGTAATGTGCTAGAAAATTGAAGAGCTATAAAAATACTACGATAGCATGTCTCTATTTGTTATGGTTAACTCACAATAACTACTTTTATGTTTAAAATTTGAATTGTATAATAGAAAAAAATTGACACGCTGATTTCCACACGGGAAGCCGCTACCACAGCTAGTAATACATATAAAATAATTAATACACACACACACAAACTACCACAGCTAGTAACACATAAAAAATAATTAATACACACACACACACACACACACACACTACCACAGCTAGTAACACATATAAAATAATTAATACACACACACACACACACACAGCGTTTTCGCCGGCGAAGACGAGGTCCCAGTTTTCTGACGTCGGGTTGTCGTAGATTCTCCCCACCCTTCCGACGTCGTAATGACTAATCAAAGTCATACCATCAGCCCTCCACTACGCGTCGCCCTAAGCCGTGATCCGTTCTCACAGGAGGCACCCTTAGGACGACGTTCCCCGACGCTAGTAGAGCTTCTGCGCTCTACTTCCCGCATTTTGCAAACTCGGCGATGCTTCTTCGCTCGCCCGTCTCGCCCGGTGAAGCTAAAATTGACGGGTAAAAGCCGTTAGGGCTAACAGGACATACAGACAGTTTGAAAAAAATATTAAAGATAGGCAGTCTCTTTTAAAGTTTTACTCTTTTTTATCGATGACACACTTTAGGCTGGCTTCCCTACTCTAGTATAATAACTCTATGGGTCGATCTCCCACGCGTTGTACTTACTAAGCTTATACGTGTAAGTTGTACGCGTATTCAAACTAAGTGTAAAAAATATGCTTATAAGTAAAGGATATTACAAAATTGAAGATTATTTGGATGATAAGAAAGCCAGGATTTGAAAATCCTTTCAGCTTCATACAAGACAGCGGTTTAATAATGTATAATTGAAAATATTTAAAAGATTGACCGCCGAGTTTCTTGCTGGTTCTTCTCGGTAAGAGCAACATTCCGAACCAGTTGTAGCTTCATTAATCATATTGATGCTTGACGATTCAAAAGTGCCTGAAATGATTTATTTGAGTAAACATTATTTTGGTTTGATTTGATTTGACCTAATGAGATTAGTAACTCAAACTCCCATAGGTCAATTTTCAGACCGCTAAATATTTTTTTTTGTTGTATTTGCTTATTAAAAATATGACATATTGGCCCGGTTAGGATGTTGCAAATATTATAAATTCGTCTTTCATTACATATTAAACAGCTACTACTTTACTCATTGAATGAATATCCTTTATAGGTTTTTCATTCACACATACTCTCACATTGACACACACTCACTAACACACAGATACACAACTATTACATACATACATATTGTTATATAGCATATAAGTCTCTTATTATGTTTAATTATATAAGGAATGCCATTGTTTTAATGTCCGAGCTGAACCACTGACTTTCAAAACGCAGGTTTATCCTAGCTTGAAAGTCAGGGTCACCATTATTTTATAATTACCAACTTAATAAAAGTAAAGTAACGGCCTGTTACTATGCCCACTGCTAGGCTAAGGCCTCCTCTCTCCGTTAAGACCTACCACGCTGCTCCAATGCGGATTGGTAGGTTACACATATCTCCAGAATTCTCCAGAGATATGCAGGTTTCCTCACGATGTTTTCCTTCACCGAAAAGCGTGTGATAAATTGCAATTATCAATTAGACACATAAGTTTTAATAGAAAAACTCATTGGTGCCTGCCCGGGTTTGAACTCGTGTTCCCCTCGTAAGAGTCGCACGCAGCGGTGAGAACCGCTGGGCTATCACAGCTTTATGTCAGAACTTTATTATTATCCTTTATAGGTGGATAGAAGTTCTCCAAACACCAATGCTGTCACATCACAATTAACTTCACGGAGTGAAACTGCACCACACTATATATAATTTTACAATAATATAATATCCATAAGTAAAAAATTAAATTAAATATAAGTTTAACGTCGTACATATGTTTGGACGCTGTAAAATATTGTTGCCATATTATAAACGTAGCAAGAATAGGTAAATGTGAAAGAAAAAATCAACAATCTTGCCTATATTTAAAACTTCTCAGACACGATATTTTAATTTATATTATTCTCGTGAACAAGATCTTCTTACTTATGAAGTAAAGTTATATATTTTTATATTTAGTAAATAATGATATTTAATATTAAAATGTTTTGAAATTTAGCGTTTAAAATATATAATATACATGAATATCATGATAATGACTTATAGATAGAAAGATTTAAGATATAAAAAGGTCAAAAGATCTGTCTCACTGTATAGATCAGAATGTTTGGTATTGCAAAAGACGGATAAAAGAAAAGTACATGCAAATGAGATGAGAATGTTAAGGTGGATTTGTGGTGTGACAAGATTTGATAAAATACGAAATGAGTACGTAAGAAGTTACTATCATTATAGGAAAGACAAGGGGTGCAAGATTGGGATGAATGTTGTTAAATATGTGCCTAGAGGGAAGCCTAAAAGAGATGGTTGGACTGTGTGAAGTATGACATACATATAAAAGGAGTTGAAAAAGCGCCAGAGTTGTCAAATGATAGGAGAGAATGGAGAAGAGAAACATGTTGTGCTGACTTCACTTGGAGTGGGATAAGGGCAGGAGAATGAATTATGGAGGAGGTAAAAATATTTAAAGGTTTCAAAAGGATTGACTTATATGAATGCGTGTATAGTACGCGGCAATAAATAATGCACGTCAAGGTAAGCCTCGATCGAGAGAAAAATCGGCCAGATACTGCTTCGTAGAGCATTGTCTCTCTCTCATAGACTGACGAACCCGTGTGAAACGTCACATACAAACCAAGTGACAGTGACAGCGCTCTACGACTGAACAAAATAGCCGTACTGGTTGGCTATTTTGTTCTAAACATCGATGTGCATTATTTAAGGCCGGGTACTATACAATGTGTGCGTGTTTTTCTTACAAACACACACAAAAACAAAAACATGCTTTCATATATTTATTTTTATGGATGAATATGTGACCGTGCAAATATTTGTATGAAAACGAATTATTTGTTTTAATTGTCTTTCTTGGCGCTCAATCGTTTGTAGTCATCGATTACGAAGAGGATCCCTGAAAAAAGATCCCTGATCCCAAATATGTCTTATTCACTATTCGTATCTACCGAATATTTAGCCTATAAATGTTTTCAATGAGCACGTATTATATAAATTATATCAATAATTATTAAATACTAGTTATATATCGCTCATGGGCTGCAATATTTGCACAACTTAGATAGTCATGTTTTGAGATAAGAGGATGATAATAATAATAATAACTTGATAAATAATAATAATAATAAATAAATATATGGGACATTTACACACACGGTCGTCCGTCCCCAAAGTAAGTAACTTAATACTTGTGTTATGGGTGACGGACAACTGGTAGATATACTACATATATAAGATTAAATACATACTTAAATACAAATACACACCCAGGCTCGAAGAACCAACAATTTGTTTATAGAAAATGTTGGTCCTCGGGAATCGAACCAACGACCCACGGACCTGAAGGCAGGGTCACTACCCACAGCGCCAACGGGCCAGTCAATTTTTCATTGTTAAGGAAAATACATAAAATTTAGTTTACATAAACGAACGGCCTAATATTGAATTATGAGTTCTGACAGTATTGCTGATTAAAAAAATGTGCATTTTAACAATAACCTATTCCTAGTCCAAAACACGTATTTTTTTTGAGTTGTGCCACTTTAGCAGCCCATGTGCGACATGTTTTTACAAGTTTAGTATTACGTTGTTAAGTCTTAATGTTTACAAAGAATCTATTATTATTAATATTTATAGTTATATAAATAATTCTAAGCAGTGCATCTGTTAATGCAGATGGATATGAAAAGTGCCTTTTGACTTTAAGATCTATTTATTACTAGTATATCACCCTGGTGATGTGTTTAATAATACGATACTATGTTATTTATTAAGTTTGTGTAAGTACAAAATTGTATAACAGGATTTGTATTCCCTTGACTCGTTCCCGCATTAGGTAAGGTCGGCTCTCCTAATTTTGTCGCGCCATGTAGATCTATCATAGTTGATCGGGTCATTAAAATTATCTAATTTTAATATTTCGGCCATACTAATCGACCATGTTAACTTGGACTTTCTTCTCCTTCTCTTGATCTCCGATAGGCTCAATGCCCTTTTTACAACATGATGTTCCTCTCGACGCATCACGTGTTCGTTTTCTGTGAGTATTTTATATATAGATATTAAGTATATATCACTCCCATTACGGATCTCCGTTTGTATTGTCCGTAAAGACGCAAAGCATACTACATGGATAATTGCGAAAGTATTTCTGTCTATTAAGTTTTCATGACTAATCCGTTGCAACAAAATTGATAAAATTTGATACAATTTAAGCTTGTATACCGGAATAACATACAAAATCCCGTTTTTCCTCATGGGACTATGAAAAAACCACATAATTGAGTTTCTGAGTATTTTGAAAAATACCTTAAGTTGACGCAAACGAAGTTGCGAGTACAGCTTTTACATTATTCCTAACGAACTATGAGACTAAATTTAAAGAATCTAAGGTCTCTTTTATTGAAGACTAAATTTTTTCATTAAAAACTATCTCCTATCTGATATATCGACATTTTTGCGTTCGTCTTTTAAGATAGTTATACGTACAACCCATACTCTCAACGATTTTTATTAGTTATCTAATAGAAATCCTGAAAAAGTTGTATGCCTTATAAGTTGGTATGCCTTTGTGTCAGAAGTGTCCCACCAAGATAAACATAGGTCAGTTTTCTTGTAGGAATTACTTTTAGTATATTAAACGATATCATCATTTTGTGATCCAACATGCTACTTTCTCCTTAACCTGCTAGTTGTTCTAAAAATCAGTAACGATCAGAAGTAGTTGTTCTAAGCACTTCAGTAACCTTTAATTATTTATTTTTTATATACACTATGAACAATGGGAGATTATAGACAAATAGTTCGACGAATAGATAATTCGTTAAAATCCTATTTCATATATCTGTAATCTGTTTGCTTAGGTCCCTTATTTCATCAACAAATGTTGCCAGTACATAAATTTATAACGTTTAGTAGAATAACACTGAACATATCTCTTCTAACTAACGCGTGTAATTTTTTATACGGTTTGTGATATCTTCTCAATCTAAGACACCAACTACTGAATATAATATCAAGAAACAAATCCAATCAAACCCAATGCTGCGTTTTCCGGAAAACATGGCATTGGTAAAACAAGTTTGATTTTGACAAGGTTCTGTTGAATACAAGTGGGAAAGCATCGTATGTTGTGGAATTTCGTAAAATATCGTGCGAAGTATGAAGTATTGAAGAAACTTATATCTTATGTTTGACTGGCCCGTTGGCGCAGTGGGTAGTGACCCTACCTTCAGCTCCGCGGGTCGTGGGTTCGATTCCCACCGAGGGCCAACATTTTCTATCAACAATTTGTTGGTTCTTCGAGCCTGGGTGTGTATTTGTATTTAAGTATGTATTTAAAATTATATATTTATATATCTACCAGTTTTCGGTCACCCATAACACAAGTATTAAGTTACTTTGGGGATAGACGACCGTGTTTGTAAGTGTCCCATATATTTATTATTATTATATTGAACGGCCATCGATTGAGGAAAAAGAAAGAAAAGACATACTACTTATTGTAGAAATTATAATCATTTATATTTTTTATTATGTTTTTTATCCATAGATTTTTTATTTTTCTTATTACTATGACTATTTAAAAGCTTTTTGATTATTATTTATTTATTAGCACGCTCATCTCATAGAATATAATGTGGAGTATATCTCGCCATTTCAAAGCCAATGAATTGTTATACTAGGATATTATGAAAATTATACATTTTGAAACAATAATCATAGTGATTTATATTTGTATATTTTTTAATATAAATATATTATATTTATATATACTATATTTTCGTATACAATTTAGCATGTACGTTGTACAAACAGTTTTCTATAAACATATTTGGTTAAGCTTAAAGTACACATACTGAGGTGATTTCGTTATTTGCATAATCCATTTACGTTATCCGCGGGAGATCTTTCTTTTAAAATCGTTATACTTTGTCGTTTTCTTTAAATTGGGAAATTAATAAGAAATACAATTTGCACTTCTTTGCCTGTAAATAAAATATATAGCATTTATAATCTTTACTTCAAATGCCAAAAGGCAAAATTGAATGGCATAAATAACTGTAATATTTTTATTTTTGATAAATGTTCCAATAGCGTTATTTCTTTACGTCATTTGTCATTTTTACTTTGAGAAGGCAGTAATAAAATGTTTTAAATAGTATTTATATAATATGTTTGCAAAGATTCGGAAATATTTTTCTGGTAATTTAAGGACAATCTGGAATAAAACTGTTTTACTTACATTAATGTTCCATTATGGTGTTTATTATAATTTCCATAGTTTTTCCCCAAATAAATAGTACGAAAAGTATTTCAATTATACTTTTTTGCTACTATTTAGTTTGGAATTGTATTTTCTTCCTATATGCCCCTACTGTCTACCAGGAAAGTCTTTATGTCTTTATACTATTGTTATACAGAAATGTTTTCAAAATATGAATTATGGCATAATTTTTATTTTTATAGTGCTAGTGTTATATTTTTTAATGTTATATTTGAAGGCAATGTCATAGGCTAGATAGGCATAATGTATAAGAAATCACAACTAATTATTCATGTGCCGAAAGATTTAGCTTTTTATATAATTTGGATTTTTATTTGGTATGTGTCCAAATTATGTAAAAATACCATAAACCAACGATATTTAAATATATTAAAGAAACGTAGAACATGCCAACTTTGCCAATAGATATAACTTTGCCCAAAACGTAAGCACGTAGTTAGGCAAATCTATTTTATTTATGAACTTCATAGCAATGAATGAATCTGCTAATCTGCTTATAACTAAGCTGCAAAGTTATAGTTGTTGGCAAAGTTGGTATGTTCTACGGAATTTCGAATACCTAAGCTGTTTTATTTGAAGGAAACATAGTTGTTATGTTAATTTCAAGTGTTACATATATTTTTTTAATGTATTTAGACCTGTTAGATTCATATGACTGTGGAGGAAGGTGTTTACGTATTATAACTTCATGCTTTGGTTAGCTATACTTTGTATGCATTCCAGGATCTTATATGGGTGAGCGTATAAGATCTTGATTTGCGAATATTTTAGATAAGCTAGAATAGTTTCGATCTATTCCAAACCATTTGACGGCTGTGTCACGTATATTTCACACGTTTTTCATTAATTTTCTATTTATTAAAATTCACATCACAAAGGTCAACACAATATGTTTGTATAATATAGGAAACGGAACGAGTTTCTGTTTGTTTTATTTATTGATTAATAATCATCATTCTCCTGCCCTTATCCCACTTTAAGTGAGATCAGCGCAACGTGTTTTAAACACGTTTCGGCTACGTATTTTACGACCGGCCGCCTGCCTGACGTTAACATACCTTAGTCGCCTTTTACGACACCTCAGTAAGAAATGAGGGTAGTCTATTCTATTCAGCCGGATACCATACGGCGATTATTGATTAACACTAGATTTACCAGACCAGTCATTTAAACTGGTCGTGCAATTTCAATTGAAAATTCCTACTATATTACATATTTTTTTTCCAGAATGATGAATGATGTTATGACTTTTGTAGCTATAATTAGAGAGTACGTTTTATAAACTTAATTTATATTGTTCAACTTTATTTTTGACATTTTTAAGAGTAAATATAGACTAGAAACCACAAGAAGCCTGTTTTTTATGCACCAGTCATTTTGACTGGTTTGGTAGAAATAGGTATATTCAAATCGCTGGTATATCTAGTGTTAATAATGTCTACAAATTAAGCTTTTGTTCAGGTTATCGTTTTATTTTATTAAATAATGACCGTTATCTATAACATCATAACTATGAAATATCACTGTAATTCAAAATGTAATATACTTATTTTATTATTATATCATAAATTAATAAATTCTATAAATGTATAGCACAATTATACACACGATCTTCCGTCCCCATGGTAAGTAGATTGACACTTGTGTTGTTGTGACAACTGGTAAATATATGTAACGGAAGGAAAAAGAGGAATAGCGGAATTTGTATAGTGAAGGTGCATAGAGACAGACGTGAAAATAGCATTGGCGAGATGTGAGAAGAGGTGCGGTGTGGAGAGGAGAGTGGTAGCTCCATTTGAGGTAGTCGTTATTTGTGCGAGGACTTGACAGGTTGTTGAAAATAGAATAAATTGGTTGACTTGATAAAATTGCTTCTTATTTTATTTATATACATATATAATTTAAAAATCTAAACTCGAAAAACCAACAAATGGTATTAAGAAATGGATGGCCCTCTGCGGGAGTCAAACCTGCGATCCGTGAAGCTGAATACAAGTTCTCTGCAACCTGCGCCAACGAGGCCAGTAAAGAAGCGTGTAGAAGTAATAAATAAAAGACTTATTTTATTATAATCATATATTTTATATGTACCGTCGATTCTTATTAATTTACGCTTCTCATTTCTGGGCCAAAAAATCTCTCAGAGATAAGTATCCTTTTGTGCTCATTCAGTAACTTACGTTATAACACATATATTTTCAGTATAATATTTAAAATTTAATATTAGTTAGTACTCGCGAAAGTAGTCTGAATACTAACAAAGCCAAGAGCAAATTTACGCTTTTATCTCTTGTTAATTAACACACGAATCTATTTGTTTAACTAATAACAATAGTCCGATATCTAATATTATATAAAAGTGGGTTATATTCGATCTATTTTTCTATATTATTTGATGTATATCATAGACATACGAGAGGTCACAAACAGCTTGCGATACCTGCGTCGCGACTCAGCAGAGTTAGCAACTCATTTGTTGGTCTCGCTATTCGCTTCTATAATAAAATTCCTCAATCCATTCTAGACCAGTGTACAGAAAGATTCCAATTATGTGCAAAAAATATGCTTGTGCGTAAAGCATATTACAAAATTGAAGATTATTTGGATGATAAGAAAGCCTGGATTTCAAAATCCTTTCAGCTTCACACAAGACAGTGGTTTAATAATGTATAATTGAAAATATTTAAAAGATTGACCGCCGAGTTTCTTGCTGGTTCTTCTCGGTAAGAGCAACATTCCGAACCAGTTGTAGCTTCATTAATCATATTGATGCTTGACGATTCAAAAGTGCCTAAAATGGTTTATTTGAATAACGATTATTTTGATTTGATTTGATTATATTCAAGACTTAAATTTTTTAAATCAAAACATTGATAGTTTTTCGTAAATTTTAATTTTTAATCTCAAAATTTGGCTGGTTTAATAGATGTAAAAGAAGAGTTATAAAAGATTATTGAAAGATGAAAAATGAAAAGAATGTTATAGATCCGATTTTTGAAATACGAAATTTTTGCATAGATAAAGCATAGATAAGCGTAAATACAAATATCGGTAAAAGAAACAACTAATCTATTTCTAAACATAAATCATTTTTAACTTTATTTCTTGTTAAAGATTATTTTATATTATTAATTAATAATTCTTTGTATTTACATAGTCATGTTATCAATCAAAACCGTTGTTATATTTTTAACGATATGTTACTTTAATCAATCATTTGTTATTTTGAGCCAAATACATTTTTAAATATAATATTTTTAGAGAGTCTATATTTTCGGTGATCGATCTTCCGTCAACAAATTGCTTTACGATTCGGTCGTCGGCGCCCATGTGACGATGCTTCGGCTACGGGGCGAAACGACTGTTGAGATTGTCGTCGTAAATGTGTGTAGTGCTTGTGTAGTGTGCTGTTGGTGGCTTGCGATACGTGTGATAACTAATCCTGCATGTATAAGGTATGAGAACGGTTTTTGTTCCTACACTTAGCATTACACAGATCTTGACAAACACGGATTATAGCAAAATCATTCTATCATAGCTTTTACTATGGAATTCCGCAAAGTAACCCCTACTTTTATAAATTATCGAATGTATCTCTGCTTACTCTAAGTACGCATTGTAGCTCGTTCTTGAACTACGGACCACGTAATAATTTCGTATTTGTTGTGAATATATGAAATTTGCTCTAGGCTTTGATTTTAGTTTAATATCTTATCTAGAATTTACGTATAAGTACAATAAATAATTTGGCTTTGGCATTGTAAGTAATATCTACATTTTTTTTACAATACATTGAAATAATAAAATTGAATATTAAAATTGAAATAAACTTATTGTAATTCTTAAGGAAATATCAATAAAGTAGAGGATTTTATGCAAAGACAGTTGCTAGACTAGTTACTTATAGCTAGATAAATAGTCTAAATAATTTAGAGTAGGTAGGGTTTACAAGTTATGTACCTATGGAATCTATATCGTGTGGGCATTTTAAGAATTTAAAAAAAATCTTATTTTTGATATTTTTGAAAAATAGAAAATTGTCTATGACACTTAGTCATAGTGGTTATTTAAACCCTTTTTTTATTAAACCTTCTTAATAAACTCGTATAATTGTATAAATCCAATGCTGTTTATACCGTCGTTCGGAAACAGTAGAAAATAACTTAAAATACCATAATTTAATGTAAAAATACACTATGTCATTTTCTAAACAATTTTAAATCATTACAAGTGTGTCATGGCAGATTTTTGTTAAAAAATATTTGGAAAATATATGTATCCAAATATATTTTTAAAGACATTTTTACATTTTTAATTCCATTCTCAAACTGAGACTGTGTAGGTGATAGACATATACTATTAGACATATATATACAGCGTTTTTTCTGTTTGCTACTGGAAATTAGAGCTGTGATAGCCCAGCGGTGAGACCGTGCGACTCTTTCAAGGTGAATACGAGTTCGAACCCAGGCAGGCACCAATGAGTTTTTCTATTTAAACTCATGTGTCTTATAATTGCAATTTATCACACGCTTTTCGGTGAAGGAAAACATCGTGAGGAAACCTGCATATCTCTAGAGAATTCTAGAGATATGTGTAACCTACCAATCCGCATTGGAGCAGCGTGGTAGGTCTTAGCTCCAACCCTTCTCTCCAGAAACGGAGAGAGGAGGCCTATTCCCAGCAGTGGGATTGTAACAGGCCGCTACTTTACTACTTTTACTGGAAATTATAGTTTCACAGTGATGCTATATACTTATTATATCACTAATATATATCGCAGGCTTAGTATTAAAGTGATAGAATTCATAAAAGTTGTTTTGTGATTTTTTTCTAGAGCTGACTATATGCTGACTAACGGTTTTTATAGATTCACTGGACTTTTATATTTTTATAGATTCGTAGCGTAGTCATAGATGGAATTGAAATAAGCATTACAATGTATCTAAATCAATGAAGCCTTATTTGATTTTGTTCACCTTAATAAGAAGCGTGAGATATAGTCTTAATATAAATACTTTTTAAAAGACATTATTTTAGTTTTACAGATTCGATAAGATCATAAATAATTTTGTTTAAAATCTTATTTTAAATATAAACTATAGCTTAAAAATAAATCGGAGATCATTGTTACTTTGACATTTAATTCATAATTAATTAAATTTAATTGTTTTGTACGATCACCAACCTGAAACAACTTTAAATGTGATACTAAGATATTATAAGAAGACTAAGTATACTTTATATACAAATTAATTTCGTATTTTTTAAAAAGTTTATTTATTAAACACGAAAGAATTACGAACAAGAATAATTATTTCATTTAAAATCTTGACACTTCTAGTAATCTCCTAACTATCGATAAAAAGTAGTAATTTTTTAAAAATTTTATTCTACCTTCTTGAGGAAACAAACTAAAAAAACTTTGTTTGTGAAAAAAAAGAATAGTTTTGCTGAACGATCGAGTGAAGTGTTTTAAATCTGTGCTTGTTTTGATTCGATTATGCTAACGGTCGGCACAATATAACTATTCAATCTGTTAGTAAAATACTATCAATAACTATTCGTTTAGAAAGTTAACTCAGTGTATGTCGAATACTTAGTGGATAAAATGCTTCGTTTTAGTTCCGTACACCGTTTATTTATCACAGGTATTAAAATTATAACCGCATTTTCATGTTGAGATAGTTAATTAGTTCTAACGAAATCAATATTCTTTTGATTTCTACTACTCTTAAGTAGCAAAATCAATTGTTCGCACTTTTATAAAGTAATTATAAAAATGTTGGCAAAAGTGATTGCTTAGAAATCTCTTCCTGGCAACCTTTTTATTTTTACCAAAGCGCGCCTTTGCACGGCTTTAATGTATCTACCTAAAACACTTTGTTTATCTAGTTTTCGTGAAATGAGCAATAGACTTTAAAGTAATCAAAATTATATTATATATTTCATTAAAGGATTTCAATTAACACTAATAAATAAGTCTTTGGTATCAATTCTTAGACGAGACAATTATCTATAAATATTTAGGAACTAAAAATATATCTTAGTTTGCTTATCAATAAATATAATAAAAATGTTTAAAAGTATATCTTTGCATTGAGATCATAGTACTTCATTACCATAAATCTCAATGCAAACACGACAAGAAAAAAGACTTAGAAAAAATAAACCAATTTGGTTTTTTTGTGCATTTTAACAATCACCAAATTAATAAATCATTCAGAGATTAAAATAACTAACTCAATGATAATTCGTGATTGACACATTGTAAAGAATTGCACTGGAATATTAATGTCTATAAATAACAATGTTGGATGTTAGGATCCAGGCAAAATGTTTTCAGAAGATAGATATAGATAGATAGATAAAAAATGGTTTTCAAAATCTAGTCTTAGTATTTTTTTTTTTGAGTAATTAATCTATAACTGTGATAAATATATATATTATTTTAATATATCATCATCCTGCCCTTATCCCACACTAAGTGGAGTCGGCACAACAAGTTACAATCAATCGTACAAACATGTTGTCACACGATTCGGCTACGTATTTTACGACCGGCCGCCTGCCTGACGTCAACTTACCTTAGTCTTATTTTACGACACCTCGGTAAGAAAGAGGGTGGTTTATTCTACTCAACCGGATACCAAACGGTAGGTCGACTTACCTTAGTCGTCTTTTACATCTCGGTAAGAAAGAGGGTGGTTTATTCTACTCAACCGGATACCAAACGGTAGGTCGACTTACCTTAGTCGTCTTTTACGACATCTCGGTAAGAAAGAGGGTGGTTTATTCTACTCAACCGAATACCAAACGGTAGGTCGACTTACCTTAGTCGTATTTTACGACACCTTGGTAAGAAAGAGGGTGGTTTTCTACTCAACCGGACACCAAACGGTAGGTCGACTTACCTTAGTCGTCTTTTACGACATCTCGGTAAGAAATGAGGGTGGTCTATTTTACTCAGCCGCATACTTACAATATATACATATATATAACTGAATATTAATTTCAGACCTATATTTTCAGATATATAACGATACGATACTTGTGAAGTAATAAATTTATATCAACTATTACATGTAATTCACATACGAGTTGTAACAGTGTTACCGTTCTCCCTCATATCCTGAGTTTTTCTTCTGTCCTTGTTTCGGCTTTTGAAGAAGGAGGCTGTGGTGACGGAACGGAGCCGGAACGAGCCCGGGACGCCGTTAGCGACCGTCGCAGTGGAGCCGTTGGTTTCTTCTGGAATCTTCGGGGATCGATCCCGGTGCGGCCTCGTTCGGTACGAGAAGCTTGCTGCTTTGAGTCTAGCGCGGAGAGCTGGTTTGGTTGGGCCCGTGAATATTATCTCTGGGGAGAAATGCGAGGCGGTGGGCGTGTGTGGCGCGGACATGCTGCCGGGGATGGCAGCTACCATGTCACCATTGCTGAAAGAAGGAAAGTTAAAGTAAAGTAACTGTTACTATTCCACTATTAAGAGTTTTTCTAAATCGAAAAGTCCGTAATAAATTGTAAATAATAAAAAGGCACGTAAGGTTTAACAGGAAATATAAATGATGCCTGCCCGGGATTATAAGGATCTAGATACTTACGTCTTTTCGTTTTCTCGGGTTAGCCCGAATAGTTTCATCCGGGGCATTTAATCATGACATCTTTACTCGACGTAACCGCGACGGGAACTGAGTTCCCGTTGAATAAGTGCCCCGGACGGGCTCGAAACTAGTCTGGCTAACCCGACAAAATAAGTCGTGAGTATAGCCGGTTTCTATATAACTATATATAAGTAAATATATATAAGTAAATATATATAGGTAAATACGAAAGTCTATCTGAATTTACCACTTTCACCGCTAATCCGCTAAAGCAGATTGATGAAATTTGGTACAATTGAAGCTTATATACAGGACTCACATTTGGTAATATTGAAGCTCATATACGGGACTCATATTTGGTACAATTGAAGCTCATATGCGGGACTCATATTTTGTACAATTGAAGTTCATATATGAGACTCATATTTGGTATAAACTAAGTTTATATACCTGGCCAACATATAGGGTAATAAAATCCCGCTTACCCGTAGTAAGGGCGTGTATGTCCTGTGTAAGTGCGCCGTAAATCAGGGCGGCGACGCTGGACGCTGCTCGACTCGGTGTGCGCTCGCGCCGTCCGATGGCCGAGCTCACCTTCTGCTACAAAGTGGTGACGTAAACAATGTACCGAAAGCCCTAAGAACTTATAAAAAAATGCTATTTTTGTTTTAGAAATCAACTCTAATAAAATCGAACAGTAATTATTACATCACACACCTTGGAACAAAATAAATTTAAAGCTTCTCTTCATAAACAGAAACTATAACAGAACTACTTTTGTTCCACCCAAACGTGCGGGCGGATGAAACAACCTCCGGGACCTGGGCCCGTCGTCTCGGCGTCTCAACCTACCTTATGCGGCCGTCAGCTGTATGCGGTCCAGCCTCATAACTGCGTGTATATGTACGTGTGTGTGTGCGCTTGTATGTACTCGGCCGATTCCCGAACCCGTTGGCTCGCCTCAGCAGTCTTCCACGAACACGTAATGTCTGTTTCTCCCGTAGTATACACCTCATCAACGCGGTTAAATAACACAAATAACACGCGGTGTGCACACAACCTTCCTAAGGTCAGACGTTATTGAATCGTCCCATATCGGGGAACATTAACCCTAACGCGCACTAAAACCGCAGACGGTCGCGTCTTGTTAAACGCTTCACTAATTGAACGCGTCACTAAATCTAAAAACCACACCCAAAACGCATAATTACGCGTGTGCGTTATACCATAAAGTCGTATACCGGCGTACGCGTCTTATCTTTATAGTATTCGAAACATTACTAAGTATCGGACGCGACCGGCGGCGAACGAATGCCCAAAGGTCGTCGCGCGCCAATTTATACAAAACAACTTTGCTATAATCCGCACGGGTTAAGCGAATGCATGCAAAGCAAATGTTTATGAAGCAGGCAAAATTCACGTACCTTACACATGCATCCCAAGGCGCTTCCACCAGCAACAATGCAAACAAGCAATACACAAAACCACACAAAAAAATAGAAAATACACGTAAGCCAAGCGAGTTTACTTTTATTTGATGCCTACTACGAAAAGTCATACACCGTCACGTTGTAAACGGTCCATACATCGAACACCATTATGGTTTACTTGTATGTTATTAATATTCCCGATAAACGATCATTGATTTTCTTGCCAGATTTTCTTTATGAATGGAACAATTTAGAAACAGTTTTATATACTTTTGGTGAATTTCATTCTATTTTTCTTTTAATTATGAGGATGCGTGAAATGTTTGTGATAACGACGGAACGGAGACACGCATTTAGTCGCTGACGTACGAGGGTGGCTGATGGTGACCTCTGAAAATCAGCGTCAGTAGTGAATTACTCATTACTGACAAGGCTGAGAGGTTATCATTTTGGGCATCACACTATGCAGACTAAATATCTTTTATTTTATAATAATAATAGATTTTTTTTACTACTTTACTACTTGTTTTCCTTTTTTATTACTATTATTTTACCATCTATTCGTTCATAAGTTACTTGTGTAGTGTGTTGGCACAAATAAAAATTATTATCTTTCTTTTAAATACTGATATAAATTTTTTTTCGTATATATGTCGGCGGATAGCCGTACTCTGAATATCAACATCGCGCCATTTGATTTAGATTGTTATTATAATGTTTAATTTGTCGATAACTACCTTCATTTCTAAACTAAAAACACGTGGTCAATATTTTACCACGTGTTCAGAATTAAAACTGATTTATATTCACTAGTTACTTTGTAATAAATTTAAACATTTCATTTTAAAATTAAGAACATTTCTTTGTATGTAAAGAATAGTTTTAGTTGAAAAGGTGGGTACTTTGTTCAATCGAATGACACACCCAGTTTTCTATATAAAGCCGAGCGCGCGCCGGCTCGGGTGATTATTGGATTATTCTGTCTCGGACCGCCGCAGTGAACGGAGCTCAGAATAAAATGTTTCAAAGTTATATACGCTGTTTTGTGTTAAACACCAAGTATGGGTGATGGCCCTGCTCGTGACGTCAGCAATGCTGACGTCACACTTTTTAAAAATAATCACTGCGAGCCTCGTCCGTCATATATAAACGACAAAGTAATACGTACCCTGTTGTGCATCCAAAGGATGTTTGTAGATACGTTTGCGCGCCTGCAACATGGTATATACTACAGCGGCTAGCGAGCGCGGCGGCCCTGGCGGTGGTGGTGGTTCTGAGACTCGCACCGCCACCACGGAATCGTCCTCAGGGCGGGCGCACACGCGGTACCGACTGCTAGTGCGGTCCTATAAGAAACAACAAGTCTTAAATCCATGAAAAGGATAATATATCGACCGTGAACCGGCAATACGTCCTATCTCAATTTTAATCCAAATCACTTTTAACAGCACTCCGTGCTACTGCCCATTATTTACCGTATCAACATGGATTATGTACTACGAAATTTGTAAATAAATAAACATATTTAAAGCCAACTGTTTTTCTATTACATAAAAATGAATGCGAATGTATTAATAATCACAATCTTTCTTCTTCCTGAAAAGTTGTCAAAAATAAGATAGGACAATTTGCCAGTTCACAATCGATATGGCAACATAGCAGGGCCTTCCTCCTCCGTTTATGAGCTTAAAAATCTAATTTAATTTTAACACATAACACGCCACATTAGCACAAGCTGTAATAGTCTAGCGATGAGACAGTGCGACTCTCTAGAGGCGATCATAGATTCAAATCCCGGGCAGGCACCAATGGGTTTTTCTATTAAAACTTGTGTCTAAATGCAATTTATCACACGCTTTTCGATAAAGGAAAACATCGTAAGGAAACCTGCATGCATATCTCTAGAGAATTCTGGGGATATGTGTAGCCAACCAATCCGAATTGGAGCAGCGTGGTAGGTCTTAGCTCCAACCCTTCTCTCCAAAAATGGAGAGAAGAGGCCTTAGCCCAGCAGTGGGGATAGTTACTTTACTATATCACATAGCACGGAAACCCGCAAACCACCTAGAAAAACTGATGATAACTGGCAAAGTCGGAGGCAAGAAACTCAGGGAGCGGAGTCAAAAAAGGTGGATGGATTAGACCGACTATCTAGACACAAAAATCATCTACATATTGCACTCTACTGAGGACACAACCAACTTTTTTTTTTATAGAAAAACCGAATTGTAATAACGATAGTCAAATTCGAGCGAAAGGTTAAAGGAGGATTAAATTTAACAAGAAATCTCACGTACCTGTGGCCGCCGAGTCACCCACCATGTCTCCATCCACCCTTTGCCCTTCACTTCGACCGAACCGCGCCCTTCCAGTCCGTATCCGCAACGGTCTAGAATCTAAAACAAACAGATATTACAGTAGACTGTGATAGAAACTCTATGCCCACAGACATAGCGGAATTTTATTTTAGCCGATGGATGTCCACTGCTGGACATATAGCTCTTTAAGGGATCTCTACAGTCCACGATCAAGCGTCGCTTGGACTCAGTGGCTCCCTGCGATCTTTTTGAGGTCGCCTGTCCACCTAGTTGGGGGGGAGGTCTATCGACGCTGCGTTTTCCTGTGCGATGTCGCCATTCTAGCAACTTAGTAGGCCAACGCCCATCTGTTCTCCTCGCTATGTGCCTGACCCATTGCCACCTCAACGACCTCAGCGACCTCGCGAATGATGAGCTATGTCGGTTACTTTGGTTCTTCTACATATCTTCTTATATCTGATTTGATAACGTAGAGCTTCTCTTCGTTATCAAATCAGGAGCTCTCTTATGAGCCCCATAGTATTAGTAATAGGCCATTAGTATTAGTAATAGGCAAACTAGGAACCGAAATAAATTAATAATACCAAGGCTAAGGCTTCAGAAAGTACGTAGATCGTTTGTGGGCTTCGGTATACTTTTTTATAACAAAATTCCTCAATCAATTTTGGACTTGCCTTTACACAAGTTCAAAAAAGCAATTTAAGAGACTCTCATTAATAAAACTTACTATAATGTTGAAGATGTCAATGATAAGAAAGCTTGGAACTAAATTGCGACCAGCTATGTACTAGACGATATTATAATCTAAGTTTGTTAACAATAGTTAATACAAAACTGTAATATTTATTTTTTAAAAGAGTGACCGCCGAGTTTCTTGCTGGTTCTTCTCGGTTAGAGCACTTTTCCGAACCAGTTGTAGCTTCAATTTAATTTTAATTTGACGATTCAAAAGTGCTTGTAATAGGCCAATTTGAATTTGAATTTGAATAGTTAGCAACCAAGTTTTAGAGCCATATATCACTGGCAACACGACGTTCGAAGACTTTGGTCTTCAGTCTCTTCAGTCGAAGAGTCGAAGTCGAAGTCCTCACTCAGGAAATTGGCTGACCTGTTTTGTATATTTGGTAACTTGTATACGATCCATGATTCCTGTCGACTCCATACGCGACGCTTCGTTGACAGTGTTGCCCCATATGTCATACACGGGTTTACGAGCACCTATCACTCCTCCTACCAAGGGACCACAGCTTATACCTGTAACACATATCACATCTTATGACATTACACACTGGTAGATAAGCATGACACGAAGTACCATATCAAATCAAATCAAATCAAAATATTCTTTATTCAAGTAAACTTGTAAACAAGTGCTTTTGAATCGTCAACTTTACTGCTGGTTCGGAAAGCTGTTCCTGCCGAGAAGAGCCAGCAAGAAACTCGGCGGTTGCTCTTTTTAAAATATAAATCTTAGAATTAGTTACATTTATTTATTACTGTCTTGTACAGGGTAGAAGCGCACCTATATCCACACATCCTTATCATCTAAGTAATCTTCAACAGTATAGTAGGCTTTCTGTATCAGCCTCTTTTTAACAGTGGTTTTAAACTGCTGACTGGCATGACCAAAATTGATTTCGGAATTTTATTATAGAATCTTATACCCAAACCCACAAACGATTTACGTACTTTTGCTAGGCGCAAAGCAGGAGTCGCATAATAAAAGTCGATAGCTGTCAGCCAGAAATTACTAGTATACTTCTACACAAGCCAAACAGTCAGAAGCTAGACACCAAGGCATCTAATAAAAAAAAGTAAAGTAACGGTCTGTTTATATCCCACTGCTGGGAATCCCTCTCTCCGTTTTTTTGGAGAGAAGGGTTGGAGCTAAGACCTACCACGCTGCCCCAATGCGGATTGGTAGGTTAGACATATCTCCAGAATTCTCTAGAGATATGCAGGTTGTTAAGCTGTGATAGCCTAGCGGTGAGACCATGCGACTCTCTAGAGACGACATAGGTTCAAACCCCGGGCAGGCACCAATGAGTTTTTCTATTAAAAACTTATGTGTCTAATTTATAATTGCAATTTATCACACGCTTTTCGGTGAAGGAAAACATAGTGAGGCAACCTGCATATCTATATGAAGACCTAACAATTTGCATTGGAGCAGCGTGGTAGGTCTTAGCTCCAATCCTTCTCTCCAAAAACGGAGAGAGGAGGCCTTAGCCCAGCAGTGGGCATAGTAACAGGCTGTTACTTTATGCAGGTTTCCTCACGATGTTTTCCTTCGCCGAAAAGCTTGTGATAAATTACAAATATCAATTAGACACATAAGTTTTAATAGATAAAACATTGGTGCCTGCCCGGGTTTGAAGCCATATTCATTTCTAGAGAACGGTCCCGCCACTGGGCTATCAGAGCTTTGGCATCTAATGATCGTATCTAATCAATGCTTAGACCTGTCAAAATATAATATTTCACATTATAACAACACGCAGATGACAAGACACGTCAGCCAAGCCATACAGCAAAACCATACTCTGCAAATATCAACAGGACATTATCACTATTCGTCTACACAAGGCAAACAGTCATGAGCTAGACGCTAGAGCATCTAGTGATCGTATCTAATCTAAAGGGACTTAATTTATCACGACAGCCTTTCAAAATATTGTCATTCATCGTTGTTCAGTTATGTCGAATAGACTCAAATTAAAATATTATAATAGTACGCGAATAACGACTATTATTTAATGGTGGTATTTATATCTTACCTACTCTCAATCGAAATTTATTGAAACTGTGTTTGTTGATGTCTTCCAAAGCTTCTCTGAGTGCGAAAGCGTAATCCACCAACGAACAAAGATGTTTGCAATCGTTATCTCCAATCTAAAACGATAAAGAAACAAGAGAAAAATAAAAAGTATGACAAATATATTAAGTTATGTACTTTGTTGCTAGTACAAAAGTAATACTAAAATTATTTTGCTATAATCCGCGATACAGTAAATAGAAAATATATATAGTGTTTAATGTATAGTGGACTATCAGTATTTTCATACCCGATACGTGCAGGATTCGTAAAAACACATGCACAAACCTCCACCACTTCCACCACAATACACAAGCACTACACAGGTTCACTATCACAAACTCAACAATCGTTTCGCCCAATCGCAAAGCCTTTGCGATTTTGTCGTGGAGTCTATCTCCTGATGATGCTTCGGTTGCGGGGCGAAACGATTGTTGAGTTTGTGATAGTGAACCTGTGTAGTGCTTGTGTATTGTGGTGGAAGTGGTGGAGGTTTGTGCATGTGTTTTTACGAATCCTGCACGTATCGGGTATGAAAATACTGATAGTCCACTATACATTAAACACTATATATATTTCCTATTTACTGTATCGCGGATTATAGCAAAATAATTTTATTATTACTTTTGTATTATGGATCTCCGCAAAGTAACGCCTAATTCTATAAATTATTTGTTGCTAGTATTGGTGATTTAAATCAATAAAAAATTTAAATCGATTTCCGTCGAAGATAATTATGTTTATTTTATATTTTTGGATTTGTCCAGTATATATTCAATAATACGACTTAAAAAAATTAGTATATAAAGTTCAGGGCTACAGTGACGCGTGTAATTTTTTAAATTAGAGAAAATTACAACAACATGGTGAAGTGGGTAACTATAGCTTTGAGACAGTGGTTATGTCTGAGTTATTATTTAAATGCTTCTATTACTTTATTTACTACCTTATAATTTAAATTTTTCAAAAAAAATGCAATCATGACTAATCAAACTAAACGAGTGCCAAAAATTAATAACTATATATTTTTGATTTCATTTTCAGGAACTAAGACGACGGTGAAATAGTTTTTAATATGTTATATATTGTTTTACGTTTCCTGAGTTAAACAGTTAGTTTTCATACAACTTTTTTTTCTTTTTTTAATTTATTTATATATTATATTTAGAAATAGGATGGCAGACGAGCATGCAGATCAATCTATTTAGTATGTACCTTATGATTAGGATTGAGGCCAGACGCCGCCATGTACGTAGCACCAATTGTTTTGATCTTCTCTATGCATTTGAACTGTGGTTGCATCAACAATTTATCAAAGTCAACTGGAAATAAAATTATACATATAAAGTAAATCCAATTAGGCTGTAGTTTTGTGATTGAAGCTCAGATATTTAAAAAAAATCGTGCATGGAACTAAAATAGAGCATTTTTCTGGCTTAGCATTAAAGAAATTCCAATGATAGCTTCATTTTTCTTTATACATTGATAATGGAGATGGTTAGATAAAATATTGATTGGTACTTTACAAATGATCTCGTTTAGAAGACGCATGCAGTCGATAGCCTTCTGTTCTGAATAGAACTCGTGAAAATTCGGTATCCCCGCAAACATTACTCCCACTTCATCTCTCCACTGGGAATACAGCTCCTGGGAATGTAAGGAAAGTATAAAAGTAAAGTAAAGTAACAGCCTGTTACTATGCCCACTGCTGGGCTAAGGCCTCCTCTCTCCGTTAAGACCTACCACGCTGCTCCAATGCGGATTGGTCGGTTACACATATCCCTAGAATACTCTAGAGATATGCAGGTTTCCTCACGATGTTTTCCTTTACCAAAAAGCGTGTGATAAATTGCAATTATAAATTAGACACATGAGTTTTAATAGAAAAACTCATTGGTGCCTGCCCGGATTCGAACTCGTGTTCCCCTTGAAAAAGTCGCACGGTCTCACCGCTGGGCTATCACAGTTTAAGGAAAGTATAGAGCGTATAAAATTTAATATTCGAGTTATACGCTTAATCTTTTTAAGTCTAAACTTAAAATGTGGCTTATAGAAAGATGCTTCTATACAATTGACGAATACTTAAATATTAAAAATTAAAACAACATATTAGATAAGCGTTTTAGACATAATAAGATTAGATAAATAATAGACAAATTGAGATATTAGATTTTATTGACATTCAACAGGAAAGTAGTATTGACATAATTTTAAATTAATTTTTATTTTGTAAATTTGCATGCCTATAATACTAGGTGAAACATTTCTACTAGACAATAAATATAATACGGGGTGTATTGTAAATTTTTTTTCAGAAAATAAAGAAATTTATTTATTTATTTATACATATTTATAACACACAATGCACCTGTAACTTTACTATTTTAGTATTATAATCCTTATTTAATTATTATTATCTTTCACCTTACACACTGAAAGACCTATTCGGAGGCATATCTCAGTTTCAATTAGCATAAAATTAATGACAAAAACGTAATAATATCCAGTCAATATCATCCATTCAACACTTGATTCATCTATATTGCTTTCCCTAATTAACTTTAATACTCGCATTAACTCACCGCACAACAATCCCTTCAACCATCCTGTTCTCTCCAATAATATATCTTTTAACCCCTTCAACCATCCTGTTCTCTCCAATAATATATCTTTTAACCCCTTCAACCATCCTGTTCTCTCCAATAATATATCTTTTAATCCCTTCAACCATCCTGTTCTCTCCAATAATATATCTTTTAATCCCTTCAACCATCCTGTTCTCTCCAATAATATATCTTTTAATCCCTTCAACCATCCTGTTCTCTCCAATAATATATCTTTTAATCCCTTCAACCATCCTGTTCTCTCTAATAATATATCTTTTAATCCCTTCAACCATCCTTTTCTCTCCAATAATATATCTTTTAATCCCTTCAACCATCCTGTTCTCTCCAATAATATATCTTTTAATCCCTTCAACCATCCTGTTCTCTCCAATAATATATCTTTTAATCCCTTTAACCATCCTGTTCTCTCCAATAATATATCTTTTAATCCCTTCAACCATCCTGTTCTCTCCAATAATATATCTTTTAATCCCTTCAACCATCCTGTTCTCTCCAATAATATATCTTTTAATCCCTTCAACCATCCTGTTCTCTCCAATAATATATCTTTTAACAATCTTATTATACGAATGTGTCGTTATTACAGTGAAATAGATGTAAACAATTCTTCTCTGGACGTATTTGATAACAATTATAATTAAATTTAAAACACGCTTAAAAATAGTTTCTACCTATTGGTAATAGTTATTTTTATTTTTCTTATTTTAATTTCATATAGTTTGAATATTATACCCCTAAATTTATACTAAACATGATGTTTACACATATTTTTTTGGATTACTGTCTAGTCTTAAGTTTATACATACACTAGCAAAGCCCCGCGGTTTCACCCGCGTCCATACAGATCTCGTGGTAGTGGAAAGTCTACGAAATCGAAGTAGATTATTTAATTATAAAAAATGGGTATCATTAGTATTCTTGGAATAAGACTTAACTCACCAAGTGCAGGCCCTGCTATAACGGTAGGTTAGGTTTGTTATGGCATTATTTGATTTCGATTTACATTCTTAAATTCGTAAAATCTTTTGATTGGGATGTCGGATTTTAATAATTTAAAAAGTATTTTACAGGTATTGAAACAGTTATTCATAAAATATCATTTAATGGGATAAGGATTATTACAGAGATATGAATAAAATGGTTTGATTATTGTCGGCACTTTTACCAACTTTTACAATGTAAAAAAGTAGTTATATTGGCATAACTATAATAGTTAGACATGTGGTATCGCGGACTTTTTTGTGGATATTGATACGTTCTATAATACTGTAGAACATTTTTTTGTTCTATCATCAATAATTTCCGCAGCGCACGCGATGATAGATGTTTAATTGAATTAATGACTAAATTTTTACCAAGTTATTACAATTTTATTAGGGATCCCTATTTTTTTTGAAAATGACATATAGCCTATGTTGCTCAGTGAAAAAGCAGCTTTCCAATGATGAAAGAATTTTTGAAATCGGTCCAGTAGTTTTTGCGTGAAAACGTAACAAACATACATACAAACAAATATACAAACAAACATACAAATCTTTCCTCTTTATAATATTAGTATAGATATGTTTTATCTTGTACTTCTCCGACTGTACTCTGTTTTGTGTACCTCTTAAAATAATAAATACATTGCTATTGTAAATTTTTAGTGATACTCACATCAGGGCACCGGTCTTTGCTAAGGAAGTGATTAACAACGTGATCAGGCAGTATGTGTTTCAGCAGGTGTCTGTTCGTCTTCTGCGTGTCCTTCATCTCTTTCAGATCTGTCCCTGCCTGCAGTTTCCACAGGAAGTCGAGGCGTGACGTCACTTCAACGAGCCTCGCGTGGTACACTACTATCACCAGGAACATCGTCATCAGGACCAACATTTGTACGTAGAAACGGAGCGGGCTGAAATTATGAATTAAAAAAATTGCTTATTAGTTCAGACAATTTATATATATATACTAAATATTAATATGTGATAGCCCAGCGTTGAGACCGTGCGACTCTTACGGGGAGAATACGAGTTCAAACCCGGGCAGGCACCAATGAGTTTTTCTATTAAAACTCATGTGTCTAATTGATAATTGTAATTAATCACACGCTTTTCGGTGAAGGAAAACATCGTGAGGAAACCTGCATATCTCTAGAGAATTCTGGAGCGGAATCCGCATTGGAGCAGCGTGGTAGATCTTTGCTCCAACCCTTCTCTCCAGAAACGTAGAGAGGAGGCCTATTCCCAGCAGTGGGATTGTAACAGGCCGCTACTTTACTGTACTAAATATTTAGTATTAATTTTGTTGATATTAGAGATTATTAGGAATAAGCTGTGATAGATAAACACGGAGAGAGGCTTATGTTTAGGCCGTTACTTTACCTTTTTCTTTACATATCGCTTATGATGACGTTTTCATAAATTTTGTATCAATATCGATTAAATAAAAAAAATTGTATGAGTCATTTTTTGTGCGTAGTATATTTACGTAACTTTCAATATAATTGTTATAATAGTAACAATGGTGCTCTATAGTGGCTTTTTACTTTGTAATTAGTTCGTAATTTTTATATAGAATTGAATTAGTTTTAGTAATTTGAATTTTGGATTTTCTTGAGTCCTCCGACAGCGACTTCTGTAATTTAATGTACAATAAAATGGATCATGCTGATCATTGATTTTCAACAACCTGACTTGATTCCATTAAAGTTAAAAATTTTCATAAACTAAAAACTATATGTATATTTATATAACCTATAAATACACGTTTTAAATTATTATCCCTTACACGATTACACACGCAGCCGTCCGTCCTCAAAGTAAGTAACTTAATACTTGTGTTATGGCGGACAACTGGTAAATATACAACATACATAATATAATTTTAAATACATACTTAAAAAACAAATATACACCCAAGTCCGAAGAACCAAAAAAATGGTTTATAGAAAATGCTGGTCCTCAGCGGGAATCGAACTCACGACCCGCGGAGCTAAAGGTAGAGTCACTGCCCTACTGCACCAACGGGCTAGTTATTATTTGTTAGTATAATATGAAATGATTTTATAATGGGGCAGCAAAGTTGTATTTTCAAGTTCAAAATATTCAAGTAAACTTGTAAATAAGTGCTTTTGAATCGTCAACATCTACTGCTAGTTCGGAAAGCTGTTCCTACCGAGAAGAACCAGCAAGAAAGTCGGCGGTTGCTCTTTTCAAAGAATAATTCTTATTACTAGTTACATATCGACTGTGAACTGGCAAATTGTCCTATCTTATTTTTGACAACTTTTGAGGAAGAAGAAAAACGTCGTTATTAATACATTCTTAATAATTTTTATGTAAAAAAAAACAATAGACTTTAAATATGTTTATTTATTTAAAAAATTTCGAATAGATAATACATTTTGATACGGCAAATGATGGGCCGTAGTACTCAAAGCTGTTAGAAAGTGATATTTGGCTTAAAATTGAGATAGGACATATTGACGGTTCACAGTCGATATAGTTATTAATGTCGTGTACAGGGTCGAAGAGTAGCTAAATCCACCCATTCTTATCGTCTAAGTAATTCTCAACAGTATAGTTGACTTTTTGTATCAGCCTCCCTTTAACAGCGCTTTTAAACTACTGTAGTGGCAAAAATAAAATCGATTGCGGTATTTTATTATAGAATCTTATACCCAAACCCACAAATGACTTATTTACTTTTGCAAGACGCAAAGCAGGTTTTCTGTATATTATGTATATTTATACTTACGATTCCATGCTGTCTGCACTATAATCATCTTCGTTATAATATTTAAGTAGCAGAACGGAGTACATTCCCACATTGACGATGGCAAGTAACGTCTTTATCAAGTAGAACAACTTCAGGATCGAAGTTAAAGCCACCAAGCAGAGTATCCAAGTAAAGACAACATATTCAGGCTTGAAGCATTCCTCTAGAACCTCAATTTCAATAATAGATTCCGTACTGGTTACTATACTGCTGTTAGTTATATTATTTGTACTTCCGCCAGACTCCAACCGATGCGATGTCGGGCATATGTATAGCTTGATTGTGCTGAAAATACAAGTATGAAATATACAGGGTGTGTAAAACGAGATTATCGTGCAGGGTCTTCTCGTATACTCCCCGGGGGTAAACGGGGTGCGGGCCTCGAGAATTTCCTCTCTACCCGGGCATCTTCTCGCGGGCACTTAACCCGGTATGTGTTCCGGCCTAGTAGGCCGAGGTCACCTAGGTGACCCAAAGGTGTCGGTATTTGGGCCGTAAGCCCAGGTCACCTAGGTGACCTAATGGATGTCTTGTTCGGTGGGGAGGTCTGGGAATGGTAGCTCCCAGACCTCGGGGTCAACGAGATTAAATTATACATTTATAAAACTGTGCCTTCTCAAACTAGATGGCGCTGTACTGAGTTGCCTGGCGCTACCGAGGTCCGGCCTCACAGGAGGCACCTTTAAGGCAATGCCCCCAGGATATTGCGAGACTCGCTCTCCCAGCTTGTACCCCCGGCAATGCTTCCGCGCTCGCCCACTCCCTCAGTGACGCTGTAAGAGCCATTAGGGCTAACTAGACGTGGGTCGTTACGTGATTTTCGCGTAACGTAACGTAACTAGTGACGGCAAATATGTAACCTGTTCTATAACTAGTTATTTTCGTAACTAGTTACTCATTCGAAACTGTATCACAGTAATGAAATTTAGCCAAGGCTAATACGTGATTCTACTGAAGTGTTACAGTTACTTCAGAGACGATTGACAGTTGAGGGATTAGTTATGTTCGTTATTCTTCGTTACAAGTTACATTTTGTAGTCGTTAATGCAGTAGGCCGATGCCGTAACGTAGTTCAACGAAACGCAAACGCAATGTAACGTAATGTCGCATGAAAGCTGCTACGAAAGTAGCTAATTACAAAAATAACTACTTCGCCTTTGCACACGTAACTAGTTATTCCGTTTCATAGCACGTAACCGGTTATTTTATACAGTGACGTGAAATAACGCCCACGTCTACCCTTAAGGCGATACCCCCAGGATGTTGCGAGACTCGCTCTCCCAGCTTATACCCCCGGCGATGCTTCCGCGCTCGCCCACTCCCTCAGTGACGCTGTAAGAGCCATTAGGGCTAACAGCATTAGTTAGTGTCCAAAAAAAAAAAGTTTTTAGAGTTTAATATTAATCAAAAATCGAGTGTAATATACGTGTTTCATATACAAAATAGTTTTATTTCTAACACAGGGTGTTTCGTACGAATGAATGAAATACGTGGGTTTTTCGCTATTATAATAAACCTTATAATCCGTATTAATAGATTTTTAGGTAAATAATAAGCGCAGCTGTTAAATCTTTTGGGAATAACAAATCTGAACTGAAATTTTAATGTAGATATGGCAATTTTTTTTTTATTTAAGTTTAAGGGCACGCTTAAGCGTTTAAGGGTAAGCTATTTAAAATGTGAACGTTTCTTAAACATTTTAAAATGATATAACATAATACATGCTTTTACGCCGTGTGGTATCCGGCAGAATAGAATAGACCACCCTCCTTTCTTACCGAGGTGTCGTAAGAGGCTACTAAGGTATGTGCCGTGTGGTATCCGGCAGAATAGAATAGACCACCCTCATTTCTTACCGAGGTGTCGTAAGAGGCGACTAAGGTGTGCGCCTTGTGGTATCCGGCTGCATAGAATAGACCACCCTTCTTTCTTACCGAGGTGTCGTAAGAGGCGACTAAGGAAAATGCCGAGTGGTATCCGGCTGCATAGAATAGGCCACCTTCAATTCTTACCGAGGTGTCGTAAAAGGCGACAAAGGTAAGATGACGTCAGGCAGGCGGCCTGTCGTAAAATACGTAGCCAAATCATATGAAAGCATGTTTGCAACATGTTGTGCTGACCCCACTTAGAGTGGGATAAGGGTAGGAGAATGATGATGTTTGTTTTATCTTGCCAACGTTTGTACTGTTCTTCTGACAATGTCAATTCTACTGCTCTTGAGATACGTTTTTTATCTGATTTATATATGGAATTGTTCATCTGCGGTATACATTAGTCTGTCTGTCACAAATACAATTCCACGGACACTCACCTCGATATCGACATAATAGTAACAAAGCAGCAGATATGAACGTTCCGCCGGAATCTGTACGCGCTGAGAGATGCCGACAATTTGGCGATCCGCGGAACAGTGTCAGGAAACTCCTCGGCCATCACCACCATGAACGACAGCGCCAATGGGATTGTAAGGACCAGCAACGTTATCACCAGCAACCAGCAACTGGACGACGATTTTATTGTTTGTTAAAATCCTTCTTCTTCTTCTTTCTCAACCGATGGACGTCCACTGCTGGACATAAGTCTCTTCATGAGATCTCCAAAACACACGATCTTGTGCCTCTTGTATCGTCCGTCCATCGCGTAGGTGGTCTGCCAAAACTGCGTTTGCCGGTGCATGGTCGCCATTCCAACACCTTGAGACCCCAACGCCCATCGGTTCTCCGCACTATGTGCCCCGCCCATTGCCACTTCAGCTTCGCGACGCGCTGAGCTATATCGGTGACTCTGGTTCTTCTACGGATCTCCTCATTTCTGATTTGATCACGTAGAGGCACTCCGAGCATAGCCCGCTCCATCGCCCGCTCGCTATTGTTTATTGTAATCCGCGATAGAGTAAATAGAAAATATATATAATGCTAAATGTATAGTGGACTATCCGTTTTTTCATACCCGATACATCTAAATCCGAATGCTGCATTCGTAAAAACACATGTACAAACTTCCACCACCGCCACCACAATACACAAGCGCTACACACGTTCACTATCACAAACTCAACAATCGTTTCGCCCTGCAACCGAAGCATCGGAGATAGACTTCACGACAAAATCGCAAAGCTATGAAAGGGTATGAAAAAAAGGATAGTCCACTATACATTTAGCACTATATACATTTTCTATTTACTGTAGTAAAATAATTTTTATTATTACTTTTGAAAAACATAATATAAAATAATACATAAGAAACAATAAAATCGATCTCCGCAAAGTAACGCCTAGTTAATAAATTATTTTTTTTCATTAATGACTATGGCCGCGGCTTCTGTACCATGAAAATAGTGTGTTACAAAGTTTTTCACTCAATCACCCAAACAAACACACACGCACACACATATAACTTTACACAATATTACATACTTGTAATGTATAACGCATTGCACGGCGATGATGAACAGCCAGATGACGAAGCAGCACATGACGTTGGATTTGAAGGTCTTCTCGTCCAGCTGCCCGAAGCGCTGGTCCAGGCTGGGCTCGCGGAAGCGCAAGGACCAGGGCTTCATGTGCTCCACGCGCATTCGACGGTTACTACTAACCTCAATTGAATTGTTGATTACGTCGTCCTCCTTTGGAAACAAAGTTTAAATTTAAATACTAAATTTAAACTTTAATGTAAAAATGAGACACCAATCCCGTTGTATCTGTTTATTTGTTCTTTACAATGACTTTCCTACGTCCCTACCAAGCATCAGAGACGACTGCGTAGGCTATCTCTTAGCTTATAGTGTATGACGCTAAGCTAAACTGTTCCTAGCTGTAGGCGAATGAGCAGACTGCAGGGGCTATCGTACTCAAAGCCTAGACTCGACCGTACTGGTGACTGCTGCGGCTATCTACCAGTGAGGTCGCTAGCTAACTGCGGCTCTCGGCTTTTTTTCGGACACTAACTAATGCTGTTAGCCTTGAAGGCTTTAACAGCGTCACCGGGAGAGTGAGCGAGCGCAGAAGCATTGTCGGGGCGGCTCTCGGCGTAGCACATGCGTTTATATACGGTTCGGTCGCATTGTTTGCTTGATGCCATGTAGTGGGAGCGTCCCGAGCGAGACAGATAGTGTGTGTGCGAACAGGAAAGTATTCGAGATCCAGCCAGCCCTCATGTCACCCGAAGAGGCGATCAACCGAGGTGTTAAAACGGATAAAAATTTTGGCACTTAGAGTCCCTATGGACTCTAAGTGCCAAGTCCCTATATCAACTGCAAATGGCACAAATATATAACTCTCACTGAGAGATGCATACTTTCGCTGCGTGCCGGATTCGGTCATTTCCGCCGCAGCTCTAGGTCTTGACGCCATTTCCCTGATATGGGACGAGGCCTGATATGGGTTCATACATGAACGCATATTGCGTCCCACATTAGGGCCCGTCCTCCATCCCAAGGACTGGTCAAACTGCTGGTCTCCTGCCATCATCCCGAATTATCCCCGAGCTCGAGAAGAGCAGGAATGTCGATGGTGGCAAAAGCTCTTTTGATGGTAAATTAAAATTAAAATAATCATTTATTGACAAAATTCTTCATTACTATATTTAAAAAGACTGGAACGTTCTAGTGAGTAAGTCGAGTATATTCATATCTAAAAGTCCCGCTCTTCTATATCTAAATAATAGTCATTACAATAAAGAATAAATGTTTGCGAAAATGTTTTTATTTATACGGGCGTGTGTGTGTGTGTGTATTTGGGTGTATAATTATTTACCTCAGACAGAGATGTAATGTCCAAGTCCTGTCCGCGCTCGACGTCCTCGTGTTTATTGGGCCGCCGATATCGAAACATTGTGGCGCTGCTCTGAAAATACTGTGAAGCAAAGATATATTTTACCAAACAGGGATGAAAAATCCGTATTTAATGGCAGCAATTACAAAACGATAGTTTAATAATTATTGATTAAAGAAACCCTTCCTTCGATAATAGGAAACAAATCATCATTCTCCTGCCCTTATCCCACAGTGGGGTCGGCACAACATGTTACAAACATGTCACATGATTTGGCTACGTATTTTACGACCAGCCGCCGGTCTGACGTCAACTTACCTTAGTCGCTTTTTACGACACCTCGGTAAGAAATGAGGGTGGTCTATTTTATGCAGCCGGATACCACATGGCACATACCTTAGTCGCCTCTTACGACACCTCGGTAAGAAATGAGGGTGGTCTATTCTATTCGCCGGACACCACACGGCATGGTAATAGAAAACGACTATTTGTTATCAATATATTTTTTTCATCTGTTCTTTTTCTACCCACGACCCCCCTTTATACTCTTTTATATTATCCCATTTACACCCTTTACTGGCCCGTTGGCGTAGTGCGTTGTGACCCTGCCCTCAGCTCCGTGGGTCGTGGGTTCGATTCCAGATGAGGGTCAACAATTTCTATAAACAACTTGTTCTTCGAGCCTGGTTTTTTTTTGTATTTATGTATGTATTTAAAATAAGATATGTAGTATATCTACCAGTTGTCTGTCACCCATAACACAAGTATTAAGTTACTTACTTTGGGAACTGACGACCGTGTGTGTAAGTGCCCCATTTATTTATCTATTTACCCTTGTGTTATATAACACGTGTGTTTTATGAACGTGGAAAATAGCCACATTATTTGGAAGAAAAAACGGTCTACGGATAGATACGGAGGGTATAAAATCGCGTTGTATTAAAACGAGATATATGATTATATTAGTGTTGTAAAAATGCTTACGCTTTGAAACGGCATTTCGGGGATGAAGTCAGTGGTGTTCTCCTCTTCACTGCTACAATTGCTGACTCGCTGACAGGGTGCGTCCTGATGCACTTGAGGTTGTATGCTATTTAACAACGACATATTATATGGTGATACGCAGAAGTGAAGAGTGAGCTATGATAGCCCAGCGGTGAGACGGTGCGACTCTTTCGAGGGGAATACGAGTTCAAACCCGGTCAGGCACCAATGAGTTTTTCTATTAAAACTCCTAATTGATAATTGCAATTTATTACACGGTTTTCGGTGAAGGAAAACATCTTGAGGAAACCTGCATATCGCTAGAGAATTCTGGAAATATGTGTAACCTACCAATCCGCATTGGAGCAGCGTGGTAGGTCTTAGCTCCAACCCTTTTTGTCAGAAACGGAGAGAGGAGGCCTATTCCCAGCAGTGGGATTGTAACAGGCCGCTACTTGAACGTCACCTTAAGGGTTTGGGCCGACTTTGATTATTAAAATTTTTTCTTACTTGCTAATAGACTTGTTTCTAGTTCTCCTCGGATGCTCCGTGGCCTTGATGAGGTAAGTAGTCATGTTCAGTTCGCGGAGGTAGGGATCTCGCTTGTCGCCGTCTCCTGGTTCGACTTCAAAGGCTGAGTTGAGACATTCGTACGTAGCTGCCGATATGTGTACACGCCTAAGAAAAACAAAACAAAAAATACTCATGATTAATCTTATATATAAAATTCTCGTGTCACAATGTTAGTTATACTCTTCCGAAATGGCTGGACCGATTTTAATGATATTTTATATGCATATTCAGAAGATCTGAGAATTTGCTACTATCTATTTTTCATACCCAAATGATAAGGGTTGTCCACCTCTAACAATTTTTCTTAACACAATTTTTTTTTATGTACACTAGAAATTTTCTAAAAAAAACTTTTCAATGGCAAAACCGCCGTGTGGTATCCGGCAGAATAGAATAGACCACCCTCCTTTCTTACCGAGGTGTCGTAAGAGGCGACTAAGGTATGTGCCGTGTGGTATCAGGCTGCATAGAATAGACCACCCTCATTTCTTACCGAGGTGTCGTAAAAGGCGACTAAGGTATGTTCCGTGTGGTATCCGGCTGCATAGAATAGACCACCCTCATTTCTTACCGAGGTGTCGTAAAAGGCGACTAAGGTATGTTCCGTGTGGTATCCGGCTGCACAGAATAGACCACCCTCATTTTTTACCGAGGTGTCGTAAAAGGCGATTAAGATAAGTTGACGTCAAGCAAGCGGCCGGACATAAAATACATAGCCAAATCATGTGACAACATGTTTGTAACATGTTGTTCCGCCCCACTTAGAGTGGGATAAGGGCATGAGAATGATGAATTTCTATGGCAAAGCTTTTTCCCGGTCAGCTAATATAACTATTATATATTAATATTATAAGTGTGAAAGTTTGTTTATCTATTGTTATGCTTTCACGGTTAATCCAGTGGACTAATATTGATAAAATTTTGGACAATTAAAACTTCATACACTGGGACAACAAACATAATCAAAATATTGCGTTTTTCTTGAAAACAGGGAAAATACACATATTGTATTACTGACGGTAAGTAAACGCTTAAGCGTAGTTTATAATTATGTGCATACTAACCCAGGCAATCCTCCGCTTTCCATGTGGTTGGCTAGAGTGACGTCGTGCGACCAAAGATCGAACTGCCACTTGAGCAGGCCGAGCACGCCGCACAGCACTGTGCCGCTGTGGATGCCGATCCTCATGTCCAAATCCACCTTCATATTATAATTAGTACATTAGAAACGGAGATCTAGCAATATTTTCTTCTAAAACGGAAGGACGTCATTTTTTTTTATAAATAAATATATGGGACATTTACACACACGGTCGTCCGTCCCCAAAGTAAGTAACTTAATACTTGTGTTATGGGTGACGGACAACTGGTAGATATACTACATATCTAAGTTTAAATACATACTTAAATACAAATACACACCCAGGCTCGAAGAACCAACAATTTGTTTATAGAAAATGTTGGCCCTCGGTGGGAATCGAACCCGCGACCCGCGGAGCTGAAGGCAGGGTCACTACCCACAGCGCCAACGGGCCAGTCATTCATATCAAGCTTAGCATTTTATAATATGTACAACTATATATAATATCACTATAGGAAAAATACGTAACGTTAATTTAGGCAGACATTTTTCCTAATATTACTGTGTTTATTTAGAATTAAATTTTTAATACGTAAAAGGATAGATTAAAGTATTAAGAAAAATCCGTGATTGAAAATGAACGTTTATTTTATACTGCTGAAAGGCTTTACTTTACTTCAATATAATAGAAACAGTAGAACTGACTATTTGTTCTACTATATTATCGCTTATAAAATATTCTTTATTCAAGTAAACTTGTAAACAAGTGCTTTTGAATCGTCAATCGTTAATAAAAGCACAATAAATGCAATACCCTTGCATTTATTGTTTTACTAAAGTGGCTAGTCATTCCGGACCATAAGAGATAATGAGTTGCAGTAAATATACCACTGGTAAGGTCGTAAAATCTGATTTACAACTACAGACTTCATTTTACTATCTTTTCAAGTAAAAATTAGATAACGACATACTTATTCTTTTCTTGGAGATAATTGATTTTAAAAGCTAGAGAAGCAAGGCTGCGTGACTTTTGATTTTTCCCTGCATACAGCGGTGTAGTACTTCTCCGTACTCACTACGCGCTTATTGTAAGTGTATCCGTTTCCAAGTCCAGTGACCAACTGTCTACCGTTTTCGAATGTAACTATTACGAACCTTTCCTTCCCATTCCCGCGTATATCAGAGACAATATTCTACCTTTGCACTCTACCATAGACAAGTAATAGATACAAAGCCAACACCTATATCATAGATAAGGAATACAATAGATTCACAAACACTACAAGCGGTATCTTCATGTTGCTAATCGCGGCATACTAAATTGATTTTAAAAGCTAGAGACTTTGATTTTTGATTCGTGATTTTTGTTTTTTTTCGGCATACAGCAGTATCTTCATATCACTAGTCGCGGCGTACTAAACGTTAAGGAGCATATCACAGTTAACTGAGTTGATAAATGAATACCATAGCCTCCGTGTCGCTGCGTCGGGCCTGCTTGTTGTACCGCACGTCTTTGATGACGCGTATCATCTGCAAGCCCATGTTAACGCAGCAGAAGGCGTGGTCTGCGCGCCGCTCCGGCAGACCGCTCACACAGAAGTAACAATCGCCAAGCAGTTTGATCCTTAGACAATGGTTCTCCTGAAACAAATATAATATTCAACGTCTATTTATTCATTTGTAACCTTATCTCACTATAGCGGAATGGCTCCTATCATGGCGCGATCGTCTAGAGAGCACAATCGGCTGCACTCGCCAATTATCAGCTGTGATCGCCAAAAATCGCCTACAGCCTGGGAATTGTCGGTTTCTATTTATTTATTTTATTTATGTACCAAATATGTACAAGTTATATCTATCTTAAATTACTTACACGCTACTACTATACAAATCATGCCCACGTGGAATGGTCCCAAGAATGCTGGCAGCGTTTCCGCGTTGAATCGCTAAGCTGATTCTTTGTGCGAAAAAGGAGCCAGCCCTCTTGTCACCCGAAGAGGCGATCAACCGAGGTGTTAAAACGGATAAAAAAATTTTTGCACTTTGGCTCCATGGCCCTAGGGTCTCAACTGCAAACGGCACAAATATATAACTCTCAACGAGAGATGCATACTTTCGCCGCTTGCCGGATTCGGCCATTTCCGCCGCAGCTCCAGGTCTGGACGCCGCTTCCCTGATATGGGACGGGGCTAACGTATCAACGCATGTTGCGTCCCACATTAGAGCCCGTCCCCGTTCCCAAGGAACCAGCGTCAGACCGTCTGGTCTCTTGCCATCATCCCGACATATCCCGGAAGGCTCGCGAAGAGCAGGAATGTCGATGGTGGCAAGAGCTCTTTTGATGGTGTCATTAAGAGAACCATGGCGGAAAAGCCTACCAGAGCTCCTATGGCATGAAAGCCCGTGTATGCCAAAACTGTCTACCTCTTTTCCACATGGACATCTGTGCTTAAGGCACAATGTGGTTCCCAATCTGAGACTATTGAACATTATCAATAAAAAACAGAGTACGACGGACAACTTATCCCTTTGACAGAGATCTCTACCAGCTAACCTACGAAGTGAAACAATTTATAGTAAAACAGCTATGGTACTAATATCCTAACTTATATATAAATATATATATATATATATATATATATATATATATTTATCTAAATAATATATTGTAAATATAAATCATAAACATATTATACATATGTTAAATAAAATAACAATAATATATACATAAATATCAACAAATACATTATGGGAGTAAAGAAATATAATGTTTCTTTAATCTAAGTTAAAGTTAAGTTTCTCTTTGATGTGTGTTTAAGTTTCGGACACACATCAAAGAGAATCATGGATACGTATGATTGTACGTAGCATAGGATAATACGGTCGATCGCGTGGCTATTTGCATAATGATCGTGTCGATTTTAGCTGATCTCGAAATCAACGATCATCGCCGATAGTAAACAACAGGCAGAATATTGAATCGCGTGACGTCACAATTTTACTATAAGACTATATTTTTGAAAACTAAGGCATCATTGGTGTATATAAGCTCTAATAGCAATATTTCGTACAAATATATTTCGTATTTAAGCAACGTTTTCGATGAAAGCTCCTTCTTGACTTGAAGACTTGATTTCTGCGTATAATTCCAACATTATACTTTTTAAAAGCTTTTATGCCGTGTGGTATCTGGCTGAGTAGAATAGACCACCCTCATTTCTTAACGAAGTGTCGTAAAAGGCTTCTAAGGTAAGTCGACCCGCCGTGTGGTATCCGGCAGAGTAGAATAGACTTCATTTCTTACCGAGGTGTTGTAAAAGGCGACTAAGGTAAGTTGACCCATCGTATGGTATCCGGTTGAGTAAAATAGGTACCACCCTTTTTCTTACCGAGGGGTCGTAAAATACGACTAAGGTAAGCTGACGTCATGCAGGCGGCCGATAGTAAAAACGTAGCTAAATCATGTGATAACATGTTTGTAACATGTTATCTTACCGACCCCACTTAGACTGAATTAAGGGCAGGAGGACGTTGATGACTTTTTTAAAAGCGTTTATTTAACCTAAGTTAAATTTGACCTACTACCCGGTATCCTATTGAGCTGAAATTTTATTTACTGATCCATTACCGATGACAATGCGTTTTATGATAAGCATCACGTGATGATGCTGGCAGGATTGGCTTCAGATAAGGAAACTGTTCAATGGTTAGAAGTAACTACATGAAATTGTGTTAAAAGGTTTTTTAAAAGATTTTAATATACATGGGGCACTTACACACACGGTCGTCCGACCCCAAAGTAAGTAACTTAATACATGTGTTATGGGTGACGGACAACTGGTAGATATACTACATATATAATTTTAAATACATACTTAAATACAAATATACGACCAGGCTCGAGGAACTAACAAATTGTTTATAGAAAATGTTGGTCCTGCGCGGGAATAGAACTCGCGACCCGCGGAGCTAAAGGTCATTACCCACCACGCCAACAGGCCAATCAATTATTTAACTTGACTTGTTATGAAATGTAATATATAAAATTGCTTACCGCGGCCAATCTGTCAAAGCGGGCAAACAGCTCGTTCAGGAGCTTTACTAAATCTTGTGCGCTGCACTTGCTCGACAACTCTGAAAGTTTAATAAATAAATAAAAATAAAAATAAATAAATCATTATTCTTCAACACACCTTGGCACAACAACAGTATAAATAAAAAATAAAATAACGTCTTATACGACTATAGCAAAATAAAAATGTACAGCAGTGTGACAAAGGGATAGCCACTCAGAATAACAGGGTTGGCAATGCAAACCCAATGGCCAATTCAATAACTTAAATCAAAAAATTATAAACTATTAGGTAATAGTGGCATTTAAAAAATATAAAATAATAACAACTAAAACAGTTATTTTATCTCCACACATATTCGATTTAATAATCCTAGATAAATATTGTTATAACGATTTAAAGGTAAAATTCACTGGGCCAATATTGATGAGATTTGTCAGAGCAAAATGCTGTTATAATTAGTATAAAATATATTTGCAAAAGCTAAGATTTTACTGAACTATTTTTTATAATGTAATTAAATAAATTCGAAATTTTCAATATTTAATACGGTTTTTTGTTATTTATTATTTAATAAACTACAAAAAACGTATATATGCTATCCCCAAGCACAGGGAATCCTAGTTTGGGGGTCAGGAATTCGCAACAATTTGTTTGCTGTATATTTTGTGGTGTTTAGAGTAATTCAACTTAAGTATCGACAAATTTACTAATGTTCCCACACAGATTAAATTTTTATTAAAAGATTTTGAGGACCACTTGGCCTCAATATCTGTTTATTATGATACTTAACTTAAGTTAAAGACTCTAAAAAAGAAGATAAATAAATAAATATGCCATATTTGAAAAGGCACATATGAATTGAAAATTTATCCAAAATATTTTAAATATATAATACAAAAGTTTTGATATAATTATTTTACTATAATCCGCGTTTGTTAAGAGAATAATTGTAATGTTAAGTGTAGGAAGCAGACACCTTTCACATTTCATATATTCAAAGTAAAAAAATCTTTATTCAAGTGAACTCTTTGTGTAAAGTTTACAATTTCGGAAAGTAACGCCAGCTTCTATAAAAAAAAATGGTTTTATATAAAAAAATGGGCAAAATTTACATTACAATTATCTGTACCAGGCCATTGCAGCCTGAATTTAGAAATGTATTCGCGCTTCCATGAACGAATGCAATGTGTAAAAGTCCATGTTTTTCATATGAGCACCTAAATGAACATATTGCATTCTCTTTTTGTCAAGCGCCAAGAGCTTATTGTATATAGAATTAAGCTAATAAAATTCCTATTATTTTATATATAGATATAGAGAGAAAGCGCAGGGCATTGTCTGTTAGGGCGAATATGAGTGTAAGCAGGTTCGCTCGTTGCTCCGTGCCCGTTAAAGTAACGCTATTCAGAGCTTACTGCACCATTTTTCACACGAGCAACCTGTGGATGGATTATACGCAAAAACAGTACAATGCCCTGCGTGTTCAATATAGTTATGCATTCAGGATGCTAATAGGACTGCCTCGATACTGTAGCGCATCGGGGATGTTCGCTGATGGCGCATGTAGATTGTTTCTATGCAACTAAGCGCAAAAGATGCACATTCCTGGTGCGCAGAGTGCGGGACAGTAATAATAGCATCCTGAAAGTATTTGCCGGTAGGTTTGATTGTCAGTACCTAAACCATTGTCACATGTTTCACATGCTGACTAATCAGGCCTATTCTAGATAAGTTTTTAGAATTAAGTTAGGTTAAGATTACTAACATTAGATTAAGTTTGTGTGTATTACTAACAAAATATGACTTGTATGTTAAGTCGAAATAAATGTATTTTATTTTATTTAGCTGTATAGAAAGCTTACCAGTAAATCCCTTTATATCAGCAAACAGTATAGATACATCTTCATGCCTCTGTATATATAAATTATTGAATTGCTGCTCCTGAAATTCACCCTTAACCCTCGACACGTGACTAGAAATTTCTTTGGCTAAAAAGTCTGGTATCACTGAAAAATAAATATTCAGATAGCATCGCCAAGCTTTGTCACATGTCAGTCACGTAGCAAATCAAATTTTGAAACGAAGTTTTAAATAAATTTATAAAGTTCAACTGTGTTCGTCTGAGAGAATAATTTTCGTTTTAATAAACTTTTCATACAGTATCACGTATTTAAACTAATAACGTGTAGTTGGTAACCACGATGTGCTTCAAGCACAGATGTATTTATGGAAAAGAGGTAGAGCTTGTCTAATATGAAATGGCGCGCCTTTCTACTTAACTAGTTGATATAAATGTGTGAGTGCTAATGTTTATAATGAAATGTTGTCTTTGTCAACTGTTGGGTAATTTACGATTTGTTTGCGAACGTCGTGGTCGACTAGACACGTGATAAATCTTGCAACGCTCTCTCTATATGAAGCAGCGCTGGCTAATGGTATGAAACAAGACGTCTTCTCGCGCGTTCGGAGAAAATTAAACTAGTTGAATAACAAATCGAGAACTACCGTTCCTTTGCAGGGACCTTGTCCTTACCAACTAACCAATACAACTGAATTTGTATGTGTTTTCGTACATATTTTAAATTTGCTTGAGTGGGTAAATACGAGAGTGGACGTCATTTTTAGCTTAGACGAGCTCTACTGAGTTTCGACATAGACGGATTTAAAAACATACAAACACGCACGCATGCACACACACACACAAACACGCACGCAAGCACACACACCCAAACACGCATGCAAGCACACACGCACACAAACACACAGATATTTAACCGTGGAATCACCACGAGATAAGTCTTAACGGTATAATCCTAAGGCGACTAACATTCTACTAACGCTAATATGATTTGTATATAAGTTAAAACTGAATTCGAATTTACTATATAACTTTTGCTTTATATATATGACGTTTATGTCATTCTTTAATAGCGCAGTAGTTACATTATCATATCGCAGCCTTAGTTTTAAAGTGAACGAATTCAAAATTACGCTTCATTGAGTTAGACACAGGTATGCGTCTTCTTTCGTGTGGTATCCGGCTGAGTTGAATAGACCACCCTCATTTCTTACCGAGGTATCGTAAATGGCGACAAAGGTAAGTCGACCCGCCGCGTGGTATCCGACTGAGTAGAATAGACCACCCCCATTTCTTACCGACGTGTCTTAAAAGGCGACTAAGGTAAGTCGACCCGCTATGTGGTATCCGACTGAGAAGAATAGACCACCCTCATTTCTTACCGAGGTGTCGTAAAAGGCGATAACGGTAAGTCGACCCGCCGCGTGGTATCCGACTGAGTAGAATAGACCACCCCCATTTCTTACCGACGTGTCTTAAAAGGCGACTAAGGTAAGTCGACCCGCTATGTGGTATCCGACTGAGAAGAATAGACCACCCTCATTTCTTACCGAGGTGTCGTAAAAGGCGACATAGGTAAGTCGACCCGCCGCGTGGTATCCGACTGAGTAGAATAGACCACCCCCATTTCTTACCGACGTGTCTTAAAAGGCGACTAAGGTAAGTCGACCCGCCGCGTGGTATCCGACTGAGAAGAATAGACCACCCACATTTCTTACCGAGGTGACGTAAAAGAAGATTAACGTAAGTTGAACCGCCGTGTAGTATCCGGTTAAGTAGAATAGACTTTTTTACAGAGGGGTCGTAAAATACGACTCAGGTAAGTTGATGTAAGACAGGCGGCCGGTCTTAAAAAGTCAAATTATGTGCCGACACCACTTAGAGTGGGATAAGGGCACAAGAATTATATATCTTACCACTTTGGAATAGCTTCCATTGTCTATCGCTTTCTCGCTTAGTTCTCTGTCTGGTAACCATAGATCTGTGGGTTTCTAGAAACGCCTTCCTCTGTCCCCAGTCAGCTAGGTACTTCGCGTACATCCCGGCAAAGTTGACGGCAATGTATAACAGGGAATTCGCTACCAGAATCCGAGTTCCGCAAGACATAGCCTAGTATACATTTTTAGTGTGTATAATTCTAATAATAAACAATAACTAATTGTTACATTAGATATTTAAATTTTGATTACTTTTGATATAATTCATGACCGAATTTATTTTTCGATATTCAAAATGGCGGATAATATTATGTTTGATTGTAGAAATTTATTGATATTAGTTTTGTTTGAATCCGAATTAAGTTTACGTTTGCTACTTTTAACTTAATCAAAAGCGATGATTAAAACCTGTCATGGTTTAGTTTTCGTAGTCTTTTAGAAATTTAGTACGTTTTTCTTTAGGACGATATTTCTTAAAAAAATTTATATATCTTTCTAATTTTACACAGAGATAAGCTACAAAAGTTATACGCCGTGTGGTATCCGGCAGAATAGAATAGACCACCCTCCTTTCTTACCGAGGTGTCGTAAGAGGCGACTAAGGTATGTGCCGTATGGTATCCGGCAGAATAGAATAGACCTCCCTCCTTTCTTACCGAGGTGTCGTAAGAGGCGACTAAGGTATGTGCCGTGTTACCACACGGCACATACCTTAGTCGCCTCTATTCTATGCAGCCGGATACCTCCGGCTGCATAGAATAGACCACCCTCATTTCTTACCAAGGTGTCGTAAAAGGCGACTAAGGTAAGTTGATGTCAGGCAGGCGGCCGGTCGTAAAATACGTAGCCAAATCATGTGACAACATGTTTGTAACATGTTGCGCCGACCCCACATAGAGTGGGATAAGGACAGGAGAATGATGATGATAAGCTACAAAAGTTATGATCAAATTATATTGCTATAATCCACGATGAAAGAAAATATAATATATACTGTAGAGTTTACTAAAGGTTTTGATCTCAATACTTTTAGAATATAAAAACCGCGCGGATTATATTATAAATCCACGTATTTTTATAACTTTCGAGATTGTTATTCGAATCGTATATAAAAAAACCATAAACGACGTATATTTGCAAGACGTAAATTATGTAAAAATAATTATTATTTTTTGGGGTCTATAATTTTTCTCTTATTTACATAACTATTTTTTTGTAGATCTTTGTATCTTTAGATTGGTAGATCTTTTTGATCGTAATTTCATACATTTTTGTTATTAAAACACGGTATATTTATATGCTAAAAAGTGTATTGCTAAAAATAGACTGCGAATCCATCGTAGGAACACCTATAATCTTTTAAAGTATAATGAAACTTACTGCGTTGGGATTGCCTTCCATAATTTCCTTGATATTCACAGCTGTAGCGAGCACGTGAGAAAATGAAGACAGGATTCCGATGACCACGCACCAGCCGAAAGACAGCGGCAGCATCGCGTATGGCACGAAAATGATGAACAACATGTACCACACTTGGTTTTCGGGCTCCTTGAAGCCTATTCCTTGACCACTTAGCCCTAAAAATATATCAATAACAACAACAACAATATATAAAAGCAACAACAACAAATTATCTTTGACACTAAGTGAAACTAGTAAGGGTACGAGATACTATCAAGGGCAGATACGATCGTTTTTCATACCTTACTCACGAAGGATTCGTATAGCCGTGTGGTATCCGGCAGAATAGAATAGATCACCCTCCTTTCCTACCGAGGTGTCGTAAAAGGCGACTAAGGTAAATGCCTTGTGGTATCCGGCTGCATAGAATAGACCACCCTCCTTTCTTACCGAGGTGTCGTAAGAGGCGACTAAGGTATGTGCCGTGTGGTATCCGGCTGCATAGAATAGACCACCCTCATTTCTTACCGAGGTGTCGTAAAAGGTGACTAAGGTAAATGCCGTGTGGTATCCGGCTGCATAGAGTAGACCACCCTCCTTTCTTACCGAGGTGTCGTAAGAGGCGACTAAGGTATGTGCCGTGTGGTATCCAGCTGCATAGAATAGACCACCCTCATTTTTTACCGAGGTGTCGTAAAAGGTGACTAAGGTAAATGCCGTGTGGTATCCGGCTGCATAGAATAGACCACCCTCATTTCTTACCGAGGTGTCGTAAGAGGCGATTAAGGTAAGTTGACGTCAGGCAGGCGGCCGGTCGTAAAATACGTAGCCAAATCATATGACAACATGTTATAACATTTTGTGCCGACTCCACTAAGAGTGGGATAAGGGCAGGAGAATGATGACTCACGAAGGATTCGTAAAACTAGCACCAATACATTGTTTATTTCAGTGTAAGGGCTACCTGTACACAACATTTCTAAAAAAACCTGTTATCTTTTAAGCTTAAAAGAGGTACAAACACACACGCACACATACTCTATCCAATCACGCATGTATTGTTAATAAATAGTGACATTCGCAATTAATAAATATCGGGATTTTTAAATTCTATATGTTACTCACATGTATAAGCTTTAATTGCAAATTTCATCAATATTGATCCAGCGAATTAGCTGTGAAAGCGCTACAGACAGACAGACTTACGCATTTATAATATTAGAATGGAGTGTACCCTGTGCTATCAGTAGGATCCAAGTAGCTGCCGCTGCCCAGTGCAGGTAGTTGTTGGCGAAACACCGCCACCCTCCGAGCAGGCAGAGCGCTATGTTGACGAGACCGAAAGCTGCCGTCCACGATATTTTGTATCCGTCTGTCACTATATCAACTATCACAATGAAAAAATTATCGTTAAGTATAACAGAAGTTACAACATAATTATTTTGCTATAATCCGCGGTTGTTATCAGTATCTATGAAATGCTAAGTATATGAAGCAGTCAACTGATGGATTAATATTAAAACACGAGAAATAACTTGGATGCACGACGATTATATTTTAACGTATATAAATCGGAGGCCGGTCGGAAGCAGAAGAAAAACAAAAGAGCAGACGCACATCACCTTAATTTTTCTGTATTAATGACAGAAAAATTAGTACATATTGACTTTGTTTACTACTATCTTTACTAAAATCAACATTCACACACCTTACACATTCACAAGAAAGCCGAGGTCTCTATTATTTAACTTTTATTTTCACTGCGTAATTCGCTCTTGATCGCTAGTCGCAAAGTAAACGTCGAAGCGCACGATACGTCCGCTTATATATCGAACGAATCGATGACGACAATGTTCGCAAACGTTCGCGAGTTCTTGGGGAGATTGGAAACAACATTTCGTAAACGTCCTGAATGTTCCAGAGAATTAGCGTCAAGCGAATTTGAACCCTATGACATATAGTTTACGAACTCTTTATACATGTTCGTAAACTAATTTGACTGATTCTTTTACATATGAAGTACGAACTCTTTTTTGCATGTTTGTAATAATTTATTAAAGCTGTTACGAGTTCAAACCTGGGTAGGCACCAATGAGTTTTTCTATTAAAGCTCATGTGTCTAATTGATGATTGCAATTTATCACACGCTTTTCGGTGAAGGAAAACATCGTGAGGAAACCTGCATATCTCTAGAGAATTCTGTTGATATGTGTAACCTACCAATCCGCATTGGAGCAGCGTGGTAGGTCTTAGCTCCAACCCTTCTCTCCAGAAACGGAGAGAGGAGGCCTATTCCCAGCTGTGGGATTGTAACAGGCCGCTACTTTACTTTACTTTACTATTAAAGCTGTTAGATTTAAACTATAAAGAATATTTAATGCCATTCAGGTATTATATACTTACTGTTATTTCTATTTGACAATGTGTAGATGAGTGATAAACATATCTAAAACATACAGAGAAAATTCAGTTAACAGATTTACGATATAGATATAACAAACAATGGTTTATAAATCAATAAAAAAAGATTCTTACCTTTAATGCTAAATCAACAACGTTGACCATTATAAGAGATTTCTGTCTTTGCCTACGAGAATATCTTTGATACGATAATTCTACTGATTCATCCTGAAAATAAGATATATATTTTTCATGTCTACAATTGGCGAGCTTCGTAGCTACTCGTAATGTGGAAATCGCAAGGCAAACTTTTTGTACAATAAACGCTGCTACTTAGTAATATTAGGGTTAAATGTATGAACTACATACACCGCCGTGTGGTATCTGGCTGAGTAGAATAGACCACCCTCGTTTCTCAATAACTCTCGTAACAAAATATACATCTTTTTATTAAACAAAGTGATATTAGTAATAGGCCAACTAGGAACCGAAATAAATTAATAATACCAAGGCTAAGGCTTTAGAAAGTACGTAGATCGTTTGTGGGTTTCGGTATAGTTTTTTATAATAAAGTAAAAGTAAAGTAGCGGCCTGTTTCAATCCCACTGCTGGGAATAGGCCTTCTCTCTCCGTTTCTGGAGAGAAGGGTTGGAGCTAAGACCTACCACGCTGCTCTAATGCGGAATGGTAGGTTACACATATCAACAAAATTCTCTAGAGATATGCAGGTTTCCTCACGATGTTTTCCTTTTCCGAAAAGCGTGCGATAAATTGCAATTATCAATATGACACATTAGTTTTAATAGAAAAACTCATTGGTGCCTGCCCGGGTTTGAACTCGCGTTCCCCTCGAAAGAGTCGCTCGGTCTCACCGCTGGGCTATCACAGCTCTTTTTTTTACGCACTAGATGATATTGTAATCTATATTTGTCAACAATTGTAAATACAATATGGTAAAGAGTGAAAAGAGTGACAGTCGAGTTTCTCGCTGGTTTTTCTCAGTTAGAGCACCTTTCCGAACCATTCGTAGCTTCATTTTAATTTTAATTTGACGATTCAAAAGTGCTTTTAATAGGCCAATATGAAAAAAGACATTGAATTTGAATTAGAGTGACTCTGCCTTCAGCGCCGAGGGCCAACATTTTCTATAAACAATTTGTTGGTACTTTGAGCCTGGGTGTATATTTGTATTTAAGTATGTAATCAAAGTTATATATGTAGTATATCTACTAGTCTGTCACCTATAACACAAGTATTAAGTTACTTACTGACGGACGACCGTGTGTGTTAGTGTCCCATATATTTATATATTTATTTGTTATACCAATCTGGCAAAGCTCTAGTATATCATTATGTATTATGATATACTAAAGCATTTCACGAAGTAGATGATAGCTTTCACCCTACCGCCACGTTATAATATACAATAAAATATGATATAAAAGACATTTACACTCCGCCAATTTTAGCGCAGATATGATTTATCATCTCGAATAAATCGTTTATGGTGTCATAAAAATGATAACGGGAATACAGTATTTCTTAAACTAGTTGCCAATGTAAATAAACTTCTAACTTTTGCGTTACAACGTCTTATTCATAAAAGGTATTTCAATTGCGAGGTTAAAGTGCGGGAGTTAAAAAAAGAATAGTTAAGAAAAAATGAATTAGGTAAATATGTAGTGTAATATGATATTCATAACCATATAGTTACTAATATTAGCTGGTAATCGTAGTATATCAAGTTATCTATACTTATTATAAAACAAGGCCGTCAAAAGCTGTCTCTCTATATGTAATCGATTTTCTCAAAATCTACTAAACGGATTTTTGTACGGTTTTCACCAAAAGATAGTGTGATACTTCCGGATGGTTTAGATAAATATTACATATCGGTATTATGTAAATTGTGTTTAGGAATCGCGCATTTGTTAAAAAACTTGCTTGCTGGGAGCTTTAGTCGCGTGCGCTGCGTAAACCAGCAGAGATACGCTAAAGTAATGTACTAGAGGATTGTAGATCTTTAAAACTACAACAAAAAGATCCGGAATAGTATGTCTCTATCTCTCATGGTTAACTCACAATAACTACTTTTATGTTTAAAATTTGAATTCTAGAAAAAAATTGTTACACGCTGATTTCCACGCGGGCGAAGCCGCTGGCACAGCTAGTATGTAATAAAAATAACAAGATCTCAATAGCATAATTACAGATGTGTTTAATTGCGGCGGCTTGATTCTTTCCTAAGTCTACAAAAATTAGGATAACTTTTCAATAAATTAACACTATAACCTTAATTGTGAATTCTTCTGTCTTTTGTTGAAAGCCTCATGAACATCTGTTCAGTGGTTTTTCAGTTTATTGCGAACAGACAGACGGGCGCGACGGTAGACTTTATTTTACTCATAGGATATTAAAAATCAAGGAGATGGTTTCAATGTAGTTTCTGACTGGAGTCTCAATAACGCGTTAATCAATTAAAAATTGAGAAAGTTTATTAATTTTAACATTTTCCTTAAATCCAATTTCTCTGTTGAATACTCATACTTGCTGTATTATTGATCAATTATATACAAAGTCTTGGTAATCAATCTATATAAAATATAGACCCTTTTTAATAAACTATTGACATCTCTTTATTTTCTATGATTTCTTTGTCATATATTTATCGAGTCCCTATTATCTAGCTTGTTAGACCCATATCAAAAGTATTCTTATTTTGACAAGACTACGTCGTAATAAAACTTTTATAAAAAGACAAGAAAGCAAAGACAAGATATTTTCCAATAAAGATATTTGATATATAGTCTGTCATTTAAGAATGATTTTAATTTTGTAATTACCAAAATTTTTATAATTATACGAATAATAAAAATACATCAAACAAGTTTTCGATTTTCTTTTCACTTACCTTAAAACTATTTGTGAGTGATGGCCAATATATTCCTTTGTAATATCGACCCGTCCTGAGCATGCTTTCTGTGATAGCTAAAAAAAATATGTTTTGACCTTTTTAGAAGTCAAATATGCCATACAGTAATTATTTATATAACGGTACATATATAAAACAGATTTCTGCCGTAGAAGTACAAAATATAACGAATGCGTATTTAAAATTAGAAAGAAAATTAATCCTAGAGTATGCATTTTACTTGAATAGTATATAGACTAAGTAGAATTGTGAGATATTATATAAATACCATCACTGCATAAGTTATCGTTATATAGTTTATCCTTTCACCGAGTGGTACATTCAGAAGTGTTAACTATTTAACACATTGATGTAGTCAAGGGATTTCAAAAGTATTTGTTACTTTCCGAATGAATACAGCGGTTCAATATGACTTTTTTTTAACACACACGTGTTTTACAAAAAAATCTGACCTGGCACGCTTTCTGCAGGAAAAGGGTCAATACTGTTACGAGCACTGTTTGTCGATCCATCGTCATCACTTATCCGTAACTGTAAAAAAAATCAATAAACACATATAAATTAACGTTTATTTCTATAATTTTTTAAAAAAAAAAACGCCGTGTGGTATCCGACAGAATAGAATAGACCACCCTCCGTTCTAACCGAGGTGTCGTAAGAGGCGACTAAGGTATGTGCCATGTGGTATCCGGCTGCATAGAAATCTATAGATTTAAAAAAAAAACGTGTGGTATCCGGCAGAATAGAATAGACCACCCTCATTTCTAACCGAGGTGTCGTAAAAGGCGACTAAGGTAAGTTGACGTCAGGCAGGCGGGCGGTCGTAAAATACGTAGCCAAATCATGTGACAACATGTTTGTCACATGTTGTGGCGTCCCGCTTAGAGTGGGATAAGGGCAGAAGAATGATGATTCTATAGAATTTAAAAAAATGAAATTAGGGGTATGTAATATTCCATTTTCTTTTATATTATTGTATTAATTAAGATGTAGATAAAGTTCTCACAAACAGTAATAAGTAATGATTATAACGATAGTTATATTATAATGATAGTTGACGATTCAAAAGCACTTGTTTACAAGTTTACTTAATGTAGAATATTTTGAATTTGAATTGTTAAAAGTCCAAAGATTGTTTGTTGGCTGATTAAGCAATGATGTTGTGATGAACTTTGTTTCGATAACCAAACGGAAACTGTTAGAATTAATGATGTTTATTCAATTTAGTTCAAGAACTCCCTTACCCTCAATTGTAAGGCAGTTACAGTTAGCATCTCCTCGCATTATTACTATTCGTTGTAAATAAATAAATATATATATCGTCACGCTGGTTGTCATTCCAAGGAACCCTTCTGACTGACCACGAACATTACAGGTACTTAACGCCACCGCAGAAAACGAGAAACTCATCAAAGCGCTCTTAATCGACTCGTATTACCCGAACGAGCGTTACATAGCTGAGGGTGACGGCTAAATCTCGTTCAGAATACACACACCCTTAAAACTTTTCACTTCAAAATGGTTTTTACTACTCTAATTGTAGCAATATAGGATATTTAAACAGATATATTTTTATAATAAAAGATTACTTGATCCTCAGGAACCGAACAGCTGGCTCCATCACCAGGCAACCTCTCGTCTTCAAGGTTTGGACTTTCCTGTTCTTCCCCCTCTTTGGCTCCTTCGCAGCAGCGACTCTATAACAACGTGATACTTTTAATTATGTTTTTAACAAGAAATCATTCCTGATGACCGGCTAAAATATTACTGTGCGAAATTCTTTACGGAGGGTGGAAGCTTAGTTGTCCTAAGGGACGCCTTCGAATAACATAGCTTCAGTTAAAGTTTAATCTAATTAAACTTTTACCAACATTATATATTTAAAGTAATTAAATGTTTCGAAACTTTTTTTATTATGTTTAATCTAATAGGTTTTGTAACCTGTTAATAATTTTAAGACAGTAAATTTAAAAAATATTTTAGGGTTACAATTTTCGATACTCTACCGACAGTATCTTATTCTATATAGCTACGATATGTGGCTACGAAAGTCTACGCCGCGTCTCAATACGGAACGTATTTTCATTATAACAGATCTTTTTTTATATAAGAAACTTTAATAAAATATATATACAAATTGAAGCATTTCCACGCATAGCATAAACATGCACTCAACCATGCACACACACTTTTCCACACATGCAACACATCTACACACACACATACACACACCTCTCTGGCGTCCTTTTTATATTGATATTATTGTTAGCAAAATGAAAATCCGTAATCGGCTGTAAGTTAAACTAAGTAATATTTTGTAAATTAATATAAGAGCTAGTGGATTATGTAAAAGTAAATAAATAAATAAATAAAACTGAATTGTCAGTGATATTATTCTATAGTACCAGCCTGTTACAATCCCACTGCTGGGAATAGGCCTCTTCTCTCCGTTTCTGGAGAGATGGGTTGGAGCCAAGACCTACCACGCTGCTCCAATGCGGATTGGTAGGTTACACATATCTCCAGAATTCTCTAGAGATATGCAGGTTTCCTCACGATGTTTTCCTTCACCGAAAAGCGTGTGATAAATTGCAATTATCAATTAGACACATGAGTTTTAATAGAAAAACTCATTGGTGCCTGCCCGGGTTTGAACTCGTGTTCCCCTCGAAAGAGTCGCACGGTCTCACCGCTGGGCTATCACAGCTTATTCTATTCTATAGATGAGATGATAATTAAATAAAAATAGGAAAGGTCACTCTCCATAGATTTACATACTAAAGTAGGGTAGGCATCGGCATAGGCAGGTAATAATTGTGCAACAAATAATGAGAGGAAAGATGAATTTAATATGTGTACTTATATTAATAGGGCATATTTTAAGCTGGCTTTTCTACTCTAGTATATTAACTCTACGTAGTCATAGAGTTATGACAAACCTTACAAACCAAGGTGAGATAGTTCTCACCTTGATTTGTAAGGGATGACGTGGTTTACAATAGAAGCCTATTCACTTTTGCTTAGCATACTAATCAAAGTACTATTATCTTATGAAACCAAAGTGACGTAATAATAACATAACCATTCAAATTCAAACAAACAGACCTAAGATCTTTTATTTTTATATTCGTGGTATATTTTGAAAAGGCACTTGTTTATAAGTTTACTTCAACAAGGGATACATTTAAATAACTAATTTTATAGTAAAGTAAAGTAGCGGCCTGTTACAATCCCACTGCTGGGAATAGGCCTCCTCTCTCCGTTTCTGTAGAGAAGGGTTGGAGCTAAGACCTACCACGCTGCTCCAATGCGGATTGGTAGGTTACACGTATTTCCAGAATTCTCTAATATGCAGTTTCCTCACGATGTTTTCCTTCACCGAAAAGCGTGTGATAAATTGCAATTATCAATTAGACTCATGAGTTTTAATAGAAAAACTCATTGGTGCCTGCCCGGATTTGAACTCGTGTTCCCATCGAAAGAGTCGCACGGTCTCACCGCTGGGCTATCACAGCTCATAACTAACTAATTTTATAGTAGGGAATAAATAACTTTGTGCGTACGCATAAGGAACGATAAGCCATAGGATTTTTTACGGTTTTAAGTTTTAAGTTTTATTCAGAAGAATATCAATTAGTCCGACAATCTGTTGATAGCATAGAGACACATTTTAGGTTGGCTCCACAGTTGATAGATGGAAAATTGTCATTGTGTATCAATGTATCGATCTTGTTATATTAATATGGACGGGGTTCTTTTCGCCTCAGTAACCCCAGTGATACCACGACGTTAAAAATAACAAGAACCAGCGACGCGTGTTTTATACATGTTATCTTGTGGTGTGTATATAAAAAGGTTGCGTAAATGTTCTTTTTCGTATCAAACCACTCGTAATATAGATTTTACGATTGAATTAACACAAAACGAGACTTTTTATACATTACTGCTCCAGCATGGAAATCACAAATAGAAATTTTGAACATAAAAGAAGTTATTGCGAGTTAACTATAAGAGATATGCTTAATGTTTAGAGACCGGGTTAAGTCACGTGTTATTTTATCGGAACAACCCGACTAGTTTAGAAATATAAATAATTATGGAATGATATCTTCTCTTCTTCGTCAGCCGATGGACGTCCACTGCTGGACATAGGCCTCTTCATGGGATCGCCACACCACACGATCTTGCGCCGCCTGGATCCAGTGGCTCCCTGTGACCTTTTTGAGGTCGTCTGTCCACCTCGTAGGGGGTCTACCGACGCTGCGCTTTCCTGTGCGGGGTCGCCATTCCAGCACCTTAAGACCCCAGCGCCCATCGGTCCTCCGCACTATGTGCCCCGCCCAACTCCACTTCAGCTTCGCGACACGCTGAACTATGTCGGTGACTCTAGTTCTTCTACGGATCTACTCATTTCTGATTTGATCTCGTAAAGACACTCTGAGCATAGCTCGCTCCATCCATTGGAATGATATGACATGATGGAATGAAAGCCAGATTTTTTTTATATATGGGACATTTACAAAGTATGTAACTTATTATATACATATACAACTTTTAATACATCCAGACTCAATGAAATTCCCGACACATGGCGGGTATGAAAACAGATAGTCCACTTTACATTTAGCACTATATATTTTTTCTATTTACTGTATCGCGGATTATAGCAAAATAATGGTATTATTACTTTTGTATTTTCGATCTCCGCAAAGTAACGCCTAATTCTATAAATTATTATAGTAAAAGCAGCAAGTTTACTACTTTATAGTTAATTCTTGAATCCAGGATAACATTCAATAAAGAACGTTTAGAATCTAAAATCCATATTTTGTTGTATATCGGCCCACGAGTCGTATCAGTCGCTCTTGAACATTTCCCAGTTTGTTTATCCTTCGTTACACGCGTCGGTATCGTTGTGTAAACGCATTAAAGCCTCGCTTATCTGCCAGCTTTTCCGATAACTACCTTTTTGTTTCATTATTTTAACGCCAAAATCATACACCGTTATTATTTAGTATTGAATGCGAGTGCCGTTTTTATAAATCCTTTTGATGAGGCGGTGACCTTAGTTATTTCCATTCTGAATACCCCGGTTATATCTGTTATCCCAGTTAATCATCATCCTCCTGCCTTATCCCACTGTCAGAGGGTTCGGCAAAACATGTTACAAACATGTTTGTAACATGTTGTCACATGATTTGCTTTCATATTTCACGACCGGCCAGGGAGGCGCCTGACGTGAACTTACCTTATTCGCCTTTTACGGCACCTCGGTAAGAAAGAGGGTGGTCAATTCTATTCAAACGGATACCACACAATGGGTACACTTACCTTAGTCGGCTTTTATGATACCTCGGTAAGAAATGACGGTGGTCTATTCTACTCAACCAGATGCCACGCGGTGGGTTAACTTACCTTAGTCGCCTTTTACGACACCTCGGTAAGAAATGAGGGTGGTCTATTCTACTTAACGGGATGCCACGCGGTGGGTTAACTTAACTTAGTCACCTTTTACGACACCTCGGTAAGAAAGAGGGTGGTCTAATCTATTCAACCGGATACCACGCGGTTGGTCAACTTACCTTAGTCGCCTTTTACGACAAATCGATATGAAATCAGGGTGGCCTATTCTACTCGGCCGGATACCACACGACGGTACGGGATTTTAATATATATACATTATATACATAGTCTGCAGATTGATTTCATTAATTTATCAGCAAAATAGAATAATTGATGTTGGGTAGTGAACCAATAATGAAAGCAATCTAAAACCCTGTATCTCTAAATGTCACCTCTTTGTCTAACATTCATGTTTCTAAAGGCCATTTAAATTTAATTTTGTCGATATAACTACTTTAATAGTTTGGGTTTTGAAGAGTTATATTCACAGAGGACTAGAATAAGTACAAAGGGCAAAGGGATTGTCCTTTTTATATAGATAGTCTTGATCGCAGAGTTATCTAATTTATAACATTATGTCTTACGAAATATTGTTATGGGGTAAATGCGCGGAAATGAAAAAAAATGTATATTACAAAAAAGAGCCATACGTGGCATTTACAATTTAAATTCGCGCGATTCCATGCGAGAGAAGTTCAAGGAAACAGGTATTCTTACATTGGCTTCACAGTATATTTTTACTAATTTAATTTTTGTACATATGAATATAAATGAATAAAGAAGGTTTGGCGATGTATATAATAGACAAAGTAGGACCCGACATAAGCTTGCGGTTCCTGCTTTGCGCCTTGCAAAAGTTCGTAATTCGTTTGTGGGTTTTGGTATAAGATTCTATAATAAAATTCCACGATCTATTTTAACTTTACCATTAAAGCAGTTTAAAAATACTATTAAAAAAAGGCTAATTCAGAAAGTCTATTATACTATTGAAGATTACCTAGACGATAAAAATGTGTGAATATAGCACCTCTTCAACCCTGTACAAGACATTAATAACTATATGTAACTAGTGATAAGAATTATTGTTTGAAAAGAGCAACCGCCGAGATTCTTGCTGGTTCTTCTCGGTAGGAACAGCTTTCCGAACCAGCAGTAGATATTGACGATTCAAAAGCACTTGTTTACAAGTTTACTTGAATAAAGAATATTTTGAATTTGAATATAGAGTTATAGTGACTTAACCGTAAGAGATATAGATATGCTGTCGTGGAGCACACATTTCTAAAATATCCGTAATCTCTATTTAAGTTGCTTCAAAGATATGTATTTGTGATTTGAAATATATAACACGTTCGTTGCGTTTTAATTAATTATAGACAATTTTTTGAATCTCGAGCGAAAAGTCCAATCTCGTGCTTACTTTACTTTATTCTGTAGGATGGAAATATCGCATCCCTACTTGTTCTTCACTTAGGAACATCGAAAAGGCGGAGGCTCGTTGGCATAAATGATGTTGTTTGGAGAAGTGCTGGCCCGAAATAGGGCGCAGGGTGCGCTGTTGACAATCCTCTCTTGTAATATTTCTCGTCGTCGATATCTCAACTTCAGTAAAATATTGCGTTTAATTTAAAAAAAACGTATTGTGTGCTCTCCCACGCACACAATACGTTTCTTTTCTTTAAAGAAAAGGTTTAGAGTTTTTGAGGTGAAGAAAAACAACATGAGCAAATCAGCACAATCTGAGGAGATAGGAAAGTCTTCCTATCTCCTTTGCGGGGAAGAATTGAAGCTTATTTTACGTGTTAAGAGGTTTTCCCGCAAGTTGCCGGCAACTGCAGTTTCACACAAAATAAAAATATATCTCACGCAGACACGACGCAGAAACCGGACCTTAATTATAAGGAGTTATTAAGTGTAAAAAGTGTAGTTATTGACTGTAAAATATATTCCATTAAAAATTAAGTATATTCCTCTTTCGTCTTTTGATTAGAAAGCGATGTACACCAAAATCCTTTCAATTCTGCTATTATGTACTGTATATAATTAGTGACTGGCCCGTTGGCGTGGGTAGTGACCCTGCTTACAGCTCCGCGGGTCGCGGGTTCGATTCCCGCTGAGGGCCAACATTTTCTATAAAAAAATTGTTGGTTCTTCGAACCTGGGTAAATATTTGTATTTAAGTATGTATTTAAAACCAGTTGTCCGTCACCCGTAACACAAGTATTAAGTTACTTACTTTGGGGACGGACGACCGTGCGTGTAAGTGTCCCATTTATTTATTTATTTATATTTATTTATTGATTACTCGTGACTTTGTCGGCGTTAACTTAAATACTGAAATAATGTAGCCTATTCTAGCCTCTATTCTAAATAACATATCACGTTACTTCGTTAAGTTATGCTGGTTGATCATTAGTATAGATAAAATAAGTTTATTAAACTAAGCTAAGAAATGATATACATAAAGAAAGTCGAGTAAACTAGCGCAAAGGCTGTTTAATTTGCAAACATTCGCATTTGAACTCCGCGGTCGGGCTGAACAAACGATATGTCACACTAATCGGCTTACACGTCCGTATACTGGGTTAATGGACTGTCAATAATATTTCCAATACACATATGTAGAGTGGCCATTATACCAGTTTTTTGTGGATTTGAGGAGATACAATATATATGTAAACGTATCAAAATTGGATTACACTGACTAATAGATTAGACAGTTAGCTAAAAGTACATGGATCAGCAAGCTTTTCTCAAGATTTTTTTAAAGATGTACTAATAAGAGGCGTTGAAAAAGGGTTTCTCTCACAAAACCAGACTTGAGAAAAAAGGGAAGGAAATTTCCGGATTGAAAACATCTGAACAGCTTAATTTAATAGCGTTATTAAATAAATACGCGAATATATATTCAAAATTGTTAATGATTTATAATATTATTCTTACTTAAATAACCTCAAAACTAGGCTCCATCCGAGGGAATTCTTCAACGGTTAACAGTAGCGACGTATATAGCATTTTTTTAACTTGACTAGTTTAGGTTACGATAGTATATAGAGTTAGGATTATTGATAGCCATTTCTTTTTGAGTTTCTGAATTCTTTCTAAAAAATTTTTTTTTCAATTTATTCTCTACTTATTTATTATAAATAATTTACTAAAAGAGAATATAACTCAATTTATGTCTTATTTCCGTATAACGATCTAATTAAAAAAATGACACAACCAAAAAGAAATAAATTATTACCTTAAAAGTTAGAATTAATTATTTTTATTAAAAAAAAGATCTCATTAAAAATATATCAACTTTTCCTGTTACGTTGTTAACAGATATCGACCCTAGCGACAGGCAGACAGAAGTATTCATTAATAAACAACGCTCACGTTAAAATAAACCCTATTGCATCGGAATAGCAACCAAACTACTTTATTTTACAAATGTTTCAAAGTTTGTTTCATGTATGACTTAACATGTTGACATCGCTAACTGACCGGAAGCAAGCTATGCTGTGTTTACTTCTAGATTCCGTCCCAAATACTAACCGAAAGAGTTATATGAATGTTATTTTGCTGTAAGGTCGATAACAGTTAAATATTCAGAAAAATAATACCAAACGAATGATTTAGAGAGAAAGATTTAAGATATAAAAGGGTCAATAGATCTCTCACTGTATAGATCAGAATGTTGGGCAATGAAAAGACGGATAAAGGAATAGTACATGCAATTGAGATAAGAATATTGAGATTGATGTTTAGTTTGACAAGACTGGATAAAATACAAAATGAGAACATAAGAGGAAGTCTTAAAGTAGAAGCGCTTATTGTAGAAAAGACGAGAAATGCAAGATTAATTAATCATGTGACAAAACGTGTTTAAATACGAATGTGGATAGATATGTAACTAGAGGGAGGCATAAACAGAGATGGTTGGATTGTGTTAAGTATATACATACACATAAAAGGACTAACGCCAGAATTGACGAATGATAGACGAGAAAAACATGTTGTCCGACCCAACTTACAGTTGGATAAAGGCAAGAGAACGACGATGTCTAGAAAAATATTTACTCATTCAGTTCCTCATGTAATTCTAACGAAATACGTTGAACACCACGCTTATATCTTATGGCTATGTCGTTTAGCCTAAAAGAATGTCAAAACGTGTGTTGCATATTCCGATATAATATTATTTACAACATAACACTTGATTTTTGAATTTAAACTATCGTGAGTGGTATTCAATATTAATGTTGAGAGACCGGCTATACTCACGTCTTATTTTATCGGATGAGCCCGACTAGTTTCAAGCCCATACGAGGCTCATTCATGAGCTCTTTACGCGGCGTTATCACTGCAGTTCCCGCCGCAAGAACGCGATGACTAGTTCCCTTGAAAGTAGTCGGGCTCATTCTATTAAATAAGACGTGAGTATAGCCGGCCTCTCAACATTAATAATAATACTTGATTCTTGTAATCATTCGTAACATATTTACTTTACTGAGGTCACTCGTGACCCCCACGGCGCTGAAATGTACTGTTATTGTACTTGCTAATTCTTGTTGCAGTAGTTCGTTATTTTTTTATTTAGTTATTCTATAACAGCATTAAAAATTTGCATGAATTAGGTGTCTCTAATAATCTTTGCCGGTCACCAGTAAACCCTAATGAAACAAAACAGATCATTTTTTCCTTAAGATGTTTTAAATCTATACGTTTTTATAGAATCGTTTCAGTACAGTGTTTTTCATTGTAATACATTCATGATACATAGCGCATGTCATGATGAATGGATACACGCTCTCGTGTATTTAATGATTTCAGAGCAAACGTTAGTATAGCGAGAGACGTGCCTCAGAACGTATATACTTATAAGTCATATTAATTTTGATCATGTTAAATAGAATTTAGTATTATTGAATATGATATGAGTTTAATACCTACCAATTGGAGCAGCAAAGTGAAGAGGCATATGCCCAGCTGTGGGATATTAAAAGGTTGTAACCTTTTATTTTAAAACTCATAAAGAGCTGCGATAGCGGTGCGTACGTGTGACTCTTTCGAGAGGGTCAGGAATTCAAACCCTGGGAAGGCAACAATGAGTTTTTCTATTAAAACTTATGTGTCTAATCGATAATTGCAATTTATCACACGCTTCTCGATGAAGGAAAACATCGCGAGGAAACCTGGATATCTCTAGAGAATTCTAAGGATATGTGTAACCTATCAATACGCATTGGAGCAGCGTGGTAGAAAGACATAGTGAGAGTAGGCCATACCCAGCAGTGGGATTGTAACAGATCTTGTTACTACTGATGTTACTTTATAACTCATATACATATAAATAAAAATGTTTGAGAAATAAATTAATCAGCGTTGTTATAAAATTCTTATCTTCGTAAACTCTGTAATCGGGTTTTACTGAAACCGTTCGCGCAGTCGTAACAAAACAATAAATTGGCTAAAATCACAAACAAAACGCCCCATAAATCTAAATCGGCTAGATTTGTTACACATGAAATTTGTATAAAACTCGTTTTGCAAATAAACGGTTTTATGTTTAAGACCTCTGAGTGACGTACTGTTTTGACAAAATATATCCCTAGAATTATAAATGTGAAAGTCTACTATTTATGAATCGGTTTATACACTGGTGGACTTATGTATCTTAAACGGATTTTTAAAGTACACGATCTTGAAATGAGCAGATGCATGGTACCTTTTTGAGATCGGTTTCCACTTGAATAACCAAACTGCAAAAGTAATAATAAAATCATTTTGCTCAGGAGATAGACTCCACGACAAACGATTTTGTCGTGGAGTCTATCTCCTGATGATGCTTCGGTTGTGGGGCGAAACGATTGTTGAGTTTGTGATAGTGAACGTGTGTAGTGCTTGTGTATTGTGGTGCAAGTGGTGGAGGTTTGTGCATGTGTTTTTACGAATCCTGCACGTATCGGGTAAGAAAATACGGATAGTCCACTATACATTTAACACTTTATATATTTTCTATTTACTGTATCGCGGATTATAGCAAAATAATTTTATTATTACTTTTGTATTATGGATCTCTGCAAAGTAACGCCTAATTCTATAAATTAACCAATATGCACTTTGTAGTGCGGGGTTGCCAGTTAACACCAGTCATTCATTAAATGCCTATCGTGTTACGTGACTTTTCATCATAAATGCGAAAGTCAGTCTTTTTATATGTCTGTTTTTATAACGCTTTTGCGGCTAATTCTCTTGACTAAAATTGATGAAATTTGAAAAAAATCAACGCTTATAACATCAGGGTAATATATTGGCTTAAAAAATCTCAATTTTCTATCGGCATAACCTTATTATTGAGGTTACTTAAACAATTAAGTTGGCGCGAACGAATTCACAGCTACGAGTAGACAATTTTGGCTACACTATATTTGATATATCAAATTTATTTTTGAAATGCTCTGAAAACTAATTCTTGTACATAACGTCAGTCAATCGAAATCAAGTGCGGAAAATACTGAGACCGCATCACCTTGCCAAAAAGGTCGCGGAGTATATATTTAGCATACCATATAAAATCTAAATAAAAATCCACACGGAGTATGTCATGATCCAAAAGTTGATGTGTGACTTTAGTGCCGTAATATTTGCTCAAAACGACAGAAATGAATGTTTTTTTTTTCAGTCAAAGCACCTCTGACACTGAGTGCATAAAGCCAAAAAACATCTAATTTTTTCTGCTATAGATATTCACTTTGTATAATCTCTCTTGTTACAAAGAAGAAGAAAAAATTTCCATCTTATCTTAACCGTTAACAGATTTAGGACTTTCTTGTTAGAACGTTATTTCTTCGTTATATATAATACATAGAAAGCCACATACAAAAGAAGGGCAAACGCCAAAGTATCAGGATAAAATAAATGGCACGTCCCAATATATTAATTTCGGGACGTGCGGACTGTAGATAAGGAGTAGAAAATAGTTGGGGATCTTACTGAGACAAAAGTGAAAGACCCTAGTGATGTCTGTTTTTATCAGTTTCAGTTACAAATGATTACGTGATGACTGGCAACTGCCGTTAGTTAGACCATTACCAATTGCAGAAGAAAATAACTGCAGGTGTTTGCGTGTAACGGATAGTCCACTCTACATTTACCATTATCTTTCTTTCCTTTTGCTCGTTCCCACATTAGGTAGGCTCGGCTCTCCTAATTATGTCACGCCATCTAGATCGATGTTAGTTCGTCGGGTCGTTTAAATTATTTAATTAAAATGTATTGGCCATACTGGTCCACCATGATAACTTGGGCCGTCCTCTGCCTCTCTTGACCTCCGGTAGGCCCAATGCCCTTGAATCTGATGTTCATTTCGACGAATTGCGTTTACCCGTACTACCTCAAACACCTTTCTGTGAGTTTTTCAGAGATGGAGGCCGCCTTTAAGCTGCCACGGACGTATTAATTTCGGACCTTGTCAAGTTTGGTTACCCCTCCCATCGTACATTTCATCTCAGCTGTATGAAGTGTTTGTACATGCGTCTCTTGCACCGTCCAACCATTGCGACCTGTAGAGCATCGCGGCCCTCACTGCCATTTCGTAAACTTTGCCTTTTATTTGGATAGGTATCCTGGTATCAAACTTAGCATTATATAATATATATATTCTTATTGCGGATTGTATTAATATAATTCCATTATTACTTTTATATTATGGATCTCCGCAAAGTAACGCCTAATTCTATAAATTCTATAAATTGATTTTCTATCTAAGATTTTACACAAGTTCTGTTAACTTACCGCTATTAACCAACGACACAGAACGACGGGAGACTACAATGAAGTGACAGGTAAATATAGTTCAAGGATAACTGGCCCCACGACAAAATTGCAAAGGAGTATATCTCCTGATGATGCTTCGGTTGCGGGGCGAAGCGATTGTTGAGTTTGTGATAGTGAACGTGTGTAATGCTTGTGTATTTTGGTGGCAGTGGTGGAGTGTGTGTTTTTAAGAAACCTGCATGTATCGGGTATGAAAAAACGGATAGTCCACTTTACATTTAGTATTATTAACTTTATCGCGGATTACAGCAGAATAATTTTACTATAACTTTTGTGTTATGGATCTCCGCAAAGTAACGCCCAATTCTATAAATTATATATAGTTCAAGGAATAAATTGACGTTGGGTTCTCGAGGTTCTGGGGTGCTATTCTCAGACTGGAAAAAGCGTAACTGGTTGATAGCTGATGTGATCCCTGCTCGTGTTGCTTTAAAATTTCTTTAACAAACGTATGTCCCAAAGTGAATGTCCATTGGTGGAATAGAGAGAACGTTTTAAACTTGAAATAACAAGCACTCAAAGGTTGCACTATTATGTCTTAATAGAATTGCGATGTTATTGCAAACAGTAACATATACATACATACCGCTCTATATACATACAAACGTATGCAAATAGAGTAGCTGTTAACCTATTAACCGTGTCTTGGCAAAGACGGATTACCACCCTACGCTATCGTTAGCAAACAGACGCCACTATAGGGAATTTGTTAGCGAGAATTGTTTTCACTTACCGAATTCATATAATATATAAAAATCCGAAATAATTCAATTTAACGTAGGTCAAATTTTGGAACGTGGAGATTTATATATTTAAGTCAGTCTTGTTCTGAACGTACACTCGACAGCACTATTAGACGCTCGTGAGCCCAGATCTCTTGATACTCTGCTCTGCAAGATCTTTACTGATGATACAAGGTGTATTAGTGTTAGTATTTTAAGGTTTAATATATTAAGATTCACATGCACATAAGATAGATAACAATTTCTGATAATAGCTGCTCTTCTTATCTTGAATTATTCTTCTCAATTGATGACAGGATTTTAAATTAGTGGTACAAATATCTTTTCAACACTATTCGAAATGAGTATTATTTAAACATGTTTAAATTCGATCCCAGAAGTAGGTATTGCATAAAGTTATCGTGCATATGCCAGAACCAGAAAAGTCAAATGATCTTCGTGGTCACTTTAGTTGACTTTGAATTAAGCGGAAATGAAAATGAGCAAGTAGGGATACATATATTTCTTTTTTGATTCGGTAATAAGTCACATGATAAATCAAGTTATATATTTATAATAACTTGATTTATATTGATATAAAATTACGTAAGCTGTATTTTATCGCTTAACAAAGCTAAATTTCAAATCAAGTATGTTCCCACCTTAGGTTGTACTATGCCGATACATCAGTCGACACAATGCTTACGCTAACTCGTTATCGATAAAAATAAATTTCAGTGCGTCATCGATGGAAATCATACTTTTCACATTCCCTTTCGTGACGATAACTGACGTCGGGGGATAAAGATAGCGTGTTATTTACCCGATGCCTCAAATGACAGCATTATGAGTCTCACTTTATGAACTCGTGGTTGGAACAGTGAATATAGTGGTAATTTTATTTTTCATTATTAAAACTTAAGTTATGAAATAGACCTCATCGAGACATTTACAACTCGGATTGTACTTGTCTAAGCAAGACAATCTTTGTAATCTACCGAAACTTGTGAGCGTATAACAGTCGTTTTAAGTCCGCGTTTAGAACGAGACAAATATATTTATGTTTATTTTAAATTTAAATGATTTAAATTATGAATCAAGTAACACCTTTCCGCGCTTTGGTACATTATTTTATTGACATTTTCTTCGTGTGAACTTTAAGTATGTTAAGTGCTTTCAAGTATGTATTTTACTAAATCTGTCTAGCTTTTAAATATGTTAAGCCAAACTTAAGCTTTTATAACGATCAACAGACATTCCCGACAGATTAAACTTTCAATAAAAGACAAAAACTTAGTGTGAATGTAACTGTATTGGTAACTTACGGTATCGAGCTCTGGACTTCTATCGCCCATTCCGGATTGACTGTCCGCCATTTTGATATATTGATACCCTGCGAACAAGGAATGTTAATGTTATTCGATCTTCTACGAAATAATTACCTTTTGCTATCAGGGTGTTTATTTTAGGTTTATAATTTGTGACTTTGTAACTAAGAATGATGTGTTCTTCTATAATTGGTACTACATATTTAATTTAAAACTATATGGGATATATGTTGGATTATTTATCGTTTAATGCTGTTGAAGATCCGAGTAAATAGATGAATAGATCAATTGCAATATTATTTGACAGCATTTTAGTATCCTACTGCTTGGCCTCAGTAGACAAATATATGGCATTCGCCCATTATGTTTCTTCAATATCGATTTAAAAGTTATTCAGATCACAGATAATCTCTACGATAATTCACGTTTTCTCATAATATATCACACAGTATATCAACACCTTAAAAGCTGATAAAGTACTTTGAGATTAGAATCGTAAGTTTTACTTATGACTCTTCGGTTAAGAGGCAAAACGGTTGTTGACATTGTTGTAGTTAATTTGTGCAGTGCTAATATAGTGTGACAGTGATGCTGGTGTAATGAATTTGTTTTATCTGCAATTTTGTATGAAACGATGTACAGCATGTTATAATATAGTAAACTCTACTTTCAGTATTGCATATATTTTCTTTTAGAGAGAAATAAAGGACAATTTTATCAGGCAGACGTACAGAATTCGCATGTTAATTATTGTGATTGACAAACTAGGACAAAACATCCATCAAGCATCGTTGAAGGAACGTGCCTAAGTCCTAAAACGCGATCCCTCTCGACGGCTATCGGTTCAAGTGACAAAAGCTTCCGAAGACTATTAATTATATGTCAACGAACTAATATCGATATTATACTTATTTACTTGTCCTAGATTAAGGAACAAAAACGATAAAATGCAGTAATTTATAACTAGAGTAGGGTAGTTGTAAGCAGGCCTATGAGTGAGTGTCGCAATAAATAATAAGAGAAAAGACTAGATTTGTATTTCGTATATATGGGCGGCTTTTGCGTGATAAAATAAACTTATAGTCAATTTAATGTTTAGTTTTTTAATATTAATGTTAAAAATTTTAACTATTATATGATAAATATTATTATTGTATAAAATTAATTAATATAATACTATTAATTAATATAATACTATATAAAACTAAGCTTGGCAGCAAATTTAAAGGTCCTATGGAGATTTTAGAGGTCCTACCAAATGACCGTTACAAATTAAAGAATGTGACTCTACGCGGATGTTGTGAAAAGATAGCTAGTTACGACTTTTTGCGTTCAGTGCCTGTCGCCCAGGCAGACCCTTTTTTTTGACGATGAAGCGACCGTATGGGCTGATCAGTAATGATTGCTATGGAATATTTTGTTTTATTAATGCTACTGTGTTTACACTATCCTCAAATCCTTCCCTAAACGCTGGCTTGCCACCATGCGTGTTTTTATCCCGGTGTTGTACTGGCTAGATCCCATGGTAGGTGATGCCGAGTAACTTGATATGTTTGTTAGATCCCGTGATGGGTGACGCAATGTTTGTTAGATCCCGTGATGGGTGACGCAATATGTTTGTTAGATCCCGTGATGGGTGACGCAATATGTTTGTTAGATCCCGTGATGGGTGAGGCAAAATGTTTGTTAGACCCTGTGATAGGTGATGCAATGTTTGTTAGATCCCGTGAATGGTGACGCAATATGTTTGTTAGATCCATATGTTTGTGATGGATGATACAGTTGATTTATGCATAATTCTATGAATTAGGTAGCGCAGAGAGCGCGCTGAATCAGTATGGCCGTATGGGCGGCTAGCCTTTTGCGTGATAAAATAAACTTATAGCCAATTTTATGTTTAGTTTTTTAATATTAAGTTAAAAATTGTAACTATTACATAATTAATTATAATAACATAAAAAGATTTCTATCTGTATGTTTAATATAATATTAATTTAATAGTAACTAAATGTTTGTTGAATTACTCAACTCGTCTTTAGAAAACGCTATGACGTATGGGGGGGGAAAAATGGCGGGATTGTTGGTGGCTTATAATATAAGACTGCTTGCTGTTAGGGCTAGATCATTTTTAGTCGTGTTGTATGGTGTTACCCTGCCCGAATAAAGTTTAAAAAGTGATAGATGTGTAAAAATGAATAATAAAGACTGTGTTGATGAAACGGCGCCGACATATATTATCAATCAAAACAATCTTCAAATCAAAGTAATCAAAATAATCATTATTCAAATAAGCCAGGCGCTTTTGAATCGTCAACCATCAATATGATTAATGAAGCTACAAGAAACTCGGCGGTCAATCTTTGAAATATTTTCAATTATGCATTATTAAACTGCTATCTTGTATGAAGCTGAAAGGGTTTTAAAATCCAGGCATTTTTATCATCCAAATAATCTTCAATTTTGTAATATGCTTTACGTATAAGCATATTTCTTACACTAAGTTTAAACCTTTCTGTAGACTGGTCAAGTATGGATTGCGGAATTTTATTATAGCGAATACCGAGACCAACAAATGAGTTGCTAAACCTCTCGTATGTCGTATTTGATATATGATATACATCAAATTTTGTTTTATGGATATATTTCTGCACAAATAGAATATCTATTGTGATGCTACAGTAAGATTAACTCATTTGCATTGTCTTGTATTGTAATATGACATATTTTGGGCTGGTTTGTCTACTCTAGTATAAATCTCTGAGTTTACCTAAAAGAGATACTTAGCGAATACGCTTTTCTTAAAATATAATAAGATTGACACGAATACATATTCAGTAGTTCTGTCTGCCATAATCTGTAGTTAAGCTTTTTAGTCCCAAAAAGCTGTCTGTATGTAATCGATTTTCTCAAAATCTATAGTACGGATTCTTTTAAGGCTTTCACCAAAAGATAGTGCAATGTATGGTTCAAGTAAATAGTATATATCGGTATTATGTAAATTGTGTTACAGAGATCGCACAGTTGTTAAACAAACTTGCTTGCTGGGAGCTTTAGTCGCGTGCGCTGCAATAACCAGCAGAGATACGCTAAAGTAATGTACTAGAGCATTATACATCTATAAAAATACTATAAAAAAGTCCGCGATAGCATGTCTCTATCTTTTATGGTTAACTCACACTATATTTATGTGTAAAATTTGAATTCTAGATAAAAATTGTGACATGTGTGTGTATATGATCAAAATACTTTTAAGGTACTTTAGAAAGTTTTATAATGTCTAGAAATTCTCAAGGATCCACAAATTCTAAATCATCTTCTTTCAAGTAAAGTTGTAAACAAGTGCTCATGAATCATCAACTCTACTATGAGTATACAAACGATTTATGGACTTTCTGGTGACGTAAAATAGACATCAGGCTTTACAAAAGTAGGTAAATCAATAACTTATACTATGAATAATTTCTTATTTGATTAGTTTGAATATTCACGAAATACTAATACTAACAGTAAACTCTACTATTCTCGTATCGAGTTAGCAAGTTTCGGGATACCACCGAGCAATCAAGGCAGGTGACCGTCCCCCCAGCGGTCCAGGCCTTCGCCCTGGACTCGTTTGCATATTTATGATTGATTATAAGTTTTCGCATATATTGGACGCAGACGAACCTAACTCCAGCGCTGAGAGACCGTTGATTAGTGGCCCTTCAAAAGGTACATATTCCGTTAATCTAAACTTCAACAAATTTTGTTTGAAATTAGATTGAACAACTTTCTGTATAGTATAGCAGTGATAGCGAGTGGTGAGAGCGTCTGACCCGAGGTTTTGAGTGCAAATCCCCGCTGGCACCAACGATTTTTGTATAAAAATCTTTTAGCCTGATGAATATTTACAATTGATAACGCACTTTTTGGGAAAGGAAAATATCGTTAGATATTTTGGATCATATAACTTTACACCTGTCTAAGCTGAAAGAAGTTACGTTTATTTGTTTAGATTTTTTTATCATCTACTCATCATTACAAATATGAACATAAGACTAGTGTCGTGTTATACCATTGTTTTCCGTTCAAAAAGGAAACTGCATCGCACGCTTAATATTAAAGTGGCCTAAATCAAAAAAGTTGTTTTATGGTGTAGCATACGTATTTCGGGGAACCCCGCTTAGTACCTAGTTGTTTATTCGTTCCCGCCTCGTGGATGCGTCGTTGAATTTGAACCAGACTACGCCTCCGCGGACGAGGTGGTACATGTCTCAATTGTTTTGTTTTTTCGGTTAAGTTTCGGCAAGTTGTTTTAAGTTATTTAGTATCACTGTTATATAAGTTTGTAGTGTAATAGTTTAGTTCTTAAAGTCAACCATAGTATACGAAGTTCTGCCCAAACTAATTCTTTTATTTCGGGATACCGAACCCCGTAATTTTGTCACCTACCGTAAATTGTGAAGTCATATTACCACCCTACGTGACAGGCGCCTATCATGCTATTAGGCGTCCCAACGTGACATTGGCTCCCAACGTGACATTGGCGCTCCAACGTGTTTTGGTGTAGAACTTTAGTTTTCGTATTTCTGTGTTTTTAGTGACTTTTGTGTTGAGAACATTCGATTTTTCTATTACCCAAACACAGTGAATATGCCGACTTCAAAGAAAGCGCGCGGCCGCCGCTCGCTTGGAACCGAAGACGATAATATAAACAATTCACAATTATTTATTGGACAAGACCAACTACAGACTCTTCTGCAAATCTTTCAACAATCCCAGGCTGATTTTTGTTCGCGGTTACTCCAAGAAGTTAGATCTTCCACGCCGTTAGAGTCAGTGACCTCTTCGCCTGTTACACAAAGTTCGCCCGCGAATTTTTCGCAGTGTACGGCGCGTTTTGGCGGGACACCCGACGAACAAGTTGAAGGTTTTATTGATGCAATTGAGGTATATAAGTCTTGTTTATATATTTCCGACGAAAATGCCGTGAAAGGCTTGTCAATGTTGCTGACGCATTCTGCGAGTGTATGGTGGCAAGGTTTGAAATCCACGACTGTTTCATGGACTGACGCCCTTACGAAGTTACGCTGTGCTTTTGGTGAACGCCGCCCTGCTTTTAGAATATACAAAGATTTGTTTTCTTTGTCGCAAGGTGAGGAAAGCACCGACTTTTTTGTCGCAAAGGCTAGGTCACTCCTCGCTAAATTACCTAGAGGGGATTTATCTGAAAAAGTGGAGTTAGATATGGTATTTGGTTTGCTAGATCGGCGCATAAGAAAACGCGTAGATCGTGATAGTATCGATTCTTTTGATGCGCTTCTTAATCGCTCTCGTAGTATCGAGGAATCGTTAAAAGAGGCCGATCGTCAATCAACAAACCCTCTTAGTCGAAACAAAGCTCGTCTAAGCAAAACGACATATGAAACCCCGTCATTTGAGCACGCCGCTACACTCGATTCGTCAAAGGAATCTAAACAACATTTTATAAATGTAAACAATAATGAACAAGATGAAAGAAATCTTAATGTTGTACAATTGAAAAATAAACGCACCTTTTGTTCATATTGTAAAATGTGGGGTCATTTAATAACAGACTGTCAGAAGTTAATAAATAAGAATGCCATTACGAAGTCTTATTCGGAATGTATTCCAAACTCGCAAATAGAGTGTTACGGTTGCGGCGCTAAGGGCGTTATTCGTAGTAACTGTTTGGAATGTAATAAGAATAAGGATGCATTTTGTGCGTTAGATCATGAGACTGGCAATTTAAGAAATTACAGCAATGTTTCACATTTTGGAAGTACATCGGATATACTCTCGACGAATGAGATGTCACTATCCAATACTGTTTCCACTGCTACACCGCCTGGCGCCTGTGCAGGCGTTCTACGAGAACCTGATGTGTCGATAAATCGACAGTCTAGCTACAACAACGGGTTTGTAAAGTGCAGTGAAAATCGTAAGTACAATCCTTTTTGTTTTGAGTCAAAGTTTAAAAAGCGTAGTGCAGTGCAATTAAGTGAAGTGTCGACAAACGAATCGCCTGATCGTCCTGTAAATATAGTACAAGAGCCCGTGGAAAATTTTTGTATTAATTTAAATAACGTTGCGGTTCCTCGGGGTTGTATTAAGGGGGAGTCTCTTACATTATATCGACGACCAATATTGAATATCGAAATTTTAGGGGCAAAGGGTAGGGCCTTAGTCGATACTGCTTCTAAAGGTTGCATTGCGGGACATTCGCTACATTCTTTCCTTGTGGCCCGTGGTCATCCTCTTCAACCTTCTACGAGAAAAATTAAGCTCGCAGATGGATGTACTCGGGTTATGGATGTATTAATAACTTTGTTAGAGGTGAAATTGCTTCATAAAGTTTTGACTCTTGAATTTATTATTTTACCCGAAGCGCGTAATAACGAATCTTTATTGGGTATTGATTTTATAACACAAGCCCAGCTTGTTTTAGATTTTGGTAAATGTTACTGGAATTTTGCGGAGGATAGTCATAAAAAGTATGAGCTTCCTTTTGAATCGGTCTCACCTCGCATTTCTTATGCCGCGGTGGACGTTCTCCGCGATGATGAGGGGACGTGTCTTAGAGAGTATGAACGTGATGGGCTTTCCCAACTTCTGTCTGATTTTAACAGTACATTTAATTTATGTGGGGAGCCTACACCATTTGTGGTGCATCACATTGACACTGGAAGTCATCCGCCGAAAGCTGTGACTCCAAATTCCTTACCACCAGTAAAGAAAAAAATTGTACAAAAATATTACTTCCCGGGATTGCGAAAGGTTAATTATGTTAAATCATGTACGACGTACCAGCGGTATAAACCTAATGAAATATCGCCTGATTTAATTCAAACGCCACTTTTAAATCAAATGAATGAAGTGTTGGCGATTAACCTTTTCGGTCCGCTACCCGGAGGAGACAAGGGGGAGAAGGGGATTTTGCTAATCGAGGAATATTTTCTTCGTTTCCTCTTACCCCGTCGAATCATATCAGATAATAGAGTTAAATTTGTGGCTGCAGTTATGCAGCAGGGCATGTTTTTGTTTGACGCCGATGAGAAACGTTTTGAAGCTAAGTCATACGATGTCGGAGATTTTGTTCTTTTAAATACTGATAATTTAAGTAATGCTGCTAAAGATTTTAACAGACAATTTATTCCTAAACCTGATGGGCCATACATGGTTGTTGAAAAATCTAGTCCGACTTCTTATAAGATATCTACCATTGAAAACCCGGCTGAAGTTTTGGGAAAGTTCCATGTTCGGGAAATCACAGGTTTTAAGAATTATGGGGATGATTGCCCCAAACCTATTATTCCTAAAAAGGGTTGCGGCCGTCCTTGGCAGCAGGAGATGCTAGCCCAAACACGAGGACGTGAGCATGGTCTAGAGGGGGAGGATGTAGCATACGTATTTCGGGGAACCCCGCTTAGTACCTAGTTGTTTATTCGTTCCCGCCTCGTGGATGCGTCGTTGAATTTGAACCAGACTACGCCTCCGCGGACGAGGTGGTACATGTCTCAATTGTTTTGTTTTTTCGGTTAAGTTTCGGCAAGTTGTTTTAAGTTATTTAGTATCACTGTTATATAAGTTTGTAGTGTAATAGTTTAGTTCTTAAAGTCAACCATAGTATACGAAGTTCTGCCCAAACTAATTCTTTTATTTCGGGATACCGAACCCCGTAATTTTGTCACCTACCGTAAATTGTGAAGTCATATTACCACCCTACGTGACAGGCGCCTATCATGCTATTAGGCGTCCCAACGTGACATTGGCTCCCAACGTGACAATGGCAAATTGAAATGAAGCGTGTTACGTCTAGTCAGCGTTTGCCGCTTTCCCAGACTCCTCTTGACACCTGAGGTGTAGTGTTCCACTCCTGGGAAAGACACTTCGCACAACTTCGCCTTTCCCTACCTAACATTGGTAGGATCGGACGCCATTAGTATTTAAGATTTTAGCATAGTACATAGCATAAGAAAAAATTAAATTATTTAATTGTAAATAAATTAATTTAAAGTGAAATAATCGTGTGGTATCCGGCTGCATAGAATAGACCACCCTTCTTTCTTACCGAGGTGTCGTAAAAGGCGACTAAAGTAAGTTGACGTCAGACAGGTGGCCGGTCGTAAAATACGTAGCCAAATCATGTGACAACATGTTTGTAACATGTTGTGCCGACCCCACTTAGAATGGGATAAGGGCAGGAGAATGATGAATGATGAAATAAATTTAAAGCGAGTTTGTGTACCGAACAGTCGCCCCCCCATAATATAATTAGCGTAGCGTAATTCAAAACTCGTGAGTGCTAAAGAGATCCAAGACTTGTAGAGCAAGAAAACACTAGTTTTTTTAATAGTTCGTAGTGTAAGGTCATAGATAGCATTAAAATAAGAATTCCAATATTCTCGGAACACTTAAATATGGAAAAGTAATGAAAGTATTATTTTAATCAAAGTAATACGATCATTAATTTTATATTATAGAGTTTCAGAAGTGTACGCTTTTTTTCATTGATTAAAACTCCTTATCGCTATCAGCAGAGTACCCCAATCTGTTGTGTTCGAAGACGCTCTTTGACAAAATAACGCCTACCTTTTATTAATTAAAAATGTGTTTAGTTGTAGATAATGCAAGCATACGAAAATCATCAGCCATGCAAAAGCTTTATTTACTACAAAAGGCTGGGAAACGTGACAATCATTCTAAGTATCCAAGCTCAGTATTAAATGGAATTCAACTTAAAAAATATCTAACTTAAAGCTTCAATAGATACATCTTAATATATAAAAATAAATGTTTGTCTGTATGTCTTTTATTGAAACCGAAACGGCTAGAACAATTTTAATTAAACTTTCAAATAACCTTTAGAATGAAGTAGATGATCTTGTAAAGTTTGCTGGCGAAGTGATAATTTTTTTTTAACCGTTGAGTTGTGCTTCGAGGGGAATTCGAAACCAAACTGAGCCATGGCAACGCGTGGCCAGATAGCTAGAAACATATGAAAACCGTCAATATAAAATGAATGAGACAGAACAAATATCTACAATATATTACAATATACCGGAAATAACTATGTGTGATAGGACTAAAAAGAAAGTAACAAAATGCTACAAAATGTAAAAACATGGTCAGATTGAACAACACTGCAGTTCAGTAGAAAGTTAATTTAACGCATTGTTAAAAAAACTAATCAACGTTAAGTCATATTAAGTCGTTAATTCCAGCTATTTGCACTTATGGAATAGCAAAATGGAATTGGGAAGCTTTATTAGCACTAAAGTCAAACTAATGTTTCAGTAAGATAATGTTTTAGATAGGGTAGAATAATGTGATTGTGATTTAGATTTCTGTTACATTAAAAAGAGCTAGTTAGTTAAAATTCGGCCTTAAGATAAACGGTAAAATATCCTCAGATATGTCTTTTTACTATACAAATTTTATTTGGATTTAATGTTCAATTTAATCTAAATCCGCCTTGTGGATCCAGCTGCGTAGAATAGACTACCCTCATTTCTTACCGAGATGTCGTAGAAGTCGACTAAGGTAAGCCGACCCGCCGTGTGGTATCCAGCTGAGTAGAATAGACCACCCTCATATATTACCGAGATGTCGTAAAAGGCGACTAAGGTAAGTTGACCCGCCGTGTGGTATCCGGTTGAGTAGAATAGACCACCCTCTTTCTTATCGAGGGGTCGTAATATACGACTAAGGTAAGTTAACGTCAGGCAGGCGGCCGGACGTAAAATTCGTAGCCAAATCATGTGCTAACATGTTTGTGTAACATGTTGCGCCGACCCCACCTAGAATGGGATAAAGGCAGGAGGATGATGATGATGTTGTTCAATTCAATCTAAACATTTCAACTAACAAGGATATATTCGTTTAATTTAAATTTTTATTTAGCGTTAAAAATAACTGTAACACTGGCTTCGAAAAAATAAATGAAAATTAAAAAATATGTAACATCTTGTACATGTACCAGCAGCAGTCTTACGGAAACTGGTAATATCCTATGACATGTCAGAATTTTATAAATTGCTCAAGGAATTCTGCCGAGTTTCTTAAAAAGGAGCTTTTCACGTTGCAGTAACAAGTTACTGGTGACAAATTTTACCTAATGCGATCCTTCAGGAATAATGAGGTCTCGAAATTGGACGCTAAAGCCCCTTTTATGCTTTTTGAAAATATTTACACGTATTTTAGGTAATTTATAGAATGAGCCGTTACTTTGCGAAGGTCTATAATACCAAAGTAATTATAATATTATTTTGCTATAATTCGCGAACGAAGAAATGAATGACGAATGAGTGTTCATACCTTATGAATGCATTTGTTAAACGCATGCACTGTAACATTTTACGAATCCTGCATGTAGATTTGAAAAAACGGATAGTCCACTATACATTTGCTATTATTTACTTTATCACGGATTATAGCAAAATAATTTTATTATTACTTTTGTATCATGGATCTCCGAAAACTAACGCCTAATTGTATAAATTATTTAATTTTATTGTATTAACTCTGGGCAAGAGGATTATAGCAAAGTACCACTATTATTACTTACGCATTTAAGGTGCAACATTACGTGTGATTGCATAAAAATAGCCCCGACAAATTAATGTTACTGATATAACGTGATAATAGAGTTGATGAGTCACGTTGATGTAATGATGTGGAGATCGATGACCTCTGCGCTTATCGTTAGGGATTAATTGATTATAGCCGCTAAAGGTGAGTTCGCACTTAACGGAGTTTTATGAACTGCTATCAAAACTTTAGCAGTGAATGCACTCTGCAGCTTTCCCAAATTTACAACATAAAAAACGGCCTGTTACAATCCCACTGCTGGGCAAAGAACTCCTCTCTCCGTTGTTGGATAAAAGGACTGGAGCTAAGACCTACCACGCTACTCCAACCCGGTTAGGTAGGTTATACATATTCCCAGAATTCTCTAGAGATATGCAGGTTTCCTCACGATGTATTCCTTCACCAAAAAGTGTGTTCTAAATTGCAATTATATATTAGACACATAAGTTTCAACAGAAAAACTCATTCGTGGCTGCCCGGGGTTTGAACTCGTTACCCCTCAAAAGAGTCTCACGGTCTCACCGTTGGGCTATCACAGCTTCTAATAATTGTTGTAAAATATGAGCATAGAATGTATTGCAACAATATTATTTATTTCGAATACTTTAACTCTACAGTCAATCAAACGAAGTTGTGGAAGCAATTCTGTAACTATTAATTCAAACTAACTATTTTATAACTGCCATTAAACGAATGTGCCTCCATGCATATATATACATATATACATAGCCTACATGCATACAAATGTTTTTGCAATGGTAATTTTATTATCTGATGCCGGTTTTCCTATATTAGGGCGGCTGTTCTTTTCTTAATTTATTGCTATTTGCTTTGCTGTTATTTCTCCCTTCGACTAATTTACATTACAGGACATCTAATCCAGATTAGATCAGCTTTGCAATTTGAGTATTTAGAAAAACTATTAAAATGAGGCTGATACAAAAGCTTACTATACGATTGAGTCATTGATGCACGTACATAAGAAGGCACTCTCTAACCCGCTCTCTCTTTGAATGCGAGTTCTTTCGAAAAGCAATATGTTTTGTCGCTCTAAAAACTGTCAGTTTGTTTCTTATAACAATTGTAATTACGAGCATTTTCTTTTTTATCTTCGTCTTCTTACATTTATAAAGGTCAACTCGGTAAACTTACTTTTTTCCGCAAAGAACACAATTTACACAACAAAAGTTATTAATTGCGGCTTAATAACTTATTTCCATGAAATAAAAAATTTATAGAATTAGGCGTTACTTTGCGGAGATCCAATTTATACGAGTAACAATAAAATTATTTTGCTATCATCCGCGATACAGTTAAAGTAACGCCACATTACAGATATAGACAAAAGCTTTGCGATTTTGTCGTGGAGTCTATCTCCTGATAATGCTTCGGTTGCGGGGCGAAACGATTGTTGAGTTTGTGATAGTGAACGTGTGTAGTGCTTGTGTATTGTGGTGGCAGTGGTGGAGGTTTGTGCATGTGTTTTTACGAATCCTGCATGTAACGGGTATGAAAAAAAAACGGATAGTCCACTATACATTTAGCACTATATATATTTTATATTATAGTCCACTATATATTTATATATAGTGCACTATATAAATTTTCTATTTACTGTATCGCGGATTATAGCAAAATAATTTTATTATTACTTTTTTCCATGAAATAACTTAAAAGCCTGTCCGCGTGATGTTACGCGATGAGTTATTAATTTAAAAATAATATTTTCATCACAACATGCCCCTGGCCGAAAGCGATACACAATCTTATGGCGGGCATTTTTCTAAAACAGACCTCTGAACAGCAGCGGACTTCCGTCTGTTTTTAAGGAAGCAGAAAAACTATAACTTCACAAAACCTCTATGATTACACAAATGTACGATAAAACGTACCGAAACAGTCGTTTAACTGTCGATTTTATCGATAGAACGACCTCTACAGCCGACCATGGCCATTAACACAGTGGATAAAAGCTGCTTTTGTGTACATCTGTTACGCGTGGAAAACATATCCGGATTCTGAATATACAAAGATCAAAATTTTCTTTATTGTACCTCTTATTGGAAATAGTTAAAAGACATTTGTGCATAGTTATATATTAGCGGAAGTGGCGATGAAAACTGAGTTTTACAGCTAACGTGGGGTTTGTGAGGTATTTTCTTTAAATAGCAGAGCTTTCCGTGTTGAAGTCCGTATCATTCTTAAGGTTGAATCAATGTGATTATTAGATGCTCCGACGTCAATCGTTCAATCTATAAGTCTATTAGTGACATGAGATGTTATATCTTATTGTTAGGGTGTTAGAAATCTATCGTTATGTGAATTAGATAGATCCAACCCTACCTAGCAATCCCACGTTAAATGTTCCATATTCCGAAAGTAATAAGGTTTAAATTTTTTTTTAATATTTAAATTTCTTATTAATATCCTTCAGTATTTCGGAGTTCCGTAAAGTTCCGACTGAGTCAGTAAAATGGATTGGTCTTATATTTTCTACGTATACATTATTACACAAACAAAACTGCCCACAGAAATAAACATCACTGACGCAACAAGTGACTAGTGGCAAGTGCTTGCTATCCCATAAAAATACCATCAACAATTATTCTATTTTTATACCCTTTCGTACTAACGATGTATGTGGAATTAACAGGGATGCCGACTTTGCCAACGAAAAGCTATAGGGACTAATGCAAACATAAAGAATATGAATTGATTAATAAGGAAGGAAGAAGTTCGGAAGGATAGTTCGTAATTTGACAGCTTCGCAACATACTGAACTATATTAGTAACTGTGTGTTAAAGCGCAGCAACCTAATCATAGACTAAAATTGCAAAACATGGATTGAAAATTAATATTTATTTGCTATGCTAATTAGAGAAGTCGATAAACTTCTCTAATTCAAGGCTTACACGTACATCTGTATGAAAAAAAATCGGTAAAAATCGATTAGACATAGGTAGATTTTTTAGCGTCGTCAGCGTAGAAATCAAAAATTTAATTGAAATTTTGAACAGAAAAATAGTTTTTGTGAGTTAACTATAAGAGATAGAAACATGCTGTCGCGGACTTTTTTGTAGTATTTTTATCAATCTGCAATTCTCTAGTATATTACTAGAGTGTATCTCTGTTATTTTACGCAGTATACGCGACTAAGGCTCCTAGTAGGTGAATTTTTATACATGCGCGCGACCTTTTCATCACAATTTACACTAAACCGTTATTTACTATTAACCTAAACTTTCCACAAGACTTGGAACTTGGAACAAGACTTCCTTTTAGTAAAAAAAGTATAACATTTCAGTCCGTAGAATTAAGAAAATTCATCACTTACAGACAGACAGCTTTTGGGGAATTCGTTCTATAATATGTATAGATTTTGACCAAAATACATAATACGCAAATTTGCCTTAAAGCATTTGAAGTACATAATTGAGGCTGTGGTAACATTAAAGTTATGAGTATATTTAGTCCAAATCAAAGCAAAGAATGTTAATGATCATTAGGAATATGTTTGCTTTGTTTTTATTAACATGCCTAGTATAAAATTAAAGCATTACGCTCGAATATTATTCAGTAATATATTTTTATTTAAAACTGCAAACAATACCAAAACACGTTAAGTTTACATTAATCACTGCCATACAAAACGAAATGCGTATAACAGATACTGTATTTATAACAAATTGGATTTCTATATCCCTTTTATCCTTATAAATATCTATACTATTAATCCGAGGGTCTGTCTGTTTTGTGTTCGCGGTTAAATCGCGAGGTAAAATTTCATTGAATTATATTAAAGCTGAAGCAGTTTAAAAACAATGTTAAAGTGCGGCTGATATAGCTTCCGCTATGGGATACGTCCACCACCACCCTGCCTGCAAGCCATATTGTGTTACACAGTTTGTTTCTTATAACTAACTAAATAATAACATAACATAAACTAAACATGAATCGTTCTTACTCTAAATAATTATATAAATTTTGTTTTCGAAAAAGACAAAATAAAACTGTTTATTTACAAGGGTAAATATAAAAGGGGTAAATATTGTTTAGTATATACAAGCAAAGTATCATACATTTATAGCAAATGAAGAGGGGGGGACTTGTTACCACCCATTCGGTCCGCTTCGGAATCTTATATTATTGTTATATGTGTTAAGTGTGTAGTTTGGTGTTTTTGTAGTGTTTCGTGTCTGTAGAGTGTTGTTGAAATGTTTTAAGTTGTTAATGATGTGGCTAATGAATCTTATCAAAGATTCAATAGCCACGTGTGACCCTAGCATGTGTGTAATAGTGATTGATGATTACATAGATGATATGAATGCGTGGATATAGCTACTCCTCTGCACTGTACAAGATAGTAATGACTAAATGTAACTAGTTGTTAAGGGACTAAATGTAACACTAAGCCTGATACAAAAAGCCTACTATACTATTGAGGATTATATAGATGATAAAAATTCGTGGATATAGGCTAGGATATAGAAAAATTCGTGGATATACTCCTCTACCCTGCCGTAAGACAGTATTGACCGCCCGAGTTTCTTGCTGACTCTTCTCGGTAGGAACAGCTTTCCGACCCAGCAGTAGAGTTGATTCAGAAGCACTTGTTTACAAATTTACTTGAAAAAATAATATTTTAAATTTGAATTTGAAATTTGATTCAGGGGTGGCGTGCCAATGGAACGCGACGCAATAATTGGTGCAAGTCGCACTTGAATGTCTAAGGTCATTAAATTCTAAATGCACTATGCGAAAAGAGTAAATAGTTTTGAAGAGAAACGCGAGCTTCATTTCTTAATAAAAACTCACTAAGTCAAAATTTTTAATGGCGCACCTATGACTTCCTTGGAAATTTTTTTTAAATGACACATTAGTGCATAAAGGTTCGCCTACTCTGCACTTGGTTAATATATGGGATAAAAAATCCCTTCATAAATAATTATACGTTCATATTACATAATTGAGATTAATAAGTATCGACCTGCTTTTTTAAATATTTAATTCAACGAAATTTAGTAGCAAGAAAGATTACATTCAGTACTAATGTACAGTTTGTAAGAATCTAGCTATTCCCACGGGAAAAGGATAAAGTTCAGTTCACTAAAATTTGCTCAACTAAACGTCGATTCTGTACAAATTGAAGCAAACAAAATTGCAGGTAGGGCGAGTTTTTAATATTATAATATGGTAGATTATTGTATCTAGCGTATCATGAATACAAACTAACCACTGCAAATTAGAAACGTTAAACACAGTTTTGTTCATTACATAGAGAATAAATTCAACTATACTATTATCAAATCTACTACTATTACTAATCATGTAATCATTTATAATTATAAAACATATTTAAGGATGCGCTCGTATATATTACACACAGACACACACACGCACACGAACACATACTGATCCATGCACACACACCTACACGCGGGACCTTCTGACACGAGTATACTTTACTTACTCACTAGCAGATTCCAGCCTTTGTACAGTAATGATGAACTTTGTTTATTCATTAAATAAATGAATTTTGAATTTTGAATTTGAATTTTTGAATCAAAGAGTCGGTGCCCGCGGGGTTGTAAAACGTGGCAGCCGCATTACATAGCATTATGTCTTATGGAATATTGCTGTGGGGTAAATGCGCGGATAGTGAAAAAATTTTCGTATTACAAAAAAGAGCCATACGTGGCATCTACAATTTAAGTCCGCGTGATTCCCTGCGAGAGAAGTTTAAGGATACAGGTATTCTAACATTTGCTTCACAGTATATTTTAAATAACGTAATTTTTGTATATAAAAATATAAAGAATTATAAAACGATAGGTGATGTATATAACAGACAAAGTAGGAACCGACATAAGCTTGCGACTCCTGCTTTGCGCCTAGCAAAAGTACGTAAATCGTTTGTGGGTTTGGGTATAAGATTCTATAATAAAATTCCGAAATCAATTTTGGTCATGCCATTACAGCAGTTTAAAAACACTGTTAAATAGAGGCTGATACAGAGGGCCTACTATACTGTTGAAGATTACTTAGATGATAAGGATGTGTGGATATAGGTGCACTTTTACCCTGTACAAGACAGTAATAAATAAATGTAACTAGTTCTAAGATTTATATTTTGAAAAGAGCAACCGCCGAGTTTCTTGCTGGCTCTTCTCGGCAGGAACAGCTTTCCGAACCAGCAGTAAAGTTGACGATTCAAAAGCACTTGTTTACAAGTTTACTTGAATAAAGAATATTTTGATTTTGATTTTGATTTTGGAAACAGGACGCCCTTTGTTGCGCTTTCTACGGGTTACGGGCGCTACAGCAGGCATAGTGACACACCACCGTCGTGTCGATGTTTAATTTTTTGGATCTTCTTCAATTTCAGTTCAAAGTGTTAACACATTGTACATACAGACACGCGTTTGAGGTTGAATATTAGTTCCATAACGTTTAATATTTCAAATATGCGTCCATTTTAACTTATGTTAAATAATTATTCGGCAATGTCCAAATGTCACATGACTATATAGTAGCATATTAAAACATATTTCTATTTATTAAACGTAATTAATCATTTTTTTTTTAAATTTAAACTATCGTGAGTAGTATTCATAGTCAGTTCCCGCCGCGATAACGTCGTGTAAAGAGCTCATGAATAAGTGCCCCGGACGGGTTCGAAACTAGTCGGGCTAATCCGATAAAATTAGACTTGAGTATAGCCGGTATCTTTATTAACTATGTAATTAATCATTTTTAAATTAACCTTGGTAAGTAATTATTAAATTACAGACACTCGTTAATAGACTATATGTCTTAAATTAGCCGCACTTATTGACCAGCTAACACGCTCCTGCGCATACTATTTCTTCATACTTCGGAGAATCGGTAAGCAGTTATTGATAAGTGACGCACCGCACGCACCTGTCTCTAGCTCACGGATGTATTATTATTCCCCGGGCATCGAATCTTTGATTCTAGTATAATATGTAAACCATTCTATCATTTATAAAATTTGCGTTACTTTGGCTAAGCTCCGTAATACAAAAATTGTAATGAATTCTTTTGATATAACCCACGATTAAAGAAAGTCTATGGAGGAAGGTATTTTTGAAAAGAATGACCGCCGAGTTTCTTGATGGTTTTCCTCGGTAAGAGCTTTGCGAAATAGTGGTAGATTTATTATAATTTCAAAATTCGAAACTACTTGCAAAATATTGAATTCAGCATACTTTAAATTTGAAAAAGGTGAGGGTATTTTAACGTATCATTAGCTGTATGTTATTAGTTGTTTTAAAATGTTCGTTATCATTTGTAAATTTATTTAACACTTATGGGCTGACAACCTCAAGTACGTCGGTCAATTAAAAACTTTGTTCTCCTTATCTATCTTCTCAGAGACTCACTGTGAATTAATCGACAGTATTAATGTAAAAAGCCACGGCCAGTCCTATCTACTATCCCTCTGCTGGGCATAGGCCTTCTCCCTCCTTGATTGAGAGAAGGGATAAAGCTAAGACCCACCACGTTGCTCCAACGAGCAGATTACATATATCCTAGGAATTTTCGAGAGATATACAGGTTTCTTCACGATGATATCGACGATTTAAAAGCACTTGTTTACAAGTTTACTTGAATAAAGAATATTTTGAATTAGAATTAGAATTTGATGTTTTCCTTCACAAAAAAGCATATGATAAATGGCAAATATACGCCGTGTGGTATCCGGCAGAATAGAATAGACCATCCTCTTTTCTTACCGAGGTGTCGTAAGAGGCGACTGAGGAATGTGCCGTGGGGTATCCGGCTGCATAGAATAGATCACCCTCATTTCTTACCGAGGTAATGTAAAAGGCAACTAAGGTAAGTTGAGGTCAGGCAGGCGGACGGTCGTAAAATACGCAGCCGAATCATGTGACAACATGTTTGAACATGTTGTGCCGACCCCACTTAGGGTGGGATAAGAGCAGGAGAATGAATGAATGGATGGGATAAATTGTAAATATGATATACCTTTTTAGGGTTAGTAATATGAATTTTCACAATTCCCGGCTGAGGTCTATCTATTGTCTCTGTACAAGCTCTATTTCCTCGTGGGAATTCCAAAAAGTCTGCTTAGAGCGGTGGTAAAGGGCTGTTGTTTAAGATAAGGCCAAGTACCTTTTTGAGCCGCTCATATTTATAAAAATTTTCGACAGAAGATATAGTATAATAGTCTCTAATATTTGCTAAAACACACACTGAGATTTAAATAATTCACCATACATCACATACCACACGGCATATATATTAAAGTGTAATATAAAATTAATTAGAGTAGTCGGTTTATTTGTTATAAATATCAGCCATTGACTGAAAATTTCTATTCGATTCGATACTGAGACCCTCTTAGAAAGGGCTTATTAAATCCTTTCGCAAGGGCAGCCTCAAGTATTATAATATATTTGAAGACGGAATATAAACTTTTTATAACCACATATATACATAAAGACTTAAGAAATGTTGTTTGTACGTTGATATAATTTCACACACGGCATATATTTAACCGACGATGGCAGTCAATAGATTCGGAAGAAGGTCGAAAACAGGTCTAAAATTCGGCTAAATTCGCCGGATCGTATATATACTCTTCTACAAATTTGAGCTTTAGAAATGTTATATATTTAACAAGTTTAAAGTTATTTATTATATTGATTAAATTTAATAAAAGGAATTTAAATCACAAATTTGTTGAGCAGTTTCATCATGGTCCACACGCACACACGCATTCATGCACGCAAGCACGGACGCATGCATAAAATACATAAAATTTCGCGTTTAGAATACTAATATGGTTTCCTTATTTGAGAAGCCCGTTTTATTTATGCCATTATTGGCACAAGTTAAGCGAAGTTTTCGCAAACGATTTAATCTCTTGATTAAAAAAAAAAGTAGCAGCCTGTTACAATCCCACTGCTGGGAATAGGCCTCGTCTCTCCGTTTCTGGAGAGAAGGGTTGGAGCTAAGATCTACCACGCTGCTCCAATGCGGATTGGTAGGTTACACATATCTCTAGAATTCTCTAGAGATATGCAGGTTTCCTCACGATGTTTTCCTTCACCGAAAAGCGTGTGATAAATTGCAATTATCATAAGACACATGAGTTTTAATAGAAAAACTCATTTGTGCCTGCCCGGCCTTGAACTGGTGTTCCCCTCGTAAGAGTCGCACGGTCTCACCGCTGGGCTATCACAGATTGTAATCTCTCGATTACAATATATCTTTGTCAATGGCCAGTAAATTTTTTCCCCCCGATTAATAATATCCCGAAATAAAGCTTGAGTTTGAATAGCAAAGTGCTCTTTTCTTTAATTTAGACGATTTATAGCTGGAATAACTCAAGGGAATGAGTGTTAATAATATTGTTTTACAGGTAAACTCCCCTGAAAGGAAATTACGTTTCTAAACATAATTAATAACCGCAATTTCGATTCAATTTAGTCGACACGTCATCTACCTATTTCGTTGTATTTTACAGCTGTACACTATGGATTGCTTTTCTGATTCTGTAGAAGGACTCAAGATTAATCAAGATTGTTTTTTGTTTAGATATCGCGCTGAAGGAATTTGATGAAACGACGTTCTCAATATACTCACAGTGCTGTAACAAATTCCGCAAAGTAACGCCTGCTTCTATAAATCACAGTGCTGTCTTTTAATGAGCATGAATTGCGCGTGTTTGCTTTATTTTTCACATCAGTACTAAGTAACGGATAAATGTGATTCTATGTATAAAGATGGATAAATATAGATTTAAAAAAATAAAACAAATATGTTTTTTATTCGAACTGACCATATGATGTAACGTTATGCTAACGGCTTTAACAGCGTCGGGCGGGAAAAGAAAGGTGATGGGTTGGACATTCATGTGGGGCTGATCTTCTTAGCTTTAATAACCAAGTAGACAAAGTCGTGAATATATATTACTACCATATACTGTTCACAATTATATTGACATATACATTTTTGAGATGATTTCCGCTCAATTCTCCGTATTGAAGACGAAGTGCGAGTATACTATATGTAACAATTGATGTAAAATTTATCTTGAATATATCTTTGTGTATATAAGCTGTGATAGCCCAGCGGTGAGACCATGCGACTCTTACGAGGGGAACACGAGTTCAAACCCGGGCAGGCACCAATGAGTTTTTCTATTAAAACTCATGTGTCTAATTGATAATTGCAATTAATCACACGCTCTTCAGTGAAGGAAAACATTGCGAGGAAACCTGCATATCTCTAGAGATTTCTGGAGATATGTGTGACCTACCAATCTGCATTGGAGCAGCGTGGTAGGTCTTAGCTCCAACGCCTTCTCTCCAGAAACGGAGACAGGAGGCCTATTCCCAGCAGTGGGATTGTAACAGGCCGCTACTTTACTTACTTTTTTTTATATCTTTGTAGAAGCTATTATAGTACAGCAGTGAGACAATGCAGGAGGGTTCTGTTGAGCAGGTCACTTTTACCCCAGATAGGCACCAATGAGTTTTCTTTTAAAATTTATGTAAAACAATGAAGAAACCTTTATATCTCTAGAGAATTCTGGGGATTTTCTAGACCTACCTACTTTCCACTTGCCTGCCTGGTGTGGTTGGTATGGTACCACTCCGCATCGGAGCAGCGAGTATTGGAGTATCCACCAACCCTTCTCTCCTAACACGGCGAGAGAAGGCCTATGCCCAGGGATAGTAACAGGTCGTAACTTTACTTTTTTTACATATTTATTATTAAAAACTCTTGTACTATATTCTGTATACAAAGACTAACTTTGTATACAAAATATAGTTAGTAGAATACAGTAGAATAGTTGGGAAAAATTTTATAATTATAAAGTTCTTAAACTCGGTGGTGCATGATTTCTCTTCATATTGACTCAGACTATGTTTCTAGTAGCGTAAAAATATGAAACTCTCTTTCAATATCATCATTCTCCTGCCCTTATCCCACTCTAAGTGGAGTCGGCAACATGTTTTTAACATGTTGTCACATGATTTGGCTACATATTTTACAACCGGCCGCCTGCCTGATGTCAATTACTTTATAGTCGTATTTTACGACCCTTTGACAAGAAAGAGGGTGGTCTATTCTACTCAACCGGATACAACACGGTGGGTCAAATAACCTTAGTCGCCTTTTACGACACCTCGATAAGAAATGAGGGTGGTCTACTTAGCCGGATACCACACGGCAGGTCTGAAACTCTCATTCAATAGATACTGATATTGTAAAAAGCTCACGAATAAGATATTTCATCCAAGTAAGGCCGCGTTATATGCTAGTGAAGCATAATTCTCAACGGTATCGAGGGCATAAATAAGAACCAGATTCGTGGAAGGGGCTACCGGCAAAAGTTACGACAAAGGCTGTCGCAAACATCCTAAGGCGATTTGTTTGAGTGAAAATATATTTTACCCAGAATGTTTGTGTCACATATAAAACCAGAATTCTATTGTATCTATACTAATATTATAAGTGCGATAGTCTGTCCGTCTGTTGAGGACCACTTTGACCGACAAGAAGCTGGGGTGTACGAATTTTTGACCTTCGTTTTTAGATCATGTTATCCTACTAATATTTCCTACATATATTATAAATGCGAACGTTTGTGAGTATGGATGGATGTTTGTTACTCTTTCACGAAAAAACTTTTGAATGGATTTGGATGAAACTTTACAGTTATATAGGTTATACATCAGAATAACATATAGGCTATATCATTTTATATTATATAACGATATATGTCAAAAAGTGGGTAAAAATCTGGCCTCTGAGAGCTATCGTGGCGTACGCTGCCTAAACCATTGGAGTTACATAAACATGATGTACCGTAGTATTGTTCGTCTAGAATAGTTCTAAATAAAAGTCCGCGACAACATATAGCTACCTTTTATGTGGAAGCCACTATAACCAAAATTGTAAATCATTAATTAAATTAGTTACTTTTTTAAAATGCAGATTTTAGTATATTTATCAAACTCTTAACAAAATCGATACATTTATCGCCTACAGTATTTCATGTAGTATACCATTTTCATATTTTTATACCATCTTCTTTGTTATAAAATTCCCCATTGAATACAATAAATCATTTTATAACAATAACTTATATTTATTGTTCGAGATGAAAACATTTTGATTTTTAAAAATTCAATTTGTACACATGGTGCTTACTAGACGTTTGAAGGATTAAGTGGGGCACAATATGTATTAACCATGTTGTGAAATGAATTAGTTACTTATTTTACGACTGACCGACTGCCTGACGTCAACTAACCATAGTTACTCTTTACGACACTTCGGTAAGAAATGAAGGTGGTCTTCTATTAAGCCTGATTACATAGGTCACTTTAATAGGTAACTAAGCGTGCGATATATCGAGCATACCACGATTTTTCACAATAAAAGTAATATTTTTCGTTATTTTTACTTTATACTTAGAAAGCGTCATCGTCAATATGTTGCAAACATGATGTCACATGATTCGGTTGCGAATTTTAGAACCGGCCGCCTGCGTACCGTCAACTTACCTTAGTCGTATTTTACGACCCCTTGGTAAGAAAGAGGGTGGTCTATTTTCCTCAGCCGGATACCACACGGCATAATTTTTTTAGTTAGAAAGCGTATTTTAGTTTTTTTCACTCTATTTATTTTGCATTAGGTTAACGAGTTACCGTTGCGAAAACAAGGACTAAGGGTTAAACATACTTAAGTAGAGCGCTAACGGGGTGGAGGGAGCTCCTGAATCATTTATTACTCCCCGGGGTGAAATTATATCTTTATAGACGCACCGCGAAAGCTGGGCTATTGAGGGCGAAACGGGACGTTAGCGATTATATATTAATGATATTTATCCTTGTTGATTGGATTATATCAATTAAAGTTTTTATACATCCGGATTACTTTAAGAGCATCTTTCCAGCAAAAAGGCCGCCTTTGTAGCAATAAGGCTGCACGCCTAAAATAAAATTGTCTCTATTATGTTTCTCTCAACTGCTCTATCTGTTTTATTGTTAGAATCTTAAAAATTATAAAGTTTTTATAAATAAAAATAATTAATTACTCTTGTCTCATTAATATATTAGTGATATCTGACATTTCATTCGCGTCGAATTTAGTGTGTAATAACCTCGATTACGCAAAAAGTTTTATTTCCCATTCCAGAAGGAAAAACATATATTTTTCTATTCCTATGCCTGAATCAGAAGAAGAAGAAGAATAACTTTATTGCATATAAAAATACATACAGAAAGTACATGCAATAGTTACATTTAAATGTGCAAAGGGCGATCTCCTCCGGACAACCCTTTGAAAGAGAGGACCTTTTAAAAATAACTACGGGTTAGCAAATACATACAAATGTACGGGCTGTTACTACCCTGTACTATCTTTTGTTGATAGATTGATAACTGCGACGCTAAATTGATATATTTATATAACTGATAGTTTTTTTTTTTATTTATTTATAATAAAAAATGTACAAGTTATATATATCTTAAATTACTTACACGCTACTACTATACAAATCATGCCCACGTGGAATGGTCCCAAGAATGCTGGCAGCGTTTCCGCGTTGAATCGCTAAACTGATTCTTTGTGCGAAAAAGGAGCCAGCCCTCTTGTCACCCGAAGAGGCGATCAACCGAGGTGTTAAAATGGATAAAAATAATTTTACACTTTGGCTCCATGGCCCTAGGGTCTCAACTGCAAACGGCACAAATATATAACTCTCAACGAGAGATGCATACTTTTGGATTCGGCCATTTCTGCCGCGGCTCCAGGTCTTGACGCCGTTCCCCTGATATCGGACGAGGCTAACGTATCAACGCATGTTGCGTCCCACATTAGGGCCCGTCCCGGTTCCCAACAAATAAATGGAGAAAAATAAATAAAGAGGAAAACAAACTAAAAAGAGAGAAAACAAAAAGAATAAAATAAATGAAAGATAACAACGCCAGTAAAAGTCATTCTTGTTGTGACAATAAAAATTCTTCATACGAGCCTTAAATACGCTCAATGAAGGATCTCCTTCATTGAGCGTATTTAAGGCTCGTATGAAGAATTTTTTCCCGTCTGAAGTTGGGGATTCTTCCCCAACTTCAGACGGAAGAGCATTCCACAGTCTTACTGCTTTAACTGTAAATGAGTCATGGTAGCAATTTGAGTTGCATTTATTATTTATTTATTTATTTCTTTATATATGTTAAAGACATTTTAAAATTAACTAAGACATTGCATTGCCAGACATGCAAGGATGAGTCTTTTCGCGAAAAGTTCAAAGAAATAGGCATACTGACTGTAGCATCACAATATATATATAATAATATTGTATTTGTTCGAAAAAATATAAGTACGTATAAAACAAAATTTAATGTATATCATAGACATACGAGAGGTCACAAACAGATTGCGATACCTGCGTCGCGACTCAGCAGAGTTAGCAACTCATTTGTTGGTCTCGCTATTCGCTTCTACAATAAAATTCCTCAATCCATTCTAGACCAGTATACAGAAAGATTCCAATTAAGTGCAAAAAATATGCCTGTGCGTAAAGCATATTACAAAATTGAAGATTATTTGGATGAAAAGAAAGCCTGGATTTGAAAATCCTTTCAGCTTCATACAAGACAGCGGTTTAATAATGTATAATTGAAAATATTTAAAAGATTGACCGCCGAGTTTCTTGCTGGTTCTTCTCGGTAAGAGCAACATTCCGAGTTGTAGCTTCATTAATCATATTGATGCTTGACGATTCAAAAGTGCCTGAAATGGTTTATTTGAATAAAGATTATTTTGATTTTGATTTTGAAGGATGGCATTGCGATAGTATAAATATATATCCCCATATGTCATCCCCACAGTCAAAAATAATTAAATTAATATTATAAAAACAAAAATAAAATATTACAATAAAGAAACTGTGCATATGTGTGAGTGAGTGCGGTCATGTATACATGTAATGTTGAATGTGTGAGTGTGGTGTGTGATGAAACAGAAAGTCATTAAGTCTTCAGTTTGTTGATAATTCATTTGCCAAGATAAAATTTTAGCTTTGGCTGCTCTTTTGATGAATGGATAGATTCATAGATTATAGATTAGGCATTCTCAACTTACAACCGTCTCGGGGGCGAAGACCAAGATGATGAGAGGAGTTAGTAAAGAAGGATAAGCGTTCTTTCAGGTAAAGTGGTCCATAGGGAAGAAAAAGAGTAGTATATAGTAGGGAAAGCATGTGAAGGTCACGCCGCCGCCGTATCGGAAGCCAGCTGAGCTGAGCGCGAAATTGTGAAACATGATCAAACTTCCGCATACCAAATATAAATCAATCTTTTCCTTTCCGACAAGTATTATTTTGAAAAGAGCAACCACCGAATTTCTTGCTGGCTCTTCTCAGTAGGAACAGCCTTTCGAACCAGCAATAGAGTTAACGATTGAAAAGCACTTGTTTACAAGTTTGCTTGAATAAAGAATATTTAGAATTTTGAATAGAATTTACTACATCGCGGATTATAGCAAAATCATTTTATCATTACTTTTGTAAAATTAAACTCTTAATTATAGACTGTGCAATAAACAAGCTAAATGGCTACATCGTTTATAACTGTCTCAATACTCGGTTATTGCTGGATCTTTATGACGTTTAACGTTCAAGGCTATAAAACACTCCCCGTTGGGTTCTGATCCCCATAGACGTTATTAACTGGAGAATGATTAAAGAGAAAATAATGTTCCCATATATATATATGTAGCTTTTTGATTATTAAGTTAAAAATACTATTAAAAAAAGCTAATACAGAAAGCCTATTATATTATTGAGGATTACTTAGGCGATAAGAATGCGTGGATATAACTACTCTTCGACCCTGTACAAGACATTAAAAACTATTAATATGTAATTATAACTATTAACTAGTAATATGAATGATTCTTTGAAAAGAGCAACCGCCGACTTTCTTGCTGGCTCTTCTCAGTAGGAACGGATTTCTGAACCAGCAGTAGATGTTGACGATTCAAAAGCACTTGTTTACAAGTTTACTTGAATAAAGATTATTTTGAATTTGAGTTTTGAATTTGATTATGAAATTTATGAAAGTTTTTTTTTTAATTTAGTCAACATTAACGTTCGAGTGCATTGCAATGAATTTATTGCAATACCGTTAGTTAACATTTTGGGCGGAGCAACGTTATTAAACGTCAAATGTCTTTCTTACCAATTCCCTTAAGCTACGTCATTGTGCCGTATTACTATTATAGTTTTGGACTGACAGGGCCGCTCCACGTTAGTTTTTTCGCACACGTGTATCAAAAGAAAGAACGTCATTAACCGTTATTTTGGTACTCGCTTTGCTTGCGAGGAAATTAGTGTATTTAATTAAAGTTTTAAACATAAAAGTAATTATTGTGAGTTAACCATAAGATATAGGGGTTATCGTGGACTTTTTTGGTAGGATTTTGTAGATTTACAATTCTCTAGTGCATTACTTTAGTGCATCTCTGTTGTTATTCGCGGTGCACGCGACTAAAGCTTCCAACAGGCGAGTCTTTTTACAACTACGATATTACTTCAACACAATGTACACAAAACCGTTATGAAAGATAAATTTAAACGTTCCGGCAGAATTGCACTACCTTTGAGTGAAAACAGTACAAAAATCAGTTCAGTACATTTTGAGAAAATCGATCAGATAATAATAGATGAGAAAATATAGTGCTGTACAACAAACATTTGAAAACTAATATGCGCCGCTTAAAGTGTTCATAACGACACGAATCTTAAAAAAATAATAATAGATTTTTTTGTGATGATTTGGGTTTTTTTTCCACAATATCCATAGAATGATCTATGTATAAGAACCACAATTCGTTCTTATATTTTATACACGATAAGTCACTTCACATACACTACGACAATCTCAACGATCGTTCCACCCTTAACCGAAGCATTATCGGGAGAAAAGCCACAATCCACTACAAATATTTCTCAAAAAATTAGCAATCTATTGTGCCGTTAAGCGCATGTTTTATAGCAAATTTATTTATTTATTTATTTAATTTGGGAAACATACAGCATTAAATTAGTACAAAAGAAATGTTACACAAAAATTAACACGTAAGCCAACAAAGTAGCCAGTAATGTAAATTAAAGAAGTGAACACAGTAAAATAATTGAATGTTAACAATAAGACAGTAAAAAAATATAAAAAATTATGAGAAATTATTATTATATAATTATGAGAGGTTAAATTGAAAGTTAAAGTTAAGAATTAAAAGAACGAAACAAGATTTAAAAATAAACTACGTTATATTATTTCTTTAATAACGATATATATGTCTTGAATCCGTTATTGAACAGGTCAAAGTGATGATATTTCCTATTATTATTCTGACAAGCAATGATGGCGTTTCAAATATCAATTAAGTGCAGTTATAAGTAGGTTTTTAATAGAAAACCGATAATCCAACCGTCATCCATTACATATGACTATTATTACCGAAAGAAGTCTCTGAAACTTATCATTTCTTATACAAAGCAGGGGTAGACAGCGGAACCCCTGCTGAATTTAATGTCGACAGCCGACCTCCCGCAGACGTCTGCTAAACAATTGCTACATTCGTCATTACATAAAGTTTCTATCCGAAGTAAAGCTGTTGTAGCATTTAATCGATAACATAATATTTAACATATAGGTGTATATCGTAAAATTATTATCTTCACATACATAAAAAAGTAAAGTAGCGGCCTGTTACAATCCCACTGCTGGGAATAGGCCTAATCTCTCCGTTTCTGGAGAGAAGGGTTGGAGCTAAGCCCTACCTCGCTGCTACAATGCGGATTGGTAGGTTACACATATCTCCAGAATTCTCTAGAGATATGCAGGTTTCCTCACGATGTTTTCCTTCACCGAAAAGCGTGTGATAAATTTCAATTATCAATTAGACACGTGAGAAAAACTTTTAATAGAAAAACTCATTGGTACCTGCCCGGGTTTGAACTCTTGTTCCCCTGGAAAGAGTCGCACGGTCTCACCGCTGGGCTATCACAGCTTCACATACATACAAAACTTAAATAAAGGCTCTTAAACTAGCTTATTTTTGTAACAAGTATGCGAATAAATGGCAAAATAGAAGAATGAAATGTAAAGAAGTATAAAATGATTATGGAAGTCCGGAAGTTGCGCCGATTATAGCAATGACGAGGAGTCCAAGATTAAGATGATATGGACATATAATGAGAACTAACTCGTTTCGTCACATGATTTTGAAAATCATGTGACGAAACGAGTAAGTGTTAAATACGAATGTAGATGGATTTAAATAGAGGGAGGCCTAGAAAGAGATAGTTGTGTGAATAATGACATGCATATAAAAGGAGTAGCGTCAGAGTTGACGAATGATAGGAGAGAATAGAGGAGAAAAACATGTGATAGCCACAGTTAAAGTGGGAAAAGAGTAGGTGTTGAAGTTGTTTCATATATATTAATCGATAGATGGCGTTAGTAGTATTTTAAGTTAATAGCGTAACTGAGTTGCTCTTGATGGATATATAAGTATAGAGTAAATATATCGTAGGTTACTCCCCCGGCGATGCTTCCGCGCTCGCCCACTCTCTCGGTGACGCTGTAAGAGCCATTAGGGCTAACAGCATTAGTTAGTGTCCGAAAAAAATCGTGAGTTATGTATGATAATTTTGTAGATCATGTTTCTTGTTTAGTTGATTGATAGGGTTCGATTCTAGGTCGTAGTTGGTAACACTTTACTATATTAATATTGAATTATAGATTATAGATCACTCGACAGTGGATTCGAGGCGGGAGTTTATTTAGTTTTACGTTTAAACAGCAGGAGAATATATACGCTGCAAAAATAGAGCAAAATTTTAATACATAACCTAAGAGGCGTCTATTATTCTTAACTTATTTATTGCTTGTCACCAATGTTAACAGAGATCGTCTTTTGTCGTCGTAGCCGACCGACCTCGTTAAGCCCTTACGGATAATCTAGGGGTAAGGAAATAGGTTAAATTCTACGTTAGATTAACCTTTATCAAAGTCAGTGACATGTTTTTATTTAATTTCCTTTAATAAACATATCAAGTCTTCACAATTTATACAGTATTATTTATGATTAAATTTAATTGCCATTCTCTTAATAAGGAGAAAAGGTCATTAAAGTATATTACAGTAGAAATAATGGGGTAACGTAAAAAATAAACAAAAATTTGATATATAGAAGCAGGTGCTACTTTGCGGAATTCCATATCAGAGCAGCACGATTTTGTCGTGGGGCCTATCCTCCTGATGATGCTTGTTTCGGGGCGAAACAATCGTAGAGATTTTGGTGGTGGTTGTGTGCATTGTTCCTGGTGGAGGCAACTATATATAATATGAAGTAACGTGGGTCCCTTCGCGAAAAGTTCAAAGAAATAGGCATACTAACTGTAGCAACAAAAAAATATATATATAGTAACATTCTATGTGTAAAAATATCGGTATGTATATACCAAAGTTGATGTATATCATAGATATACAAGAGGTCACAAAAAGCTTGTGATACCTGCGTCGCGACTGAGCAGAGTAAACAACTCATTTGTTGGTCTCGCTATTCGCTACTATAATAAAATTTCTCAATCCATTCCAGAACAGTCTACAGAAAGATTCAAACTAGGTGTAAAAAATATGCTTCCTCGTAAAGCATATAACAATTTTATTTGGATGATACAAATGCCTGGATTTGAAAATCATTTCAGCTTCATACAAAACAACGGTTTAATAATGTATAATTGAAAATATTTAAAAGATTGACCACCGAGTTTCTTGCTGGTTCTTCCGCTAAGAGCAACATTCTAAACCAGTTGTAGCTTTATTAATCATATTGATGATTGACAATTCAAAAGTGCATTGATTGCAGTGATTTGAACTTGAGATACGTGTGTTGACTTGTCCTGAATGTGTAAGATATGTGAATTTTTCTGCTTCATACACTTAACATTACATACATTTTCTTAACAAACGCTTATTATAGCAAAACACTTCTGTTATAGCTACCGGCCTGTTACTACCCCACTGGGAAAGGTCTCCTCTTTCTTTTTGGAGAGAAGGTTTGGAGCTTAACTCACCATCAATACTCACCACCAGCATTGGTATCTCACACATATCCCAGGAATTTTCTAGATATACGCAGATTTCCTCAGAATGTTTTCCTTCAATGATAAGTGTGTGATAAATTGAAAACCTCAAACAGAAAAACTCATTGGTGCACCCACATGAACCCATGAGCCCATGGAAAGAGTTACTAGACCTTACCGTTCCGATATCAAAACTAAAAATATACAAAGAATGAAGATAAAATAAAACGTCGCAAAGGATCTATATAGTTCGCTGATTATAGCTTAAGCCGAAGTGTCACTTTATATCCCTGAGACAATTTGTATTAATTATTTAACAAAGCCTTTTCAACTGTCAACGTACAGCTATCTAATGTTTAGGTGATCCGTCTTATTGTATTAGTTGAACGAGATGTTTTTGGCAATGTTCCCGACAGCTTATTTTAGTCCAACGGAGAACCGATTGTAAAATGAAAATGTTTACAACGTCAACAACCTCGTGTCGTTAAATTTACTTTAGAAAATATGGTTAACTAGGTGTGCCAGTGGCTTTGCTTGGAAATCGGTGTATCACAAATTTTTTTCCGTGAAAATATCTTAATTTTATTCTATTACTCTAAAATTTTTACATAAAAGTAGTTACTGTGAATTAATCGTAAAAGATAGAGATAGTGAGAGAGCTTTCGCGGTTTTGTAGTGTTTTTGAGTATCTATAGTAGTAGTAGTAGAGCTGTGATAGCCCAGCGGTGAGACCGTGCGACTCTTTCGAGGGGAACACGAGTTCAAACCCGGGCAGGCACCAATGAGTTTTTCTATTAAAACTCACGTGTCTAATTGATAATTGCAATTTATCACACGCTTTTCGGTGAAGGAAAACATCGTGAGGAAACCTGCATATTTCTAGAGAATTCTGGAGATATGTGAAACCTACCAATCCTCATTGGAGCAGCGTGGTAGGTCATAGCTCCAACCCTTCTCTCCAGAAACGGAGAGAGGAGGCCTATGCCCAGCAGTGGGATTGTAACAGGCTGCTACTTTAGTAGTAGTAGTATCTAGTAATTCTTTGGTACATTACTTGTGTGTGTTCTATGTGTATTTGTTAATTGTCTGGTAAATTTTGTGTAACTGTTGGTTAACGCGGCGCACGACTGAAGTTTCCAGCAGGCTGTATATATGTATAAAATCTAAATTTCAGAAACGGCTCTAACGATTTTTATGAAACTAATATATAGGGGATTTCGGGGGTGATAAATCGATCTAACTAGGTTTTATTTTAATAAATGTCGTTTTATACTCGTTTTCAGGCATTGAAAAACTGTCAAAATATGAATTGAATGCAAAGGTTACTTTTGCAGTCATTTGTAAAGTTGTAATAGCTCAGTGGGGAATCTGAAAATTCTTTTTCGCAATTTCGTCGCTATACTAAATCCAAAGAAAGTCTAATCAAGACTGGCCCGTTGGCGCAGTGGGTAGTGACCCTGCCTTCAGCTCCGCGGGTTGCGGGTTCGATTCCCGCCGAGGGCCAACATTTTCTACACACAATTTGTTGGTTCTTCGAGCCCGGGGATATATTTGTATTTAAGTATGTGTTTAAAATTATATATGTAGTATATTTACCAGTTGTCCGTCACCCATAACACAAGTTTTAAATTACTTACTTTAGAATTGGACGACTGTGTGTGTAAGTGTCGCATATATTTATTTATTTAAAGAGAAGAATGTATGAAGTATAGATTTGGATACTAAATAACCTTAATTCAATACATAAAATTGAATAAGTTACGTATTCGTGCTAACTTTATGTATTTCACAAACAATTAATTAGTATCAGTTAATCACTTCTATACTTACCTTAGGTGAATTCCCTTTGATGTGGTAGCATTTCTCTTAGCATCAGAAATCTGCAACAAAAATGATGGTTATTGCTAAGGCGGATGGTTCAATTTGGTTTATATAGATGCTAGCTAACCGCCGTGTGGTATCCCGCTGAGTAGAATACACCACCCTTACCGACATGTCGTAAAAGACATCTCGGTAAGGGTGAAGTTGACGTCAGGCAGGCGGCCGGTCGTAAAATACATAGCCAAATCATGTGACAAAATGTTTGTAACATGTTGTGCCGACCCCACTTATAGTAGGATAAGGGCAGGATGAAGACTAGCTGACCGGGCAAACGTTATTTTATTTATAAAAAAATAAAAAAAATTGTACAAAATATTAAATAAAGAATGCTATAGGTGTACCCTTAGTAATAATTAAGGGGTATGAATAGATAGTAAACGATTCTTAGACCTACTGAATATGCATATAAAATTAAATAAAAATCGGTTAAGCCGTTTCGGAGGAATTTGGTAAGTAACATTGTGACACGAGAATTTTTTATATTGATTAAGGTTCAAGCAGCATCTTTAGCAACTAGATAAGTAGGTAATATAAGGTTCACTTATTCCAAAAAATCTTAAGAAACATATTATTTATATGATTAATAGAAGCACGCGTTACTTTGCCGAATTCCATATAACAGAAACTATAACATATATAACATAAATAACTATATAACTTTGGTATAATTCGCGCGAGTTAGGCGAATGAATTATATTATGGGGGGCGACTGTCGGGTACACAAACTCTATGTAGTTAAATTTCTTTATTGTATTATATCATTATAAATTTCAATTTTTCTTATGTTATGTACTATGCTAAAATATTAAATATCTAATGTCGTCCGATCCCACCGATGTTAGGTAGAGAAAGGCGAGGTTGCGCGAAGTGTCTTTCCCAGGCGTGGAATACTACTGGTCAAGTGGAGTCTGGGAAAGCGGCAAACGCTGAGTAGACGTAACAAATGCATGCAAAGCTAATATGTATGAAGCAGGCAAAATTAACGTACCTTACACATGCACGACAAGTCACCACATGCATCCCAAGACGCCTCTACCAGCAACAATGCACACAATCAATACACACAACCAACACCAAAATCTCGACGATCGTTTCGTCCCGAAACCGAAGCATCATCAGGAAGATACGCTCAACGACAAAATCGTAATGCATAAACATATTATTTGTAAGTAAGTAGCGGCCTGTTACTATGCCCACTGCTGGGAATAGCCCTCCTCTCTCCGTTTCTGGAGGGAAGGGTTGGAGCTAAGACCTACCACGCTGCTCCAATGCGGATTGGTAGGTTACACATATCTCCAGATTTCTCTAGAGATATGCATGTTTCCTCACGATGTTTTCCTTCAACGAAAAGCGTGTGATAAATTGCAATTATCAATTAGACACATTAGTTTTTAATACAAAACTCATAGATGCCTGCACGGGTTTGAACTCGTGTTTCCCTCGTAAGAGTCGCACGGTCTCACCGCTGGGCTATCACAGCTTATATTATTAGTATAAAATATGTATTAAAAAAACGAACAATTTTTATCTTATATGTTAGCCCGATATTTGAACTTCAATTGGATGTATATTTTGTCTATTCAAATTTGTAATGAGTGATCTGCGAGGTTCGAAAGCATCATGTAAATGGGGCAAGTTGGAATAAATCATTCCTCAGCACTAACAAAATTCTGCTCCTCCATTCGATATTCTTTAGTAGAATTCTGGAATGGATTACCATGGAACACTTTGCATACATCTTTTTATCTAGTCTTTATTTAAATTTGATCCGTCTTTCTATTTTCTACTGTCTCCTATTACAATCCATACTTCTTTCAATACTTATTATAATACAAGGTCCCCAAAAACTGCCTGTATGTGATCGATCTTCTCAACATCTACTGAACCGATTTTTGTACTTTGTTTTAACTAAAATGTTGTACGATTCTTTCGAAAGTTTTAAGCTTAGAGTGCATTACGGTTTTATATTAATTGTTTTAAAGAGGTCAAGCAGTTGTTGTTGAGAAAACTCCCCTGCTGCGAGCTTTGGTCGCGCGCGCCGCGTTAACCAATAGAGATACACTAACCTAATGTGCTAGAGAATTTTAGATCTACAAAAATACTACTCAAAAGTTCGCGACATCTTGCCTCTATCTCTAATAATTAAGTCACAATAACTTGTATTTCAAATGTTAATTAAATTCTACGCGGGCGAAGTCGCAAGCATAGCATATTACAAATATGTCATAAAAAGTCAGTCTGTCTGTTACATTTTCACGGCTAATCCGGTAGACGTTAATAAAATTTGCCATCATTAAAATTTATACGTACGGTATAACATATATGATGAAAAACCACGTTTTTGTTTCGGAATCAGGAAAAAATGTCATTGCATTTTTGAGAATATCTGAACGCAAGAGGACGCGCGAACAAAGTCGCGGCCACCACTAGTAATATATAAATGTGTTAAACAAATCCGTTAAGCTATTTAAGTCTTAAACATAGTGCACATCCACAAACTTTCGCTTTTATTATACTAGTAGGATTTCATACCCGCATTAAGTATTGTTGTAACGGGCATCCACCAAGGCCGCAGTCATAGTTGACATTGACCTTCACGGATGACAAACAACAACAGAAGTAGACATTGTTATAGAAGTCAATCAGTTGAGACGAATATTATTACTATTGCCGCCCTTGTAATAAAACCTGACACTATAATAAAGGCCATGATAACGTAATGGTAACCGCCGTGTGGTATCCGGCTGAGTAAAATAGACTACCCTCTTTCTTACAGAGGTCTTGTAAAAGGCGACTAAGGTATATTTGACGTCAGGCAGGCAGCCGGTCGTAAAATACGTAGCCAAATCATGTGACATGTTGTCACATGATTTAGTTTGTAACATGTTGTGCCGACCCCACTTAGAGTGGGATAAGGACAGAAGGATGATGTTGATGATGATGGTGGTTTAAGCCCCGGGCAAGCTTTTAAATCAATATATATAAAAAAAGAAAGTAGATATGTGTGTTTCTTATAGACTGCAAAACAGCTGGACAGACTACAATGAAATTTTCATACAATCTTTAGATTAACCCAGCGGATAATTCTGTATAGTTTCGTCACCACCAATTGGAGCATGTTTTGAACTGGTGACTGTTATGTTTTAGGAGAACTTGAATCTAGACTGAGCCATAGCAATGCATACCCAGACCGCTATTTTTATATAAAAATGTATAGAAGCCGCCTATACTCACTTCTTGCTCTATCGGTTACCGGCACTGTAACGCCTCGTATAGAGATCATGAATAAGTGTCCGGATGGGTTCGATACTAGTCGGGTTAACCCGATAGAATAAGACGTGAGTAAAGCCGGTTTCTATACATATACTATGAATACTACTCGAGAGATTAATAAATTAGAAAAATATATATGTGTCGACTTGTTTATATTTACAATTTACGCGCTTTTTGATTAAAGAAAGAATAAGGTAAATAGAAGATACCCAAAAGCTCCTACTATCTTTGCTTCCCTCTTTCTGTACTGTCTTCCGTCACCAATTTGCATTCAAGCAGCGTGGCGGGCCTAAGCTCCAATCGTTCTCTGCTTGAGGAGAGATGCAGAATTTGCCGACTTACCTATCTCAACATTCGTAGTACTTCTACGAATGACGTAGACAAAACGTAGCAAGGTCTACGAAATTTCTAACTTTCGCATTACCAAATTATATTATTAAAAGCGAAGAAGGCAGAAGAACATGTTTCGCATTTTTTTTAATTACACACACACATACGGTTGTTCGTCGCCAGAGTAAATTAATACTTGTCTTATGGGTAACAGACAACTGGTAAATATATACATATATAATATTTAATATATACTTAAATATATCACTATCCGAAGAACAAAGTCACATTTCGTATGCTTATATTATATATAGGAGATGTAACTATATAAATGATATATCGGGTGGTTAAATTATAAGGGCCGACGTTGAATGTGAACCACACCTAAACGTCAAGTTTTTTTTGCATTTCATTTGACATTTCCTAATTTCAAACTAACTCAATTTAAACCATGGAAAGATACACAAAAGTTCATTCAGGCTTATTATGAAAATGGGCATTCAAATCAAAATGCATATCGTGCACTTCGTGATTTTTCCGTTCAATTTAATCGTCCAAATGTGCGTACAATCAGAATAATTGTGCAAAAATTTGAGCAAACTAGGTCTGTAGGAGATGTGAAAACACCAGTGCATCCTCGTACAGCTCGTACTGCATAATTCGGCACATTAACGGCATAGCACCTCAATTATGCCTCAGCGTCATCAAAAATTTGGACCATCGGATGGAGGTGTGCCGCCGAAGCCGCGGCGGCCATTTGGCCGATATTTTGTTTCGTACATAATTGAAACATAGCATATTATCATAATAAAAAGAAATGACAATAATGTCCTAAATAATTTGTATTTTATTCAAAATCAACATCGGCCCTTAAAATTTAACCACCCAATATATAAAATGAGTGTTTGTCTAAATTTCCTTCACAGATTCCGAAACGGCTGGACCGATTTAAATGAAACTTTAAGACAATCTTTAGAATGACCCAGCGGATGATCCTGTAAAGTTCACTAGCGATCGGACCACTTTTTTAACTGTTGATTTTTGTTTCAAGGGGAATTCGAAACCTGTCTGAGCCACAGCAATGCGTGGCTGGACAGCTAGTTTATAATATTAATATATTAATATAATAGTATATAGATGATATCTAAAATTGATACATAAAAGCAGTTTAAAAACACTGTTAAATGGAGGCTTATACAGAAAGTCTACTATACTGTTAAGGATTACTTAGATGATAAGAATGCGTGGATATAGCTACTCTTCGACCCAGTACATGACGGTGATGACTAAATTTAACTAGTAAAAAGAAATATATTTTGAAAAGAGCATTCGCCGAATTTCTTGCTGGCTCTTCTCAGTAGCAACAGGTTTCCGAACCAGCAGTAGAGTTGCTGATCCAAAAGCGCTTTTTTACAAGTTTCCTTAAATGAAGAATGTTTTAAATATGATTTTTTTTAGTTTGATAGTCAAAACAATCCTATATTGAGGCGTAATTTCATAAGTTATGGTGCATATGTAGTGGTCTAAATTAGAAACGGTACTAATATAAACACTTTGGCATTATATCATTCATCAGTTTCTAAATTCCACGGAGCCGGATAGTAACAGTATCGCATCTAAACGTATAGAAACAGTACTATACAAATATCACAAATTAAATAAAAATACGTTACGCTGAAAACGAAAAACCAACGTTATATGATGATTTTGAAAACAGTTAAATGTTATTAGTAAATTAAAAGTAAAGGGCTCGTTTTTATTTATTTATTTTATTATGCAGGTTTCCCCACGCGTTTTTCTTCACCGAAAAGCGTGTGATAAAGCTGTAGGTGAAAGCTAAAGGACCTTAAGTCACAGTTTATTAATTATTCAATAGAGCTTTATTACGCCGTGTGATATCCGTGGCTGAGTAGAATAGACCACCGTCATTTCTTACAGAGGTGTCGTAAAAGGCGACTAAGGTAAGTTGAGCCACCGTGTGGTATCCGGTTGAGTAGAATAGACCACCCTTTTTCTTATCGAGTGGTCGAGAAATACGACTAAGGTAAGTTGACGTCAGGCAGGCGGCCAGTCGTAAAATACGTAGTCAAATCATGTAACATGTTTTGCCGACCCCACTTAAAGTGGAATAAGGGGGATGATGAGAAAAAAAATAAAAAGTCCTATGAACATTTATTAAAGTTTTAATAATAAAAAGTGATGATTAAAGTTTTTATGAGAAAATTTAATGTTAACATAATATATAATTCTGTAATTTAAATTATAGTCTCGAATAATTCGGACAAATTAGTGCAAAGACAAACGGCGTATAATTAATTAGATTCGTGTTTGTACTGGAGAGGCAATTTACGAGTCGGCAGTTATATTATAGCTCAATCAATTTTTGGGGCGAAGGTTTCTCAGCCTTATCAAGACTGAATATCGTAATCTCAACAGATGGCATACATAAGGAATGATATTATTTAGACAATCCAGCATAATAACGCCTCTAATCAACGATATCTCCAATATACTCTAAAAAATATTTATTTATTCAAAATTCAAGGAATATTTTTAACTGTTGTCTATATTTCTTTTAGTAACACGTGGATAATTTATAGAATTAGGTGTTACTTTGTGGAGATCCGTAATACAAAAGTAATAATAAAATTATTTTGCTATAATCCGCGATACAGTAAATAGAAAATATATATAGTGCTGAATAGTGGACTATCCGTTTTTTTTTATACCCTTTGCATGCTGATTCGTAAAAACACATGCACAAACCTCCACCACTGCCACCACAATACACAAGCACTACACACGTTCACTATCACAAACTCAACACTCGTTTCGCCCCGCAACCGAAGCATCATCAGGAGATAGACTCCACGACAAAAACGCAAAGCTTTTGTCTGTATCTCTATAACTAAAATCTAAATCTAAATCTCTGTAAAAGTAACACCACACGTTACTTTTACTGTATCGCGGATTATAGCATTTAGCATAACTTTTGTAACACGTGGATAAAAGTTCTCAATGAATATGAAAAAAAAATCATTATTCTGCCCTTATCCTACTCTAAGTGGTACACAATATGTTGCAATCGTCCATTCTCTCCTATCATTAGTCAATTCTGGCGTTACTCATATTTTTGAAGTGAAAACTTCTTTATTGACGTTGTGCACATTTTGTGATGGGTAATAAATGTTAAACTCGTGTCAGAACACGTCTGATAGGGAATTCTTACGGACGGACGGACGGAGAGTAGACCACAGGCGTAGAGTAGAAGAGGAAGTATGGATGACTGCTATTTCGTTCAGTAGGCGCAGGGCGCTTACGCGAATTTGTCATGTTAAATGTTTGTGTACCATAGTGCAATAAATGAATTATATTTTACATAAACTATAGTATTCCCTATCGATACCGATAATTAAAACATTTCCTGCAAAATTATTCCGTAACCTAAAAAAATGCACAACGTCAATATTCAAGTTTTCACCTCTGCCGACTCCCAGAGTGCAACCCGTTGATTTTGTTTTTCTCTTAACTCTTGTAGTCATATATAAGTTTTTTAGAAAACTATATATATCACAAATTATTTAGAAAATACTTCCGCTGGACCACCTGTTTTTGACATATTTTTGTGTGTAGATGATAACTTAGTATCCGGCAGAATAGAATAGACCACCCTCCTTTCTTACCGAGGTGTCGTAAGAGGCGACTAAAGTAAGTTGACGTCAGGCAGGCGGCCGGTCGTAAAATACGTAGCCAAATCATATGACAACATGTTTGTAACATGTGGTGCCGACCCCACTTAGAGTGGGATAAAGGCAGGAGAATGATGATGATGATGATAACCAGTCAAGATAACAAGACAATAAATTATTAACTTGCGGTTCTTGCATATTATATTTTCATATCTCATTATAGGCAGATTTATGTTTCGACTCTGTCATATACAGTCTAGACTATTGTCAGCATTTTTGATATTTAGTATCGAGCTAAGGTTTGTGTAAACAACTTAAATCGCAAAATATATCGTAAACCATGGTAGATAGGTGAAACTTAAATAACAAGAACTTCCATTCAATTACCAAGCTTTCATTTTAGTTACGAAAAATATCCGAAAACTGAACTATTCTCTCATTGATGGTGGTTGGTATGGTGTTGAAATCCCTTGAAGAAATAATTTAAACTCAAATTCAAAATATTATTTATTCAAGTATAAACTTTAAATGAAGTGCTTTTGAACTGTCAATTCTACTGCTGGTTCGGATAATCGCCTCTACTGAGAAGAGCCAGCAAAAAACTCGGCGGTTGCTCTTTTCAAAATATAATTGTTAATAATTAGTCATCATAGTGCAAGATCAAAAAGTGTGTAAATTCAGTCATTTTTATTATTTACATAATACAAAAATAATAATAAAAAATATTTTGCTATAATCCACGATAAAGGAAAATATATGTAATGCTAAATGTAGAGTATTATGTCCCTTTTATACCTGATACATGAAGCATCGTCAAGAGATATAATTTCTATTTACTTTATCGCGGATTATAGCAAAATAATTTGATTATTAGTTTTGTATTATCAATCTCTATAAAGTCATTAAGACCTATTTCCTATACAAGTCGTAAATCTATAAATTATTTATTTTAACACCGTTATAGAAGCAACGTTTAGGTGTATGTTTAAAGTTATTCCAATTAAAAAAAAATACACGCAAATATATTTCGAGTATAACGATAATTTTTTATTTCGGATATAAAATATTTTTTTATTAATATGTCAATGGAGTTCCTATATGAAAGATAACTTAGGCTAAATGAGAAACTTACCACAAAACACGCGTCAACACGGAAAGTCTATTAATATAAATTATTTATTATAAATTTAATTTTCCGCTTAATGTCACATTAAGCATTAACGTCTATTTATTTAACGATTAATTTTAATAACCACTATAACTCTCACATACTAGTTAGAAACTTTAAAGTAGACATTTTTCACTTGCTAGCTGCACGACCGCACGACCCGAAGTTCAATCAAGTACTGAAAACCAATTCATGTAAATACAGAGTACTGAGTGGTGGAACATTCTTTCAATACGTGTATACAGCCCTACGCCAGTTATTCTACGTACTTGAGCTATGTCATCATTTATTACGTTTATTGTGACAACACAACATTATAATTTTCAGTCATTTCGCGCAGTGTACTCTAAATTGTTTATTTAATCGTTATTTTCCTGCTTATCACATTAATAGTGATAGAGGGTTTAGATTTTTTTTTTAATTCGCGAATTTGCTCTACGACGCCCACTTAGTAATAAAGTGACCGAATACTAAATTAGCCTTAATTGGATTAGATACATTATAATCCTTATTTAATAATAAATAAAATATAATAATTATATGGGACACTTACACAATCGGTCGTCTATCCCCAATGTAAGTAACTTAATACTTGTGTTATCGGTGACAGACAACTGGTAGATATAATTACATAAATAATTTTAAATACATACTTAAATACAAATACACACCCAGGCTCGTAGAACCAACAAATCGTTAATAGAAAATGTACGCGCTCGATGGGAATCGAACCCACGACCCGCGGAGCTGAAGGTAGGGTCACTACCCACTGCGCCAACGGGCCAGTTAATTTCAATGCCATCTATGACATGACGCTAGGAACTTTTAAAAAGGCTAGTTTTTTCTTGCTTTAACAACTTATGAGTCCATTTAATGGCTGTGCTAGGTACACTTTATTGCCAAAAAACAACTTGTTTGATTTAGGACCTTTAATACTAAGCGTGCGATATATCTTCGCGTTTGTTACGTCCACTCAGCGATTGCCGCTTGCCCAGACTCCACTCGACACCGGAGGTGTAATGTTCCACGCCTGGGAAAGACACTTCGCTCAACCTCGCCTTTCCCTACCTAACTTCGGTGGGATCGGACGCATTTAGTATTTAAGATTTTAGCATAGTAATAGTATAAGAATAATTATAATTAACTGTAAATAAATAGATTTATTTGGATACTGAGTTTGTGTACCCAACAGTCGCCACCCATAATATAACTCGTTCAAAAATACGTTTCATATGTAAAACGAAATTAAATACTTTATGATTTTATAAAAACCAAAAAATTAAAGTGAGAATTTCCAAATCAAACTATCAGAAAACAGATACATCGAAATCGAAATTTTCGTAAGTTAGTCGCTGTTTTCAAAGTATAGATATTGATTCTTGATTTAAAAGTGCTTAAAAAGCTTATTTGAATAATTTGATTTGATTTGAAATGATACTTTAAAAAGTAATTAATTTACATTATTAATTCTGCAAATTAAAAATTAGTGTTTTGAAAATAAAAATATAAATAACTATTATTTTAAATTGAAATCAATTTCGGGATCCAGATTTCGTAAGAGGATACGGCGTTGCGTCGACTCATTTGACGTCAATGCATAGAGTTTTTTTTTTTCGAATGTGTCAAATTCAATTCAAATTCAAATTCAAATTCAAAATATTCTTTATTCAAGTAAACTTGTAAACAAGTGCTTTTGAATCGTCAACTTTACTGCCTTACTTACTTACTGTCAACTTTACTGTCTAATGCTGTTAGCCCTAATGGCTTTTACAGCGTCACCGGTGGGATGGGCGAGCGCAGAAGGTTCGCCGGGTAAAATTGATAAGTAATCGAGTGTTTTTAGGCACTCGCAACTTATTGGGAGCGTCGCCTTAAGGGTGTCTCCTGCGAGACCGAACCTCGGCTTTAAGCGGCGCGTTTTGGAGGACTGTATCTAACACATTGACTTAGAAGAAGTCTGCATCACGGCGGCCGCGGCAGAGGGCTGCGGCCGCTTGACACAAGCAAGCGGGGACCTCGTCTTCGCCGGCGAAGGCGCTGTTTGTGTGTGTATTGTCTGTGTATCTTGTTGGATGCTGTAATAGCATCGTCAGGGTCGTTGAGAACGCTCTTAGGGCACCTGTGAAATCGGTTGGGGACTAAAGAGTGTTATTTGTCAGTTCCAACCGGTTACTAATGGGTTCTGAATGGGAAAAAGTACGTGTAGGATATCTGTTGGCCGCCTTTATTAATAATAAAACAAAGTCTCTAAAAGCTGTCTGTCTGTACCTCATTTTCTCAAAATCTACTGCGCGGATTTTTCTACGGTTTTTACGTAAAGTTAGTGAATTTCTTCCGGAAGGTTAAGAAGATTAGCAGTACATTAATTTCGTTTGTAGCCGTTTTTTATTATTGAGATTATATGGAATTTGCTAGATAGGTTTGTAGATCTACAAAATGTTAACTACAGCATGTCTCTATCGCTTGTGGTTAAATCACAATAACTACTTTTATGATCAAAATTTCAAATAACGTTATTTTCGAAACATTTTCCTTTTTATGCATTTATTCTATCTATCTAAAAATATTATAAAACAATCGTCGAAACTGTAATTCTGTATGATCGATTTTCTAAAAATCCACTAAATGGTTTTTGTACAAATTTTACTAAAAGTGCAATCCTAGAAGAATGTTTAGATTAATAGTAGATTCTCCGGAACGGCTACACCGATTTTGATGGAACTTTCACTGAAAGATAAACGGGGTTATTTTAGAAGCTTGGTAGGTTAAACATATAGGAAATCTGTAGAGATGTGCATATTTCCTTACGGTATTTTCCTGCACAAAGCGATGCCTTTCTTTAAAGGCCTTTTCCAGCAGAATAACAGACTTTACATTTTAATACATCACGATACAAATGACATATTGAACGCATTACCAGATCTATAACACAGAGAGACCTCATTATAGATATTAAAGCTTTTTAGTCTCTCCTGGGAATAAAGTTGACATTTTATGTAGAGTGAAGTGAGAATTTAATGGCAAGTATATAAAATGCCAATTCATTGACGTCTAATAAAACGTCCAAGAAATGATACATTGATATTATAATGACTTAGATTTTCTATTAAAGATTATACTACATAAAATTACAGATTATATTATGTAAAGCGTTATTTTATTTAGAGAGTTTTCTTTGGATTTTAATCTAGTTATAACCTCAATATTTTGTTTTTTATCATAAAAAAAGGATCAAATCATAATTAATGAACGCAGCTTGGTCGAAAAAAATTAACCAACCTTTTAAAACAGTAATACCGTAAAAACCGTAATACTTATACTAATAATGGTTAAAGTGGGTTAACCTTAAATGCTAGGCATATATTGTCGCCGACTTTTATTTCGATCTTTTAGAGGGGAACACTTCTGTACTTGATTATTTTTGAATAACTTTTACTGTTTACTTAGCGCACGCAAGGAAAGCTTTAAATTCTGCCGTTTTCGCAATATTTTTTATTGATGCTCGTCTCCTATTTATCTTAGAATGATGTTATATAGTCTATAGCCTTTTTCGATAAATATACTATCTTACACTTAAAGAATTTTTCGAATCGATCCAGTAGTTCCTGAGATTAGCGAGTTGAAAAAAAAACAAACAAACTCTTCAGCTTTATATATTATCTGATTAAGAAAATAAATATCACTTACATCCACTACGAACGTCCATTAAACTTAATGTCCGTCAGCAGTTAGAAAACAAACTTGCCATGAGAAAGAACTATATAGTTAAAGTTTATCATCGAGACTGGACAAAAGCCAATGTCCTTACCGTGAGCGTAACTCGACAGGGGTAAATGAGGGTTGGCGACAGATTATAATGAAAAATAATAATTCTAAAAGAGTCCTAGTAATTTACCATCACATTTTTTTTTTCATCGTAAAACTAAAGACCCTTGAAAAATTTCAATTCCATGGTTAACTCTTTCAGCGACTTAATACGACATCCTTTTTTTGTGACGTGTCCAGCAATTCGAAATTTGTAACATAAAAGATGGGAGTAAACCAGAAGAGATAGTGACATGCTGTAACGGGCTTTTTGTAGTATTTTTGTAGATCTACAATGCCCTAGTACATCATTACTTTAGAGTATCTCTATTGGTCTCGCGGCGCACGCGACTATCGCTACTAGCAGGCGAGTTGTCGTCTACTCAACATAATTTATAAAAAATCGTTACACCTTCGAGAAGAGTTGCACTAACTTTATATAAAATCATAAAACAGTGCTTTCAGTTAATTTTGAGAAAATCAAACACATACAGATAGACAGCTTTTGGGGACTTTGTTTTATAAAAAGTATATAAAGAGAAGCTGTGATATTCCAGCGGTGAGACCGTGCGACTCTCTAGAAACGGACATGGGTTGGTGGGATCAAACTCCGGGCAGGCACCAATGAGTTTTTCTATTAAAACTTGTGTCTAATTGATAATTGCAATTTATCACACGCTTTTCGGTGAAGGAAAACAACGGGTGGAAACCTGCATATCATTAGAGAATTCTAGGGATATGTGTAACCTACCAATCTGCACTGGAGCAGCGTGGTAGGTAGGTCTTATCTCCAATCCTTCTCTCCAAGAAGAGGAGAGAGAAGGCCTCCCCCCCACCCCCCAGTAGTGGGACAAGCTGTTACTTTACTTACCTTTTACGTTTTACAGAAAGATATATATTTTAAATCAATCAAATGTTGGTAAGGAATCTTCCACTGAATCAAAACGTTGTCTACTGAAAACGTAATATAATCCTACTCATACTAATATTATAAATGCGAAAGTTTGTGAGTATGGATGGATGTTTGTTACTCTTTATTATTATCTTTATAGTTATCTTTATATAGGTTTTACATCAGAATAACACATAGGCTACAATTTGTAATGATTTTATGTAATATAACGATACATGTCAATAAAGTTGGAAAAATCTGGCTTCTGCGAGCTATCTTGGCGAATGCTGCCTAAACCATTCAAGTTACACAAAGATGATGTACCGTAGTATTGTTTGAATAGTTCTAAATAAAAGTCCGCGACAGCATATATCTACCTTTTATGCGAAAGTCACTGTGACCAAAATTGTGAATTATAAATTTAATTAAATTAGATACTGTGGCAGAACAAACTACTCGCGAGCGAAGCCGCGCGAATAAACTAGTAATATATAATACAATCACGCACCGAAACTATATTGGCAAAGCAGTCTAATTGGCACTTTCGGAATCCATATACATATAATTGAATTGACTATTATGACAGTGTTTCTCGTGCCTAGTGAGACGACGATATCATTAATGCAAATTGTGAATATGCAAACTATATTATAAGCTATCTGTATCAACGGCTTCGCTCGCGTGGAAATCTATTTATTTATTACTAGCAATGAGCGCAGAGATAAGAATAAAATGATTTAATTATTGTCGGCACTTTTATTAACTTTTACAATGTAAAAAAGTAGTTATATTGGCATAACTATAATAGTTAGATATATGGTATCGCGGACTTTTTTGTGGTTATTGTGGTTATTATATATTTCTATATCATTTTCAAATATTTCATTTTTTTGTTCTATCATCAATAGTTTCCGCAGCGCACGCGGTGAAAGATTTTTACGACTAAATTTTTCACACCTAATTACAATTCTATTAGGGATCCTTATTTTTTTTGATAATGTAATATAGCCTATGTTGCTCAGTGAAGAAGCAGCTTTCCAATGGTGAAAGAATTTTAGAAATAGATCCAGTAGTTTTTGCGTGAAAACATTACAAACACACACACATACATACAAACATACAAATCTTTCCTGTTTATAATATTAGTATACATTTATTTATTCCATAGAACTACCAACAGAATTACATGTGTAATTAGAGCAACATGGTTCTATTTCATAGGGTTGCTAATAACGTATATATCCGATTGTAGGTAGTCATAGTGTGCTTAAAAGGTAATGAAGGTACAATAACTATCATAATTAAAATTAGAAAAAAATAATAATAATTAAACTATGAAGTCTAACAAACTTAGGGATAATTATTCTGTGTATTCTCCATGCAAGGCTTTATATATTTGTTTACTGAAAAAAATTTTTATCTCTAATATCTGTTGCGGTATTCTATAATTCATACAATTTCCTGTACAGCCTGGGTATCAAAGACTAATGTCCTAAGTATGTTGTATACATTTTATGGGTAAATAAGGGTATGGAATGTCGTGGCAAGCAAGAGGGAATCTTAATCAGTACTTGGCTTAACAGTTCTGGGTACATATAAGAACAAAGTGTCATTAATTTTTCGTCTGTCAGATAAGAAATTGAGCTTGAACATGTATATCCTCATCACATATGGCAAACTTTTGATAGATCCTGTCAGGTACAGTTGGATACTTTCTAACCTATCTTTCATATATCATTTTCCTGCCCTTATCCCGCTCTAAGTGGGGACACAACACGTTACAAACATGTCATCACATGATTTGGCTACGTATTTTAAGATCGGCCGCCTTCCTGACATCAACTTACCTTAGTCGCCTTTTACGACACCTCGGTAAGAAATGAGGGTGGTCCATTCTATGCAGCCGAATACCACACGGCACATACCTTTCTCGCCTCTTACGACACCTCGGTAAGAAAGGAGGGTGGTCTATTCTATTCTGCCGGATACCACACGGCGAACTTACTAACCTATCTTTATAAACGTGATAATGAGGACACCAAATGACTGTATCGTACTCCAATTTGCTTCTAACTAAAGCAGTATACAAGTAAGCAGTATATCTCTCTCTATAGCCGGTCTCTCATTTCTGAGCATCGTTATCACCATCAGGTTGTCAGTCATTTAGATTGGAGGCGTGTAATATCTTTCCAGCGGTTCCAATCACAATTTCGCGAAAGTTGATAGCGGTGGTTTTTAGCTGATCAGATCATCTGGTTGGAGATTTTCCTCGTAGCCTTTTAACCGTAACCTTTCCAATCACTATGAGTTTTAAGAAAACTCTTGTTTTTCTCTTCTAAGTGGTTATATTATATATAAAGAATATATACTACTTTGATGTGATTTACAAAACATTGACATTAAAAAAATATTTATCGAGATCTAATTTGTAAAAAACAAATATCTCACTTCTTTGTTACTGATTTGCCGTAATATATATATTTTTTAATATTATAAAATTGCATATTAAAATTTTGATAATAATTATTATATCAAGCGTAACAATAATTTAAGTCATATTGTAATTTTTGAAAACCTTTTTTCTTTTCAGAGGGATTACAGTCATAATGAAATTCAGGATCACAATCTGCGAGTACTCTGAGGGCCTTCGTGATCTTAAACGAACATGTTTAAACATAGTCTGTTTGTGAGGCCTCAGATACAAGCAATCCGAAATTGAAGATTAGTCGGAGTTGTCATTCCGCTCTGCTGAATCAAAAGATTGGGTGACAAATTTAACAAATATAACTGATATTAATTGAAAATGTAAATCGTAATGTACTTTGAGTCGAAACAAAGAAATATTGCCGTAGGGCTAGTCTATTTATGTGCATTTATTTTATTCGGGTTGAATCTTTGCGCAGAATCTACTGGCTATTGCTAACTTTAAGGAAACACCGAACCAATGAAAGCAAACACCGAAGGAATAAAAAAAATTGCATCTATACATTTATTTTACTAGTTTCAATTGCAATATTTATTAATATAAAAGTAGCGGCCTGTTAATATCCCACTGCTGGGCATGGGCCTCCTCTTTCCGCTTTGGAGAGAAGGATTGGAGCTAAAACCTACCACGCTGCTCCATTGCGGATTGGTAGGTTACACATATCCCTAGAATTCTCTAGAGATATGCAGGTTTCCTCACGAAGTTTTCCTTCACCGAAAAGCGTGTGATAAATTGCAAATATTAATTAGACACATAAGTTTAAATAGAAAACTCATTGGTGCCTGCCCGGGTTTGAACCCATGTTCGTCTCAAAGATAGTCGCACGGTCTCACCACTGGGCTATCACAGCTTATTAATATATGTTATAATTATTTAAAGTTTCCAAATAAATCAAATACAATTAAATAATTCACGCAACTATGTTTGCAACAATTAATAAAGGTATTGTTTTTAATTGTATTTAAAAATTAAGTCCCATGCAAACTTATGTAAAAAGATTTTATTATAATCCAACCTAATTAGTATTTACGAGGCGTATTTCAAAAGGATATTTTTCTTTGTTTTTTCATGAATAATTAATTAACAGCAATGATACCGTTCTTTTTGTTTTTAGTAGTTATAAAAAATGCAAGTAATCATCATTTTTGACGGTAATATTTTTCACTATAGCATAATTGTGCATTGTTTAATAATAACCTCTGACCTTTGGAAATCTTAAAGATTAGCAAATAATCCTAAAGGCAAAAAGAAAAAAGCACTTTCCGTGGATTCTTTCGAGAAGTTAATCCTTTGATCTCGGCTTTCAATACAGCCGTCAAGAAGCGGATTATAACTTGAAAAAGAATATGTTTTTCTCGTATTATGTTACAGTAACTTGTGACAATAGTCAATAGTGACAATACAAACTTCTTAGTATAATATGGATTGCATCCTTCTATTAAAATTTATCATTTTTCATAAAGTTATTACACTTAGAGTAGGGGATATTTTTTTGTACTGACTGTATGCTGTTAGCCTTATCGGCTTTTACAGCGTCGCCAGACGGAACGGGCGAGCGCAGAAGTATCGTTGAGGTTGCGAAATGTATAAGTAGAGCGCAGAAGCTCTACTAGCGTCGGGGAACGTCGTCCTAAGGGTGCGCGTATTAATATTTAATTATTTAAAAAAGAGCTTTTATATAGTAGACAACCCTAATTAAGCTCCTACGAGCGCTCTGCTCTCAACACACGGTCCAAAGCAAGCAATACTCGTGCGAATGTTATCGTCTGTGAGCTTTTAATGTTTTTTAACAATTTAACCTCTCAGAGAAAATATGGTATAATGCTTTAGTTTCTTAAGATTCTGGTAATACAGTTGTAACCATAGTAATTTAACAATGCGAAAATCTGTTTTAATAGCAAGCTATTTTTTCACTGTTTCATATTTGACAATTATCGTCCTCCTGCCCTTATCCCACTCTAAGAGGGATCGGCACAATTTATATACATGCTGTCACTTGATTTGGTTGGTATTTTACGACCGGCCGCTTGCCTGACGTCATCTCACCTTACTCGCTTTTTACGACACGTCGGTAAGAAATGAGGGTGGTCTTTTCTACTCAGCCAGATACCACTATAGTCATTCATATAGTTAATCAGTGCGTAGGGAAGCCAGCCTAAAATGTGACATGTTACAATAAAGAGAAAAAAAACACATGATTAAACAAAGATATAAGTATACGAGTGTCATCTCCATATCATAATTTATTGTGTCGTTGTTATTTTTTTTCGAACTGACTGTCACCCTCTCACATCACCCTCTTTCTTACCGAGGGGTCGTAAAAGGCGTCTAAGGTAAGTCGTCACACAGTGTGGTATCCGGCTCAGTAGAATAGACCACCCTCATTTCTTACCGAGGTGTCGTAAAAGGCAACTAAGGCAAGTTAAACCACCGTGTGGTATCCGATTGAATAGAATAGACCACCCTGTTTCTTACCGCGTGGTCGTAAAATACGACTAAGGTAAGTTGACGTCAGGCAGGTGGCCGTTTCTAAAATCCGTAACCGAATCATGTGAGAACATGTTTATGTTAAATAACATGTTGTGCTGACACCACTTAAAGTGGAATAAGGACAGGAGGATGATCCCATGATCATCCTCCTGTCCTTTTGATTGATTGAATCACCATTGATTGCACGTCATAATTATGATGGAGAATTTTCTTTTGGCTATGGCAATATTTATACGTCTACGGGAAAACCTTACCAGCAACGTGATTGTCATCATTCGAAACAAATAATGAATGGATGTTGTTACATAATATTACACCAAATTACCTCATGTACACGTAAGTTGAAATCATCTCGAAAACGTATTTTTCCTGAACAATACACGTAAGTCATTGGAAGAGGATAATATAAAATTGATATTTACGATTTACTTTTCGCTTCACGTTGAAGAAAAACTTCATGAGGAAATGTATATTTCTCTGAAGAATTCGTGGGATTTGAATTTGAATTTAACCGTATTGTACTATTAACCTAAAGAAGAGCCTTTCGCAATAAATACTCTATATATGACTAAAAACCAGTAAAAAATCCGTTCATTAGATTTTGAAGAAATTGATCTCATATAGAAAGACAGCTTTTGGGAATTTGTTTTATAATAAGTATAGATTCTAGTCACAGTTTATATAATTTATAGAATTAGTCGTTATTTTGCGGAAATCCATAATACAAAAGTAATAATAAAATTATTTTGCTATAATCCATTATATTATATAAATAAATATATGGGACATTTACACACACGGTCGTCCATCCCCAAAGTAAGTAACTTAATACTTGTGTTATGGGTGAGAGACAACTGGTAAATATATACATGTATTTTTTAAATACATAATTAAATACATATATACACCCAGACTCGAAGAACCAACAAATTCTAAATAGAAAATGTTGGTTTTCGGCGGGAATCGAACCCGCGACCCACGGAGCCGAAGACAGGGTCAGTGCCAACTGCGCCAACGGGCCAGTCATATATATATTATATTACTATATATATTATGGGATAATAACAAAATAAGTGTATTATTACAGTTTATATATTTACTTATGAGCGTAAATACTTGTAAGTGTGCATATAGAATACTCATTGTAGCCTGCCCGGGGTTTGAACCTGCGACACCTTGTTAGATTCACATTGTCACAAAGAACGGCTATGATAACATGAATTATAAAACCCTTTTTTATTTGAGGAAAACCTGTCGTCGAAAAAATTCTCGACATTAATAATTTACTTCAATGTCAGATGCACAAATCGCTTTGCGCGTTAATGGTCCGAGTTAAATAGCATTCATCATGAACTTTGAAGTGTTTTCCCGCTGTGCTCTCATTTCTAATGGTCTGCTTTAGGTATTAATTTAAGGTTTATTGCGCTCCTTATATGGACACAACTATGTAACGCAAAATACGTAATCATTTTGATAATAAGGGTTGCCACATCTTATTTATTAATAACTATTTAAAGGAAAATGAACTTTTGGATCCAATTGTAAAAGGTGTAGTATGGCTTGAAAAAATGGTATTTTGGTGACTGACTTTTATTAAATATTTAAATATTTGCACATTTTTTAATCTAATTAGTTATATATTTTTAATCTAATTAATAATAAATTAGTAATTCAAAAACATTAAAAATTTTTTACATCTCGCGTCCGAAATTTTATGTGTCTTGTTTTTGTGGGGTGGTGGTGGGTGGTGCAAAACGCTGGTCGAAATTGTGGTAGTGAATGTGTGCAGTGCTAGTGTAGCTTTGCTAGCTAAATCTTTCTCAAATGTCCGATGCGATTCATCGTCCTTGTATTATGTAGCAGTGTACAATGCACGTAAATAAATACGTAAAAATCCTATAAAACAAAAACTACTTTCAAGTCATAATATTCGAATTTAAAAGAAAAATTAAAGGAGTAAACTTATGTGTATCGTAACCATACACTTGAAAGCAATCAGAAACTTGCTAAGTGTTTTCTGTTCAGCGGATGCTGTGCATTACCAAAGCTTTCACTTAATTCAAAGTTCTCAAATAACTTGTACAGCGGTCTACGCTGCAATGCAATTTATTTATAGGTTAACCATGTCATTAACCCAGAAATTCGGATACTAAACTTTTGTATTTGTGCAAAACAGTAATAGTGAATCAACGTAAAGTTACACATCTCTTTAACCTTCTTTAAAGGTACTGCGCTACGCTTTATTGCAAATTCTCACAAAACATTTTTTTTAATTAAGTCACTTTAAAACTAAGCGTGATATATAGTCACGGCATACGCGGTATATGGCCATCAAAAAAAGAATAAGGTCTAAACACTAAAACGCCGTGTGGTATCTGGCAGAATAGAATAGACCAACCTCCTTTCTTACCGAGGTGTCGTAAGAGGCGACTAAGGAATGTGCCGTGTGGTATCCGGCTGCATAGAATAGACCACCCTCCTTTCTTACCGAGGTCTCGTAAGAGGCGACTAAGGAATGTGCCGTGTGGTATCCGGCTGCATAGAATAGACCACCCTCCTTTCTTACCGAGGTCTCGTAAGAGGCGACTAAGGAATGTGCCGTGTGGTATCCGGCTGCATAGAATAGACCACCCTCCTTTCTTACCGAGGTGTCGTAAAAGGCGAGTAAGGAATGTGCCGTGTGGTATCCGGCTGCATAGAATAGACCACCCTCCTTTCTTACCGAGGTGTCGTAAAAGGCGAGTAAGGAATGTGCCGTGTGGTATCCGGCTGCATAGAATAGACCACCCTCCTTTCTTACCGAGGTGTCGTAAGAGGCGACTAAGGTAAGTCGACGTCAGGCAGGCGGCCGGTCGTAAAAAACGTAGCCAAATCATGTGAAACATGTTTTTAAGATGTTGTGCCGATCCCACTTAGAGTGGGATAAGGGCAGGAGAATGATGAAGGTCTAAACACTAAAACACTTCTTTTTTTTAGTATCTTAAAACGTCTTTTTAACTACTTTGATAAACATTCTATGTCTAGTTACACCTTCTCAGAACCACTAGGGTCGTAAATACTTATTTGGTTTCATTATAATTATGAAATAGTAACTCAACGACATGCACTCTAAAATCTTTTAGTACGTGTCGTTTGCACGTTAACCGCGTTGTTGTTATTTTACTATCTGTGCTCGATGCTATATTAAAATTTATGTGTGCTATTTTGAGTAAACAGTCTTTTTATATTTAGTAATGATTTAAGAGATTCTAGCTCTTCTGATTAAAAAAATGTATTTTATTACCCACTCTTTGTCCGACAATCTGTAGAATGATCTTGTAAAGTTCGGTAATCGGCGGTAATTACCTGCGGCTCGTTTTTTTAAACCACACTCGTGTTATAAGAACCCTTATTATGCAACAGTATCATAAACTACTATTATTATAACGACCATTATAACAGCGCCTGCAACTGATGAGTTATATTCAAAGGATACCAATGATACCCACGGATATAGCTATACCTCTTAAAAGTATTCAATTTCCAGCTAACGCTTTATTTCCTTAGCTATTAATAAGACTCAGGACCAATCTACTAATTTACAAAAATCAATTTATAGTCCCAATCAATTTCCACTACCACAAGATCGGTATGTACGCGGGTGAAACCGCGGGGCTTGCTAGTATATTATAAGAAGGAACTGTAAACGTCAAATGAATCATTTTGCATTCAGATTACATTTTAATATGTAATCTCCGGTATTCTTCATTGAAAGTCAAATTAGTTTACTTTTCCAATATCAGCGACGATATTACGACTGATGTAAATTTTTAAATGTGTTTCGAAAATTGATGCTTCGATACCAATAGAATATAAAATATTTCGCTATAAATGTTACATAGTGACGAAAGCGTATAAATTTGTCTTAATTTAAATACCTTTTTTCAGTAACTTTTCAGTTTCCAGCCCTCTCTGTTTTTGGAGAGGAGGATTGAGCTAAAGAGGAAAACTTCACGATAAAATCGCTTTAATTATATTAAAATTATATATTTATTCGATTAAGTCATGGAGTCTATCTCCTGACGATACTTCGGTTACGGGGCGAAACGATTGTTGAGTTTGTGAAAGTGAACGTGTGTAGTGCTTGTGTATTGTGGTGGCAGTGGTGGAGGTTTCTGCATGTGTTTTTATGAATCCTGCATGTAACGGGTATGAAAAAACGGATAGTCCACTATATATTTAGCACTATAGATAGTTCATTGTATCGCGGATTATAGCAAAATAGTTTTTATTATTACTTTTGTTTTATAGATCTCCACAAAGTAACGCCTAATTCTATAAACTAGATTAATAATAAATAAATTAATAATAAACTTTAACTCTACCAAACCTCAGACTCTGACGTCCGCGTAATTTTCGTAACTATACAAAGTTTTTACTTCACGTATTAATATACTCGTAGGGATGTAGCTCAAGGTACGTAGTTAAGAAAATTAATGTCAAAGGCATTCGACGTACTTGTTAGAAAAGAAAGCCATTATCGAAATAAGACATGTTTTAATCAGATAAAAGGGCGCGCGGACAGCGCCACTCACGGGAATTAAGTCCATCGCGAAGGCTCGATGGGGCTGAAATGGGGCAGCTTGTTTCTTCTTTACTTAGAAATTTAATACCGTAAACAACTATATACTCTTTGCCCATAAAATTTTTCTATCTCCTGCCCTTATCCCACTCTAAGAATGGATGGCACGATTTTTATATGATTTATAGAAGCAGGCGTTACTTTGCGGAATTCCATATTACAGAAACAATAACAGAACTACTTTGCTATAATCCGTGTGGGTTAAGCGTATGCATGCAATACAATGACAAAATCGTAATGCATGCGATTTTGTCGTGGAGCGTATCCTCCTGATGATGCTTCGGTTTCAAGGCGAAACGATCGTAGAGATTTTGGTGGTGGTTGTGTCTATTGCTTGTGTGCATTGTTTCCGGTGGAGGCGTCTGTATACGTGTGATGACTTGTCCTGCATGTGTAACATGTTCCATCCACATGATTTTCATCCCATTTTGATCATGTCTATACCATCTTAATATTGCACTTCTCGTCTTTTCTATAATGGGCCCAATTTTCAGACTGTCCCGTATATCGACTGTGAACTGGCAAATTGTCCTATCTTATTTTTGCCAACTTTTCAGTGAGAAGAAAAACATGATTATTAATACAATCGCAATCATTTTTATGAGCAGAAATAATGTGCTCGACTTGTTACTGTGCCTAAATCAATTACACGATAAAGTAAAGTTTACACTAGAGGAGGAAGAGGATGGAAGGCTGCCATTTCTCGACGTCATGGTCATAAGGGGACCTGGTGGTAAGTTTTCCACAACGGTGTACCGAAAACCTACACACACCAATAGATACTTACATGCCAGATCGCATCACCATCCGTCGCACCTGTCCTCTCTGCCTCGGACTCTAATAAACAGGGCCTTAAATATTTGTGACCCACAATATTTGGAACAAGAGCTAGACCAAATAAAGCTGGCATTAGAAAGCAATGGGTATAACTGGCGCCAGTGTTATCGTGTGGCACGTAACAAGAAGTCGCGAGCATCGGTGGAAGTGGCACGGTCGCCTGCTTACTTGACGTATGTTAAAGGAGTGACGGATAAGATAGGCCACCATCTTCGTCGCAAGTACAATATTAAGACGATATTCCGTCCTCCTGGTCAAATACGTAGCCTGCTGCGCTCACCGAAAGACTCAGATCCACTTAACGTGCCTGGTGTGTATATGATTCCCTGCGGTTGTGGGAAGAATTATATAGGTGAAACTCGTCGCAACATCTTGACGAGAATTTCAGAACATATACGTAGTGTCAAGAATATGGACACTAATGGGTCAGCCATAGCGGAACATGTCCACGATTCGGGTGCCAACCACTACATCAGGTTCGACAAGGCTACCGTATTATCTAGGGAAAAATTTCTAGTACCTAGAAAAATACGTGAGGCGATTGAAATTAGCCGTCACTCGAATTTTAATAGGGACTGTGGATGGGCACTGCCCCCAGCGTGGAAACCTATTTTTGGCACTACCAGTTCTACTGAAAACCTGCTAGAACCAGACACCGTAAGCGTCGCATGCACAAATTTCTTCCGTGTATCCGATGACGAAGACCAGAGCGACCAGGACGTTATAGAAGACGCGCGACCACCGCCGCAACTGTCCCTCCCCCCGCCCCAGCCGCTCACGAGTCGCGCACAGCGAGCTGCTACACGCAGTTCCCGCCGCGATAACACCGCGTAAAGAGCTCATGAATAAGAGCCCCGTATGGGCTTGAAACTAGTCGGGCTCATCCGATAAAATAAGACGTGAGTATAGCCGGTCTCTCAACATTAATAATACATTTTTATGAAATAAAAAAAACAGGTGACTTTAAATATGTTTATTTATTTACAAATTTTCTTGTAGATTATACATGTTGATATGATAAATATGATGATAATATGATGGGCAGTAGCACCCAATGCCGTAAAAAGTAATTTAGCTTAAAATTAGAGATAGGATATATTGCCGGTTCACAGTCGATATATTAATTTCGTATTTCATCTAGTCCTGTCACACTACACATTCACCTTAGCATTCTTCTTGTTCGCGTGATTTGTTGCGAGAGAATTTAAAAAAATTCTTCGATGAGATGCTAATCTAATCAGTATATTTCTAAAGACACTTTTTTAATAAAAATATACAGGAAGAATAAACAATTATGCATGTTGTAAACTGCAATTTTCCGAACGACGCTTGCATTAATCTGTTGAATTAATATGCTTTTGATTTATTAAGAGGGGGGGACGGCGCGTACGCAGTCCCCACTACCAAAAATTACGCGTCCGAGTTATCCGCATTAGGGATAATCGCAGAGGTCAACCCGACCGCAGTGCAATGGAAGGGCCTCGCTCTGGGGGAACCGCCTACTTGATCACGGTGTCCCCTACGCCAGGTAAGTATGCTTAGAAAACGATGTGTAAAGCATATGTACTGCGCAGGATGACTCTTCTATAGCGCGACTGAATCTACTACTAACCCCATCTAGTTAAACATTTGCGACATTTGTATTGTATCGTAAAGTGTCAGATACAGTAACAATATTCACCTTCACCTAGTTAGAGCTGTAAATTTAATCGGAAGTACCGAGCTTTTCGGGCTCAAACATCCTTAGTCTAGATGTAATATCATATAAATAACTTGCCAAGCTTCATTAGAGTAGTGTAGAGTTGTACAAATTATATCTCTGTTTTTGAGAATTAGAAATTGTACATTAAAGATGTTCCTTTAAAGAAGAAACAGCATCGCAATAATTTTTAGACATATATACAACAATGCAATGTCGGGTCGCAATTAAGTGTAATAAATTACCCTAATGGATAGCCGCCGCAATGTAACCGCGACTTCGCTAAGTTTTCCGTTGAATATGTAATCATTATACTATTGATATAAAAATACAATAAGTTATTATCTTTCCATACGTAATATGTAATGAAAGTCAAGTATTTTTCACAAAAAAATTTGATATTACATAATTAGAACTAACTTAATATTAGAACCAAAAAATTACATATCGAGAAATTGTGAAAAACTTAACATCAACAAGCAGGTCTACCATGAACTCTTATTGCGACTAAATTGAAGATGTAAACGAGATCGTTTTGCTTTTCATACCATGACGTCTTAAAGACGCACACTTTATGTCGTTGCCGAATGAGCGTTCGGAATGCGTCCTAAGAACATGTGAATAAAAGAGACAGAGTTATCAATTCAATTCAATTCAATTCAATTCAATTCAAAATATTATTTATTCAAGTAAACTTGTAAACAAGTGCTTTTGAATCGTCAACATTTACTGCTGGTTCGGAAAGCTGTTCCTACCGAGAAGAGCCAGCAAGAAACTCGGCGGTTGCTCTTTGCCAACAATAATTCTTATCACTAGTTACATATAGTTATAAATGTCTTGTACAGGTTGAAGAGAAGCTATATCCACGCATTCTTATCTTCCAGGTAATCCTCAATAGTATAATAGGCTTTCTGAATTAGCCTTTTTTTAATAGTATTTTTAAACTGCTGTAAAGGTAAAGTTAATTTAGATTGTGGAATTTTATTATAGAATCTTATACCCAAACCCACAAACGAATTACGAACTTTTGCAAGACGCAAAGCAGGAACCGCAGGCTTATGTCGGTTCCTACTTTGTCTATTATATACGTCGCCAATCCTTTTATAATTATTTATATTCATATGTACAAAAATTAAATTACTAAAAATATACCGTGAAGCTAATGTAAGAATACCTGTTTCCTTGAACTTCTCTTGCAGGGAATCGCGCGAATTTAAATTGTAAATGCCACGTATGGCTCTTTTTTGTCTATGTGTATCTATAGTTCATATAACGTTATCCTTTTCAAACATTACGAACCCAATGCAATTCACACTTCATGGTACGAAAAGAAAGCGGTTCGCGGACGTCGTTTACGTCTTCAATTGAGTCGCAATAAGAGTTCATGGTAGGCCTGCAGGTAATACAAAAAATGCGAATGAATTCCCGTATCTATACATCTATGTAGTATCTATCTATTTATATTAATAGATAGCTAAAAAAATACCGTTTTTTAAATACATATCAACCACGTATTGAGGAAAAATAAAATTTATGTACAAAGATAGTGAACGTGTGTACTGTTGTGGCGGTGGTGGTAGTTTATGTATGAGTTTTAAGTTTTTTTTACAATTTATGCATGTATCAGTTATGAAAACGGTTAGTTTACTCCACATTTGAAATTATATATATTTTCTATCTCCCCGCAAAGTAGCGCCTAATTCTATAAATTATTTATTTATTATGTTATGTTATTTATTTCGCACCTACTTAAATTATTCCTTGACATAAAATATGGACAGGTCGAATAACGATTATAATGGTATGATATATAATGGTATATGATTTTTTGTTTTTAGCCTAAATGAGAACTTATATCTTGTATAGTACCAAAGTATACAATTATATTGCGATACATTCTATGTCATTAAAAAAATGTTCATTAAAACTTTGTTATCTAAAGTTTGAAAGGGCAAAAGTCGTTTTGAGCATACGCGATTTATTTTATGACATTGAACTTTATGTTTTTATTATTGTGTGCGCCAATTATACAAATTACTATTTCATAATACCTATCCTATTTGATCATATATTCCGATAAGGAAAATATTAAGTACTCTTTTAGTGAAGCAATTATAGTGATTTACTATAGTTTATCCTGACTAGTATTTTCTTAGTGAATGTCCCAAATGCGTCCATTCAACACAATATAATACAGGCCGGTCCCTCCGGTCCGGACCCCAGCAATTAAACCTAAATGTCCTCCTTAATGGATGCCCGCCGCATTACACACAAGGCATCCTTCAAACGAACTATAAATACAACGAGAGCCTTTTTTTGGTCAACAAATAGAGTGTATAGTACTCGGCAATAAATAATCCACATCGAGAATTTAGAGCGAAACAGACGGCCAATACGGTTTCGTAGAGCGCTGTCACGGTCACACACAGGTTTGTCAGTCTGTGCGATAGAGATAATGCTCTATGAAGCAGAATCTAGCCGATTTCTCTCTCTGAGCCTCGATGTGCGTTATTTATTGCCGCGTACTATAAAGAGTTTGTAGAAATAAATTTGGCATTATTAATCGTTCATGCATACCCTTATTTTATATTTAACATACTAAAAGATTATTTTATCACTAAACTCTGTGATTGACATGTTAAAATAACATTTAAGCTTTGCAAATTACTAATGGATCCAATCTCTACTTTAAATTTATTTTAGATTAAGCTTTAATAGCTCTGACGTAATCTATTATTAAAATAGTAAAGTAAAATAAAGTAAAGTAACGGCCTGTTACTATGCCCACTGCTAAGGCTTCCTCTCTCCGTTTTTGGAGAGAAGGATTGGAGCTAAGACCTACCACGCTGCTCCAATGCGGATTGGTAGGTTACACATATCTCCAGAATTCTCTAGAGATATGCAGGTTTCCTCACGATATTTTCCTTCACCGAAAAGCGTGTGATAAATTGTAATTATTAACTAGACACATAAGTTTTGTAATAGAAAACCTCATTGGTGCCTGTCCGGGATTTGAACCTATGTCGCCTCTTTAGAGTCGCACGGTTTCACCGCTAGGCTATCACAGCTTATATTATTAAAATAAGTGTAAATTGATTTCGTTGTATCTAAAACATTAAAAGACATAAAGTAGCGAAAATGTTAATATTCTGATTTTGGCATCATAAAGCCTTTGCGATATCATTGTAGAGTCTCTATCTCCTTATACTTCGGTTACGGAGAAAAACGAATGATGAGATTATAGTATAAGTGTGCAGTGCTAGTGTATTTTTATACTGCGTGCATGCTTGTTTAAGAATTTAGCAAAGATTATTTAACATTAAATTTTGCGCGTTAAAAAATTGTTTTCTATACTACGTATATTCAGGTATCTTAACTAAATATAAATGACAGAAAAAGGTTCTTTTTAGTAAGCAGATTACAAAACATTACAATACCCTAAATATTTAAAATTATCGATTGTATTTGCGACATTTTATCATTTATTTATTTATTCTTACAGCATCCACAGCTCTTAAACTATTAATTTACAAAATATTAAGCCCGATTTCTATCAATAATATTTTAATTCTGAAAAAAATGTAATGTATTGTAATCTGCCTCCTTAAAGAACCCAAACACACACTTATTTTAAACCCTTTTTCTTAAAAAAGATGGAAAATATTAAATATACTATAATACTACATTATCACAGAGTAACTTTATAATAGATTGATATTATGTTTAATATTAATCAATACAACAATTAATAATAATAAATAAATATATGGGACACCTACACACACACAATCCTGCCCCCAAAGTAAGTAACTTAATACTCGTGTTATGGGTGACGGACAACTGGTAGATATACTACGTATATAATTTTAAATACATACTTAAATACAAATATACACCCAGGCTCGGAGAACCAACAAATTATTTATAGAAAATGTTGGCCCTCGGTAGGCAGTAGCTTTATATTTTAAATTTCTTTATTCGAAATTATATTATGGCAAATGTTTTGCACTCCTGAGTCATATGGTTTTATTTCTTTAGATAAATACCTAAATCTATGGAGTATTGTATAATTTAACGTAGCTGTGTTATGTTTCATCTCGGGTTTCGTATCATTGGCGACTATTAATTTACGAAGATGCAATAAATTAACGCAATAAATCTAAGGCCGACGTCAGGGATATTGCGGCCCCGAACAAACACATTGTCATGTGACGCGGTGGCAGTGGTTTATAGAAGTACGTGTTAATTTGCGAAATTCCATACATGTCAGACGATATATTTTACTACTGCTAAATGTGCACAAACATATTACATATGAATGTTATAATTCAAATTAAAAATATTCTGCATTGAAATAAATAAATAAATAAATATATGGAACACTTACACACACGGTCGTCCGCCCCAAAGTAAGTAACTTAATACTTGTGTTATAGGTGACGGACAACTGGTAGATATACTACATATATAATTTCATATACATACTTAAATACAAATATACACCCAGGCTCGAGGAACCAACAATTTTTTTGTAGAAAATGTTGGCCCTCGGTGGGAATCAAACCCGCGACCCACTGAACGCAGCGTTACTACACACTGCGCTAACGGGCCAGTCAAACTTAAATGAACTTTTAAACAAGTGCTTTTGAATCGTAAACTCTACTGTGGGTTCAGAAAGCTTTTACTACTGAGAAGAGCCAGCCAGAAACTTGGCAGTTGCTCTTATCTAAATAATTCTTATAACAAGTTACATTTAGTCTTTACTATCTTGTACAGGTTGGAAAGTAGCTATATCTACACATTTTTATCGTCTATGTAATCCTAAACAGTGTAAGACTTTCTGTATCAGCCTCCCGCTAAAAGTTTTTTTAAACTAATCTAATGGCAAAGCTAAAATCGATTTCGGATTTTTATTATAGAATTTAATTAATTAATTCATACATACACAATAGCTGTTTGATACTAATAAAAAATTTCGCTGATATTGATTCACAGCCAGTGTTTCATTTAAATTTACAGATACGAAGCGCTTAATGAAAGACCCCTTTACAAACGTATAATTAAGAACGTAAGAAATTTTAAAACAAGGTATTGTGTATATTTTGAGGTTATCAGTCTAGAGTAGCTGTCTGTGTGAGATCGACTTTCTCGAAACCTTCTGAACTAATTTTTCTACGGTTTTTACTGAAAGGTACTATAATACTTCCGGAAGGTTTAGTACAGTTAATAGTACACTAGCGTTTTATGTAAATTGTGTTGAAGGGGTAGCGAGGTTGTAAAAAAAATTCGCCTGCTGGCAGCTTTACTCGCCACGTAAACCACCAACGGATATATAATAAAGTAATGTCCTACAGAATTGTAGATATACAATAATGCTACAAATAGTATGACTCTATCTGTCATAGTTTACTCACAATAACTACTTTGTGACACACACTTATTGCTACGCTAGCGAAGTCTCTAGTTAAGCCAGTACAGTAAGTAGGTATAGTACCCGGCATTAAATAATGCACATCGATGTGTAGAATGAAACAGCCGGCCAGTTCGGTTTCGTAGAGCGCTGTCTCTGTCACATACGGGTTCGTTAGTCTGTGCGACAGAGACAATGCTCTATGAAGCAGAATATAGGCGATTTTCTCTCTCTAAGCCTCGATGTGCATTATTTATTGCCGGGTACTATATATCTTTTTACCTGTTGCAGAATGAAACAGGAAACAGGTTTATATACACCGTATAAAAGTACATATTTAGAGTATTTTAATACTAAAATCTATGGCAACTAAGTTGAGGGTGCTGTATATTTTTTTATGCTGTATATTTTTTAATAGTTTTTGTATGCTCATGAATGGATGTCAAGCCAAGTAAATACATTCACAGCCATTATTTATGCATGTTTCTATAGCCACTTATAAAATATGTTCCCGAAATCAAGGTTACAAGAAGTATATAAAAGTTTTTATCAATACACCGCAGTTATCACAACGATAACACGTCAGACTGGCTGAAAGCTCACCGGATAATGGTATCATCATAATAAATCGTATCTCATGATGACTAGGAGCTTTGATTGAATTTAACACTTTTTAACTATATTAATCTTAACTTTTAAAGCATCTCTTTAGGTAACGGACGAGTCAGAAGCAATATGCGCAAAAGTGATGATCCTCCTGCCCTTATCCCACTCTAAGTGTGTTACAAACATGTTGTCACATGCTTTGGCTACGTATTTTACCGTATAATACCGGCCGCCTGCCTTATGTCAACTTACCTTAGTCGTATTTTACGACCCCTCGGTAAGAAACAGAGTGGTCTATTCTACTCAACCGGTTACCACACGGTGGGTCAACTTACCTTAACAAGAAATGAGGGTGGTCTATTTTACTCAGCCGGATACAGAAGTAAAGTGCAAAATACGGAGCTAAACTAGCAATGAACGAAGTCCTAAGGTAGCTTCCTTTGAAATCCACAAAGTAACACTTTATGCTATAAAATATTATTAATAATATTTATTAATAAAAATTTATTGCAGAAAGTAGTTTATTATTATAATACAATAATCCTAATTATAAAACTGGAATATGCGTTTGCAACCGCGATTTACTCTGAAGGTAACATAGCATATTAAGGAACCAGGTCCAATACTTAGAGCTGCTCCGGGAATGACTTAATCTGGCAAAGGATGAAAGTATGCATCCCTTATAGGGAGTTACATATTTGCCATTTGGTTATTGCAACCATAGAATCAAAGTGCAAAGTAAATTCATACCCGTTCTAACACCTCAGCTCATTTTGTATAAAAGTGAGTAAAGGGCTAGCCACTTTTTCGCATAAGGACTCGGTTTAGCGATTCAACGCGGAAACGCTGCCTTGAAACATTCTTGAGACCATTCCACGCGTATTCCACCAGCATATAACTATGTGATTTATATATTTACGTTGTAGAAGAAAGTTTATTGTAAGAAGAAATAAAAAAAATCCAATATAATGATTTTAAAGTATGTATTGTATAGAGCAAAATGGCAAGGTTACCGGTAAATCTACAACGTTATCAACATAGCGCGGTATCTCACTGATAATGACAGTTTGAAAGCTCTCAGGATATAAACGCCAGCTTTGCATTTACAATACAAATTGACGACTACACAAATCTGTATCTTAATACGGTCTATTGCCGAGGGACAACATTAAAAAAAATATATTTAGTGTTCTAGTCTGCCGTGTGGTATCCGGCAGAATAGAATGGTCTATTCTATTCTGCCGGATACCACCCTCCTTTCTTACCGAGGTGTCGTAAGAGGCGACTCAGGTATGTGCCGTGTGGTATCCGGCTGCATAGAATAGACCACCCTCATTTCTTACCGAGGTGTCGTAAAAGGCGACTAAGGTAAGTTGACGTCAGGCAGGCAGCCCGTCGTAAAATACGTAGCCAAATCATGTGATAACATGTTTGTAACATGTTGTACCGACCCCACATAGAGTGGGATAAGGGCAGGAGAATGTATGTATGTATGTATTTAGTCTTCTAGTCTAGATTTATGTATTTATTAACACTTTATTTATTTATTTCTTTATTGTGCATACATACTAATATAAAAAATTTAAAAATAGCACATATATAAAGGCGGACTTAGACTTTAGCGGAGCATACGGTTTTCCGTTTGTTGCAAGGCGCTACATTTTCTTATACAAGAAATAGCTTTTGATACAAATGTACAAAAGAACTAACGTGGAGCGGCGCTATCAGTCCAAAAATTGAAAGTCCAACTAGCTGACCGGGCATACGTTGTATTGCCATATAAATTATTCCTAGTGTTAGCTATTCCAAAATATTTGTTTACAGCTAAACTAAAAATCATAGAGGAGACTATAAAATAAAGCCGACGGGCGGCCATGCTGGCGCTAGCGGTCAAAAGCAATAGACGTGAAACGGAGAAATGGTGAATTTTAATAACATTATTGTGTGTGGATTGTTTATAAAATCTAATAAAATGGAATAGTACAAAGTTCAGTATTTTATTAGCACTACATATTATCAAAAAAGAAGGCGATCCTTTTATCACTAGGGAATTCCTAGTGTAAATTATAAAAAACAAAAAAGTTAAGGACAATCCTTATGACGTAGGGTGTATGAAAATTAGATGGTAACCGATTCCCAGACCAAGAGAATACGCATATAAAATTTTATATAAACCAGTCAAGCCATTGTAGCGAAATATGCTAACTAACGTTGTTACACGAGAATTTGATATAAAGTACAATAAATAATACGGCGTAATGACGTAGTTTGACTGAATTGATAATAGCTCAGCTGTTTATGCACGTTGTTCAAAGAAAGATATATTTTTTGCGTGTTTGAACGTCATGTCAATTAGTGTTTATCAAATTCTAAAAGAAAAATAACAACACGATCTATCTATATGTATACTTATTATAAAATAAAGTCCCAAAAGCTGTCTGTCTGTATGTAATCGATTTTCTCAAAATCTACTGAACGTATTTTTGTACGGTTTTTACTAAAAGGTAGTGCAATTCCTCCGAAAGGTTTAGGTACATAACGGTTTCATGTGAATTGAGGTGAAAAAGTCGTTTTACAACAATTTTTAGTGGGGAGTAACAAACCGATTTCGACTTTAGTTTAGTGGGGGAATAGGTATAAAAGCGGTGTAAGGTATCAGAGAGCCAGCCTCCCCCGGCGAAGCTTCTCCGCTCGCCTATCCCACCGGTGACGCTGTAAAAGCCAGTAGGGCTAAGAGCACAAGACACATTCGAAAAAAAAAACCACTCTCCTGCCGAGACTCGAGCGACTATTACATGCTAAATACTGAATTTCACGCGAGTGAAACCGCACGTATTGCTAGTATTAGTATAAAGTGATCAAAATAAAATGATTTCAACTATTAAACGTTTTCCCCATTAAAGTCATACTGATTATTATCAGACTTTTATCTGACCATTAAATAGTCTAGCTATATATTTAGTACTAGTTCCAAGCATAAAAGCTGGATTGTTACTCCCACGGTTTGAAACTATCCGTAATTAACGAGAGGTTCATAAACAGGTTTTCCATGTATCTTTGTGTATAGAGACTCTCCTTATTGAAGTCCAGCAGTAAATATGATTTTGTCATAATTTTATTTTCTGATGATGATTGTTTAATCATCACATTAAATAGTTTTTTGTTTGATATGTGCAAATTGAAAAAACTACAAACTTTGATGAAAAAGGAATTATAAAAGACTAATGATATAATAGAATATTGTACCCATAAATAATCCTAATACAACTGCCGTGTGGTATCCGGCTGAGTAGAATAGATCACCCTCATTTCTTACCGAGACGTCGTATATGGCGACTAAGGTGAGTTGACGTCAGGCAGGCAACCGGTCGTAAAAGTCGAAGTCAAATCATGTGACAACATGTTGTGCCGACCCCAGTTAGAGTGGGATAAAGGCAGGAGGATGAATAATCCTAATACATAGTATTGTTATATCTTCAAGAGATTAAGCATTTCGATAAAAATCCTACTGTGGCTTAATATCTGCCTACATTTTCAACAGTTAACATCTTATCATTATATACACTTCGATATAATAAATCACCATCTCTTTTAAAGAAAACTACGTGAAAAGCTATTCAAAAGTTTTAGAGATTATCGCGTACATATAGACAGACATATGGTGCGGATGGAGTGCGATTTCTGACTTGATAACATACAAAATATTTATATATTTAATTTTAAAAATACAGCAAAGTATCGTACTCTCGCTACACTACTACTGAACAAGGGCCTGCTGTTTCCGCATGTCTTTAATCCCTTACAGGTGATAATTTTTTTTGTGAATACCAAATATGAAGCTTTAAGTATATACAATATTGCTCAGCAAGTAGCGAATCTTTGCGATATTTGTTCGCCAAGTTGTTTTATGTGTAGAAGCATTTAAAGACGAGACAATAAGACTGACAATTTATGGTTACGAAATTAATGATTTGTTATAAAACAATTACGCAGAAGATTATCTAATAGATATTAATCGATATATTGAATACTAGGTTTTAGCCGTAACTTAGTTCTCTTGGACTGTAGCCTTGGAATAAACCAGTAGCTTCTTTCATTCTCCAGCCCTTAAAATATATCGATCATAAAAATCAGATCGATCCGTGAGACTGAGAGAGATCTCGAGAGCATAGTTTAATTATTTAAGTAACTCTTTCGACATAAGCCGAAATAGAATCTCCTTTAAATTACAGATTTTACTTGACTTTGACATATCTTGAATAAAAAAAATTAATAGGTTGACAATAGATGACGCTTTTCAATGTCATCCTATTCCTGTTGAATTAACAGGATTTCTAAAACCTAGATGAGGAATAATTGTGCCACATTTAATCTATATTGGTTCAGCGGATTAGCCGTGAAAGAGAAAACATATATACATACTCACAAACATTCGCATTTATAATAGTTAGCATTTATATTCGTCCTGATTTTTAAATAACAATTATGGTAGACTTATACAAAATTAAAGAACAAACCCATATATATTTGATACAAGGAAGGAAAACTTAGTGTTTTATTCGCGATTGTGCTATCATTATAACATGATCTATACTTTTACTAAGAGGTTACAGTGTAAAGCCCCGGTAAGACCTTGGGATTAAAAACCCATGTTTGGATTTCCCTATTATTAAGGATGAGCTTCTTTATAGCGGGAAAAATCAACGTATTTTTTTTATAGATTTCTTATAAAAATGTGGTCTATGGTGTTACCTATTATTCCAATTTGAATAAACATATACTGCGTAGATTTCGTATAATATTTTCTCGTTCAACAGAATCTTTATAAAATTTAAATATACGATTAGACAATACGGTTTGCTTATTCTTAATAATTTATATTTCCATATTAATACTGAAAAAGTAGCGGCCTGTTTCAATCCCACTGCTGGGAATAGGCCTCCTCTCTCCGTTTCTGGAGAGAAGGGTTGGAGCTAAGACCTACCACGCTGCTCCAATACGGATTGGTAGGTTACACATATCTCTAGAATTCTCTACCTATATGCAGGTTTCCTCACGATGTTTCCCTTCACCGAAAAGCATGTGATACATTGCAATTATCAATTAGACACATGAGTTTTAATAGAAAAACTCATTGGTGCCTGCCCGGGTTTGAACTCGTCTTCCCCCCGAAAGAGTCGCACGGTCTCACCGCTGGGCTATCACAGCTATAATACTGAAAAGCGGAGTATAATTATATTATAATTTATTTAAAAATGATATAATATGAACCTAACTGCGACATCTATTAAACCAGAAAATTCATACATTTATTACTAACGGTTTCAACAGTTCAAATTCAAAATATTCTTTTGTGAAACCAAACTTGTAAAACAAGTGCTTTTGAATCGTTAACTCTACTGCTGGTTCGGAAAGCTGTTCCTGCCGAGAAGAACCAGTAAGAAACTCGGCGTTTTCTCTTTTTTCTGTATCAGATTTCTTTTAACATTGTTCTTAAACTGCTGTAATAGCAAAGCTAAAATCGATAGCGTATTTTTACAATTAAATCTTATAAACTTAATCTTATAAGTTTAATTAATTGAAGGTGGGACGGAGGAGAATAAATATATCAAATATTAGAATAAATATATAAATAAAATAAATCGCACGCTTAGTATTAAGACACTTAATTTAAAAAGTTGTTTTGTGGCAAATTGCAATAAAGCGTAGTGCCTACAAAACTGGTAGAGTGTTGAAGAGCAAGTAAACACTAGTCTTTTAATAGTTCAAATCAAATCAAATCAAATCAAAATAATCTTTATTCAAATCATTTTCTCTATCTTCAAGCATCAACATGATTAATGAAGCTACAACTGGTTCTGAATGTTGATCTTACCGAGAAGAACCAGCAAGAAACTCGGTGATCAATCTTTTACATAATTTCAATTATACGTTATTAAATCACTGTCTTGTATGAAGCTGAAAGGATTTTCAAATCCAGGCTTTCTTATCATCCAAATAATCTTCAATTTTGTAATATGCTTTACATATAAGTGTGTAACGTGTAATAGATGACATTGAAACGAGGATTACAATGTATCTAACTCAATTAAGCCTGATTTTGCGATTTTGTCGTGGAGTCTATCTCCTGATGATGCTTCGGTTGCGGGGCGAAACGATTGTTGAGTTTGTGATAGTGAAACTGTGTAGTGCTTGTGTATTGTGGTGGAAGTGGTGGAGGTTTGTGCATGTGTTTTTACGAATCCTGCACGTATCGGGTATGAAAATACTGATAGTCCACTATACATTAAACACTATATATATTTTCTATTTACTGTATCGCGGATTATAGCAAAATAATTTTATTATTACTTTTGTCGAAGCATATGTATTTGATAGACAAGTTACATGATATGTATAAAAACATGACGATTGAAAAGCACTTGTTTAAAAGTTTACTTGAATAAAGAATATTTTGAATTTGATCACACTTGAGTCAAAAAACTAATATAGACTCTACATAAGATAAGTGACAGATTCGCATCTCATAACCGGCAAAATTCAATTTACGACTCACGGTGTAAAAATGTTTGTTAATGAAAAAAAACTCACCAAGTTATCAGATCAAGATTGACAGTTGAATTTGTACAATTAATAAATACGATATTATTAATAAAATGAATTATATCACTTATAAATTCTAACTACACGTGTTTTATTTATTAAACCCGCGATATAATAACGCACACATGTCAACTGTCGCGGCGCATGGAAGCTACTGAGTCACAATCATAACATATTTAAAGTGATGTCATAGAAGATGACCAGAAGGCTGAACTTCCATTATTTATATCTAAAAGTTATCTTGACGCAGAAAAGTAATAATAGATTCATCATAGGCATTTGTGAAAAGTTGTGAAAATTTGTGTGAAAGCTGTGATAGCCTAGCGGTGAGACCGTGCGACTCTCTAGAGACGACATAGGTTCAAACCCGGGCAGGCACCAATGAGTTTTTCTATTAAAACTTATGTGTCTAATTGATAATTGCAATTTATCACACGCTTTTCGGTGAAGGAAAACATCGTGAGGAAACCTGCATATCCCTTGAGAATTCTCTAGGAATATGTGTAACCTACCAATCCGCATTGGAGCAGCGTGGTAGGTCTAGCTCCAATCCTTCTCTCCAAAAACGGAATGAGGAGGCCTATTCCCAGCAGTGGGCATAGTAACAGGCTGTTACTAGGCATTTGTGCATAAGAATATACAGCATCATAAAAAAAATTGGTGATATGTATATTAGACAAAATATGCACCGACATAAGCTTACGGCTTCTACTTTGCGCGAAGTCGTTTGTAGGTTTGGGTCTAGGAATAAAATTCCGCAATTAAAATTTAACTTTGCCATTACAGCAGTCCAAAAAACTATAAATAGGAGGCTTATATAGGAAGCCTACTATAAATAAATATAAATAAATATATATGGGACATTTACACACACGGTCGTCCATCCCCATAGTAAGTAACTTAATACTTGTGTTATGGGTGAGAGACAACTGGTCAATATATACATATATAGTTTTAAATACATACTTAAATACATATATACACCCAGACTCGAAGAACCAACAAATTCTAAATAGAAAATATTGGTTTTCGGCGGGAATCGAACCCGCGACCCGCGGAGCCGAAGACAGGGTCACTGCCAACTGCGCCAACGGGCCAACTATACTCCAACCTTATGAGAAATAGCAATGACAAAATGTAAGTAGTTATAAGAATCGATTTTATAAAGAGCTCCGCCGAATTTCTAACTGGATCTTCTGGGTTTACGAACCAGCAGTGGAATTAACAATCCAAAAGCACTTGTTTACAAGTTTAAGTGAATGAAGATTAATTTGAATTTGATATGAGAACGGATTATGCTTCCTACACGTAGCAATACATAGATTTTGTTAACAAACGTGGATTATAGAAAAAATATATTATTATCGCCTGATTATTAAGGATCTTTGCAAAATAAGCTTTATTCTTTAATTTATTTTAAAATAGCTTAGCATATTTAAGCTTCATTCTCTTCATAGATTCATGTGTGAACTCTGAGGAAAATTCAAACCTTGCTTCTTATTTGCTACTAAGTTCCTTCAATTTTAGAATAGAATAGAATAGCATAGAATTTCTTTATTTCTTTTCTACACACATTACAATTAAAGTTACAACATTAAAAAGATAGAAATTAACATAAATAAATAAAAAATAAAAACAGTTTCAAGACTTTTAAATTACGTTGTGTAGCGGTGTGAAGGAAAAGAAACCACTTTTATAATTCTCCTACTCTTATCCAACACTAAGTGAGGTCGGCACAACATGTTACAAACATGTTGTCATATGATTTGACTACGTATTTTACGACCGGCCGCCTGCCTGACGTCAACTTACCTTAGTCGCCTTTTACGACACCTCGGTAAAAAATGAGGGTGGTCTATTCTATGCAGCCGGATACCACACGGCATTTACCTTAGTCGCCTCTAACGACACCTAGGTAAGAAAGAAGGGTAGACCACCCTTCTTTCTTACCTATTCTACCGGCGATAAGTTCCTTCAATTTTCACGTGTTTAAAAATAAACTCTATAACGTATTAGCCTGTAGTTCTATTATCGATAATATTAAGTTTCAGCTCCTCTGTCCATAACTTTATTACACTGAGCACGTTACTGTAGACATACCTGTACTATGTGCAAACATTATAACAAGACGTTATTAGGTAATGGCGGCACCTACTCGAGAAGCCAAAGATAAACATCGTTACAATGTTACTACGAGTATGTTTATAGAAAGTTATGGTTGGTTATATTTTCCTGTATACTGCGGTAAATTAATGTTATTCCTAGTAAATATTGCCTGCAAGATGTGACTACTTTACATTTCTATATGACACGAGAATTTTATATATGAGATTTAGAACAGCGGGTTCATTCATTGCATGGACTTGCCCGTTGGCGCTGTGGGTAGTAACCCTGCCTTCAGCTCCGCGGGTCGCGGGTTCGAACCCGCCGAGGGCCAACATTTTCTATAAACAATTTGTTGGTTCTTCGAGCCCGGATGTATATTTGTATTTAAGTATGTATTTAAAATTGTATGTAAAATTATATATGTAGTATATTTACCAGTTGTCCATCAACCATAACACAAGTATTAAGTTACTTTGGGGACGGATGACCGTGTGTGTAAATGTCCTATATATTTTTTTTTTTTAATTATTCGCACAAATAATTTAAATTGCTCACAGTAAAGTTACTAAATAATTTGTTTAATACAAGTTGTTTCGCAAGTTAGACCTAGAAAAAAATATTCTGATTTTATGGATTTCATAGTTTCTTATTCAAAAAAATATATATAGACACTCCAAAAAAAACTCGCTCTACCGCCCGCTGAACTTCTTAGTTTCGGATTTGTAATCGTCAGATAGTTCTCATACTTATTTTGCGAAGACTATTGTTGATATCTTGGACACTGCCAATGAAACAGGAAATACAAAGCGGTATTTTGCCAAAATCCAATGCCAAAATCCTAAACCTAATAAAATTCTTTTGCTATAATCCGCGATAAAGTAAATACAAAATATATATTATGCTAAATGAATGTAATGCTATGAAATTTTGTCTCTGGAGTCTTTTGGAGTCTATCTCTTGTAACGATTGTTGATTTTGTGATAGTGAACGTATGGAGTGCTTGTTAGTTATGGTGGCGGTGGTGGAAGTTTGTACATGTGTTTCTGTGAATCCAGTATATATCGTATGCAAACTAATGCACGCCACATTAAGTATTATATATTTTCTTTTTATTTTATCGCGAATTAATTAATAATTTTATCATTACTTTCATTCATAATTTATAGTAATAAGTAAATAGAGTTGGATTCTATAAAATAAAACCACACAGCGAATCAGTAAACTTTCCATATAATCGTATAAATTTCATAAATACAAGCGTTCCACATTACAGGGCAATAGTTAACAAGTTCAGTAAACATTTGTAACAGACATTAAAAGCTTTATATATAAGTGTATACAGCTACAATGCACTAGTTATTTTATAATAGTAGTTTATGATACTGTTGCATAATAAGGGTTCTTATAACACGAGTGTGGTTTAAAAAAACGAGCCGCAGGCGAGTTTTTTTATAGTGTCACACGAGTGTTATAGCTGTCTGTCCGAGCTGTCCGTGTGTAAGTGCTTAAAAAAAACAGTTTCAATTTTTCAATAATTCTGACAAACTTTGAAAATCTATGGATCGACTTGAAATTATTTCAACACTTGATTTCAGCGTAAATTTTTTCGTATTTAATTATATATTTAGGTAGTATCGTACTGCGACACAGCGAAGCATGATTAATACTAAGCTAAAAACAGAGTGAAACCCGTTAAAAACTTTTATGAACATTAACCTTTACCAGCGACTTCCGTCAACATGAAACTTTTTAGTCCATTTAGTACCACAGAATTAACCTATATTTTTCCCACCCAAATCTCTACTAATCAATCTACCAAAGCTCTATCAATTCGCCTAATGCATGTAAATAAAGCTAAGCAAATAAAATAATCTGCAATATGATTTTGGTTTTGTATAACCAAATAATTAGTACATATGATTTAATATTTGTTAAAGTTGTCGAAGTTATAGTAAACGTCGATCACTAGACTTCTTATCAATTCAAAAATATTATAAACAGTCAAACGCAATCATCTGAATGACAAAATATTAAAAAGTTTTAAACATCAGATTTCAAGTAAATAAAAACAAAATAATTGACTATTATTATAATATGTGAGATAGTCAGACCTGCAGGCCTACCATGAACTCTTATTGCGACTCAATTGAAGACGTAAACGACGACCGCGAACCGCTTTCTTTTCGTACCATGAAGTGTGAATTGCATTGGGGTCGTAATGTTTGAAAAGGATAACGTTCTATGAACTATAGATAACTCTGTCTCTTTTACTCACATGTTCTTAGGACGAATTCCGAACGCTCATTCGGCAACGACTTTAAGTGTGCCTCTTTAAGACGTCATGGTACGAAAAAGCAAAACAATTTAGTTTACGTCTTCAATTGAGTCGTAATAAGAGTTCATGGTAGGCCTGCAGATTGCTGAACAGCTAAAGGTGCCAATCAGTTGCGCATTTCACCAGGCAGCTAAGCGACACTGATGGAAGCAAGTAGAAACCTTAATGAAATTTAATCACGATTCTCAGCAGTGAGGGATCGATGAAGAAGAAGAATGATACACATACTTTGACATAATTTCGTCTTTAGATAAAAAAGATTTCAACAGTTCAAATATTAACACGAGTTCTATTTGAATTCCATTATTAAGTCTTTGATACAATTCATAGCACGCAAACTAGAAATATATATATAAACCCACTTACATCAAAATATACAAACAACTTTCAGTAAATAATACCTGATACCTATTTAGGAACTAGGATCCAACACGAAAGAATGGGCCGTACAATATCCTGATATTTCCCATTTACCGCTTTATGATATGGATTAAGGCAAATGTAGAACTTTGTATAGAAATTTTGTTACCCGAAATTGGAATTTTTAACGTTATTAATAAAGTCATCTGAAAGCGTTAATGTACTACCAATTTCAAATGCAAATGGCAAAAATAAGCTATAAGTACATCATTTCGCACGCATTACGCATGCTTACGCGTTCACACATATGCGAAAGAGCACGCACTTTAGTCACTAGTCCATCAGATGCTTGCTGTTATTGATTTTCACCCAAAAAAATTTGACAAATACTTGTTGCTAACTCTATGCAAGAAATTGTTGCATTAATAAGAATATTTAGTAAAAGTAAAAAAAGTAAAGAAGCGCGCTGTTACAATCCCACTGCTGGGAATAGGCCTTCTCTCTCCGTTTCTGGAGAGAAGGGTTGGAGCTAAGAACTAACACGCTGCTCCAATGCGGATTGGTAGGTTACACATATCTCCAGAATTCTCTAGAGATATGCAGGTTTCCTCACGATGTTTTCCTTCACCGAAAAGCGTGTGATTAATTGCAATTATCAATTAGACACATGGTTTTTAATAAAAAAACTCATTGGTGCCTGCCCGGGTTTGAACTCGTCTTCCCCCCGAAAGAGTTGTACGGTCTCACCGCTGGGCTACCACAACTTAATATTTAGTAGAATATTTAGTATTAATTAATAACTAAATGATTTTTTTATCGTATAAAAAATACATTGGCTGTAATACAAGTGCCTTTTGCGATTTTTTTCTCCAGTGTTGTATAATATATCGAAGTCTTTTACTATTAAAGAAACGGAGGTCTACCTTTTGCAAATCAATGATCTGGTCGGTTGAGCATTGGATCATTATACTACCAAATTTCTTCTAGATAAGTAGGCTAAATAAAAGTAATATTGCCATAAACGGAGTTCTGTGTGTTTTATTTATTCTCATAAAATTATAACGCTACTTTTTTGTCTATTTTAAACGATTTTAATCTCTCAAAAAGGAATTCCAATTCCGAGACAAATATTCATAGAGGTATTATTATACTAGAGTATGGAAGGCAGCCTAAAATGTGCCATGTTACAATCAAGAGAAAGCAAATGAGGATTTATCTCTCTTTTTTATATGTGATTAGACAAAGATAAAATATACGAGTTTCGTCTTTTGTCTCTTTTTTTTTGTGGCATTGTCACTAACAGGCCTGTTATAGCTCCCCTACTCTAGTATAAATAACTGTATGCAAATATTTCACAAAAAGACCTACTACAACCAAAAATAATTATGAAGCTACGCTTGACAAATTCATATCCTACTAATGATATCAATTCCACAGCCCAAAACTAGAGACAAATTTAATTTTCTAAATATACAATTTGGTAACAATATAGTCAAGCATTACTTCGTAAGACAACTAAATACTTATATTTAATGAAATTCATTTTTTATTTAAAATTACAATTTTTTTTATAAAGAAATTACAAAAGTTTTATAAATAAAAAAATCAAACGTTAAAGATTAAAAAAAAAAAAATACGTATACGACGACATAAAAAAATGTAAAACAATTTATTATATTTATTTATTAATAAAGGGTTTATAATATTTCAAACCATGAAATTCTAATTTTATAATTAGAAACGAATTGCTGTGAGGTTAAACGCAGTTTTCAAATAATCTTACACTTATTTATTACATTTACGTAAAGCAACAAAATTAGTTAAAATATTTTTTAAGACCGTTACGATATTATATTACAGTAAATTAAAAAACAAATTATATATAAAATTATTGTGCGGGCTAACCCTATAGAATGTGATGTGAGTATAGCCCGTTTCTATACATAAACTAAAATTATTATTTTTTGACTCGCGGTATTTTTATTTTATAAAAGCGATGCCAGTAACAATGTTGTTTCAACAATAAACTCTTCTTTATATTAAAATATCATAATCATTTATAAATAACTCATAATAACTAATGTTCTTTGTGCGAAAGCATTTCATTAATTCATAATCTGTCATCATCCCATAACAGAATAAGTCAGTTTTTTTTTGTATTTTCGACTATATAAATACATATCATTAAAAAAAAGAGATACTTTACAAAAAAAAACTCATACATGACTAATTTTCATATAATATATATTTACTATTTTTATATTATTGAAATAGAAAAATGTATAAATATTTTCAACGATATAATTTACTATCAAAGCACAATTTTTTAAATACTAAATGAAATTTAGAACCTCATTGCAATCTCCGAATATTATTATATGACTAGGTTAAGGTTAAACATCTGATATAATTACATCACAAAGATATTGAAATTTTATGTCAATATTTCTAAATCATGTGACAACATGTTGTGACATCCCACTTAGAGTGGGATAAGGGCAGGAGAATGATGATGAATTCCCAAAGAGATGCCTACAGACAGCTACATATGTAAAGCATAACAATACGAAATTTAATCAACAAGCTTTTAGCGTAAAAATGGACGACTACATTACCAATATTATTGTTAACAATGAACACTATGTTTAGTCATACACACTAGATTAATTAACTGTGGTTAACTTGATCCAAGCAAATCAGCTGTTATTATAATGAGAACAGCTTATATTTGCCTTACCGTACCATGGAGCGAATGGTTATATTTCCTTATTATCTATATTATTTTTAAAAAATGCATATAAATTTCAACATAAAACAAATTTTTACTTCTTGCCATTCATTTAAGAGTCTATACAAAGCCATTTCGCGAGCGCCAAATTATATCAAATATAATTTTTTCTACATTGTTTTATAGAGTTCGTTACAATATCGTTACGATACGAAACCTAATGTTGGGAGTTGCCCAAAAAAAAATAATTTTTAATTCGCTTATATATATTATATAGTTTATCAAAAGTATATCAACCCTAAACAGTATGACTATAAAAAAAAATGCGCAAGAATATATCTTAGGCACCGTATTTTAAACTAAAGATCGGGATGTAAATAAAAATTATATATATGGGACACACGATCTTCAGTCCTCAAATAAGTATCTTGATATTTGTGTTATGGGTGTTATACAAATGGTAAATACATACATTACTTTAAATACGTATATACACGTAGCACCGAAGAACCAACAGTTTTTTTTTGTAGAAAATGTTAGTCCTCGGCAAGAATCGAGCCCGCGACCCGTGAAGCTCAAGACAGGGTCACTGTCATAGCGCCAAAAATAGTCAAATGAACCTCTGATTGTCGTCGGCCATTGCATCACGCGTGAACGGGTGGAACAATTACGCTAATTCTTTATTTTATTTTGTTAGTTATTGTAAGAGGGTTCTTTTGAAAGAAAAAAAAATGTGTTTACTGGATGATTGGAATATTAAAAAAAAAACTCGATTCTCGTCTATAATCTACGTATACATCTTACACTTAACGCCTGCAACTACCTATATGGGTAATACCGCAGGACATAGGTAGTTTACAACAAAAGCGACTACAGTGAGAGCCTCAAAAAGCCCCCAAAACGCTCTGAACTTTATAACCAAATGACAAGATGTTTACAAAACGCACTCTTTTACGACCAGCTTTATAAAGGCTAAAGTTTATTTTCCTACCCTCTAATACAGTATTTCATAGAAAACAAATAATTATAAATACACGTTAGGAGATTCTCTTTATATAAAGCTATTTAATAGATAAATAAAAAATCATTCTTTTTATAAATATAAATTAATCTCTAATAGATTTTATATAAATACAATAAATAACACGCCAATGTTTATAAAATAATAATGCTTATATTCCAAGCACGCGACAATACGTATTATTTCGTTAGAATAGCTTTGCCATCTTCTTAGTTACTTAACTAAGTTTACACTTATATATTGAAAAAGTGATAAGTATCAATTAAACTGCTTTTTATGGAGACATTAATATCGGCAAGATGCACATTACCACTCTTGTTGAATAGCGTTCTTTTTTTGCCTCAAGTTATATGGCACGCTTAGTACTAAAGTGACCTAATTCAAAAAGGTTTATGGCAGACAGCATTGTAGCGTTGCGTAGTGTTGCGTTGCGTAGTGTTGCGTTGCGTAGTGTTGCGTTGCGTAGTGTTGCGTTGCGTTGCGTTGCGTAGCGTAAGTCGTAAGTGTTAAAGAGACCCATAACGTGAAAGAGCAATACCACGCTAGTTTTTTCAAAAATAATTCGTAGTGTGATCTCATTGAAATAAGGATTTCAATGCAATCCTCATTGCACTGTACTCAATTAAGCCTAATTTTGAGATAGGTCACTTTAATGCTAAGAGTGAGATATGAAATAATTCACACCCATTGGTTATAGAACCTATGACAAATTTAGTATTTATGGATGTGAGAACCAGTAAATTGTTTTTGTCTTTATTTGGTTCTTTCACACATTAATCTTAACATGTTGTTATCAAACATTTAGTCAGTCTGCTCAATTGCTAACAGCTAGCCTCCCGACTCAAGTAACTTAGCGACCACTAACTCGTATGCCAATGTGGTATTGGCTAATGATTATATGGGTAAAAACGTCCTTAAAAAGATGTATTCTATGTAAAGTATCGGCTTGTTCCAAACCCACTGCTGGGAATAAGTCTCCTCTCTCCGTTTCCGGAGAGAAGGGTTGGAGCTAAGACCTACCACGCTGCTCCAATGCGGATTGGTAGGTTACACATATTACTAGAATTCTCTAGACATATGCAGGTTTCCTCACGATGTTTTCCTTCACCGAAAAGCGTGTGATAAATTGCAATTATCAATTAGACACGTGAGTTTTAATAAAAAGACTCATTGGTGCCTGCCCGGGTTTGAACTCGTGTTTCCCTCGAAAGAGTCGCACAGTCTCACCCTGGGCTATCACAGCTCGTATTCTATGTATTTGATATCAATTAAGAAAGCCATCATTTTCGTAGAAAATCTCACTGTTTACTTGCCCACCATAATACCTTTAAAATTTGAATTTGCCGTCATGAACATATTTTCGATTTTAGATTTGATTTATTTTTGCTTTTTTATTTCAAAGACCTCCAAATCTTTGAGATTATATCAGATCCATCCTAACTCGATATGTAAAAGAAACCCTTAGTTTCCTTTTACCGATCAATATATTAATCTTCTTATAACTTATCATCATTCACAAAACAAAGTCTTACGTTCTCGATATGTCATTGATTTAAGTACATAAATATTCTTCTTTCGAGACGTACTCATGAGTCATGGCTCGAACCGACCTACAGTTAACGGAATTTATACATATTATTACTGGCGAAGGAAGAAAGAGCCAATTTTTGAGACAAATTTATGCTCAGCATTATCCTAGCGTAGTAGCTACAAAAAAATATTTAATCATTGAAAAACGTATGTTACATTATGACGATAGACGAGACATAATATGTATATAAAATATAATTGTTTGCTGTTGATTGCACATAAAAATAAGATTAAGTAATCTACAAGTTTTACTTTCGATTTACTCATTAAAAAAATAAGATCTCTAATTCCTCAGAGGTAGGCTCGTTATAACATTGCTAATAGTATTTCGTGACACGTTAAGCGAATATAATTCCGTTACATAAAAACATATTAGATAAAAATCGCTATTTAGAACACGTATCGGTAGTAGTTTTACATATATTGAATATAAGACAATAATATTATAATATAATAATATACAATACCTGTTACAAATTATGTTGGACACTAAACAGGAAATTATTGAATTATATATATTTAATAAAACATATAAAACTATCAATAGGAAATAAACGCTAAATAAATGTTTATTGCAAATACTACAATAAACATTTATTTTACACTCAATTCGGCGATAAGCATTGTTAATAATAAAATTATGGACGAGATAACAATAATAATCTGTATTATGATTTTTATTACTTATTTTATTAATTCCCGACTCCCACCCAATACTTGATAATTCAGTAATCATTATTAGATCAAACTTTACGAATATCACACTTGTCAGTACGAGCTTTAGGAGATCGTCAAATGAAACGCAATTCAAAATTAGCAGAGGCACGTAATAAAAAATCTGCATTTAATTTTCAATCAATAAATCAATCAATCAATCAATCAATCCATCAATCAATCAATCAATCTATCAATCCATCAATAAATCAATCAATAAATCAATCAATCAATCAATCAATCAATCAATCTATCTATCAATCAATCATAAAATCCATCAATCAATCAATCAACCGATCAAATCAATTGCGTATCCATACTGAATGAAATATAGACGATTAATAGGAAATATGATTTTTAATTTTATTTCATACCTATACCAAATGAAACATAATTTAAATTACATGGGGCGCGTAATAGGAAATGTGCGTCTGGCTTAATTTCGTATCTATTCGATGTCTATACTCGTGATGGTCATAATAAAATCCAATCTCCTAAATTATAAACACATTTCTCCACTAATAGATTTGCTATAATATTCGCAGGCAGATTTTTTAGGTTTATACCTATTAATTGATAATCAATTCTACACGTGGGCGGGGTCGGGCGACTTACTCGTGTCCTTATCTGTGACTACATGTTTGGACAAGTCGCGTATGTCCTGATGATCGCCGTGGGCGGCTAGGTCAAAGTCCGATCCTGATAAGGAGGCGATATGATTCCAAGTTGACTCAGCTGCATCACCTGTTGGTTTATAAAATACATATTAACAAATGGAGATTATTATTTTTTTCCATTGTAGTTTTTGCAAATTGTTTATGCCTTACATCGTGAATTAGATATGTGATATATAATGGAATATGTTTGGTACAAAGTCTGTAATTGAATAACGATGATAAAAAAGGGGCTAATCAATTTTTATTTGAATAGAATTTAGTTCTTTCATTAAATATTTATTCAAAAAGTGCTATGTTTTATGATGCATATGCAAAACAATCATTTCATTTGCAAACAAACCTTTTAACGTTTTAGTATAAGTATTACATAGTTTAAAAAAGAACAATATTCAAAAGTTAGTTTGAAAGAATTGAATACCAAAAAGAGGTGTTATATGTGCTTCTGTGTGTTTTAAAATAATTAATTGTTTTTAATCTATAAACTACTGTACAAATTAATGAATCAATTGTTTTATAAGACTTTACTCGATAAAACCGTAACTTTCATAACAGTATCATTTACCGAAAACAATTTATGATAACTTCTGCACATCATTAAAACTACTAAAATATTAAAACACCTACAACATTACTTGTTTAAAAATAAATTCAATTATAACTTAAAGCACAAAACTGGCCTAACTACTGAACTGAAGCTAAAATATATTCCAATTTTAAGCATTAAAGCTCTTGGCAACTGAAACTCATATTATTGAGTTCAATGATTCTTGCACAAAAATACTATTCGCGTATTACTTTACTGTAAAAATTTGGATAACTACATGTGCTTGTGCCTAACTACATACTTAAACATTAAAAACTGCCTCTGTTGTTTGTGTTTAAGTCAAAGAAAATTAAATTGCATGAATTAGTTCTTTTCATACAATTCTTAAACAATCAAATCGAATCTAATAAATAATCTTCATTTAAATAAGCTCTTTTAAGCACTTTTGAATGGTCAACGATCAATACGATTAATGAAGCTGCAATCGTTTGATGTTCCTTTAGGCTAATCTCATTAAAGCGCTAAATTTTTAATAAAACTTTATAAATGTGCATTGTTTCGTCAAACTTTAGAAATTACTTTTGATTTACATAGATGGCGCTGTTAGAAAAATTTGTATTTTTAAATCTGCAATGTACACTTAGACATCTGTACGACGTCCATAAGTTTCAATGCAAAATGCATTTATAATATTTCTTCTTCAGCCGATGGACGTCCACTGCTGGACATAGGCCTCTTCATGGGATCGCCACACCACACGATCTTGCGCTGCCTGGATCCAGTGGCTCCCTGCGACCTTTTTGAGGTCGTCTGTCCACCTCGTAGGGGGTCTACCGACGCTGCGCTTTCCGGTGCGGGGTCGCCATTCCAGCACCTTAAGACCCCAGCGCCCATCGGTTCTCCGCACTATGTGCCCCGCCCAGCGCCACTTCAGCTTCGCGACCCGCTGAGCTATGTCGGTGACTCTAGTTCTTCTACGGATCTCCTCATTCCTGATTTGATCTCGTAGAGACACTCCGAGCATAGCTCGCTCCATCGCCCGCTGAGCGACTCTGAGCTTTCTTATAAGGCCCATAGTGAGCGACCACGTTTCAGATCCGTAGGTCATCGCTGGCAACACGCACTGTTCGAAGACCCTGGTCTTCAGACACTGAGGTATTTCGGACGTAAAGATCTCGCGTAGCTTCCCGAACGCTGCCCATCCGAGTTGGATTCGGCGGCTAACCTCTTTCTCGAAATTGGACCTACCCAGCTGGACTGTATGTCCCAGGTATATGTACTCGTCTACAATTTCGAGTGCAGAGTTCTCAACGATGACCGGGTGGAGCGGAACATGTGAGTTTGACATGATTTTTGTCTTACTCATGTTCATTTTAAGGCCCACCTGCTGAGATACTCTGCTGAGGTCGTCGAGCATTGCGTTAAGGTCCTCCAGACAACCTGCCATAACGACTATGTCGTCGGCAAATCTAAGGTGAGTGATGTACTCGCCGTTGATGTTGATGCCGTATCCGTTCCAATCCAAAAGCTTAAAGACATCTTCCAATGCAGCGGTAAACAGCTTCGGGGAGATGACATCTCCCTGTCGCACACCTCGCCGCATTTGGATTGGTCTCGTAGTTTTGTCTTGGATACGGACAGACATTGTGGCGTTTTCATACAAACACTTCAACACTTGTACGTACCGATAGTCGATTCGGCATCTCTGGAGCGAACTTAACACAGCCCATGTTTCCACCGAATCAAAGGCCTTCTCATAGTCCACAAACGCCAAGCAAAGTGGCAGGTTATACTCCTCGGTTTTCTGTATAACCTGCCGCAGCGTGAATATGTGGTCTATGGTACTATACCCTTTTCGGAAACCGGCTTGTTCGGGAGGCTGGAAGTCGTCAAACCTACGAGCGAGACGATTCGTTATGACTCTCGAGAACAACTTATAAACATGATTCAGCAGCGTGATGGGTCTATAATTCTTCAATAAGGTGTTATCACCTTTCTTGAAGAAGAGAACCACCACGCCCCTGTACCATGCTTCCGGCATAGTGCCTTCGTGAATGACGGAATTGAACAATCGCTGAAGGACTTTAAGTATCGGTTTACCACCCGCCTTCAGGAGTTCGGTAGTGATTCCGTCATCACCTGGAGCCTTGTTGTTCTTAAGTTGTTTGAGAGCCATACTAATCTCGTATAGGCTGACGTCCGGGATATCTTCGGTATAGTGTCGGGTCAACTTGGCTCTTGGGTCTTTTGCCAAATTGACAACAGGCTGTCGTGTTGAGGTGTATAACTGCCCATAGAACCTCTCAACCTCTCTCAAAATCTCAGGACGAGATGAAATGATGCTACTAGTATCGGTCTTCAATCGCGTTAACTGTCTCTGCCCAATAGACAGATCTCTTGCGAACACTTTTGAGCCCCTGTTACGCTCAATAGTACCTCGAATGTATTCGGTGTTGAAGTGTCGCAGGTCGCATTTCTGCGCCTTAGAAATCTGTCTATTGATCAGACGGTAGCGTGTCGCGTCTACAGAAGACTGTAGCCTCATTTCGTTCCTCTCATCCATGAGTTTGAGAGTCTGGGTCGAGAATTTACTGGTTCTCTTACGGTGTGTCTTATAAAATTTGGACCCCACCGTATGGACAGTTTCCACCAGCCTGTTGTTTACATCGTCCACAGTAGCGCAGTCAGCTAGGCAGTCAAAACGATTCATCAGCTCGAGTTGGAAGTTCTCGGGGTTTTGGATATGAGCTCGAGTTGGTCGGAGCGTAGACTTCGCCAGTCTGGATCTTTCCAGCTGTACGCATATATTCAATGTGCCTCTTACCAGACGGTGATCGCTCCCGGTTTTCACAGTATTGATCACAGAGACATCATTGAATATATGACGCCTGGTCGACATGATGAAGTCAATCTCGTTTCTTGTGGAACCGTCGGGACTTATCCAGGTCCATTTTCGATGCGGCCGTTTCTTGAAGAAAGAATTCATCATGTAGAGGTCCTCTCTCTCCAAGAAATCGGCCAGCATCTGGCCCCTGTGGTTCCGTTGCCCGTATCCAAATTGCCCTACTCTCACCTCTGTGCCGCTTCGCCTGCCCAGTTTTGCGTTGAAATCCCCCATAACAACAGTGTAGAAGGTTTTGGAGGCATGCATGGCTCTAGATAAATCCTCATACATGGCCTCTACCTCCTCGTCTGGATGTGCCGATGTCGGTGCGTAGACCTGTATGACCTTCAGCGAATACCGTTTGGTAATTCTGAGTATAAGGAACGCGACCCTGCTCGACACACTCTCGACTTGAACAATGTTGTTGACAAGGGACTTGTGGACGAGAAACCCGATACCACCCTGGGACTGTTGTTCTCCCTCCCGGTAGTAAAGCAAGTTGCCGGATTTTAGGATCATCGTATCCTCCCCCTCTCTTCGGACTTCAGATAATCCTATCACGTCCCACCGCAACTTGCTTACTGTTTCTTCCAGCTCGAGTATCTTTTCGTCTTCCCTCAAAGTGCGTGCGTTGTACGTTGCCAGGTCCAGTCGTCGGGGTTGGCAGCGGAATCTCTTCCGGAGATTCTTAACACCCCCTGCCCCACCGTTACCCGAACCGCTGCCAGAGCTGGGAATAGCGGGGCTGCCGGGAACTAGGGGCTGTGGCTTATTATTTTTATGCATGAAGGGTATTGCCAATAATCACCACGCTTGGCATGCGGGTTGGTGATCGCAGTGCTGACCGTTTTGCACCGACAGTGCTGCTGCCCACTGTCGGTCTGGTATTTAGGTCAGCAAAATGGAATGGTTATACCGCCATTTATCGGTCGCCAGAGCCTCGTCGGTTGATCTGCAGGGTGCACCGCGTGCAGGTGAGGTTGACAATTGAGGAGACTGACTGGGACGAGCCTCCCCCTTACACCCCTTTATTTTTTATAATATTTGAATCATCTTAATTATTAGTTTCAGTTTTATATATTCATGAAAAAATTAATACAGATTTTAATGATTTATAAAACAGACCTGAGAGTATTCTTTAATATTCTAATTTGAGGAGCTTATCTCTCGTGGTTTAAAGATTAGTAATAGCCTCATTTTTTTAAATAAGTAGCATTGATAGTTGATAATAAATAGACCCTGGTAAAACGGGAATATAGTAGGTCGACTTAGGACCTGAGAGTTATCGAGTCAATGGTATATATACTTTGAATGTATCGCAAGTCACTCAAAATAAATGCGTTTCAGAATAAAACAATAATTCTATACTTTTGTTACTTAATATTTAATACGGACTAATAGAAGATATGAATAACTATATAAAATATATAATAAATATACGTTTAAGTAACCCAAATAATTCAATGGTTACCACGGAATAATTGATAGGTTAGTACAACTTAAATTATCAACCATTTAAAAATAAAATCCTTATAGTTTATTAATATCTTTCATAAACATTATGTTTTAATGTTTTATTCTTCATTATTATTCATACACATGAGACGAATAGAAATAGAGATGGATAAAGAAACCGTAGCCAATCTTTCCATGCATTTTAATTTCCCTTTGATTTCTTAGTATCAGTGTGAAGTTGTGAAAGGTGTTGAGACATGATTCATCACAATCCATGCATGCTGTTATTTGATAATATCGTCAAACTCACTCACAATGTTCCGCACAATCTGGTCGTACGTTGTTTGTTCTCGATGACGAAGTGTTATAACACGTTAGGAGTAAAAGCTGGCCTTTGACAAACATTTCAAGAACGTAAACATTATCTGACAAAGTGCGTTCTAATACCCGCCACATGATGGGACGTTTGGATATCGCAAATCGATCATCGAGCTTGCAAATTTTGAATGACGTAGTAACGTACTAAATCATTAAAAATTAAGATCAATTGTGCTTTTTTTATACTTATTAGTTTATTTTTGAATAGTTCATATTAATTTATTTCATCGTTTGTAAGGTTTGCGTATTCCTGGTAAATCAGATGATTGCATGATAAATCCTTCACCTCACAAAGTTTTAATGAAAAACTGAATCGATTGACGGCATAGCGGTAACTAACTACCGCCTATAATACCTCCCCCCCCCCTAGACTAGACCAGATTACAAATTTATAGATGAAAAAAAATTGCATATCACAATTGAATCTTATGCAGTAGTATTATCCGCTCCGCTAAAAAGGTCGTCAAATCTTAGTAATTAAAAGTAAGTTTTTATGTATTATAATAAATATTAGAATAACTATTACGTTTCATACAAACAAAATTTGGAAACTCCACGAAATTTAAATGAATTAAATTTTGGCGTCTAATATTCAAGGTACAACTTGTATATTAAGGTGGAAAGGCCAGGTATTGTTGACGTTCTTGATAGTTTTAAAAAACTATAGTGTTGCCGTGGAAATACACCAACGATCATGGCTTATACAAACAAAATTATATAATTGCTATAAAAATTATGCTTTGCGACAAATTGTTATATTGCGACTAAATTCCTCCTCTTGAAATATATATTACAAAGCGTTTCGTAAACTTTTTCAAAATACAAACAGAAATACTAAGATATTAAATTAATCATCATCCTCCTGCCCTTATCCCACTCTACGTGGGATCGGCACAACATGTTACAAACATGTTGTCACATGATTTGGCTAAGTATTTTACGACCGGCCGCCTGCCTGACGTCAACTTACCTTAGTCGTATTTTACGACCCCTCGGTAAGAAAGAGGGTGGTCTCTCCTACTCAGCCGGATACCACACGGTGGGTCGAGTTACCTTAGTTGCCTTTTACGACACCTCGGTAAGTAATGAGGGTGGTCTATTCCACTCAGCCGGATAAGCATTAAGATATTAAATTAATATTGATATTTTAAATTGTTACTCTAAGAAAATTGTAAATTATAATTTTTCCCAAATTTTTCGAACAAAATTATTAGTTTTTTATTTAGGATTTTGTTGCCATTTTATTTATATTACACTGGAATACACTTAAGGCTGATTATCGAAAATCAAAATGACGTACTGTAAATATATTTAAATGACATATAAATTAAATTGACTGTAAATGTATCATACTGAAATAGCTTTTTGGATTAACACAAAAACGTCCACAAACTAAACAATAAATATTTTTAAATTACTGTTAAGATGTTTTTAATTTACATATTCCAAAAAGTTTTTATTTAACAAATGTATATTTTACGAATAGAACGCCGTGTGGTTTCCGGCTGCATAGAATAGACCACCCTAATTTCTTACCGAGGTGTAGTAACAGGCAGGCGGCCGGTCGTAAAATACGGGGCCAAATCATGTGACAACATATATGTAACATGTGCCGACCCGACTTAGAGTGGGATAAGGGCAGGAGGATGATGATGATATTTTACAAATAGAAATATTTTCAAACGCTGTGTAATTTATTATTTTCCCAAGATACACATTTTGTTGTTAAAAAAATGTCGATTCTGTTATCTATATAAAAGTAAAATAAAAAACATTAATGTCAGTGTATCAACACAAACACCATACGGTCTTGCATACGGGTATTGTTCACTGGTTTTGTTATAATAATAATGTTATAAAATATAATAGTTAACAAAAATCACACGTTACTAATATCCGGCAATTCTTAAAGTACTTATGAGGAAAAAAAGGATTTTTTTTGTGATGATATTAATAAATCGCCCTCATAAACATCATGGTTATATAATGGGGAAAGCAGGGCTTGGCTACTTACAAAAATACGTCAAATTTTTTATGGTTTATGTTAAGTATTAAAAAAACCGAACAGAATTCGTTTTGCCACTACTAAGTTGATAATAGCTGTAACAATTCAAGATGACAAAGTTTTAAAAAAAAGCTGTTCACAAAATTTAATGTCCCTACTTTTAGCCGTCTGGAGCCAATTCTGGCAGCAGCTTCCGGTCATGCTTATCATAAACATGCATTGTTTTCGGCACTGGACCAGTATGTAAAATTTCGGGTCAATCGGATCCACTTGGGTCCAATTGAACATGCAAGATTCCATGTCACATACACGGCAAGTTGAATAAAATCTTTGAAATAAGATCCTTTTGAGATTTAATTATACAAATAATAGGCGTATATATAGATATTAATGCCTTGATATTTTATAAATATTAATAGGAAGTATATTTCAAAAGATTATCCGAGCAAGTTAAAATCTCATTTTTAAAGCAAATTTTTGACCTAGCAGTAAGTAAAGTAAGTAAAGTAACAGCCTGTTACTATGCCCACTGCTGGGTTAAGGCCTCCTATCTCCGTTACTGGAAAGAAGGATTGGAGCTAAGACCTACCACGCTGCTCCAATGCGGATTGGTAGGTTACACATATCCCTAGAATTCTCTTAGAGATATGCAGGTTTCCTCACGATGTTTTCCTTCACCGAAAAGCGTGTGATAAATTGCAATTATCAATTAGACATATAAGTTTTTAATAGAAAAACTCATTGGTGCCTGCCCGAGGTTTGAACCTGTGTCGTCTCTAAAGAGTCGCACGGTGTCACCGCTAGGCTATCACAGCTTGCCTAACAGTAAAGATAACGCTAAATAATTGCAAAAATAAAAAATCAAATTTTAAATAACAGAGTAAATTTAAAATCGCGAGTTTAGTTTTGTTTTAGAGTTTAATAAATAATGGCGTATATGGTACGCCACAGTTTATTTATTTATTTATTATTTAATTAGAACGGACATGGTCCACTTACACTAATTAAACACAATACATCACAAAAAAAAAGAATACATAATTTTAACTGTAACACAAATGAAAGAAAATGAAATTGAATAAAATAAAACAATTAAAAAATAATAATAATAATAAAATAAAATATGTAATGATAATAAATACAGTGAACCAGTGAACAAGACCCGCCGTTAGTAGTGTGACACGAAGCGGCGCGGTGCCTACCGTAACCTCTAGACGGGCGTGGAGTGCGCCCCGCAAGCACCTGCGTGCTGGAGGCGCGCCGGCAGCGGCGTGCGCGTGGCCGCCGACCGCGCGCGCGTCTCCTCCATTATGAACGAGTTGATGACGTACGCCTCGCGCCGGATGCGGTCGCGCAGCTCGCCCGACATGTCCGGGATCGCCCATTTCACTATTATCATCACCAAAGCCACTACGTTCTGTGGAAATTACCGTAATATTCTTCAATCGCTTTATTTTTTTTAAACTATTTGTTTTCAATAGAATGACGCGCGCGACGCGACGCGAACGCAAGCTAGGCCGTTTTATGCATTCGTTCACGACCAGAGCGGCCCCCCGCCAGTCACCCGTCAGACACGATAGAGAGAGGCCGCGCGCGGCTTGGACGCGGCATTCCTTTATAACGCACGTGTGTAATTTTGCGTTTCGGGTGTTATTCTCAGTAGTGACACGATTTATTGACATTTGACTGTTATTCTATATTTAATTGACGCGTTTAACCAGTGAATAGTTTGAGAAGACGCGACCGTCCACGGTTTTAGTGCGCATTGGATTACCATTCCCCGATATAGGGACGATTCAATAACGTGTGACCTTACGAAGGTTGTGTGCACACCGGGTGTTATTTAACCGATATAGTGAAGTGTATACTCCGGGAGAAACAGACATTACGTGTCCGTGGAAGATTGCTGAGGCGAGCCAACGGTTTCGGGAATCGGCCAAGTACATACAAGCACACACACACACGTATACATATACACGCAATAACTCATGAGGCTGGACCACATACAGCTGACGGCCGCATAAGGTAGGTTAAGACGCCGAGACGACGGGCCCAGGTTCCGAAGGTTGTTTCATCCGTCCGCACGTTTGCGCGGAACACTATTACTAATGGGCAAAGGTGTTTTCCCCTTTTTAGAGAGAAGAATTGGATCTTAGAAACTCCACGTACAATACGGCTTGCTAGGTTATACATAAGAATTCTCTTTCTCCTGCGCTTATCCCAGTGTCGGGACATGTTTTTCCATTCTATCATTCGTCAACTCTGGCGCTACTCCTTTTATATGTATGTCATACTTTACACAACCATCTCTTTATGCGTTCCTCAAGTCACATTTCCATCTGCATTAATATTTAACACTCGTTTGGTCACATGTTTTTCATCCCTCCTCATTATATGTCCATACCATCCCGTATACATAAGAACAAGACATATCGCAAAGCCTTACCTCAAACACGACAACGAAAGCCAACCTCGCGCCCATCACATGCCAGTACCAGTTTGTATGCTCGTAATCATCACCGTCCTTGTAATTCCAATAGCCCGGATAACTGAAGGTAAAACATTTGGAATTAAGGATTTTATAGTGCACCCTTATATTTAACATTCAAAAGTCTGCTACTCTTTGCCAAGGATAATCAGCTAGAGCAATATTGATGAATTTTGGCGCGATAAAAGCATATATGCCAGGTTAAATATCGGTTAACCTATAAGTTAAAAAGGGTTTCATTAGTATATACCTTATTCATTTATCAAAAACTCGAGCGACCATTCGATACTGATATATAGGTCTTGTAATAAACTAAAGTGTACATAAGCTCAGCTAATGTGTGGTGCGGTGATGGCGAAGTTGCCGAGCAAAAATAGATTGCGTTGTGGCAGCAAATTTTTATCGTGCAGTACAATATGTACTCCTTTTTTTAAGGTATAAGCACAGCAATAAATTAAGTATTAAAACTAACAATATTTTTTTAAAACGTTACTGATCTTTAATAATCATTATTGAATTTTACGTCTTTAATGCAACTCACAAATATAGTAAGCCGTCAATAAAAAACGTCTACGTTGCCTTATGTTGCAAGATTTAATCGTACTGCCGACACATTCTTATAATAGTATCGTAATATTAGGTGTTATTTTTAAAAGTTCCCAATGCAAAGATTCTGCTTTGTCTGCGTCTAATTTAAACACTAATTTAAGATAGCAAGGTAGAGGAATCAATTCCGTATAATAAACAAAATTCTGTGATATTATTATAAATATATATCGCCGTGCGACTCTCTAGAGACGATTATGGGTTCAAACCCGGGCAGGCACCAATGAGTTTTTCAATTAAAACTTATGTGTCTAATTGATATTTGCAATTTATAACACGCGTTTCGGTGAAGGAAAACTACATATCTCTAGAGAATTCTTGGGTTATGTGTAACTTACCAATCCGCATTGGAGCAGCGTGGTAGGTCTTAGCTCTAATCCTTCTCTCCAAAAATGGAGAGAGGGGGCCTTAGCCCAGCAGTGGGCATAGTAACAGGCCGTACTTTATTATAAATATTAAAGTTCAAGATTTTATCTCGAAACTGCCTCACCTGCACATGGTCTCATCATACGAGGTACGGATAGGCGGATGGTCCAGCACGCTGATATTGAAGTCCGTCAGCGTATGGTTCACGTACTGGTTCATATCACCGTTCACAGCCAGGTACACGAGACGTGGGATGAACTCCGATGTGAAGGCAATGATGAAACCCTGCAATAATATATAACATGATAAATTAAAGTGAACGATTACATATGCAGAGAAATGTGGCTTAGGAAATAGGAAATTTAAGGTAGGTCCCCTACAATCTTACCGCTGACCGTACCCCTAACTATGTCTATAGTATTTATCTAGATCTAGGCGTTATCTAAAAAAATTAAAACCATAGCGCGCTAAAATAATACAAGGGACTGAGCATCGCAACATGTGAATGTTTCTGCTAGTAACCAATACTTTTTAATTATAATAGTAAAATCAGTCTCTCCTTGAAAGCGATGAATAATAATAATAATAACTTTATTTAGCCAAACAATTACAAAAAATCCAAAAAAAAAACAACAAGATTCAAAAATAGATAATAAATACAAATTCACATTAACAAATATCGTAGACACTCGTACTAAGATAACTTGTGCTACGAGTGTCTACCTCCCTCTGGATCAAAAATAGTGATTTTCTAATCCAATGTAATACATAAACAATTCTACATGTTTATGTAGAATTGACAGCGCGCGTCAGTTATAATATTTGTTTAAATATTATAACTGACGCGTCTGTTGTGTTTTCATGTTAAGTGTTTGTGTGTGTGTATGTGTTTGTGTGTTTGTGTGTGTGTGTGTGTGAGTGAGTGTGCGCTCTCTCGTATGCTCGTTAAGAACTATTATTGAAAATAATTACTAATTAAGTTATTATTTTGAATAATAGTTCTGTTTCGTTGTAATTTAGCTCCTTTATCCATGACATGAGCTTTATATTGCACTCGGTTCTGGAAAGTCCAAAAATATTTAGTTTTTTATTAATTTTATTGTACAGTCTCGCACCAAGTATATGCCCACTACGACCTGCAAACGCTGTTTTATGTCGCTTTACGAAATAAACATTTCTTACAGTACTGAAGTTCTTTACAGAATTAAGTGGCATGCAGGGAATAATAAAATAAACAATTAATTCAAACTAATCCATGACTGATGACAGATTAACAATTAGAATTGCCTTAATGAAATATGTCCGTTAATTGTTATCAATCTTTAATGAGGGGGACGGCGCGTACGCAGTCCCCACTACCAAAAATTACGCGTCCGAGTTATCCGCATTAGGGATAATCGCAGAGGTCAACCCGACCGCAGTGCAATGGAAGGGCCTCGCTCTGGGGGAACCGCCTACTTGATCACGGTGTCCCCTACGCCAGGTAAGTATGCTTAGAAAACTATGTGTAAAGCATATGTACTCCGCAGGATGACTCTTCTATAGCGCGACGTAATGTATTAGTAGCGCCATCTAGTTTAAATCTGGCAAATACTTTACAGACACTGACACAAATTAGCCAGCACCTTCACGACATCGCGCCACTCCACGCACGACCTCCGGAGGGATTTCCCCTGCCTCGCGAGCTCCTGAGATCACCGTCACCGCGGCCCGACGCGGAAGACGACGACGACGACGAGGACGACGCAACGGGCACAAGGGCAACATCACCGGACAAGACTTTACCACCACCTAATGAGACACACCCCACGGATATGACACCACCCGAACATGACGCAGCGGTCTGGGAGTTGCTATTCCCAGACCGCCTCACCTGAACAAGACTTCCCTCAGGTCACCTACAGGTGACCTGGGCCAACCGGCCCGAATACTGACCAGGCCCACAAGGCCTGCGAGGACAAGCCCGGGCAAGGAGGTTCGCCTCGAGGCCCGTCCCCCGGTACCCCTCAAGGTTCCGAGAAGACCCACCACTAAACAAATTAGCCAGTCCCTTAAGCGCTATCGCGTTTTGAAATTTTAATGTATCCACTAAGGTCAATATTTTGAAAAGATCAAATAAGTATTCAATAATATCCCAAGAAGTACTTGCTAACGCTTGGCTATACCGCTAGTGAAGACCTATTGTCAATAAAAAAGTAAACGATCACACTCACTAATGAACACAAAGGCACACACACACTTAGACGCACACACACACACACATACACACACACACGAATTTATATTCTTAACACTCACTATACATTTAAACAAAATATATATCACTATTTACTAAATTATATTAAACAAAATATACATGCATGCTTCTGGTATAATTTTTCTCTAATACTTTCGTTTTGTATTTTTTTAATTTTTGTATAATTAGAACTTCTTCCATTAATTATTTACTCCTTATCATAAATGTAACTTGTGATGTTTGGGAAGGTGTCAGCACTTGTAACACAGGTATTTCCTAGCACAAGTGTTGACAAACCCTTTTCCGAATTATTTTTGCGATTTAATTATGTAACTATTATAAGGAAATTGTATTTTCTACCTTACATTTATATAATTTTAAATAAATAAAATAAATAAAATAAAAAAATAATAATATTCAGCTCATATGTTGTGGTATTTCAAATCAAAGTTTCTTATCATTTACACCATCCATACTAACATTATTAATGACAAAGTCTGTCTGACAATTTTTTTTTATGTGTCTCTGTAATGCGCCAACCCTATGCCTTCCATCTGTCGATTGATAAAATATATTGACCGTATTGATAAAATTTGCTACAACTAACCTCTATATACTGGGCTAACATATAGGTCATAAAACTACATAGAAAAAAACCCATGAGAAATTACATGATTAAGGATGCTGACGCGTACGAAGTCGCTGATACAGCTCTTATCCTTACTAATATTATAAATGTGAAATCTGTCAGTCTGTTTACTCGTTTTCGGCTAATTAGTCGGATCTCTTGACTAATTATGATGAAATTTGTCACAATTAAAGTTTATATACCGGGATGATATTTAGGATACAAAATATCAAATATTGTATTATTGAGAGATGTCAAACGCTTAAAGTGACGATCAAAGCTGCAGGTAGAGCTTTATAAATATACTAGCAATGCCCCACGGTTTCACCCGCGTACATACCGATCTCGCGGTAGTGGAAAGTTTACTAAGTCAAACTATAGACTTATTTTAGTAAATTGAAGATTGGTCGTGGAACTTATCAAAAGTTAAGGTAAAGGAAATTTTAACGAAAGGTATTCATAGTACACAAATACAATACGCTACAATTGTTATGGCATTATTTTCCTATATTGACATTTTTAAATTCGTTACATCTTTTGATTGGAATGTCCTATTGTAATAATATAAAAAGTATTTTACAGGTATTGAAACAGTTTGCAATAAAATATTATTTAGTGGGATAAGGAATAATACGGAGATGTAAATATTATGGTTTGATTATTGTCGCGACCTTTATCAACTTTTACAATGTAGAAAAGTTTATTAGCAAAGCATATTGGCAAAACTATAACAAAAAAGTAATAATAAATTATTTTGCAATAATCCGCGATAAATTATTTAAAAACTATAATAGTTAGACAAATGGTATCGCGGACTTTTTTGTAGATATTGATACGATTTGTAATAATGTAGAACATTTTTTTGCTCTATCACAAATAGTTTCCGCAGCGCACGCGATGAAAGACTTTTATGACTAAATTTTTCACACTTTATTACAATTTTAATAGGGATCCCTATTTCTTTTGAAAATGTAATATAGCCTATGTTGCTCAGTAAAGAAGCAGCTTTCCAATGGTGAATGAATTTTTGAAATTGGTCCAGTAGTTTTTGAGTGAAAACATTACAAACATACACACATACAAACATACAAACAAACATATAAATCTTTCCTCTTTATAATATTAGTATAGATTTATAGATTATGTTTTCTAGAATACTTACATTAGTTATAATGCTTAGCTTTCCGATAGAATCCAAAATGCGGTACCACACACCAATATCGTTGACGCGTTGAGGCACCGGTCTACGATAGCATGTCAAGAACTTTTTGGCATCCAGCCTCATTTCTAGTACGTTGTTGATGAGTGCAAATAATGGCGCCAAGGGGAACGCCGCCACGAATATAGTCACAAAGCCGTATTGTAATACTGAAAAATAAAATACATATAATATATAAATTATATAAAAAATATAGTATCTATATCGTATAAGTCAATCATTCCTATCTGTTTTGAATGTAGTTTCACCAAGTACAAATCTTACAGGACACATAATAGAAAAAAATGTTCAAAGATACGCAAGATCGTCATTTCTCTTGCGCACGAATAAAATATATATATAAAATAATTTAGCGAAAGCTTTGTGATTTTTTCGTGGAGTCTTTGACTCTGCTAGACTTACGGGACGAAACTACTATTGACATTGTGGTAGTGACTGTGTGCAGTGCTAGTTGTATGTCCTGCATGCACAAGGTATAAACACAGACAGTGCACTATACTGTTTAGCACATAGATCCTCTCATATTATAGCAAAATAATATTATCATCACTTTGGAATAATGGTTGCATTGTATTTATTTACTGTTCTTACAATGATGTTGTACTATAAAATTACAGGCTACTGATGCAATAAATTCAAACTTACCCATTTCCAAATACTCAGGAAAAAGGCCCATATTTCCAAAGTCGACCAATTTAAAGTCCTTAACCCACTGCATAGGACTTTTTATCCTGCAAACCAAACATAATAAGTAAGTATATATTCAAATTGTTTAGATATGTGCAATATATGTTCAATAATTAATAATTTTCTTGCACCATTTATATTTATAAAAATAAATACAAGCCTAACGTATATTATAAATGCTTATCTTATAAAATTCTGTATGTCGGTCAGTCTGTTTGTTATACTTTTAAAGCTAATTCGCTGAAACGATACTTATGCAATTTGGTAGAAAATGAGCCAATATATAGGATAGAAACTTTGTCTCATATTAACTCTACTCGATAGATACAATTATTCGAACCCGGCATACTGTAAATGCAAAATATTAACGTAGAGAGTATTTTATACTTGAATAATATTATATTTCCGTGTGGTATCCGGGTGAGTAGAATAAACCACCCTCATATCTTACCGAGGGGTCGTAAAATACGACTGAGGTAAGTTGAAGTCAGGTGGCCGATTGTTAAATACGCAGCCAAATCAAGTGACAACATGTTTGGAACATGTTATGCCGACCCCACTTAGACTGGAATAAGGGCAGGAGGATGATGATTATATTTAGTATGTACAAATCGATTTCGAATTTAGGCTACACATCAGAGTTGCAATGCTATTTCTATGTACAAAACCAATCGTCGAAACAAAAAACAATTATAACAATATATAGTTACAGAAACGGACCGTTTTTTTCTGCCAATAGTTCGTATAATGTTCCACCACTTGAGGAGATAAGGCATCATCATCTCTACTATGGTGTTGATGAACTGCTTTCCTATCATGATGATGGCCAACTGAATAGATAACTCCAGTAGACATCCACCGGGAGAACACTGAAAGAAAATTCCTATTATTGGAAGGTAGTATTCCTATTAATAGTATAAACGCCTTAGTTATAACACATAGTTTATTAGTCGAAGTTTGAATTCATTCAAATAATTCATTCAAAAAGCCTATACTTTTGAGGATAATATAGTTTTAATGATAAAAATGCGGAAATTTAGATACTCTATGACCTTACCCAAAATGGCAATGACGAAATGTAATTAATTAGTTATAGGAATATTTTTAGAAGAGCAACTGGTGAATTTCTTGCTGGCTCTTTTCGGTACGAGCAATTTTACCAACCAGCAGTACAGTTGACTTAGTTGATACAGTTAACTTAATTGAAAAGAACATGTTTATATGTTTCTTGAATAAAGAATATTATGAATTTAAATTCACTAATAAATTTTCTATTCACAACAAAGTCCATAATTAATAATTAATAATAATAATCCATAATTATTGTTTGTTAACCAATTTTTAATTGCCTAAATCTAATTTTGTTTGCAATTGTTTAAACTAGACGTGGGCGTTATTTCACGTCACTGTATAAAATAACCGGTTACGTGCTATGAAACGGAATAACTAGTTACGTGTGCAAAGGCGAAGTAGTTATTTTTGTAACTAGCTACTTTCGTAGCAGCTTTCATGCGACATTACGTTACATTGCGTTTGCGTTTCGTTGAACTACGTTACGGCATCGGCCTACTGCATTAACGACTACAAAATGTAACTTGTAACGAAGAATAACGAACATAACTAATCCCTCAACTGTCAATCGTCTCTGAAGTAACTGTAACACTTCAGTAGAATCACGTATTAACCTTGGCTAAATTTCATTACTGTGATACAGTTTCGAATGAGTAACTATTTGCGAAAATAACTAGTTATGAAACAGGTTACATATTTGCCGTCACTAGTTACGTTACGTTACGCGAAAATCACGTAACGACCCACGTCTAATCCTTAGCGTAAATTTACATATATTAATTATTTTTTAATCTAATTTACGTACCTAATTCCTGTATAATTCTTTTCTTTATGTATTTTATAAGGGGGACAGCGCGTACGCAGTCCCCACTACCAAAAATTACGCGTCCGAGTTATCCGCATTAGGGATAATCGCAGAGGTCAACCCGACCGCAGTGCAATGGAAGGGCCTCGCTCTGGGGGAACCGCCTACTTGATCACGGTGTCCCCTACGCCAGGTAAGTATGCTTTGTACCCAACTCGCAGAGGATATGTACTTCGCGGGATGACACTTCTATAGCGCGTGTCAATGTACTGCTAGCGCCATCTAGTGTAAATGTCATGCAATATTGTTCCCATACGACTTTTATCCGAACTGCACTATATTGAATCTTTTTATTATCACTTCAAAGCTCAAAGAAAACGATTTTGATGTTACGATCAATTAATATTTGGAATTCATTTATTATATGAACTTTATAAGCTTTATAGTATGAAAAGTATTTAAGATATTTAAGTAGCAGTAGAGTAGTATAAGACATTTAAGCCAAAGTAAAATAAGAAAAAATATTTCACCTCTTCTTGTCTATGACCGAAGAATCTAACATAATTGCCGGGACGGCCAACGAACTTGCCCTTGAAGAAAGCGATATAGAAAATCGATGCGTAGTAATTAACGAATTGTAAGAGGTAGATCTTGAGGGTTAGGGAGTCGTCAAATTCAGTCTGCGTCCGAAGCAATTCCTTCTCCGTGAGCCATTCTGCTAGATATTGGTAGATCTGAAATTACAAATAATACGAAATCATGCGAATTGCAAATAATACGAATGCATTATGTAGGGTCTATTAAAGATTCCGTAGTTTGGCTTTTCAGAGGGAATGAAAGTGGTCTACATAGTTACTAAAATAAGATTGCAACTTTTATGGTACTTTTTTTTAACATGCAGAATCATTAAGGACATGCAGTTTTAAGTTAACCGAAATCATTTATAAGCTAACTTATTTATAATGTTGACAAAATATAGTAGAAAAAAAAACATTTAGCACGTCAAAGTATTCAGAAAGCTTCCTGTATATATGATACGATTTTCTGAAACGGATTTTTGTAGGGTTTTTACTAAAAGATTGCAATTCTTGAGGAATTTTTAGGTTAATGATTTAGATGGGACTTTCACTGGAAGATAGAGGAGGATTGAGAGCAAAATATGAGCTTCTTTTTACCCTACTTTTGTAAAAAATATTTGAATTTCTTTGTATATGAGAAAAATTTTAAGTTATCAAATTTTACCTATATAATTTTCCAGTATTGATTAATAATTCGAAGGTTTACTCACATAGTTGAATATGCATATAAAGCACAAGTTAATGCAGGCAGCGGTGGCGGTGGTGAACATGATGGGGCTGTACGCGATGATCGCGTCCTCTTGCCGCAGGATGCTGGCGCCGAGTAGCGACATGCGGTACAGCACCACGCCCAGCACCGTGGCCAGCGCCAGGAGCACCAGCAGCGCCACCACGCTGAACGACATGAGCGCGGCCGGCAAACGCATCCGCCAGAACGGCACCATGGGCTCACGTTCCCCGGTCACCACGTTAAGCTGATCGGACCATGTAAATACCATATCAGAATAGCAAATAAGTAAGTGCTACGTGATAGCCCAGCGGACCGAGCGACTCTCTAGAGACAATCACGAGTTCAAACCACGGGCAGCGCCAATGAGTTTTTCTATTTAAAATTTATGTGTCTAATTGGTATTCCAATTTGTCACACATTTTACAGTGAACGAAAACCTGATATCTCGAGTTCGGCAAAGTTTTAAATGTAAAGAGTGAACCACTAAATTAAAAAATTATGGCGGGCGCCGACCATTTTTTCAAATATTCATATTTATAAAATATGTTCATTTTTTAATTTTTGCCAAATTATTTTAAATATTATATTTTAAGGGCGAACTAAAATTTATTGAAGGGGCGAGCGCTGCGTTTCCGACCTCTGCTCTAGACAATTCTGGGGTTATGTGTAACCTACCAATCCGCATTGGAGCAGCGTGGTAGGTCTTAGCTCCAAACCTTCTCCCCGAAAACGGAGAGGGCAGGCCTATTCCCAGCAGTGGAATAGTAACAGACCGTTACTTTAAGTGCTACGTGCTTATCCAAAGGAGACTATCTCCTTATGATTATTTAATAGCAATTGATTCAATTACTATATAACTATGCTTGCTTCGATGTTGCTTCGGTTACGGTTGTCGAGTTTGTAATACTGAGTGGGTGCAGTGCTTGTGTATTGTGGCGATGGAGATTTTTGGTGCATGCGTTATATGATGTACAATAAAATATATTCAAAAATTAAATGCTCCGTTGCAAAGTTGTGGTTTTAGTGTCGATTGTTGTCGTACCGAAAAAAAACTAAATTAAATCATTACTTTAAAAGAGCAACATTTCGGAACGAAATTATAGGCACTGGTTGCCAAAAAATCGATATGTATCTTTAATGCTACAAGTCGGGTTATGTATGAATGCTGCATAGGATGGTTAAAAAGAAAACTAGCAATGAATAATATATTTTATTATATCTCCATGTCTTCTAATTAGAACAAATTATAAAGGGGGACTACCAAAAATTACGCGTCCGAGTTATCCGCATTAGGGATAATCGCAGAGGTCAACCCCACCGCAGTGCAATGGAAGGGCCTCGCTCTGGGGGAACCGCCTACTTGATCACGGTGTCCCCTACGCCAGGTAAGTATGCTTAGAAAAGGTTTTGTAGAGTATATGAACTTCTCTGGATGGCACTTCAGTAACGCGACTGAATCTACTACTAGCGCCGTCTAGTTAAAGATGTGCAACATTTGTACTTTTATCTAAATGTGAAATGGAGTAAAAAATAATAATTTGAATTAAAAACGTGAATTTGCCAATAGAATGTGAAACACGAATTTATATACCCTGTATTTCTCAAGCAAATTCAAGATACACGTTCTTACCTAGCATTGACAAGAATTCAATTAAATTAGAAATAATATACAAAGTTACAACATACATTTAATGTTTATTTTACGTATACTTTAAAACATTGTTGTTTGGTGGATGAAAGTTCACAAATTATTGACGCAGGTTTTTTGTCCATTTTCCATTAAAAAATATAATAAACTAGTTTTTGCCCGCGGCTTCGCTCGCGAGGGATTTGCTCTGCCACAGTATCTAATTTAATTAAAATTTATGATTCACAATTTTGGTCATAGTGGCTTCCACGTAAAAGATAGATATATGCTGTCGCGGACTTTTATTTAGAACTCTTAAGGACAAACAATACTACGGTACATCATCTTTATGTAATTCTAATGGTTTGGGTTGCGTACGCCGAGATAGCTCTCAGAGCCTATATGTTATTCCGATGTATAACCTATATAACTGTAAAGTTTCATCCAAATCCGTCCAATAGTTTTCTTGTGAAAGAGTAACAAACATCCATCCATACTCACAAACTTTCGCATTTATAATATTAGTAGGATTTACCTGAGTGCGCTTGACGTGCGCTAATCGGGCAAGGTACTGCGGTCTAGGATGCTCTTCATACACGTCAAACCCAGTTAAATCCCATCTATGAGTCATCTCTGCCGAATATCTTTTCCACAGCTCCAAAAAACATGCCGCTGTAAAATTATGTAACTATAAATGTGTATCGATTATAAACTCATCTTATTATTAATTAAAATATTTTAGGAACAGAACAATCATTAGCAGTGATATTATATCAGAACCAGGTGTGAATATGTTGATAATTCGACTTACTTCCTTTTTAAACGTTTGATCATAATGGACATAAATTAATTTTAAAAGAAACTATTTTCTTATAGATTCGATTACGAATTCGATCATTACTTTAGCAAAGTAACGGCTTTTTACTATCCACATACAGCTTGACATAGGCCTCCCTTCTCCGTTTTCTGGAGGGTTGGAGCTAACCCACTGCGCTGCTCCAATGCAGATTGGTAGGTTACACATATCCCTAGAATTCTGTAGAGATATCCTGGTTTCCTCAAGATGTTTTCCTTCACCGAAGAGCGTGTGATAAATTTCAATCATCAATTAGACAGACAGTTTTTTATTAACACAATAATTCATTGCTGCTTGCCCAGCGTGATCCTTTGAAACTTTGATTGCAACTTGTGATCCTTTGAAAGAGTCACGGTCTTACCGCCAGGCTATCACATCTCAGATTATTACTTTGGTACTATTGAATTCCACAAAATAACCTGATAATTCTAAAAATAATCTAATTCTATAAATTATTGAAAAGGCAATCATTTCACAAGCAAAATGTGAAGCACATTTTAGTTGTGTTTATTGAGTAGTTAGGCATAGATAAAATTAAAAATTAAAAATATTCTTTATTCAAGTAAACTTGTAACTAAGTGCTTTTGAATCGTCAACATCTACTGCTGGTTCGGAAAGCTGTTACTACGGAGATAACCAGCAAGAAACTCGGCGGTTCCACTTTTCAAAGAATAATTGTTATCACTAGTTACATATAGTTATAAATGTCCTGTACAGGGTCGAAGAGTAGCTATATCCACGCACTCATATCGTCTAAGTAAGCCTCAATAGTATAGTAGGCTTTCTATATTAGCCTTTTTTTAAGTGTTATTAAATTTCTGTAATGACAAATATAAAATCGGTTACGGAATTTTATTATAGAATCTTATCTATATCCAAAACCACAAAAGACTTACGTACTTTTGCAAGGAGCAAAGCAGGAGCCGTAAGCTTATGTCGGTTCCTACTTTAGATATTATATACAAACTTACTAATTTATATTTTTTTTAATATTCCAGCTATTTTAGGTTTATATTGCGTTAGTTATCTAAATTCAACTCACCCCAAAAGCTCATAAATATGGCAAAAAAAACAGTAGTTGGGTTGTCAAACAGGTACGTTATTCGTGATTGCAAACACGTCGCCTTGAGGTCCCAGAAATCGCAGAAGTAATCGCATTGCGGGCACATCTTTATTGACGAATTGTAGTTGCAAATGTCTTCACTGGAAGGGAATTAATCAAATCAATTAATTTAAAGAATTTAATAATATTTCAGATATATTTTATATATTTTTTTATATATTTTATACATATGTAATTGTTTTGAATAAAATGACGCGCGCGACGCGACGCGAACGCAGGCTAGGACTTTTTATGCATTCGTTCACTAGGAGAGCGGCCCCCCAACAGTCACCCGGCAGACACGATAGAGAGGCCGCGCGCGGCTTGGACGCGGCATTCTTTTTCTTACGCACGTGTGTAATTTTGCGTTTCGGGTGTTGTTCTCTGATTTAGTGACGCGTTTGATTAGTGAAGCGTTTGAGAAGACGCGACCGTCCACGGTTTTAGTGCGCGTTGAGTTACTATTCCCCGATTTAGGGACGATTCAATAACGTGTGACCTTACGAAGGTTGTGTGCACACCGGGTGCTATTTAACCGATATAGTGAAGTGTATACTCCGGGAGAAACAGACATTACGTGTCCGTGGAAGAGTGCTGAGGCGAGCCAACGATTTCGAGAATCGGCCAAGTACATACAAGCACACACATACACGTACACATATACACGCAGTGATTCATGAGGCCGGACCACATATAGTTGACGGCCGCATAAGGTAGGTTGAGCCGCCGAGGTCCCGGAGGTTGTTCATCCGTCCGCACGTTTGCACGGAACAATAATTTATACATATGTGTAAAATTTTGAACACAGCAGCTAGCGAGTAAGAAAGATGTATAAGTGATACAGTATTTATTATTTCTCAATTTGGAAATAATTATTGAAAGATGCTTATAATACTGTTGACGATTAATTAGACCAGTGTTTTCAACCGTGCCATGCCCCACCTTAAAAATTATTTTGCCCCCTATGTAACATACATAAATTTTAATATTAAAAAATTATATTGTTAACTTAAGAAACTTAAATTATAAGTTTTAGGACGAAGAATTTATTTTTTTCATAAAATTCAGAACTGAAATCAAGCATTGCATTTAATCCTCGGATCGAAATGGTTAAGTCAATTTTCGCCACGTAAGGAGACTCTGAATTAGATTAAATAAATACGTTGATTTTTCATTTTATTCCAAACTGTCACACGAAAGCAAAGATGAAATGTAACTTTATTAGAATGGTGTTTTGAAAAGAGAAACAGATGACTTTCTCAGTGGCTCATCTCGTCAGGAAAATTTATTTTTATTTATTTATGAATTTATTTGCTTAAATATATTACAAAATGCATTGCAAATATTGAGGACACGTCTTACATTATATATAAATACAGACAATTAAAATTATTACGAATATATATTCAATAATATATTCAATTTTACAAAAGTTTTCAGCTGTTTATACGAATATAATTAATAATTACAATTTAACGTCATTTACTTATGAGAAAATAAAAATAATTTTCCAAAACAGCATATTGAATTTGAATTTGATTTATTCTAAAATACCTGGGCTTGTTGCTGTATACTGTAGCGGCTGAATAGATAACACAAATGACGCCGACCAGAGACGCCGGTATCAACATGTGGGTGTAGAAACCGAGCCACGCGAAATATAGGCCTGTGGAGTAGAAAATACGTAGTAGGGATGTTACGGAAGTTGGTTTACCGGAACCGGAGATATCATATTTGCATTATCGGAGCCGAAGTCGGCGGAGTCGGATGCGGAGGTTTTCTCTGTCTATTATTAATTTAAAAATTGACCCGTGAACTGTACCTAGACAATATGACCACGACGATTTAAACAACTGAAAACTTTTTTTTTTAATAGTGACATTACTTACCACAGACTTTATGTCCGTGCCCTTTTTTAGTTAGTTCATTTGTATTCTTTTTTTATGTTATTGTACTTAAAACGAACTTACTTTAATGCATCATTATTTTTTTTTTTTAGATTACAACTTTTACTAACACTTAAGCCCGTCTAACCATTGATACTGAAAATAAACAAATGAACGAGAGTAGCGCGTGCGAGGGGAGATAACCCCGGGCAACGAGTTACAACTTTTAGCTGCGCGTTCTGTCCGAATTCACATAACAATTTCATCTTCGTTATACCTCCGACTAAAATTTATCGGATTCGGAGGTGTGAATTCAATCGGAGGTTCCGACCTTTCGGAACCGAAGTCGGAACTCCGTAACATTCCTAATACGTAGTATAGATTTAAAAGGAATTTAGTAGTTAAATCACACTTTCCAATGCATTTGTATTAGGTCCTTACATATGAAATTGGCGTTTTGTCGTACTGGCCACTTTGATCTCAAATATTACCTTTATGGTTAAGAATTCCAAATTCAAATTCATACAGCTATTTACTCATGCATTTGTGTTTCAAACCCCCTAATTCATTTGTTTTTTCTTCTTTTGTTTTTTTCTTTGTGTCACTCTGTTTACAAAATGGAAAACATGAAATATCGCGTTATTTACGAGTATGAGTTACACCGTACTCTCCGGACCTTGCTCCAACAGATTACCATTTTTTTCGCAATTTGGATAACTACTTGCAAGGGAAAAAATTCAACTCCGATGGGGCAGTCCAAACCGCCTTCAAAGATTTTATTGTTACCCGCCCGAATGGTTTTTTTAGTAAAGGGATCAATGAACTACCTATGAGATGGAAAAAGTGCATACATAGCAATGGTACATACTTAATCAAATATATTTCATTAAAAAAAAACGACTTTATGTTCCTCCCATAGAAAACGCCAATTTCATATGTAAGGACCTAATATATCATCATATCTCATATTTTTATCAACACTTAGAAAACGCGCGACCACCGCCCTCAATCAAACTGCTGTTATAAACATGTATATTTATGTAAAGCTAAAATTGATTTTGAAATTTTACTATAGAATCATATAATGTGCCGTGTGGTATCCGGCTGAGTAGAATAGACCGCCCTCATTTCCTGCCGAGGGGTCGTAAAATATGACTAAGGCTATTAATAATAAGTTGACGTCAGGCAGGCGGCCGGTCGTAAAATACATAGCCAAATCATGTAACAACATGTTTGTAACATATTGTGCCGACCCCACTTAGAGTGAGATAAGGGCAGGATGATGAATAATAAATGATAATTATCTTATATCAGCTACAAATACACGAAGGAATGTAATATTTTAAACCTAAATTTTATACAAATCAAGTTTAAAAACCACTTACCAATTTTCACACCAAAATAATCCTTCACATAGTCTAGAGGCTGATACTTTATACATTTTGAAACGCTCGCCCATTCCGTGTACAGCAAATTCCTCATCGAGCCCGGATTTTTGAGATCACCCTGTGCAAAATTTTCATTAAAGACAGAAGTAATAATACCATTATTTTGCTATAATCCGCGATAGTAAATGGGAAATAAATATAATAATAAATGTGGAGTGGACTATCCGTTTTCCGCTATCCGAAGTAATTATTGCGACATAAGAGATAGAGACATTCAATGAAAACAAAAAAAAATCAAAACAAATTTTTGTAGTATTTTGTAGATCTACAATTCTGAAGTACGTACTTGCCCCCCCTCCCCTTTTGGTTTACACGGCGGAAGCTACTAAACCTCCCAGAAGGCGAGTTTTTTTTTACAACCACGCGATCTCTTTACCATAATTAACGTAATCTTAATCTGAACCTTCCGCTAGAATCTTTTAGTAACATTTCTCTGATTAATGACGGTGCCATTGTTATGTTTAATGATCTCAAGTTGTTCTAAAATGTTTAATCGCAAGCTTCTATCTTACATCGTGCAAGGGGTAGGCGGCGCTATAATCGTTGTTAGATATGAGCCTGGCAACACCGAACGCGAAGTCGTCACCGGTCACTTCGGAGAACTTCTTGCGGTCCAAGATAAACTGCACTATGCGCGACCGGATAGATGGCGTCCAGAAACATTCTGAAGACGTGTCAAATCTGGAAAATAATGCAACTGCATTTTAAAAATAAGAGAGATAAAAAAGAAAAACTTGTGTTTAACGTATCCTAATATATTCAAGTCCAAATTCAAAATATTATTTATTCAAATAAACTTGTAAACAAGTGCTTTTCAATCGCCTACATCTACTGCTGGTTCGGAAGCAGTTCCTACCGAGAAGAAACAACAAGAAACTCGATGGTTGCTCTTTTCAAACAATAATTATTATTACTAGTTACAGTTAATCATTACTGTCTTTTAAAGGGTCGAAGAGTATCCACGCATTCTTTTCGTATAAGTAATCCTCAATAGTAAAGTAGGCTTTCTGTACTAATACAGAAAGGGCTAACCTTTTAATTAGTGTTTTTAAACTGCTGTAATGGTAAAGTTAAAGTACCTACATACAAAGGTCATAGAGTTATTATACATAGAGAAGGGAAACCATAGGCAGGCCTGTGAGTGCGAATGTCCAACAAATAATAAGACAGAGAAGATGCGAGACATAACTATCTTTGTCATTTTATTTTTTCTATGACTGGCCGGTGGGCGCAGTTAGCAGTAACCCTACACTGGCTTCAGCTCCGCGGGTTGCGGTTTCGATTCCCGCCGAGAGTTTGTATTTAAAATTGTTTATGTATATATTTAGATTTATTTTGTCTGTCACCCATAGCACAATTATTAAGTTATTCACTTTGACGTGTATAAGTGTTCATTATATTTAAAAAAATAACAATTACTTTTTTAGCATAATACATCATATAAATTTAAATTAAACAATTAAAACTCTATATCTTAAAACTGCTTCTTTTGCATATTTGTAAATACAAAAGTCAATGTCAAAGACAAAGCATGTCACCATGATTAATAAGTATTCAGTTACATCAATATCGGTCCAGCCGATCATCCGTGAACATATAACAGATAAACACTTTCGGATTTATAATATTAGTATGTATATTAATGAATAAGTATTATTTGAAGTGTCATTAAAATACACCTTATGGATGTAGATAGATATAATAAAAAATTAAACTTACAAATATTCCTTATCTTTTGAATAAATCGCAGTTAGGCGATATTTTCTTTCTGGAAACATTGTAGGGTCGACTCGAATCTTCGACATGAAGTCGTCCCAACATTCTTCTACCTTATCTATCAGGCTGTTCGTCTTTTCCTGGACGTCTTTCAGAGCTGAAAACTGGAAATAACATTCATGTATAAAACTAACTTATTAATATTTAATTGTAATAAAAAGGTTATATAATATATTGTATAATAATGGAGATGTAAGAAGAAAGTATAGTTTATTAGATGTTTAGTTGCAACATAACATAACTTTAAATTAATGCAATGTTATTATAAAATACATACAACAAATAATTATAATACAGTAAAATAATATAGAAATCACATTTATTAGATGAACATTAATTATTGATAATAATGAATACTTAAGGGATGTAAGAATTTGTCTAAATCATTTCTGAACAATTTCGATTTAAGTGGTAATGAATTTTTGTTTTAAATTATATTCTCGACCTCCTCGACGGAAAAATACTTTCCATAGGCTACTATGGGAAATATTTTTCTGCGTATTTTATTTTAAAGCTCACATTGCCATACCTATCAAAGATTTTGGAACAGATTTCTAAATTGGTAATAAATTAATCAGGTTTTTCCCTAAAAATATAAATATTAAAACTTTACTATAAAGTCTTGATACGATGTGTGACGATAAAGTTCAATCGAGAAAATGGTTATTAGTTACCGATATTATACCTAATATTATTAGATTCATCGGAAATCGAAACAAAAATATTTATATAATCATTAAGCAAATAGCTTTAGAATCTTATACCCAAACCCACAAACGATTTCCGTACTTTTGCAAGGCGCAAAGCAGGAGTCGCAAGCTTATGTCGGTTCCTACTTTGTCTATTATATACATCACCCATCGTTTTATAATTCTTTATATTTTTATGTACAAAAATTACATTGTTTAAAATATACTGTGAAGCAAATGTAAGAATACCTATTTCCTTACACTTCTCTCGCAGGGAATCACGCGGACTTAAATTGTAGATGCCACGTATGGCTCTTTTTGTAATACCAAAATTATTTCATTATCTGCGCATTCACCCCATAGCAATATTCCATAAGACATAATGCTATGGAAGTAAGCAAAATAAACAAGCTTTGCTGTTTGTATTAAGCTTAATGATTGTATAACTACATAATAATAATATTTAAATAAATAAATAATAACGAAATAATTTTATATCGACTTTTGTACAATTGAATACCGCAAAATAACGCTTACTTCTACAATAATATTAAACCCTTATATGTGAAGCAAGCAATCTGTCGTAATGGTAATTTGGCTACGAACACGAGGACACGCACTGTTAGATTGATTACCTAGACTGTTAAAGCACCTTCAATCACTGCTGCTCAACCCGTTACTCGAAATTATAAATTGGCTCACTAGAGTCGCTGTTTACAATATGTTTTTAAATCAGGCAGAATTTTAAGGAAACCTTTAAATGATTATGCACTAGGGAGCGGATATTTAGACATGTCGAATACTCCATGATAGTCTTTATACATCGGACTGAGTTAACACGAAGAAACTTTGAACTATAAAATCAAAGACTTGCTGCCCGCAGGATATTAAAGTGTGGAAACAGGACACCCTCTGTTGCGCTCTCTATCGCAATTACAAGCATTAAGACTGGCATAGTGACTCACCCCTGATGTGTCGATTTCATAAGATAAACGTCGGTTTATCTAGTACCCGGCAATAAATAATGCACATCGAGAACTTAGCACGAAACATCCGGCCAGTTCGGTTTCGTAGAGCGCTGTCACTGTCACACACGGGTTCGTCAGCCTGTGCGACAGAGACGATGCTCTGTGAAGCAGAATCTAGCCGATTTCTCTCTCTGAGCCGCGATGTGCATTATTTATTGCCACGTACTATAATCATTTCTCTGCCCTTATCCCACTCTAAGTGGGGTCGGCACAGCATGTTACAAACATGTTGTCATATGATTTGGCTACGTAATTTACGACCGGCCGCCTGCCTGATGTCAACTTCTCAGTCGCCTTATACGACACCTCGGTAAGAAATGAGGGTGGTCTATTCTATGCAGCCGGATACCACATACCACATAATGTAATATAATAAAAATACGATCAACATATTCCGCCTACTCATGAGTGCATTTCAGTCTATCTTTGAATTTTTGTACGACCATTTCAATGATAGGAAATTCGGTATAAGAATAAAATAATTAAACTGTACTTTTAATTACACTTTGGTCAAAGTCACCTATCTAACAGGACGCGCTAGGCAAATGTTTTGGCATGAGCAAGTTGGGCCTTCAATAGTACATTCCCACTCAACAGATCTTGTCATGGCAGTAACTTCACGAACTTGAAATTGATACTCTTCTATATATCCTAGATCTTCTTTAACTTCTAAGAATCGATAAGCTATAGTAAGAGAGGCAACGCGCGCGCATGTCCCTAGCGCAACGATGATTTCCGACACCGCGGGCAGCGAGTGTTTAACTTGACTATAATCGGTGGATGCAATTGTTAAGAGAAAGTTAGACTTGAAGTTTTTTAGGAAAGCCGTAAAACGAGTTTATTCTATTTCGGAAAATTTATTTATAGAAACATTTTTTTACGTGCAGTTTTACAAATCATTTTAGGCAGAGACGAAGAATACTAAATAACTTGAATGATTATTAGTAAGGATAAAAATATACAGAAATGTTAGTATGTTTTGAATTCTCAGCATGAGCCATCATCACAATGAGCCAGCCACCACCATACTATGTTTATTATTTTCAAATTTTGATATGATTTTCGGTATAAACTTTGCGCAGTGATATAGCAAGATACTGCAAATTATTTCAACAATTCGCAGGATGTACAGTGAAGGATATATGTATTTAAATAAAACAATAATAAAAATTAAATCATAATATATTCCAATTTGTCATTTTTCTCCCTTTTTAATAGTTTTTTTTTTTATATAAATTGACATACAAATATGTTTTAATATATTTAACAGATAATAGAATAGTAGATTAAGAGAACATTAATATAAGTAATCCAAAACGAAGCAAAAAAATATTTTAAAATATTTGGGTTAAGTCGCTTTTCTTCACTTAGAGCAATACTGATATGTAGTGTAAGTTGACGATTCAAAAGTACTGTAAAAAGTTTACTTGAATAAAGAAAATTTTGAGTTTGAATTTGAGTAATGTAACCCATGGCATTATTGATTTTTACTTACTGTAAATAATATACTGAAAATATCATTTTTATTCAAAATTTTGAAGGCTTAATTTTGCACTTTACGTAAGTGTAAGAACAAATACTTCAAATACATATTTGTATTGTGAGCTGTGATAGCCCAGCGGTGAGACCGTGCTCTTTCGAGGGGAACACGAGTTCAAACCCGGGCAGGCGCCAATGAGTTTTTCTATTAAAACTCATGTGTCTTATTGATAATTGCAATTAATCACACGCTTTTCGGTGAGGGAAAACATCGTGAGGAAACCTGCATATCTCTAGAGAATTCTGTTGATATGTGTAACCTACCAACCCGCATTGGAGCAGCGTGGTAGGTCTTAGCTCCAACCCTTCTCTCCAGATACGGAGAGAGGAGGCCTATTCCCAGCAGTGGGATTGTAACAGGCCGCTACTTTACTTTTACTTTTATTTGTATTATTGTGAAATTGGGTGTAAAAATTTATATTTTCATCTTATGACTATGATCGTGAGTATTTGTTGTTAAATTAAATAATTTAATATAAATGTTTTAAAACAAAAAATCGAATAGGCTCATTTTTGCAATTTACGTAAACGTATGGACGATACAAATTTAACAGGCGAATAAAATAAGTAAGAAAGACAGTTAAGTTTTGTTCTCATGTAAATAATATTTTTTTTTTTTTTAAATTTTTTATTTTTATTTTTATTATTACTAGACTTTTCGACATAGTTTTAGTTTTAACTTTTTGTCAAATTTTTATTCAATTTAGACTTGATGCTTTTATTTGATGATGTACCTAATTGTAATATATATTTAAGAGCTAACATTATAAGACAATGCTGAATACGCCTTTAATGGATAAATATAGTAGTATAAGAATTAATATAAGTATAATGGTTAATGCATTTATATTGTATCGTTGGTGTATCTAATAAATAAATAAATAAATTTCACTGCACATCCCGGGAACGATAAAGAAATCCCCACAAAACAACACCAAAGCGTCCAAACTGTTAGCAAGAAAGCATGGTGCATCTGTGTCGCGTCAGCCGCATACCTTAGACATATACATGGCAGCATTCAGTATGGCATTGGTCCGCTCACCTTTTCTTATCTTACTGCATTCCTACGAACGTAGAGACAGTTACACTGGTGCTCACACACAACTACTGTGACTCGTTGCACGTTAAAACAACACACACATCGTGTTACCATAGAGTAATGACATATTTTGCAATCTCTGCATTCATCAAGAATTCACGCAATAGAGTTATTATATTCAGTGGCGTAACTATAGAAGAACTAGACGGGACGGGGGCCCTGTCTAGCTTTTACTATTTGTTGGATATTAGCATTCACAGACTTGCCTAGGGAGCTACTGTATGTATAATAAGTCTATGCAAAATATAAACTATAATTCTGATTGAAATAAATATAAATATATGGGACACTTACACACAGGCTTCGTCCGTCCCCAAAGTAAGTGACTTAATACTTGTGTTATAGGAAACGGACAACTGGTTGATGTACTACATATATCATTTTAAATACATACTTAAATACAAATATACACCCAGGCTCGAAGAACCAACAAATTATTTATAGAAAATTTTGGCCTTCGGCGGGAATCGAACCCGCGACCCGCGGAGCTGAAAGCAGAAGTAGTGAGACTTTGATAAGAAAAAAAACAGCTTCATAAATAAAATAAGCAGTAACAGTTATCATTACATATAATAAAAAAAAGCTTTTAAACATAGGTATATAGAAATCTTACAGCAAAGTTTATTGTTTATGATTTATATACATTTAATAACATAAAATTTTTAGTAATTTAAGCAAATAATTAATTATCATATATACTTAATTAATTTTAACGGGAAATTATTATTCGGGAAAGGAAATTAATATAGCATATATTGACCTAAGTATAAACCTTCATAACAATTTAAAAAGCAGACTAATTAAATCAACCAGTGACTACAAAATTTTAACATATTAAAATCATTTAATGTCACTATTGCGGTAAATTTACAATAAATTAAAAAAAACACCTACATTTATTTAACGTTTTTTCAAAAGCTTTACATTACATTAAAGTTAAGTTAAATTTTACATTAAAGTATAATAAGTATCGTATATATAGTATATGAAAACAACTTACCTTCATTGGCATCCTAAGTTTAAGAATTTCGCTATAATCTCTTAGTACTGATAGTGGAGCGTGTATCTGAAATATATAACAAATAATTAGAATTTAATTTAATAAGGATTAATTCTGGTTACGCAGCAAGACACTGGCGCCCTCTGCAGCGTAGAAGCGATGTGACAAAATAATCGATTATTTTTTTATTTTAATCATTTTTCTAAATATTTGAAATCGATTTAATTAAAAACCGATTTTATTAATTATCCGATTTTTATTCCTTTCTGTTTCCTCTCTTTGTTTTACATAAGATATGCGTTCCCGGATGAAAACAATGTAGCCAAACTAAACTGTTTAATTGAATTTTGCAAGCACCGCATGTGCTATTTTTATTAACAGTCTTCTTTAAATTATCTTTTTTCTTATTAACATCGCCTTTGTAATCTTTTATATACATATTTATTTTTTATTTTCTATATAAAAAGTACAAAAACAACATTTAAAAATGCACTAAAAAAATTGTTGACAATAGCAGGTCTACCATGAACTCTTATTGCGAATCAATTGAAGACGTAAACGAAATTGTTTTGCTTTTTCATACCATGACGTCTTAAAGACGCACACTTTAAGTCGTTGCCGAATGAGCGTACGGAATTCGTCCTAAGAACATGGGCCCCAGACTGAGGAACCTCCTCACAATCAATAATAATAATTAGTAATTTTATTATTATGTACAAAAAAAGCAGTTTTATGAATAATTAGACAAAAACGGTTAATTTTTAATTTATCGATTTTTCTAATTGATTAACTTTAAGGATAGAAAAAAGATTTTTTGATAATCGTTTTTTCACTCTATTTCATATGATGTTACGAGTATGAAGTGATAGTGAAAAGCGCCTTTCCTATCTGCCTGCCTGTCTTTTCTGTGGGGGAAGCTAATGAAGCTCCCCCCTCATCTTTCCGACTTTCTCGTACCTTTCTATAGATAGTTTTATAAATGATCATAATCAAAGCAGTGATAGTCATCGTATAAAAGAGTAATGTAAAATTTTTAAAAAATACAGTCCGAATTGAATTCGGACTTTATTTTTTACTAATTATATTAACATTTCCCAATTTTTTATCACCCTGGATCGCGCCCCTTAATATGTAGCAGCCTCGTTTGTAACATTCAAAAAATAAGTATAAAAGTTTTGACGTGTGTTATCCGGCTGGATAGAATAGACCACCCACATTTCTTACCGAGGTATCGTAAAAGGCGACTAAGTTAAGTTGAAGGCAAGCGGCCGTTCGTTAAACAACTAGCCAAATCAAGTAACGATACATTAGAAACATGTTGTGCCGACTCCACTTAGAGTGGGATAAGGGCAGGAGAACGATGAAAAGTTATAATAGTTATACTGACTTTAATAAAGTGCAGTCCATATAAATCTTCGGGCGCCTCTCTCTCGAGCTGCAAGCCCTCGTTTTCGAGATTCTCTTCAAAGACCCTTCGATGCTCGTACGCTTCTGGAGTTGTCGCGTCTTCTTTACCCGCCTCCCAGACGAGAACAAAATCAACCGAACGCACCCCATCGTTAAATGTAAGCGACGGGTTATTCAATATACCACCCATTACTATCCTGGAAATTATAAGAAAAACTTTATTTATTTCATAGGTCCGCCAACCGAGTATAATTGTCAACTTAATTATTAATAATCATTTTTAACAGTTTATTTATAGGACAGACAGACTCACGAATTTATAATATTAAGTCCATACTTAATATTGTAAATTGATTGATATTATGAATTGAAGATGATGATGGGTAGCTTTGATCAAATCCATATTTGATCAAAGCTACCCATCATCATCTTCCTGTCCTTATCCCTACTCTAAGTGGGGTCGGCACAACATGTTACAAACATGTTGTCACATGATTTGGCTACATATTTTACGACCGGCCGCCTGCCTGACGTCAAATCACCTTAGTCGTACTTTAGGACTACTCGGTAAGAAAGAGGGTGATCTATTCTAATCAACCGGATACCACACGGTGGGTCAACTTACCTTAATCGCCTTTTACGACACCTCGGTAAGAAATGAGGGTGGTCTATTCTAATCAGCCGGAAACCACACGGCATCAAAGCTAGATACCCATCAGGTATAAATCGAAGCAGGCAGAGTAATTCATGCTAATAAATAAAGTAGGAACGGGGATAGAACACTTTAATCACGAAAGAGGGTATTCCAAAAATTCATGCAATAAAAAATTTTGCATTACTAAAATACGAATAAACTACAGTTAAATATTGACCTCAAGTATAACGAATTAATATTTTAATTGTTAACCAACACAGTTCAGATAACTGCAAGCGCACCTTTGGACGATTCATGCTATTTCCCTGAGAATATAATGCATGTAAACATAATCATTTTAACAGGAAATATACAATAAAACAATGAGACATGCAACCGTCACCATCACCAAAAGAAACCATACCAAGATAATGACGAAATATGTTTCATAAATATGTTCTCTTAGTTAGAGAAACGTTTAAAAGAGCAATTATTTGCTACAACCAAAAATAATATAAACCGCCTTACTTTCACCCACTCATTCCTTATAAACTACATCATATTTATTTATCATTTGCTTTTACGGCTAATAATAAATGGTCACTTTTGAAAGTAACAGCTTATAGAGCATCTCCGTGACAGAAATTTACATATAAAGCTTAGGAATTGTGATAGATTATAAAACATAATTGCGATATGCACTTTGCTTAGCTACTAGACTACCGATGAAGTATATAATTATAGCTAAATTAGATATATATTATTGTACAAAGAAAAATAGGATTTACATTCGATAAAATTCCCTAAACTATGAGTATATTGTAATGACTATCCAAAAATAATTCGTAATAATTATCGCTTAGTTGGGATTCACATGACATTACTCGCGACATTCGTTTGTTTACAAATTGTGTTCCGTAAAACCCTTCTACTGTAATAATTATGTGAGATAAATCGGGAAATAGAATTTTCTGGATCGATTATATTACTATATAAGCCGAGATTTAGTATTCGAATAGCGATGACTGAACGCGGTAGCGAAACAAGTGATACAAAAGTGACGGCGGCTACGTCACTGCACAATAGATCTAGTCGATGATTATAAGTACTGAAATTCATATTATAATCCTAAATAAATTTTCCGAACAATGCGCGCACATCAACCTCTAGCGATTTCAAATTAGCATAATTCTCGTACTCAGTAGGTATATACAAACGAGCCTCGTGGTGTTTTTGCTTTGATTGAATTTTTTGAATATGCAACATACGATAGCATTGTTTATAAATACATCTTACGTCTTACTTCAGATCAATACCGTCTGTTAACCGGATGGACTGTAATATAAATCAGTTAAGTATGAAATAACCGAAGCTGTGAAGCCTTTTGATAGCGGTATATCGCAAAGATTTGTGTAAATTTGATTATGATGCTTTATAGTAAGAAATTAAAACTAAAGAACAATAAAAGTATACTGTATTTTGTATATCAGTAGATATTAAAGGATATAAGAGAGTCGTAAATTTACCGCGTTTGCTCGAGCAGTAAGTTCGTTCATTATTTCAGCACACATTAGATACCATGTTAACTCTGTGGTCAAACATTTTCCCAACAAATCGCGGCGTAAAAAACAAAAGTTTCGGTAGATATATCGGGTACAGATAATAGATAACGCAGTACGCCACACTTCGTTAGAGCTTATTAACAAGTTTCCTAACCCTCACCACTTCGCGCAACAGAACGAACGTTTTACTATAAAGAAGGGTATGACCATTTATCACGTTTCCCGCAAATAATGTGTTAAGGCGCTGAACAGAGCTGATGTAAATTCAGATTTCGGCATATAAGCCACGCCCACAATTTCTGCGACGGCGTAGCGACAAACTTAATTTTTTAACACCCATTGTAGGTGTACACTATTTTATCCAAACTTTTTTTGTACAATTTATTTAAAAAACTTATGTCTAATTAATCTTATAAAACTAAGTATGCTGAAACTATAACTAAACACCTAAAAAAAGACATATTATCAACAAGGAATAGTCACAAAAGGCGGCAGCTAGCGACACACGTCCATATAGCAGCGCGCCTCAGCGATCACTGTCTATATTCGTAGATGTAAAAGAGAAGCGAGACGATGACTCGTTTCAGTTTTGCTATTTTCTAAAAAAATATTTAATTTGAATGAAAATTCTTAATTAATTCAAAATTTAAATCTTACATTCTCTTTATATTATAATGATTTATTAGTCTTATTAATTTTACCAATTTTTGTTGATAAATATTAGAGATATTTACGATAAAAGTAAAAATCAGAGGTCTATTTACCAATTTTTTTTATCGAAAAAAAGTATCGTAATCATGTTTTGAAATCTTACATTCTCTCTGAGATATGATGTATATTAACATATATTTTTCTTTTAATCGTCATCCCTATAGCTTTTGTTAAAAACGTGTTTAAAGTCAGCCTATTTGGCTCTGTTCAGCGCCTTAACACCATTGTGAATCGCCCTCACGCATATAAACTCATGAACTTGGAACATCGAACAAACTCTTTCGATTTAACCCCATTATAAACAAGATTCACGATGTTTTAAAATACACAATATGTTTATATTTTCTTCATTAACACGTCAACAGTTTTCTAGCGTACCAGTTAATAAAATAAAAAATACATTTCTGAAACACCGCACTAAGATATAGACATTATTTGGCTACAACAGAAGGATCTATTTCAGTGACGTAAAATATCAGAAATATTTTTTTATGAACTTTCAAAGGCAAACGAGCCTTAATATGAGAAAAACACACTATCCGAAAAACAAAGTCACATCTTCTATAAGCATAAGAAATGTGACTTTATTTTTCGGATAGGGTGAAAAGTCTAGATAAATGTCTACCCTAATAGAAGTAAAAGACGCCTAGATTCGCATGTTTAGATTAGGCTGTCTTAAAGTAAATCTAAGAACGCAGGTTTACTTATTAAGGCGCTGAACTATCGTTAATATAAAAGTCATGATGTGCTTTAACACTTTAAAAAACACTGTGATTGTTATTGACCAAATACAAGCTATTTTTTTATATATTTTCAGCGCGTATTGGTTTTCAAAAACCACCTTTCAAGTGTGCCAACTACTTACGAGCAATGGTTGGCGACCGGTTTTCCGTTATTGTTGGTGATGTCTGGAGGCAGGACCACCTCGCCGCACCCGCAGTCTTCTGCAGGCCGTGTTGAAGCATCGCTGCCGTTATCCCTGCAATGTTAGTCGTGGAGACACCGTTGTACGCCAATATCTTGCCTAAGGTATATTTTAATGTTTTATGTGAACACTAGCTGCGACTGCGGCTTCGCCCGCGTGGATTTTAAATATAAAAATCGTTGTTATAAATTAACCGTGAGACATAGAGACCTGCTATCACGGACTTTTTTGTAGTATTTTTATAGATCTACAATTCTCTAGTACATTACTTTAGCGTATCTCTGCTGATATACGCAGCGCACGCATCCAAAGCTCCCAGAAAGCAAGTTTTTTAACAACTGGGCGATCTCTACAACACAATTTACGTAAATACGTAATATATAATAAGTATAGATTATAAATTCACACTAATTTTATAAATGCGCAACTTTTGTCAGGTGTACAGAAAGACAAATTCATAAGACATGATGTTGTTAAATTATGAATAAGCAGGTAAAAACGACTATAGGCAATGACACTTCTACATTATTTTGTGACAAGTAGTTGTTAAGTGTCAGTTAAGAAAACATAAGCAACAAAACTTCTATATTATTTGGTGATACTTAGTTGTTAAGTTTTCACATACTCTGTATAACTTCAAATGATTGTCATCATCATTCTCCTCCCCTTATCCCACTCTAAGTGGGGTCGGCACAATATGTATTAAACATGCTGTAACATGATTTGGCTACGTATTTTTCGACCGGCCGCCTGCCTGACGTCATCTTACCTTAGTCGCCTTTTACGACACCTCGGTAAGAAACGAGGGTGGTCTATTCTACTCAGCCGGATACCACACGGCGAACTTCAAAGGATTGTATGCCGTTAAAATATGTGTTATAACTATAAACAGCTTAGGGGTCTTGTTCACATACTTTTACCGTCAGAAATTACGGTTGAGTCGCCGTGCGTAGTCACGATATCAATGATCACCACGGAAGTATATTTAATAAATGAGTTAATCTTATACATATATGCCGTTTTATCCCTGATTTCAGACATTGAAAAACTGCTACAATTTAACTTGAATGCAAAGGTTAGTTTTGCTACTATCTTTAAAATTTGTAATATTTCAGTGCGGAACGAGCAGACTATAGAAGTAAAAATACCCCAGATCGTGTCGCAGATATCTGCTTTTTCTTTCTTTTTTATTGAATTTATTTTATATCTTTAAAAAATACCGAACATGGAGAGTCAATCAGGTACTAACATATTACCAGACACGACTTATAAGGACAAGATGCCGTGCCGTGTCTGTTAACATACTCCCATAGATTTAAACATGACTGACGACAGTGTCTACCGAACGGCGAATCTACCGTAGTCATACAGCGCCAAAAAACGTATGTGAACAAGATTATGGCAAAATAGTTTTATTATTAACTAGCTGTGCCAAACGGCTTCACCCGCGTGGAATTCAGTGATTTACTAAACTTTTTCCTTAACCTTAACCTTAAAAGTAGTTATTGTGAGTTAACCGTGAGAGATAGAGACTGAGAGAGAGATGCTATCGCGGACTTTTTTATAGTATTCTTATAGATCTACAATTCTCTAGTACATTACTTTAGCGTATCTCTGCTAGTTTACTCAGCGCACGCGACTATAGCTCCCAGCAAGCAAGTTTTTTTTTTAACATCTGCACGATCTCTTTAACACAATTTACTATACAATACTGTACAATACAATATAATACTGATACGTACTATTTAACTAATCCATCCGGAAGTATTGCACTATCTTTTGATGAAAACCATATAAAAATCCGTTCAGTAGATTTCGAGAAAATCGATTACATACAGACAGACAGCTTTTTGGGACTTTGTTTTATAAGAAGTATATATAGATTTTGCATTACGCAGCTCCGCAAAGTACATACTAAATACATAGCTTTAATATGAATCATATAAAATTAGACTATTTTTATATGCAATTCAAATCTATTTCAGTTATTCATTGGCAAAGTAAGTGCTCATACAATTATTTAGTAGCGCAAATAGACGTAATTGAAATGGTATCAATATTATAGCTCTGTAATTGTTACAAGGACTTCACATATGGTAATCAATGTGACTAGTTTCGTTTGGTTAGTTTTTACTGAATATCATGTATGTGGACATAAAAAAATCGCGTTTACGTAATAATATTTATATGGACATATCGTAGATAGAAATAGACTCTTGACAAAATGTAGTAGTGAAATAATGAAAGTAGAGTTTGGAAGCGAGTCTTCTTCTTTCTCAACCGATAGGCGTCCACTGCTGGACATAGGTCTCTTCATGGGCTTTCCAAAACACACGATCTTGTGCCGCTTGTATCCAGCGGCTCCCCGCGACCTTTTTGAGGTCGTCCGTCCATCGCGTAGGGGGTCTGCCAACACTGCGTTTACCGGTGCGGGGTCGCCATTCCAACACCTTGAGACCCCAACGCCCATCGGTTCTCCGCACTATGTGCCCCGCCCATCGCCACTTCAGCTTCGCAACGCGCTGAGCTATATCGGTGACTCTGGTTCTTCTACGGATCTCCTCATTTCTGATTTGATCACGTAGAGACACTCCGAGCATAGCCCGCTCCATCGCTCGCTGAGTGACTCTGAGCCTTCTTATGAGGCCCATAGTCAGCGACCACGTCTCAGATCCGTAGGTCATCACTGGCAACACGCACTGTTCGAAGACTTTGGTCTTCAGGCACTGAGGTACCTTGGACGAAAAAATCTCGCGTAGCTTCCCGAACGCTGCCCATCCGAGTTGGATTCGGCGACTAACCTCTTTCTCGAAATTGGACCTACCCAGCTGGACCGTATGTCCCAGATATATGTACTCGTCTACAATTTCGAGTGCAGAGTTCTCAACGATGACCGGGTGGAGCGGAACATGTGAGTTTGACATGATTTTCGTCTTACTCATGTTCATTTTAAGGCCCACCTGTTGAGATGCTCTGCTGAGGTCATCGAGCATTGTGTTAAGGTCCTCCAGAGACTCTGCCATAACGACTATGTCGTCGGCAAATCTGAGGTGAGTGATGTACTCGCCGTTAATATTGATGCCGTATCCGTTCCAATCCAAAAGCTTAAAGACGTCCTCCAATGCAGCGGTGAACAGCTTCGGGGAGATGACATCTCCCTGTCGCACACCTCGCCGCATTCGGATTGGTCCCGTAGTTCCGTCTTGGATACGGACAGACATTGTGGCGTTTTCATACAAACACTTCAACACTTGGACGTACCGATAGTCGATTCGGCATCGCTGGAGCGATCTTAACACAGCCCATGTTTCCACCGAATCAAAGGCCTTCTCATAGTCCACAAACGCCAAGCAAAGTGGCTGGTTATACTCCTCGGTCTTCTGTATAACCTGCCGCAGCGTGAATATGTGGTCCATGGTACTATAGCCTTTGCGGAAACCGGCTTGTTCGGGAGGCTGGAAGTCGTCAAACCTACGAGCTAGACGATTCGTAATGACTCTCGAAAACAACTTATAAACCTGACTCAGCAGCGCGATGGGTCTATAATTCTTCAATAAGGTGTTATCACCCTTCTTGAAGAAAAGAACCACCACGCTCCTGTGCCAGGCTTCCGGCGTATTTCCACCGGCCCTCAGGAGTTCTGTTGTGATTCCGTCATCACCTGGTGCCTTGTTGTTTTTAAGTTGTTTGAGAGCCATACTAATCTCGTATAGGCTGACGTCCGGGATATCTTCGGTATAGTGTCGGGTCAGCTTAGCTCTTGGGTCTTTTGCCAAACTGACAACAGGCTGTTGTGTTGAGGTGTATAACTGTCCATAGAACTTCTCAACCTCTCTCAAAATCTCAGGACGAGATGAAATGATACTACCGCTATCGGTCTTCAATCGCGTCAGCTGCCGCTGCCCAATAGATAGATCTCTTGCGAGCACTTTTGAGCCCCTGTTACGCTCAATAGTCTCTTGAATGTACTCGGTTTTGAAGTGTCGCAGGTCGCATTTCTGCGCCTTAGAAATCTGTCTATTGATCAGACGGCAGCGTGTCGCATCTACTGAAGACTGTAGCCTCATTTCGTTCCTCTCATCCATGAGCTTGACAGTCTGGGTCGAGAATTTATTGGGTCTTTTACGGTGTGTCTTATAAAATTTGGACCCCACCGTATGGACAGTTTCCACCAGCCTGTTGTTTACATCGTCCACAGAGGCGCAGTCAGCTAGGCAATCAAAACGGTTCATCAGCTCGAGTTGGAACTTCTCGGGGTTTTGGATATGGGCTCGAGTTGGTCGGAGCGTAGACTTCACCAATCTGGATCTTTCCAGCTGTACGCATATATTCAATGTGCCTCTAACCATACGGTGATCACTCCCGGTCTTAACGGTGTTGATCACAGAGACATCATTGAATATATGACGCCTGGTCGACATGATGAAGTCGATCTCGTTTCTCGTGGAACCGTCGGGACTGATCCAGGAATTGGAAGCGAGTAACATATTTAAATACCGTTAATTAGTGAAATTTGTCATATTGAAGTTAGTCCCGTTTTAAACGTGGACTTGACAAGACTGTTAGATTCCCGTTGTCGACATTGGGACTAGTTCCGATAATAATCATGTGTTGGGCAACCATTATTTTGCCATACGTAGGTTGGATAGGTTCACACCTGCGACATATCCTTTTCCTATACAACCATGCTAATATTATAAATGTGAAAGTTTGTCTGTCTGTTACGCTTTCACGGCTAAACCGCTGGAGCTATATTGATAAAATTTAATACAAATGAAGTTTATATAGAGTGATGACATATGGCTCTTAAACTTGGTTGCTAACTATGGGTCTCATAAGAAAGCTCAGAGTCACTCAGTGGACGAAGGAGCGAGCTGTGCTTGAAGTATCTCTACGTGATCAAATCAGAAATAAGATGATCCGTAGAACAACCAGAGTAACCGACATAGCTCATAGTTTCGCGAAGCTGAAGTGGCGTAAAATTAAAATTTTCGGTAAAATTATATTACAAATGTGAAGGTGTGTTTATTAATTTGTTTGTCCTATATATATACGAACACAGCACGGATCAATGTTTTTTTTTTATTGGCCACTGCAGTATAGGCTACATTGTATTTTATTTCGACTGGCCCGTTGGCGCAGTTGGCAGTGACCCTGTCTTCGGCTCCGTGGGTCGCGGGTTCGATTCCCGCCGAGAACCAACATTTTCTATTTAGAATTTGTTGGTTCTTCGAGTCTAGGTGTATATATGTATTTAAATATGTATTTAAGTATGTATTTAAAACTATATATGTATATATTTACCAGTTATCTCTCATCCATAACAAAAGTATTAAGTTACTTACTTTGGGGATGGACGACCGGGTGTGTAAAGGTTCCATATATTTATTTATTTTTTTATTTATCTCGGTACTGAATGCAGACAAAGTCTCAGGAAGCAACTAGTATCAATATAAATTGAAAGTATTACTCAGTGGAAGGCATTCATCACTTAGCGATTGGATGGCAAGCGCGCACCGATGACGTCACCGATTATCATCCAACAACCCATAACGAGCATAAGGGCAACGTACTCACTACAGAACATCGATCTATTCGGTATAAAGAAAATTTGTTTTAAATTAATACATGATAAATAGACTGCACCCTTAGGAGTGTGAGATTTAACATAATCAAAATCCTTATAGAGAAAGTGTTGTAACGGGGATGGTTAATATTATTTTGTCTATATTCTGGAGCGATTCATAATAGCTATGTGCGTAAATTTAAATGTACGTTCGATCATTACGTTAAAAATACATTAGAAAAGCGTGGAAAAGCGTAGATAAAAATAAACAAGCCAATTTCAGTCCAACTTTATTTCTCGTACTTTGATCTTCATTTCTGTACGCTAAACAAAAGAAATTATCGGAAAATCGGCATTTCAGAGAGCTTAGGAACAATTCAAATAGGTCAAATACTCTATAACTACATGTATACTAATATTATAAATACGAAAGTCTGTCTGCCAGTCTTTGTCTCTCTGTCTGTGGCTCTATCACAGCAAATCCGAAGAGGCAAAATTGATGAAATTTGGTAAATTTGAAGCTTATATACCGGGATCAATTATAGGATAAAAAAAATCGCATACTTGGGGAAAAACGATTGTAGTTGAAGGTATTTAACGTCAAAGTTGTCGCAAACGAAGTCGCGGATATAACTTATCTGTTAATAAAACTTTACGACGTAAAGAACTAGTTAGAAAAAAATAGGTAATATAAAGGAACGCAGAACATTGCTTCTTATATACGACTCCAGCGAATACTCCAAAGTCACTGGGCAGGAAACGGAAATAGCTCCGAATATCACCGAATATTCTCAACAAGTTGAGGATCTATAGTAATATATACACATTTATCGGCAGTAGCGATGGCACCGTGTAACTCAATTGTAGATTGGTTACACGATATGGGAAAATAAGGTTATTTTGGGAGTATCGCAGAACCTGACAAGTCAAGTCGTTGAATTGTTAAAGTCATTTCCCCCTAAAATGGACGATATGGTCGTAAGTTGATGAAATAGCGACTTTGCACTCAAATTCAAACTCAAAATATTCTTTATTCAAGTAAACTTGTAAACAAGTGCTTTTGAATCGTCAACTCTACTGCTAGTTCGGAAAGCTGTTCATATCGAGAAGAACCAGCAAGAAACTCGGCGGTTGCTCTTTTCAAAGAATAATTCTTATTCCTAATTACATATAGTTATTAATGTCTTGTACAGGGTCGAAGAGTAGCTATATCTACAGATTCTTATCGTCTAAGTAATCTTCAATAGTAAAGTAGGCTTTCTGTAAAATAAGAATTTGAAATCAGAAAAAAAATTGGATAGCTGACTCTTGAGTAGTAGAACCTTTCTAATACTATGAGAGAGTAATCTTACTTTGCCAATAATATAAGAAAATCTTTTAATAAGATGAGAGGATATTCGAATGTTGGGCAATGAAAAAGGCGAATGAAAGAAGAGTGCATGCAAATGAGATGAGAATATTAAGGTGGACATGTGGTGTGACAAAACTGAATAAAATACAAAACCAGTGTAGAAGAAAAAGTCTGAAAGTAGCAATCAATAAAAAAAGACAAGTGTAAGATTAAGATAGCATCGACATATAATGAGCCCGAAAAAAAGATTGATGGATTGTGTAAAGTATGACATGCATGTAAAAGGAGAAGTACCAGAATTAAGAAAAGACAGGAGAGAATAAAAAAAAACATGTTTTGCCGATAATACTTAGGGTGGGAAAAGGGCAGGGGAATGATGTAGGATGATCTTTGGTTCAGACAGTTCAACGACCTTCATCGGAGTTATGAATATTATAGTAAGTACCAAACAGTGGTTTCTCTTTAATAATAAATCTCAAGAGCAAACAAAAATATTACACCTATTTATAGATAGCCACATATGTACTGTTGGGATATTAACTGTGAGAGTCTATGATTAGAGTATGAATAGATGGAATTTTCTGTACGTCATTTTTCCGTGATTAAAAGACTATTGTTTAAGTATTTGTACTGTTGCAAAAACAGGTTAGTATTCGTGTTTTATAACGTCATATAAAGCGGTTTACAGTCTCTAGAAACTTAAACTCCACATCTAAAAGTTGGATTACCGTAGAAAGTTTTTTCCATAACATAACATATCAGTTTGCATTTATTTAAAATTTATATGGAGGATATACAGATAGAGAAGGAGAAGGATCTATCTATCTATCCTTCTCTGCAAAAAAAACAGAGAGAGGAGGTCTATTCCCAGCAGTAGGATATTAACGGGTCGTTACTTTACTTTTTTATATACTGATAACGGATTCTAGAATAACTAACACGCATGCATATGTATAACTAATTCTTGTTGTATAATCTGTCCCTTATTGACTCCGAAACGGTTGGACCGATTTTTATGCAATTTTCAGACTGCAGACCCAGCAGATGGTTTAATGGCAAGTTTGGTGGTGATCGAAGCATATTTTTAAATATCAATGCCAGTTTTGTTTCGTGGGCAAAAGCAGGCTGAGCCACAGCAACGCGTGGCCGGCCCACTAGTAGTTAAAAGGTTTAGGAACAAAGTTGAGTAACATCATAGTTCCATTCAACAAATATTAATAAATTTTTATTAATTTTTATTATTTTTATTTTTAATACGACGAACATGCAAGCATGCAGGCACCTCAGTCTTATTTAATAGTAACAAGTCCTACAGAGAGGTTATTAGTTAATGTGTAAACACTGGCTATACTCACTACTTATTTTATCGGGTTAGACCGACTAATTTCGAGTCCATCCGGGGAACTTATTCATGAGCTCTTTACACGAAGTTATCGCGGCGGGAACTCATTATTCTCGTATTAGGAGAGGTTATTAATTCCCTATAATCTCTAAACTTGTTTTATTTAAATATTAGTATATTTAGAAAATATTACTACTATATAATCACATTTCAAATTGTAAATATTCTTTCATCAGGAAAACTTGTAAACAAGTGCTTTTGAATCGTCAAGTCTACTGCTAGTTTGGAAAGTTCTTACTGAGAAGAGTTCCTACTAAGAAATTCGGCGATTGGTTTTTTGCAAAATAATTCTTATAACTAGTTAAATTTTGTCATTACTATCTTAGACACGGTCGAAGAATAGGTGTGTAATCCTCAACAGTATAGTAGGCTTTCTCGCCTACTACTAACAGTGTCTTTAAACGGATGTACTAGCAAAGCTAAACTTGAACGATATAGATTATTTACAGTTTGGAGCTTGTATAGTTAACTGTATTGTTCAAATAAAAATTATGACAACCCCACTTAGTAATCAAAATTTGCAACTAAAAAGTTTTTTCAATAATTCGTAGCTTTATAAATTTTAATGTAGAATAGATTCGGTATTAAATAACGTTAGTCTAAGTTAACATCTGTACTGAGATTCAAAAGTACATAGTACCCAAAACCTTTAGTAAACAATAATAAAATATGAAATCGACAATAACTGATAAAATTGTACAATACGATCGACCAAAAAATTTAAAAAGGCAAGAATTTTCCGATATATTATTAATAGCAATTTCTCTATAGAAAGAACTTGGTAACTGAGAAGGAAATTGTAAAGAAACATTTAAATCATTTATAAAAGTAAACTTCTGCTTTGATGAAAACTAACTCCTAACTATGTGAAATTCCGCGGACTGATATTGAGAATAAAAAATTGTCTGATTATAATCTACGATAGATTATAGCAAATTAATTTAAAAATATCACTCATTAGAATACTTAACACAGCAAATTATTGAGAAATGAAAAGAGACAAATAAAAAACCTTACATTAGAATAAAAACATTTACAGGAACGGCACAACACAAATTACACATACACATTAAAACATACAAGTTACAATATCCATTATAATTATGTTATGACATTCTTATCACCTCATTAGTTGGGGTAATATAATTAGGGTCGAATTGCGATAATGTTTTGAGATAAATTAGAAGTTTTAATACTAACGAACATGCTAACCACACAGGACATAAATGACATCACGCTTACCTATACAATAGTCATTGGAATATAATATGGCAAAGCATTAGCATGAGAACTTTTGTGTTTTGGATAAAAGTGATACTCAAACTTAAACTCAAAATATTTTTTATTCAAGTAGACTGTTTACAGTACTTTTGAATCGTCAAATGTTTTCAAGAAGCTACCACTGATTCGGAAGTTTGCTCCTACCGAGAAGCACCAGCAAGAAACTCGGCGGCCGTTTTTTTTTTTAATATTTTTTACAATTTCATTGATGGTTACAAATTAAACGTTGCAGCTTGGTGCGTAGCTGACTGCAGTTAATCTTAACTGTATTTTTTTGAGTTTGTTATTTGAGTGATAGTAGCATATCTATGCTACTATCACTTAAATAATCTTCAATTGTATAGTAAGCTGTATTTAGCAGCATCGTTTTAAGATAATTTCTAAACTTGTGTAAAGGCAAGTCTAGATAATGTTGAGGAATTTTATTATAAAAGCGTGTACCGAGACCGACAAATGATTTTCGCACCTTGCATATACTAGTATCAATCAAATAATTTACTTCTAGATCAACGTTTCTTAAACTGTGTTCCGCGGAATCCGGGGGTTCCGTTAAGATCACGCAGGGGTTCCGAGAAAGACGTGCTTTTTTTATAACAGTTAAGGATGTGACATAAAAAATAACAACTGTCATTTTTAGGTGTTGTGTAGACACCGGCTATACTGACGTCCAATTTTATCGGGTTAGGAACTAAGAGATCCCGACGCGATAACGTCGCGTAAAGAGCTCATAAATAAGTGCCCCGGATGGGCTCGAAACTTGTCGGGCTAACCCCATAAAATTAGACGTGAGTATAACCGGTGTCTAAACACTAACTATGAATACTATTCACGATAGTTTAAATTTAAAAACTGACATTTTTGTTACCATTTTGTTATTCATTTAAAGATTCACAATAAAGTAGCACAAGTTCTGTTTTAAATGACGTCTACTAAGAAAGAGTTTGACCAAAAAGATTAAGGAACGCTGCTCTAGGTCATATTGAATTCAAAATTTTACCCTAAATTTCACTTATATTGCTATTTCTAGCCCGATCACTGCAAAACTTAATAAATTCATCGCTTTCTTTTTTATGATCTACCATAACGCCGGATTGGTTTATTGGAAACCCTATTCGTACCTATTTTTACTCTATATGTGTCATATTGTTATATTCAAAACTGGCTTCTGAATTTCACTTCTATTGGTAATTAATGATCATTACAAAATTTATGAACTTCAAACCTTTATATTTTACTATATATAACACAAGCTGATTCAGTCTATTTTAGCTCTGAATGTCATATTGTTTATTTAAAACTGACCTTTGAATTTCACTTTTTATAACAATTCACATTCGTTCGCTGTAAAACTTATTAAGTTCTTGAACTGAAATAGATTTGTATGTTATCCCTGATATGTAACGATCATTTGTGATTATCTTCTTGGATCAAATGGGTTAATCTTTACACACTACACTGTGTACACTGTAGACTTCAGAACACACCTGCCCATCACGTATTACGTAACAAATTACGTCCTTAGTTTCTACCGTTTACTTAAGATCAAAATTTTAAACAATTATAACAAAAACTTAATTACAGATTCAATGCATACAACTTATATTGCAATTTTCGACAGATTATTAAAATTTTCCAAATTAAACTTTTTTACTAGAGTTTTATTATTCATAAAATCAGAATTTTTAGTGTTCAACTGCGCTATCACGAATTTAAATGTCAACTGAGATTATCGAGTGCAAAATTTTCGCAAGGCCTTTTTTATCTCGAAGTGCTAGTGCCATACCGTAAGTATATATAGAATCAACCAATTTTTCCTATGAGTAGCAAGCAGTCGTGATGTCGTTGGTAAAACGTAACTCACCGTTCAGTGTTCATGTCCTGAGAGAGATTGTCCTGGTATGTGCTCAGCACTGACATGGCGTGCAGATCTGCCATCCTCTCTTGCGCGGTTTTCTCCGTCTGATCCAAACAATTTTTCGAATCAATCACACTTGCTAGTGATAGTGCCTACTTATAAATTATATAACGGTGCATAAAAAATGTTATATTCGTATTCATAAAATCAGATTAAATAAAAGAAAATGGCGCGCACGTTACTAAACGAATTATTTTTTTATCAAATACCAAGTGGGCATCTTCTATACCAGGGATTCTAAAAGTGGTGGCTAACGACCCCTTGGGTTCAAAATTTGGTTCCCAGGATTCAACATAACGATAATTGACTTCCTAAAATCAAAAAATTAACCCTACACAACACAAGTTCCTATTTGAAACATTCAAGATACAGTACAAGTTACAAGTACAAACTTGTTTGAAAAACAACGAGGAACTGGATTTAAGTAGATTGGTTGAAATCGGCTCCATCCTATCGATTGTACTGATTTATTAAAAAAATATATTGTCTAATGATTTTTTTGTTACTTTTAAATATTAACGAGAAAAAGATTGCAAGTTTAAACACTTAAGCAATATAACCTTTGTAGGTTATAAATTAGTAAATATTTTGTAACAATAGGGATAAAAACTAGAGGTAGGATATTTAAAGTTAAAAAGGGTCTCTTTGCAATAGTTTGGGAATATCTGTCTTGAATGCAAAACGCCGACTTTATCTTACAAACTTATAGAGATCATTATACATAACACAAGTACACTTTAAAAGGAAGTAATTAAATGTGCTTCACTTGATTGTTCGGCAAGATTCCCAAATTTTTTTTATCAGAGGTTGTGCGTGAGAGTTGTTAAACATAACATATTCGTAAACGCGATAAGTACATTCAATTTTAACTGACCTTGTTACAGTTTAAGTTAAACGTAAATATCACAGTTAAAATTGGCGTTTTATGTGACCTATGAAAAACACTTAACTGAATACAATCTTGCACTATTTTATCAGTGGCAATTGCACGTATTTAGCATTTAAAGTTGGTTAGGAAAATCTTAATAGCATACTTTAAAATTTCCGCACCTCAGACGTCTCCGAAACATTCTACTTCCGCCAGCATCGTATAAAACATAGCACAGCACATCAATGAAACTTCTTGCGATCATTTTAAATAGATCGCGTTAAAGTCAACCGTGTTGTTCGGGTGAGGAAACACAAGAAACTACTGACCTTGCCGATTCAGAATGCCTCAGTATAAGACTGATTCATCTGTATTTGATTAACGTTCACAGCTCATAATTGCAGTCCCGTATCTTGGATCTTGATTTCTATCTTAGTTTTCATAATAAAAGGTAAACGAGCTAATAGACTTAATTTTATATACTAAGTACTAAGTTTCATTTCTAACCTAAAAGATCATCATAGATAGAGCCGAAACAATGTTATGATCTAAATAATACGTAATGCAACTATGAAGTAGCTACTAAGAAGTTATAAAGAAAAGGATATGGAAAACGAAACGGGTTTACAGTTACATAGTGGGTTGCAAACAATTTATATAACAGCTTATGCTAATTTCGCGTAACTTGTGTGCCAAACTCCTTAACCAGTTACACACGTCATGACAGTATACAACTTTTGTCACATAAAATATTTACTGTACTCGCACAAAGAAAACGTCTGGTGAAAGAAACGTCACCTGTAAAACTAATTGTTTGAAATTCATTTCGCGTGATAATGCCTGGGTGGCATTTGTCAACATAGACAGTTCGACAAACTTGCAATGTTTACCTTGGAGACTCGCATGTATAAACTTAATTAATAATGATTAATATAAGCACCTTTGAAGACAAAATATTAGGGTTGTACCGCACTACAAAGAAGCGACATAAATATATTTCTAAAATTTTTTTTCGGTACAATTGTGTTTGACATAGTGACGAAGTAACCAAAAAACTTTATAAGTATGACTCACAACAGGTAAGGATCAGGCTGAGTATACATAATGTCAAACTTAAAAGGACTTAATATTGTTCAAAACCTCAGATCATACACAAGAAGAGAAACGGCCAACATCTTGTCGAAAAATTGAGTGATTTTTAACTGAGTACGTGCTGATTTCGCTAAGAGCTTTTACACTGCCATTCGGCGGGCCGACCGAACGCAGAAGCGTAGTCGAGGTTGCGAAATGTGGAGAGTAGAACGTAGAAACTCTACTGGATACAGTGAATGGAATTGAGTAAAGAATTTTTTTGAGTACATTTATGTGTGCGTGCGTCGAAGTATTAAGCATATTGAGTAAAGAGGAATGATACGCTTGAATGAGATTGACTTTAAGGTAGCTTAGATTTGCGTGGCAATGTTTGCAGTTTTATCTTTATATAAACAGAGTATCAATTCTAAAGATATTAATATCATTTTAATTTCATGGAATTCAACTCTCACAAGATTTTTTTTGTGTTTTTATTGATTAAACCATACTGCAATAAATTAGACTCGTCACGCATTTGGATGCATACATCACAAGGTTGTATACGTCACAACGGAAATAACTAAATCTAGCAAATACTTGTATGTTTTTATCGTTGCCGTCAAATGATGGACCTTAATTATGTGCTGATTTTTTTAATACAAAAATTCGTTTGGAGATTTAACATGGAAGGCTACTAGCATAGTTAAAACTATTACATATGCATAAGATTGAAAACACAAAGATACCGCCATATTGCATATAAAATTACTTTATTTACGTTTTTATAGCAGCTTCTCCTAATAACGAACACGGCAAAAACAAAGTTTGCATCTATACAACCAATATGTTGTATATTAAAATCAGTCAAGCTGCTTGGGCCGTTAAGGTACATACACTCAAAATGGTTGTCTTTATAATATAAAAGTGTTACACTACAAAAGCATTACCTTCAGTCAGTTCAAAAAAATGTTTTATGTACTTTCATTTAAGACACAAAAGTATAGTGTTTGTGTCACATTTTTACTCAATAAAATAGAAATTCATTCATTATTTTTAATTCCTTGACTACGTAGAATCTAACAAAATAATATAAATGAGCTTTGACCGCTTGGTAGCACTACTAGAAGGGTATACATTTTATTTTTATGATAAGCAATGTTTCATTTAATTATTACATGTCAAAATATCATATAGCACAGGACACAAGTTTTTAATGGCTATAATTTAATATACACATTATTGTCATGAAGATTAATTTGCCTGCACCATAATAATTGATTGAATAATTTTTAAGTAAAAACTTTAAAAAACATATACTATGAATATATATTTACATATAGTCATAATATTTTTTACTACCAAATTATAAAAATACATTATTACTACTATTTAAACATTAAATTAAAAAGAAATGAAACACAACATAAATTTACAAAAAATAAAGAAAAACGAAGATATTGTAGTGGCCTTATCACTAAGCAATCTCTCAAAAAAAAAAAAAACTCAAAATATTCTTTATTCAAGTAGACTGTTTACAGTACTTTTGAATCGTCAAATGTTTACAAGAAGTTACCACTGATTCGGAAGTTTGCTCCTACCGAGAAGAACCAGCAAGAAACTCGGCGGCCATTCTTTTTTTAAATATATATTTTTTACAATTCGATTGATGGTTACAAATTAATCGTTGCAGCTTGGTGCGTAGCTGACTGCAGTTAAGATATGCTACTATCACTCAAATAATCTTCAATTGTATAGTAAGCTTTATGTAGCAGCATCGTTTTAAGATAATTTCTAAACTTGTGTAAAGGCAAGTCTAGATAATGTTGAGGAATTTTATTATAAATACGTGTACCGAGACCGACAAATGATTTTCGCACCTTTTGGAGGCGCAACCTTGGCGTCATTAGTTTATTTCGGTTTCTAGTGTGTCTGTCGTATCTATCACTATTCTTACTATAAAGGTGAATATTTTTTCTTACAAATAGTATATTACTATAGATATATTGAGAAGCTACAGTCATAAGCTGTGATAGCCCAATGGTGAGACCGTGCGACTCTCTAGAGACGAACATAGGGTCAAACCCGGGCAGGCACCAATGAGTTTTTCTATTAAAACTCATGTGTCTAATTCATAATTGCAATTTATCACACGCTTTTCGGTGAAGGAAAACATCGTGAGGAAACCTGCATTTCTCTAGAGAATTCTGGAGATATGTGTAACCTACCAATCCGCATTGGAGCAGCGTGGTAGGTCTTAGCTCGAACCCTTCTCTCCAGAAACGGAGAGAGGAGGCCTATTCCCAGCAGTGGGATATTAACAGGCTGTTACTTTACAGTCATGACGCCTATTTCTTTGAATTTCTCCCTTAAAGAATCACGCCTCTTCCAAGCATAATATGTATACTTTAATATTATGTACTTATACTAATATAATAAAATAACATGTTTACAGTACATGGCAATAAATAATGCACATCGAGGCTTAGAGAGAGAAGATCGGCTAGATTCTGCTTCATAGAGCATTGTCTCTGTCGCACAGACTGACGAACCCGTGTGAAACATCACATAATAACTGAGTGAGAGTGACACCACTCTATGAAACCGAACTGGCTGGCTGTTGCATTCTAAACATCAATGTGCATTATCTAATGCCGGGAACTATAAGTTATTTTTTTGATTAGCAACCACTGATTGAATCAATTATTCACGAAAGAGAAATTTAATTTTATAAGAAATGAAAATTAAAGTTAATAAGATAAGTTCAATTTCCCTTGTCAATTTTGTTGCTTAAATCATTTTTAATGATGAATACATAGTAGATATATTCTACTATGTAAGTTCTTTTGTTTTGTTTATGTGAAAATCTTGATCATTAATCTATTTTGGTTATCAACTGAGGAGCTAAACCAAAATTAAACAGAAGATCTGTTGTTAAATTTAGTTATTATATTATTAATTTAGTTATAATAGTTGTGATGTATGCATACGAAAAATTAAAATATAAACAACCTACACAAACAAATTTCATGTGCTGTTAACCAATTTAAAATAAAATCCAATAAATTTAGTCAACCAAGATATACCGAGACCTAGTAAGATGCTAAAGTGTCATGAATTGCTTGGTGATTTATTATTGGTAATATAATTAATACAGTTTACACATTAATAATATTTCAAACAGTTTTTTATTTGAATATTTTCAACACCAGATTATCTGTAATCACTCGTAGTTACTAGAACTATTATATCAATTTGCACAGGAGGGTTGCCTTTGTCTATTGATTACATTAATTATTTTTGGTATTACACCCAGAAACTATATTTTTTGCTAATGTTGCATGGTATGAGAAAAACAAAAACATTTATGTACTTAAAAGTTCTGAGATTTACTTTCTAAATGTCTGTATAAATAAATAACACCTAATATAGTAAACAAATAATTATTCACTCGAAGTACACAGTTCAATGTTAAAATCTTAATGGTATCAATCTATGAGTCACTGTAAATACTAATTAAGTTAGTATACTTTGGCTTTAGTAAGCATAGATATTTATAATAGAATAAGGAAAATTTTGACCGAAAAGATTTTTCATGCCAGTTACCAGAAACCTCCCGAAAAATTCTGCACGAAATGTGCTATTGGAATTTACAATTTAAATTTGATTAAACTAATATATACTTACTTCTTGAAATGGTTCATCTCCATCTTGGAATAGTTGTTGAAACGCAAGCTCATTGCGTTGGGCGTCAGACAAGAAAGACTCGGTTTCTGCCGTATCTGATGGTCTGTGATGCAACTTCACCCCCCCAGCGAAGATGGGAGTAGCTATCTTCGGAGTAAATACATTCTCTTCTGGCCTTTCCAACAAAGGCTTCGGTATATCCTCTTCGAGTGAAGGATCTCCGTCAGACATTACATATACACTAAACTAACATACGCCACTGGTTACCGAAAATATCACACTATTTCTTTTATGAATTTCGAGACGATTAATCACCAAAAGATTGAAAACACGGCTCTCGTAAGTTCTAATAATATACCCACAAATTACATGATTTTTAAGTAAAAAAACAACAGTTGCACGGTATAGAGTTAGCGAGGCAAAGAAAAATGACAGGAATCTCAGAAATCAGAACCAAGAGTTTATTTCCGTCAAGTAGCTTTTTGTCAAGTTCACAAGTCAAACTTGCCAATCGCGCTAGCAGCTTATGCTACAGCCATAGACCATGAATCTGAGATAGAGGTGAGGCGTATTTATCGTAACAGGTATAAATACTAAATACTAAAAAGTAACAGTCCGGAACAGGTACGCAAATACTCAAATACTAGCGACGAATATTTTATACTCCCTGTGACAAAATACTCATCTAGTATTTTGTAACAGGTATAAAATAACAGGCGCCGACAAGTATAGAGTACACCTCGCAGGGACGCGTACAAAAATACTAGGCTAGTATTTACGATCCCTGTTCCAAAATACTATGTAGGCGTCTCACTTCAATCACATAAAAAGAAAAGACAAGCGCGTTGCATTCTTTGTCACTTTTGTTCCTACAATAATATTCATTAGAATGAAAGAAATAGAACACGTATGCTGCGCCGCAAGTACATTCAGTATTCATTGAACGCAAATTTATTGTTAAAAATTATAAAAATATTATTAAAAATTTCTTTCTTATATTTTAATATAATCATGTAAAGAGTTATAGGGCAACGTATTTTTTTGCACTTTACTGTTAGTAAGAACTTAAGAAGAAAACCTAATATAATTAAATTTGGAATAAAAAATATTTATGATTGGTCAGTATAAAATTTGAGTAAACGAACAATAGTAAATTAGTTTATTAAGGAAATTTTGAAGATATGAAAAAATAGGTTTTAATTTGGAGACTTACCATACGTTACGTACCATATGCTAAATCCCACCACCACAAAAGTTAACTTTTATTTAATTGTGTATATACCAAAATATAAGTTCACATTTTATTTTCAAAGATTTGTTTTTAAGTAATAAAAAACGAAAGTAAATTCTTTTTTCTGTTCTTTTTCAAAACAGTGGTTAAGAAGGGGATACAAAATACTTCGAACTTAAAACTTTCGAGATTGGCGTGCCACAAAAAAGTGTCAAAAAACCTAAACTTATATAAATATTTCTCAGTATCATTTCCAATAAAAATCATATACAAGTATTAAAGAAGCAATTATTACTTCTTTGAATTTTTATTTGTTGTGGGTTTGTAAGTCGGGAAAAAAGTATTATATACGTTTACAGTACATTCAATTTTACACCGTAAGTGTTACACTTAAAAATTAATTTCGTATAGCACATTTTTTAGATTGTGTTTTAAACTTGTTCCTATAGTACCTAGTATTTTGTAACAGGTATTTGGCACAGGTATTTTTAAATCACAGTCACAGTGATACCTAGTATTTAGTTTTGCCTAGTACGACTCAACTCTAATCTGAGACAACAGTCTGAGACCATTGGACAGCCTTTCATAAAGGTCACAAAACAAGTTCACAGTTCATACCACAGACTAGTAAAAAATTTGATTCATAAAACCTAGGAAATTAGGTACCTACTTGTCACCCTGAAGAGGAACCGTACTAACCTAACTTAAAAGCTCTCATCGTAGTATTACTGAAAAATTTCTAGATTTCACTAACAGAAACTAAAATCCCAATGTCTTATTTCTTGCTTATAACATCAAATACGTAGGTAAATACACAAAGATTTTGTTCTTAATATTGTTTATAATTTAAAAAATCTTGAATGCTAGCAACATTGTTTGCCACGCCGCTCAGAGTCACAGTTGTGAACTGTCAAGCAACTGCCTGTCAAATTAATTCGAGACATTGCTAATCCGGCGAATGCTCCCATCATTTACAGTAAAAATAGGTTGCCGGCAAAAATATTATCTCCAAGCCTGTACATTTAATATTTATTTATGTGTTTAACTTAATAAACTGAGAAAATATAATAAAACGAAATGGCTGTCGAAACGCAAACTAAGACGAGGCTTTTGCAGCTTTCGTCTGATAAACAACTAACATTTCTAAAGTTATCAGTTTTATCGATGGCAGCAATTTTGTGTAAGTAAATGGTTTATTATTAATTTATAAAGCGTAGTTTTCGAGTAATATATTTATAAATATAATACATAAATAGTATAAAAGTGTTTTTCTTTTGGATTACGTGGTTAAACACAGTGCCGAGAATGGCGACAAGCATGCTGACACAAACAATTTTTATTGATAAATGGAACAAATAATTTTAATTTTGCCAACCTAGTATTACTTTTGCAGGGCAACTATCAGCTTGGGTAAAATAAAAAAATATCACTTTTATTTTACTTAGACACATAGCCTAAAATTATAAATTTAATGACTATTAAATTTAGAAACATTAAATTTTTTAGCCTTCGCAACACGGCTATTTTCCGTTCTACGTTTCGAGAGTGTGATACACGAATTCGATCCTTACTTCAACTACAGAACTACTCGTTACCTCACAGAAGAAGGCTTCTATAAGTTCCATAACTGGTTTGATGATCGAGCATGGTATCCTTTGGGTCGTATTATTGGTGGTGAGTTATTTGGTATTTTATTTAAACACTTAAATATGTATTTTATTGTCATGAAATTGATATGGAGTTAAATTGTTGCAGTTCATGCTCCCTAACTTGCAATTCACACACCTATCACAATTTAGCATGATAAGAGGACAAATTTGGAAAAAATCTTATGCAGTCAAATTTAATTGTTATAAATTTTCAAATATCCTTATGTGGTCCTCTCAAATAGAAATTTTTTATTGGGAAAATTAGTCCATAAATACTTTAATCATTAAAAGATTTTTATGAGTAAAAGTGCCTAACTGAAAATTTTAATTAAATCTGTTGCTTAAAATATGTATTAAGTAGTTTAGTTTAATATTATATTTAATAGTATATAATAATATTTTAATAACAATTTCTTTCAGGTACTATATACCCTGGGCTAATGGTTACATCAGCAACACTTTACAATTTCATGCAATTTCTCAATATCACTATAGACATTAGGAATGTCTGTGTGTTCCTTGCCCCATTTTTCTCATCCCTTACAACTATAGTCACATACTTACTTACAAAGGAGTTGAAGGTACTTTTGTTTATTCTATTTAATCCTTGTTCATAATGTTAAAAACTATAGTTACAGATATTGGGAAAACTTATTGGTGCTTGCTTTGGGTTTGAACTTGTGACCCCCTTGAAAGAGTCGTACAGTCTGACAGCTTGGCTATCACAGTGTTATTGACAAATTATAAATAAAGAGTGAGCTGTGAGACCGTGTGATTCTTTCGAGGGAAGCACGAGTTCAAACCCAAGCAGGCACCAATGAGTTTTTCTAATAAAAACTCATGTGTCTAATTGATCATTGCAATTTATCACATGCTTTTCGGTGAAGGAAAACATCATGAGGAAACCTGCATATCTCTAGATAATTCTGTTGATATGTGTAACCTACCAATCTGCATTGGAGCAGTGTGGTAGGTCTTAGCTCCAACCCTTCTCCAGAAACTGAGAGAGGAGGCTTGTTCCTAGTAGTGGGATTCTAACAGGCTACTACTTTACTTTACTTTTTATTAATAAAGTTTAAATAAATATTTTACTATATCTTAATTTTCTTACACAGGATGAAGGTGCTGGGCTTGTTGCAGCTACTATGATTGCAATAGTTCCTGGCTACATCAGTCGTTCAGTTGCTGGTAGTTACGATAATGAAGGCATAGCCATATTTTGCATGCTGCTGACATATTACTTCTGGATCAAAGCAATCAACACTGGAACAATTCTTTGGGCCACCTTGACTGCCTTAGCTTACTTCTACATGGTAAGACAATAAAGTTCTCTATAGTATATGACAATCCAGCTACATCAGGCAACTTGTATATGATAAGAAATGTAATATAAATTCTTTTTTATTATTATTCCTTTTTTCTTTTTCAACTGATAGACATGTGCTCTGGATATATAGATATATGTGTTAACAAAGTCCAGTGCAAAACTAGTTTTATATATTTTTAAAAACACCAAAAAACAAATGCCTAAAAAGTCTTGATAAGAATTTTTTCAAATAATATTTATCATGTTTGATAAAAATGATTTGATTCTTACTTCATTACTTATTACAAATTCCTCAATTGTTTAATGATAATATAGGCTATGTGATTGTAGCTTAATAACTATTAAAGTGACACCGCATTGATTGCATGTCACTATAAAACAGTTAAAAACTGTATGAAACTTTGTGACTCTGTGAGGGGTCCTGGGTTCACACCTCGGCAGGCACCGATTAGTTTTTCCGTTACAATTCATGTGTCTTATTAATGATTGCAATATATCACACGCTATTTGTTGAAGGAAAACATCGTGATGAAACCTGCACATCTCTAGAAAATTCTAGGGATATTCATAGGTTACCCACCAATCCACATTAGAACTGTGTAGTAAGTCTTAGCACCAATCCTTCTCTTCAAAAATGAAGAGAGGAAACATATGCCCAGCAATGGGATAGTAACCTGTTACTATCTAGTAGTAACAGTCTGCAGTTACTTTACCATAGAGCTATTATACTAGAGTAGTGAAGCCAGGCTAAAATGTGCCATATTACTATAAAGAGAAAGCAAATGAGGGTGATCTATTTGTCTCTCTTTTTTTTGTGTGATTAGACAAAGATGAAGTATACAAGTACCATCTTTTCTCTCATTATTTATTATATCACTATTACTTACAGGCCTGCCTATGGCTACCCTACTCTAGTATTAATAACCCATGATGAATACTGTAATATTTGTTCAAATGTTCAAACATATAATTTTAAGTGTTGTCTTTATAATTAGCATGTGATGATTTGCATAATACTACACTTTAAAATACATTTTGTACGAAATGAATTGATCAATAATGTAAAAGTATTGACAAATACTCAGCCCCTTGTTTCATGTACTATATTAACTAAATGTGACCTAGTCTTCTGGGGTTCATCTGTTTTCCTGCAGTATTAATGCATCTAAACATTAATATTTACAGGAAAACAGATTAACCCAATAAATTTTATACAGAGTGGTAAGGACGAAATGATGTTAAATGAATCCACTGTTCATTTAAGTGTATTAAATAATTTTGCATTATTCAATCTACTTAAATATCGATTTTACAAAAATATTTTTTTGAACAAAATAAATACAATTAAATTGAGATCTGGCTAACAAGTAAAGGTTGACTGACCTGCTTGTTCAAAAAAACAGGATAAAACAATAACATTATAGTTCTGTTTCCCTTTCGCACTTGTATGTAGTCTCTCGTTCAAGGTTATGCATTACACACGAAATGGAATAGAATGGGGAACTGCCTTTCAGCCTTCTATATCAAGTATCTTTCATTCAAAACGTAAAATAATTCCGGTGGCTAAATTACTTCACTAACAAAAGTAATAATAAAATTATTTTGCTATAATCCGCGATACAGTAAATAGAAAAAATATATAGTGCTAAATGTATAGTGGACTATCCGATTTTTGCATACCCGTTACATGCAGGATTCGTAAAAACACATGCACAAATCTCCACCACTGCCACCACAACACAAGCATTACACACGTTCACTATCACAAACTCGACAATCGTTTCGCCCCACAACCGAAGCATCATCAGGAGATAGACTCCACGACAAAATCGCAAAGCGAAGCGAACAAGCATTGTTATATAGTAGTTGGTTCAATCGGGGATTTCTAATTTATCTTTATTATTGCATATATCTTTTTTAAAGAGTTATTAAAATTAAAAATAATAATAATAATAATTTTATTATTATTTTTGTATTATGGATCACCGCAAAGTAACGCGTAATTCTATAAATTATTTACTTCACTAAATAAACTGTTTTTTTTGTAGGCCGCTAAGCTGTGTAGGTACCTGGAATTAAAATTAAAGTCTCTTGGTCCGTACCTCCTAAGTATATCTAAGCTAAAGATTATTCTTGATTGACTTAACTGAAAACATGTTTATTACATGCCAATGATTGTATACCGTTATACAATTGTTCCAGTCAATCATAGATCAATAAGATGAAAGATTCACACAAGTAAATTTTATAATTTGCTTGTTTTGCGCTTTGCATACAAATAAACCTATATATAAAAAAAATCAATGTCGATATTATTTTACAGGTTCTAAGACACACATGCACACTCACTATATAAAGATTTTGTTTTAGTTTGTGGTATATATTATGATCGCGATGTGAGGAATAGAATGAATGCAGAATGGATGAAGTGGCGACAGGTCTCAGGGACAGTATGTGACCCCCGAATGCCCCTTAAACTTAAAGGGAAAATTTATAAATCGGTCATAAGACCTGTCGTAATGTATGGATCAGAAAGTTGGGCAATGAAAAAGATGGATGAAAGAAGAGTGCATGCAAATGAGATGAGAATGTTAAGATGGATGTGTGGTGTGACAAGATTGGATAAAATAAGAAATGAGTATATAAGGGGAAGTATGAAAGTTGCGCCCATTATAGAAAAGATGAGAGGTGCAAGATTGGGATGGTATGGACATGTAATGAGGAGGGATGAAAATCATGTGACTAAACGAGTGTTGGATATGAATGTGGATGGATATGTGACTAGAGGGAGGCCTAAAAAGAGATGGTTGGAATGTGTGAAGTATGACATGCATATAAAAGGAGTAGCGCCAGAGTTGACGAATGATAGAAGAGAATGGAAGAGGAAAACATGTTGTACCAACCCCACTTAGAGTGGGATAAGGGTAGGAGAAAGAAGAAGATATTCATTTATTATTCCTATTCCATTATTATATTATACCACGGCTATTCGCAATTACAAAAAGGTTAACAATCAAATATCTAACACGAAGTACATAAATACGCATTCGCGATTGAGTGGTTAGAGCCGACCGAGATCCATAGCACGCGTATGCTTGTCGGGATGTCGTTACCAACTACTTTGTTATGTATACTGTAATCTTTGGTGCTTTGGCTAAGAGGAATCGGTCGCATACATCAGCCGCGTCGCCCCCGCCCCTGCACCTTAGGGGTGCGACACTAGGGGTCCGCGTGATTATTTAATTTGCCCGCGTTACACATATAAATAAATAGATTATATACACCTCTAATATATAATATTACAATTACTAATTATTAATAGATAACAACATAATACAATTTTGTAAGTAGCCCGAGAAAATGTAATGCTTTAAACGTTTTTTGAAAATGGACACAGATTTTGAATTTTGCACATACAAGGCGTTCCATAATTTTACTGCACTAATGGTAAACGAGTTACTGTTCTGAGCAAGGACAGTCTAAAATTTAGGCCTTTTACTAGCCCATGGATATGAATTAAAGTTTTTGTTCCAATCAGGTGTCGTCATGGGGTGGATACGTGTTTCTCATCAATCTTATCCCGTTGCACGTACTCGCGCTGATGATGCTGGGACGATTCTCGGCGCGTGTGTACGTCGCCTACAGCACCCTGTACTGTGTGGGCACAATATTGTCCATGCAGATCTCCTTTGTTGGCTTCCAGCCTATACAGAGTTCAGAGCACATGTTGGTAAGTATTTTAATCAATAAATATATAGATTGGAGTTAATACTTATGTTATGGGTGAAAGAAAATTGATTGGCTGGCTAATTGTGGCTACATACTTTAATTTGTACATATACACCCAGACTCAAAGTACTAACAAATTGATCATTGATTTTAGAAAACACATTTATTAATGATATAAAAGCTTACAAAGAAATATATATAACATATAGCATCACAAATGCAGCGATGATTTTAAGCCAAAAGCCTGTGATGCCACGATAGTGTATGCCGACGTATATGTAATTTACATTTAAAAGAACAAACTAAATTAACTTACAAAATATATGCTAATATAAAACTTTCAAGAAATTTACGAAAACGTTGGCCCTCGGCGGAAATCGAACCTACGAGCGAATATAAATTAATAAATAAATATATGGGACACATACACACACGGTTGTTCCGCCCCCAAAGTAACTTAATACTTGAGTTATGGGTGACCGACAATTGATAGATATACCACATGTTATAATTTTAAATACAAACCTAAATATAAACATACACCCAGGCTCGAAAAACCAACAAAGTGTATATAGAAAATGTTGGCCCTCGGCGGGAATCGAACCCGAGACCCGTGAAACTGAAGGCAGGGTCCACTATTCACTGCGCCAACGGGCCAGTCTAGTCAATGGAGATATGAGACCTATACCGAGCTGTGGGATAGTAACAAGCCGTAATATTACTTTATTATATTTATATCCATGAATATAAATAAATATAAATATATGGGACACTTAAACACACGGTCGTCCATCCCCAAATTAAGTAATTTAATACTTGTGTTATGGGTGACGAAGAACTGTTAGACTATACTACATATATAATTTTAAATACACACTTAAACACAAATATACACCGAGGCACGAAGAACCAACAGATTGTTTATAGAAAATGTTCTCCCTCGGCGGGGATCGAACCCGCGACCCGTGAAGCTGAAGGCAGGGTCACTACCCACTGCGCCAAAGGGCCAGTCAAGTCCATCTTACAGTGTTTTGATTTTATTCGATTCTATTCTTTTGATTTGATTTGATTTGCTTCACAGTATATTTTAAACAATGTAATTTTTGTACATAAAAATATAAAGAATTATAAAACGATAGGTGATGTATATAATAGGCAAAGTAGGAACCGACATAAGCTTGCGACTCCTGCTTTGCGCCTAGCAAAAGTACGTAAATCGTTTGTGGGTATGGGTATAAGATTCTATAATAAAATTCCGAAATCAATTTTGGCCATGCAATTACAGCAGTTTAAAACCACCGTTAAAAAGAGGCTGATACAGAAAGCCTACTATACTGTTGAAGATTACTTAGATGATAAGGATGTGTGGATATAGGTGCGCTTCTACTCTGTACAAGACAGTAATAAATAAATGTAACTAGTTCTAAGATTTATATTTTAAAAAGAGCAACCGCCGAGTTTCTTGCTGGCTCTTCTCGGTAGGAACAGCTTTCCGAACCAGCAGTAAAGTTGACGATTCAAAAGCACTTGTTTACAAGTTTACTTGAATAAAGAATATTTTGAATTGAATATACATGTTGTATAGGCTTTGGGTACATTCGGTTTGTGCCAGTTGTACGCCTTCACCCAGTATCTACGCTACCATCTATCGCCAGCGAACTTCGAGCTGCTATTCAAGGCACTGTTAACTACATTAGTTGCGACTCTTGGAACTTTCGTCGTTGTATTGACTGTTACTGGTAAGCAAAAAATGATAAACTATTTAACATATTATATCTCACGCGATTATAATTTCATCATTGACTAGCAATGCCCCGCGGTTTCACCCGCGTCCATACCGATCACGTGGTAGTGGAAAGTCTACGAAATCGGACTATAGATTTATTTTGTAGATTATTTAATTATATAAAATGTGTATCATCAGTATTCTTGGAAAAAGAGCTAATTCACCAAATTAGCTCTTATTCCAAGCTTAGCCATGCTATAACGGTCGCCACACTGTATTTGTTATGGCACTATTTTATTTCGATTTACATTCATAAATTCGTAATAAATATAAATAAATAAATATATGGGACATTTAAACACACGGTCGTCCGTCCCCAAAGTAAGTAACTTAATACTTGTGTTATGGGTGACGGACAACTGATAGATATACTACATATATAAGTTTAAATACATACTTAAATACAAATACACACCCAGGCTCGAAGAACCAACAATTTGTTTATAGAAAATGTTGGTCCTCGGCGGGAATCGAACCCGCGTCCCGCGGAGCTGAAGGCAGGGTCACTACCCACAGCGCCAACGGGCCAGTCACATCTTTTTCATCAGTAATATCTTTTGATATCAGATTTGAAAAATTTAAAAAGTATTTTACAGGTATTGAAACAGTTTTTAATAAAATATCATTTAGCGGGATAATTCATACGGAGATGTAAATATTATGGTTTGATTATTGTCGCCACATTTATCAACTTTTACAATGTAGAAAAGTAGTTATATTGGCTAAACTATAAACTAAATAGTTGTAGATATTGATACGTTTTATAATAATGTAGAACATTTTTTTGTTCCATCATCAATAGTTTCCACAGCGCACGCGATGAAAGATTTTTAGGACTAAATTTTTCACACCTTTTTACAATTTTATTAAGTATCCCTATTTTTTTGAAACTAATATAGCCTATGTTGCTCTGTGAAGAAGCAATTCCGTCAAATCTTCTTTTTTAGGTAAAATTTCACCATGGACTGGCCGATTCTATTCTCTATTGGACCCATCGTATGCCAAGAACCACATTCCTATCATCGGTATGTACGTTATATTTTTGTATGGTTTATTTTGTTTCTATTCATAGCTATGTGTGTTACTGAATATTGTTGCTAGACAAATCCATTGAAATATTTTTTTTATAATTTATTTACAACTGTACATGTTGCTCTAGTTTAGTCTGGTTTCGACTTCCCCTTGTACAACTGTCATCGACACTTCATTATAAAATGCTCCATATCTTCAGTAGAAGATAGAGGAGGTTCTGAAGCATCATATAGGTTACTTTAATCCTCGAATTCCCATGGGGTGGTGATATACACGGAAAAAACTTTGTGATACACTGATAACCATGCATTCGAAGCCGCGGTCATAGTTACATATAAATACTGCTTGTTTTTGCTTATTCTAAGACTATCATCATCATCCTGCTGCCCTTATCCCACTCTAAGTAGGGTCGGCACAACATGTTACAAACGAGTTGTCACATAATTTGACTACGTATTTTACGACCGGTCGTCTGCCTGACGTCAACTTACCTTAGTCGTATTTTACGACCCCTCGGTAAGATGGAGGGGTCTGTTCTACTCAACCGGATACCTCACGGTGGGTCAACTCACCTTAGTTGCCTTTTACGACACCTCGGTAAGAAATGAGGGTGGTCTATTCTACTCAGCCGGATACCACACGGCGAGTTGACTTACCGTAGTCGCCTCTTACGACACTCGGTAAAGAATGAGGGTGGTCTATTCTACTCAGCCGGATACCACACGGCGAGTTGACTTACCTTAGTCGCCTCTTACGATATCTCGGTAAGGAATGAGGATGATCTATTCTATTCAGCCGGATAACACACGGCGGGTCGACTTACCTTAGTCGCCTCTTACGACACCTCGGTAAGGAATGAGGGCGGTCTATTCTACTAAGTCGGATACCACACGGCACCATATTCTTAGACTATACGTCTGATATATCAATTGTAGTTTGCTAATTAACATAATTATTGACAGCGTCCGTGTCTGAGCATCAGCCTACGTCGTGGTCGTCGTTCTACTTCGACCTGCAGGTGCTTGTGTTCTTGTTCCCCGCCGGTTTATACTTCTGCTTCGCGAAGCTAACAGACGCCAACATCTTCATAATCCTCTACGGTGTGCTCAGCATTTACTTCGCAGTGAGTTTTATATATGTTAAAAAAACCCTTAAATCAAACAAAAGTAATAATAAGAATGCTGTGAGTTTTTGTTTATATTATATGTATATGTGTGTTTATTTTATATATGTAGATATAAGTATCAATATATAGTATTAAACGGGTAATCTACTTTACATTTATCATTATATACTTTTTCTATTTCCTTTATCGCGGATTACAGCAAAATAATTTAAATATTACTTTTGTATTATGGATCTCCGCAAATGATTTATAGAAGCAGGCGTTACTTTGCGGAATTCCATATTACAAGCAATACAACAGAACTAACTACTTTGCTATAATCCGCACGGGTTAAGTGAATGCATGCAAAGCCAATGTGTATGAAGCAGGCAAAATCTACGTACCTTATACATGCAGGACAAGCCACCACATGCACCCCAAGGCGCAATTCACCAGCAACAACGCACACAAAAGCAGCACACACACCCACCACCACAATCTCGACGATCGTTTCGCCCCGAAACCGAAGCATCATCAGGAGGATAGGCTCCACGACAAAAATCGTAATGCGCCGCGCTACCCATACAAGCAGTCTTAAATAGTTCAACCCCCACCAATACCCTCCCCTCTGAACACATGTAGCAAAACGGAATTAGATACATTTACTTGCTCGTTAATTAAGTGACCATTGTTATTTTTTATTATATCAAGTTGCTCTTCTTACGTATTGAGTCGGAGTCCCTTATCACAAGTGTGGAGAATATGAAATGAATGGTCATTAGGCACTTTATGACCGCTTTCCAGCAAATCTCCGCAAAGTAACGCCTAATTCTATAAATCATTCGAATATATAAAATAACAAAATAATCTGGAAAATCACCAGAATATGATGACAAAGCGAAGCTAGAGTGTGTTGAGCGGATGTCGAGTAACTCCATCCATTCCGCACAATGACTCTTACACTTTGATCGCTGATTTCTGATCTCTTGGGAGGCCCCCCAGCCATCTTCTCCTAGGTATTACCCACACGTTTGTTCCAGGGTGTGATGGTGCGTCTCATGCTGGTGCTGGCTCCTGTAATGTGCATAGTGTCTGGAGTGGCCGCGTCCAGCCTGCTCAGTCTCCACGTGAAGGATATTGAGCCGAAGGCTGACAAACATGACAAGAAGAAAAAACACGAAAACAACTTAGTGTTCAGATCTGAGGTGAGTAATACAAGCAAGAAAAATACTATTAATTTTTTTAATACTTTTATTTATACTAGCTTGCGATTTCGTTCGTACCAAGCGTTAAAGTTATTTAATCGTTTAAGTTATATAAGTCGCTCGAGTCTCGGCTATCTGATACTCTACACCGCTTTTATTCCTCCTAAACTACAATCGAAACCGATGTTTTATTACCCCCACTAAAAATTGTTGTAAAACGACTTGTTCATATCAATTTAGACAAAACCGTTATGTACTATTAACCTAAACCTAACTAAGAAATTGCACTACATTTTAGTAAAAAACCGTACGAAAATCCGATCAGTACATTTAGAGAAAATCGATTACATTCAGACAGAGAGCTGTGGGGACTTTTTTTTGTAATAAGTATAGATAGAAATCCGCACTATAACGCGTTTTCGCAATACGCGATTTAGGCCCTTCGTATAACGCGCAAATTTTCCCATTTTTTGGGATTTTCTCATGTTCGATGTATTATAAAATTAAATTTAATTATTATATTTAATTTGTGTGCATCGTTTTTGAATCTGAAGAACATTGGTTATGCTTATATGCGAATAAGTATAAAATTCTATTTTTATAAATATAAAAAAAATTCTTTAAGTCATCTTAATATTCTATTGAAACCCCGCCCCCCAACAAGCGTCATATGAGCGAAACCGGTATAAGAAAATACTCATACAACGCATTTTCCGATAACACGGAACCAGTACTGCCTTATGGGGACTACCCCCCCATAACTGTGTGTTTTTCGTCCCACTTATGATTCGTTGGTTTACTTTCGCTTTGTTAAGGTGGGCGCGTTGTTCGTGTGCGTGCTGGGTTGCCTGCTGGTGTCATACGTGTTCCACTGCACGTGGGTCACTTCAGAGGCGTACTCTTCGCCCTCCATAGTGCTGTCGGCGCGAGCCCACGACGGCGCACGGATCATATTCGATGACTTTCGCGAGGCTTACACGTGGCTCAAAATGAACACCCCGGAGGTAAGGATATATTTAGAATAAAACATTTACCCAACCCTAACCTCTATCCATTCGCTCAAGTTTAAAATTCGGAGATTTCGATACCAATAAAATGTACAAAAATGTTTTATTTCGCTGGGCAGATTTTATAATCATGTTCCACTTCCTACTAAATGAAAGTACGAGGTAAGTAAAGTAACGAAATTAAGTAATTGTTTTCTTTAAGGCACCGTTAAATTTAAAACACTGCAAATAAAATATGAAGAAAGTTAAAAATATCCGACATTTTGTTGTTGAGCAGGTTCTTTAGTTTCATCCCACTTCTGAATATTGTAGATCGGCACTTCAGAGGTAATTGCAATTAATTTGTTTTCCTTCTGCTTCCTTCAGGATTCAAAGGTGATGTCGTGGTGGGATTACGGGTACCAGATAACGGCGATGGCGAACAGAACGGTGATAGTGGACAACAACACGTGGAACAACACGCACATATCGCGGGTGGGGCAGGCCATGGCGTCCAGCGAGGAGCACGCGTACGAGATCATGCGCGAGCTGGACGTGGACTACGTGCTCGTCATATTCGGCGGACTGGTCGGATACTCCTCGGACGGTAAAACTGTCTCCTCATTCAACCGATTGACGTCCACACGTAGTCTAGACGTCGATTTGATATGACAAACAAATAATAAATATATGGAAATAAATAATAAATATATTTTGGGAATCCCCAAAATATATTTATGGTTATGGGTGATGGGTAACTGGTATATATGGTAAATATACTACATATATAATTTTAATTACATACTTAAATACAAATTTTCACCCAGGCTCGAAGAACCAACAAATCGTTTATAGAAAATTTTTGCCCTCGGCGGGAATCGAAACCGCAACCCGCGGAGCTGAAGACACGGTTACTACTCACTGCGCCATCGGGCCAGTCAATGATGATGCTTCGGTTAAGGGGCGAAACGATTGTTGAGTTTGTGATAGTTAACATGTGTATTGTGATGACGGTGGTAGAAGTTTATGCATGTGTTTTAACGAATTCTTCATTATTAATTACTGTTTCAGATATAAACAAGTTCCTATGGATGGTCCGTATCGGAGGCAGCACTGACCGCGGCGCTCACATCAAGGAAGCCGACTACTACACAGGCTCCGGAGAGTTCCGTGTGGACGCACAAGGCTCATCGACCCTGCTCAACTGCCTCATGTACAAAATGAGCTACTACAAGTTCGGACTTGTCTACACGGAAGGAGGTATTTAAAAAAAAGTAAAGTAAAGTAACGGTCTGTTACTATGCCCACTGCTGGGCTAAAGCCTCCTCTCCGTTTTTGGAGAGAAGGATTGGAGCTAAGACCTACCACACTGCTCCAATGCGGATTGGTTGGTTACACATATCCGTAGAATTCTCTATAGATATGCAAGTCTCCTCACGATGTTGTCCTTCACCGAAAAGCGTGTGATAAATTGTAATTATCAATGAGACACATAAGTTTTAATTGAAAAACTCATTGGTGCCTGCCCGGGGTTTGAACTCGCACAGTTTCACCGCTAGGCTATCACAGCTTAGAAGGTATTTGCATAATTCAAATTACATACAACGTCGGAAGATGCCAGACGAGCGTGGGTAAACACCCTACGAGCTTCGGTAGATCCCCTACGATCGTCCGTTAACCCCCTACTATTGTCGATAGACCCCCTACGAGCGTCGGTAGACCCCTATACGATGGACTCACCTCATAAGGGTCGCGGGGAGCCTCTGAATCCAAACGGCGCAGGATCGTTTTTTACGGAGATCGTGGGAATAGATCTATCATCAGCAGTGGATGTCTATAGGTTATGAAGAAGAAATTACATATTGAAACTGCTGGAGGCTTTAACTGCTTAGTACCAGTAAAGAGATGTGATCGAGTGGAGTTTTTAAAATAGCAGACTTGTTAGAGCATCTAATACTGTATTGTATGTCGATTATTGTAGCGTGTAAGACATGATATAGACTCATCGGGTCGTTATTAACCCATATGGTTTTAAGGTGTTTACTATGTAGATTCATAAGTTTAGAGGTTTAAAGGTAAATTGATGGCATATAAAGATATACAAGTATAATAAATGCAAAAGTCTGTCTGTGTGTACGCTTTCGAGTCTTAAAGCGCTCCTTATTTTTATATTATTGAATTTGGTACAATTCAAGCTTATATGCTGGGTCATAATAAGAAATGTGCTATTTAAAAAGGAGAGAAAGGAACAAGAAGAAGGAAAGAAGTAACAAGAATTCGTGGGTTATTATTGTGTTAATAAGTGATGTGTCATCATCCTCCTGCCCTTATCCCACTCTAAGTGGGGTTGGAACATGTTATAAACATGTTGTCACATGATTTGGCTACGTGATTTACGACCGGCCGCTGACGTCAACTTACCTTCGACTTAGTCGGCTTTTACGATACTTCTGTAAGAGATGAGGGTGGTCTATTCTACTCAGTCGGATACCACAGTGGGTCGCCTTTCCTTAGTCGCCTTATACGACACCTCGGTAAGAAATGGGTTTGGTCTATTCTATTCAGTCGGATACCACTCGACGGGTCGACTAACCATAGTCGCCTTTTAAGACATCTCAATAAGAAATGAGGGTGGTCTATTCTACTCATTCGGATACCACACGGTATATAGATAGGTGATGTTTGATAACTGCAATTTACTCGACAGGGCGACCTCAGGGCTACGATAGAGTCCGCGGTGCTGAAATAGGCAATAAGGACTTCAACCTTGATGTGCTCGAGGAGGCCTACACCACGGAACACTGGCTAGTGCGAATCTACAAGGTCAAACCGCTCCCCAACAGAGGTCTCTGAGTCTAATCTAACAATGAGCCCACTATAAAAAGTGAGAGTGCCCGAAAGACATATACAGTCATGGTAAAAGGTGTGCAAAACGAAACAAACATATGGGTATTGCGGTGATTAGTGATATGTCGAATTACTTTGATGTTTCTTAAAGTTAGTAAGTAACTTTTGTAGAAGTACCACTTGTTATAAGATTTGTGAAATATCTCTTAGCATAGAAGCCAAGGTGCTGTTAGATAAATTTGTATCAACACTGAAATTATTTTAATTTTTTATGATTAAATTTTCGTTTTCACAATTTAGAAGCTGCTGGTTCAAGTTTTTTATTTCTTAGAGTTTAATTTTAAAATGAAATTACTTAATATTATTTTTATATATTTGTACTTTTCTTGTACTTTGTTGTAAGTGTTCCCAATTTCACATTGTTCAAAATGTAAAACTGAACCAGGTTTAATTGTAGTAGTACTAGTAATATAAATGTGAGTCCGTTTGTTTGTTACGCTTTCAGGGCTAACCCACTGGAACTAAATTGAAGAAATTTGTTACAATTGAAACTTATATACTGGGCTAATAAAAAGATAAAAAAACTGTTACTTTTTCTGAATTGAGGGTATTTTAAAATTAAGTTAACGCTAAATTGCGGGTACAACTGGTAAATATATTTTGAAATTTTAAATAAATGCTACAAAAGCATTAATATTGTATGTATCTAATTTAACATTTAGGTTTAAGTGAACACTTTTTGACGTAGCTAGATTAGCGTCTGCACCTAATGTGTAATATGCCCATAAAATGTAATATTTTACCCAGAAGTCGATATCTCTTTTATAAATACGATATTAATTTAACTATTAATAGTTACACGTTAACCGGTTGTATAAAGAGCTCATGATTAAGTGATGGATGGGCTCGAAACCGATAAAATAAGACGTGAGTATAGCCGATGTCTATACATACACTATAAACCGTATTTCATTTTTTAAAACCGTAAATAATTTCTTTGGCCAAACACATGATTGTTTTGTTTAATAACTAATTTTTTAATTTTTTTGTATAGGGTTATGTGTTAGGTACTAAAGTTAAAATTAATAGTATGGTCGGTAACACCTTGTATTATTTTATATACAGTTATTACGTATTTGTCACGAGATTTTTGTTATTTTTTTGCAATAACCATGCAAAATGTATTAAACTGTAATATACATATATGTGGGTATTTTACATATTTTTTTGTGTATTTTTCAATAATCACTTCATTACTCATCCCTTGTGAAGTTAACTTAAAATATAATGAAATTTATATTGTAAGTGTACATTAAATTTTATTTTGAATTATATAAACAATTTTACACTATTTTTTTTTCAGTCCTAGATTTTGAATAAGTGACTGAGGGCAATATTAAAAAATGTTTGCACAATGTTTGTAGGTATATATTTCTTATTTTAATTTCAGTTGATTAATCTATTTTTAATCCAAAATAATTTTTATTTGTAATGAAATCTTAGAGGGAATGTTGTATAAATTCATTTTTTTATTCAAATAAAAATAATTATTAATTATGGCGTTTCTCTTTATACTTTTATATATGATACTAGCGGACCCGGCAAACGTTGTTTTGCCATAAAAATATTTTTAGGGAATCTAGTGTACAAAATAAAGAATAAAAAAAAATGTTAAGGTTGGACAAGCCTTATTATCATTTAGGGTTATGAGTAATAGATAAAGAATTTCATAAAAATCGGTCGAGCCGTTTAGAGGACTATGGTAATTACAAATGTGACAAGAATTTTATATAAAAGATAATACATACAAACAAGCACCCAGTTTGATGGAGAGTGATCGCTAATCACAACACATATTCGCTTACTTTTATGGTCAGCAGGCCTACCATGACTTTTAGATAACGATTCAATTCAAAGTTAGTATCTAAACCGAACCGCTTTCTTTTCGTACCATGAAGTGTCAATTGCATTGGGGTTGTAATATTTGAAAAGGATAACGTTATATGAACTATAGATAACTGTCTCTTTTACTCACATGTTCTTAAGACGAATTCCGAACGCTCATTCGGCAACGACTTAAAGTGTGCGTCTTTAAGACGTCATGGTATGAAAAAGCAAAATAATTTTGTTTGCATCTTCAATTGAGTCGCAATAAGACTTCATAGTAAGCCTGCAAGGCATGAATGCGAAGTGTGTCTATCTGTCTGTTAAGCTGTCACAGCTAATCTGCTGAACTAACATAAATAAAACTACTACTGAAGTTTATATACCAACCTAACATATAAGATAGAGAAATTCCTGTTTTTCCTTCGGGAATAGAAAAGAGCAAAGTACATAATTGAAAGTATTTTAACGGTAAAATCTTATGTAACTTGGAGAGAGATTACAGTTTTCAAATTTTCACCCATTTACTGTATTTTTTTAAACATTAATCAGCATAGTGGCATATAATAACAATCAAAATTTCACAATGTTACGGTAATCGAATTGCGTTCTTTGGGTTCTGCGCGCTCTCTATGCAATGTCATATGTTGCTGCTAGTGATAAACACCTTTTCATCTGCAAAGAATAAACTTAATTAAAATTAATACCCAATTACAAATAGAGTAGGGTCGGTAGACAAAGTACAGTCAATAAACTTCATGTTCAAACTAATTTGATGAATCTATAAGATTTACATTTAAAACTCTGGTTAAGAGTTTTAGATAATACCCTTTTTACACATATGCATAAATACGTTTAAATCTTTATATGAACTAATCTTGTATATATATATAGAACCTGAATTTCGGGAACGGCTCCAACGATTTTCTAGCAACTCAGTATGTAGGGGGTTTCGGGGGTGACAAATTCATTTAGCTAGGCTTTATTAAAAAAAATGTCGTTTTATCCCTGGTGTCAGGCATTGAAAAAATTGCTAGAATATGAACTGCTCCTGTTTGTGAAGTCGGGAACGAGTGGACTTAAGAAATGAAAATACTCCAGATCAAATCCTATATATTATCATCTGCCCTTTATTTTTTTTATTGCATTTTTTATATCTTTTAAATATTATTATAAAAATTACCAAGCAAGGTCACCCACGTACTGTACCTTTGAACAAGCGACTAATTTCAGGTATTTAGCAAAATTTTTCGAGGACAACAAATCGATCTATCTAGTTTCATTTCTAGAAAACTTCGTTTTATCCGTGGTTTCAAGTAATGAAAAGCTGCTACAATATTAATAGAATACGAAGGTAAATGTCGCCGCAAAAAAAAATAGCTCAGAACGAGAGGCACTGGCGAGAGCACTTGGTCTTCAGTCTTCTGGTCCCGAGACCAGAATACTCAAGACCAAGAAGATTCGAGGGCAACTGCCTCCAGTCTGATTATTTTTTTTGATGAACGTCAGATGAACGTATGTGTAATTGTACCATATATATAGTAATTTATAATTACAAGGTTTTTGAACATTGACATTATGACACAATCATTCACTGTGGCCATCATCCTCGCCCCGGTCCGAGCACTCTTCTGGCACGAAGGTGTCATCATTGTTATATCTGTTTTTGTTGGGCCTGAAGCGTTTCTGAGCTCTCCTCTGCTCAGGTTGTATTGCGATCTAAAAGTTACAAAATAATATCATTATTAGTTATTTTAGACTATAAGAACCTTTTGTGCAATTATAGTTTAGTACTAGCTGTGCCGGCGGCTTCACCCGCGTGGAAATCAGCGTGTCACAATTTTTTTCTAAATTCTAAATTTGAAATTTTGAACATAAAAGTAGTTATTCTGAGTTAACCATAACAGATAGAGACATGCTATCGCGGACTTTTTTGTAGTATTTTTATAGATCTACAATTCTCTAGTACATTACTTTAACGTAACTATCCTATCTAGTTTATGCAGCGCTCGCGGCTAAAGCTCCCAGCAAGCAAGTTTTTTAACAACTACTCTATCTCTTCAAGACAATTTATACATATAATACTGATATGTACTATTTACCTAAACCATCCGGAAGCATTGCACTATCTTTTGGTGCAAAAAGGTCCAGAAATCTGTTCAGTAGATATTGAGAAAATCAATTGCATACAAACAGACAGCTTTTTGGGACTTTGTTTTATAATAAGTATATATAATACATTTATATTAACAAAAATTTATATGAATATTTACTATAAGTGAATGTTAAAATTATACATTAATGCAATCTCAACAATCATTTCACCCTGTAATGGTAGCATTATAATCATTGAATATAAATAGAATAGAATTTTGAGCAGTTACAGACATGTATAGTGTAGGTTAAATAAAATGTATACACATTTACCTGTCGAACAAGTCTATACAAGCCAATGTCATTCATAAATGCCTCCTTGAAAGCCTTGTACAGTGGTTTCTTCTTGATTGCAGAACACTGATTTCTAAGGACTTCTGATATTCCATCTGGCAGGTCTGATTATACATAAAACGACAATTATGTTTACAATTTAAATAATCAAGAATACTAAAAACTCCTTATATTCATATTCAATAAAGAACATGTAGAAATATATATTATTTTTTTGTATAGTATATGTCTTTTACAGCAATTATCATACCACATAACAATGTATTTAGATTAAATTATTTCTTCATAAGGAGATACTGCACTATTTTTATTTATTTACATTTATCTACCATTTCATTTAGCTTTAAGCAGGGAAGAAATAGTTTTAAAATGTGTCTATTCAAATATAATTTATGTAGTGTATATTGTCCTAAATTTAGTTAATTCTTTTTGTTCCCCAGCATCTAGTAAAAATCATGATGTTGTAATAGAGCTACAAAGCAAAGTACAGTTTTTATAAAATATAATATAATGCATAGTAGGACACATAGATGTATGACTAGAGGGAGTCCAAAAAGAAAGTTGGATGGGTTGTGTGAAGAATTATATGCACATAAAAAGAGTACCAGAGTTGATGAAAGATAAAAGAGAATGGAAGAGAAAGATATATTAAGTCTACTCCACTTAGAGTGTGATAAGGATCAGAAAATGAGGATGATGATATATATAGTCATGATCTACTTACAATTAACAGTATGTAATTATAGGATTATCCAACAGAAAAATCATATGCCCCAAGAAAAATCTCAAGAATCCTATGGAAGTTTACCATTTATATTTACAAATAAATATATTTTGAAATTAACATTTACCAGTTTCCAAAAAGTGGTAAGTTTTGGGCCTGATGTCATAAACTCTGTAGTCCAGGATTAGTGTCACCTTTTTTTGATCATCCTCCTCTGTAGGACCTTGTATAAAGAATGTTATCTCTATATGTGAGCTATCCAGGCTTTTAAACAGCTCTGCTTCTATACATAAAAGTTTCTGTAAAGAAATGCAAATCTATATATCATAATTTGTAATGGAAACTGCATAAGAAAATTAAATTAAATCAGAAATACAAATGCAAGTATTGGTATTTCATATAATTGATACAAAGAACCAATGACCTTTGGGATCATAAACTGTTTGCACCTCAAAAATTTACACAAATCTGATTGAGTTTTGCTTGCATAATATAGTAGTCTGTGTGTATTCAAAATCAAATTAAAATTGAGAAGTTTCGCAACTACAAATAAAATAGCTTATCGTGTTTTCAAGCTGAAATTGCAATAAGCATATCACATATTACAATGAAAGTACATACACATTTTTCTGTTAAAATAAACAAATTAATGAAGATTATGTATCGATTAAATTATGGTGAAGTCTTGTTTGGCTGAGTTTTGTTTATCTACATGATTAATTTTAGTATTATTATTATTTATTACCATTAAAGATTCATATTGCTCTACTCTGTCATAGTAAGCCACAAGCGCTTTCCTTATAGCACCTAGACATTTCGGCTGCATAATGTTATCAAACTCCTCCATTATTGCTTTAATATTGAAACCAAGAGGCAAAGAACACTTGGTTACTTCATTGCCATCTGGAAAAACATGAAACAATATTTTTAACTATAATTGAGACAACATAATAACAAATATATGGGACACCTACGCACATAGTTGTCCATCCCCAAAGTAAATTAATACATGTGTTATGGGTGACAGACAACTGCTAAATATATAAATATGTAGTTCTAAATAAATACCGCCGTGTGGTATCTGGATGAGTAGAATAGACCACCCTCATTTCTTACCGAGGTGTCGTAAAAGGCGAGTAAGGTAAGTTGACGTCAGGTAGGCGGCAGGTCATAAAATACCAAGCCATATCATGTTACAACATGTTTGATACATGTTGTGCCGACCCCACTTAGAGTGGGATAAGGGCAGGAGAATAATAATAAATAAATAAATATATAGGACATTTACACACACGGTCATCCGTCCCCAAAGTAAGTAACTTAATACTTGTGTTATGGGTGACGGACAACTGGTAGATATAATACATATATAAGTCTAAATACATACTTAAATACAAATACACACCCAGGCTCGAAGAACCAACAATTTGTTTATAGAAAATGTTGGCACTCGGCGGGAATCGAACCCGCGACCCGAGGAGCTGAAGGCAGGGTCACTACCCACAGCGCCAACGGGCCAGTCAAATGATGTTGTAGTTTTAAATAAATACTTTTGCACTACAAAATTGCTCATAGAAAACGTGGCCCTTAGTGAGAATCGAACCTGATACACCTGCACTACATTGGCAAGTGTGGCTCACCTTAGGCTGATTCTTTTGCTTTTCATCAGATTGTAGCCAGGTGCTTGCCCAATTAAATAAAAAAAAAAAATTAATAAACTTACCAGAATTCATATCAATTCTCAGTCCATGTTTGACAAAAACACCAGACTTGTGCTGCATGTGGTACACAATGCAGCAATGATCATTATCCACATAGGATTGTACTTCAACACCAGTCAACATGGTCATAATCTCCATATTCCGTTTCAGAGTCTCAACTGAATTATTGAGTATAATTTTCTGCAAAACAGTCGCTATGAAAATAAGGTGCAATGGTTTACCCAATTGTGATAAAACTTATTTCTTGTATCCATGTATCATATAGCTAAAATTATGTTCTTTCTGAGAGTGTTAATACAATGAAAATAAGGATTTATATCATTTGCACACTTGCAGAATTCAAACTTCGAATTTAATTACAAACTGAAACTAACCCGCGGTTTAATAAACAACTCTTCTTTCTTTTTTGGGTGAGAAGCTTTCGTTTTATAAAAGTTTCGTTGTATGTGAAATAGCTCATTATGCTTTTCCCGTAGCTTCTGCTCTAATTCTTCAACCTCTTGCTGCAGCTCTTCACAGTCATCAGGAGGTTTTGTATGAGCTAGAAAGTCATACTTGCAATATAATAATATAACACTTAATACACATAATATAAAACTTTCAATAAACCAACCACTACCACCTTTACGAAATAATTTCGTAATCTTTAATTGCCTCCCTGCAGACAATTTCATTTTAATGAGATTACGGAACGAATTATGACAAAACAAAACATTGATTTTTTAAAAAATTACGTTCAATAGTGTAACACCAATGATTACGATAGTAAATAGTAACGGCAAGAACTGGCAACGAGTATCGAGTAACGACCATTCGAATTTGAAATTAATATTTGTAATTTGACGGTTGACCGTGGTGGTGGCACTTGACATTAATTTTAGTTATATATACTTAAAGAATAGCTAGATTCTCGTCCTTTCGACAAAAACTTTTATCTTAAATTATTATTTTACTTTTAAATTTATACTCGTTCCGCGGCTAATAACTCATTGCGATCCCCACACTTAATTAATAGATCATTTTGATGGATGGGAAAGAACAATGTTTTCAAGATCATTAGCCACTTTAAAAAATTTCACACTGATATTAGTTTATGGTAAGCATGTGAAAATTTGGTGTTGACATATTTGTATATATTTTTGACTTTATAAAAATGAAAACGTGATGAATAACTTTAAATTGGTATAATGGAAATCTATCCGATATATGTTACAGGCTTCGATTCGATATATGTTACAGTATATCCTATTAATAATGGGATAAAAAAATTGAGATGTCTTAACCAATTTAATGATCAAAATAATAAAATTATTTTGCTATAATCCGCGATACAGTAAATATAAAATATATATAGTGGATTATCCGTATTTTCATACCCGATACGTGCAGGATTCGTAAAAACACATGCACAAACCTCCACCACTTCCACCACAATACACAAGCACTACACACGTTCACTATCACAAACTCAACAATCGTTTCGCCCCGCAACCGAAGCATCATCAGAAGTTAGACTCCACGAAAAATCGCAAAAAACGCAAATCGCAAAACTTTCAGGGTACCTACCCGAGACAGAACCCACATATCCTGGCTTTTATTGTTTATATTTAAAAAGAATGTACATAATATGGTGAATAGCTTTAAATTTTAATATTCAAATACTTTTCTTAGTTTTTAATACTACTATATAACTCGCCAATAGCCAATTTTATAAAAGACTTTAGGTCCCTTTACGTATTTATTAGAAGATTCTTAAAGTAAATTTTGATTGTTAACTCCTTATTCTTGTACACGAAAAAGGAACAAGGGTAATAAAAAAAAGAAATTGTTTATGAAAATATAAATATATTTTATGAAATAAACCATCATCATTATCTTGTACTTATTGTCCCCAGTAGGCTAACCCTAACTATTCCAGGCCGGCTGAGTGAGCCGCAAATTTTCGACGTACTGAAATTAGAGTTAGCTGCAAACTAAGATCAAAGAGTTATGAGTGAGCCACTTATTTAGGTCAACCATCTGAATTTTTACTTTACTATTGTTGTTCGAAGTGAGTGGTTGTGCTGTATTTTTCACTCGACATGTTCCATATGCATAGTCTATTTTGAATTTCCGTATCAAAGGGCATCTTGGATTTTCCGTGGTGTGTGTGCGTAGAGATTAGTTAGGTAAACTATGCAAACAAACACGTCTGAACACGTCGATAGCTTCTTTTGGCAAACAGACTCACTACGCCCAGTGAACAACCATATCGGCATCACCGATTGCAACCGGTTTTGCTATGAGCCGGCCACTAACTGAGACAGTTGGCGCACGCAACGCTGCAAACTGCGTAAAGTGAGTGAGTGAGTGAGTACAGTGAGTGGACACTCCATTTTAAATATATGGAAGAGCGTATTAAACCGATACGCCACAAACTCAGCTGGCCGTTCAGTTTGCCTACTGGGGACACAGCCTTAGTCGACACATGTTTTTTCTTCCATAAATTCGTTTAACAAAAAGTCGATACGACATTTTTTTTTGAGTCAAGGCAAGGGTATATATGGCAAAATCGTCTCATATTATAGTGTATTATCTATTATTATTACTATCGACGCCGTGTGGTATCCGGCAGAATAGAATAGACCGCCCTCCTTTCTTACCGAGGTGTCGTAAGAAGCGACTAAGGTTATGTGCCGTGTGATATCCGGCTGCATAGAATAGACCACCCTCATTTCTTACCGAGGTGCCGTAAAAGGCGACTAAGGTAAGTTGACGTCAGGCAGGCGGCCGGTCGTAAAATACGTAGCCAAATCATGTGACAACATGTTGTAACATGTTGTGCCGACCCCACTTAGAGTGGGATAAGGGCAGGAGAATGTATGTAGTATAGTGTATTATCTGTCTCATTTTATTTGTGTTAGGCTTGGTATAAGTACTATTAAAGAATAATATTAATTCCATGATAGTGATCACAGTGATCCTGCTATGGTATTGATAATACAAAAAAATGAAATCCTTATATCGTACGCATAGTATAGGATATAAGGGTTACATTTGTTTGTATTAGAAATCACATTGTCCAGTAACAGCTGAATAATATAATAGCGGGTAGCGTTTTAATCACTGTTACTAGACAAAATGATAATCATTAACAACAAATGTATAATACCCGGCAACAAATAATACACATCGAGGCTTAGAGAGAGAAAAATCGGCTAATTCTGCTTCATAGAGCATTGTCTCTTTCGCACAGACTGACGAACCTGTGTGTGACAGTGACAGCGCTCTACGAAACTGGCTCGCTGTTTAGTTCTAAGAATCGATGTGCATTATTTAATGCCGGGTACTATAATTCTTGTAATCGCGGAAGAGAGCTTCTCACATTTTGGATTCAGCTGTGGGTTAAATACCTTAATAACTAGTCATCATAGTAAAACGTTCCTCTGCACATCATAGCACCATTTCCCGTAGGAGTAATTCGAATAAAGTGGCTGTATACCTTTTACACTCTTACCATCTCTTTTCTAAATCTTATTGCGACTCAATTGAAGACGTAAACGACGACCGCGAACCGCTTACTTTTCGTGCCATGAAGTGTGAATTGAATTGGGGTCGTAATGTTTGAAAAGGATAACGTTATATGAACTATAGATAACTCTGTCTCTTTTACTCACATGTTCTTAGGACGAATTCCGTACGCTTATTCGGCAACGACTTAAAGAATGCGTCTTTAAGACATCATGGTATGAAAAAGCAAAACAATTTAGTTTACGTCTTCAATTGAGTCGCAATATAAGTTCATGGTAGGCCTGCTGAACTGTAATTCTACGCTCGCCCGAACTTTGTTGTGACTCATGAAGATCATCAAGATCATTATCAAGAGCTCATGAATAAGTGCCCCGGACGGGTTCGAAACTAGTCGGGCTAATCCGATAAAATTAGACGTGAGTATAGCCGGTATCTTTTTAACTTTGTTGTGAAGTTATAAAAGCCGTCACGGCTAGAGACAACTTTGTCAAATAGAAAAATTATGCTATACCTAACATATATTACCTCAGTAGATTTTTAGTAAATACTCTTTATCCATTTATTATTATTAGTGAAGTCCATTTAATAGCCAAATTCAACTTGATTTCTTAAACAAAATTTCTCTTACTCGAATATACATTTTTTTTGTGGTCATTAAACTAATAACAGGAGATCAATCTTTTCATTACTAAATTCTCCTAGATATATGTGCAATGGGAAGAAAGTAAACGTCTTATAATGTTACATAGAGAGGCCGAGCAATTTTTGGTCTTTCTCGGATAGACGTCCTTCTTCTAGTCGAACTTTTAACCTGAAAAAAGGTATTACTTTAATATGGTCGGAGCTTTCGGTAAATTAAGTATTATTTAAGTAGATAATAAATAATAGGACATAATGACAACAGGAAACCAAACAAATTTATATTAAAAAATAAATAAGTGCTAACGATTAATTTCATGTTAAATTTGACTGGCCCGTTGGCGCAGTGGGTAGTGACCCTGCCTTCAGCTCCGCGGGTCGCGGGTTCGACTCCCGCCGAGGGCCAACATTTTCTATAATCAATTTGTTGGTTCTTCGAGCCTAGGTGTGTATTGGTATTTAAGTATGTATTTAAAATTATATATGTAGTGTATCTACCAGTTGTCTGTCACCCATAACACAAGTATTAAGTTACTTACTATGGGTACGGACAACCGTGTGTGTAAGTGTCCCATATATATTTTTTTATATATTAAATTTATGTTTAATTTGGGGCAGGGAGACTCGTAAAGCCATAATAAATTTTTGTTCGCTCCAACTTAAGCGTTAAAGTACCCTCCACAATGCAATGGAATTTTTCTATTCTATAATATGTTAACCTGTTTAACAAATAAGTTTATATGCGTCAAACCACATATTGGTCTATTGGATTATCAGTTTATTACTTACGCATGTTATTATTTGGCCTATATTACTAGGGATAGGCTGCCGCCATATGGTATCCGGCTGAGTAGAATAGACCACCCTCATTACTTACAGAGGTGTCGTAAAAGGCAACTAAGGTAAGTTAGGTTGACCCACCGTGTGGTATCCGGTTGAGTAGAATAGACCACCCTCTTTCTTACCAAGGCAGTTAAGTTAACGTCAAGCAGGCGGCCGGTTGTAAAATACGTAGCCAAATCACGTGACGACATGTTTGTAACATGTTGTGCCGACCCCACTTAGGAGTAGCATAAGGGTAAGAGGATGATGATGAGGATGCAAGTGGGAAAAACATAGAGATATTATACGACCGAAGAGGAGCCATAGGCAGGCCTATAAGTGATTGACATTGACACAATAAATAATGAGAGGGAAGACAACATTTCATCATTATCTATCATTATCACACATAAAAAAGGGGAGATAGATATATACACCCTCATTTGCATTCTCTTTATTTCTCTTTATTCTAATATGGCACATATTTAGCTGCTTCCTTATTCTAGTACTCTAATCATAATCATAATCATTTATTTGCCACAATATGAGTAATATAAAGAGATGTTGAAATTTTATGAGGCACAAACATATTCTACTGTTATACCGTATGCAAATTTCAGTTTCAATTTCTGTAGAACATTCTTTTTAAAAATTTACAATCATAAATGCAAAATAGCAAAAAAGTGGACTCGATAACACAATAATTATTCTATTTATTAGCTTAACAATAAAATTATCTAATTAGAATATTATGTCAAAATTAAAAAAAAAGTATGTGTGTCAATCATATAAAATATGAATTCTATGGGGAAGAGACCTATCAAAGATAGAAGGCGGATTGTCAGTGGTTTTATTCATACCTCTCCTCATTGTGCTTCAGAGACCAGAGAGCAGGCATATACTGAGGGTGCATAGTGTCCAGGAAGTGCTCTCTCCACAGCTCCTCCAAGCGGAGCAGACCTTCATGCTCAATGTAGTACTCCGTCACCTTGTACCCATGGGATTCGAAGTCTACATTCTCGTAACTGTGAATATAATAATCTACTAACTAACAAATAGAAACCTGTGAGACCTTGCAACTCTGTCAGGGTCAAGGCTTCAAATCCCCGGCAGGCATCAAAGGGTTTTACTTTAAACGTCTAATTGTTATTTGAAATTTATCACCCTGTTTTCAGTGAAGGAAAACATCGTGAGAAAAACTGCATATCATTTTTGGAGATATGTGTATCCTAACACCGCCGTGTGGTATCTGGCTGAGTAGAATAGACCACCCTCATTTCTTACCGAGATGTCGTATACGGCGACTAAGGTAAGTTGAGCCGCCGTGTGGTATCCGGTTGAGTAGAATAGACCACCCTCATTTCTTACCGAGTTGTCGTAAAAGGTGACTAAGGTAAGTTGACCCGCCGTGTGGTATGCGGTTTAGTAGAATAGACCACCCTTTTTCTTACCGAGAGGTCGTAAAATATGAGGTAAGTTGGCATCAGGCAGGCGGCCGGTCGTAAAATACGTAGCCAAATCATGTCACAAAATGTTTTCAACATGTTGCGCCGACCCCACTTAGAGTGGGATAAGGGCATGAGAATGATGATGATGATGATGCTGTGTAACCTACCAATCCGCATTGAAGTAACATGGGTGGGTTTAAGCTTCAGCTCTTCTTTCACATACGAGAGAAAAGGCCTATGCCTGGACCTACCTACTTTTTACTCTACTTCTTTGATTGAGATAAAAAATCTATTCACTAACAGAATTTGTATATCGGCTGCCTCCTTTAGAAGTTCCTCGGTGATTTCGTCGTGCTGCAAGTAAAACTTCAGCAGAATGCTTTCGAGGTCCTTGCGGCGTGCTTCGGGAAGCACGTGTTTCTTCGACTGGTGGAGCAGAGCGCGTGCGGCTGAACGGATCGTTCTAAAAACGAAATTTTATATCAATACAGCCGTAGAGCATGTTATGCTTTGAGTTCATTGATATACCCAAGATACCACATACCCAGGAGTTCAGGAGTGTCCTCCACAAAGGAGCGCACAACTCGAAATTCTTTTAATCAGAATGGTTTCAGCCGTTTGTTAGTTTTAGAAGTTTTCTTATTTTTGATTTAGTAATCCTGATGGTTTCCTTTATAAATTGCAAACATGGAATCTAGAATATTAAAAATAGACTTACCTTCAATAATCATTATATCATATCTCCAATAATCCACTTATCCCACTCCAAGGGGAGTTTTTTACAACCGGCCGACTGCCTGACGTCAATTTACCTTAGTCGCCTTTTACGACACTTCGGTAAGAAATGAGGGTGGTCTATTCTACTCAGCCGGATTCTCCTCTTTCTCTACATTTTTTTTGATTTCTCTACATTCGCTTAACACACGCGGATTATAGCAAAGTAGTTCTGTTACAGTTTCTGTAATATGGAATTCCGCAATGTAACGTCTGCTTCTATAAATCATTGAAATAAATGAATTTGAATTTGAAGGAGTCGGTTGCATACCTACAGATGAAACTAATTTAAAGTGTGTAAAAACGATCACCCACTTGCTGTCGACGTCCTCCTTGAATTTGTTGTTGAGCTGGGTGGCGAGTGGCGCGTCGCAGGCCAGCGCGAGACGCTCGCGGAGCGCCCGGTCGCGCAGGTTGCTGAGCTGGTGGCACGACACGCACAGCAACACCACGTCGTGGGAAGAGTGGTCCTTCATTATTTCTGCAGGCAGACCACCAGTTTAAACTAACACCGAGGCCCACAGTAATCGTATTTCGTGATTTTTAGGTCCACCTTTTGAGTACTTCGAGTTTTAGGGTCAGCTATTGAGAGGTTCGCACAGCAACACCACGTCGTGGGAAGAATGGTCCATCATTATCTCTGCAGGCTGACCACCAGTTTAAACTAACACCGAGGCCAACAGTAATCTTATTTCGTGATTTTTAGGTCCAACCATTGAGTAATTCGAGTATTAGGGTCAGCTATTGAGAAGTTCGATTTTTAGTGTCATATATTGAGAATTTCTATTTTAAGTGTCATATATGGAGAAATTCCGTTTTAAGATTCATTTATTGATTTAAATTCAATTTATAAGGCTATTTATCAATTTAAGGTCATATTCTTGAGAAATTCAACGCTACTTATCAATTTTGGGGTTATCAATTGAGAATTTTGATCTTTTTTGGCATCTATAGAGAAATTTGATCTTTTTTTGTCATCTATTGAGAAATTTGATTTTTAGAGCTATTTTTAGAGCATACTTTCAGAAAGATGGGCATTTAGGTCTTAAGGTAGAAGAATAGAAGTATACTCTTTATTGTACACACAGAACAAAAATTACAGATATTAACACACAAAGACAAGTACAATAAGGCGGCCTTATCGCTACCAGTGATTTCTTCCAGGCAACCTTATATGTTATGGAGCTGTTGATAAGATAGCAGGTAGGATAGTGCAGAGTACATAAAGGTAATTATAAAATTAAATAATATTTATTACTCTATATATAATAAACTTACATCAAGTACACACGAATATGTAAACAAATACTTATATAATATATAAATAAATGCATATATTATATAAATATATATAAAATAAAATATAATAAATAAAAGGTATATAATAACTTACAAATAAAATTTATTAACGTCGTTATTGACAAGGTATTGGAACGGCGACGTCGCACAGGAAAAAAGCGTCGGTCATATAAGGTCAGAGAATCGGCTACTATTTTTCATACCCTATTTAGAGTAGAATACTCTAATGACTAATGTACTCTAGAAATTACCTAAAAATAATTTATATATCAAAACAATTGTTCCGCGCAAACGTGCGGACGGATGTAACAACCTCCGGGACCTGGGCCCGTCGTCTCGGCGTCTCAACCTACATTATGCGCCGTCAGCTGTATGTGGTCCGGCCTCATGAGTCACTGCGTGTATATGTGTACGTGTGTGTGTGTGCTTGTATGTACTTGGCCGATTCCCGAAACCGTTGGCTCGCCTCAGCACTCTTCCACGGACACGTAATGTCTGTTTCTCCCGGAGTACACTTCACTATATCGGTTAAATAACACCCGGTGTGCACACAACCTTCGTAAAGTCACTAGTTATTGTATCGTCCCTATATCGGGGAATAGTAACCCAACGCGCACTAAAACCGTGGACGGTCGCGTCTTCTCAAACGCTTCACTGATTAAACGCGTCACTAAATCTGAGAATAACACCCGAAACGCAAAATTACACACGTGCGTAAGCAAAAGGATGCCGCGTCCAAGCCGCGCGCGGCCTCTCTCTATCGTGTCTGCCGGGTGACTGTTGGGGGGCCGCTCTCGTAGTGAACGAATGCATAAAACGTCCTAGCTTGCGTTCGCGTCGCGTCGCGCGCGTCATTTTATTCAAAACAACAATGTTTGCTCAAGCAGCTAGTATAGATTATCCGTGCTCACCAGGGAAATATCTCCTGTACTCTCTGGGCACGACGTTCTTCCGTATGCACGAGTCGTTCGCGCCGCACACCACGCACTTGTTCTCTTTAGTCAGCTGGTAGTAGCGGCCGACGTCGCCGACGCTGCGTCCCGCGGGCTCAAACCGTAATCGGACCTTAAGGGGGTTTTCGCTAACCACGTCCGCTAAATTTTTTTCCACGTACCTGTCCAAAAAAACCACCAAAACATACAATTTTGAAAACTTCTTTAGCGGTGTTGTGGGCTTATTGTGATAGGTAAAAAACTCTAAACACTCGTGTAACAGACACTAAAAATGTTGGAATAGGAAATAGACAAATGACAGTCTGTGTTGTTGTTTATACCTGATGCAAGGTTCATGAGTGATCGATAGCGAGGGTAGGGACTTTTCATGTGAGTGGGGATTGCCTTAAATGAAGATTGTAGAGAGTCTGTCGATTGTCGTCGTTAACGTGATTTCTAGTTAAAGTGTATTTTGAGTCGATTAGTGAAGTCAAGTGAAAGCGAATAGTGAATTAATACAAGTTTAATAGTGAGAAAGTGAAGACGAAGAGTGTTACGGTCCAAGACCTTCTGGGCTCGTTTCACTCGTCAGGACACGTGACATCATCATCCTACTGCCCCTATCCCACTCTAAGTGGGGTGTAACATGTTACAAACATGTTGTCACATGATATGGCTACGTATTTTACGACCTGCCGCCTGCCTGAAGTCAACTTACTTTATCGTATTTTAACTAATATTAAGTCCTATGTGATTTGTTTGTGGCTGATCTGCACTAAAGGCCCTCTGACTAAATGAACAAAAATTATGTGAAGATACAATAACGGAAAAATAAACTTTCCTTTACCACATAGCTTTCTTATTGTCACAAGTGCATAGCAGATCTCCATCAGGTGCTTCCAGGAAACAGTTGTGGTATAACGGTTTGGTGCGGGTTGCGTGAGGATATCTTTTGCTTTGTATCTCCTTATTGATTTCTTTCTCTTTACTTCTAAAAACAAAATAATATTAAAGCTTTAGCGTATGTATCAACAGTTATTAGCTTTCTTAAATATCTTTAGAATGGTTATTTAGTTTTGGTTTTTTCTTTTCCTTTTTCAACCAATCAATAACCACTGTTGGATATAGGTCTTTACATACATATAAAGAGTCTTTTCAAGGGACTTCTACGCCATACGATCGTTTCGCCATATCTGAAGAATAAAGTCACATTTCCTCTGCTTATATATGGGAGATGTGACCTTGTTCTTCAGATGGGGCGGTTTGTTGTTTCAATCACACGATGTTTTGTGGCTTTTATCAATCTTTCGTTGCTTTGATCAAACGAGCTACTGTCGCTTGGATCCGATGTAGATTTAGATGTAGATGTAGATTTTTCCATGTAGATCACACGATATTTTGGCAATCAGATTACATGATGTTTTGGTTACTTTAATCTTTAACCACACGATCTTTGTTGCTTTGATCATAAGATCTCTCATCGTTTAAATTAGATGATCTTATATAGTGATACAACATCGTCTATTTACGAATAAATTGCGCTTCCTTTCTTTTGTTAGTGATACAGTAAGTGGTCATGAACCACTGTTCATAATAATATATATTACGAATAAATAGTGCTTTCATTCTTTTGTTAGTGATTGATTGATTGATAACCACTTACTGTATCATTAAGAAAAGAAAGAAAGCACCATTTATTCGTAATATATGTAAGTACTTGATAAAAAAATACTATTAAAAAAAGATTACCGTTTACTAGATTCCTTATCCTTGGTACTAATTTGTTTAACTTTATAAGGGATGTTAGCATATCTTTTGCAGACAAGTAAATTTTCCCAATGATTGTCATTTTGTGTCTGAAACCACGATAGCAATCCCTCTGTATGATAGTCATTAATAAGTTTTACGAATAGCTTTATCCCAACATGAGCGTCAGCTGCTGCATATTCAATTTGTCTTGTAGATAATACATCAGCAGCCCAATCGCTGCAACGTATCTGAAATTAATTTATATTTATGTCAAATCTTCTCTGAATTATTTTATGTGTGACCAATCCATGTGAATGGGCCAATAAATCTTTGACTTTAATGTCTTCAGAGAAGCTTGTATTGATTAAGGCAAAGAGACATTGACATATACACCAATGATGAGAGCAAAAAATAATAAAATATGTAAAAAGCTGAAACTGGTACATCTGCTTCCTTGTATATTCTGTAGGCCTACCATGAACTTTTAGATAACTATTAAATTCAAAGTCAGTACCTAAACCGAACCGGTTTCTTAACCATACCATGAAGTGTGGATTGTATTGGGGTCGTAATGTTTGAAAAGGATAACGTTATATGAACTCTGATAACTCTGTCTCTTTTAATCACATGTTTTTAGGACGCATTCCGAAAGCTCATTCTGCAACGACTTAAAGTATGTGTCTTTAAGACTTCATGGTATGAAAAAGCAAAACAATTACGTTTACGTCTTCAATTGAGTCGCAATAAGAGTTTCATGGTAGGCCTGCTGTTCTCAAATACTTAAATACTGCATAAATTCAAATTCAAAATATTCTTTATTCAAGTAAACTTGTAAACAAGTGCTTTTGAATCGTCAACTTTACTGCTGGTTCGGAAAGCTGTTCCTACCGAGAAGAACCAGCAAGAAACTTGGCGGTTGCTATTTTCAAAGAATAATTCTTATCACTAGTTACATATAGTTATTAATGTCTTGGACAGGGTTGAAGAGAAGCTATATCCACTCATTCTAATCATCTAGGTAATCTTCAATAGTATAATAGGCTTTCTGAATTAGCCTTCTTTCTATAGTATTTTTAAACTGCTGTAAAGGTAAAGTTAAAGTAGATTGTGGTATTTTCCCCATCCCTACTGTTATCTGTTGAGGAGTTTTCTCATCTGGAGCCAATCTTGGCAGCAGCATCAGGTTATGCCTATCATAAACATGCATTGTCATCAGGATTGAATCACTAAAATTTCAGCTCAATTAGATATCGGGAACTGGGTCAAATTTAAATTAAACTTGTGAGATTCCACCTTGACATATTGTGTGCTAACTGTTTTTCTGTCAGTGTACAATAAATATACTAGTTTGGCCTATATCCTATTACAAGGTACAATCTATTATTATACCAAAATCCATTAAAGATTAAGAGATAAGTTTAAGAGCCTTATTATTTATGAAAAATTTCTATTATGTCCAAAAAAAATTACCCTCCAAGTTTTATCCAGTACAACTCCTAACAAGGATTTAGATAGGGTTGCCAAGCCACCTCCATCATAACCACATAAATCAACAAGGTGTCTTAAGTCCAAAGTTGCTTTTGTGTACACTCCATAATCAAAGGTTAAATATTTTGCATCATCCATTACACCAACACCAACCTTATAAATGCTGTCATCTTCTAGAAAATCCTATTATTGCAAAAATGAAAACAAAGATAGCAATTGATATGTTACATAATATTAAAGTCATTGAGTAATAAGCAATGTGTTAGTTAAAATTTATAAAAGGTTTTCCATTAGTGTTTTTTAGGAATCTTTTAATATAATACTTAATTAATAAAGGTAAATAAATAAATAAAAATATAACTTGTGCTGCTTTTTGAACTTACTTTTAATGACTTAGGGAGTAACTTTATTTGACATAATCTGAATAATGCACAAAAACCATCATATGTAGATAACTGCAGTAAAGCAACAGGTTGTCTTTTTCCATGTTCAGTCACCCATTCACAGTCAAAACCAACAGCATGATGTACTGCACATTTACTGTCACAAATAAAACTTGTGAAAAGTTGATTTTTTTAGATTTTAATTAGTAACAAAATATATTTAGACAAACAAAGACAGATTGCTAATTGAACAGAAAGATCGCTGATTCCTTCAGATAACAGTTTACACATAGTATTAGACAGATCGCCAATTGAATCGAAAGATCGCTGATTCTTGCAGATAACAGTTTACACATAGTATGCGAAATTTTAAAATCGGTTTTCTTACGAAAAGTTTAATAAAATAATGGTGTAAGAGATACCTGATTAAGTATTGTGCAATATAAGGAAAATACTGACCTCCGTAAATTCGTAACAACTTGATTACATTGCTCTTCTGATGTTATTATTTCAATCTTTAAATAATCGAGGGCATCTGAAGCATTTTTTGGTTTTAATCTTTTCAAAATGCCATATGCTATGCCGGCACAACCTAATGCCACCGCAGAGGTTAAACCAATTTTCAGCCTACTATTCATATTTAAAAACTATAACCACAATCAGAAACAGTTACCGTTTAAGCTTAATTAATATGCAACTGTGTTTACGCACAACACACACTTTTAATCTTAAAATTTCAAATGTGTTTAAAGCATCAAATATGATCAAATGTGATGAAATTGGAAATATCGTATACCTAAACAAAATAAACAACACAGATAAGTCATGTTGCTAAAGAATTTGACATTTATTAGTCTATGATAAGAACATAGACGATAAGAATAAGCGAAATAAGTTAAAAGTTTTTTACAAAGTTTACTGTAAATTACTTTGCAAAAAACAACCAATACGACAAGTATTTTTATATTCTAAGATAAAAAAAATATTTTTTTGTCCTAGGCATCATTTTCACCAGCGAATGTGACATTATTGTTGTTCCATGTAGTATAAATATACATCAATTACAAAAGTATCGCGTACGGCGTAAATCCCATATTTTTATTTACAGATAGAATATGTCTCACTTAAATATAATGTAGTGAGTATAATTGTAGTTTAATTGAAATCAATACATCAAACAACCAATCGATCAATGGTATGAAGTATTTTTACCTATAATATTTATGGGTTATTGTTGAAATAAATTCTTTAAAGTCAACAAAAAAAAGTAGAGTCGATAATATTTTGTGTAGAATTAGATAGAATAATAAAAATGAAAATAATAATAATAGAATTCTGGAATATGAGAATAGGTATATATATATGTATATAATATATGTCCTAAAAGACTAGATTGAAGATTCCAAGTCTCAAATAATATTTAAAAGGTCAAGTGTACATGAAAGAACAATTAATTTTTCTATACATCAGATCTTTAATACAAGTAAATACCATTTAAGCACGAATAAATAACAGTGTCCGTATTTCGTTTGCAATAAAAAATTCAAACTCGTGTTTCTATTATTTAAACATACTTATATATAATTCATTTTTGTTTGCATATTGTTTGCAAGAAAGCTGTATGATTGAAACTAAATATTCAGTTTATAATGGCTGGTGATAGAAATATGGAACGCCGGAGGTCGCGTTCACGTGAACGACGTGAAAGAGATCGTTATGAAGAACGAGAAGTACATAGAGAAAAATTAAAACGTCGTGAACGATCCCGAAGTCCTAGGAAAGAACGTGATAGATCTCGTAGTCCAACCAAAAAGGACAGGGAACGTTCAAAAAGCCCCCGCAAGGATCGTGGCCGGTCAAGAAGTCCAAAGAAACGTGAAAATAGAGACAAGGATAGACGAAGTGTTGAAAGAGAGAGGATCAAGAATAAAAAAGAAGACGATAGTAAACAAGATGACGAAGAAATAAAGATGGACGAGGAACAACCAAAATTAATTAAACGAGAACCTTTATCCTTAGAAGAGCTACTTGCTAAGAAAAAGGCGGAGGAAGAGGCTCGAAGTAAACCTGTGTTCTTAACAAAAGAACAGAGAGCAGCCCTAGCATTAGAAAGGCGTCGAGAGCAGGTTGAAGCTATGAGAGCTAATATTGAAAAGCCTGTAGTGCCTACTATAGATCTTACTGGACCATCAAAGAAAGATGAAGAAAAGAAACACAAGGAGGATAGAGAAAGGGAAAAAGAGAGGGAACGAGAGCGAGAAAGAGAAAAGGAGAGAGAGAGGGAAAGGAAATATGATGAAAGGAAGTCAGGTTCCGACCGTAACAAAGAGGATAAGAAGGAAAAGAATGAAGAATACAATAAGACAAAGGACAAGGAAAGAGAAGAGGAAGCTATAAAAGCTCGCTACTTAGGTATTGTAAAAAAGAAAAGAAGAGTTAGGAGATTGAATGATCGAAAATTTGTGTTTGACTGGGATGCTTCAGAAGATACTTCAAATGATTATAACCAACTATATAAAGAGAGACATCAAGTCCAATTCTTCGGTCGAGGCCACATAGCTGGTATTGATATTAAATCACAGAAAAAAGATTACAGTAAATTTTATGGAAATTTGCTTGAGAAAAGGCGTACAGAGTTAGAGAAAGAACAGGAGAAGTTACGGCTGAAAAAAGTGAAGAAGAAAGAGGATAAACAAAAGTGGGATGATAGGCACTGGTCTGAAAAAGATCATGATGAAATGACTGAGAGAGATTGGAGAATCTTTAGAGAGGATTATAACATAACTATCAAAGGGGGTAAAATACCAAACCCAATTCGTTCGTGGAAGGAAGTTGCCTTCCATCCTGACATAATGGACATAATAAATAAAGTGGGTTATAAAAGTCCAACACCCATTCAAAGACAAGCAATTCCTATTGGTTTGCAGAATCGTGATATAATAGGGGTTGCAGAAACTGGTTCAGGTAAAACATTGGCCTTCCTTATCCCTCTACTGACTTGGATTCAATCGTTACCAAAAAGTGAACGTATGGAAGATGCTGATCAAGGACCCTATGCTATAATTTTAGCTCCAACTCGAGAATTGGCACAACAAATAGAAGAGGAAACCAATAAATTTGGTGTTCCATTGGGCATAACATCAGTTGTTGTTGTTGGTGGTCTCTCAAGAGAAGAACAAGGTTTCAAACTAAGACTTGGATGTGAAATTGTTATTGCCACACCTGGTCGTCTGATAGATGTATTGGAAAATAGATATTTAGTATTGAACAGGTGCACATATGTTGTTCTTGATGAAGCAGATCGTATGATTGATATGGGCTTTGAACCTGATGTACAAAAAATCCTAGAATATATGCCAGTATCTAATATTAAACCAGATACAGATGCAGCAGAGGATGCATCCGTATTACTTGCAAATTATAACACTAAGAAAAAATATAGACAAACTGTGATGTTTACAGCTACTATGCCTCCTGCTGTGGAAAGATTAGCTAGAAGCTATTTACGACGACCAGCTATTGTATACATCGGTTCTGTTGGTAAACCAGTAGACAGAACGGAACAGGTTGTATACCTGATTGGTGAAAACGAAAAACGTAAAAGGCTCACTGAAATATTGCAACGTAATGTTGAACCACCAATTATTATATTTGTTAACCAAAAGAAAGGTGCCGATGTTCTTGCCAAAGGCTTGGAGAAACTTGGATTTAATGCCTGTACTCTCCATGGTGGTAAGGGGCAAGAGCAGCGTGATTTCGCTTTGGCATCTCTTAAAAATGGCTCCAAGGATATTTTGGTAGCAACCGATGTTGCTGGACGAGGTATTGATATTAAAGATGTTAGTATGGTCATTAATTATGACATGGCAAAATCCATTGAGGATTACACACATCGTATCGGTCGTACTGGTCGTGCAGGCAAGACTGGTAAAGCTGTGTCATTTGTTACAAAAGAGGATTCTGCTATTTACTATGATTTAAAACAAGTCTTACTAGCGAGCTCTGTATCAACATGTCCACCTGAACTTATGAACCACCCAGAGGCGCAACATAAACCTGGTACCGTAGTTACTAAGAAGCGAAGAGAAGAGATGATTTTCGCATGATTTTCTATATCTATACAACAGTGTATGAAGATAATAAACACAAACATCAATTATAATATTTTATTACAATTTCATAGAATTTGTTACACTTTAATTACAATAAATTATGGTTTCACAAAGTCTTGTTTTACTTCTCGTTTTCCCTGAAATAAAAAATAAATAAATTTTAATACATGAAAAACTTGCTTTTTCGTTTATAATTAATAATATAAATAATAATATTTATGTATTTATTTAATACATAAATATTATTTATGTATTAAATAAATTTTAATACATGAAAAACTTGCTTTTTCGTATATAATCATTGTACCAGCCTGTTACAATCCCACTGCTGGGAATGGGCCTCCTCTCTCCGTTTCTGGAGAGAAGGGTTGGAGCTAAGAGCTGCTCCATTGCGGATTGGTAGGTTACACATATCTCCAGAGTTCTCTAGAGATATGCAGGTTTCCTCACGATGTTTTCCTTCACCGAAAAGCGTGTGATAAATTGCAATTATCAATTAGACACATGAGTTTTAATAAAAAAACTCATTGGTGCCTGTCCGGGTTTGAACTAGTGTTCCCCTCGAAAGAGTCGCACGGTCTCACCGCTGGGCTATCACAGCTTCAAAGACAAGGCCAATAATTATATATATATAATCATTGGCCTTGTCTTTATTGTAATAATAATAAATTTATTAATAATCCTAACCACCGGGAGCATGAGTGCTTTGTCCACTTTCTGCGGTCAATTTTTTTTAATATTTTTATTTCAGTTTTTTGTTTTTAATAGAAAATATTTAAATTCATACTGTGAATTTGTCAATAAACAAATAATTGAAAAAATATAATATTTTTATTCAAGTTTATTTTGATGGCTATAAAAACAATTGTATATAAGGTTAATAAATAAATTGTATATAAATAAAGTTACAGCTTAGATGAACACAGGTATTATTTTATATTGACATAATTGGGGGTAAAGTAGCTGTCCACTTAACGCTAACGAAGTTCAAGGTGCAGCTAGTACTTTAATATTAAGAAAGATTTACAACTTTTCTCAATAATGAACGAAGATTATTATAAAATTAAATTATTAATCCTGTTAAGAATAAAAAAGGGATCTTAAATCCAATCACAATATTTTAATTTTTAATAATATTTTATAACGACATCGCTTCGGTAATCAGGCGATTGCCCATCTATAGAAACATCTTCATATAGCCCTGCGCGAGAAAAATATAAAAAGAATATAATATGAATAGTATGAATATAAAAAGAAGCACATCGTTGATATGAATACAAAAATTTTCTATAAATTTTGTACAGATAAAGATATTAAGCAAAAACATGCTCAATAAAGTTACAGTGAGATATATTACATTTCATAATACTTACTCTGTCATTAATCTAACTCTTCTTCGAATAAGTAGTCTGAAATAAAATTTTTTTTTAGTGAACAAGTACGATACGGTAAAGCACCATAATAGTCTTCCCAAGCATTATTTACAACAAAATAAAGCTGTGTTAAATGAAGCCATCTAATAACGTAGCTCCTTAATACCAATAATTATAATCTAAGTAATAGGTATACTTCTGCAATGAAATGAATGCATTCCATTTTTTCCAGGATCGATAGCTTTGTGGAATATATCTAATAAAGCTTAAAGATTTTCCTAAGATTTTCTTAGGAATTTGTCCTTAATAAGGTCATTCTTAAGGATTATTGCTAATCTTTAAGAATGACCTTATTAAAGACATATATTATTGTTTATATAATATTGTCATTTTTCTTATAAACTTTACTGTATAGTTAGAAAATTATGAATAAACGGCGCACTGTCACATTAAGCCTTCTCCATTAGTTAATCTTAGGGTCAAATGAAATGAAAAGACAAAATGGAAGAGAGCTAGTTTTAAATTGAATAATTGAAAAACAAATAAAGAAAATCCTTTTACGTTACTTATATTTTGTTAGATAAAATAATTTCATGTAATCATTAATTATTCTCACACCAAAACAACAAATGAAGTATATTTTGGTACATATCTTGAATACATTTACTAACACAAATGCGTCGTTTCACTTATACGCTTAAATTGCTAACATGTTTTATTTGCAATCACTGGCGTAGCTATTGGAGGGGCAGGGCCCCCAATCTGGGGCTCTTGTATGCTTACCCCCTCGAGTACGTCGAATTTGAAACACGAGGAGTACAGAACATTTTTTAAAGTAATTTATAGAAGCAGGCGTTACTTTGCGGAATTCCATATTACAAGCAATATAACAGAACTAACTACTTTGCTATAATCCGCACGGGTTAAGTGAATGCATGCAAAGCCAATGTGTATGAAGCAGGCAAAATCTACGCACCTTATACATGCAGGACCAGCCACCACATGCACCCCAAGGCGCAATTCACCAGCAACAACGCACACAAAAGCAGCACACACACCCACCACCACAATCTCGACGATCGTTTCGCCCCGAAACCGAAGCATCATCAGGAGGATAGGCTCCACGACAAAAATCGTAATGCGATTTTTCATGATGCGATTCATTACGATTTTTGTTGGGTTGTTGCTGGTGAATTGCGCCTTGGGGTGCATGTGGTGGCTTGTCCTGCATGTATAAGGTGCGTAGATTTTGCCTGCTTCATACACATTGGCTTTGCATGCATTCACTTAACCCGTGCGGATTATAGCAAAGTAGTTAGTTCTGTTATATTGCTTTTTTAAAGTAATTTAGTTCCTGTATTTCCCCAGGGCTTCTGAATAAATAGATACGCCACTGTTTGCAATATTTATATTTGAAGTAATTTTATTCTAGGTTATGATTTTTATGACCTATTAAGTAAGACGAGCGCGTGAGTGAATCACACTTATAAGATAGCAATGGAACATGCAAAGGACATACAAGAAAACCAAAATCAAGCAGTAAGACCCATGCTCCATGCTTTTGAAAAATATACCTATTCTTTGTGATCTGACGGTTTATTTTCGACTGCGTCTTTAGATGGTGGAGGCATTATGGCTTGTTTCGCTGATGTAGCCAAAGAGACAGTCATGTCGACAAATTCTGAGAGGTCTTTTGGAAAAGACAACTCAGGCAGTTTAACCTCCAGTTGGGGGTCGCCAGGTTTTACTATCAATACATAACATAAGTAGTACATTGTAATTAGATTTGTAAAATATGTTTTATGTTAATTACTTTCTAATTATATAAAAACTCGTGAAAACCTTATACAAGTTAAAAATGATGTGGAGAGCGTTCTTTTTGTTGATATTTTTTAATAATATGAATAAATTAAAACTAATATTGAAAATATCAAAAATCGGCATGTATGCCTGTCACTTAATTCGGTGTCACACGTAAGGTTTACATACGTATTACACTTATTTAGTTATTCTGATTTAAATAAAAAAGACAAGTTTACCTCCATATAAAAAGTTGTAAGCGATGTTCACGTATTGCTTCAACAATGTTCCATTATCCTTCATAAGCTGTTTAGTTTCCTCTGGAAAGCATATATAACCCATACCTGTTGTGCCCAAACCAGCATAAAATATTCTCTGAAAATTTACAATAGTAATTTAAGGGTTCACTTCATCTGTTGCCTTTGTAATAGTAATTTGATGAAACTATAAAAAAATTATGGGTCATAGAATGGCTACTATTAGCCCTTACAGTAAATTTCGTTCTCATATTAGGGTGAGAGGCACAGATGGTGAAAGTAATAGTAACTAGAATGGCTTAATTATTACCACACTGCCAGAAGTATGAATAAATAATCACTAATTCATAAATTTTATATAAAGTTATTTGATTAGTGACCATTAGTTAAAGAAATACTTTTACATACATGTAAGTACAACTGTATTATTAAAACATACCCTGATTAACCCTCCCCTCAATCCAAATATAAAGCCAGTAAGACCACCCATTACCACTGCACCATACCTCATTTGCTTATTCTCTTCCTCCCTTAAATATTGAACAATCCCTGCAATAAAAAATATGTACATAACCACATAGTTAAGTATGAAATAATTAAGGTATCAAATATATACTAATATTATAAAGAGAAAATATGTGTGTTTGTAATGTTTTCACGCAAAAATTTTGATTTCAAAAATCCTTTCACCATTGGAAAGCTGTTTCTTGACTGAACAACATAGGCTACATTACATTTACAAAAAAATAGGGATCCCTAATAAAATTGTAATAAGGTGTGAAAATTTGGTCGTTAAAATCTTTCATCGCGTGCGTTGCCGAAATTATTGATGATAGAACAAAAAAATGTTCTACAGTATCATAGAACGCATCAATATCCACAAAAAAATCCGCGATACCAGATGTCTTACTATTATAGTTATGCCAATATAACTACTTTTTTACATTGTAAAAGTTTATAAAATTGCCGACAATTATCAAACCATTTTATTCATATCTCTGTATTAATCCTTATCCCATTAAATGATATTTTATTAAAAATTGTTTCAATACCTTTAAAACATTTTTTAAATTATTAAAATCCGACATCCCAATCAAGATATTACGAATTTAAGAATGTAAATCGTAAGAAAATAATGCCATAACAAATTCATTGTAGCGACCGTTATACCAGGGCCTGCATTTGGTGAGTTAGCTCTTATTCCAAGAATACTAATGATACCCATTTTTTATAATTAAATGATTTACAAATAAATCTATAGTTCAACTTCGTAGTTTTTCCACTACCACGAGATCGGTATGAACGGGGATGAAAATGTGGGGAATTGCTAGTTTAGAATAAAACTAAAAGACATTAATACTGTACTGTGTTAATAAATATGCGTATAAATTGAAAATATTCTTTATTCAAGTAGACTGTTTTCACTACTTTTAAATCGTCAAATGTTTTATAGATAATTTTTTTTGGTTCATTTTTTGGTGCTGTATGACAAGGAAAAAGTAGTGCAAATAAATTTACAGATAAAAATTAAAATTCTTATTAACATGACAAAGAGTGACTGGAAAATAGCACATATACATATAGATAATTAATACTAACATTCACTTCTGTCTTGCAGCTCAGAGTAATTGTCCTTAATAGTATTTTTAGCAGATTCAGTGTGAGCCACAGCAGTTTGCACTTGCTCCCTGACAGCTTGTACGGGTGACAAAAGTACAGATCTTACATAGCTTGTTTTATCCTCTTTTTTTTTTGACTGCAGATAACTGAAAAAGTTTAATCTCAATTCAGTACTTAGAAAATGTCTTTACAGCCTATACAATAATTATATGTATGAATAGACTATAATGTAATATAATTTGAGCAGTTGGCAGTGACCCCACCTTTAGTTCTGCATATGACATATTTAATTCCAGCTAAAGGCCAACATTTTCTAACAACTTAATATTAGTTATTTGAGTCTGGGTGTATATATGTATTTAAATAATATATTTATATATTAACCAATTTTTTGTCACTCTTAACACAAGTTTGGGGTACTTATTTTGGGACAAAATAATGTATCCCATATATTTCTTTATACTTATATACAGGTAATGTATGTATTATAACCTATATATATTCAGTGCTTTTCTTAACTTTTTCTAATGTTAGGTTTTCTTTAAATTCAAAACCACAAAACATTTCTTCATGATATAAACACATATAAACATTCTTGTTATCACTATCTATCACAAGAAATTGAGATAAAGCACTAATCTGATATCAAAAACGATATTTTTCGTTAATAAATATATTTTGAAGTCCATAAAATTTTAAATATTATGATGATGATGATTATAGGATATATATGATTGTTGTATTTATCTATAAAACATACTCGGCATAGTCAGCATGTGGAGCTTCGTATATAGGCAGGTCGGAAGGCCTCATAGGAGGGGGTCGCGTAGGCTCGGTAGACTCCTGTACAGGTACTGCAGCTTTGATCGTAGGCACTAAAGCAACCAGCCCAGATCCAAAAACTACTTTTCGAATCATCTGTTATTTTAAAAAACACGATAATTAAAATAAATGTCGCAATGAAAATTATTCATATCAATGCCAAAAGGATTATATTTTGGGAATTACCTCAAGTGAGATGTTTGAACAGAATAATTACATAAATAATCACAGTTTTTAATTACTAAAATTCGATTTTCGTCAATCAGCTGCTTAAATGACAACCATCTGACAGCTGATAATGACATTACGTAATTTATTTGGATTCACTATCAAAACTTTTACAGTAAAATCAGGCTATAACTATTATGTATAACATTTTGATTATTATCTTTATGACCAAATAAATAATCCGTTTATGAAAATAAATATTCTTATTTTAATTATTGATCAACTATATAACTATTTTTATATATTTTTCTATAGTAAAAACTAAAAATATCTGCCAAGTGCCAATGTCAACGTTACTTGCTCTCGATCTGTCATTGTGTTGTGTCATGAATTTTGTTTCGTCTTTGTCTTTTTAGTACAGTAATAAAGTGATTCGTGGTAGAACAAGTTGATTGTAGTTATTGTTTTACGAAGTTAAAATTATTAGTAAAGTATTTAAATATGAACAAATAAGTTTTATTAATTATCTTGTCGCCATCTCTCTTTAACCGCATTACTGAGTCTAATACAATCCGGTATTTTCATTAAATGGTAATTGAGTGAACCTTGCTTATTTTAAAATGAGCGGAGTGCGCGTTGGACGCGTCCCTAAGCGCCGGGCAGGATCCCGGATGAAGAGTCGGTCAGGTAAAAAAGGACCGCATGTTGGTGCTTCGCCACTCTGTTTCTGACTGTAAACTGAAGTTTTGCTTTTTGGCCTTAGTTTAGAGTAGTGCTTGAATGAGATATATTAAATGTATATTGTCAATTGTTATTTGCTGCCAAAAAAGGATTTTTTTTCTTTCACAGTCACTAGAAAAATAAATACTTATATATATGTTTTCAGCACTGATAAGAATGTGCCCAAAAATTGTCTATTGATGACATAGTGGCTATATATAGTAAGCTATAAAACCTTCATAGCTTAACATTTTTATTGCTTTCCCTGATACCAAAATGACCTTGTAAAACATTCTAGTCAAGACAATCAACAAGTGTATATAATTTTAAAGTCATTCAAAATTTTGTATAATATTGGCAATATAAAGATATATTTATTGCTTTTTTAATATAAATACTAGTGCAAAACATAAAATACAATAAAAAGGTTTTTTATTTTTAGAATATCTATCTTACATCTTATAGGTCACTTTGTTTATTTATAGCTATTAGAATGAATTGTGTTAAATTGTTTTTCATTTAACAAAAAAGAGTCAAAATGCACTTGAATGTCAAGGTTTTCCTCCATTCTAAAGTTATATTAAAATACTTTTTATATGATGTAAAGAACCAACACTTATTATATTTATTAATTTATTATCTCTAGAAGCAAATTTTTACTGTTTCCATATGATGAATGTAATGGAATTATTAATTTTTGTTACATGTTTATGAGAACAAAACTGTACTGTAGTTTTAAAAAAACTAGTTTTAAAATAATTGATCATTCATAATTGTTACATACATACACATCTTGTGATCATGTGATATGTATGTATGTCTTATTTATTTTGACCATCTCTTTTATCATTTAATAAATTAAGGTTTATATAAACCACAGCTTTCTTCTTGCTCGCATTGTGACTGAGTTCAAGTACTAGTTGGGATATTGTACTCTTTCATCAGTACTCTCTATCCCAAGTGAATAATAGTGGCAATCCTGATGTATTTTAGACACTTAGTGACCCTGTATATAATGTAGTATCTGGTTATACATCTAATGAAAACTTTCCTGATTTGTTTTGGCAGCAAATAAAGTAATAAATGATGTTCTTATTTGGAGCTTTCTTTTATAACAGTGAAACTGGTTTTTTTTACTAACAATGAATTGCATTGATTCAGGAATTTAAGGTGCATGATGAGAGTAGAGTGATCACATAAACCTGAAGAGACAAGGTTCACACCGGAGATCTTTGGAATGCAATGGTACAGAACTGTTATTCATTTAACATTAATATTCTGTTCATTTTTTGAAAATTAAATGTACATAAAATTTTACTTAGAATATTTAACATGATTTGAATTTGTTATTGTTTTATTTCACTTTAAATAATAATAATAAATAAATAATTAAAGGAAATGCTATGTACATTTATTTTTGGTGTGCAACACTCCTAATACTATCTTGGCACATATATTGCACTTGGGGTTAAAACCATAAAGTTATTATAACAGAGTTGGTGAGCCATAGCCAGTGTGAGTGTGATTGTCTAACAAATAATTAGAGAGGGAAGATATGAGACTCATACTTTTCCTTGTCTAATCATATGATTTATGTATATCAAAACAGAGATAGATAGTTAGACTCATTTGCTCTCTCTGTTTTTATGGGCATGTTTTAGGCTGGCTCCTCTACAGTATAATAACACTATGGTTTAAACAATCTTAGGAATAATTCCTGTAAAACTATGAATTATCTGTGACTATTTCTATCTATGGGCAGCATAAATTCGGTAATGTTTGTTATGAGCTATGATTTGGCACTATTTTAACCTTCACTCAAACAAAATCACTCACACCTAAAATATATTCTATTGCTTGAATTTGTACTTTGTAATAATTTCTTGGATTAGAATGTTTTCCATATTATTTTAATAAAATAAAATGTGTCTATGTACAAAAAATATTTACTGCTTGGAATCAAGTCTATTGCTGCCTCTATTTTTAGATATTACAAATGGCACAAAACAACTAATTAATGATTACCTGTACATCTGTAAATTATTAAATAGTTTTAGTTTAAAATAACCTACAAGGAATGTTAAAAATTTTTAACAACTCCAATAAAACAAGATAATAACATGGATAAAATTAGAAATAATAAGGCATTGAATCATCAAACAGTCACCGCGCATGATAGGGTGAACGACAGATAAATCCGAAGTAGTTCTTATGATCTTATGATAAAATGTTTATTTATTCGTTCATTTATTTTTTTGGAGTGTGCTTGCCTAGAAGATGCCTATTCGCTCTTGATTTGAAGAGATCCATATTATATGATCCGGGAAAAATAGATGCCGGGAGAGATCTCTGATCTCTGAATTATAAAAATGTCATTTTGTATAATTCAGAGATAGCATCAAATGATAAGACAAAAAATGCTCCATGTTTAGTTCCACACGCTCCGTCTTTTTTTTATCTCACGCCGTAACTAATGTGTAGGCTATGGGTAAATTCTTGTGGCGATACAAAACTGCGTCAGTTGTTCATTACCGCAGTCTATTATCTAAGTCGTGGAAGGAAACACGACGGTACACTGTAAGAGTGCCCCATTAGCATAACAATTACGTCGTAGTCAGCAAATTGCAATGCTTACCTAACCGCGAACGCGACGTGCTACATCACACATACACTTGCCAATTTTTTTTTAAATCTTTTATTTAATTTGCATTGTATGTATGTGAAGGTGGAATCTTGCGAGTTACATTTGTCCCACTTCCCGGCGTCCGATTGAGCTGAAATTTTACATATTGGTCCAGTCCCAATGACAATGCATATTTATAAATAAATAAATAAAAAGAAAATTTGTTTATGGCTTTCACTTAATCTAAATGTTACATAATTACTGCCGGGGACCTCCCGAAATGGATATTACTTGTGCTAGGGATCCCCGCTCTTCCACATACAAGACAAGAAGTTCTAAGACAACTACTGTATAACTAATATTGTATGTTAGAAATATATAAATAACAGTGGTGTGTGTGTGTGTGTGTGTGTGTGTGTGTGTGTGTGTGTGTGTGTGTGTGTGTGTGGGTGTGTGTGTGCGTATGTGTGTGTGTGTGCGCGCGTGTGTGCGCGCGCATGAGTGTGCATTATGATAAGCATGTCCTGATGCTGCTGCCAGGATTGGCTCCAAACGTAAAAACTCCTCAACGGTTCACAGTAGGGACATGAAATGTTGTAAAAGCTTTTGTTAAGAGTTTTTTTTAAACTTGTTTATAATCTATATATCAATTTCAATTAATACTATCGCGAGTGTTGTTCGTATTTAATGTATAGAAACTGGTTTTATTCACCTCTTATTATATCAGGTGAGCCCGACTAGTTTTAAATTTATCCGGGGCCTTAATTCGTGAGCTTTTTATACGGCTTTATTGCAGTAGGAACTCGGAAGCTCATGAATAAGGCCTCGTATGGAAAACTAGTCGGTCTTACCAAATATATATTAAGTAAGTATTTTTATTGGCCTGTAGGCGCAGTTGGCAGTGACCCTGTCTTCGGGTCCGCGGGTCGCGGGTTCGATTTCCACCGAGGACCAACATTCTCTATTTAGAATTTGTTGGTTCTTCGAGTCTGGGTGTATATATGAATGTATTTAAATATGTATTTAAAAAACTATATATGTATATATTTACCAGTTGCCTCTCACCCATAACACAAGTTACTTACTTTGGGGATGGACAACTGTATGTGTAAATGTCCCATATATTTATTATGATTATTATTATATATAAAATATATCTATTTCCCTTGGAAGCATCAGACGCGAACAGATGGAACAATTTCGCGAATTTTTTTGATGTTTTATTATTATTAAAACAAAGTTTTTATGAATGATGTTTTTTTAAAGTTTAGCGAAATAACAAAAAAGTCTATTTTGGTCTTTAATGTACATATCTATCTTATTCTTAATGCCTAATACCTATCTATTCGGGCTCCGGTAGTACAGCGCGGCCCAGCTATACCATTTATGTTTATCACGTATAAGTTTCATGTATTTTCTTTACAGCAATAGTAGAAATAAATTGTCGTATTGTATTTAGAATAAAGTTTAATTTTGAAAACATGTAAAATATATTTTCTAATTTTAATTGAAATCGTACAAATATGCGCTCCGTTTTTTTAAAAATAGGCTTTTTTCAGTTTTAAGTGATACGCGGTATTTTTTTTTGTACCACTGCCGAGAAACGCCCAACCTGGGGCCAAACACGTCACAGGGCAGGGGCGACGGCTTCCGCTATTGGATACGTCCACCGCCACCCAACCTATAGGAATAAGGAACACTGATTACATTTTAACAATTTACAATCAGAAGGCTTAAAAATTAAAAATAGGCTGTACGCGCAAAATTCATTCGCACACACTTAAATGTTAAAATACCCTCAAATATCTACTATGCGTTTTTTCTGGTCCCAAAGGAAAAAGGGGAATTTTCCATTGTGTTCCTATGATGGTTCCTATTATTTCATCAATATTGCTCTAGCGGATTAACTGTGAAATCGTTACGGCTTTATCATTATTTTATAATATTACAAGTAGTAGGGATGTAGATGAAAAAGTTTTTATCACAAAATTCTGTCTTAAAATACTTTTCATAAATTTGAAATCTTTGGTTACATCACTAGATCACTAATGAAAATTATGTTAAAAATTATTTCAATATGCATTTGTAAACATATGTTTTCTAAATTATCACTTTGAAACTAAATGTTAAATTAATGTTTAAAATTATTTTAATATGCACTTTAAGTATTATAGCAACAAAAAATTTATAACGAGAAACCTGTTTTACGATTGCAATTAATTAATTAATTAATCGATCGTAGTAGTGTCGATTACATCATGGCTGCCGGTAGGCACATGTTTCCACTGACATTATTTGACGGCAAGATTTATAGCGACATACAGCATTGTAGCGTTTCTAATTATGGCACTTTTCATAATTACGTCACCAGTATTAAATAATTTATTTCTATCAATTAAATATTCATATGACTATCGTTGTGAAAAATATTAAATCATGTCTTTAAAATATGGCAACCTAAAAGTACTTAAATTCCATCGTAAAATAAAACAAAAAATACAATATTTAAACATCAATAGTAATTGTTTCCAATTATGTTGTGAAATTATTTAAATATGCTCACAACAAAAACCTTCCTGTGAAAATTACTTTGGAATAAAAATTTATCGTTGTCTCGTTATATTTTCGAACGATCATCGTGGTTATTTTAATACCCAAGTGTAAATGTAAACATTGATGGAAAAACGTCGATGGGTGATAATTACCCAGAGTTTATCCCCTAGAAAATTCCCCCTAGAAAATTTCTAGAAGATATTGTGCAATCTAATAAGTTCAATGAATGCGGTGGTTCTAAGCACTAATCCTTTAATCCGAAAAGAGATGTGCGAGTTTCCTTACGATAATTATCTCATGGTCTAGTGCGTAATACCACTAAGGCGCATACGTTTATATTTATATCTTATCCGTTTAATAGCCTTAAGTATGAATTGATACGCCTAATTTAAAACTACTAAGTACCCATTAGGATTCCAAACATAAAATACAATATAAATTTATGTATTCTTTTACTTCCTCCTCCCTCGGCCAGGTAAATATTTTATTTGACACTGTCTTGCTCTTCGATTTTGAACTATCACGACTCTATCCTTGCACAATACAGTTTTGTCGGATCATTGCTAACTCGACGAGGTGTGTGTAGGTTGCGTTTTAAGAGTTCTGCTGTTGTTCCACTAAATGTGGGCAGGACCGTGCCCTTATGTTAAATCTAACCTAATGTGGAAACGTTAAGTGTTCCGTGTAATTTCCTGCATCATCATCCTCATCATCCTCCTGCCCTTATCCCACTCTAAGTGGGGTCGGCACAACATCTTACAAATGTTCATGTTGCAAATGTCCAAAAAAATCATGTTGTCACATGATTTGGCTGCGTAATTTACTACCGGCCGCCTGCCTGACATCAATTTCCCTTAGTCGCCTTTTACGACACCTCGGTAAGAAATGAGGGTGGTCTATTCTACTCAGCCGGATATCACACGGCGGTGTAATTTCCTGCATATGTATATTTTTTTATTGTGATTTTTCAGTGCTAAAAATGATGGCAATAATGCAGGACAGGAATAGTGAGGAAGTGCCTAGGGAGTTCCTCGAAACTGGCCGCACCGGTAGGCGCAACGCCATGCCCGACATTCTGCATCCACAGGGGGCCGAAATGACAACGGCCGACCTGCCCTCAAGATTGCAACAGCTGGTCACGACGGGTAAGCAAATATATATCTAGTAGAGATAAGCAAAATCTATCCCTGACAAGAAAAGAGTGATTTATATCTTTTCGATCTTGGGGTATGAAAATGAAAAAAAACCTTTATTGACAAAAACACGCTTTAAAATTGTAAGTATCCACACCAGGTAATCCTGTGTTGAGTTAACTTTTGTGATTTAACAATAATTTTTATATCTCACTCTTTCATATCACACATAGACAGATCTTTTATATCTTTTTATATCTTGAACTCACTTAACTCAGTACGGCTCAGAAAGAGAATAAGACAGCTAAGACTTAAAATATTTCTTTTATATCTTCGGCTCTTTTAGCTCGTCAAGGTTGTCGTTCCGAAAATCCGTAGTTTACATTTTTAATACAGACATGCAATAGCTATCCGTCTCTCTCTTTTACGTTTAACAATCTTCACGTAAAAGAGAGAGACGGAAAGCTATTGCATGTCGTAGCAATCTATATAACTGCATCTCTTCTCTCTAACTCTGAACGAGCCATAACTCGTCACGATTCTTAAGTAAAGATATAGAGATATAATTGAAACATATGCGAGCTAGAGAGCGATTATAACTTTTTCAAAGAAATATATCATTCTTGTCTTTACGTGCTACTCATCTCGACTATCTAATGTGGACATGTCAAAATGAGTCTTAGTTATATAAATGTATACTTGTAATGTAGAATAAAAACTTGTCTAGACAGTAATGTTGAAGTTTATGAACGACGTGACGTGTTGTGATGTCGTGAACGTTATTGTAGATTATAATTTTATGTTGGTTAAAAGAGGTCTAAAATACCTTCAACTACACCTCGCTATAAGCCATAGTCTAGAGTCACAGGAGGTATTCACGACTTTACGACGCTAGTAATTTTACTAACGACGCAATAATTCTATTACGCAACACTCCTTTGAAACTCTCGGGACTGCTACTTTAGAACCTGTATTTACACACGTTATCATTCATTTGACACACACATACATATACTCATACACTACACATACGCATATACTCTTTTGTTGCCTGTGCCTGTGGTCAAATTGAGAAGAGATTAATATTATCTGCCTATACTCATTAATATTATTCAAGGTATTCTCTATTTCCTTCACTGTGAATTATGGTTGAATTTCGACCCCTAGTTGGTATAAAACAGTCATCATTCGTAGTTCATTTAAATTAGTGCTCAAGTATAACCGACCTTAGCTTATGCCGCCATTTCACTACGATAGTGTAATCGTTGAAGGACATCACTAGTGTACAATGGAAATACCGCATAAAGAAAATGACCTGCCTGGCCCCAAATGAGTCAGGGAGATTGATTACACCATTGTAAGAAAACACGTAGAACAGTTTTTATCTGTATAAATAGTGATTTTTATTAGTCGTTATTGCAACGAATTGAATAGTTTATTAGAATGCAAACACAAAAGTGGCATTATTTCTCCTTTACACTAGGTACATTATCATTCTCTTACCCTTACTCCACTCTAAACAGGGTCGGCACAATATGTCTTCATCTTCCATTCTCCTATATCATTCGTCAACTCGAGTGCCACTCTTTTTATACGCATATCATTCTTCACACAGTCCGTCCATTTTTTTTCGACCTATACGATGACCAAATTTAACATTATCTTTGTCGTTAAGTCGTGTTTATTGACGTGTTTTTATAATTTTATAAGTTGTATCAAAAAGGTTTTTATGCTAGGGCTTAGGTTTACTCAGTTTACTCGATCGTATAGCGTTTAAAAATATCGTACACGACTCCTTTGATCCTAATTCGGTCATTTAGGCGAGAAATCTATTTATTTTTTGTTGTGTACGAAAAACGGTAAGTCCCACGGACCAATATTTCAGTACTAAATGATTTATTCAGAATACATAAATACTAAATATTATAATAACGTATTCGGTATATATCGAGTTTTCCGCTAAGCATTTACCGATTATCGATTAACTTACCGATTTTTCTGGGGTTTTTTAGGACACGTAAACAATATATTTAAAAAGGAACTGTTGATTTACTTCCACTTGCAGATTACGAACCTAACCTCTTACCAATAAGTAGCAGGATAAAATTGACTAACCTAATATTTTAGGCACGTAGTCATTTTAAGTCGATATTTTACTCGTGTTAAAAATTTATTCTGATTTCTCAAACATATTTTAAATTATTTATCAATTAATATAATGTGTGAATTTTAATAAACAGCTTTATATAAAAGGAATATTTTTGATTGCTATACTCTCGCGTACAAGCCTGCCTATGCTCCCCTACCCTGATTGTTGTTAACTTAAAAGTAATTATGCTCTATGGTGTCACCGGACACAGACTATGAATTAGATACTCGTATCATCCGGGCAAATAAATTTTAAAAAATGTAACCGTCGTAAAAAAAACATATTCGATAGATGATTCGATAGATTCTGTATTTGACTATTCAACTGTATTTCCACAATGTAATTTTTGAAAACTTTATTTCTTTGTAATTTCTTATTGCTAATAATACATATCCAACTACAATTTAACACAACGTGAAATTTAGCGTTCTATGATAGATTTGTATCGCTCTGACAACATATCCCTTATCTAATCCAATTTGCTACTCAAATACCCGTGGCAAATTGTTCAATTAATATTTATATTCGCCAATGCAATATGTGCTTTATTACTGTAACTTTAGGTCGTAAACAACTTGGACAGGCTTAGCGCAAATGGCACAACTCAATATGACGTTGGTCTCATTCATTCGTTATCTCTTTGACGTAGTGTGACGGCACAAATCTGATTGTTAATAGGCAATAAGCTGATTAGGATATAAGGGCGCTTGTAACTCATTATAGAAATCGACTCATTTATGGCGACCTAAATATGACTGAGAAAAAAATAAAATCAGGCTTATATTTCGTATAACATATTTATATAAAACAATTTGTAGTAGAGTTCCGGGTGTGAAAAACATAGACAAAAAATATGCTCTTTTTTAATTATTTCAATCTCTATTCCAGCCATGATCTTCTAAATAAAAATAAATTATCAAAATGTACTATAGGTACATGATATGTCTAGTCATAAGCAAATGCGGGGTGGCGTTACGGGGCGAAACGTTGTTGACGTTGTAATAGTGAATGTGTGCATTGCTTGTGTATTGTTATTATATTGGAAATCTGCATGTATTAGGTATGGATAGTACACTCTACATTTAGCATTACATTTATTCTCTTTTATCGCGGATTATAGCAAAATAATATTTTCATTACTTTTCTATCATAGACCTACGCAATGTAACGGCTAATTCTATAAATTATCTATACATAGAGTTATTAATATTAGAGCAATACAGGCCTGAAAGTTAAAGAGTCACAATAAATAATGAGAGTGAAGATGAAATAAATACTTCATCTTTGTCTAATCACACATAAAAAGAGAGACAGATAGATCACCCTCATTTGCTTTCTTTTTATTTTAATATAGTACATTGTAGGTTGTCTTCGGTACTCTGGTATAATAGCTCTTTTTTCTATTCCATTTCAATTAAAGACGTCAGAAAATATCTACCTATTTATTTAAATGCACGAACATTTCAGTTAAATATGCTACCATATTTACGAGCTGAAAAATTAATTATAATCAACTCCCATGTACATCGCTAATCTACTTTTATACCTTACTGACGCATTTGGCTCCAACGATTATGCTTTTGTGTACTTATACAGGGTGTAATAGCTGTTAAGGCGTTTAATTTGAAAGAATTAACTTAACGTGTATATTATATTCAGGTACGGGCACCAAAGTGTATTATTATACTGCAAAATGTTACATCATCCTCATGCCCTTATCCCACTCTAAGTGGGGTCGGCACAACATGTTACAAACATGTTGTCACATGATTTGGCTACGTATTTTACGACCGGCCGCCTGCCTGACGTCAACTTACCTTAGTCGCCTTTTACGACATCTCGGTAAGAAATGAGGGTGGCTATTCTATGCAGCCGGATACCACACGGCATTTACCTTAGTCGCTTTTTACGACACCTCGGTAAGAAAGGAGGGTGGTCTATTCTATTCTGCCGGATACCACACGGCTTAATTGCAATAATTTATATCGAAAGAGTAAATAAGAATTACCAAAAATGTCATTTTCAGAACCTATACTGATTTCATTATATAGTTTGCATATACGGTTAATTGGTTTTTTGGCTGAGGCCATACAGCCTAAGCAATAGCATCTGGTGTCCAAGTTTGCTTAAATCTTATAGAAATACTAATTCAAGCAAAATGTCAGAACCTTAATATGTAATTGCTTATCACGCTGTAAGAAGTAATGTATGTCATATCGATAAACTTTACATTGTTATTTTATCTATTTAATTGACGTTAGTATTTGCGTATTATAGCGATAAGCCATGTTGTTACGTGAAGGACGACATATGCATTGTAATTATATTGACAGCTACGAGTATAATGTGTTTAAATGTGTTTGGTTTTAAAGCACACGTGTTTTAATCTATACTCATCTTATTAAGAGGAAAGATCTGTATGTTTGTTTGTATGTGTGTATGTTTGTAATGTTTTCACGCAAAAACTACTGGGCCGATGTCAAAGATTCTTTTAACATTGGAAAGCTGCTTCTTCACTGAGCAACATAGGCTATATGACATTTAAAAAAAAAATAGGGAATAAAATTGTAATAAGGTGTGAAAAATTTAGTGGTAAAAATTTTCATCGCGTGCGCTGCGGAAACTATTGATGATTTTTAAATTTATCAATGTTTAAATGTTTGAAATTGATTTCGTGTAAAGTGGGTTTACAAATATCACGTTGCTCTTGTAACGAGGCGACATGTTATCCTTCATCGAAAAGTTTTAACGGAAAATCTCAATGTTGCCTGTCCGGGGTTTGAATCTATGACACTCCGTGAGTCACGAGGTCGAAAAGTATTAATACTACTATTTTTGTACACTTGCTTAAAACTATACCCAGGACACGTGGGTTTGATTCATGTGGCGTCATAAAGTTTAAACATGTGTTTAATATTTATAATTTGGCACTTGTCAGTTTTGAGAATATTGTTACAAAAACACGTCATAGGAGTATTTTTATTAATGACTTAAACTAGGTCTTGCGTAAAATAATTGTTTTCCTTTTCTCACAGTCCAATCTACCTCTATGAAATATTGTTAATATTTTAAATAACTTTATTTTCATGAGGAGTATTTTTATTAATGCCTTAAACTAGGTCTTGCGTAAAATAATTGTTTTCCTTTTCTCACAGTCCAATCTACCTCTATGAAATATTGTTAATATTTTAAATAACTTTATTTTCATGTGTGATACTACTCCTCCTCAACAGCTTGACCGATTATCATGAAATTTTATATGCATATTCAGCAGATCTGAGAAACGGCTACTATCTATTTTTCATAACCCTAAGTAATAAGCGTTGTCCACCCTTAACATATTTTTGTATTCAAATTCAAAATATTCTTTATTCAAGTAAACTTGTGAACAAGTGCTTTTGAATCGTCAACTCTACTGCTGGTTCGGAAAGCTGATCCTAGCGAAAAGAGCCAACAAAAAACTCGGCGGGTGCTCTTTAAAAAAAAAAATATATTAACTAGTTACATTCAGTCATTACTGTCTTGTACAGGGTAGAAGTGCAGCTATATCCACACATTCTTATCAGCTAAGATCTATTTTTTGGACAACATTTCATTTACACTAGTAATTTCTTAGAAATAATTTATATGGAAACCCAACGTTTTCTCGGCAGCTCATAATAATATAAAATAATATTTAACAGTTTACCAATTTTTTATTTTTGAGGTTATTAAATATTTTGAAATCAAAAAAATTAAAGTTAAGTTGATTCTTGTTTAGAAATCGATAGTTTTAAATCGATTAACACGATTGTATTTATAATTGTCTATGGTTCTTTATTTATACTAAAAAACCATAAATACAATCTGCTGGACAAAGACCTCGTCTCTTCTTCTGAATAGGTGGAACATAAACCTCGCTGTTTCAGTTCGTGTTGCTGGCTTACATATAACCTATTTCAACTATTTCTTCCACGACATTTACGACCACAGACAACCGTCTTCAAAATCAAAACTCAATAAAGGTTTCTAGGGGTATATATTAAAAAAAAACTCATTGTTGATTACTTGATTGGAATCAATGACATCCTGGCAAGGGTCTCACTCATCAGCCAGCTATTGTTAGCTCATTTCCACGTAAATAAGCGTTGCCGGTTTGAAATCATACGCTTTAGTCGTGATATTTCATGGTGACATCACCCAATGTCTAAATGGTCAAGTCATTTATAAACCACTTAATTTATATTCATTTTAACGAGATCGTATTTCATTATAAATACAAAATTGGTGTATTTTTCAAATGAGATCATCATTTTTATGTTACTAATGTTCAAGCGTGCCAAACTGACTATATGAATATAGTATTATATGCACTCATTATTGACAAAAATATTGAAAAAGCAGCGTAGTAGGTCTAAGCTAAGGATGGAGGAAGCCTATGCTCAGCAGTAAGCTTGGCTATGATTGCGATTTGAGAATCATATTCGTATCATGATATGATCAAAGGTGACCACGGTGATCGTGCTACTATTGCGATTACTAATGTGTACATAAACTAATATAGGCCTTATATGCGTACGCAATGTATAGGATATAATTAGTACATTTGTTTGTATAAGCAATCATAGTCCGCAGAATCGCTAAAAGCGTAAATAGCAAATAGCAAAAAATGCTATCGGCTATTATATTATTCAGCTATCACTGGACAAAGTTATTGTTATTACAAACAAACGTAATTCTTAAATCATATTCAATACGGTCTTTATTTCTAGGTTATACTTTCAGTAAGAATAGTGTCACGTCATCGCGAAATATCGACCATATTGAATCAAATATAAGAATTAGATTTGTTTGTGGGACAATAATGTTTGCCAATTCTAGGTAATACATTAACTTGGAATATTGTAAAAGTACTACATAACCTCGATACATATGATATAATGATAACATTTCTTTGTACATTTTCAAAATGCCCCCTTTAAGAATCAAATTGCCCCCCTCCCCGTGAGACGTGGGCCCCACGTTAGGAAACATTAATCTATAGCGTTACATGAAATAATAGCATAAGAAATAAAAAGTATACCCTTTTATTGAAAACCATAACCCGACCTCATAGAAGCCACTCTTAGGTTGATGTTCTATGATGCTATTAGAGCTTTTGTTCTGTACTCTCCATATTTAAAACATGCTTCGGCATATTGTCGATTTGACAAAAAAGAAGTGTAGCGTTTATCGACATACTAAATGGCGTTTTCATACTTCATTACAGATCCTGACAACCCTCAGCCGGGAACGTCAAAAACTGATCTGGAACCGAACAAAGTCGACGAGACGACGGGTAAAAAGGACAACTGCAGTTGAGCTGTCTCTCTCACACTGTCCCATCGTGGACACACTGGACTTGCCCAAAGCTAAAGTAATCTCAATCAGGTATCATAGTATTAAGTCGCCTTAGATGGTGCAAATTATAAACTCTTTATGTCCTGTAAAAGAGGGTAGATTATGTTTAGTGTTAGTGTGGACAAGCACTGTCGAATTTATATTAAAACATTGTATTAATAATGCATAAATATATGTTTATTGATACCTTTTTACGTGTACATTGGTCTTAATTTATTTTACATATACAACTGCGGCTTCATGCGCGTCAACTTAAATGTTAACATAACCTCATTTATGTGTTTTATCATCCTACTAAACATTATACGGGGAGGTACCGATCATACGACATGATTATTCATTTTAGTTACCTAAACACACTTCAGCACCGTACATAAAAAAAATCAGTTAATTCAGTGAAGTATTTTAGACACAAGAATACATTTTCCGTTTTGCTTAATATAAACTCGATTTATGAAGATCAACGACCGTACTCTATGACAATACAGGAAATGTAAAATAACCTTGTTAAAACTAAATAGTACTCTTGTGAGGAGAGAAAAACTAAACTAAAAAACTGAACTAGCGCGCCGTGCCAAATCACTCAACTATTAAAAACAAAACCAGGTCTCAATTAAATTATATTTATATTCTTCAAAAATACATGTCTTTAAACGAAATGAAAAAAAAATTAACAATGTCAGTTATCTATTGGGTACGTACAATTGATTAGTGGATTCATTAGATGTTTTATTGTCGGTACCACCCTACACATACAAACAAACATACATAATTCAATAAGTATAAGTTTCAACTTAATATTAGAATTGTTTAAGCAATATCTTTACTTACTATAAAATATACTCCCCAAAGCTGTCTGTCTGTATGTAATGGATTTTCTCAAAATCTACTGTACGGATTTTTGTATGGTTTTCACCAAAGGCTAGTGCAATTCCTCCGAAAGGTTTAGGTTAATAGCACATAACCGTTTCATGTAAATTGAGTTGAAGTAGTCGTTTTACAACAATTTTTAGTGGGGATAGTAACAAACCGGTGTCGATTGTAATTTAGAGGGGGAAATAGGTATAAATAGCGGTGTACGGTATTAGAGCGCCAGTGTCATGCCGAGACTCAAACGACTATAACATGCTAAACACTGAATTACTAGCGGGCGAAGCCGCACGTATTTCTAGTTAATTATAATTTACATATTATTGGCAGCTATACTGCAAAGTAACATACTGTTGGGAGAAAGTATTTCGACCCAGGATTTGAGTTTATGCCGGGATCGTAGCTAGGGTTGAATTTAAGAGTGGCGGTTATATATAAGGTGGAAATAAACGTGTTACTTCCACCCCACCCTACCTTTCCGATCTGATTAATCGATATTTGATTTGTAAGCGTGAATAGATGGAACAGTACCTAATTACTTACAGGTTAATAGAACAAGCTTTACCCGTGTCTTCGTTTGCATCAAATAAATAAACAGGTGAATTAAAAAAAAAGTTCAAAATTAAAAAAACACGAGTTCAAACCCGGGCAGCACCAATAAGTTTTTCTATCAAAACTCATGTGTCTAATTGATAATTGCAATTTATCACACGCTCTTCGGTGAAGGAAAACATCGTGAGGAAACCTGCATATCTCTAGACATTTCTGGAGATATGTGTAACCTACCAATCCGCATTGAAGCAGCGTGGTAGGTCTTAGCTCCAACCCCTTCTCTCCAGAGACTGAGAGAGGAGGCCTATTACCAGCAGTGGGATTGTAGTCTAGTAATGCTAATCCTGGCAGCAGCATCAAGCCATGGTTTATCATAAACATGCATTGTCATCGGGACTGGGGCAATATGTAGAATTTCAGCTCAATTGGACATCAAAATTGTTCCGCCCGGCCAATTTGGGAGGGAAGAGAAGGGAATATATACGGTATCAGTAAAGGATTTATATTTCTAAAGGATTATATAGCATGAAGTATAGTAACACTACGCGTGTATTTGATTTTACTGATGATACTGGTGATTTTTGTAACGAGTTCTGACTTCGCAGTTTATCATCAATTCATCAAATACTAAAATGTATTAAAACGAGTATTTAATACTAAAAGTGAGTCAATAACTAACCTATTACATATGTATTTCATAATTAGGAATATTAATACCAAGGTAAACACTTCTAGAATGCCAATTTTCTATTGTGTAAATAACCAATTTATGGAATTAGGCGTTACTTTGCGGAGATCCATAACACACAAGTAATATTAAAATATTTTGCTATAATCCGCTATAAGTTAAAATATATATAATGATAGATGTAGAGTGGACTATCTGTTTCCATACCCTATACATGCAGGATTCGTAAAAACACATGCACAAACCTCCACTATATATTTTCTATTTACTTTATCGTGGATTATAGCAAAATAATTTTATTATTACTTTTCTGTAATTATTATAAAGTATACTTTAGTTACGATATGACAAATGTGTGTAAATGTGCAATTAGGACCGGTTAATTGAATACGACTTTCTAATATCAAGAAGTAATAATAAATGTCAATTTTAGTTTCAATTAGTTTTTATACTACTAATTGATATATTTAGTTTATTCAATACATCAAACAGAAAATCGCGAGCGTACTTCAGAGATTCCGGGACTCATTTTCTTATAAAAAAAATTTAATTCTCTCAAATGTTCCGGTGGACCAACTGCAACATTTTTAGTTTATTCCCAAAATTTAACATAATTGTGTTATTTTTTTCCACTCCAACTTAGACCCCGTCGGGTCTCCGGTGCACCACTAGGGGCCCATCTGGGTCACTTTGAAAACTAAGGATTTAGAATATGCTACTGTAGTAGATGCATATATATAGAATATATGTGCATTAAACGATTTAATGCCGAATTTGAAGATTATTATTATTAATATAGATATCTTACTCTCATCATCATCTTCCTGCCCTTATCCCATTCTGAGTGGGGTCGGCACAACATGTTACAAACATGTTGTCACATGGTTTAGCTACGTATTTTACGACCGGCCGCCTGCCTGACGTGGGTCTGCTGTGACGTGGGGGTGCCTGATGAGGGTGGTCTATACCACACGGCCCTTACCTTAGTCGTCTCTTACGACACTTCGGTAAAGAAGGAGGGTGGTCTATTCTATTCTGCAGGATACCACACGGCTGAATATAGATATCTTAGTCTGTGAGACGTCATTATTTAAAAATATGACGCTTCAGACGAATAAAAATAGTTAACGGACCGACAATCTTTCCGAATAATTGTTTGAGTGCATGCGTTGTGTAAAGCAGCTTTATATGTATAAAAATGATAGTTAGACAGTCCTCCAGAACCCCTTATTGTTTACTAGCTTTTAAACGCAATTTCGTTCGTGTGGACTGCAGTCTTAATTTTTGAGTAAACCGTAATACTTATATTAGCTGTGGTTAAAGTGGGTTAACCTTAAAAGCTAGACATATGTTGTCGCGGATTTTTATTTAGTACTTTTAGACGGGAATAATTTTGTAATACATGATTTTTGAATAAATTTCACCGTTTACTTAGCACGCACGCAAGGAAAGCTTTAAATTGTGCCGTTTTCGCAATATTTTTTTATTGCTGCTCCTCTCCTATTCTTCTTAGCGTGATGTTATATAGTCTGTAGCCTTCTGCTATAAATGGGCTGTCTTACAGTCAAACAATTTTTCAAATCGGTCCAGTAGTTCCTGAGATTAGCGCGTTCAAACAATCAATCAATCAAACAAACAAACTCTTCATCTTTATATATTAGTATAGATATAGATATTGGCAGCCGGCTTAGCTTTCATGTCTACATAGACAAAACAGTTTAGTAAGTCTCAAATAATCACCCGATTAATGCTTCATCTTTTAATTTTACTGAGTTACAAATAAAACTTATACGTATATAACACAATTCATAATGGTCGTCTTTATAATCGGTGATTACAAACAATCAAGTGGGATCTTGTAGAGGACATACTCAGCTGTACTCGCCAATCATTGTCTATGGTCGCTGACAACCCGTTAATTGTCAATATCTCTGGCACGCATGAAAAGGAATCACTGGGGAAGGATTATTAAATATGTGATCGTGCCGATTATAGACGATCAGACGATCAACGATCATCGCCGATAATGAGCAGGCATTATAAGTGGCAAGAATGTTGCTTTACTTATATAGCGAGTACAATTTACTTTGTGATTCATTGAGTGAGATAGCACAGATTAATTATAACAGTATTTTAAGTTATATGTTTAATGGAGCGAATATAGATTTGTGATTAATAGCACAACTGATTAAGTAAAAGCTTATGAATAAATTTATTGATATTTGCGACTCTATTCATAAATACATGATTTACGCCTTATGACATACTTTATGAGCATAAATTACAATTAATTCATTAAACGGTCTAAATGATTTGTTCTTTTTAAACTTTCAATTATACTTTTGTAAGAATTTCTTAATTTGGTTTAAAAGGTTATGAAATTTTTAATAAAGGACAAATTAATATCATGAGGTTGTAACTTTAATATGATTAATTTTTTAAATTAGTTATCTGTGATAAATGTTATTTTCTGCTAATGAAATACTTGAGTCCAGCAATAGATTTATTTAGTCTATATTTAATATATCTTTTATTGTAATCTAATTATGTTTTGTTAAACTTAATAAATACATTTTATAATAAGTTATAAAACCGGGAAATTTATCATGAATATTGTTGGAAAAATACAATAAGCCGCACTTAAAATGTGCCAGTCTTTTTTTTTGTTTTTTGTACTTTTTTTAGGTATTTAGAGATGTCGCTTTTATAACCTGTGATATTAAGGCGTGCTTCATAAATCGATTTTTTTTAATACGTACTATGCAGTTATATTTTACTTAGTATTTATTATTTAAAATTTGTACAGATAAAAAATTAGTCAATAATAAGAAATGATGAGGTTTCCATGGTGGTGTATTTATTGTTTGCACTTTTATACCAACATAATTTTTGGGGTGACTGTTTAATTTATTCTAACAGTAAACTTCATTATTGTTTATTCTGCGCGCTGAAAATAACAAATGTTAAATGTCATCCAAATTAGAATATGACACATTTTAAAAATTTATCCGCCATTTTGTACTTTTCTTTTACTTACTGTTTCTTATTACTGTTAAGATATTTCTTGTTCTTTTCTGGTAAGTGCTACATAAATATAGGAAATTACGTTTTAGAATAAGTAATAGAAATTAACACGTCTGTATTAATTTACATTAATAACAGTAAATTAAGTACAATCTGAATTAAGACCGGAACAGGATGAATATTATTATTTATTTTATAATTACTGGCTAATACAACGATGTTACAACGGCTCATATATAAAGTAACCTTTTACAAAAATATACATTTTGTCAAGAAATTTCAAAGTTGAATTTATAAATTATATTTTATAAAAAAAAATTATAAATTATTTATATTTTATTTCAGACTATGAAAACTAAAAACGTTATGTTATAAGTTATTTTGTTATTAAAAGAAAATTAAATGAGGTTATTAATATTGAAAAAAGGAAAAAATACTCAGTATAAATAAAATAAAAATTAACGCCAAGATAATAATATTCAATTTTGATGAGTATTAATTTGCATTCAGTTTTTTTTTATCAGTTGGAAACATTTTAAACTCCGGCTAACGGCGAACAGTTTATAACATTTTATCGTTCTTCGATAGCATGGCCTAATTATATATAACCATAAAATCTTGATTTATTTCTTAATAATATGTAATATAAAAGGAAATCCTAATGTAAATATAAAATTGGCTTTTTTCCAAACATCGAAATCGACCGATGTCAATTTTTCTATTTTCTCGTTGATCTCTCGATTACTTTATTGTAATATCGATTTTAGCGATTAATCGATTCATAAAAGTAGTATTCAATGTTTAAAATATAAAATTGTAAATATTTTATATTTATTATTTACTGGTCATTAGTTGTAGAATCCCCTATTAATTTTAGGCTTATAGCAGCAACGTTATTATTTTCTAATAAATGATTCGGTTAAATATTACCAATCATATCCATAGAGTTATTATACTTAGAGTAGGGGGGCCATAGGCAGGTCTGTAATTGACAATGACAATAATTAATGAGTGGGAAGATGATAATCGTGTACTTTATCTTTGTCTAATCACACATAAAGGGCTAGATAGATCATTTGCTTTCGCTTTATTGTAATATGTCACATTTTAAGCTGGCTTTCCTACTCTAAGTATAATAACTCTATGATCATATCACTCTTCTATATTTTCCGTTTTTTTTGTTGTTTTGTTATTATCATTATTATTTCGGCACGTCATGTCAGTGAGCCCGCATAATTTTTTTTAAGTAAAAGAAATACTTGTCTGTGATCCGATTGTTCTTTTTTTTAAATGGCAATATAAGATATTTGTATAAAATTTCCTACATCCATTTGCATTAGACGAGATATATTATTATGTGTAGATTAGAAGTAGACGTAATGTAACATTTTTATACGTTTATATAATGCGAATAATAATTATAAATGCTTAATATGTACATATCGTTATGGTAGATAACCCATGTAAAAATCTCTATTCTGAATATTCTTTCTCTATATTTTATCAAATAAACGTTCTTGTATAGTGCTCTTTAAATTCGGTGTTTACTGTCATTGTTAGTAATACGATATCGATATTATGTAAATTTTTTTTCGTATTTCGACATTTCGTATCGACAGTAAACTCTATACCAACCATAAAAACGTCGAGCAATTGCATACATTATTCTCTATTAATAGAATAATATCGCCGGCACACAAAAAAAAGTGGAAAGTACGTTTGACCGGACCGACCTATGGGTACGTATCTCGACCCACTGAATCCGAATTCAAGATCAGTTTGACTTATCCACCATAAAAATTTCGAGAAAACTTAAAAAAAACAGATGAATGTACTTAAACACAAAAATCGACTGTTGGAAATATTTTATGTGATATAAAAATTAAATAAACGTTAAGTTTTTTATTTTATTTATCTGTTTGTTTCGAATTAATTCTTTCTGTGTGCACTTTTTCTAACAAAAATACAAATCTAAATTTTTTTGGAAGCAAGAGTATTGTTTTTCTTTTTTAAATAGAAAGTTAATGTACTAACGCACATGACCGTATTTAGTATGTCTAGGTCAATTATCTGTACATTGTATCTTTCAAATATTAATGTGATTATTTTCGTAAAGTATTGGTAAAGTGTGTGTATTGGATGTAATTAAAAATGTAATGTAATAATAGTATTTTATTAGCATAAACTGTCGCTGTACAGTTAAGATTTGTAGTATTTTGGTAGTTCAACTGCCTGTGAATAAAACAATGCGTCTGTGCAATTTTGCAGTTAAATATTTGGGAATTCGTATTGGGTGTACACTATACTGCGATGGAACGTTGAGTTAATCGGTTAAATTATACCATCTGATATGCCAATGGAGATGATGTAGGCAAGTTTATTTTTTTTAATGATTTTCATAACTTTAGGGTTTATACCAAAAACCAAATAAATAGCATAAGTCAAATTTCGAGGCAAGTATATGTAATTACTAGGATTTAACTTACGTATACCAATTTTCTATAATTCTATGGAAATATATATTACTAATGTAAACATATTTTGTGTCCGTTTTATAACGTTTTTACCCTTATTTTGATTCATCTTACTCTAAAAGTTTACTGATAACGTAGTATAATTATTTTTTTTTAAATTAGGAGAAGTCATTGTTATGGCTTGTACTTCTGTCATGAGTGCGTTAATAAGTATCATGACAGAAGTACAAGACTTCATCACTAAGATAACTTTATTTTTAGAGAAAAAAAATCCAAGTGAAAAATATTTGGCAGCTTAATTTGAACCACTGTTTTACACTGTGTACTTGTACGAATATTTTATGTATTTTCTTTATATGAAAAATCATCTTCTGTTTTATGTTCATGAATGTCTATTAATAAAAGGGCGTTACAATATTATTTTTTGTTTTAATTATTATTTAGTCACTCGCGTATTTTGAGCACATAATGATTTAAATAATTTCTGTGTAACCTCTCGTAATACAACTTCTATATTTTAACCTTAAAGGATTTAATTTCAAGCCATAAATAAAATTATACGATTTCAAGAACTGGATCAGAATTTTTTTACTGTCAATTTACAATTAATACAATTTTTTTTTGTTAATCCTCAACTTTCAAGCTTAGAAATAAGCCTTTTATTTGTAGTAAAAGCAGTTTTCAGGTAGTGCTAGGTGAAGTAAGTTACAGTAAAAAGATTATTAAGTTAGTCTTACTTATGGGTAAATACATTAACAATGATTCAGTGGAACGCACATGTCTAATCAAAAGAGTTTCTATCAAGATTAACATCATGTTTAATATTTAATAAATAAAGCTGTACATATATTAAAAGATTAGTTCTTTTACCCATTTTTCTGAAAAAAAAATTAAAATCGAAAATTATTAATAATCATGTCTTATTATTTTCAATCAGTATAGTACCTGAGCAGATATCTACGTTTTCTTATAAGTAGTCTGACAGTACCTACTAGTTATTTGTGGTTGCAACACTATTTTGTTATGATGTCATAATTTGACAATTTATGTACTTGAAACTTGCAACACTCGATAGTCCAATGAATGATGTTTCATAAACGGGATGTAGAGAAAGTAAATTTTTATTTTTACAAAATTATACGCGGCCGATGGTGTAATAAATGTTAATATATTGTGAGAAATGCTTGTGTCGTTGTTTTCTTTTTATTACGACTGCGAAAATAAAATCGTGGGGGAGCGTAAAATGTTCGGATTTTGTCATGACTGACATTCATTTGTGCCTATTTAAAGTGATTTTATGAGTGTTTTTTGTGCGAGTTTAACAGGATGCCGAGGGGAGAGAACAGATCCAGCGTCCTGTTGACTCGGGATGAGAACGATCAGGTTTTTAGTCTCATCGGTCCAAAATGCCAGGTTGGTTAACTTTACATTTTCGTTGTGTCCTTCGATAAAATTCGAGTTTTGTAGATTAGTAATATCATTATATCTGCCGTTTATCAATTGTGGTCTCGCTGATAATGCCAGTTTATGTCAGGTGTATGATTTATATGAATTCTATCGAATTAAATGATATGGTTTCATGTTTTATTTATCGTAAAAGTTGGCTTTTTTTCATGTTGTAGATTATTTAAAATTATGAGTCATTTACTTCTGGAAATTGATTTCATTAATATATTGAAAGAAGGGCAATGCAATATTGATAAATTTTGGTACAATTGAAGCTTATATACAGGACTAAGATAAAGAATAAGAAAACACAAATTTACTTTCAGCAAAAGGAAATCAAAGTGTACATTCTAACTGAAATACAACTCTCTTAATTCATACTTATCTTTATTTTGTTCCATAATTAAAAGAAAATTAACAAAGGGCAATAATATGTGAATAAAACAACATATTTTCATAAAAATATAAAAAATATAATTTAAAAAGATATTTTAATTTTGAAAATTATGTAAAAGGTACTTATTACTAATATCAAATAAAACATACATTTGGACTTGTATTGGAAGTATATAAAAATCTTAGAAGAAAAGTAAACATTCTTTAGAAAATATTTAATACTTATTTTATTTGATAGACTTTGACTCTGTATTTGAGCAGCATGGTAATTTTTAGCTTCTAAATTTCTCTCCTAAAAGAGAGTAGGCCTATGCCCAGCTGTGGGAGTTACAGGTCGTTACTTTGTATTTTTCTAGAAGTTATGATATGCAGATTTTGATAGAAGTGTAGAATTATAGCATTTATTTATTTCATTTTATTTTTATTTTTTCAAATATATGTAAAGAATATAAATTCTTCTTTTTAATATTTGAAATTTGAATCTTGGTTTGACTCTGTCGAAAGGAAAATTGTAATCAGAGAAAACGACTTAGCAACGGAATAACAAGATGGATATAGAAGTGAATATAAAAATCGAAGTAAAATAGAAACTTAATTGTCGTTTCTTTGGTTAACGGAGCAACACAATTTTTATTTACCGCTTAAAATAAATTTTTAATAGCACCAAGAATATTAATAGCAATTCATTATAAGAAAAAGGAGTTTTTAGTTCATGAATAATATCCGATCAGTAGAAAACATAGTAGAGCTATAAAGTAAATCTGTTTATTCTAGAATACCTCTGATAAAAAATATCTTTCCTTGTTGTGTTTTGGCTATATGTAATATATTTCCTTGTTTCTTGTTCTAATATTAATTAAAATAACTCATCTACCTGTTATACAATTATGTTATAGTATTTTATATTTGAGATGATAAGTAAAAGTATCCAACTATGAAGTAAAGAATTCCCTACTACTTAATTAGAGACAGATTGGAATATAGGTTCACCACCTACTCCAATGTGAAGTAGCAGATTAAACATGTCCTGAAAAATCTCAAGGTGTATACAGGTTTCATTGTAATTTTTTTCTCATTTATGTAATGATACTAAATCTAGCAATAGCTAAGTGCAAAAGTTTGTTTGTAATACTAATAATTTGTGTTATCAGGGATTTAAATATTCAAACCATTGTGAGAGTCATGCTATCTAACCATTTAGTCTTTACAACCCTTAATTTTTTTTTGTATGAAAATGCTATGGCTTGATTGTGACAGTGTGATGTGCTAATATTATTAAGATGAAAGCTTTTGAGTATATTTATACCATTTTACCTTCTTACTGGATTTGTTAAGTTTGTGTAGGTTTAAAAATAATTACCTTATTAATATAGGGATACTTTATGAAAATAATTGTATAAAATTTCAATGATATTGATAATATAATCTATTGTTCAGCAATGCTCCATCTATCTTTCTTTTTTAATTCATAAATAACAGACTGTGAAGGACAGATTTTGATCTATCAGAGAGAACAAGGTTTCGTATTCTATGTTATAAACATAGTACATGTAACTTTATTATTTGGTTAGGGTGAAATGGCCATAGAGTTATTATACTGGAATAGTTGAGTGGGTCTAAAATGTGACTATCGAAGGAGGAAATTAGAAAAGCAAATGCTATCTGTCTCTCTTTTTTATGTGTGATTAAACAAACATAACTATGATCACTCATCTTCCCTCTCTCATGATTAGGATATTCACATTCACATATCTATTGCTCCCCTCTAATATAATAACTCTAAACAGGCCTGCTAATGGCACTTCTATGCTAACTACTATCTCTATATAAATGTCGCCGCAAGTTAAAACTGGTAGTGTCACATATGGATTAGAATAATAAACTTGTTAAATCCATGATACCTATTTTATTTGACAGGAAGTACTCGACCACATTCAATATAACTATGTTGTATGTTGTATGGTCGAGCTTCCATAAATAGGTGAAAGTGACTGGTGCGTCTGTTTAAGTGACTACAATTTGTCTTCCGAATGCCAATCGCTAGTTGACAAGCTCCTGAGTTGCATGCAAATGAATTGTTAAACGCGAAATGGCTACACTAATGTGGCACACGTAACGCATTGTTTAAATTCTTTGACTGCACAATTGAGTAATATCTCGTCAGTATAGAATCGTCGAGAGTTCTCCACATAAAATCTACAGATAATTTTCATAATTGATACAAAAGTCCAATCAACATTCAATCCAAAATCTATCAACAGTTTAGCGACATTTTCACAAACCTTCTGGTTTCGTTCAAGAATACCTCACGTATCCAATTCAAATAATTCTTTATTCAAATTGGCCTTTACAAGAACTTTTGAATCGTCAGATTACAATGAAGCTACGACTGGTTCGGAATTCTGCATTAACCTAAAAGAACCAGCAAGAAACTCGGCGGTCACTGTTCAAAAAAATATCACAATATTGTATTTGAAATTGTTCAAAAATCGAGATTAACATTATAATCTAGTGCGAAGCTGGTCGCAAGTAAAATCCGATTAAGATCGCAGTATCAAGTATTGTTAAGCACTTATTTTTTAATATACTCCCGAAAGGCCGTTCGTTTACTTAAATTTTTACGCAGTACCTCCAAATATTTATTATAAACAAATTGGCATACTTAATTTTTAATTAAAACGTACTGGATCTGTAAGTCCGAAGTCGTTTGAAAATTGATTTAACCGATTTGAAGATTACAAAACAAAGGAAAATTTTATTTTGAATATATATTTTTCTCTTCAGCCAGTGGATGTCCAGTTAGACGAAGACCTTAATGGTTCATGACCAGAGCGTAACGAACAACGTGACATGTGATTTTTATATATCCATACTGATATCATAGACTATTTGTATATGCGACTTCGTTTGCTTCAACTTAAGTGTTACAGTAACACTTAATTTTATCAGTATGATGAGCTTTTGATTGTTCCAAATTTCATCTATTTTATTTCAGTGGATTAGCGGTGAAAGCGCACCAGACAGATAGACTTGTGCTTTCATGCGAAAGTGTTTTATCAAGTTTATCTTCAATACAATTGAATTGAATTATCTTCCTTTCATGTCTCAATGGACCAGTGGATCAATAGCTACCTGAAGTAGACAGCTAGGGAGCTAAGCAGGCTTAATAATTTTTATCTTAGTACTGAAGTTCACGAAACAGCGGACTGCATCTAGAGTAGCTTTATGTCATTGTTTTAAGATGTTATATTATGTGAAAATTATTTTGTAAACTAACTAAAGTAACTGCCTGTTACTATCACACTGCTGGGCATAGGCCTCCTCTCTCCGTTTTTGAAGAGAAGGATTGGAAATAAGATGCCCGATGATCCACGCTGCTCCAATGCGGATCGGTAGGTTACACAATATATTCCTAGAATTCTCAAGAGATATGCAGGTTTCCTCGCGATGTTTTCCTTCACTGAAAAGCGTGTGATAAATTGCAGTTATTAATTAGACACATAAAATTTAATATAAAAACTCATCAGTGCCTGCCCGGGGTTTTAATTAATGATCGTCTCTAGAGATCGCACGGTCTCACCGCTAGGATATTACAACTTTGTTTTGCTATAATCCACAACTAATTATTAAAAGAAGCTGCAAGTATTAGTTAATATTTCGTATTACAGAGCTTAGCGACGGCGGTGGTCCAGCTGTTCACTACAGAGGGACCGGGACATTCAGAATGGAAAAAGAAGGACACGGGAGTGCTCTGCCTGATCAAAGACAACAGCAAGCGATCTTACTTTTTTAGAATTTACTGCCTCTATCGGAAAACCATGATATGGGAGCACGAAGTTTACCTTCAGATAGAGTATAAGAGTCCAAGACCATACTTGCACACATTTGAGGCTGAGGTGAGGATATCCGTCGTTTAAATAAAAATTTTTGCATCTTGTTTATATATAACAAGTCAAGTTTAAAATGCTTTTACAAAATTTCACGCAGCACCAGTAGGCCTACCACGAACTTTTAGAAAACAATTCAATTCAAAGTCAGTACCTAAACTCAACCGCTATCTTTTCGTACCATGAAGTGTGGATTGCATTTGGGTCGAAATTTTTGAAAAGGAAAACATTATATGAACTATAGATAACTCTGTCTCTTCAACTCAAATGTTTTTATGACGTAATTTAGTTTGCGTCTTCAATTGAGTCGCAATAATGTTTATGGTAGGCCTGCAGGTCATTCTTATCAGAAACATGCATTATCATCAGAACTGAACCTGTATGTAAGATTTCAGCTCAATCGGACACCAGGAAGTGGGTCATATTTAATTTACAAGATTCCACCTTCACATACACAAGTTAAATAAAAGCTTGAAAAACAAAAGTAAAGTTGGCCTGTTGTTACCCCGCTGCTGGGCATAGGTATCCTCTCTCTTATTTTCGAGAGAGGGGTTGGAACTAAGACCTCCTACGCTGCTCCAATGCGGATCGGTAGGCTACACATAGAATTGTCTAGAGACTTGCATGTTTTCTCACGATGTTTGCCTAAACCGATAAACGGGTAATAAATTGGAATAATCAATTAGACATAAATAATTTATAGAATTAGGCGTTACTTTGCGGATGTCCATAATACAAAAGTAATGAAAATGGTATTCTATAATCCGCGATAAAAATCGCGGATACGAAATCGAAAATTATAATAAAATAATGTTTTCATTACTTTTTACATATCTAATTCGTAGTACATTTCAAGGTAACACAAGCGATGGCTCGGCTAATAGATAATCTGAGATAAAAATGTCAGTTAGCGATACTATCTTATCGAGATTTGTGTTCCCCACCGCGATAGGCCTACAAGTTATTTTACAGGTGAATTGGTAACATAATGCATTTTTATCAATATCCTATTTAATTAGTGATGATTTTATAGAAAAATCGCTTTCATGGAGTTGTAGTTTCATAGAGTAATCAAGAAAACGTATTGTTATTATTCTATGCTAAAAAGAAATAATGCTTTCTATATATTATTTTGTTTAAATAAATATTGTTATGGTCTATACTTATATAATATGTGAAAGTATTATATGTGTTTGTTTAGTACTTCTTTCGCAACCTAATGAACGACAGATTCATGAGATTTTCGGTAGGAAGATATTTGAAATTTTAATAGGTCAATTTTTATCCCGGTATCAAAGATCAGACGTTAACGACGTAGCGGACAAAAGCTAGTATAATATATTTGCAAGATGTAATCTCTATAATAATATGTTACGCCTTTTACGACCCCTCGGTAAGAAAGAGGGTGGTCTATTCTACTCAGCCGGATAGCACACGTTGGGACGACTTAGTTTAGACGCCTTTTACGACCCCTCGGTAAGAAAGAGGGTGCTCTATTCTACTCAACCGGATACCACACGGCGGGCCTACTTACCTTAGTCGCCTTTTACGAACCCTCGGTAAGAAAGACGGTGGTCTATTCTACTCAGCCGGATACCACACGGCATATATGAAGATATTTACTTTGAGGACGGACAGCCGTGTGTTTAATTGTCTCATATGTATATTTATTTTTCTTTTTTCTGTTTTCAATGGTTGATTAATATTATGCGAACTAGGAAAAAACAGGATAGGCTATATAATGTATGAGAGACAAAATATTGATTAATTTTGTCAGAAGACAATCTGAAACTATGTAATCAAGCATCCCGTAAATCAGAAATATCTTGAGGAGAGAGGAGGGACTTTTGTATTATTATATATATACTTGTATATAATAGATATAATATTGAAGAATAATATTGTAGATAATTATACAAAACAATTACTGGACTGCTTAAATGAGTCCAGTAAACCTTAAAATTTATTATATTCAAATTTGTTATATTGTATGACGTAGTAGATAATTTTGTTCTCACACTTCTTCACTGTCTTAAGAAATGTACTTACTAGTTATAAGTGGAAACTAATTTTGGTCTATGAATTTGTTATAACTTACTATATTTATGTTCAATTTGTACTGTTCGTTTCCCAAATACAAATAAAATAAAATAAAAAATAAAAATATCATTACTTTCTAATACAGGAATACATGACCGCATTCAACTTCGCCAACGAAGATGAAGCGAGGGTGCTTATGGATATACTCATCGAGAAGATTGAATTACGAAAACAAAGACGAGAAGGTTTGTATCGTTATTTTAATTATCATATATATATTATATTTATGGTTTATATTTACAATATATTATTTATATAAATATATATATTTATTAGTGAATAAGTTAGGATATTAGTACCATAACTGTTTAACTATAGATTGTCTCACTTCGTAGGTTAGCTGTCAAAGGGAAAAGTTGACCGTTGTACTCTGTTTTTTATTGATAATGTTTTTCTTACGTTTTTTTATGGTACATAAACAAATAAATAAATAAATAAAAATAAATTTACAATCTCAATACACTACATAATAAATAACAAGGTCCGGGCCGGTTCTATCTAATTACCCATTACATATTTAACCAATCAAAGTTACCTTAAAATAGCTATGTATGATTTTTTCGAACTTAGACTATCTTGAGTATGTACAGTAATCGGATATAGTCACTATTATTCTATCGCGTGAACCCGACTAGTTCCGAGCCAGTACGTTGCTATAATGAGTTTATGAATAAGGGCAACTGATGGACTTCAAACTAGTCGGGCTCACTCGATAGAATAAGAAGTGATTATAGCCGGTTTTTATACATTAACTATATATCACACGCTTAGTATTAAAGTGACCGAATTCAAAAAAGTTTTGTTGTGCCAAATTGCAATAAAGCGTAGTGCAAAAAGAGAGCTGTGATAGCCCAGCGGTGAGACCGTGCGACTCTTTCGAGGGGAACACGAGTTCAAACCCGGGCAGGCACCAATGAGTTTTTCTATTAAAACTCATGTGTCTAATTGATAATTGCAATTTATCACACGCTTTACGGTGAAGGAAAACATCGTGAGGAAACCTGCATATCTCTAGAGAATTCTAGGGATATGTGTAACCTACCAATCCGCATTGGAGCAGCGTGGTAGGCTCAAACCCTTCTGTCCAGAAACGGAGAGAGGAGGCTTATTCCCAGCAGTGGGATTGTAACAGGCCGCTACTTTACTTTACTTTTAGTGCAAAAACTAAAAACTCAAAACTCAAAACCTACAATACTCGTGAGTGTTAAAGAAACCCATATCTTGGAAGAGCAAGAAAATACTAGCTTTTTGAATATATCGTTTGCGATTACGAATATTTTTTTTTAAATATGGCACTGAAATGGTTCTAACTCAATTGGCCCAATTTTGACTTAGATCAGTTTTTATACTAAGCGCGCGGTATATGAAAATGAGAATGAATTTACGAATGCCCTAAAAAGATAATTGATTTCATATCACATGTTTATATAGCTAAACGAATGCTGAAGATGGCATAATAACGCGTCCGCCAACAATACGTGTGTACAAACAAACATGAATGCAAATGTTTTTCTGCTTATGTCATCAATCGACGCGACCTCTCCGACCACACGCATATGTATATGAAATAAAAGTATTCAAGAATGTGTGGATTATTTTCTCCTATAGTCTCTTATGTACTAGCACCAAATTAGCGAGAAACCCGTGGATAACTTCTACAGAAAATAACACACTTTTGTGAATAAATTAAAAAATAAAATAACAGACTAATAATGTCTTAGTCTTATTTGAAACTAGCCTTTAAGCGCAACTTCGTTCGCGTGGACTGCAGTCTTATTAGTTGATTAAACCCTTAAGTATGGTAAAAGTGGGTTAACCTTAAAAGCTATATTCGTATGCTGTCGCGGACTTTTATTTACATGTTTTAGAGGGGCACAATTTTGTAATGCATGATTACTCAATAACTTTCACCGTTTACTTAGCGCACGCAAGGAAAGCTTTAAACTATGCCGATTTCGCAAAAAAAATATCGCTGCACCTCTGCTATTCATCTTAGCGTGATGTTATATGGTCTATAGATAAATATGGCCTTCCTCGATAAATGGACTATCTTACACTCAAAGAATTTTTCAAATCGATCCAGTAGTTCCTGAGATTAGCGCGTTCTAACAATCAATCAAACAAACAAACTCATCAGCTTTATATATTAGTATAGATAATGAGGCATATATCAGTCTTTCACAACGTATGGCCCACAGCCCATAGGGCAATTTAAAATTAAAATTGATTTTAACACTTCCGTTCTGGGTCATTTAAATACAACACTAGACTTTGGTGCCAAATCTAACTTAAGCAAATTCTTATCTAATCTACAAAAATCAGCGGCAGTATATCTCTATCTCTTACGTTTAACTCAAAATCACTACTTTAATGTTCAAAATTTCAATCTATACTTAGTATAAAACAAAGTTTCCATAAGCTATCTGTACGTGATCGAATTTCTAAAAATCTACTAAACTGATTATGGTAAGGTAAGGCAACTTAAAGATGACTTGAACTAACTTAAAAAGTAACTTGACTGAAACACATATTCGTTTTACACTCTGATTTAGGGTGAAGCTGGCACAACTATTATTATAGTATAAGAAGATTGTGGTTTTTTTTTCAATAAAAAAAAACATATTTACATGCAAAGGATCTTTTAATTTTTAAGTTGTGAAGTTACGGGTAAAGTTTATAAATATATAAATAACATCGAAATGTCCATCAGAACGAAGACAAAGGTCGTTGATGGCAACACGGACCAGCTCGTCGTCTTACGGGTCCAATACATCGTACACGCCCCGGTTGAACGGCGTGAGTCCCGCACCGCCGCCGGCGCCGACCGTGCCCGCTCCGGTCCCTATGCCGACGCAGCCTTTACACACGAACAAGACGAACACATTATCGAGTGAGTATTCAATAATATAAGACATAAGATCACATACACACATATTTCATATACACACATATTACATACACACATATTACATACACACATTACATAAGATCAGATACACATGTATTTCGGGATGTCAACAAGCAAAAGTATTACTTACTCTAATCAAACTCGATAAATACGTTAGATCTTACCTTCCCTAAATGCTCCTAACTGACTTAATTCAATTCAAAATATTCTTTATTCAAGTAAACTTGTAAACAAGTGCTTTTGAATCGTCAACTTTACTGCTGGTTCGGAAAGCTGTTCCTGCCGAGAAGAGCCAGCAAGAAACTCGGCGGTTGCTCTTTTTAAAATATAAATCTTAGAACTAGTTACATTTATTTATTACTGTCTTGTACAGGGTAGAAGCGCACCTATATCCACACATCCTTATCATCTAAGTAATCTTCAACAGTATAGTAGGCTTTCTGTATCAGCCTCTTTTTAACAGTGTTTTTAAACTGCTGTAATTGCATGACCAGAATTGATTTCGGAATTTTATTATAGAATCTTATACCCATACCCACAAACGATTTACGTACTTTTGCTAGGCGCAAAGCAGGAGTCGCAAGCTTATGTCGGTTCTCACTTTGTCCATTATATATTACCTATCGTTTTATAATTCTTTATATTTTTATGTACAAAAATTACATTGCTTAAAATATACTGTGAAGCAAATGTAAGAATACCTATTTCCTTAAACTTCTCTCGCAGGGAATCACGCGGACTTAAATTGTAGATGCCACGTATAGCTCTTTAGATCATTTAGCTCTCAAGGTGTAAAGCTGTGGAATGATTTACCGGTATCAATCCGCAAATCTCCTTCCCTATCAGCATTTAAGTCACTGACTAGAAAATATTTGTCTCAAGTCATTTAAATTTAATTTAGTAGCTTAGTATCAATATTAAATTACATTTTAATTAATTCAAATAATCACTATTATCTATTATTTTATTCATTCATTTTTCAACTTTAATCTATGTATATAGTGTTTCATTATTTTTAGTTTTTCTTCCTTCCTTTTTTTATCATCATCCATTTTTTTATTTCTTTTCATTTTATTTCTGTTACTCATAGGTTGGCTGGTAGAGATCCCTTTTAGGGATAAGTCCGCCTTTTGTTTGTACAATAAATAAATAAATAAATAAATAAATAAATAAACTCAATTCCTGCAGCTAGCATTGACAGACTAACTCTTTACATCTACCCGCTCCTTTACTTATATATAATGAGAATAGCCCGCCAAAACTTAGTCGTTATTACACTACTATACAACCTTATTTATTTTATGCATTATAATGTTATCTGTAATTTATTATAATATTTGTATTTTATCATCCTATCCGCCTATATATTTATTTATTATATAACAATCCTTTATAAAGATCCATGTCTGCCACCGGAAGTAGGTAGACTATAACGAATTACGCGCGTTAGTGGTATTTAACATATTTCAAGGAGACCAATTGCAGACAAATAACACAATGCGAATGTACTACTAAAGCATATATATTTCAAATCTTATAGACATAAATTGTTAAAATACACGCAAACAACGCGTTAAACAACCAAAAACAAAAATATGAATAGAGTTAAAAATACAAAAGCTCTTTAACCGTATTCAATCAGAAATATGATAAATTTAGTATTGCGTTAAGATCTTAAAGAAGATACTTAAAGTTGCTTGTATAAAAAGATAAACGTGAATTATATTTATAAATAAATAAATCAAGATTTATTGACCACTTAAAAAAAGAGTACAAGAGTAATAATAATAAAAGTGGTCAAAGCACAACCACCTCAGCAATAAGTTGCAGTATGGAATGTAAAATATTGCAACACTATTTTCAGTTGGCAGCCTTGGTGTTTACCTCGGACTATCATAATACAAACTCATACATTTAATAATATAAAACACAACACAATAATGATAATAAAAACATTATTGCATTTAGAAATTTATTGCAGATTTCACATTAAAGAGTTCGGGTAAGAAGTCCAAGCCGCGAACACTGACCAAGGCTGACATCGGCATGCCGCAGGACTTCAGACACGTGTCCCACGTGGGATGGGACGAAAACAAAGGTAACGTTGAGTTAATATATTTATTTATTTATTTATTAAGAAGACACACAGTAACATAATACATAAATATAATACAAGAACAAAATAAACCATAAACCAATAAAGTCTTCACAACAAAAAACTTCACAAAAAAAAGGAACATGTACAGATGACAAGTTAAATTAAATTTATTATTATATAAAAAGGAAAAAGAAATATTAAAAACTTCCAATTTGGCAGGGAATAAATTCATCGAATGACTGTTTAATTTATTTAAAGATATGTTGAACAAATCAATGTCTATAAAAACACTATTGTATCTGTTGCATGCACGAAGAAAGGTATTATTTGCATATTTCGTTTTTCTTTTAGGAGTATAAAACAGAAGTTGCTTTCGTGATTGAGAACGAGGACATCTTATAAAAACATTACTCAGAAGATAGGGGGACTCAATATAATTATTGAAAATTTTATACAAATAAAGATCGTCTCCCGACGTTCTACGATCTTGTAAAGTTATATTGTTGCAACAATTTTTAATAAACCTGTAGAAAAGGACTTGTAATATCTTTTTCAATCGATGGAGTCCACTACATTGGATCTCTACAACACACGATCTTGTGCCTCTTGCATCTAGCAGCTTCCGGCGACCTTTTTGAGTTCGTCAGTCCATTTCGTAGGGGGTCTACCAACAATGCGTTTTCCGGTACGGGTTCGCCATTCCGACACCTTAAGATCCCCAACGCGGTTCTTCGCACTATGTGCCCCGCCCATCGCCGATTCAGCGTCGTGACACGCTGAGCGTATCGAGTAATCTATCTATCTATACTTATTATAAAACAAAGTCCCAAAAAGCTGTCTGTCTGTATGTAATCGATTTTCTCAAAATCTACTGAACGGATTTTTGTGCAGTTTTCACCAAAAGGTAGTGCAATAATTCCGGATGGTTTAGGTAAATAGTACATATTGGTATTATTTAAATTGTGTTTAAAAGATCGCGCAGTTGTTAAAAAACTTGCTCGCTGGGAGCTTTAGTCGCGTGCGCCGCGCAAACCAACAGAGATACGCTGAAGTTTTGTAGCAGAGAATTGTAGATCTATAAAATACCACAAAAAGTCCGCGATAGCATGACTTTATCTCTCACGGTTAACTCACAATAACTACTCGACAGTTCGGGAAAAGTTTCGTAAATCACTGAATTCCACGCCGGCGAAGCCGTTGTTGGCACAGCTAGTATAGAAATAAAAAATTGAAAAACTTGTAAAGGTTTCGACGTGGACTTGCCCGAGGAGGAGATGCGCTCGTTCTTCTACAAGGCGGGCATCACGGAGACGCAGCTGCAGGACCACGCCACGAGGCTGTTCATCTACGACTTCATCAACAGGAACGGGGGCATGGACGCCGTCAAGGAGGAGCTCCACGACACGCCGAAGACAAAAGGTTTTTTTTTGTCTTATATAGTCCTTATACCGTGCGGTATTCGGCTGAGTAGAATAGACCACCCTCATTTCTTACCGAGGTGTCGTAAAAGGCGACTAACGTAAGTCGACCAGCCGTGTGGTATCTGGTTGAGTAAAATAGACCATCCTCGTGTCTTACCGAGTCGTCGTAAAAGGCGACTAAGGTAAGTTGATGTCAGGAAGGCGGCCGATCGTAAAAAACATGAGAACACTTAGAGTGGGATAAGGGCAGGAGGATGATGCTGATGCTGTTACTCTTTAAGTTAAGAATCTCTATATTTCAGAATCATCGCGAGGACCAATGGCCCCGCCACAGCCCGCGCCCCCAGTACCCTCCCGTACCCCGCATCCCCCCGCACCACGTAAGTAACAGTTATTTCTATAGTATTTCCAACCATTTATTTAACTTTTAGCATATACACGCCTATGAAGTAGGAATGGACAGAATCACCAATCACTTAGTGAACATGATATGCTTCACTCATCATATAGCATCATCTGCTATTGAATTTTAGATAACTGCTATTGCTATACAAAATTATAGATATTCCAAAAAAAAGTAAAATAATATTACAAAGAAATGTTATCATTATATCATATGTATCAAGCTTATGTGGCCAAAATTATTGTAACACAAACAAATCTAATTCTTATATCTGATACAATATGGTCGATATTTCGGGATGATGTGACACTTTTACGCTACTCTAACTGAAAGTATAACCTAGAAATAAAGACAGTATTGAATATGATTTAAGAATTACGTTTGTTTGTAATAACAATAACTTTGTCCAGTGATAGCTGAATAATATAATAGCCGATAGCATTTTTTGCTATTTGCTATTTACGCTTTTAGCGATTCAGCGATTACTGGACTAAATGATTGCTTATACAAACAAATATAGTCCTTATATTCTATACATTGCATACGCATACAGGGCATACATTTGTTTGTGTACACAATAGCAATCGTAATAGCAGCACGAATATGATTCTCAAATCGCAATCATACCCAAGCTTACTATGAAGTTCCGGCAATTGTTAGATTAAAGTCCACAGTACAAACGCAATACATTATGGGCAGTTTGATTTTTTTTTAATAGTAACGTTAAATACTAATTATCATCGCTATTTATTAGCCGACTTAATTGAGTAGTATGATTAAAATTTAACCACAACTTCGTTGCGATTGACACAAAAAGACCGTTGGCGAAGGATATTGTGTTACTTATTAGGATGTTATTAATAAATTATAAATACTAATAATGTAAGTACATTTTTTACAATTTATTATTATTATTACCAACATTACAATCATTTAAACGCCTTATTATTTGTATAAAACAATACAAAACTTTGAGAAAAAAGGGAACATCAATATTATACATAGATTAAAACTTACATACAAGTTTAATAGAATCTATTGTTTTTAGACAATTGGATATCATTACTTCAGCTGTCAAAAGTTAATTGATTATAAAGACTATAGTCTCTTTATTGAAATTTAAATTATTAAAGTTAAATTGAATTTCAAATATTAAACTTAAATTATTTAAATTATTAATTTAAAATTAAATGGAAAAAAAACATATAAGTGTACAATGGCGGGCTTATTCGACTATCTGCGAGTTACGATTAAGGTAGAAGTAGGGTAGGGTAACTTCGGTTTCGGGGCGAAACGACCTTAGAGATTTTGGTGGTGGTTTTGTATATTGCTTGTGCGCATTGTTGCTGTTTGTGGAGGCGTCTTGGGATGCATGTGGTGACTAGTCCTGTATGTGAGAATTTTGCCTGCTTCGTAGACATTAATTTAGCCAACATTTAGCCTGTAATAATAATATATACAGTAAATTAAGTAAACCCCAGTTGTTTGTATATAAAGTTGTCTTCTGTTTTACAGCGTCCCGGGCGCCGCCTCCGCCACCCGCTCGTGCGGTGCCTCCGCCCCCGCCCCCGCCCTTGTCGCTGACGTCACCAAGGAATCCTCCCCCGCCGAGACCACATCAACGTATGTACTTTGCAAATAGATTTAAATATATATAAGAAAAGCTAACAACAGTAAAAAGTAGTTTGTAGTAAAAAGTTGTATTAAGTGTTTTTAACGAGTCACCAGGTGCTTTCGTCCAAATCCACGAACCCCTGTACGTAACAATATAAAAAAGACCGTGCAAGTTTAGACACAGTTCAGTAAAAGTACAAAAAGTAAGTAATGATACGATCTGTTACTATTCCACTCCTGGGCGTAGGCCTCCTCTTATCTAATATCTTTAAATGAGCTGAATAGAATCTGAATTTTAGAATCGGCTCCAACGATTTTCATGAAACTTAGTATATAGGGGGTTTCGGCGTAGATAAATCTATCTATTTAGCTAGGTTTTATTTTAAAAAATTCTTGTTTTATCCCTGTTTTCAGGCATTGAGAATCTACTAAAATATACATTGAATACAGAGGTTATTTTGCTGTTCTTTGTAAAGTTGTAATATCACTGGGGAATGAGCGGGCTAAAGAGATTGAAATACCCCAGATCGAGTCCCAAATATCACCTGCCCTTTTTTGTGTTTATTTTTTATTGCATTTATTTAATCTTTAAAAAAAAATACCAAGCAAGTTTCGGTCACCCAGATACTGATGATGATATTATCAATTGTGCTCACATTGATTTGACTGCCACTAGTCTACATCACCTTGAGATATCGATATTTTTTTGTGGTATATAGAATTCTTATGACGCTGAGTCGAATAGACCACCCTCATTTCTTATCGAGGTGTCGTAAAAGACGACTATGGTAAGTCGACCCGCCGTGTGGTATCCGGCTGAGTAAAATAAGACCACCCTCATTTCTTACCGAGGTATAGTAAAAGGTGACTTAGGTAAGTTGACCCGCCGTGTGGTATCCGACTGAGTAAAATAGACCACCCTCATTTCAGGCAGACAGCCGGTCGTAAAATACCTAGTCAAATCGACAATATAACATGTTTTGCCGACCCCACTTAGAGAGGGATAGGGTAAGGAGGATGATGATTGACTGGCACTAGTCCACATCACCTTGAGATATCGACCTTATTGACCACGATATAAAGAGTACATTTGTTTATATACACAATAATTGAGTTCAGTAGAAACGTGATAATATAAAAGCGAAAAGTTTTAAAAAGGGTTTGATTCCCGCCGAGGGCCAACATTTACTATAAACAAATTGTTGGTTCTTCGAGCCTGGGTGTGTATTTGTATTTAAGTATGTATTTAAACTTATATTTGTAGTATATCTACCAGTTGGCCGTCACCCATAACACAAGTATTAAGTTACTTACTTTGGGGACTGACGACCGTGTGTGTAAATGTCCCATATATTTATTTATTTATTTATTTTATGTTAGTAGTGTGCTTGTGTTAGTGAGTGTAAATGTTATAAAGAGATATCTATTTCAGCTCCAGCGAGCGCTCCCCCCTCGGTGCCACCGCCTCCCCCTCCGTCGTCAGCGCCTCCCCCTCCTCCCCCTCCCCCGATCCCCATAGCTCACCCCGCGCCCGCCGCGCCGCCCGCGCCACCTCCACCACCTATGCCGGCTGATACCTCGGCGCCAACGGACGCTCGCTCAGCCCTCATGGAGAGCATCCGTAGTGGAAACAAGAACTTGAAGGTGAGTAGTTCCTTAAGACACCGAATTTTCTTACATTGTACCAGACTCAAGTAGGTTCTTGTCGTACTGGTGTCATTTATGGGACGACTCTGCGAAATACGAGTTGGATGACAAGCAATATAACAGAACTAACTACTTTGCTATAATCCGCACGGGTTAAGTGAATGCATGCAAAGCCAATGTGTATGAAGCAGGCAAAATCTACGCACCTTATACATGCAGGACCAGCCACCACATGCACCCCAAGGCGCAATTCACCAGAAACAACGCACACAAAAGCAGCACACACACCCACCACCACAATCTCGACGATCGCTTCGCCCCGAAACCGAGGATAGGCTCCACGACGCATTACGATTTTCGCATTTTGTCGTGGAGCCTATCGTCCTGATGATGCTTCGGTTTCGGGGCGAAGCGATCGTCGAGATTGTGGTGGTGTGTGTGTGTGTTGCTCTTATGTGCGTTGTTGCTGGTGAATTGCGCCTTGGGGTGCATGTGGTGGCTTGTCCTGCATGTATAAGGTGCGTAGATTTTGCCTGCTTCATACACATTGGCTTTGCATGCATTCACTTAACCCGTGCGGATTATAGCAAAGTAGTTAGTTCTGTTATATTGCTTGTAATATGGAATTCCGCAAAGTAACGCCTGCTTCTATAAATCACGAGTTGGATGCTTTGGACTCGGTCGATCGACTTGCCAGAAGGCTCATTTCTGATAAAACCCTGACCGATGACCCTGATAGTCTTCAGCATCGGCGCAGTATTGCCTGTCTTTCGGTATTCTACAGGATATACTTCGGAGAGTGTGCTGAAGTACTCCATAACCTTGCTCCTCCATCACTTTTCTATCATCGCACCGCTAGGCACCGGGAGAAGTTCCATCGTTACGTTATTGACATCCCACGAAAGCGCAAAAAGAGCTTCGCGTCTTCTTTTTTACTGCGCACGGCAAGGGAATGGAATTCTCTCCCGGCATCTATTTTTCTCGGGTATAATATGGATCTCTTCAAAGCAAGAGTGAATAGGCATCTTCTAGGTAAACGCGCTCCATCTTAGACTTTATCACTGCTTACCATCAGGCATGATTTCAGTCAAGCGCTCGCCTATTACACAATTAAAAAAAAATAATCTAACGCTTCGCCATATACTGCACTAGGTAAGTCAAGGCGGAAGCCGTACCACGGCAAAGCCGTAACGTAACGAGCATACGTCAAACAAACAGTCAAAATGTGACGTCAGCCGTACAGCCATACCGTCGCTCCCCACCCGGCTCTATCACTATCATCTATCTACTTATTATAAAACAAAGTCCTAAAAAGCTGTCTATCTGTGTGTAATCGATTTTTTCAAAATCTACTGAACGGATTTTTGTACGGTTTTCACCAAAAGGTAGCACAATGCTTCCGGAAGGTTTAGGTTAAAAGTACATTTCTTTGTAATTTGTGTTGAAGTGGTCGTATAGTTGTAAAAAAACCCGCTTGCTGTGAGCACAAGTCGCGTGTGCGACAGGGGTACTCCAAACTAATGTTGATATACAAAGTACTACAAAAAAGTCCGCGACAGTATGTCTCTATCTCTTATGGTTACCTCACAATAACTTTTATGTTCAAAATTTCAATTAAATTCACTAATTAACACGCGGGCGAAGGCGCAGGCACACAAGGTGTAAGATATAATAGAATCTTTTAAACACGTTGTACACAACTTAACCATATCTATGACATTACTTGTATGTTTTTAGCACGTTGAAGTTGGTTCGAAGACATCACTGAATGAAGACAATAGGAGTAACTTGATGAGCGAAATACGACAAGGGTTCAACTTAAGAGCTGTAAGTATATATCTGTACTTCCAAACCGGCATTAAATTAATGACAACTATACCGCTTTAGCTTTTAACGAATAATAGTCCCTAAATGGGGTTTAAAATGGTGGTGGAATCGTGCCTATTGAAAGCAGGTATTATTCTGTACATTGACTCATTGCAAGTATAAGATGCTCTAGTGTCTAGATTGTATTAGATATGCTCGTCAGATTTTTTAGTGTACCGATAGCCCTACATTCGTCTCTCTGTAACTAATCACCAATTTAAATAAAAATACTAATTTTAGTATGATTTGCCCACAGGTGCGTCGTTCAGACAGCAAAACAGGTGACGAGAAGAGCAGCAATGGATCCGAACCCAGCGGTCTAGCGGGCGCCTTAGCGAGGGCGCTTGAAGAGAGGAAACGAGCTATACACTCATCCGATTCAGAAGACAGCGATGACGACTCCACTAGCGACGGCGAGTGGGACTAGAGACCGAGTACAATGATTACAGTGATCAGGCTTAGTGATTGCAGTCCATAGAACTGGTGATTGAACTGACCAAATTACTGACACCAAGTGTTCTTAAATATCACATGAAATATAACAACCATCGGAGGATACTGACAAGGACTCGATCAAAGACAGTGAGTCTGATTAGCGACCGACTACAATGATCACAGTGACCGAGCTTCGTGATTGCTGTAAACAGAATGTGTGATTGCAATGTCCATATGACAAAGTAGCACACTAGACTAGACACAAACCTTCGGGGGATATTGACAACAATTCCATCAACGACAGCTATTGTGACTATCAATTGAGTAAAATGATCACAGTAATCAGGCTTAGTGATTATAGTGACCTTATGATCAATATTAAGTGTTACATAAAACCTTCGAAAGACATTGATAATGGCTCCACCAACTACAGCGGGTGAGACTATTGATCGAGTTCAATGATCACAATGATCAGATGTTGTGATTACTGTGAATGTGATGTGTGATTATACTGACAAAGGGCCGACACCAAGTGTTCTTAAAAATTACACGAGTGATACAAACCTATAGTGATTACAATATAATGATAGTTTGATAGTGTTTGATATAGCATATTCCTGGTGTTAATATAATTTATTTACGATATGCAAAAGTAGGTGCTACTCTTCTGGCAAAATAAATTTGTTGTAAACAAAACCTATGCAGGTCGCTGTTCCCCATGCATGCACATGCAAAGCCAATATATGAAGTTCTTATTGCTAACACTAATATTACACATTCTATTGTCAAGTTAGTGATTGCTATTACAAATGTATTACGACAATTATTTTAATCTCTTTTTAAGCTTCTTTACTGTAATATATACAATTTTCTTTTCTCAATTATACATGCACAAATGAAAATGCCATAAATTATAAAAGCAATTTATTCAAGTCTATTTACTATATTGTCAGTTATTATATTGTACTTTACTAGTTCTTAAAATTGTAGTTTTTTTTTATTTGCCGTCATTCAGATATAGAAATCGAAATCTAGTAGAACTGGCAAGAAACTTTGAATTTATGCAACGAACTATGATTTCAAATTCGTTTGTTCCCTTTTTTTAATAAATACATAAGAAAGTAAGCTAATTGACATACAATATTACGAAGAGAAAGTCAACCTTTTCCAAAATAAACTTTTCTACAATTTAGATTTTTAAGGTTGCCTTTAGTTTAGTGGTTTTGTTAGTAACCGATATTAATATTTGACATAAAACAATAACATTGCTAACATAACCATTTTAAAAAGCAATAGATTACAGAGATCTATTTGGTAGATATTGCGGTTAAAAATAATTTTATACTTTCACAATAATTTTGTACTCCATCAATTGGCTATGCTTGTTATACTTATGTAATAGCCTATATAGTTTTGTTTACAATATAATTTTTGCCGTGGTTTATATCAGAATCCTATCCTTTTGTACTTAATAGTGACCAATTGTCTACAATTATGAATCCTTTATATAAAATATGTTTAAACCAAGCTACATTATATAACTTATATCAGTAAGATTTGAAGCTCAAACCCTATCACTTAGCTGAATGATGAAATAATATTATGACATTTTATTAATTAATTATAATTATACAGGACCATAAGTATTTATTTGCCTACATAAGATAAGCAAGATATATCTGAAATTATTATAATGGTATTATATGGTATTTAAAAGTATTACGCCTTGCTTCCATTTACAGCAATAAAAAAAATATTATAAATAGGTTGCTGCTGGTTTATGTTCAGTTTAAATGATTTTTAACTATATATTCCATATTCCATAGTAATTGTAGCTAAGATATAGTAAAAGAATTTGTATTACATTATGTCATATGAAATATTGTTATGAGGTTGCTGTGAGTTTAAAAAAATATATAATATTACGAAAGAAAGCCATGATAATTGAGACCATTTTTCTTGATATTAATAATTTGAAAGCATTAAATTAATTATTTCGAAAATCCTATGAATTTTATGTTTTAATATACTTTCGGACATATTTTTTAATTTCTAAATGTACAAATATTAATATTATTTGTCTAAATGTATTATGGGTTTGAGATTCAACTTTTACTTCTTACATTTTTTTAGCACAACAGATATTTCTGAAGTTATTGTTTATGGCACAAAATATCGAACAGCTTACCTAATCTGTGGTCATAAATACTAATATTATGATTTTATCACAATTGTTTTAGATAAATTAATAGTATTCATAATAAATATAGGAATTAATTTAATTTTAACATTCAAAATTAATGTTTAGTGTCCCTGCAACAACTTGTCTGGATTGAACAATATAAAAAAAATTCAGGAATATTAAACCATAAACAAGCAAATTTCTTGTTAAAATTATTAATATGTTTTGAAAATGTTGTCATTTAAAATAATATAGACAAACATTTAAGACTTATGTGAATAATATAAAATATAAGTTAATGTATAGTATTATATAGTATATAATACTATATATTATAATTTATATTATTATAATATAAATTCGCCTTATTAGATATTGATATCACTTATTATTTAAGTATTTATTTTTATATTATTATTTTATACTTAGTCTTACTTATGACGTAATTTCATTGTGTTTAATTATTTATTATTATGTAATTTAATTCAAGATTAAATAATTGTTGACATTTTAAGGACTTAGTCTTTATATCGCACGTTTAGTATAAAAGTGACCTAATTCAAGAAAGCTGTTTTATGGCAATTTGCAATAAAGCGTAGCGTAGCGCATACAAAACTCGTGAGTGCTAAAAAAACTTATATCTTGGAAGAACAAGAAATCACTAGGTTTTTAATAGTTTGTAGCAAGATTTCATAGAGGGCATTAAAATCAAATCAAATCAAAATAATCTTTATTCAAATAAACAATTTCAGGCACTTTTGAATCGTTAAGCATCAATATGATTAATGAAGCTACAACTGGTTCGGAATATTGTTCTTACCAAGAAGAACCAGCAAGAAACTCGGCGGTCAATCTTTTAAATATTTTCAATTATACATTATTAAACCGCTGTCTTGTATGAAGCTGAAAGGATTTTCAAATCCAGGCTTTCTTATCATCCAAATAATCTTAAATTTTGTAATATGCTTTACGTATAAGCATATTTTTTACACTTGATCGGAATCTTTCTGTATATTGATAGAATGATTATATATATAGCCTAATTTTGATTTAGGACAATTTAATACTGAGTGTACGGTATATTCCTTGTAATAAAAAATGTATTTAAAATATTTTTGACCTGTATAATAAAAACTCACAAGACTTAAGTAACTTGACTGTAACAATTAAATCAAGTAAGATACAAGTTGAGATTTCCCTTAAAATCCTTAATAAAATGATCAAATTATAAATAACTAGCTGTGCCAGCGGCTTCGCCCACGTTGAAATCAGCGTGTCACAATTTTTCTCTAAAATTCAAATTTTAAACAAAGTAGTTATTGTGAATTAACCATAAGGGATACAAGACATGCTGTCTAGGACTTTTTTGTAGTATTTTTATAGATCTACAATTCTCTAGTAGATTACTTTAGCGTATCTCTGCTGGTTTACGAAACACACGCGACTAAAGCTCCCAGCAAGCAAGTTTTTTAACTGCGCGATCTCTTCAATACAATACATAAATACATAATACCGATACGTACTAAATACCTAAACCATCCGGAAGTATTGCACTATCTTTTGGTGAAAACCGTACAAAAATCCGTACAATAGATTTTGAGAAAATCGATTACATACAGACAGACAGCTTTCTTGGGACTTTGTTTTATAATAAGTATAGATAATGATAATTCTTTTTATATAAATGGTTACGATTTTTTGTGTAATGTATTACGTTGTATAACGATTGTATGATAAACGTACTATTTTTTATTTCTTGTGTTGTATAATAATTAATGTATATCTGTACATAGTATTTTTTTATTAAAGGACTGAAGATAACAACGGTGATTCTAAAATGTAGTTAATGTATATTCGATTTCAAATAAAATATCTTTAAATATAAACAAAATGGCTTATATCAAACTGTTGTGCAGTAATATGAATACTGGGATCACATAATTTCAAATGTCTATACGAAAATGACTTTGAAGTTGTGGTTCGTGCGTCAGACGAGGGTATTAAATATAGACTTTTGATTATGACTTTTATGAACAATGTGAAGACACGTACTATAGATCACGGAAGCTTATATCAGTGTAACGCCATTTTGATAAGTAATGCTTATTGAATGATTTATAGAAGCAGGCGTTACATTGCGGAATTCCATATTACAAGCAATATAACAGAACTAACTACTTTGCTATAATCCGCACGGGTTAAGTGAATGCATGCAAAGCCAATGTGTATGAAGCAGGAAAAATCTACGCACCTTATACATGCAGGACCAGCCACCACATGCACCCCAAGGCGCAATTCACCAGCAACAACGCACACAAAAGTAGCACACACACCCACCACCACAATCTCGACGATCGTTTCGCCCCGAAACCGAAGCATCATCAGGAGGATAGGCTCCACGACAAAAATCGTACTGCGCCGCACTACCCATACAAGCAGTCTTAAATAGTTAACCCCCACCAATACCCTCCCCTCCGAACACATGTAGCAAAACGGAATTAGATACATTTACTTGCTCGTTAATTAAGTGACCATTGTTATTTTTTATTATCTCAAGGTGCTCTAACGTATTGAGACGGAGTTCCTTATCACAAGTGTGGAGAATATGAAATGAATGGTCATTAGGCACTTTGCACTGCACTGCACATTAGACTGCTTTCTAGCAAATGTTTTGCAAAATTAGAATTTTGTGGTTTATTATTCCTAAACGCAGCCATATGTTCCCGGAATCAAACCGCAAAACTTCGGCCAGTCTGACCTACATATGTACCGTCGCACTCAGGACAATCTATTTTATAAACCCCAGATTTTTTACTCTTATCTAATATATCTTTATTTTTACACAACAAACTACGAAGCGATTGGTTAGTTTTAAAAGAGAGTTTAGTACCCGATATTGATTTAAATATATTTGCAACTCGATCTGTTAATTTTCCAAAGTAAGTATCTGTTAATTTTCGCAAACCAACTTACACCGATACGATCATACCGGCTGGTTGGCCGATTGTGGTGGTGGGTGTGTGTGCTGCTTTTGTGTGCGTTGTTGCCGGTGAATTGCGCCTTGGGGTGCATGTGGTGGCTGGTCCTGCATGTATAAGGTGCGTAGATTTTGCCTGCTTCATACACATTGGCTTTGCATGCATTCACTTAACCCGTGCGGGTTATAGCAAAGTAGTTCTGTTATATTGCTTGTAATGCTTATTGACTAGTGAGTAGTGATGTTCAATGACTTTAGTGTAGTACCATAACAAAAGTTGAGCCAGTTTAATAAATATGATGTAAAAAGTTATTTGTTTGAATAAACATAATCTTTTGTATAAAATTCTTGTCACAATGTCCTCCGAAACAACTTTACCACTAAGCGTGATAAGGCTCGAATACTAACATTTTTTTTGGACTATTTTTTTATAATATAAACTAGAAATTCCCTATAAATAATTTTTATTGGAAAACAATGTTTGCCGGGTCAGCTAGTATATAAACTATAAAATACTTACCACTTGGTGTATGAAAAAAAGACAGGTGGCGATTCTCGTACCTACCTAATATGCATATAAATTTCATAAAAATCGGTCGAGTTGTTTACCGTATTCACTGCAAAATTCTTCTTCATAATTGTCGGAATAATAATTAATAAAAAATAGACTATTGCGTAATTTACATATCAAGATATTTTATTGGGAATAGAATATATTAATAGTTTTAAGTGCTTACATATAAGTATATAGAAGTGCAAAAATAAATCAATATTTTTAATTCGTTTATTTGATATAGAACATTGGTGGGATAATAAAAATAAATTCCTAATTTTTGAAATTTTTTTTTAGTTTGGTGGGTATCCAATGTCAAAAAAATCACTACCGACAAAAAATTAATTACGATTGAAAGATTTTTTTGCAACACATTTTTCAAAAAATTAAAAATTGTTTAATCATAAAAAAACTACTACTAATATCATAAATTTTAACTTCACTGGCATTGCTAGTACAAGTAAAGTTGAAATTTAACACACTTCGGTGCCTTGTGTTTTTATAGTATGCATCTTAAACCAAAACTCGTGCAACATTGGTCTTTGTTTTATTTATCCAGTAAACAAACAAATATGAGATTTCAATTTGTATATATCTGTATATTGTTACTTCCTGATTATTTTTATTCTTACTTTAATTTTATTCCCTTGACATACGGTTTAAAAAAATATAAATCTAATATAATAACAATAAAAATATCTTTGAAAATCTACGTACAAAATTTGTTTGAATAATTCAAAAAGGAACTATAGAAAAAAAACTATCGCTTAAAATGATTACTATATACTTATAGTTATATTTATTACTATTTATTTCTGTAAATGGCAGTTGTGTGCAGGCATTTTTATTATTATAGTTTTTCAAGTATTGGATTGTATCGCTTAAGTTATACGGTCCTCTAAGTTACGTTAAGTAACACTTTAAATTTCAAACTTTCTAGAGCTCGTCTAAGCTATAATAACGCGCAAAAAATACAATTGGTCAAACAGTTGGTAACGACAAGGTCCTTGCTAAGGAACGGTGTTCTCTATAAGTTGTTCAATCAGTTTAATTTAAAAGCCAACGCTACTTTATATAGAGAGCGTTGCCAGATTTATCACACGACTAGGCTACCACGACGTTCGCAAAGAGCAGACCTACCATGAACTCTTATTGCGACTCAATTGAAGACGTAAACTAAATTGTTTTGATTTTTCATACCATGACGTCTTAAAGACGCAAACTTTAAGTTGTTGCCGAATGATTGTTCGGAATGCGTCATAAAAACATTCGAGTAAAAGAGACAGAGTTATCTATAGTTCATATCGTTTTCCTTTTCAAACATTTCGACCCCAATGCAATCCACAATTCAAGGTACGAAAAGTAGCGGTTGAGTTTAGGTACTGACTTTGAATTGAATCGTTTTCTAAAAGTTCATGGTAGGCCTACAGATCGTAAATTACGCAAAAGTTGATAACTGTACAGAGACAAAATGTCATTATAAACATTAACACAGCGTTTTGACTTAGTTGGCAGTAACCCTGTCTTCGGCTCCGTGGGTTCGGTTCCCGCCGAGAACCAACATTTTCTATTTAGAATTTGTTGGTTCTTCGAGTCTGGGTGTATATATGTATTTAAGTATGTATTTAAAACTATATATGTATATATTTACCAGTTGTCTCTCACCCATAACACAAGTATTAAGTTACTTACTTTGGGGATGGACGACCGTGTGTGTAAATGTCCCATATATTTATTTATTTTATTTTATTTATATCATCTAGTTAAATAGTGGGGCGCTCTATTTCAAATTAAGCAAGCACTACCTAGCTATATAAATCTATAAATTCATATCACATTTCAGAAATACTTCTTAGTTTATTTTGCCTGCCCAGTAACCAATTAAAGAGTTATGTGCAGAATATTCTTTTTAACCGACGTAATTTAATACCACATTTCTGCAAAGCAATAATTTATTACTAAGTCCTTGTTATTATTATTGTCTATTGTTAAAGTATTATTAAGCGTACCTCTTATAATAATTAAAAAAAATAGGTAATAATTTGAGTAAAAACATGTACAATGGATATCTAATTTATTTTTAAATATGGTTTCTTTTTTTATCGGGCTTCATATTTAGCGTTTTTGTCATGTAATGTCATCATGTCATGCTCGTCATATTCATGATATTATTTGAAAAAAAAAGTAGTTTAAAAACTAAGACGTCCAGATAGATCTCTATCATTTTCCAATAAAACATTAATACATTTGTAAACAAGTCTATATTTTAAAATTTTAAACCTGTTCAATATTATTTCAGAACGAAGGCGTCCTCTCCACAATTCCACTTAAAGTAGTAAAAAAGTAAAGTAGCGGCCTGTTACAATCCCACTGCTGGGAATAGGCCTCCTCTCTCTGTTTCTGGAGAGGAGGGTTGGAGCTGAGACCTACCACGCTGCTCCAATGCGGATTGGTAGGTTACACATATCTCCAGAATTCTCTAGAGATATGCAGATTTCCTCACGATGTTTTCCTTCACCGAGCGTGTGATAAATTGCAATTATCAATTAGACACATGAGTTTTAATAGAAAAACTCATTGGTGCCTGCTCGGGTTTGAACTCGTGTTCCCCTCGAAAGAGTCGCACGATCTCGCTGCTGAGCTATCACAGCACAATTCCACTTAACCCGATTTAATTGTCAAGTTCGTAAATTTAACGCTATACTACAGTTTTTTTTAAAGACCTAGTTGTTAAGGACGTAGTATCCATAAATCCTCACTTAACTTAGTTGTGAGTTTTGGCAATTATTATGAGTATTTATAAGTTTGAATACATCTAATGTTTCATATTTTCCCACTCGTCGCTAACTCATAGTTCCTTATAACTATACTATTTCACTCACTACTTTAGCGTTAGGAATACATGAAAATGAAAATATTTCAAAAGCAATATGACTATTAATATCAGAGATAGATCTTCATATACCAGTCACATGTTGTACATTAAAACAATTTGTTGTACATTAAAACCAATACAAATATCTATGACAAATGCCTTCTTAATGTCATACACGGTATTCATCACTTTAATTTTCAGTAAGGATATTGCATTATAAATTGTGGATTATAACCTAATGAAGATTGTATTTAATTACAAATTGTATAGAATTATCTTAACAATTTTTATCAAATAATGCGTTAGATATTGCCAATGTATTCCATTAAGTATTGTCAATACATCGTATTATGAATTGTCAATGTACCGCATTATTAATTAACAATGTATCGCAAGTAACGCAGCATGAATTTTTAATGAATTCAATTTAACGCAGTATGAATTGTCGGGCACTGTCTGGAATGTATGGCATTATTATTTGCCAATGTAGTATATGTATTTATCGTTAGCGAATCGCATTATTGAAAATGTATCGCTTTATTGTAAACCACTGTACCACATTGTCAATTGTTAATTAATCATATTGTCAATTAACCGCATTATGAATTGACAACCTAATTCATGATTTATTATCAATGTATTTCATTATTATTTGCCAATGTATCACATTGCCAATTGTAAATGTATGGCATTTTCATTTGGCAATGTATAGTTTTATCAATTGTTAATGTCCTGAATTATAAAGTATCAACGTATCACATTATAAGTGCAAGTATTGTTATAACGGTAGTTTAACTTAATTGATTGTAAAAAAAGACGCAAAGCTATTTTTGTAATATTGAAGTAATTTTTCTATTGTTACTATGTCTAGCGAATACGTGCGGGCTCCTTGTGACTAATGCAGCAATGTTAACCTGTAACATTATGTTGACTAAATAAATACTTTCACAAAATTGTATTTTTTTTGGTTCCAATGCTTACTAGTTCATTGTCGGCAAAATTCCTTTACTGGACATAGTTTTGTTTGATAAATGTTTATTGTGTAATTTGTTAAGTATCTGAACGATACAAAAGTAATAATAAAATTATTTTGCTATAATCCGCGATACAGTAAATAGAAAATATATAAAGTGTTAAATGTATAGTGGACTATCCGTATTTTCATACCCGACACGTGCAGGATTCGTAAAAACACATGCACAAACCTCCACCACTTCCACTACAATACACAAGCACTACACACGTTCACCATCACAAACTCAACAATCGAGTCTATCTCCTGATGATGCTTCGGTTGCGGGGCGAAACGATTGTCGTGTTTGTGATAGTGAACGTGTGTAGTGCTTGTGTATTGTGATGGAAGTGGTGGAGGTTTGTGCATGTGTTTTTACGAATCCTGCACGTATCGGGTATGAAAATACTGATAGTCCACTATACATTTAGCACTATATATATTTTCTATTTACTGTATCGCGGATTACAGCAAAATAATTTTATTATTACTTTTGTATTATGGATCTCCGCAAAGTAACGCCTAATTCTATAAATTATTTATCTGCACGATACTGAAATAGATCATGAGGCCTAAATTATCGGCAACATGCATTGGGATAAAGGCACTCAAAAAGACAAAGATTTGACATAACTCAGACAGTGGGTAGTGACCCTACCTTCAGCTCCGCGGGTTGGGGGTTCGATTCCCGCTGAGGGCAGTTTCTAAAAAAAAATATGTTGGTTCTGCGAGCCTGGGTGTTCATTTGTATTTAAGTATGTATTTAAATTACATATATAGTATATTTACCAGTTATCCGTCACCCATAACGCAAGTATTAAGTTACTTTGGGGATGGGCGACCGTAAGTGTCCCATTTATTTATTTAAAAAAAACCAGCTTGTATCGTTTGTCAAAAGAAAAACGTGTGCAGATTGCATCAGCTGCTTAAAAGTCTAAAACGTGTAAATTGTATTACCATGTCTTTTGATTAATATGTATATATCAATCAATATACATAATAGTTGTTTATAAATCATTTATGAATATACATTATCTTTCGCAAGAGTATTTCGCATCTGCGTCTGTTATTTTTGATAAGAATTAAAGACGAAAAAGAATAAATTTATTGCATATTGCAAAAAAAAAAACCAAGTAAATAAAGGAGCTAAAAAGGTCATAGAAAAAAAGAAAAGCGCTTATTCTACAATTTTGTAAATGAATTTTATAATTAAATAAATTCTGTTTGCAAACCGCAACCAGACTTAAAAAAAGTAAAAATATTAAAATTAAAAATTTAATTATTCGGTTTAGTCTATTTCGATGAACCATTACGGGAAATAGAAAAAGTCAAAAATAACTATTTGAAATACCATTTATTACTATTTATTAACCGAATCTTATCAATGTTCCAAACTGGAAAAAACATCTTATAATCTTAGAAGTTTAAAATTAAATCATACAGTTAATAACATATTCTTAAAGAAAAAAAAACTTTGTACCCTTAGACTATGTAGTCAGAGTCCGCATTATCACAATCAAATTAATGAAAATCAAATATTTTAAAATAAATTTCTTATCATTAAATTAATATTTAAATCTATAGACACGTTAACTGCTATCTATAACATTAAGGATTCATTGTATAAACGTATTAATTAAACTGTAAATTTAACGCACTATCCGAGAACAGTTACATCTCTCATTTATAAGCATAAGAAATGAGACTATTCTCCGGATATGGCGATTAAGTTTTAATTATACGCCATCCATTTTGCATGTCGAATTTTGACCAGAGAATATTGAAGACCAGAATTAAAAAAGATGGCACCTAAATTAGAATCATATCAATTTCTAGCTTGGTAAAGTTATGAAAGAATAGCACTTTATTTTCAGAAGAAACAATTGTATTATTTACATTAATCCACCTTGATAGAAAAGAAACCATTGAAAGATGATACATGAAGCGGAAATTCACCCGACGAGGTTTCTCGTATTACAGTATTACTAATATGCCGATATTTTTGTATGGGACGAGTATACTTGTTTTAACGCAAATTCATTTATGAAATGATTTTATGTAGTTAGGAAATATTGTTAACGCAAACGAAAATAAAAGTTCGTTTTCTGTTTTCGATGCAAAGTTATTAACATCAGACGAGCGAATGCTGATTCTATCCCCACTCTATCTAATTCTGTAAATTTAAACTCAGCAAACGATGTTTGCCATATAAATTACTACAGAATTGACTTCGCTTTTTGGCACATCGTGAATAAAAAACTTTGATAGGTTGACGATAGATGGCGCTTTTCAATTTCATCCTATTCCTGTAGAATTAACAGGATTTCTGTAGCCTTTGTTATCCCGGTGCATAAGGAATAATAGTGCCAAATTTCATCGATATTAGTTCAGCGGACTCGCTGTGAAAGAGTAACAAACATAGGATAGGATAGACATAGCATTATTTTGTTGTTCTCTCTCTGTTTGAAAAGATTTTATAGAATATTCTAAGAACACTCGCTCGCTTGTTATAAACTGTACTAGAGCGCACGCCGGCACGGACATATCGGGGCGTTCTAGCATGTTCGGATATGCTCGCCGCCCTGAGTGTTCTCCAATGATCGGCTGATACTGTACATTCTAGTTTTTGATTCTTATTCTTGCTCGTTGATTGTCTGGTGTAAACGCTAAATCTTTCGCTTACACTATAGGAGCGATGTGAAATACTTTTGATCTAGCTCTTTTCGTTTGGCTTAAATCCGCCTTAATTTAGTTGAATTATGCGCAGGAGGTCTGGATTTATTGAACAATGCCTAATAATGCACCTTTTATTTTAGCGTATATTAGTATTATTTACAATAGCAAAAACTAATTATTTTAAACAATTAATAAACGTTTTAGTACTGCTTAAACAAAACAAGTATCAATGTTTAGTTAAGCAGGAATCGATTAAAAGGTGAAAGTTATTGCGGTCTATTATATAAATCTATATTACAACCAGTATATAAATACATGCCTTGTTAATGTGGAAAGAGTTGTGAGACAAGTTAAGAAGGAATACTATTTTTTTTTCTAATTTAACAAAAAAAAACCTATTTTAATTGATCTACAGTTACAAGTATGTGATAAAGGTTGTTGCTACTTTTTCTTAATTATTATAATGGCCGAATATTAAAAAAAGAGTTTAGGAAAACAAAAAATTAATTTTTTCGATTGATAATTTTGTCCGGAATTTAAAAAAATCTTTTCATCAAAGACAAGACAAATATTTAGAATCTATAATCATTCATACAGAAGAAATCTAGGATCATTAAAAAAGGTATAGATGTTAAAAAATTTTACACCTATATAAAAATTTATTTCTGCCTTACATATGATACTACTAAATATTTTAATTACAATATTAGTAGTTTATTTACGATCATACTTTTCAATAATGTGCCTTTAAGTCATTCAAATACAATGCCAGATTTCTGATAAGACTAGTTTTAATAAATCGTTTGTAACAGAATAGTAAACCACCCTAATACAAGAAGTTCCATACGTTTCGTCGAGGACGCACGTCAAACGCAGCAATGGCCATAAAAGTTGCCAGATATCTACAAAAACTATATACGTGTACCGTCTAACTCTAGCATATATTACAAAGCACAGTATTTTAAGGCTAAAAAGACTGGACTGATTCACAACAAATTAGTGAAGAGACCGAGAATAGCAGTTACACATCCAATTGTGTTGTACAAATTCTTACATGCGCAAATTCTTTCATAATCCAAAGGTCCTCAGTTTTACTTTATCTACCTTTCATCTTTTGAGAACAAAAATTTTGGTATATTCCAACTATATCATGTTAGATGAGTCTCAATCGGTTCGTGACGATGAACTTACAAAACTGCTCCAATATAAAGCAATTTTATTTCTAATATTTACTCGCCTTTTTTGCTTACTGAGCTTACGAGTTCAAAATGCGGCAATAACGGAGCTATATCATTTCTAACCCATTTTGTACATCCGGCCCATTTCTTCGGACTTCACCATATTAAAGGCCTTACTTTAAAAAATATACTTTAACTTTTGAAAATTTGTTTTCTTTTTACTCCTGTGCCCTAATGTTAATTTAAATTAAATAACTACTATATTTCGTGATAACTGGATCTGTATCATACTGTGATGTATTTATTTTGCATTAGCAGTCCATTCCCAAAATAAGAGTTTTCGACTAATACTTAGCTAATATTTACAATTTATCATCCATTTATTAATAGAACATAGTCAAAAAATCTATCATGTCTCTGGGCCATTCATTCGTATAATCTGGAGGTCGATATGAGCTCAGAGTAACCCAAATGAATAGTAACTTTAGGCAGCACACGTAACATATTGCTACAATAGACCTAAATGTTTTATGAGAATATTTAAATCTACCAAATACTAATTAATATATGAAAAAATCCTCATTCCTATGATATTTTACAATATGGCAGCTTAATAGCTGGTGAAATATAATATATGTACACATGATTGTCTATAAACTGTTACAAAAACGAAACTGTCACTTCGTACGAAAAAATAGTGTTATCAAAGTTTTCTTTGGCCATTCAACTCCAAATTGTCCATATTTCATATAAACAACTTATTCTAAAATACAAAAACACATAATTTACGCATTTCTAAATAAATCCTATATAAGAAACAAACCAATAGCCAAATATAAAATAATTAAATGTCACAAATACCAATATAAGATGCATAGACTAGTCTTAATTGGTTAATATGGCTTCAATTATACCAAAGTAGAAATCTCATTTCAACATCCAATTTATATCTAAGATAATTTATATAAATCTGTTCTTTAATTTTGTTATTTATTTGTAAATAATGTAAACTTGTATTAAAACAATTTTTTTAAACATTGGAAGTATGTGAATTTGTAGAAGTAGTAGTAGCAACTCCTTATGTACACGCATGAAAACTTGTAAATGCACCAATGGTATCAAGATCCCAACAATCCCTAGTCTTAAACCACTATTACACGATATTATAAAAATCTGGGATCATTAACATGTGATTTTAGATATTTTTAGAACGCTGAAAGCTACAAAAGAAACTAATAAGTTTTATTGGTCAAATTAAAAAAACATAAATCTCCTTTTTTTTAATTTTTGAAAATTAAACACAAAAGGTCAGATCTGCCCTCACTTTTGATAAAACATATTTGAATCTTATATAACTTTCTATAGTCAATAAATATGAAGATTTAAAGTTCACTTCGCGTAGGTTTGTTATTTTACAAGGTAGTGTATACCTTATTCGTCTAATAAGGTACTAACTTCCTACCTACATCCCTTGAAACTATAGTATAAGTAATCTTAATCGTCTATAGTTATGACGGTCAATACGTTGTCTTCAAAACCTACAGAATCTTCATCAGTTAAAACCACAACACTACCACTAGAACTATTTTTGCAGTCATTCTTGTCTATAGCTTTTTCTTCCTTCTTCTTATACAATGACAGCACGTCAGATATAATAGGTGCATGTGCCATCGCGTGCACTTTCTGTTCGTCAATATCGATAGAATGTTGGCTATCCTCATCTTGTGATACGATTTCAGGCAATAGTCCAACTTCCTGTTCATCAGTGGCCTCCACCTCGACCTCTTCGTCTTCCTCATCCTCTGCTCCGTCATCGTAGCCATAATACTTCTCATCATCTTTTTCATCTTTCGGAACATACGTGTTAATTAAATCTATCAAATTAGCATCGCATGTAAACACTTTAGAAGGATTGGAATCTTCTTTGTCACATTCGTGTGAAGAAAACAATTTAAAGGATGTAAAATATTTAAAACATTGCTGACACTGATTTTGTAAATGCGCGCGATAGTGATTGTGCAAATTTGGAAAGCTATCACCACATACAATACACTTTTCAGGCATCACCGTCGCCCTGTAGTGAAGTTTGTGTGACGACTTATGTATGCCTTTCATATGCCTCATAAATGGACCATATTTCACAAACTTTTCACCGCATTTACGGCATTTTATCGGTTTCTTTTTATATTTTCTGCTTCGATGAGAGAATGCATGAATGTTGAAAGCATCTATTGTCTTAAATTTAAGAGAACAAAAGCGGCATGATATAGAGCCAGATCCTTTGTGTATCATGTCATGTTTTTTCTTTGAGCTCTTTTTAGTGATAGGTTTGAAGCAGAAGGAACATTCTTCATAAACACTTCGCACGCCATTGGTATTAACTTCAGTTACTTCCTCATCACTATCGACAGCGCATAAGTGATTATCGTAATCTGCTCGTGAGTAAAAATATTCACCGCACTTTTTGCATCTGTTATCTTCATGATAATCTAAATGTCTATGAAGATTGAAGAAAGTTTTGTGACAGATATTACACTTTTCTTCAATGGATTCCTTAGGTAACACAATCCACTCCTTATCGTCACCATGAACATCTCTCATATGGTATATCATTTCTCTAAACGCAACAAATGTTTCATCACAATGTTCACATTTTGTAGGGTTGTCAACATTGAGTTGCGAGAAGTGATGATTCTTATGTTTTCTGTACGTTGTCATAGTGTTAAACTTTCTGTTACAATATATACACCCATAGTATCCAACTGTACGATGATAAATCTTATGATTAGTAAGAGCATGTTCATTTTCAAAAACTCTGAAACAATAATCACACACGAACTCTTTTCTTCCCTCAGATGCTTCTTTGAATGTTTTTATACCATGTTGTGTGCGTAAATGGCAGTCTAATTTTACTTGTAAATGAAAAGCTTTGTAACATATATAGCATTTTACTTTCTTCGGATAGATTTCAGTGTCTCCCAACAGTTTCTTTTTATCGCAGCTGAATGCCAAATGCCCTTCGAGGAATCGAAGAGAACTAAAGAAATCAAAACAGTAATTACATCTAAGGGAGTTATGGTAGTCTATGTGTCTTTCATAATTGCCTTTGCTGGCCAACACTTTATAGCATATGGAACACTGGAGGTCCTTGAGCGGTCCATCAAGGGTTTGAGCGCCGCGCTCGGCGATCCACGTCTCGTTGATTCCGTGGTCGTCTCGCAAATGATAGTGCAAATCATACCCCCGCATGAATGTCTCATCACAGTTGGGACATTTTAATGGATCATCAATATATTTCTGAGTCAGGTGACCCTTGATGTGAATCCTGTGATTTTTCAACGAAATCGTTTTCTTGCCGCAGAATTTACACTTGAAAAATTCTGGCTTCCTTAGATGAGCCTCTTCGTGATGTTGTAATCTCCGCTCATCCAAGAAAACTTTTGCGCACAATTTACACGAGTAATAGATAGGAGGCGGTGCATCCGGATCGTCCTTTATCATCTTACTTTCCGGGTGAGTGCGACGCAGATGTCGGATTAATTTCACTAAATCTGGATAATAACGCTCACAGATAGGACATTTCACTTTGTCTTTACGCAGCTTTTCAATGCGCTTCTTATGTGATTGATGGTCAAAATTATGACCCTTAACGTGCCTCCTGAAGTAATCTTCGACTATATATCCCTTTCCGCAAATGTGACATTTAAAAGGTCCATTATCGTCTTCAAAATGTGTTCTGGTATGGAGCTCTAGCCTTCTTTTATTGGTAAATTGGACGTTACAAATATCGCATTCATGGCGAGCTCCATACAAAGATGTTTTAGATTTATGCCAAATGACGTGATGTTTTAGTGAATTTTCGGAATCGCAAACTTTGCCACACAAGTGACAAGTATGCGTACCATCGAATTTATTTTTATCGGCCGTATTTGGCATAACGTAACCCACAACACTGTTGCTGCTCTCGCCGCGCTTATAGTGAATAGCCATATGCGAGAGGTACACTTTGCGATGCTGAAAGATCCGTTTACAAATAGAACACTCGTAATCCTTATTCTTAAAACGTGTCTGTTTGTGAAAGTTCATATGGGCCTGAGCGGCGCGTAAGTGTTTACTTTTGCGGTTGCAAATGGAACAAGTGAGCAATTTAGGGTCCAGATTTGGATCATTATAATGTTGACGCATGTGAATCCTGTAATGACACTGGAAGCGAAATATCTGAAAAACATTTTTGAAATAATTAAAGTGTAAAAGAAGTTATCATAGCAGTATTTAAAAAGCGTAAAATTCTTACCTCCTTACAAACAAAACATTCGAGTTTCTTTTCAATGTTATTTCCAACATTCCTGTGCCAATTGACATGTCTTTTCAGAGAGATTAAAGTGGGCAACGTCTTACTGCAAACGGGACAAGTAAAGCCGCTCATATTGACCAGTGCACTATCGACGGAAACCTCACCAAAGCCGTTGTGACTCTGGAGCTCATCCAGGGGTTCCGCCTTTGTCACAACGACCTCACAAAAATCCGCCAAATCGGCTGACGGCACCACGATTTTCTTGGCTGGTGGTTGGTGCAGCCGATGCACTAATTTTATATGATTCGCCAGCCCACTACAACTCTTAAACTGCTCGCTACACTCTTTACACGTGTACAAATTTCTCGGTTTTATATTCGCAGATATATGCGTCTGATTGTGCTCATTGATTGCACTCACTTTCATCTCGATGTCGCAAATCAAACACCGAACCGAGCAATCCTTCAAATTTATTTTTGCACGTTTAGTACCCGAAGTCATGTTATGTTTCGTCCTCTTGTGTTGTAGAAGAAGACGTTTATAAGAAAACTGTTTTTCGCATATATCACAGGTATTGTCTTCCTCGCCGTCGTCTTGACTGGAATCTGATTCGTCAGACTGATTGAATGAGCGATTACTTCGATTTAACACAGGTTTCTTCTCTAACTTCTCAGTCTTTATCTCGCCTGTGGCATGTTTCATTTCATGTGATTCCAAAGCTTTTTTATATTTAAAACTTTTATCACAAAAACTACATTTAAGAGGACCACTGGATATATAAGAGTTAAATTCTGAATGTACAGATGCGGAATCTTCAATAGTACTTGCTCTGAAATAAATAAATCTATATCAAGTAAAAGTTTCAAGATTATGTATTTATTGAGTTCCTTTTTTTAAAGCTTTCATAACTGAAAAATACATACGGCTATACAGACTTCATGAAACTATTAATAGACATTCGAATTTATCATAATAGATATATGGAAAATATCATAATAGGTATCAAAGGCTAAAGTATCACGTTGTAACACTGAAAACCCGACGACTTTTGATACGTGAATTTAGCCGGATGTACTTTTTGAGTATATATCTCAATCAAAAGAAAAAATATTACCTAGATTCGTCATCGGCAACTTCATCATCTATTTTAGACATATGTGCAGCTAGATGAGCGATCAATGAATCTTGATTTGGCAATTTTAGAGAGCACATTCGACATTGGTAGTTTTCTCGATTTGTGCTTTTTTCTGGTGGGAGTTTAACGGGAGTTATGGGAAAAAAATGGGCCTTTAAATGAAGGAAATACGAAGCTTTTTTTGTTATTATCTTCTGACAGACAGGACATTCAAAATTGACTGAATCATTTTTCTCAGGACAGGCGTTAAAGTGGGCAGTGTGCACATAATAATCATCAAAAGGTTGATTACAATAAAAGCAAGGAACACTTATTTTTCCATTTTCATTTAAATTGCCAACTTTTTCCTTTTTCAGCACTGCAGCATGCACAACCCTCATATGTTTCTCAAGATTCTCTATAGTTTTAAATTTCGTTGAACACATTTCGCAATCTATTTTTCCCGATTTTTGTATCATATCAATAGGCTCTAAGGAAACTAAGAGCTCTTTCTTTGGCGAATTCCCACAAAGTTCGTAATGGCGTTTAAGCATTATATTCAGTTTGAACTGTTTTCCGCATTTGTCACAGTTTAGTTTATCATCATCATCTATTGCGTCAGTGATCTCTATTTCTTTATTCGGTTTAGTAATTTGCGGCTCCTTTGCAATTATAGGTTGATTAGATTTTCTTTTATGGCATTTTACGTGTGCGGATAAACTTTTAATTGATTTGAATGCTTTAGAGCATTGACGGCATTTATGCTGTAGAGGCTCGTCAGAATCAGTTTCCGCAGAGTATAGTGAGCCACTATTGTCTTCGTAGTCTGAATCAGAAGTGGCTGACAACTTAGCTTTTTTTTGGGACGACCGCAATTCATCGACTCTCTTTGAGCTGCCTGGTCTGTAATCTCTTGAGCGACTGCTGATTGACGCCTCATCGATACTGTCTCTGCTGCGTTTTCGATTCCGACTGACAGGTGTAACTTGACTTTCTGTAGATGATGAAGGCTTGGATACTTCAGTATGTGTTGAGAACGCAGAATCACTACTTTGTCTATTCTGTGGCGGTGGAGTTGGACTAAAACCTGTTGGATTATTGATTTTATAAGTTTACTTGCTAATAATGCTGGCCAAATTAGAAATAAGATAATAGCAACAAAAAAATTACCTGGTGGAGGAATAAAATTGCGTCTCAGTTCTTGATCAGATCTCTCGCATTGTTGTTTGAAAATATGCGCACTACTAAGCTTTTGAATACATTCACTACAAATTTTGTCTGGAAGTCCGTCCCCTTCATATACCTATTAAATAGTAGAGTGAATTACATATGGAGTTGGTAAAAATTACTAAAATTCTTGCTACAAAGAAATGAACTGAAGGTCCACTGAAAATATGTATAACTATAGTAGAAGAGACTACTTAAGAAAAATATAATATGACCATATTTACATAAATTAAAGTTCATTTCTGAATCTGATTCATATTTTGCTGATGATTATTTTGGGAGTCTTTGATTTTGGATTGCACTAATAATTGTTACAAGGATGTAACTAAATGACATACAGAATTCAAAGCCATACCTCATAAAGAATTAATGACAGCATTATAATGGACTGCATTATGAATAGTCCTTCGCTACAGATACCTAATACTAATTATACTTTTGACTGAGGTTTAAAGTAAGAAAGTTATATTTGGATAACTGCATACATGTGTTAAAAAGAGTTAGTTATCAAGATAATTAAACAGGAGAAGAGCAAAGGTAACAAGAGGCTACCTTGAGGCACACCCGTAACGTCGCGAGTTAATAACACCTGATTAACCAATGATTCTTCACTCTAATGGAATGTAGATAGCTGTCTTAACAGGGGTTAGTAACTTTTTGATACTAAAGAGCAGTGACAATCAACAAAACTTTTTAGATCTTGTGACCAACCAACCAACCAACTCAAAAATAATGGATCATTGTACAAAACTATAAAAGGGTCATGGTTGTAAAACTCAAATCAGTAAGCTTATATAAAATAAATCTTTAAAAGGAGATTTTTAAAGTTAGTCAAGTTAACCTCTAATGAACAAATACAAAATGTTAATATTAAATGTAAAATTAAGGGTACCAAATTACTTAAAAGTTTAATAGTTTTAATCAAAGAAAAAAGATTTGTGTAAAAATTGTAATTTAGCTTAAAGATATACTGAAGTATTTAAGCACACTATTTTACACCATTTATTTATAGATGCTTTTAATATTATTTGGTACTATTGATTAAGTAAATGTTCTTAAAGTCTCAGTATCATAAAAGTTATTGTGAAATAATTTTAGACTTTAAATACGTCCAGAGGTAAAAAAATCATTGTCACTGATTAGGAAATGTGGTCTGTTATAAAAAATCTTAAACATGATTAATTATAGATAAAATATATTTAGTAAACTTAACTACATAATCTTTGTTTATGACCAATATCTATAAGGGCTAAGGGCATAATAGTATATTATGTAAAAACAATCACTTCAGTGTCATCAATCATTTTAGAAACTATAAAAAATTATAGTCATAACAAGAAATAAGTGGTAGAATATTCATAAACACATAACATTCCTGATGTTAAAAACAATTAAACTGATAAATATAATTATTATATTATTGTTAGTCAAATAAGGCTAAATTTTATAAATACTTGCATTAAACACAAGAACTTAATATATAATCACAAAGTATTTAGTATAAATAATGTGACTGTCTAAGTAATTAAATGTAAAATTACTAATGAACAAAAGTAAAAAAATCTAAATACTGTTAAAATATTAAATATTTTAACAGTAAAAATCTGATCCAAATTACATTGCATAATATAGAGATGCCATACATACTGGAGATAAGTCTAAAAGTTAATTAATTTATTCAAATAAAACTTTTTAACAAAAAAACTAAAACAGTTTTTTGTTCAATTAAGAACCAAAGCATAAGCAAAGGATTTAAATACTTTAATGATTTTATTACTGTTACAAATAACAAAATATTTAAAAGAGGTCAAGAACACCTAAAGTATTAAACTGTAGATGAAACTTCTTTCCAAATACATAAACATCAATTCATAAAGCAACTATATTGCCTTATACAAAAAAGCAAATAAAAATATAATTAGATCAGTGTAGATGAATTGTGATAAAAGATTGAGAATAATAAAAGTTAATGCAAAATATACTAATAGTGAGACTATTAATGGTAATTTAAATGCTAATGACAAAAATATTGGTTATACTGAAAAAAAAACTATAAGATTCTTTTATTATTATAACACATTCACCTACTACTACTTTAAAATATGATGTAAGCTTAACTGTGATACTTAAAATAAAACTGAAATAGAATATTGAACTATTGTTTACTAAGATCAACCTTACCATCTGTTATTTGATTACTATCATTTATGCCACACAATAATCTTATTTAGATATTCATGATGTAGCTATTACCCTATTATCTTTATCTACTTATAAGACAACAAAATTAAGATTTTTTTAAATATTAATATTCAGGTGCAAGGAAGTATAAAATTTATTAAATTTCAGTTCTATTAATAATAGATAATAAAACAAGATGTACTAAATAAAAGATTATATAGATACAGAATAAGCATAAGGTAATTCTAAAAACAAAACATCAGTTAATTAAAAACAAGACATTTATTAAAAAAGTGAAGATGAAGGAGAACAGTAGTATAGTACATACTATACCAACAAAATTTAACTCACTATTAAGTATACAGATACATTTCTATACAAATAAAGTAACAAAAACATGTTCTTAAATGTTCTTGAGGTTAAAAGTTCTAGAGTGCTAAAATCTTTAATAGGTATGTATCTATTTTCTTATTCACTTTTATAGATTAGTCATTAATTTAATGATATTAAATTATAATTTGTTTTGTGACACTTGATTTCCAATAAACTAAATATTTAAAATAACAACAAAGATCAAGATAAAATGATCATTAGGAAAAACAAACAGATGTGAATAAACATTTTAACAGCAAAAAGCCATATAAAGGAAATAATAATAATTTATTCATTGAAGAATTAATTGATTAAAGAGATAAAAATTAATAAAATCAAAGCCTAAAATAACTCTAAATATAAATCCATATACGATATAAATGCCAATATTGAATTACGGAATGTAATCGCGTATTTAGATGCAAATCTGAAATCTGATAACTTTGACAAAATTGTACTGTAATTTATTTTAAGAGTCAAATCAGTTTAAGTTAAAACTGTAGAGTAAGTTTAGAGCATAAAAAAAGAGACCTAAAGTCGCTTTGTGACGAAAAATGAAATGACGACTTTGCGTTAGACATATATAGAAATTATTTGTTTTAGAGTCTCATGTTCTTGGACTAAACATAGAGTTCTATACTTACTTTAATACGCGCGCATTCCATAACCATTTCGGCCAGCTGCAAATTGTTGTCCATCGTGAAGATGGAGTAGAAATCGCCCAACTTGAGGCATAGCCTGCATTTTCCAAGTTTGAGTGCCATATTGATTTGTTCACAGAAACCTTCATTTCACTCTTAACTCACATCTGTTAAAAGTCGTGATACTATATCAACAATTTGAGCATATTCAATCAAGTAACAATCAATTAATTAAAATTCTGGATTCTTATTAAAGAAAATATCAAATACATTAAATAATGCAAATATAAAAAATACCTCCGAACCGGCTTCCTCCATTAATTGCGATATGAAAGAAACAGAAGCTTTAGTGTTGCCTTCGTTAGTTTCTTGAACATGTTTTTAATGTTTTTGAGATAGATTTAATATAAATTATGGTATTTGTTCAATCTGGTAATAATATTAGAAATAATAGCTTTGCATTTTAATACTATATAGTATGCCTGATAGTAGCGTGTTAAACAGATCAGTTGGAATCGATTGGCAAATAATTGTAGACTTACGATTTTTAAAACTTCGTGCATGATTTACTTCTAAATAAAGAAACAAAGAATATCTATTAATCATGATAAAACGGATTTATGGATTTATACTAAAAATTTTGTGTGCACTGTGCATCGTACTTTTTTTTATATTAAATCTATAGCTTTTAGTCTTAAAAATCTAACTAAATATCGTAAATATTACCTAATTGTAATACTAAAAAACGTAAGATAAAAAATACTTTATTCATTAATTTCAACAACAACAACCTAAAATCATGTAAAAATACAATTATATAATACATAGAAACAGCTAATTCTTGTCGTATAAGAGTAATTTATTCGAGTGAATCTGATCTATCATTTTTCGTTCGTTCATTGCTAATGACGAAAGAACAGACTTTTTGATTAATGGGCAAATATAAATAGTTTTTAGTTTTCTATATTTTTAAATAACAAAAGCAATGACCTATTGCGATGTCAAAAAAGAAAATTACTTTTAAGAAATTTTCTATGTGCTCGTTAGGATTTAAGAGAAATTAAGACTAATCAAAGATTACAGTGTACCTACATACTAGAACTATGACCATAATTTAGATAGTAGTCTATGATTACCATAATCTTACATTATACTTATAGTGTATTATCTATGACCATATCACCAAAAGCTATTATTTATTGATCTGTACATTTGTATTTTCTTGTATAAAATATAAATGTTTTAATTATAAAATTTCATGTTGATGTAAAATTATCATTAAGTAGAACTACCTATTATTTGTGTAAATAAAATAATCTTATTGAAATAAATATGTACGCAAAAAAATTAAGTAAACAAGCTAAGGACGCTGATATAATTAACTCTTAATCGTAAATCTTAAGAAAAGCTACAAGCCCTTACAAAACGAATACAAAACAGCAGAAAATACTTATTCAGTATAATGTATTATGTTACTGGAACCAATTTATATGGCCAATGGTTTATGCCATCGGAGAATCGAAGCTTTTTTGAAGGCTTTCAAACAATATCTCTTGAAAATGAAACAGACAGTAAATTCGACATCTCTCGAGCTAAACTTGTAACGTCATGCTGGTCCTATAATGTTTTTCAAGTTGACGATACGTTTTTTATCGTTGGAGCGTGGAAAGGAGTCGATAATCAAACAGTAAAAGTCCCTGCTCTGGAACATTGCAAAACATCTAAACAGTCCAATTTTTTAATAGTTGGTAATGACTACATGTTGATATTAGCAGAAATCGCAACCCGGTCTATATGGTTTTTTGATTTTAAATCCGACCATTTTAAAAGGGTGAATATTACTGAGGAGCCAATGTTGGAAAATGAAGTGAAAAAGCTAAAAACAATGGACGATATTATTAAGGTTGTTGCCACAAATAATATTTATATTTATCTAACATCCCAAGGGCATGTTTATACTGGCCTGTTACCCAGCTATGTAGACACCCATCACTGCTTTGGAAAAGTATGTGATGTTGAATGTGGTAATGAACATTATATGCTTTTGACTAATGAAGGCAGAGTTTATACTTGGGGGAATGGACGGTAAGATATTTTTTTTAATTTCTAATATTTTTTTTTATATACATATATATCTTTAATATATAAAACATTATGATTTATAATTTTTTTTATTGATTGTAATCCTTAGTGACTTATGTCTTAATTATTTTAAGTATGTAGTTTAGTAACTTTGTCACTCAGGTCTCTGTAAGTCCTTTACTGCTTCTATAAACCTGAAATAATTGAATTTAAATATTTTATGAATGAATATGATGAGAATCTATATTAAATATTTTTCAATTATTAATGTTTATAACTAATTCTATCAAAAGGCATTATAATTTTTTGTCTCTCTGTGGATTCTTCTTTGATAACTTTTTTTATATTCTTAGGAGACTGCAACTTGGTCATGGAGATTTAACAAATTTGGATTTGCCAACAGAGGTTGAGGCTTTAGCAGGAATAAATATAACTAAAATCAGGGCCGGTGGCTGGCATTCCTTAGCTCTCAGTGAATATGGTGATCTATATGTATGGGGTTGGAATGACACAGGGCAGCTAGGAATGAACAAGAATGGTCAAGATAATCTGGAAACCAAGAAGAATTATGCTACACCTACACTTGTAGATCTCTTTGATGAAACTGGAGAGGAAGTTGAATTAATGATTAAGGATATAGCATGTGGCTCAAGACATTCAGCTATATTGCTTGAAGATAACAGCATCTGGACAAGTGGATGGAATAAGTATGGGCAGCTAGGTTTCTCACCTAGCAAATATGAAAAATTAGATTGTTTTACAAAGTCATTTTGCAGTCCCAATATCATAAACATAACATGTGGCCCATGGAACACTATCATTAATGTGGGTTTATAATTTAACTGAGTAGATTTGACTCTTTATTTGATATAAAGTATGTAGATTCATTCCATGTTACTGGTAGATTGATTAAATAGCTCATTTTCATATTCATACAGTTCCGTATTTTACTCAAAAGCTGTTTTGCTTATGAATATCAATAAAAAAGATAAAAATATTGTAAAAAATAAAATCATAAATTGAATTTTGAAAATATTGATAGCATTTTCTTGCCAGCATTAAAACTGCTAAATTGGTCTTGTGGCACACATATCCCAAATATTTGTATATAAATAAAAGTGTGGGCCCCTTCGACAGCCCACACTTGTTAACTTTGGTTGCCGGTTCAATAAATAAAACACTGATTAAACTTGCTTGCTTTCCCCCGCGCTTTTCCCTAAGAGAGCGTTTTCGCGTACTGCAGTCGAATGACGTAGAGTGCCTAATTGGGCCGCCGACCGCTATGTTTATACATATTCGCGGCCGGCAACTGCGGGAGCCCGTACTAGCTCCCGGACGAGCAAATATATACGCGGGGGGACTAGCGTCTTTATTCATGATAACTGTTACAATATTCTTTTATCTTATATTACTATCCTATGATTAAATATATATTTTCTTTATTTATTCATTCACAAACTATATACAATTGGGTAAATGTAAAGTTGTCGCGAACATATTCTCCCGCCGCAGCTCTCGCAGCTGGTTTCTATGCTTCGGGTTCGCGACGCTTGTTCTCGACGGGCAGGATAACTAATTTCTTTGTTGGTCGGCGCAGCACTCCTCTTGTTGTTCTCACGTCTACAGCTCTCACTTCGCCATCTGGACCGGGGTATGTTGCAGAGACGACTCCTCGCGGCCACATGTTGCGAGGCAGGGTTCCGTCCGCGATCAGGACCAGGTCGTCCTTCTTGATGGTTCCCCGTGCGTACGGCTCCCGCCGGTGTTGTAACTCAGGCAGGTACTCACGCACCCAACGACCCCAAAACATGTCGGCCAGTCTTTGGCTCGTTCTCCAGTCTCGACGTCCCGCTGTGTCTTCGCTCGAAAAGGCGCCGGGCAACGGCACTCGCGATGGTCCGCCCAGCAGGAAGTGATTGGGCGTCAGTGCTTCGTCGTCTTCGGCAGCTGTTGACACGTGGGTGAGAGGACGGCTGTTGATCGTGTGCTCCGCCTCTACTAGAAGTGTGTGGAGGACTTCTTCCTTGGGGGCTCGTTCGTGTAGCGTAACCTGTAAGGCTGTTTTCACGCTTCTTACCAGACGCTCCCAAGCGCCACCCATGAATGGCGCGCTTGGTGGTATGAAACGCCACTTGATGAATCGTGCCGATGACTCTTCTTGAAGCGCCTCACGAACAGTTCTTCTCATCTCTATGTCTGCGCCTCGTAGGTTCGTCCCTTGGTCGGACCAAAGCTCTGTTGGACACCCGCGGCGACTGATGAATCTTCGAAGCGCCATTATTGCCGAGTCTGTCGTTAAGCTCCCAGCTATTTCCAGGTGTACTGCTCTTGTGGTAAGACACGTAAACAGCACTCCGTATCTCTTTTGTTTCGTTCTTCCGACGGTGACTGTCAGAGGGCCGAAATAGTCCAAGCCTGTGTAGGTAAACGGCCTTCTATGGTGGGCTACCCGGCTGCAGGGGTGGTTTCCAGTCGAGGGCTGGGCTGGCTTCGCTCTGTTTATGCGGCAGGCCTGGCAACTCTTGATAACCGTGCGCACTGTGTTTCTTAAGCGCAAAACCCAGTACTGTTGGCGAACTTCATTTGTAGTTGTCTCAAACCCGCCATGATGTAGCTGTGTATGCACCCACGCTATGTAGAGACGAGTCCATCTATGCTCTCCATCCAGTACAGCCGGTTCACTTTGTTCATGCGTGATGTCTTTTGTAGCCGCTATTCTGGAACGCAGACGTATTATTCCTTGTTCATCTATTTTTATCGAATACTGCGCTAGTCGGCTCGTGTTCGGTAGCGCTTTATTTCCTTTTAACGCGAATATCTCTTCTTTGAACGACTCTTGCTGTAACGCGCGTATCCATATTTGTTTCGCCCGTTGCATATACGAGTGGTCGATCGATATAACTGACTTTGACTTGTCAGATACGAATCCTGGCGGTCTCACTTCACTCGCAGGTTGTGGTCGTGTGTATTTCTTCCACGCGGGATCTTTTTCTGTGTTCTTCGTGTTCCTTTTCTGAACAACCATACATTGTTGCTTCTTTCGTAGTAGATCGATGAAGAGTAGCACTCTTGCTGTAGCTCGCGTGACTCGCATCCAATTTGAAAATCTTTCTATCTGCGGTAGTGCTTCTAATAGATTTGAGGTGTCGACCGCGGCGAGGACTCTCTCTTCACCCGTCGATTCATCGTCCGCGCTTTCTTCTTCTTGGGGCCACTGTTCTTCTTCTTTATAGAGAAAGTCGGGTCCACGATACCATCGGTGTTCGGACGTGAAGTTGTGAGGCGCCTCTCTTGTTGCGTCGTCGGCGACATTCTTCTTCGTCGGCACCCAGCGCCATTCTATGCTCTTCGTACTTTCGGCGATTTCCGCTATTCTATGTGCGACGAAAGGCTTGTATGTTCGAGGTCCTTTTCGAATCCACGTTAGCACTGTTCTGGAATCTGACCAATAGTACCGACTTGATGGTTTCACGTCGTGCTCCTCTATGATGGTGTTGGCGAGGCGGCATCCGAGTACCGCTGCTTGCAACTCGAGTCTCGGTATTGAGACCGTCTTCAGCGGGGCCACTCTCCCTTTTCCAGCTATGAGCGCGACGTGTATGTTACCTGTCTCGTCAATGACCCTCCAGTATGCAGCTGCTGCGTACGCTGTTGAGCTCGCGTCGACGAATGTATGAAGTTGTACGCTCGCTGCCTTCGATATGTGGGGGTAGCAGCGAGGTACTGCTATCTCTTGCAGCTGTTGCGCCTGCTTCATCCACTTTGCCCAGGCTTCGGCTTCGTCTTGCTGTAATTGCGAGTCCCACTCTATGCCGGAGCGCCAGACGTCTTGCAATATTCTCTTTGCCTGTGTCGTAACTGGAGTGGCGATGCCTAGCGGGTCGTAGATTGACATGACGGTCTTCAAAGCTTCTCTTTTCGTGGGCGTGCGCTCGTTCTTCACTATTTCCACCGGCAGCTTGCAGAGCTTCATGTTGAATGACAAGGTATCGGGTCCCGTGTTCCATACCATTCCCAATATTTTCTCTGCATTCAGGTGTAACGTCTCTTCTGCATGCTGCTGTGATAATACGGAGCGCACCTTAAGTGAATTGGAGTTCCACTTTTGCAGGTTGAAGTTGCCCTGACGGTGGATCTCCGCTACTTGCGATGATACGTTAATGGCTTCCTCTTCTGTCATGAAGCTTGCGAGGTAGTCATCGACATAATGGTTTCTCACGATGGCGTCTACCGCTTCGGGGTGTTTTTCGCGATAGTCTTCGGCGTTTCTATTCTTCACATATATCGCAGTGCAAGGTGACGATGCTGCGCCGAATATCACGCTCTTCATTCTGTACTCCGTCGGTGGTAGATTTCTATCCTCTCGCCACAGGAAACGCTGCATGTCGCGATCTTCTTCTATAATTGTTATTCTCATAAACATGTCTTGAATGTCGCCGGTGACTGCCACGGGATGCTGACGAAAGCGCATGAGTACTCCGGGTAGCGACTGGAGTAGGTCAGGCCCCGCGAGCAGCATGTCGTTCAGGCTGACACCCTTGGTGCTGGCGGCTGCATCATGGACAATGCGGAGTTTCTCTGGCTTTTGCGGATTGAACACCGCAAAGTGTGGCAGATACCAGGTCTTCGTAGGTCTTGAAGCTGGTGCGAGTTCCGCGTAACCCTTGTCTATGAACGCTTGAATCTGGAGTTTGTATTTTCTTTTCATGTCTTCATTTCGGTCGAGCTTTCTTTCGATTAACTCGAGTCGACGTAGAGCGGCATCGTAGTTTGCTGGTGGTTTGAATTCTTTCTTCTTCCACAGCAGACCCGTTTCGAATCCTCCCGCCTGTAGCCGACGTGTTTTTTCGTTCAACGTGTTTATAGCGCGTTGTTCTTCGTCGTTGAACGATCTTCTAGCTTCGACCCCTAGTGACTCGAGAGCGAAGTGTTCTTTCATTAACACCTCCATAGAAATTTCTTCATCCTCGGAGACGGTCAGGTGATTGACGTGTTGCGCGGATCTACTTCTATTGATGCGTCCCGTTCCGTGTAACACCCATCCTAGATTTGTTAGTGAGGCTACCGGTTCCGTTCTGCTTCCGCGACGAACTTCATGTGTAATCAGGAACCGCCAGTTATCTTGACCCAGCAGCACCGTCGGCTTCCCATTTTCGTAAACTATTTTGTCTTCTATTTCCTTCAAATGATCGCATGAACGAGTCAGTTTATTCGATACTGACTGTGGAGAGAGGTGCAGGTCTTGCATAGTGCGCGCCGAGATGTCGTACTCTTTGCTATTGCGTCCGCGGATAGTGAAGCGAACGCGTCGAGCTTCGGTCGCGTCGATCTTTGTGCCCGCCACTCCTTCAATGTAGAACGGCTCTGGAGGTCCTGTGGCGCCTATTCTTTCAGCAGTCGCCGTCTCGATGAGGGTACACGTAGATCCGTCGTCGAGCAGCGCGTACGTGTCGCAGGTGCCTCTCGGTCCCGATACTTGAATGGGTAATATTTTTAGTAGCGCAGTGGTGACCTTTTCCTTGGTTGAAGTCACGACGTCTGTTGACCCGTTGCTGTTTGTTCTTTCTCGATGTAGCAGCGGGTGGTGCGTGTTCTCACACCCATCGATGTCGCATTTCTTTGACTTGCAGGTGTGGCGAAACTTGCGAATCTTCAGGCAGCGGAAACACAGATGATGTTGCTTCGCTAAGTCCCACCTCTTCGATACCTCTGCATTCTTGAAAGTACGACATTCGAGCGTTCGGTGGTTATCCCTGTCGCAGATAAGACAATGTTGTGCTTCTTCTTGTGCCGGCCTTTGTTCATCAGGTGGTTTCTGATCTTGCGTGTGACAACTTCGCGCTATTCTTTTGCCGGATGGCTCCCGCCGGTCTTCCGACGCGATTTGCTCAACCGGCGCAAAGCTGCCACATCGCTCCGCTGTGCGTTCGAAAAAGCTTGACAGGGTGATGAGATCAGGCTGGTCTTCTTCTTGCTCTGCCGCGAAATCGTAGTACCGATAACGTAACGCAGACGGCAGTTTCTCGACAACGCCTCGAACTATCTCTGCATTGTACAAATAGTGAGGTTTCTTCAGGGCCCTCACTGTTGCGGTGACGTTTACGATTCTTGATGCGAATATGCATATATCACGGGGGTTTTCTGTCAGTCGTGGTAATGCCCGAAGCTTGTTTAGTTCGGCCATGACGAGGGCATCTGGTCGACCGAATCTCGACGCTAATAGCTTCATTACTTCTGTTGATGTTGTACTTCCGATGAATAGGCATTGTACCGCTTCCTTGGCAGCCCCTCGGAGACTCCTTCGTAGTCTGGCTAGGTTTTCTTGTTCGCTGAGTAGTGCCGCCGACTCTTCAAACGCGGTCTTGAATGGTAGCCAGTCGCTCGATGCGCCGTTGAAAATCGGTAACTCGTGGCTCCTATATGCGACTGGTTGAACCGAGCGCGCTGCTTGTGTGATAGCAGCCGCTAGTTCTCTATAATTAAAGTTGTCGTGACGTGGAGTTGACGGATCTATACCAGCATGAGACTCTATAAACTCATCGTGTCGCGTCGGGCACGTGTGGAGTTCCTGAGGGCGAGGCTCTATTCGCGCCGCCTCTGTCGCACGCCGGTCTTGCGTCTCGTTCTCTCTTGGAACAGGAACGCTTCCATCATCTCTTCTAGTCCTATTGTGCGGCTCCATGGTTAGAGCTAGCACACTCTTCGACAACCATTGAGATGTCATCTGTTCCCTGATGGTATCTTCTTCTTTGTCACTCTCGTCTTCGTTGTCGCTCTCATCTTCTAACGCTGATACACGCGCGGCAGCAAGTTCAATTTGTTTCTGTAGCAACTCTTCTCGGGCTCTAGCTAGTTCTCTCCTGCGATTTTTCTCAGAAGCACTCGGTGGACGCGATGTTTTCTTCACGGACGCCTGTGTAGCTTCGACGGACTTCTCTTGTGCGGCCGTTCCCGACGCCGACGCCTCTGTGGACACCGTTCGGGTTGTGACGGACCCGCACGTAGTTTCCGTTGACAACTCTGTGCTAGTAGCCCCCGTAGAAGACTCGGTCGTTTCTTCGCTTTGCTTCTTACTTCTTGTTGCAGGCATGGTCTCGAAAAAGACCTTTAGATATTTAACTAGAAATTGGCCTCGAAAAAGACCTTTAAATATTTAACTAGAAATTGGTCTCGAAAAAGACCTTTAAGTATTTAACTAGAACTTGGTCTCGAAAAAGACCTTTAAGTTTTTAACTAGAAATTGGTCTCGAAAAAGACCTTTAAATATTATGATAATTTTCTTGAAATTATCCAGCTATTATTCTTCAAATTCGGTTTTTTCTTCTATTATTCGGCTCTTGAAGGACCAGAAATGTGGGCCCCTTCGACAGCCCACACTTGTTAACTTTGGTTGCCGGTTCAATAAATAAAACACTGATTAAACTTGCTTGCTTTCCCCCGCGCTTTTCCCTAAGAGAGCGTTTTCGCGTACTGCAGTCGAATGACGTAGAGTGCCTAATTGGGCCGCCGACCGCTATGTTTATACATATTCGCGGCCGGCAACTGCGGGAGCCCGTACTAGCTCCCGGACGAGCAAATATATACGCGGGGGGACTAGCGTCTTTATTCATGATAACTGTTACAATATTCTTTTATCTTATATTACTATCCTATGATTAAATATATATTTTCTTTATTTATTCATTCACAAACTATATACAATTGGGTAAATGTAAAGTTGTCGCGAACAAAAAGTGAAGGATGAAGACATTGTCTATAACGTACTATATACATATAGTTCACAGGTCAGGGGTGTTATAAAATAGAAATAAATAAAAAATCTTTTATTTCATCAACAGTGTTACAAACAATTTACTGGAATTAGGTGTTACTTTGTGGAGATCCATAACACAAAAGTAATAATAAAGTTATTTTGCTATAATCCGGTTTAAGTAAAAAGAAAATTTATATATAATATATTATATAAGGCTAAATGAAGGGTGGATTATCCACACAAAAACACATGCACAAACCTCCACCACTGCCACCACAATACTCAAGCACTACACACGTTCACTATCAACAATTCACTATCAAACTCAACAATTGTTTCGCCCTGCAACCCAAGCATCGTCAGTTAATAGACTCCATGACAAAATCTTAGAGCTTAGCTTTGCTAGTGTATTGTGGTGGTGGTGGTGGAGATTTATGCATGTGTTATTACGAATCCTGCATGTATCGGGTATGAAAACGGATAGTCCACTCTATATTTACATTATATATTTTGTTCTATTTACTTTATTGCGTATTATAGCAAAATAATTTTATTATTACTTTAGAGTTGCAAACCTTGAAGTAACATTCCAGTTTTCATCATAATGCCCCATCCGATGCATAAAGTTATTCTTTCCCTGTATAAGCATAGAACGTGTAACTTTATTCTTCGGATGCGGCGAAATATTTTAATTAGAAGTCTATGCGGCGAAATATGATCCCCAATTCCTCAAGTAACTAATATTATGTGATAGTCTATGTTATGTGATATATGTGCCCATAATTATGAAAGTGGTCTAAGTCAAAATTAAAAAAAAAAGAATTTATCACATTTCACACGACATGATTTTAAACTAAACTTAGTCAATGTAATTTTACGATATCTTCAAAAATGAACTTTTAGATAGTAGTTGTAATTACAACGTTATACGGAATTCATTTAATGGTAATTATGAAAGTGGTCTAAGTCAACAATTTAAAGAAATTATGTAAACATAATTTGAAAGTACCGCGTGGCCCTCTTTTTGTCGCGTTTCTGATCTACATAATAAATCGATAAAATAAATAAAAGTCAAATAAAGTAATGCGAGTTCATTTCGGTATATCTAACTATATAATTCGGAACTTACATTATTGGCGGCAAATAGTTTATATATTTTGCCACTATGTCAATAGATAGCGGTTCAGTTAAGTTAATGACAACGTACTTATTATGTGAGTATTCGTATAATACGATGTGATGTGATGATATAATATGATGATGTGCAGATATACGATCACGTAATACTTCCAAGAAATGGAAAATAATAATAATAAATAATCATATTGAAATGAATCATGCAAACATCACAAAACATCACTGAAAATTTAGAAACCCCAGATGAAACAAGAGAAATGGTGCAGATATAATAAGATAAGAAAAGAAAACGGGCAAGATAAAAAGATAGTTACGCACAAAATTTATTAAAAAAAAAATAAGAGAAATAAAGACAATAATAATAAGAAGAATAAAATTATTAATTGATATGTCGCATTATGTAAAAATATTTTTTAATTTATTCAAATGCGATTCATTAAATATCTCGAAAAAAGAAATATATGACTTAGACCACTTTCATAATTATGGGCACATATATATTATCGTATATAGAGTAGGAATTATAATAATGAACTAAAAGTACTAAACGGCCATTATGACTGCGAGATCTACAGCTCTCCTTTCCATTTAGGGAATATTATTACCATGTCTGCTCTGAGAAAATGAGTAGCTTACTTTAATTACTATAAACAAGTCAATTTTTACTGTATACCTTCTTGCTTATGATGAGACTGAAAGGACTAGAATCCAGATTTCTCTTATAAAAGAGCAGTTAAAAACAAATAGATTTTTCCAATATGCGGTATGTTTTTGCGTTATGTATATTATATTAATTATTATCCTCTAAAGTAAATAATAACAGTGTATATAAAATATCAAAGGTTGGTTTAAGTTTTATAATCATTCAATATGCCGGTGTTTGCGAGAGAATACATAGCACAGGCCAGACAACTTTCCACCAACGGTTGCTATAGTAAAGCTGTGGATTTGTATTTGACTGCTTTCGAAAAGAATTCACTATTGAAACCACTTTTCGAAGAAGAGTTCAAAGGTAATTTAATGAAGTTGACTGAAGTATTGGCCACCGCTAATAAGGTTGAAGAATTACTTTTAAATTTTGGTAGAGCTATCAAAATGTTTCCTGGTAACATATTTTTCCTAAATGAAATCGGCAAATATCTTTACAAATTCGGCTTCTTCGAAGCAGCCTGGGGTCAGTTTCAAGAAGCTCTAGTAATTGACTGTGAGTTTGTTAACGCTGAGAAAAATTTAAATTCTGTTAAGAATTTGATGGTGGAACGATGGCATTTTAGAATGTTAAATGACAAAATTCGCAACCAAGGATATCAAGCTGCTCTCTTTGAAATGATTGAGCCTCGTGTGACTACAGTCTTAGACCTTGGCACAGGGACTGGTCTGCTTGCTATGTATGCGACTGAGAGCAACCCAATGTCTATTACAGCATGTGATGGTTCAGATGTGATGACCACTCTCGCTGACTGTATCCTAGAAGACAATAGACTACTTATGTCTGTCATTGTTATAAATAAAATGTCAACTTCAATGAATCATACAGATATTGGAGGGAAACGTTCATTATTGGTTACTGAACTTTTTGATGCAGGCCTATTTGGTGAGCACATCCTTCAGTCATTATCACATGCCTGGAAAAATTTGCTAGCTGATGAGGCTCAAATCATACCATATTGTGCACAATTCTTCATTCTGGGTGTAAATTCTGATTTACTCAATGCTAGATATCAGGTATGTTCCAAAACCAAATCTCTATTAAACATCATAAATTATAATGTTCACATTATATTGGATGCGGAAACATATGATTGTGATGATGTATATCTTTATAGTGATATTAAGTACATGACTGATGCTGCTTCAGTGGTCAAAGTTTATTTTACAGATCCCCATGATATACAAGAAAAATTGACACGTACTGAGCCATATGTTGTTGAGTTTAATGCAACAAAGAGTGGGGAAATTAATGCATTTGTTGGATTTTTCAACCTGTACCTGACTACCAATATAACTATTACAACAGATCCTAGAATTAAATATCGGGCAAAAGCCTGGCAACAAGCTGTATTCTTTGATGATCTTCCAAAAAAAGTTAAAGATAATGAAACATTTACAAAAGAATTTTTATTGAATGCAGGTAAAATGGCAATGCAAACAAATTGTAACACCAATATTATGAGGATTTCACCAGAATCCCTGAGATTTTTAAATGACACTGATTATCTAGAAATGATCAGGCGTTGCGTTGGAATGATTTATGTGTACCTTGGACAGATGACAGACATTGCTGATATTAGCATTGTTGACTTGTGCCCATTTCCTATGTTAGGATTTTTGATGTTGAAACGTGGCATTCGGTCTTTATTTTGCCATGCTAAAACTGAAAGTGATAAACAGTTCATTGAGGAAGTTTTCAAAGTCAATGAAATTGAGATAGAACGAGTAACAATTTTAGTTGGCGATGACTGGTCACAAGAGGTCTTTGGGGAAGAGAAATTTCATGTAATATTTTCCAATATATTTGAGTTGTGTGGTGAAATTGATGTACAAAGCAAAGAATTAGCTGACTCTTTAAAATCACATCTCATTCAAGGTGGTATATTTATTCCATCATCCATAACATTAATGGGGCAAATAGTCAGCAGTGATTGGTTAAATATAAACAACAGAGTGTATGATGAAAACATCGGCTACAAAATATCAGAACATATTAACAAATATCAGGTGTCCCAAAATTATTGTCTCGACTACACAAACCTAGAATATACCCCTTTATCAGATCCAGTTGCTATAGGAAATTTTAACCATATGTCATCAACTGTTATAAACATACCCATAAAGAATGATGGTGATGGTAATGCAGTAATATGTTGGTACAACATAGAACTGATTGAAAGTTTAGAAGAAATATCAACAAAAAGGCCCTTCAGCTTTATAGATGGTACAGCATTTTTGGCTCATCCAAAGATCCCAGTAGTCAAAGGCAAATTTGTAGATATTTTGTGTTGTGTTGACCCTGATGGCTCTTTTAAAATAATTATTGATGGTTCAAGTCCAGATTAAGGTGACATGTATATCATATTTTTTATTACAACTTAATTGTACCTCATCATGAAAATGTTAAATATATGATCAGTAGTTTTTAGTATAACTGTCTAGTCATTTCAGTTATCACTCAAATTATTTTCATTGGATAGAGTAAAGTAAGTAAAGAGATTCATTCTGTGTATATTTTCATACATTTTTTCATAGAGCTTTTATTGAATAAATTTTAATAAATTACCAAAGGTATATAAATGTTACTAGATTAATCAATAATATATTTGTTAATATAAGATTTCTATTGTGGAAATGCAAAATAATCTAAATATCTATAATAGCAGTAATGTACATGGGGGTAATTTATTCTGGTATACTTTGGTGTACAGGGATACTTGATTAAAAATCATTTCAATGTAAAAAAAAATATCACTATGATTAAATAATATAACAGTATATATAATAATATACCTTTCATAAAAGTAAATTATATTTTATACTAGAATTTAATGTCATACTTAATTTTGTAACAGAATGTAATATCCATATTTCATGTTGTAATTTAATTTTTTGGCTGTGAGGTAAATAGTGCAATATGATTATGTGGATGGTAATTTTTTTCTGTAATCTTCATAAATATTGTAACTGTATAACAAATATATATTTGCACCTTTTATTACTATTACTGAATTATATACCTAAAAAAACATTTTGTGTTATCATATGGCTGTGTTTTCATTTGCGATAATCGCTAATGAATAGCTACTTACTTTTCTTGGAAACGACTAATGTGTAAACCTCTATAAATAGATGTTTTATTAAGTCATACTTGCAGTTCATGCAATTGCCAACAATAGTCTATCTATTAAATAATTAAATGTTATCGAATAAAATCTGCATAAATAATTCATTCAAAATAATATTTTGTCTCATTAAATAGTCATAAAACTAGAGTAAGTATAAAATTAAATATTGTATTTTGGCTATTTAATATACAAAGTTGTTATGAATGTTTCATGTTCTTATTAAAGTGCAATGCCTAAAACAATGTGTTTTGTTTCTTTCTTAAATTAAGAAAGCATAAACTTGCAGAATGAATACTGAACTGATCTATTTTATATTTCCATAGGGTTAGGGAAGTCAAGGAAGATACTAGAGTAGGGAAGTCAGCCTAGAATGTGCCATATTTCAATAAAGAGAAAGCAAATGAGGATGATTAATCTTTTATGTATTATTAGACAGATGAAGTATACGAGTGTCATCTTTCCTTCTTCTTCTTTCTCCTACCCTTATCCCACTCTAAGTGGGGTCGGTACAACATGTTTTTCTCTTCCATTCTCTTCTATCATTCGTCAACTCTGGCGCTACTCCTTTTATATGCATGTCATACTTCACACAGTCCAACCATCTCTTTTTAGGCCTTCCTCTAGTCACATATCCATCCACATTCATACTCAACACTCGTTTGATCACATGACTTTCATCCCTCCTCATTACATGTCCATACCATCCCAATCTTGCACCTCTCATCTTTTCTATAAAAGATTAATCAAATTTAACAACTTTATCAATAACCTTAACCAACTTTATCAACTTTATCTATTATATTAAAAAATTATCAACTACAGACCTGCCTATAGCTTCCCATTTTACTATAACTCTATGATAAGGTCTGGGTGAATTTTGGGCACGTTATCGATTTATTTATATTTGTCATCTATTCTGCAATAACAGAAATCACTCAATCAAATAAATTTTACAGTAATTAAAGTACTCATGTAACGCACACGTACTTTTTGGTATTAAATAAAGATTGATACTATTTATAATTTTTACAATAATCAATCCTGTTTTTCATTATTTTAATAATAAACAATTTTTTTTTGGCACGCTGTCCTCAATATAAATTTGTTTAGGATAAATGGCAAGTTGGTAACAAATAAAATTGTTAGATTGATGAGGCTAATTTCCATGATAATTTAGCATTTGTTTTATTCATAGATAATACACTATAATATGAGATTTATTATATTAGCGTTTTTAGATGTTTTGCTTCAATGATTTTGCTAAAATCGATTTTAATTTAATATATGAGTCGTATAGAATCAAAGGCGGCAATCTGCGTTTGGAATAATTTTTGGCAATTCAATAAAAACGTTTCTTTTAGTTAGTTTTGAAAGTAATATTAAAATAATGTTAGAAATATTTGGATAATTGCTATAAAAAACAAATAAAAACTTAGGATTTAGCTTTCGTTTGATAGTATTGTTGAAATTTACGAAGAAATTTTGCTAAATGCCGTATTTGATACTAAAAATCCAAGAATGCCGTTTTTGTTACCAAACATAATGCAGATTACCGTGTTTGAATCTAGCCAATTTTAAAGTTTTTCAGGGGTGTCATAAGAGATGAAAATAAGAATTGGTCAATTTTATTAGTGTGAGCATAAAATCTTTTATGTAATATCATAATTTCTTTCATGCTAAGTGAAACACATTGCAAAGATTTGGAATTATGGCTGCATACTCTTTCAGGTGCTGATTTTGCAGAGTATCTAGAAAGAATATTAAATTAAGCTCATTAAAAAACTCATAGAAAAAAAAACAATTTTTAAATTATTATTATATTATTATTTTAAAAACGTTATTTTAAATTCCCTTTACGCCCGTATCAAAAACTCATTTTTGACTAAATTGATTCTATACGACTCATATAGTGTAATGGTAGAAAAATATCGTTATTTTCGAAAACCATGAGTATAAACGTGTATTGGGGAGATTGAAAAGGACTGAAATAAAACAATACAAATTGGGAATTTATTTAATATTTTACTGCAGTATCAACACTTATTTTCGTAGTATTTACTTGACAAACAATTTACCGATTTCACAATTATTGTCTACGAATCTAAGAGAAGGAAAAAGCGAAAACGCAAAAACTTATAGATCCAAAAAAAGCAAAAAAACTTGTGAATAGATAATATATAGCATTCTTTTACACATATATCTGCCGTTATTTTTAGTCATTTGATAAATTTTCACTATCAGTATTTCAAATATATATTTTTCTTTTTTTTAGTCTCCTATAAAATTTAAGTTTCAGCAGATTTAGTTTTAGATTCTATGGAACATCGATATTGTGCATTAGTGGAAAATTTTGCTTGTTTTTACCTGGAATAATGCATAAAAATGAATTGTATGGAAACGGTAGGACGCAGACGAGGTCACAGGCAGAAAGATATATTTTAAATTTAAAATGAGCATTAACATGCGATCTTGAGAAATTGACATAGAATTATACTGGCAAAATATCTACTTATTCGTTATGAATATATAGTGGTGTCTTTATATAGCGAGCGTTGAACAAACAATATTGTAATTGACATCATTCAAGATGCAGTGATAACCTCAATTTGAAGTCACTATATTATACACTTATAATAAAAAAATGTCACACGTTTAGTATTATAGTGATCAAATTCAAAATAAAATAACGCTAAGAACTATTAAAAAGCTAGTGTTTTCTTGTTCTTCCAAGTAATGGGTTTCTTTACCACTCACTAGTTTTGTATGACAATTTACCACACAATAACTTATTTGTATTAGGTCACTTAAATACTAAGTGTGCGTTATAATTTACGAAAAACAAACTAATATATGTCACAAATATATTGATGAATTTATTATTAATATGCTTATGTTTCAGATATAACTATATAACTGTACTAATATTACTTTTATGGGAAAATTACAGACAGTAGTCTGTTCTTAAAGTAACCTAACTTGAATTATAGGTGACATACAAGTAGTAAATATATACGTACATAAATTTAAATACATATTCGACTCAGATTTCACGAACGGAATAATGTTTAAAAAAAAGTGTTTGCCTTCCGCGGGAATCGATCCCATGTTCATAGGATCTGAACGCAATAAATATATGACCATTTATGTAATCATCCCATGATTACATAAATGGTCATATGTCTTCAAAGAAATTAATTTAATACTTGTGTTATAACGTGACAGACAACTGGTTAATATACATATATAATTTTATATACATACTTAATTATAAATTTAACCCTCAGATTCGAACGGAATTATAGTTATTAAGAAAATATTGGCCCTCAGCGGGAATCGTGCCCATCATTCCAGGATCTGATGGTAGGGCTATAAATAGATTCTGGATGGACGGTTTTCCTTTCGAATTTTATAAACGATATAGAAAATAGCATTTAGATGCTTCAGCGAATTGAATCCAAAACAGTTTGTGAAATGATTAATCAGTACCGTCGTGCCAGTATTTTACATTAACACAAATGAATCCAATATTGAATGTTTCATGATATGTTTGGATAAATAATAAAATAATTAGTTGAATCTGAATGTAGTATAGCTGTGATATGCAAACGCCTCGTGTCATTCCACCGCCCGTGCTTCCGCCAGGACTCCTCTCGCTTGCTCGAGCGCTTTTCTAGAAAGATTAATTTATAAATGAAAATAAACAAGTAAACTTAAAGAAGCTTTTGCAAAAGTAATAATAAAATCATTTTGCTATAATCCGCGATAAGTAAATAGGAAATATATATAATGCCAAAGAAAAAGGGCTTTGCGATTTTGTCATAGAGTATATCTCCTGATAATGTCTCGGTTGCGAGCGAAACAATTGTTGAGTTTGTGATAGGGAACGTGTGTAATGCGTGTATTGTGGTGAAAGTGGTGGAGGTTTGTGCATGTGTTTTTAAGAATCTTGTATCGGGTATGGAAAAAATTGATAGTCCAATCTACATTTAGCATTATATTTCCTATCATTCATCATCATCATTCTCCTGCCCTTATCCCACTCTAAGTGGGGTCGGCACAACATGTTACAAACATGTCACATGATTTGGCTACGTATTTTACGACCGGCCGCCTGCCTGACGTCAACTTACCTTAGTCGCCTTTTACGACACCTCGGTAAGAAAGGAGGGTGGTCTATTCTATTCTGCTGGAAACCACACGGCCTATATATTTCCTATCATTAAAAATTATTAATTTGAATCTTTCGATTACACAATTTCAAGGCTATGATAATGTTCTAAATGTTACTAAATTTAATGTAATTAATGTAATTATCTATGGAAATGAAGTTCTAGTGCTTATCAACTAATCTGAAGCTAGCAGATGGCAGCATATTTGCTATTTTTACGCCGACGCGCCCTCTCACGTCTAAAAAAGAGCTTACGGGATCGACAAGCTGCACGGTCGTCGTTCTGACATTTTGTGCGTGTTTGCGACACTTCCTGGACTTTTATGAACCCGAAAACTCAATGGATGTTTATTTATTTATTTACTTTAACAAAATCCACAGCTCTTATATTAATTTACAAAATATTACTTAATTTAACTTACAGCCAATTACGGATTTTAATTTTGCTAACAATATTATCAATATAATAAGGACGCCAGAGAAGTGTGTGTATGTGTGTGTGTAAATGTGTTGCATGTGTGGAGAAATGTGTGCGCATGGTTGAGTGCATGTTTATGCTATGCAAGAAATTGCTTCAATTTGTGTATATATATTTTTTTTTTTACATGTTTCGTGTTATGTGTAAATAGACCCCGATGCGGTCTAGGAGAGTAAATGCCGATGCTAGGCTTCATATTTCTATTGAACAACTTGAATAAAGAATATTCTAAATTTGAATTTGATGAGACAGTTACGTAAATGTCGATGCTAGGCTTCATATTTCTATTGAACAACTTGAATAAAGAATATTCTAAATTTGAATTTGATGAGACAGTTACGTAAATGTCGATGCTAGGCTTCATATTTCTATTGAACAACTTGAATAAAGAATATTCTAAATTTGAATTTGATGAGACAGTTACGTAAATGTCGATGCTAGGCTTCATATTTCTATTGAACAACTTGAATAAAGAATATTCTAAATTTGAATTTGATGAGACAGTTACGTAAATGTCGATGCTAGGCTTCATATTTCTATTGAACAACTTGAATAAAGAATATTCTAAATTTGAATTTGATGAGACAGTTACGTACAAGTGTAATGGGTTGTCGGAGTGCAGCCGCTTGAGTGCGAGTTGCGCGAGGTTGGCGAGCCGGCGCAGCGCACGCGCCCGCAGCTCGCCAGTCCGCGGCAGCGTGTCGGCCAGTGCGGACGCGGCGCTCGCTATGCCCGGCCCGGGCGCAGCGCCAGCCGCGCAGCACAGCGTCTCTATACAGACCATAGATTATATAAATTCTAGAGTTTATTGTAGAACTGGGCAAAAACTACTTTTTTAAAAAGTGCAGTACAAGTACAAAAAACAGTTATTTAAAAACGCTTTAGAACTACATATACTTAACATACTATACAAGTTTAATATCGAATACATTTTATTTACAATTGATATCTTCTCAAAAACACTCCGGTATCCGGCTGAGTAGAATAGACCACCCTTATTTCTTACCGAGGTGTCGTAAAAGGCGACTAAGGTGAGTTGACTCACCGTGTGGTATCCGGTTGATTAGAACAGACCACCCTCTTTCTCACGGAGGGGTCGTAAAATACGACTACGGTAAGTTGACGTCAGGCAGGCGGCCGGTCGTAAAATAAGGAACCGAATCATGTGACATGTTATGACATGACCCTTAGAGTGGTATTAGGGCATGACGATGATGATCATCTCAAAAACACTCATATTTGCACTATATTGTAAAAAGACGCTTAAAAATGGCACGAATTTATTAACAGCGACCAAAACAATAATCTTTATTTTTTTCTTCGATTTCAATGACCTATGACACTAACCGGTTCCATAGGTCCGATGAAGAACTGCTAAACTAAAGAAACTGGTTTATAAAGCTACGTTTATATGTCAAAGAAATGTCAGCTTTATTTTCATACGTCAAGGTATATTTAATAAGTAATTTTCTTGAAACTGTTTGTTGAAACGACTTTGGAGAGTGATCGCTCCGTTTCGCTAATTACGACCGTATTTATGGAAGGTGTGAGCGAGATAATGAATAGAAAAGAGATTAGTTAATAGCAGCATAATATTAGTTTATCATTAGATTTATTACAAGTTTGGAGTAGAACACAATTCTTCTCGTTATAAAGGGTAAATTTGCTCTCGCATTTATCTTTGCGTGCTCGTCTTTCGATAGATGACGGCCCATCGAGACGATCGCATCTAGTTTATGAGAAACGGTTTCTGCTGTAGACAAAAACCGTCAGTTCGTTACGCAGTAAGTGATTTTTATAACTGTTTCGGGAAAAACGCCCAGCTCTAAATTCCAGGGTTTATTGCTTTTGGGATTGTCACAAGCATATGCTTTTATATTTATTTTTTTATTTTAATTTTTATTTATATATATAGCCAATCCCAATTGTTATATATATAACAACATAGAGTTATTATACTAGAGTATGGGCATGCCTGGAGTGTGTCTCGATAAATATTAAGAGAGAAGATTAGATTCGTATACTTAGTTTTCTCTAATCACACATTCGCATACAAATATTCATGGCGCGTTCTTAATTAAAAAAAATACTTAGAACATTTTATTCATAGTGTTATTGTACGTAAAGTAGGGACGTACTAAAATGTGTCTTATTAGAACATAGAGAATCCAACTGATGGTGTATAGACTACATATGTTCACTATCACAAAGCAAGCTTTGCGATTTTGTCGTGGAGTCTATCTTCTACTGTTATATGTTACTTCGGTTGCGGGGCGAAACGATTGTTGAGTTTGTGATAGTGAACGTGTGTAGTGCTTGTGTATTGTGGATGCGGTGGCAGAGGTTCGTGTATGTGTTTTTACGATTCCTGCATGTATTGGGTATGAAAAAACGGCTAGTCAACTTTACATTTAGCATTATACATATTTCCTACTAGCTGTGCCAGCGGCTTCGCCCGCGTGGAAATCAGTGTATCACAAGAGTTAACCGTAAGAGATAGGACATGCTATCGCAGACTTTTTTGTAGTATTTTTATAGATCTACAATTCTCTAGTACATTATTTACAATACTTTAGTGTAACTCTGCTGGTTTACGCAGCATACGCGACTAAAGCTCCCAGCAAGTAAGTTTTTTTAACATCTCTTCAACACAATTTACGTAATACCGATATGTACTATTTACGTAAACCATCCGGAAGTATTGCACAATCTTTTGGTGAAAAGCGTACAAAAATCCGTTCAGTAGATTTTGAGAAAATCGATTACATACAGACAGACAGCTTTTTGGGACTTTGTTTTATAATAAGTATAGATTTACTTTATCGCGGATTATAGCAAAATAATGTTATTATTAGTTATTATCTAATAGTATTTACTTAAGTATATTTAATATGCAAACGTGTTTGAAATATCGATTTTATTTGATCGACCGATTTCCTTTTTGCACACCCGACACGCTCCTATGTGCAATAAAGTTTTATCTTTCTTATTTTATCTTATTACTTTTCTATTACGGATCTTCGCAAAGTAACGCCTAATTCTATACTGATAAGGTTCATACTGACCGATGAGGGACAGCACTAGCGAGTTAGCGTGCAGCGACGGTGGCGGAGCGGACAGCGCGAGAGCCGCCCGGAGCAGTCGAACTCCGCTACCCAAGCAACGCCGCCAGAACGCGCCTCCGGGGCCCTCTTGTAAACTGGAACCAGACAATAAAGAGCTATTCACATAGGTATTATAGTCTTATTCTATCTTACGCTGAAGTTGGATCCCCAAGTTTTCCAACCTTTTCCATTGACTGTGAAAAGTATTTGATATCTCAGTTACACTCAAATCCTCACTGTTTGCTGTCTCTATATCACGCGCTGTTTTGAACAAATTGACGCGCGCGACTCGACGCGACCGGCCGGATCAACGACCTTTATGCATTCGATGCCCGACGCGTGCGGCCGACAGTTAGTTATGTTTCGAATACGATAAACACAGGACGCGTGCGCCTGTATACGGCTTTATCGTATAACGCACACGTGTAATTATGCGTTTCGGGTGTGGTTCTCAGATTTAGTGACGCGTTTACTCAGTGAAGCGTTTGAGAAGACGCGACCGTCCGCGGTTTTAGTGCGCGCTGGTGTTACTGTTCCCCGATATAGGGACGATTCAATAACGTGTGACCTTACGAAGGTTGTGTGCACACCGGGTGTTATTTGTGTTATTTAACCGATATAGTAAAGTATATACTCCGGGAGAAACAGACATTACGTGTCAGTAGAAGACTGCTGAGGCGAGCCAACGGGTTCGGGAATCGGCCAAGTACATACAAGCACACACACACACGTACACATATACACGCAGTGATTCATGAGGCCGGACCGCATAAAGCTGACGGCCGCATAAGGTAGGTTGAGATGCCGAGACGACGGGCCCAGTTCCCGGAGGTTATTTCATCCGCCTGCACGTTTGTGCGGAACACGCGCACTTACCTTAAGTGTTATTCTGTTACATATATGTCCGCATCAATATGTCTTAGTTGCACGCACGTCCACTGCGACAGCGTCTGTCTTTGTCACACATACTCGTAACATTTTATTGTCTCAGTCGCACGCAGTCTCTTAATGCATTCACTGCGTTGGCAAGGCCAGCAGAAATATGCCCGCGTTGAGTTAGGCGACAATTACAAGTGTGCAGAGGTCCCGACTCGAGAGATGTGCTGCCGGGCACTAAATATTTCTGTCACACTCAAGTCAACACCGTTTGCTGTCTCTATCACACTACACACACTCACACCAAAGTTTATCCAGTTACACATACAGCAGCAACAACATGTCTAAGTCACCCGCACGTCCACAACGTCGGCATCTGTCTTTGTCGCACTCACACGTAACATTTGCTGTCTCTGTCGCACGCACGCTACAGTGTACTCACTGCGGAGGCAAAGCCGGTAGCAATACGCCCGCGTTGAGTAAGGCGACAATTACAAGTGTGCAGAGGTCCCGACTCGAGAGATGTGCTGCCGGGCACTAGATATCTCTGTCACACTCAAGTCAACACCGTTTGCTGTCTCTATCACACTACACGCACTCACACCAAAGTTTATCCAGTTACACATACATCCGCAACAACATGTCCAAGTCACTCGCACGTTCACAACGTCGGCATCTGTCTTTGTCGCACTCACACGTAACATTTGCTGTCTCTGTCGCACGCACGCTAAAGTGTACTCACTGCGGAGGCAAAGCCGGTAGAAATACGTCCGCGTTGAGTGCAGCGGCCAGTCGCGAGCGAGCCGCGGTCGCGAGACGTTCGAGTGATGTGGTAGCCGGCAGTTCGCATGCCCGCACCAGAAGCTGTCTCAGTCGAACGCAAGCTCGCACGCTCATCGGATCCCACGCATGTTCCACAATTTCTACACAAAAAGAAACAATAGATCTATTAATTTATTTAAGCATGTGTAAAACGACAAAAAATATTTTACTGTTGGAGCAGACTAGCCAAAATTGTTCACTATTCGATACCTTTTCGATGAATTGGTAATTAATGTAGAACTTTTACTGTATATAATTGGTCGGTGAAAAAAAAAATCATTAAAAAATTGATGAAAAACCTGAAATTAAAATTCAAGTTAAAGTTTTCCTTATCTCGCTCACACCTTCCATAAATACGGTTATAATAAGCGAGTATAATAGTGATAGTGATCGATTGGAGAGTGCTCCAAAGTCGTTTCAAGAAACTTGTTAAATATACCTTCGAAATATTAAAATAAAGCTGACATTTCTTTGACATATATACATAGCTTTATAAACCAATTTCTTTAGTTTAGGAGTTCTTCATATATTATTATTGTTTTCATCTTCATCTGTCTTCATCTATTATTATTCAATTACTATTGTTTTAATCGCTGTTAATAAATTCGTGATTTTGATAAGATATTAATTGTAAATAAAGTGAATTCGATATTAAACTTGTATAGTGTGTTCAGTAGTTTTTGCCCAGTTCTAATGAATATAAATTGACAGCTACCCGAAACACGATTTATTTTTTCTTCATATAATTTGAGGTTGATACAAGTTTTATACGAGAGAAGAAAAGGTTTAATTTAAAATAATGTCCTAGTTATATATATGTACATCGAATCAAACAATAGCGGGTATTTTTTCGATGCAGCGCCATCTAGTTTGATTCGCGGTACTAACGTATACGCGTTATACACTGTTTATACGTCCGTTTTTCGATGCAGTTGAAGTGAACTAAGTTGTGAGTATCACAAGTGGTGAAATAAAACTATCATTACTTTAGTAACTGGACACAGTCCTACATGACGGACTCACCAGTAACTTTCGGCAACACAACCTTATCAATAATCGCTGGCACCAGCATCAGGTCAGGGTCGTCTCGAACAGAGTCCTCAGTCACCCGCGGCGGCTCCGTCTCCTCGTCCGACGACTGGTCCGAATCACTTGATATCTTCTGCGATTTCACGCCGTACATCATCAGGCATCTAATGATAATAATCATTTTTTAAAACACCTTATATTAGTTTCACATGTGCCTGTCTTTTGAACTTAAATTTGACCCACTTTAATCAAACTAAAAAGTGAAAAATATAAATATATGGAACAATCCCACAGGGTCGTCCGTTCCCAAAGTAAGTAACTTAATACTAGTTTTATGGGTGTCAGAAAATGATGTTTATAGAAAATGTTGGCTCTCGAAAGGAATCAAAACCGCAACCCCCGGAGGCAAAAAAAGGGCATGGGGGGGGGGTGGCTAGTTTTCTTCTTCTTATATATAAAAACTAGGGGTATAAAAAATGAATAGTAGCCGATTCTCTGAACTACTGAATATGCATATGGATCGATTTTAATGAAATTTTCAGATAATCTTTAGATTCACCCAGAAGATGTGATGAAAGCCCAGCGGTTAGACCGTGCGACTCTTACGAGGGGAACACGAGTTCAAACCTAGGCAGGCACCAATGAGTTTTTCTATAAAAATTAACGTGTCTAATTAATGATTGCAATTAATCACACGCTTTACGGTCAAAGAAAACATTGTGAGGAAACCTGCATATCTCTAGAGAATTCTGGAGATATGTGTAACCTACCAATCCGCGTTGGAGCAGCGTGGTAGGTCTTAGCTCCAACCCTTCTCTCCAGAGGAGAGAGGAGGCCTATTCCCAGCAGTAGAATTGTAACAGGCCGCTACTTTTTAGAGGATGTTGCTGTAAAGTTTGGTGGCGATCGGAGCATTTTTATTTAAATGTCGAGTTGTTTCGAGAGGAATTCGAAACTAGACTAAGCTACAGCAACTCGGGGCCACACAGCTAGTATATAATAATATCCTTACTTGTACCAGTCCATTTTCTCATAGTCCTCGTTATCTTCGTCCGCCAGCGGATTCCATAATATTAACTGTAATAAAAATATTTAATATAAATCCTCCTATATTATTGAAATAATTACTTAAGATTAAACGTTAGTTATAGTACAATCTCAAAATAAACTTAATTAAAATTAGTTCAGTACTAATACCACCTATAACACGTTTTTGCAATTTTTGCGCTAGAACAAACTTAGTCAGATCTTTAAATAATTAGTATATATAGAAGAAGCTAAGAGTGTTAATGAACTGAAAGAAGGCATATAAGATCCTTTTATCAGTTTAAAAATATCACAAGAATTTTCAATAGTGTCTATCTATCGGTTGAATAGGTAGTAAATATATCCATACCAGGCATGCATAACTGATCAAGTTCAAGACACACACTTTCGAGACAGTCGAAATAGTATTACGTTTAAATATTTACAAATTTTTATGTGCGATATAAAAAAAGATTAATCCATTATTAAATTTACCATATAAATAAGGTAATCCAAATACCAAAAATATAAAAGGACTTATATCGACTTATAGACTTATAGACTTATCAATACGGAATTTATACGGAATTGTTAGATGTATATTTGACGTATTTAAACAATTTCATTATATAATTTTTATGTTCGGTTTACAGTATAAAAAGACCTATGCCGCTGCATAGTACTTTTAAAGCTAATTAAATATTTCAAATAGGTCTATTTTAGAAGTATGGGAAATTTACTCTGAGTAAATGGTAATGGATGACGGTATCACGGTAGACTCCCACGGCGCTCTAATAAATTTTGTTGTGAACTTGGTTAGTCATTTGTTTTATTCACTGCCAACATGACAAAAGTCAGGTATGGACATTAAAAGATATTGTTCCGCGCAAACGTGCGGACGGATGAAACAACCTCCGGGACCTGGGCCCGTCGTCTCGGCGTCTCAACCTACCTTATGCGGCCGTTAGCTGCATGCGGTCCGGCCTCATGAGTCACTGCGTGTATATGTATACGTGTGTGTGTGTGCTTGTATGTACTTGGCCGATTCCCGGAACCGTTGGCTCGCCTCTGCAATCTTCCACGGACACGTAATGTCTGTTTCTCCCGGAGTATACACTTCACTATATCGGTTAAATAACACCCGGTGTGACACACAACCTTCGTAAGGTCACACGTTATTGAAACGTCCATATATCGGGGAATAGTAACCCAACGCGCACTAAAACCGTGGACGGTCGCGTCTTCTCAAACACTCTACTGGTTAAACGCGTCACTAAATACTTATATCAGTCTCAAATGTCAATAAAGTCGTGTCACTACTGAGAATAACACCCGAAACGCAAAATTACACGTGTGCGTTATAAAAAGAATGCCGTATACAGGCTCGCGCGGCCTGTCCTTATCGTATTCGAAACGTCACTAACTGTCGGCCGCTCGCGTCGGCAATCGAATGCATAAAGGTCGTTGATCCGGCCGGTCGCGTCGCGTCGCGCGCGTCATTTTATTCAAAACAGGTATGTAAGGACCTCGCATACCTGGTGCCTGACGTAGGGTGCCAGCAACTTGGGCAGGCAGTGAGCCACGTACGCGTCACAGTACAGCGTGGGCTGCCGACGCCGCAGCCGGGCCATGCGCGCGCACACGCCGCGCACGCCGCGCCACGCCGCCAGCGCGTCCGCGAACAGACGCCCCGACAGCGACCGTATCGCTTCTGAAATGTTATATTTATTAATCTTTTGAATTTCAACTATCATGAGAAGCTAGGCGTAGAACAGTAGCCTCCCACACTACCTAGACTTACCAGAAGACGCTAGACGGAGACTGGTAACTTCCCAACTAGATGACCCTAAGCACTGATCAGTAGCTTCCCACACTATATAGACCAATTCGATAACGGCAGGACATACACCGGTAACTTGCCACTCTACCTCGGCCAACTAGATGACGCTGGCGTAGAACATTAACTTACCACATTAACTAAGCTAACTAGATAACGCTAAGTGGACATACATGAGCTCAGTTCCCGCCGCGATAACGCCGCGTAAAGAGCTCATGAATAGGAGCCCCGTATGGGCTTGAAACTAGTCGGGCTCATCCGATAAAATAAGACGTGAGTATAGCCGGTCTCTCAATATTAATAATTTATTAATCTTCTCATTCAAATCCTTAAAAAAGTTGGTCAAGTTAGTGGTAGAAGTAACCGGTCTCCACTTAGCGTTATCTAGTTAGCTTAGTTAGTGTGGTAAGTTAATGTTCTAGGCCAGGGTCATCTAGTTGGCCTAGATAGAATGGCAAGTTACCGGTGTATGTTCTGCCGTCATCTAATTGGTCTATATAGTGTGGGAAATTACTGATCAGTGCTTAGGGTCATCTAGTTGGGAAGTTACCAGTCTCCGTCTAGCGTCTTCTGGTAAGTCTAGGTAGTGTGGGAAGTTACTGGTCTACGCCTAGCTTCTTCTGGTAAGTCCTGGTAGTGTGGGAGGTTACTGGTCTACGCCTAGGGTAATCATCTAGATTACCCTAGGCGTAGACCAGTAGCCTCTCAACCTAGACTATCTAGTCTAGGTAGTGTGTTAAGTTACAGATCTCCGTCTAGCATTATCTAATTGATCTATGTAATCTGGGAAGTTACCGGTCTCCGCATAGCGTTATCTAATTAGTGTGGTAAATTACCGGTTTCCGTCTAGCGTCATTTAATTGGTCTATGTGGTGTGGTAAATTACCGTTTCCTCCGTCTAGCGTTGTCTAGTTAGCCCTGATTGTGTGGTATGTTACCTGTCTCCTGGCGGGCGTGGTGTATCTGCGCGGGAGGCAGTTCATCATCACTGGAGTCCCCATCGCGGTGTGCAGAAGCTGTCCCAGCGGCTTCCCGCTTCAGACGCCGCGCGCGCCTTCGCCCCTCGCGCTCGGCTGCGCGCTGCCTCTTCTCCTCAGAGTCCACTGGCTTTGCGGCACCAGCACGAGCTGTAAAAACAAGTTTTTTTAACTAGCTATATAAAAATGCATGGGCATGTCACTTTTACTGTGTTCCTGTAAAAAACTTTTCGTACCATGAAGTGTGTTTGAAAAGGATAACGTTATATGAACTATAGATAACTCTGTCTCTTTTACTCACTTGTTCTTAGGACGCATTCCGAACGCTCATTCGGCAACGACTTAAAGTGTGCGTCTTTAAGACGTCATGGCATGAATAAGCAAAACAATTTGGTTTACGCCTTTAAATGAGTCGCAAGAGTCGCAGAGTTCACGGTTGGCCTGGTATGCGTAACAGATTATATATAGGACGGCGAATAGGGTGCTGTGGTCTTAAGGTGCTGTAATTACGACCCCGCACCGGAAAACGCAAAGTACATAGGACGGAGAACCAATGGGTGCTGGGGTCTTAAGGTGCTATAATAGCGACACCGCACCGGATAACGCAACGACGGTAGATCTCTTACGTGATGGGCTGGCTATCTTAATAAGGCAGGGGAGCCATGAAGAGATTTATGTCCAGCAGTTGAGGAAGAAGTAAGAGATGGTGTTGTGCCTCATTGGAACCCGCTAGAGTCGTGTTTCCCAACCTGGGGCCCACGCCCTACAGGGGGCGAAATTTGATTGTTAAGGGCGGCGTTGGAAAATGGACTTGACACGAGTTTAAAATTTTCGGGCCATTTAAATTCTATGCAATGCTATTCTGTTGTGAAATATAATGAAAAAAACATATTTTAAAATAATTATTATTTATAATTTCGCTTGCCGAAATTAAAACATATATAAAAAAAAACAAATACATTTTTTTTATATTAACAGTAGTTTTTTTAGATGTCACAAGGGGGCATAAGAATTTTAGAAAGGCTAAGGTGACACAAAAATTATTGAGAGACATTGCCCTAGAGCAGTGGTCGGCAAACTTATTAGTCAAAGAGCCAAATATGAACATTATAAATATGAACATATTTTTATACCAATATAAAATTTTAATTACCTATCTATCTTTTTACTTAAACAAATGATTATACATGTCGATTTCTAGAAGAATTTCAATTTATCAAAATAAGATGTAATTTTTTGCTTACACAGTTTTTTTTAATTTTTTTTATTGCGCCTTTCGTAGATATTTGTGCCAGAGCCGCACTTAAGGAGCCAAAGAACCACATGCGGCTCTGGAGCCGCACTTTGCCAACTACTGCCCTACAGGGAATTTATTTTGGGCATATTAAAGCAGTAGTCAAGTAGCGGCCTGTTACAATCCCACTGCTGGGAATAGGCCTCCTCTCTCCGTTTCTGGAGAGAAGGGTTGGAGCTAAGACCTACCACGCTGCTCCAATGTGGATTGGTAGGTTACACATATCTCCAGAGATCTCTAGAGGTATGCAGGTTTCCTCACGATGTTTTCCTTCACCGAAAAGCGTGTGATAAATTGCAATTATCAATTAGACACATGAGTTTTTACTAGAAAAACTCATTGGTGCCTGCCCGGGTTTGAACTCGTTTTCCCCTTAAAAGAGTCGCACGGTCTCACCGCTGGGCTATCACAGCTTCCATTAAAGCAGTGCTAATAAATTATTTATTCAGTAAACAAGCTGTGATAGCCTAGCGGTGACACCGTGCGACTCTCTAGAGACGACACAGGTTTAAACCTCGGGCAGGCACCAATGAGTTTTTCTATTAAAAACTTATATGTCTAATTGATAATTGCAATTTATCACACGCTTTTCGGTGAAGGAAAAGATCGTGAGGAAACCTGCATATCTCTAGAGAATTCTAGGGATATGTGTAACCTACCAATCCGCATTGGAGCAGCGTGGTAGGTCTTAGCTCCAATCCTTCTCTCCATAAACGGAGAGAGGAGGCCTTAGCCCAGCAGTGGGCATAATAACAGGCTGTTACTTTACTTTTTTTTTACAATTAAAAATCATTCTTCAGCCATCCGAGTGTCGCAAATAGATTGCCAATTCATCAATTCCACACGTCGTCCATTGCATACCTGCAAGAGCGAGCACGTCCTGTGCCTGGTCGCGTACGTCCGCGCGGCGCCTTTCAATGAGGAACTCACAGCGACGTCGGTGCAAAGCGAGCGCGCGCGCTTCCAACGCCTCCAGTTGCGGCATCTGTTTGTAATTAAAGTTGCAATTTAAGTTTGCGTGATTCCCTGCGAGAGAAGTTTAAGGAAACAGGTATTCTAACATTTGCTTCACAGTATATTATAAATAACGTAATTTTTGTACATAAAAATATAAAGAATTATAAAATGATAGGTGATGTATATAATAGACAAAGTAGGAACCGACATAAGCTTGCGACCTGCTTTGCGCCTAGCAAAAGTACGTAAAGCGTTTGTGGGTATGGGTATAAGATTCTATAATAAAATTCCGAAATCAATTTTGGTCATGCCATTACAGCAGTTTAAAAACACTGTTAAAAAGAGGCTGATACAGAAAGCCTACTATACTGTTGAAGATTACTTAGATGATAAGGATGTGTGGATATAGGTGCGCTTCTACCCTGTACAAGACAGTAATAAATAAATGTAACTAGTTCTAAGATTTATATTTTAAAAAGAGCAACCGCCGAGTTTCTTGCTGGCTCTTTTCGGTAGGAACAGCTTTCCGAACCAGCAGTGAAGTTGACGATTCAAAAGCACTTGTTTACAAGTTTACTTGAATAAAGAATATTTTCATTTTTTTTTTAATTTTGTGCCGACCCCACTTAGAGTGGGATAAGGTAGGTGTTCCGCACAAACGTGCGGGCGGATGAAACAACCTCCGAGACCTGGGCCCGTCGTCTCGGCGTCTCAGCCTACTTTATGCGGCCGTCAGCTGTATGCGGTCCGGCCTCATGAATCACTGCGTGTTTATGTGTACGTGTGTGTGTGCGCTTGTATGTACTTGGCCGATTCCCGAACCCGTTGGCTCGCCTCAGCAATCTTCCACGGACACGTACTGTCTATTTCTCCCGGAGTATACACTTCACTATATCGGTTAAATAACACAAATAACACGCGGTGTGCACACAACCTTCGTAAGGTCACACGTTATTGAATCGTCCCAAATCGGGGAACATTAATCCCAACGCGAACTAAAACCGCAGACGGTCGCGTCTTCTCACACGTTTCACTGGTTAAAACGCGTCACTAAATACTTATACCAATATCAAAAGTCAATACAGTCGTGGCACTATCTAGGAACCACACCCAAAACGCATAATTACGCGTGTGCGTTCTACAATATGGTCGTATACAGGTGCGCGCGCGTCCTGTCTTATCGTAATCCAAAACGTCACTAAGCTATCGGCTATTGTACAAAACAGTAGGTATGGTAGGCCTCTGTAGGGAAAGAACTGTTTCTTTCCCTCTCACCTTCTCGTCCAGGCACTCGATGAGGTCGGTGATGTACCCGCGGGCGGCTTGCGCGCGTCTGTACGCGGCGTCCAGCTCCCCGCAGCGCGCCTTGCGGTTCTCCCTCGTCCGTGCAGCGTTCAAGAGGCGGTCCTTGCACGACTCGCGCTTTACCATCGTCGCTTGCCGGTCCGTCTGTAGCTCCATTAGCCTGAAATTATGTTAATTTATAGAATTAGGCGTTACTTTGCGGAGATCCATAATACAAAAGTAATAATCAAATTATTTTGCTATAATCCCCGATACAGTAAATAGGAAATATATATAGTGGACTATCCCTATTTTCATACTCGATACGTACAGGATTCGTAAAAGCACATGCACAGACAAACAAAAGTGCTTGTGTATTGAGTGAGCTAAGACCTACCACGCTGCTCCAATGTGGATTGGTAGGTTACACATATCTCTAGAATTCTCTAGAGATATGCAGGTTTCCTCACGATGTTTTCCTTTACTGAATAGCGTGTGATAAATTGCAATTATCAATTAGACACATGAGTTTTAATAGAAAAACTCATTGGTGCCTGCCCGGGTTTGAACTCGTGTTCCCTCGAAAGAGTCGCACGGTCTCACCGCTGGGCTATCACAGCTTATTTAGTCAATCTTGTTAGTAAGTAATTTTACAAACTGTAATAAGTTGTTCATGTGCTCTTCGAGTTTCCAGAGAATTAAACCCTAGGATAAATCTGGTTGGATACATATAAGGATATATATACATTTTTTTAATTACTCAAAATACGCAGGCAACAGATTAAAAATATTTACCGTTGCTGTAACGCGTCCACGAGCTCCTGCGCAGTGGCCGGTGGCGGTTGACCGGGAGCATGCAGCGGCCTCAGGTGGGCCAGGGTCTCGCCCAGCTGTGGGGGTGGGGGTGCCACCGCGAACGGATTCATCTCGGACCCGTCGCCTGCTAGAAATTCATACTATTCATCATAATTCTCCTATAAGCTTTTTTTTTATTGTTTATAGACTAGCGCTTGGCTGTTATCTTGCCTGATGGTGAGCAATGATACAGCCTAAGATGGTACGCGCATGTCTAGAAAATGCCTATTCACTCTATTTTAAAATATACCCATATCGTAATTATTGGGAAAAACTGATGCCGGGAGAGAATTCCAGAATATTATTTGTTCGCGCCATAAACATAGCTCGACTAAATATGAGAAGAACATATATCGCCATCTCTCGGAAATCTTTACTTATAATGTGTCATAGACACAGCGTCAAATTACGTATTGTAGAACGCACCGTCTATGATCATTCAGCTTATGTACGCAATAAAGTTAAAGTCATTAAAGAAAGTTTCCCTACATATTTGGCCTTTCTTTTGCATTACAAATATCACCAAAGCGAAACAAATAATATTGAACAAGTAATAACTGTGTTTTTGGCGACTGTTTACATCACCTGCAATACTTGCGGTTCGAAGAACAAAGGAAACACGCAGCGATGTCAAATGAAGGATACAAGTGAGCCCGTTCCTATTCTATTTTTTACTCCCTTTATATCCCTTTACTTCATTTTGACCTGTGCTTTATTTAATCTAAATCTTTTCGAACTTATTTTGTACATTATTAAAATATCATCATACAAATTATTTCACGGCTTAATAATTTTGTTCAATGGCTATTTGACTATTCATATCATATTTATTTCAAATCATTAGTCCGTGGGAGTCGGACACTCCCCTGTGGAAAGTCTGCAGGAAGTCTATAAAGGATTTCCCCCCCTCTAGAAAAAAAAAACCCGACACCGTAAGCGTCGCATGCACAAATTTCATTGGTGCATCCGACGAAGAAGACCAGAGCGACGTAGAACAGTCGACGTAGAACACTCCCCGCCCGCCCCAGGCGGTAAAGAGCTCATGAATAAGTGCCCCGAACGGGTTCGAAACTAGTCGGGCTTATCCGATAAAATTAGACGTGAGTATAGCCGGTATCTTTATTAACTATGAATCTGAATGAACTCACGATAGTTTAAATTTAAAAATGAACGAGAGTTGCGCGTGCGAAGGGAGGATAGATAGGGGCAACGAGTTGCAACTTGTAGCTCAAATCAAATCAAAATAATCTTTATTCAAATAAACCATTTCAGGCACTTTTGAATCGTCAAGCATCAATATGATTAATGAAGCTACAACTCGGCGGTCAATCTTTTAAATATTTTCAATTATACATTATTAAACCACTGTCTTGTATGAAGCTGAAAGGATTTTCAAATCCAGGCTTTCTTATCATCCAAATAATCTTCAATTTTATAATATGCTTTACATATAAGCATATTTTTTACACTTGATTGGAATCTTTCTGTACACTGGTCTAGAATGGATTGAGGAATTTTATTATAGAAGCGAATAGCGAGACCAACAAATGAGTCGCTTACTCTGCTGAGTCGCAGGTATCGCAAGCTGTTTGTGACCTCTCGTATGTCTATGATATACATCAAATTTTGTTTTATATGTACTTATATTTTTCCGTACAAATAGAATATTACTATATATATATTGTGATGCTACAGTCAGTATGCCTATTTCTTGGAACTTTTCGCGAAGGGACTCACGTTGCTTCATATTATAGATAGCCCGTATGGCTCTTTTTTGGGCAACAAAAATCTTTTCTATATCGGCCGCTTTACCCCACAGCATTATTCCATATGACATAATGCTGCGGAAATAAGCAAAATAAACAAGTCGCGCTGTTTCAACATCGGTTAAATGTCTAATTTTTCTAACAGCGTAAGCGGCGGAACTAAGTCTTCCTGCGAGGACAGATATATGGGTGCCCCATTGGAGTTTATCAGCTGCGCGTTCTGTCCGCATTCGCATGACAATTTCACCTTTGTTATACCTCCGACTATAATTTATCGGAGCCGGAGCCGGAGTCGGAGGTGTGAATTCAATCGGAGGTCCCAACCTTTCGGAACCGAAGTCGGAGCCCCGTAACATCCCTAATGTATGCTCCACTGGAGTTTTGGATTACACGACCAAAACATTGCCGGTGGATGTTTGACTGGCCCGTTGGCGCAGTGTGTAGTGACCCTGCCTTCAGCTCCGCGGGTCCCGGGTCCGATTCCCACCGAGGACAAACATTTTCTATAAACAGATTGTTGGTTCCTCGAACCTGGGTGTTTGTATTTAAGTATGTATTTAAAATTATATATGTAGTGTATCTACCAGTTGTCTGTCACCCATAACACAAGTATTAAGTTACTTACTATGGGTACAGACAACCGTGTGTGTAAGTGTCCCATATATATTTTTTTATATATTAAATTTATGCTTAATTTGGGGCAGGGAGACTCGTAAAGCCGTAAAAAATTTTTGTTCGCACCAACTTAAGCGTTAAAGTACCCTCCACAATGCAATGGAATTTTTCTATTCTATAATATGTTAACCTGTTTAACAAATAAGTTTATATGCGTCAAACCACATATTGGTCTAGTATAAAGTTACTTACTTTGTGTAAGTGACGACCGTGTGTGTAAAGTGTCCCATATATTTATATTTAATTTATTTATGAATGTCATCCCACTTACCAGTGAGATCGATGGAGGGCATAGCCTTTTGCATCTGTTGCTCCTCCCATTCTTCAGCTTCGCTGTTTATTTCCTCGTCAGATGGTGCAGCTGCCATACCGCCTAATAAGAAAAAACAAAAAACCCTTTATCACTTTCCCATTATACACATTATTTTAATGTTCTGTAATAATATGACATATGTTTAATGTTTTTAAATTTCAATTATCGTGAGTAGTATTCATAGTTAATATATAGACACTGCATTATATATATTTTCTATATACTTTATAGCTTTTTGATTTTGCGATTTTGTCGTGGAGTCTATCTCCTGATGATGCTTCGGTTGCGGGGCGAAACGATTGAGTTTGTGATAGTGAACGTGTGTAGTGCTTGTGTATTGTGGTGGCGGTGGTGGAGGTTTGTGCATGTGTTTTTACGAATCCTGCATGTAACGGGTATGGAAAAACGGATAGTCCACTATACATTTAACACTACATATATTTTTCTATTTACTGTATCGCGGATTATAGCAAAATAATTTTATTATTACATTTATATTATGGATTTCCGCAAAGTAACGGCTAATTCTATAAAATATCACGAATATCCTCCAACAATTTCGAGAACAGTTCAAGCAGTCTACATAGACTTATTAATATTATTGCGTCTTCATAACAACTTACGTTTAGGCTTGTCGCTCGGCAGTTCCAAGCCTCGAACCTGTATCCTGCCGTCCTCTTCGTCATCGTCGTCGTCGTCGTCGACGTCGTCATCGCGCATCAGCCGGGAGCCCGGCGGGTTCTCGGAATGTATTGACACGAATTCGCCCAACTCGCGAGCCTGCAATTTGAAATGTTTGCTATAAAATTTGTTTCAGATATTGGTGTTTGGTATGTCATGGATAGATTTCAAGCACGAAACAAAATAAATTTATAAATATAAATCATCAGGAGATAGACTCCACGACAAATCGCAAAGCAAAAAAAAAAGCAGCTTTGCGATTTTGTCTCCTGATGATGCTTCGGTTGCGGAGCGAAACGATTGTTGAGTTTGTGATAGTGAACGTGTGTAGTGCTTGTGTATTGTGGTGGAAGTGGTGGAGGTTTGTGCATGGTGGAGGTTGTTTTTACGAATCCTTCACGTATCGGGTATGAAAATACGGATAGTCCACTATACATTAAGCACTATATATATTTTCTATTTACTGTATCGCGGATTATTGCAAAATAATTTTATTATTACTTTTGTATTATGGATCTCCGCAAAGTAACGCCTAATTCTATAAATTATTTAAAATAAATAATATATTTTCTCTTCATAGTAGTAGTCAGTACCTCCCATTGTTCTAGGGAGCTGCTATATTAAGTGGCTAAACAAAGCTCATGAGCTATCTATACATATACTTATTATAAAACAAAGTCCCCAAAAGCTATCAGTCTGTACGATTTGTTTTCTATATAATGTTACTGTTTTATTTATGTTTGTATTCAGATAACTAATAGTTAAGCGGAATGTGCATTGTCCAGATAAGTCGGCAAGGCTTATGGATATGAAGAAATAAATTGTAAAAGCTATTAGATAAATAAATAAATAAATATATGGGACATTTACACACACGATCGTCCGTCCCCAAAGTAAGCAACTTAATATTAAGTCCTTACATATGAAATTGGCGTTTTGTCGTACTGGCCACTTTGATCTCAAATATTACCTTTATGGTTAGGAATTCCAAATTCAAATTCATACAGCTATTTACTCATGCATTTGTGTTTCAAACCCCCTAATTCATTTGTTTTTTCTTCTTTTGTTTTTTTTTTTGTGTCACTCTGTTTACAAAATGGAAAACATGAAATATCGCGTTATTTACGAGTATGAGTTCCACCGTGGCACCAGTGCTGCAGAAACGGCTCGAAGGATTAATGACGTGTATGGTGACGGTGTCGCTAAAGAAAACACAGTGCGTTTTTGGTTCCAACGTTTTCGTTCTGGAAATTTCGACCTGCAGAACAAGCCTCGTGGACGGCCGGAGACCAAAGTTGATAATGAAGAATTGAAGGCTATTGTGGAAGCGGATCCATCGCAAACCACGTCCGAGTTAGCTGCAGGCTCCGGTGTTAGTGATAAAACTATTCTAATCCACTTGAAGCAAATTGGGAAGGTGAAAAAGCTTGAAAGGTGGGTACCTCATGAATTGAGTGAAGCAAACCGACAAACGCGCGTCGACTGCTGCGTTACGTTACTCAACCGGCACAATAATGAAGGAATTTTAAATCGAATCATTACCTGTGATGAAAAGTTGATCCTCTACGAAAATCGGAAGCGCTCATCGCAATGGCTGAACCCTGGCGAACCAGCCAAATCCTGCCCTAAGCGAAAATTGACTAAAAAAAAGTTGCTTGTAAGTGTTTGGTGGACTAGTGCCGGTGTCGTTCACTACAGCTTTCTTAAATCTGGCCAGACGATTACGGCAGATATCTATTGTCAGCAACTGCAAACCATGATGGAAAAGCTAGCTGCTAAACAACCGAGGCTGGTCAATCGCTCTAGGCCACTGCTGCTCCAGGACAACGCTAGACACACACTGCACAACAGACGGCTACCGAATCAGAGGAGCTTCTATTAGAATGTCTTAGACATCCACCGTACTCTCCGGACCTTGCTCCAACAGATTACCATTTTTTTCGCAATTTGGATAACTACTTGCAAGGAAAAAAAATTCAACTCCGATGGGGCAGTCCAAACCGCCTTCAAAGATTTTATTGATTCCCGCCCGAATGGTTTTTTTAGTAAGGGGATCAATGAACTACCTATGAGATGGCAAAAGTGCATACATAGCAATGGTACATACTTTGATTAATTAAATATATTTCATTAAAAAAGACTTTATGTTCCTCCCATAGAAAACGCCAATTTCATATGTAAGGACCTAATACTTGTGTTATTGGTGACGGACAACTGGAAGATATACTACATATATAAGTTTAAATACATGCTTAAATACAAATACACACCCAGGCTCGAAGAACCAACAATTTGTTTATAGAAAAAGTTGGCCCTCGGCGGGAATCGAACCCGCGACCCATGGAGCTGAAGGCAGGCTCACTACCCACAGCGCCAACGGGCCAGTCAAATAAAAGTTAGATGTAATTTGAATAAATAAATTTAAATAACAAATGTGACCAATTTTATCAAAATCTATTGAAAGGATTTGTGTTTTTGTACAGTTTATGTTTGAGATTTTGTTTTGTATGGTTTGGGTTTTTGTACGAGGATTTCTGTACGGTTTTACTAAAAGATAATACAGTTACAGTTTTCACCTTTTAATAACTGACTGCCACATCTGGTGGACACTTTCTCTCAAGCAATTTACAGATTGTTAATAAAATTAATGTATTAACAGTTATTATTAGTTCTCCAAACCTAATCATAACTTCCAGTGTTCTAATACAGCATAATGCAAATTTTGCCTTGAGGCAGAAGAAACTCCTATGCACATCCCTTGCGTTAGAAACCAATTTGGAAAGTATTTTACAGAAAAGTAAGATTGTACTCAGGTGGACCTTCCTACACAAACAATAGAGAGGTCCAGTAGAAAAGAGAAGTATGGGAAGACAAAGAAAAAGATGGGCAGATGGCATAATGAAAACAGCAGGAATACATTGGATGACAATATTCATTCATGAACAAAGTAAGATGGGTTAAGATGGGGGAGGCTTTTTCCTATAGGAACCATTAATTTGGGAAAGAACCAGTAATAATAATATTTTACTCACATAGAGAGTAGGAATAGTAAAACTCAAACATTGGTGACCATATTTAATCCGCGATAATCAAAATTATGAATTTATAGCTAAAACTAGCATATTTTAGGCTGCCCAGATCATAGACATAGACTCACTTAGATCTGAACTAAAATACTACTGCCTGCAAGATGGCACATAAAGTGCTTTGATTTCAGGCAGCAACCAACATGGAGGTACAGTAGACCTGGAAAGGTCTAAGAGATACTAAGTTCCTACCACCCTGCTCCATATATTCCAAGAGGCTAGTGGTAATCTCCGGATGGCCACCCTCGAGTCCCTCACCTCTCATACCTGCTGTCGAGTCTTGCGCGCCGCGTGGATGAGCGCGGCATCGGGAATGTGTCCGGGAGCCACGGCCAGAGCCGCGCGCACCGACTCAGCTCGGTAACGATGGAACCCCCTACTATCCTCGTCTTCGTTCCCACTCTCGTCAGACAGATCACCGGCTCCATCAGCTGCGAGAGCCTCACGCCCAGATAGTATCAATCCCTCAAGGTTGACTTTCTTCTTTGGCTTCGGCTTTTCTTTCAACTCAGCTGGCATTTCCTATATTTCATATTAAATTACAATATTGCTTAAAACATTAATATCAGGCCATGGCCTATTGACTAAGAAAGAATTGTTAACTTTTATTAATGTCTCAGAGTATTTAAAATTCAAGTAACTATTGTTTCATTGTAGGTGTTTTGAAATAATATAATACATATGTATAATATTAACCTTTGTATATAACTACTTCTAATTCTAAGATAATTATTAATAATTACTATTAAAAATATATATTAAATTTAAGACAATATATAATAATACTATGTATATATCAATACTACAAAAATACATATTGTTAATTTGTATTGATATAAGATTAATATTAAAAAAATCTAGAGTATATAGCCATATTAGTACACCTTAATGTTCATATGTTTATGATTTGTTTACTGTGAGTGTGCTATGAGTCTAGTTCCTAAGCATGCATGCAGCATGATATATAAGAAATTATATCATGCTGAGGATTATATGCATAATTTTACTATAATATAGTGCTGCACCTAAGTAAGATTGGTAAGACTTATACTTCTATAAGATTGACTTATGAAGATTGCAGATTAATTGAGATACAAATGTACAATCTTTTAAATTATGGATGACATTGAAATAAAAAATAACTTACAAAAGTAACCTCATCATTATGATTGTCATATGTATTACTATCACCGTCAGGAACCTTCCGTTTCTCCTTGTCCCTTCGCTTAGCTAACCTTTTGCTTTGTGAAGACTTCTTCACCTTAAACACCTCAGCATCTTCCTCTGTAATGTTATTCCATCTTAACAGGTACTTGTATCGTTCGTTACAAACAATTGTGTAATGAGAAAAAATAATTTGTAGATATCAGCCTTATTATAAGGCCATTTGATTTATTATAAATATAAGTTATATTTATTCATCTGTTCCAAATAAATTGACAATTATTATTTTTAAGTTACTATTTGTAACAACACCCAAAGTTTTAAAGTATGTAAATATGGTCCACAAGTGAATTATTTAAATAATAAATAACTACCCGGGTGTCTAATAGAATAACTTTCTAACGTGGAAATTTCTGTTTGAATCATTATGCTTAATGTTAACGTTTATCACGATCTAATAAGGTATTGATGCAATGTCTCAACGGACAGACAGGCGTCTTTATCATAATAACTACACTTCATTATACCTTCATCGACAAAACTTAAAAGGGTGGTGCTTTTAATCGGCTTGTTTTCTTTTTTATTATGACTTATGATAGGTGGTGGCGGCGGTTCAGGGTCTCCATCCTCGTCATCATCAGCACAGAATATACGTCGCTGGATCTTTTTCGGCTTACGAAATATCGACATTTTAAATAAAGAAAACTCTTTTAAAAAGTTTGATTTAAAATATTAATAATTATTACTTATATTAGTAATGCTAATGAAACAATGATTGACTTTGAAATTTTTTCACATCGCAAGCATAGAAATTTGATAGAAATATTGAGCACTGAGCAGACCACAGACAAACTATTTTTTTTATTGTATTTTGCTCTCGACTATGAATCTAAACTTTTAAGAAATGTATAATAGATGTACAAATTATACATAACGGTTTACGATAAGTAATTAAATATAAATGTGGATGTATTACTTTTTTAAAATTGAACATTACGAAAACTTGTGTTTAATATGAAAACTTTTGTTTTCAAAATATTTTATAAACGAATCGATATACTTTTGCCTTAATGTTGCAAACTTGCTATATCGTTGCAGTTACGTAGTATATCTTTCTCTATAGTCTATGATGATAATTTAGTTTCTTTTGGTCCTGCATAGCGCACGTGTCAGTGCGACTTGTATTTTGTCTTGGTAAGTTTATAATTAATCTGAAACTTCCTCATCGATCATTTCTATTTTTACTTCAATTTATGTGTTAAATTGTTTTTATAACGGACAAGCATTTGTTTTTGGATATATTTTTGTATTCTTATCGTCCGTGATTGTTGATGTTCACCATGATGCCTGATATTTTCTTTCAGTCCTTAAATTTTTCGAAGTCCCTACACACAACAAGATGGGTAGGGAGGACAAGGCTACTTGGAAGACTAATTACTTTACCAAGATCATTGTAAGTACTTCAAATTTTGCAGTCAGCAAAGAAATACGTTAATGTTAGATTTTATATACAACAAACTTTTGGTTGATGGTAAGATTACTTTCAAGCCAGATATATGGGCGTAAAGACCGCATATGGTGCTAGAGACTTTTATGCATACAAAACTATTTTATTTAATGACTTATATACAATATATAATATATACAATCTCACACCTCGTACAGCATATGAACGTACACGCATGCGTCTCTGTATTTCTATATCTTACCATGATGGACCATGCTTAAAAAATTGGAGTTCTGCGGATATGCCTCTAAAGTATCTTTATACTATAAAGGCATATCCGCAGAACTCCAATTTTTTATACATATTGTATATGTTATCTTTTGGTAAAATATTGTATTATAACCTGATGACTTTCGAGATTATTTCATTTTCATCCATATTTGGCTGGTTTTCAATTATTTTTAATTTAGTCGTAATTTTCCAGCAACTGTTAGACGAGTACCCAAAATGCTTCATCGTGGGTGCAGACAATGTCGGGTCTCAGCAGATGCAACAGATCCGTATCTCACTGCGTGGAAGCAGTATTGTGTTGATGGGCAAGAACACTATGATGCGCAAGGCCATTAAAGATCATTTGGAAAACAACCCAGCGCTAGAAAAATTGCTTCCTCACATCAAAGGAAATGTAGGCTTTGTGTTCACCCGCGGTGATCTTGTGGAGGTAAGAAATATATTTTAGAGTTAACCTTTTTGAGCCTTAGTGTTCAATCTTTATTTATGTGCTGTATTCATTGTTCCATTGAGGCTTTCAAGCAATTAATATATCTAACTTTATATATCATTATAATCTTTACAGAAATAGAAGTTAGTTTTTATTATAATAGTTCAAAGTGGCAACACTACTGGTAGGATAGCTTTCTATTTATATCAATGATTTAAGTTTTTTAATTTGATTAGTCTGTCTCACAAAAGTTTATGTAAAAATATTTAGTGGTTATCTTGCACTGATTTATGGTTATATCAAACTTATTGTTTGTCATCAGGTCCGTGATAAACTGCTTGAAAACAAAGTCCGTGCTCCTGCTAGACCTGGAGCCATAGCCCCACTTGCTGTTGTCATCCCAGCCCATAATACTGGGTTGGGTCCTGAGAAGACTGCTTTCTTCCAAGCCCTCTCCATACCCACTAAGATTTCCAAAGGTAAAAGACTTTAGACCCACTACTAATAAAAATTCATTATGTACCTTAAAACACACCTATTGTACTGTATTTAAATAAAGGAAGCCTGTTGGACCAACATAGAAAATTATTTTACATCAAGAACTATGAACATGAGGATATGGGTTTTACTTTTTTTCTAATAAAATCTGTAAACCTGAAGATTTTACTAATTTAGTAATGTTCTGTGTTAAATTAATCCTTACCTAGTATCTGTTGTCTTTTCAGTGAGAATATTGGGAATGAGGTGGAAACTATTTTAATGTTAGTTAAATTATAGTTTTGTGAAACACATACTTTGTCTTTTTTAATGTGAACTACACAGATATATTACTAGTAATTAACTTATCAATAGATTCAGGGCTAATTTTGATGGTATCAAATGCCTATCTAGCATGTGAATGTCTTTGTTTTGTATATATAAAACATGTGCACTATACATTTTTATTTAAATGCCACAATTTGATTGATCTGCTAGGTCAGTTTTTGTTCTGTGCTGTTTTTTATAAAACTATATATCTTAAAATTTAATTTGATTTCCTTATACCACCTTTCCACATTAACATTTTGTTTAATGTCTGTTATAATACCAGGGAGTTGTCAAAGTGACTCCTTGGATTCGCTTTCAGACTAGACTAATTCTTTAAATTTATCCTAGTGTGATGCTTACATATCGCAATTGCACTGGAATTTTAAAGATACATTATTTTTACAAAACAATAAATCTATAATAAAACTGATGCATGTTAAATGTTTAGAAAACATGAAAATTATTTCAACACAATTTTTTATATTTTAGGTACTATTGAAATCATTAATGATGTCCACATCCTCAAGCCAGGAGACAAAGTTGGAGCCTCAGAGGCCACCCTTCTCAACATGTTGAACATTTCTCCATTCTCATATGGTCTTGTTGTCAAGCAGGTGAGATTTATATCTATAACTCACTTATTTTGTGTCATTCATTGATCATTATAATTTAATCATAATAATTTACTGAACTATAATTTTAACAAATAACGTATGATAAAATAATTATATATATAATTGGAATAAAATAACATAAAATTTCAAAAAGGTTTCCAATTTTAAAAAGGCTTGTCTGGCTGTTGACTCAACCAAAGTGTTGAGTACAGTATGCATTTCCAGTGCATACTGATAATTAACCTTTGGGATAGAGCTTGCATGTAGTCTTTTATAATTTATAGCGAGCATATTTGCTATAAGTGTAGCTGTTTGCAAACATTACAACCACCACTGTATAGTGTAATGCACTCCTTGATAGTTGTGTTAAAAATGTTTGTGCTCTAGGTCTATGACTCTGGTACCATCTTTGCTCCCGCTATTCTGGATATCAAACCTGAGGATCTTCGTGCTAAGTTCCAAGAAGGAGTTGCAAATCTTGCAGCTCTCTCGCTCGCTATTGGCTACCCAACTGTGGCCTCTGCCCCACATTCCATTGCCAATGGATTCAAGAACTTGCTCGCAATTGCTGCTTCTACCAACATTGAGTTCAAGGAGGCCACTACCATCAAGGAATTTATCAAGGTATGAGGATTTTAAAAGTAACAATTATAAAAAGCTGCTATGTAAAGGATATTTAATCATATAAATTCATTGTTTGATTTAAACAAAACTGGTTGAATTAATTTGTCACTATAAAAAATTTATGAACAGCTGCGCCTGCCTAACGTCAACTTATCTTAGTCGTCTTTTACGACTCCTGGATAAGAAATCAGGGTGGTCTATTCTACTTAGCCAGATATCATTCGGCGGGTCAACTTACCTTAGTCGCCTTTTACGACTTCTCGGTAAGAAATGAGAGTGATCTATTCTACTTAGCCAGATATCATACGGCGGGTCAACTTACCTTAGTCGCCTTTTACGACTCCTGGGTAAGAAATCAGGGTGGTCTATTCTACTTAGCCAGATATCATTCGGCGGGTCAACTTACCTTAGTCGCCTTTTACGACTTCTCGGTAAGAAATGAGGGTGGTCTATTTTACTTAGCCAGATATCATACGGCGGGTCAACTTACCTTAGTCGACTTTTACGACTTCTCGGTAAGAAATCAGGGTGCTCTATTCTACTTAGCTGGATACCACACAGTGGTTCAACTTACTTTAGTCGTCTTTCACGACACCTCGGTAAGAAATGTGTGGTTAATTCTACTTGTATTCTAATTTTGGATTCAGTCAGAAGAGGAATATGAATATATAAATAAAATAAAATAAAAATATGGGACATTTACACACACGGTCGTCCGTCCCCAAAGTAAGTAACTTAATACTTGTGTTATGGGTGAGAGACAACTGGTAAATATATACATATATAGTTTTAAATACATATATACACCCAGACTCGAAGAACCAACAAATTCTAAATAGAAAATGTTGGTTCTCGGCGGGAATCGAACCCGCGACCCGCGGAGCCGAAGACAGGGTCACTGTCAACTGCGCCAACGGGCCAGCCGTTTTTATATATATATAAAAAGCGTGAGATATTTCCCATATATTTATTTATTTATTATTTACCTCAGGATCCAAGCAAGTTCGCAGCAGTGGCTGCAGCGCCCGCTGCTGCTGCCGCGCCGGCCGCTGAGAAGAAGGAAGAAGAGAAGAAGCCCGAGAAGGAAGAGTCTGAGAGCGACGACGACATGGGCTTCGGGCTCTTTGACTAAGCCATCGGTCTTAGCGCTTGTCTTTTGTAAACACATCATGTATATGGTCTGTTTAGAAGAGCAGAACTCTACACGTGGATGTTTGCGGACGCTGTAGTATATTACACCGCCGGGCTGGGCACCCATATGGCGGTTACTTGCAACAGTTTATGTGAATAAATCTACTTGAAATATATGACTTTTATTTATGTTTAACTAGCTGCTAGGCTCCCGCTTTGCTTTGAGTAGTACACGTAAATGCCATTGTACTATCTTAGGTTTATGAAACCTTAGAATATTATTAGCAGGTGACGATGTTATGGTGTGAGGAAATCTGAAAGATTTAGTTAAGCAGGAGTTATTTTGCGATAACTCCTGTAACGTGTTTCAAATACGTCCATCAAATAGGTCATTATTATAAAAAAAATTGTTTAATGTGACCAGTTTTGAAAGAGATTAAACTAGATGACTTAAGAAAATTGATTCTTATTATAACGACTACAATATTTTTCCATTATACTTATTCAATAAATAAGAAGCAATTTTCCAAAAGTCTACTCATTTAATCTTTTCCAACAACTCAAAACACAATGACAGCTACAATGTTTTTTTTAATTACTGGCCAACTATATGAAGGAGGTTGTATTTAAAACACGTCGTAACATTATTTAATAAATAAGTGTAAAGGAAAAATATCGTTATACTCCTTAGGATTTTAATTAAAATTCTAATTCAGTTTTAAGTTGTTAATACCGTAATGTAAACATGAAATGTTTAAATTAAATGACAATGGAGTTCATAAAGGATAAATATTTTCGACCAAATACCTTTTTAATGACTGCAATACACAAGTATTTAGACTTATGTAAACATAAGTCCCATCCGAAGAACAAAGTTAGATGTTCCATGTATAAATATAGAATAGTAACTTTATTTCTTGGATGGGGTGATATAAAATAAAAAGCCCCACCATACATACTTTGGTTAGCTATATCTCCGGGATTTGGGGGCAGCAATCAGGTGGCTTGACTGTACCGACATTTTCTACACCCATTCTTATATCGCCTCATCCGAAGAATAATTGTTTTCACTTTTTAAAAATAATTTCAATAATCCTGTAAAATAAGGATTTATATTTTGCAATAAGTGTTCATTCATTTATAAAAAGTAACAGCCTGTTACTATGCCCACTGCTGGGCTAAGGCCTCCTCTCTACGTTTTTAGAGAGAAGGATTGGAGCCAAGACCTACCACGCTGCTCCAATGCGGATTGGTAGGTTACACATATCCCTAGAATACTCTAGAGATATGCAGGTTTCCTCACGATGTTTTCCTTCACCGAAAAGCGTGTGATAAATTGAAATTATCAATTATACACATGAGTTTTAATAGAAAAACTCATCGGTGCCTGCCCGGATTTGAACTCGTGTTACCCTTGAAAGAGTCGCACGGTCTCACCGCTAGGCTATCATAGCTTTGGCTATCATTCGTTTATAACTGATCGGCTTAGCTTTGTATTTCAATTTGTGCTTTTTTGTTTGTATAGAAATAATCGGCTTAGACATCGATGGTTCATTTTTTGTTCCGGGCACTAAATCTTTGTTTATTAACTGCGGCCTCTATTTAAAATGTGTACATATTTGTGGAATATGGAAAATTTTTGGATTTTAATGATCAGGAAATGTGGATTTATAATGTTAATAATACAAATGAATTAAACTGATATAAAATATTTATTATGGATGACTGTGAGAACAATATAATAACTTACTCTAAATTCGTTTTAAATATATATACAATGATATAATTCCTTGAGCCCAAAAGCTGATAACTTAATCGTCGTTTCAAGTAGTTATTCAAGTATTCCTCACAAACGTTTTTACTTTGTGTATCATAATGTTACACTGCTCAAGTCCTGTCATAATTCACGCTTATTTGGTATTTATTTGTTAATTATTTTCTATGAAACTCATAGTTTCATACCGTCGTGTGTAATAGACCACCCTCTTTCTTACCGAGGAATCGTAAAATACGGTTGACGTCAGGCTGGCGGCCAGTCGTAAAATACGTAGCCAAATCATGTGACATGTTGTGCCGACCCCACTTAGATTGGGATAAGGGCAGGAGGATGATCATGACATTACGTATTCAAAACACATATTTTTCAGTTTCAGTCAAAATGACTGGTGTTGATATAAATAGGTATATTTTTTTGATAAATCTAGTGTTAAACGTTAACTAAACGTTAACCTATTTATGTCTGCAATGAAAACTGTACGTTTTGGAATAGTTAACTTATTCACGTTTATTCGAAGCAACATTTTGGAATGAAGTAAAATTATTATTTTTGATAGTTCGAAAGAAATCTCAAGATTAAGAACAAATATTTTAACAGGACTTTTCACGGTGTGATTTTATCTTTTGAAAGAGGTCAACATACTAAGGGCCCAGTCGAAGCTTCAGCGTATTAAAAATATTTCATAAGTATATATTATCACTATAATTTAAGCTATATTAATATACATATTCTACAATATATCTAATCTACAACTTAAACTTAATAATTTTATGTTATTTATCCGGTATCGTTTATATCATTTCCTTTTTTTTGGTCAGTTAAAATAAGCAACAGGATTTCAATAAAGTTATTTATTTCTTTAAATTTATTGCCGATGAAGCTTGTAACCCTTTTGTCCTTATATCTAGGTTAGTGCATTGTACATCGACTGCGTCATATATAAGTTTAGACGGGAACTGCAACTTAAAACTATGAGCGGAGTTAATAACGTAACGTAACGTATTAACAACGTTAATACACGAAAATTTGAAACGGTAATTAACACAAAGTTTATGCGTGTCGGCTGTGTATAAACGGCTAAAGGTTGTAGCAATTCCTGCAAGTTTTCTTGGACTGATAGCGCTGCTCTAGGTTGGTTGTTTTGTTGTTGCACACATCAAAAGTTAGAACGTAAAGTAGCAGCCTGTTACAATCCCACTGCTGGGAATAGGCCTCCTCTCTCCAGTCCTGAAGAGAAGGGTTGGAGCTAAGACCTACCACGCTGCTCCAATGCGGATTGGTAGGTTACACATATCTCCAGAATTCTCTAGAGATATGCAGGTTTCCTCACGATGTTTTCCTTCACCGAAAAGCGTGTGATAAATTGCAATTATCAATTAGACACATGAGTTTTATTAGAAAAACTCATTGGTGCCTGCCCGGGTTCGAACTCGTGTTCCCCTCGAAAGAGTCGCACGGTCTCACCGCTGGGCTATCACAGCTCAGTTAGAACGTCAATATTCGTAATTCATTTGAAAACCTCATATTAACACTTTGAGTGTTAATGTACTGCTGGAGGTAAAACAGATGGGTACGCAATTATTTTGAAATACATATATGTATACTATAACTATACGAAATGGGTAATCTGTCACAGGCACTATAACAGAACTACCTTGCTATAATCCGCACGGGTTAAGCGAATGCATGCAAAGCTAATGTGTATGAAGCAGGCAAAATTTATGCAACTTACACATGCAGGACAAGTCATCACACGCACCCCAAGGCGCCTCCACCAGCAACAAAGCACACAAGCAGCACACACAACCACCACCAAAATCTCGATGATCGTTTCGCTCCGTAACCGAAGCATCATCAGGAGGATAGGATCCTCCTGATTTCGAGATTGTGGTGGTGGTTGTGTGTGCTACTTGTGTGCTTTGTTGCTGGTGGAGGCGCTTTGGGGTGCGTGTGGTTACTTGTCTTGCATGTGTAAGGTGCGTGAATTTTGCCTGCTTCATACACATTAGCTTTGCATGCATTCACTTAACCCATGCGGATTATAGCAAGGTAGTTTTGTTATAGTGCCTGTAATATGGATTATGGAATTCCGCAAAGTGACGCCTGCTTTTGTAAATCGGGTAATCTGTCATTTGTTGAGAACAATTCGAAAGTTTAATATTCGACTAGGCTAAACTGCACCTATACTTGTATTTGGTTAAGTTAATGTACATATGTTTTTAATATATGTTAGTAGTTAGAATCGAGAGATGCGATGTAAATGTACTAAATTAAGTCAAGTTAAGATATAATTCTATTGCTGTAAGCTTTTAAATGAAATCCTTGCTTCATAATATGCTTGTATGGTCACTGGTAAAATTTATTTTTATCATAGGTCATTCAAGTTAGTGGCAAATAATATCGGTGGTTAAACTTCAAAATGAAGTATATTCTTATGTTGATAGATTACTGATTTTTTTTTAAATATAATTTTAACGGACTCAGGATGTGGTAATGAGATTCTTCGGAATTCTAAATGGATTCAAAATTATTATTCTTTGAAAAAACAATTACACGCCAAATTTTTTTTATTTTAAGAATATTACGGAGGTGTCGTAAAAGGCGACTAATGTAGGTTGACCTGCCGTTTGGTATCCAGATCAGTAAAATAGACCATCCTCTTGTGTCTTAAAAGGCGACTAAAGTTAGTTGGAAGTCAGGCAGGCGGCCGGTTGTAAAAAAATTAGCCAAATTATCTAACATGTCTAAAAGATTTTGTGCCGACCACACTTAAGAGTGGGAAAAGGGCGGGAGAATGATAATGAGACTGTAGAAATGCAAGTAAGCAACGAAGGCTTACGTTATGATGCTTATTTTCTTATTAGTTTCCAAAAAGACGAAACTTTATTTATTGTCTTTTCTAACCAAATAAAACAGAAGGCTATGTCAAAACCTGTTATTCTGTAGCTTTATCTAAACGATGGTAATATTCAAAATAAGTTCAGTGTTAGTATAAAATACAATTAACCTGTCAACTATCAGAAAAAATTGATAATGCAGATGGATATTTTGATAGCGTTCAATCTGTGAACCAAGCTGTAAGTTTTCTTCGGCATTCTAAGCGTAAAGACGTATCAAAATGGATCAATGCTTTCAAAGCAATATAAGGTCGGTTCGGCAATATCTTTTTTATGCTTGAGTGAAAGAGTAAGACAAAAAAAATAGGTGGATAAAACAGTGGCTCAAAGAGCGAATTACTTTGAACTACCTTAATGTTTTTAAGGATTCTTGATTCTGAAGACCTAAGAAGTAGCACAATCATTTACAAGTTCACACTGAGAAGTCAAGGTCGATGGCCTCGTGGACCGATAGTTACCACCTGGTCGGGGATGATGCGCTGGCGACCAATCCCATTGGCATCAATGGAGTATGGGTAAGGGTCAACCGATTCCTACTTTGCGCCTAGCAAAAGTACGTAAATCGTATGTGGGTATGGGTGTAAGATTCTTAATAAAATTCCGAAATCAATTTTGGCCATGCCATTACAGCAGTTTAAAATCACTGTTAAAAAGAGGCTGATACAGAAAGCCTACCTGTTGAAGATTACTAAGATGATAAGGATGTGTCGATATAGGTGTACTTCTACCCTGTACAAGACAGTAATGAATAAATGTAACTAGTTCTAAGATTTATATTTTAAAAAGAGCAACCGCAGAGTTTCTTGCTGGTTCTTCTCGGTAGGAACAGCTTTCCGAACCAGCGGTAAAGCTGACGATTCAAAAGCACTTGTTTACAAGTTTACTTGAATAAAGAATATTTTGAATTTTGAATTTGAATTTGATTTCTATCCATTTTTACATCAACCCGACCAAAGACAATATTTTCGGTGTTTGATCCCGATAGAAGGCCTTTAATTCTTCGTTCTTAATCAATGTATATTATTGGACATAAGTGTGCTAAAAGATGTTTTCAAAAATAAAAATCGGTCTTATACCGCCTGAAGCAGGTCCCTAATATAATAGGCTGTTGTACGTTGCGGGTTATTCTAACATCTTTGGATCTCAACAACTATTTCCCATTTTGAACCATGTGCTCAAACTTTTCCCACTTAAACTAACCGTTGGATCTAATTTGAAGATTCAAAACTGCTTGCAAATGCCATCTTGAATCTTCTTCCTTTTCTTGTTAAACCGATCGACGTCCACTGCTGGACAAAGGTCTCCTTAAGGGATCTCTACATACACACGGTCTCGTAGGGAGTCTTCCAATGCTGCATTTGCCAGTGCGGGGTCGCCATTCCAGCACCTTAGGACCCCAACGCCGATCGGTTCTACGTACTATGTGCCACGCCCATTGCCACTTCAGCTTCGCTACACGAAGAGCTATCTCGGTAACTATGGTTCTTCAACGGATCTCCTCATTCCTGATTTGATCACGTAGAGATACACCAAGCATAGCTCGCTCCATAGCTCGCTGAGTGACTCTGAGCTTTCTTATTACGCCCATAGTCAGTTTGAATAAAGATCTTCAATTAGAAATTGAGCTACACAGATCATTAAGGGTCCTTTGCTTGTCTTCTCATATCTGTACTTTAGATTGAAATCTAGGACTGATCTAGACGCGTCTTATGAGCGTAGTTGTAACGCAGTTTTGGTAACAGAATTCAGGTCTGTTGTTCTGGAGTCTTATAAGTAGCAAAATTTTGAAACGTAGAATTGGCAATAAATTGGCAAGCGTGATCCCCTTTAAGCTGCATCGTTCTTTTTTTATCGAGACCGTAACCTGATGCTGGTGTTAACGAAAACGAAAAAAAAAGACCCAAGTCACGAATGATATATATAAAGAATTGTCAAGATAAATCTTCCAAATTCCAAATCCAAGCCTAAAAACAATAAGGCTGATGCTTTGTCTGGAATTCCGGAATCTGTAATTCTATGGGATAGTATAGTAGCTCTGATGTGAGAGTTACAAGAGTATTCCAAAGCTCAGTTTAAATTGATATCAACTTAAACGAAATTTTAAATCATACAGTTTGTTTTTAGTATAGATTTAAAGAAGCTACAAATTGTCAAGGATAAAAAGAACAATTTTGCCGAATTCCATGGCACTAAAACAATTATAATTGGCGATGAACATCGTTTTCGTCGATTTCATCGCGAACACTATGACAAAAGGTCATCAGACTATTGGAATTGTGACACAAAATCTTAGGTCTCAAGGTCCAATTTCGATAGTCTAGGTTTCCAAGATGTCTGTCAGTAAAAAGTCTATGCCTAAGCTTTAAATTAGTCAGCAAAAGTAACCATCTCCGTTGAGTCATATAATAGTTTCTATCTATAATACACGTGCTCATAAATTTATGTAATGTGGCCCTGTGTTAGCCGCTGGGGCTGGAAGAGCTGCGACACCTGCAAGGAAATATTTATAAACTTTAAAGTACCCTATATTTAGGAACCCAAGGTTTTCTAAACTTTAAAGTACCCTATATTTAGGAACCCAAGGTTTTCTAAACTTTAAAGTACCCTATATTTAGGAACCCAAGGTTTTCATAAAAGCGATTTATGAATCCTTACTAATATTATAAATGCGAAAGTCTCTGTTACGTTTTCACGGCAAATTCGCTGTACCAATATCGATGAAATTTGGCACAATTAATGCTTATTCATTGGCTGGTCCATTGGCGCAGTGGGCCGCGGGTTCGATTCCCGCCGAGGGCCAAATTCTTTAACAATTTGTTGGTTTCTCAAGCCTGGTTGTATATTTGTATTTAAGTATGCATTTAAAAACTTATATAATAGTGTATCTACCAGTTGTACCCACCCATAACACAAGTATTGAGTTACTTAATTTGGGGTCGGACGAACGTGTGGGTAAGTGTAAGTATTTTATTTTTTTTTAAATTCAACGGGGTAACACATATGATACATATATATGCTATAGAAATCCTGTCGATTCAACAGGAATAGAGTGACATTAAAAAACGCCAGGTATCAAAGTCAAGTTTATAAGTTAAATATATATGTATTTATATAGGAGACCTGATGACCTCTCAGGTTAAAAGATAAAGTATAAGAAAGATTTAACCATAAAATAAAAAAATCCAGAGCATATGTCAGTAAATAGTAATGCTAATAAATTTATTAGTAACTAGCTTCTAGCTAGCTTCGCCCGCGAGGAATTCAGTGTTTTACGAAACTTTTCGAAAGTAGTTATTGTGAGTTAACCGTGAGAGATAGAGACATGCTATCGCGGACTTTTTTGTAGTATTTTTATAGATCTACAATTCTCTACTACATAACTTTAGCCTATCTCTGTTGGTTTACGCAGCGCACGCGACTAAAGCTCCCAGCGAGCAAGTTTTTTGACAACTGCGCGATCTCTTAAGCACAATTGACATAATACCGATATGTACTATTTACCTAAACCATCCAGAAGTATTGCACTATCTTTTGGTGAAAACCGTACAAAAATCTGTTCAGTAGGTTTTGAGAAAATCGATTACATACAGACAGACAGCTTTTTGGGACTTTGTTTTATAATAAGCATAGATTGCAATTTAACTTTCCAGATCGATATGATTTTTGTGATGAAGATATTTGCAGGGTTGGTGAGTGACAGACTCATCGGTCCACCTGAACGAAGTCGCGCGTAAAAGCTATTACTATTAAATACGAATAATTTTTATATTTTGGCAACGAATAATTTGGCAACCTTTAGATGTTTACTCCGAGAATCGATAATTTGTTGATTTATGTTTTTAGCTTAAGTATTGCCTCTTTCCGACTTTGTTCTTTGTATTTCTTTTATATTTAATTTAATTTTTAAAAAATCAAATAATTTTTTTTGTAAAAATTGTAAAGCACGTATATATTGTGTACAGGTGTACACAATATATACGTGATTTATAATATAAACAATATTGTATCCTGCTACAAGTACATCCTTACTTACAGGTGTAAGTAAGGATGTACTTGTAGCAGGATACAATATTGTTTATATTTAAGTTTACTCTAAGTGCATTCTTGTTGGTGTTCCAATAAATAAATAAATAAATAAATAAATAAATAAATAAATAAATAAATAAATAAATAAATAAATAAATATTATTTAATACTTTATAAGTTTACTCTAAGTGCATTCTTGTTGGTGTTCCAATAAATAAATAAATAAATAAATAAATAAATAAATAAATAAATAAATAAATAAATAAATAAATAAATAAATAAATAAATATTATTTAATACTTTCAAGTGGACAGAGTCATTCAATGCTGTTTCATCATTACCAATAAGCGTATGTTAGTAGAAAGAATAGATATACCTATTTCCCCCCCTGGTGTCCCGTTAATGGAGGGGTCAGAGCGTGAACGGGGCCCTGGACGGGAGCGCCTCGGCCTGCGCCCCCGGCGGCTACGCTCGGGCTCCGCGGGACGGATTAACGGCTGTGTGTCTTGCGTTTCCTGACTATAAAAACGTGTCATCGTGTCATGATTGTTATGGAGATGAAATAAATATTTTGTATTTATTTATTATAGAATTACCAACAGGTTACATCGATTAAGATGTAGACCCACTTAAAGGTGATTTATAGAAGCAGGCGTTACTTTGCGGAATTCCATATTACAAGCAATATAACAGAACTAACTACTTTGCTATAATCCGCACGGGTTAAGTGAATTCATGCAAAGCCAATGTGTATGAAGCAGGCAAATTTTACGCACCTTATACATGCATGACAAGCCACCACATGCACCCCAAGGCGCAATTCACCAGCAACAACGCACACAAAAGCAGCACACACACCCACCACCACAATCTCGACGATCGTTTCGCCCCGAAACCGAAGCATCATCAGGAGGATAGGCTCCACGACAAAAATCGTAATGACGATTTTACGCATTACGTTACGCATTCATACACATTGGCTTTGCATGCATTCACTTAACCCGTGCGGATTATAGCAAAGTAGTTAGTTCTGTTATATTGCCACTTAAAGGTAATCACACCTTGCGCTGTGGTTGGGTCTATAACCTTTACATAGCATATATAAAGTTAAATTTAATTTAATTACAAAACACAAAACATACACACACGCACACACCTACATAAATGAGTATATGTGTGCGTGTGTGTGGAAAGAATAGTTATATAAGTTAAAGATAAAAAATAGAAAGTTAAGAGCTAGAGGGCATGTATTCCAGAATGGGCCCCTTGTGTCTGTTCAAAATATCTGGCAAAGTAATGGCGCTTTAGTTTCGATTTTAGTTCATAAAGTGTGTCTCCAAATATGTCAAGATTGACCACCTTATACCTACCACCACCTATATATTGAATTAGCTGTGTCAGCGGCTTCATCCGCGTCGTAATCAGTTGTCATAAAAAAATCCAAATTGAAATTTTGAACATAAAAGTAGTTACTGTGAGTTAACTGAAAGAGATAGAAACATGCTATCGCCGACTTTTTTGTAGTATTTCTATAGATCTATATTTATCTAGTACATTATTGTAGCGTCTCTGCTGGTTTACACAGCGCACGCGAATAAATCTCCTAGCAAGCAAGTTTTTAACAAATTTACATAATACCGATATTATACTATTTACCTAAACCATCCGGAAGTATTGCACTATCTTTTAGTGAAAACCGTACAAAAATCTGATCAGTAAATTTTGAGAAAATCTATTACGTACAGACAGACAGCTTTTTGGGACTTAGTTTTATAATAAGTATAGATATGGGATTTCAGTGAGATTGCGTCTGTGATATTGACTTCTCAGCATGAAGAGGCATTGTTAAGGCAAAACTACTCATTATTACATTTAAGACCGAAAATCTCTCCAAAAATTCAAAAAATCAATGTCAAAAGTCCGAACAATTATTGTAAAAAAAATTATGATAATTTGTAAGTATTACTCACTTGTCTTCAGATGCGTTCTGTGTCTCTGAGGGTTGACCTCCCTGTAGACAAGACAAAAAAATGAGTGAATATAAACAAAATAAGTACGTGATTAGCCCAACTTAAGTTTTTTAAAGTTTATCGCAAACAAGTTGTTGGATCATCAGTTGGATTTAATCCCTCACTTCAAAATTACAATCGTAGAATAATTGTTTTTCCATCCATAAGACATCAAACATACTTCTTTGAACATCAACATCCATTTTTAGCATCCTTTGTATATAATAAGTTAAACAAACATTTGAACATCCATCCATTAATCAAACGTGCAGCCAAAGCTAAAATTTTATCTTGGTTACAGCAAATGAACTATCAACAGACTGAAGACTTGATGCCAATGACTTCATGGCTTTCCATTTCATCAAACACCACACTCACACATTCAACATAATAGTACATGACCAGACTCACTCACAGACATTATATATTATATATCATAGCTTTCACACCACTTTCTTTCGCACACACTTTCTTATTGTAATATTTTATTTTTGTTTTTTATAATATTAATTTGATTTTTCTTTTTTTGACTGTGAGGATGGCATATGCAACACAGTTTAATACTATCGCAATGCCATCCTTGCATGTCCGTCAATGCCTTACTTAATTTTAAAATATGTTTAACATATATTTGTATTTAGTAATAAATAAATAAATAAATAAGTATCTGTAATACGGCATACCTCAGCGTCAACTACCCTGGTCTCGTTCCGTGCTCGAATTCTGGATATGTACCGCGCTGCCCTCACGAAAGGGTTCTCGCGTTGCTCCTCAAAAGTTCCGCCCTGAAAATAAGTATTGCTATAGAGCTAATGGGATTGTTTTGGGAGATATCTGTGAAGGTGGCCCAGTGCGAAGCGTCTGGTGTGTGCCACGAGTGCGGACTGCCCAGCTTGGGCGGTTCAGCGGACGAAGCTCGTGGCAGAGGTGGGGATCTCCCTGCCCACTGGGGTTTAATTATTTATTTATTTATTATTTTTTCCTTTCTTAAGTGCTTCTCTGTATTCTTATTATTTCGAGCACAGTCGAGAAACGCCACACTTCGAGCCAAACTCACCCAAGGGTCAAGGGTGACAGCTTCCGCGATGGGATACGTCCGCTGCCGCCCTGCCTGTATTGGAATAATAATCTCTCTGTGGCAGTGAGGTGTTAAATTTTGCAGACACATTTAAATAGAAATAGTAGAACACAAATGAGAAGAAAAAAAAAGAACAAAACTAGAGGATTGCGGAGAGATATAGAAACAGTTTGACAATAATAATTTGCTTAAATCTATATCTTAATACCTAACTTATAACTATAGTCGCCGCCTTAGCTATTTAAATGTGGGTTTTATCGCTATTTGAGGGAGGGGACGAATTCCTTGTTTATAACTTTTCCGGTTAGGGCATCTTATGGCTGTGTTGTGTTGTGTTTGTAATGTGTGTGAACGTTGGGTGTTGCTCTGGGTAGTGGTAAGTATCAGTGTTATGTTGTGCAGTTTATAGTGACGTGTGGATGTTAAGTGTTAATTAGCCCACTGTGGTTCGTGCCATGGTGGACAGGGAGGGATCGTGGGCAGCGATGGCCTCCTTCTGCGAGGATGTTATCTTGCGGAAAGAGGCGGGGGGACGGATCCGGGAAGTCGAGTCTTTGGATCCGATCCGCCGCAGGCGAGCGGGGCGCAGGCGACTCGCCGAAGTCCGTCGCATGCCGTCCTAACGGGGACCTCCGAGTGTTCCGATCGGGGTTTATCGGACGCTCGTTGGAGTTAGGTCCTCGTTGCGGTCGATCTGGACTTTACACAGGTATTTAAATAAAAGCTTTACCCGTTATATGTGTTCGATATCAAAGGTCTAGTTTTTTTTTTTTTTTAAGCGAAAAGGCTAGCGCCTGGCTGCTATCTCGCCTACTTTGGCTGTACGAATCAGAAAAGATGACCTGATTGTCTAAACGTTGTATTCCTCCACCTTTTGTTCGCTTCTGTTTCTATTATTTAACACGCTTTATAAGAAAGAAAGAAACTTTATTTGTAACCTAGCACTACTCTACAGGACATATAACACTATTACGCTATATTAACTAACATCTTAAATTAAATGAGTGGCAGTTATCGGTTAAGCATTCTTGGATTATGTACGAGTTTATAAAGGAATCGTGTTGCTGAGATAGAATAACATAATCCAAGAATAACTCAACCGAATAACAATAACTTCCTGCAGAGCAGTGCCATCTCACAAAGAGGGAAGTCACTCAGCTTTTGTTGAAGCACAAGACATCCGACACTAAGGGGTAAAAATATAAGCGTGTTGGCAATTCGTAGATAAGGTTCAGGGCCTACAAAGTTCTGGCTAGCCCCCTTTCTTTCTCTCTCTCCAGTCGTTACTTCATTGCTGAAGGTCGTGGTCCTGGCTTGATCGTATCCTCGAGTGGATTCTTGCCTCCACCGGCTCCTATTAGTGGCCGTTGTTGCTACCTCGTGGAATTTGCAGGACGTGCATGACTGGCGCAGTTGGTCGGACCACCTAGTTGGTGAGCGGCCTCGAGGTCTTTTACCATCGGTATTGCCGGTAACAACCAACCTCTCCAAGGTATCGTCCCCACGTCGCATGATGTGTCCGAAGTATGTGTTTCTTGCTTTACGTGTTAGTAAAGCTTGTGTTTAAAAACGTGTGCGTGGGTGCAGTGTCCAGTTGTTACCTGCGTGGCGGGCGGCGGGTCCGACACGAGCGGCTCGGTGTCGTCGGACTCGGAGGCGGCGCGCGAGCGCGTGCGCCGCTCGGACGCGGTGTGCACGCGCCGCTTGCACACGGGACACACGCGGCGGCTCTGCGTCAGCCACGGGTCGATGCATTTCGCGTGATACGCTGGGATATTTTCACGTTTTTATAGATTCAAATTTTCAAATTCAAAATATTCTTTATTCAAGTAAACTTGTAAACAAGTGCTTTTGAATCGTCAACTTTACTGCTGGTTCTGAAAGCTGTTCCTACCGAGAAGAGCCAGCAAGAAACTCGGCGGTTGCTCTTTTTAAAATATAAATCTTAGAACTAGTTACATTTATTTATAACTGTCTTGTACAGAGTAGAAGCGCACCTATATCCACACATCCTTATCATCTAAGTAATCTTCAACAGTATAGTAGGCTTTCTGTATCAGCCTCTTTTTAACAGTGGTTTTAAACTGCTGTAATGGCATGGCCAAAATTGATTTCGGAATCAATTCGGATCACTGGCTAAGTCATATACTAATACTGTAAATTCGAAAGTCTGCTTATCTCTGAGACTCAAGAGTGTCACGTTCCAGAGTTAGTCCAAAAAGGGTCCTATATGACTCTGATGGCCAATAACGATGGAAAACACAGAAACACGTAATACACACACACACAGCGTTTTCGCCGGCAAAAACGCTGTATGTGTTGTGTTGGTGGTGGTGAGGTCCCAGTTTTCTGACGTCAGTTGGTCGTGGCTTCTCGCCATCCTTCCGACGTCATAATGGCCAATCAAATTCATACCATCAGCTCTCCAGTATGTTTCGCCCTAAGCCGTGGTTCGGTCTCACAAAAGGTACCCTTAGGACGACGATCCCCGACTTTAGTAGAGCTTCTGGGCTGTACTCTCTGCATTTTGTAACCTCGAAAATGCTTTTGCGCTTACCCCGCCCGGTGATGCTGTAAAAGCTGTTAGGGCTAACAGCATGTTTGAAAAAAAAGTCCCAGAGTTGAATGCATTAAACTAGAGGGTACTACTTTTTTTTATCATAAACCACATTCAAACTTAGCTTATTCCGGTGGACGCCTGCCGCCACATTTTTTTCCATAATCCCAAAGCTCTACGAAAATGTGAAGACTAGATCTAATTATGAAAGGTTTGCGTTGCGACGCATAAATAGTTTCCGAAAAAAAGTGGAATTAATTAGTCGCCTTTTACGATACCTCGGCTATTCTACTTAGCCGAATACCACACGGCACGAAAGTCCCTCCACCATAATTTGAAATTACAAAGTCCAAGATTGACCGCTGAATCTAACCGGTTCTTCTCGGTAAGAGAAACATACTAATGGCAGCTTCATTATTTTAACTGACCCTTGACGATTCAAAAGTGTTTGAATAATGATTTATAGAAGCAGGCGTTACTTTGCGGAATTCCATATTACAAGCAATATAACAGAACTAACTACTTTGCTATAATCCGCACGGGTTAAGAGAATGCATGCAAAGCCAATGTGTATGAAGCAGTCCCACAATTTGGGATTGTGGTGGTGGGTGTGTGAGCTGCTTTTGTGTGCGTTGTTGCTGGTGAATTGCGTCTTGGGGTGCATGTGGTGGCTTGTCCTGCATGTATAAGGTGCGTAGATTTTGCCTGCTTCATCCACATGGCTTTGCATGCATTCACTTAACCCGTGCGGATTATAGCAAAGTAGTTAGTTCTGTTATATTGCTTGTTTAAATATTTTTTTTTGATTATTTTGATGAGAATAAAGCCACTTACCGTGAGCGCAGGGCAGCACTCGCAGCCTCTCGCCCTCCTGGTAGTCGTCCAGGCAGATGGCGCAAGTTTCGTAGGGGTCGCCCTTGCTGAACTTGCACGTGGGTATTTTCCTTAGCGACCTGTGAGGTAGACGATGTCTGCGCGCGCGCCTCCGGTCTTTGATACATTTTACTATCTGGTTTAAATATTACCGAAGTTTCAATGAAATTTGAACCACAAAATCCATATTTATGTAAAAGTAATAATAAAATTATTTCGCTATAATCCGCGATACAGCAAATAGAAAATATATATAGTGTTAAATGTATAGGGGATTATCCGTATTTTCATACCCGATACGTGCAGGATTCGTAAAAACACATGCACAAACCTCCACCACTTCCACCACAATACACAAGCACACGTTCACTATCACAAACTCAACAATCGTTTCGCCCCGCAACCGAAGCGTCATCAGGAGATCATCAGACTCCACGACAAAATCGCAAAGCGATATAGCAAAGTAATTTTATTATTACTTTTGTATTATTGATCTCCGCAAAGTAACGCCTAATTCTATAAACCATATTTATGTTATGCTTAAAGTAGTAGTGTCATGCTTAAAGTAATCTATGTTCATACCTGATATAAGCAAGATTCATAAACGGCATATACATATAAAGGGATCGCGGGTTGAAACCTCGGAAGGGCAACAATGATATTTGCAATTTATTACACGCTTTTCGATGAAAGAAAATATTGTAAGGAAACCTGCACATCTCTAGAGAATTCTTGGGATCTGTGTAACTTACCAATCCGCATTGACGCAGCGTGATAGGTCTTAGCTTTAATCCTTCTCTCTCACGGAAAGAGGAGGGCTATGCCCAGCAGTGGGATAGTTACAGGCCAATTACTTCTACTATATACTAAAAACCCTCACCACCAAACTACAATAGCACTGGTGTGACAAGACTAGATATAATACGAAATAAGTACGTAAGGAGAAGGCTGAAAATTGTGTCCATTATAGAAAAGACAAGAAGTGCAAGATTAAGATAGTATGAACATGTGATGTGGAGGAATGATCAACATGTGACCAAACGAGTGTTGAGTATGAATGCGGATGGATATCATATAACTAGACGGAGATGGTTGTATTGTGTGAAATATGATAAAGATATAAAAGGAGTAGCGCCAGAGTTGACGAATGATAGGAGAGAATCATCATTCTCCTGCTCTTATCCCACTCTAAGTGGGATCGGCACAACATGTTACTAATTTTTCACAAGATTTGGCTACGTATTTTACGACCGGCCGCCTGCCAGACGTCAACTTACCTTAGTCGCCTCTTACGACACCTCGGTAAAAAGGAGGGTGGTCTATTCTATGCAGCCGGATACCACACGGCTCATAACTTAGTCGCCTTTTACGACACCTCGGTAAGAAAGGAGGGTGGTCCATTCTATTCTGCCGGATACTACACGGCACATATTTTAGTCGCCTCTTACGACACCTCGGTAAGAAAGGAGGGTGGTCCATTCTATTCTGCCGGATACTACACTGCACATACCTTAGTCGCCTCTTTCGACACCTCGGTAAGAAAGGAGGGTGGTCCATTCTATTCTGCCGGATACTACACTGCACATACCTTAGTCGCCTCTTACGACACCTCGGTAAGAAAGGAGGGTGGTTTATTCTATTCTGCCGGATACCACACGGCACATAACTTAGTCGCCTCTTACGACACTTCGGTAAGAAAGGAGGGTGGTCTATTCTATTCTGCCGGATACCATACGGCGTGAATGATGGGAGAGAATTAAAAGAGAAAAACATGTTGTGCCGATACACTTAGGGTGGGATAACGGCAGGGATAATGAATGAAATCTCCGATTGGTAAAGCTTAATTTTATAAATTTTCTGTTATGTTAAAATTGATCTATTCGCGTTCGCATCCGTAGACTAAACTTATGCATTAGACCAAATATAAAGTGAATGCAATTCTTTTAACCAAAGAGACTATTACAAAAATAATATAAATTCCTTACAATTACATATCCCTGAATATAATTTATCTATTCTGATACTATAATACAAAGATTATAAAACTGAAAACAAAATTCTTATGACAAACATTACGTACAAAACAAAAATAAAAAATTAAAAAGTTTCATTACGATACAGATCTTGTATCATAATGTAACTTTTTAATCATAACGATACACCTTAAAAAAAGGTTTCAATGAATGCGTCCGCGGCGTCGCAACACGCATGCGCAATCGACGTTTGCGCCTTGGCGCCAATATATGACATTTAAAAAAACTTTTCAATATTTAAACGAAGTTTAGTTTTGTTTGTAAAAAAATAAGTTTTTGTGTAAAAACATGTCTGAGAGCGGGGATAGTGGTGATTGTACACCACCAGATATTCTGCGTCAAACATGCCCTGAACCTGTTGCCGACGAAATCTAGGAGCAACTATATTAAATGTTACCACGAGTTCATGGAATGGAAACGTACGTTTTACGTATTATAGCATGAGAGTAGATAAAGTAGTGTATGATACTGTACATAACTTGGTCTTATAACACTCGTGTGACACTATAAAAAAACTCGCCTGCGGCTCGTTTGTTTAAACCACACTCGTGTTATAAGAACCCTTATTATGCAACAGTATCATAAACTACTATTTGTACACTATTCACAATATTTAAAATTTCATCAAGTTCAGGAATATTATTTCTTCTCTATCCCTCTTTATGGAACAATATTTTTTTGATTATGTTTGATGCATGTTTATCTTTGTATCGTAAAGCTAGCGTAAATAAATATTCCTGCATATCATTAACCGTCATTAATGAGAAATATTTGAAACATACCAAAACTATAAGTATGATGATCAAACAAAGCACCACAACAATGGCGAACGGCAGCAACAGGTGAGTGTTGATGTTGAATGGAAGATCTCCGTTCACCATTATATAGTACCTGCAATATTAGAGGCAGAATGACAAAAAAGTTACATTGACAAATTTATTTAATAATAGATTTCCAAACAAGGTTAAGGGTGGAGTAGATGAAGAAGAATAACTGTATTGCACAAATAAAGATGAGGATATAAATAAAGGAAAAAGAACGTAAATAAATAAAATAAATAAACACATATATGGGTCACTTACACACACGGTCATCCGAACTCAAAGTAAGTAATTTAATACTTGTGTTATGGGTGACGGACAACTGGTAGATATACAACATATATAATTTTAACACCTTGAGCGCCATGTGTATCTTTTTGTCACACAGTGTCTAGAACACTGTGTATCCAAAAGTATACACATTTTTGTATGTACTAAACGCGCCGTGAATCCTTTGGGAACACGTTTTCTAAACATTTATTATACCAAAATTAAAACCCTGCCCTGGCGCATTTTTCCGATGTACCTGTGTATCTTTTCAGATACACATGGCCTGGGAGGTATGAATTTCAAATGGACTATTTCCCAAGCCACGTGTATCTAAATGTAACACGGATAAAAATCCAAGGGAAAATGGGGGTGAAAACAATATATGATATATTATGTAGTTTTAAACATTGTTTTTTTTAAACTCTCACTTAGGGTCTGGCGCTGAGGGTGTTAAATACATATTTAAATACAAATACACACCCAGGCTCGAAGAACCAACAAATTGTTTATAGAAAATGTGGGCCCTCGGCGGGAATCGGACTACGACCTGCGGAGCTGACGGCAGGGTCACTACCCACTCCGCCAACGGGCCAGTCAAGTTACAGTAAAGAAACTTAGATTATTAGTACAGTAAAATATTATTATTAGTACAATAGTGATCTCTTCAATACAATTCTGATAGAGACAAACCTTTGTAAAATTATACACAGGTATACTACACTATATTTCACGTTGACATTTTATTTATTTATTCTATAGGTCCGCCAACAGAGTATACAGTAATTGTCAAACTTAATTATTATTACATACATATGCAAGGTCTAATGCTACCCTAATTAAAGGTGGACACAATATGCTTAAAAAAATACAGTACAATTGGAATATTAAATTATGTCAAACATATTAAAGCATCAAAATGTCAAAAAACAAATATATACTAAGTTCTCATTACAAAAAATCAAAATAAATGTCAAGATAGCAAATAAAAAAAAGCAAATAACAATAATAACTAGACTAATAATAATAATAAATATAATAAGTAAAAAAAAAATACTTTAAAGGTAGTCAACCATTTACAAGAATTTTTCTTATAGAGTTTTTAAAGCGGCCAATTGAGTCATGTGCAATATCAAATACACCAGATATCTTTGTAAGATTATTGTATTCTTCTAGAAGTCGCGGTATTGACATCAAAAAAAAATATAACAAAAATAAAGGAAAAAAACATTCAAAATAAGATAAATAAATAATAACAATGGCAATGTAAATCGTCCTTATAGAGGCATATAAAGACCCCTCACACGGATATTAAATATGATTAACGATGATCCCGAATTTGAGTTAGACGAGCATTCCGCAGTTTCACTGCTTTAGCAACAATTTGAGTTCAGTTTTGGTATTCTTAACTCACCGTCTTGGAATTAATTACGGAATAGCTTAATTACTACAGAAAATATCATTAATGTCACCGATACATAGACAGTAGAATAGGAATGACAGTAACGATCCTTACAACTCCGTTAGTAGAGGCGACTTGATAGCTTAATTGACAGAGAAAATGCTTTAATGTCATTTGTATATAAATAGTAGAATTGGGGTGACAGTAACTATCCTTGTGGGACTCCTTTAGTAGTATAAACTTGTAGTACTGACCGTGCAGGATAAACGTATTCCTCGGAAAGGATCAATCCCGCGAGATCGCTGACGAATACCGAAGGGATGACTATTCCTTCAGGATTCTTCGCAGACATAGTCTCTGTAAAAAATTACCTGTTAATTTACTGAGGCTGGGCAAAGGCCAGCCAGGCCGCTCTCTTCTATCTATATCTATACTCATTATAAAGCAAAATTCCCATAAGCTGTCTATATGCCCACTACGCGTCGCCCTAAGTCGTGGTCCGGCCTCACAGGAGGCACCCTTAGACGACGTTCCCCGACTTAAGTAGAGCTTCTGCGCTCTACTCTCAACATTTTCCAGCCTCAGCGACGCTTCTGCACTCGCCCGTCCCGCCCGGTGACGCTGTAAAAGCCATTAGGGCTAACAGCATATAGTCAGTTCGAAAAAAATGAATTCTATATCGATTTTTTCAAAATCTACCTAATGGATTTTTATACCTAATAGGTTTTAACTAAAAGGTAGTGCAATTCTTGAGGAAGGTTTAGATTAATAGTGCATTAAGGTTTTATGTAAAAAGAAATAGGAAAAACTTTGTGACACAGTGTTTTGCACGCGACCGAAACCGCTGGAACACCCAGTTAAAGATTAAAGGTGGACGATGCTTGTTTAAAGCAATGGACGAATTGCACGAATGATATTTCTATGGATTTTTGCAGTCTATTATAATTAAAACCAACGCCACCTTTGGTAAGTGGGTTATTGTTGCAATGCTTCTTATAACGACCTCATGGTCATTATTGATGATTAGAATTTGGATCATAACAGCACTATAGGCACACTTTAAAAAAACTTACTGCATGAGGCAGACTAAAGTCATAAATATTTTATATAATCTTTTTCAACTACAAAAGTAATAATAAAATTATTTAGCTATAATCCGATATACAGTAAATATAAAAAATATATAGTGCTAAATGTATAGTGGACTATCCGTTTTTTCATACCCGATACATGCAGGATTCGTAAAAACACATGCACAAACCTCCACCACTGCAACCACAATACATAAGCACTACACACGTGCACTATCACAAACTCAACAATCATTTCGCCCCGCAAATCATCATCAGGAGATAGAAGACTCCACGATAAAATCATCAGGAGATAGACTAAATCGGCTTTGTTTTTACGAATCCTGCATGTATCGGAAATGAAAAAACGGATAGTCCACTATACATTTAACACTATATATATTTTCTATTTACTGTATCGCGGCAAAGTAACGCCTAATTCTATAAATTATTTGAAAATTTCCAATTTACCTTCAGTTTGTTTAAAGAAAAAATACAAACATAAAATTACAAATAAACACCGTTTAAAACTTATAGAAAAATTTCATATTAAAATTCCCACAACTTTCTTTCCCTTTCCGTAAACACACTTACGTTATGAGTATTAATTCCAGCCATTTCTCTTTCAGTATGATAACACTTTTCGCACTCTCCATTTTAAATTTCCAATTAATTACACACTTAATAAGAAATAGTTTACGCCTCAAAATATACAAAACTATGTCCGTTACACGTTACACCAGATGCGTGTGTTCCTGTATAGTTTTATATTAGTAACTTTGTTATCGTACTGGATAGTGAGATAACGTAATTATTCACCCGACTTATCTCTGCACTTCTGAACGCACTTTTGTTATTTATATCTCGTAAACATACTCTATAAACTGTGTTTCTTATTTCCTGAACTGTAGGATTAAAATTTCAATAACCATTATTATATTTTTTTATTACAACAAATAACTTTAGTGTTTATTTATCTGTTAACACCAATATTAATGGAAAAAAAACAAAGATTCTGTGTCTTATTTTGTGGTACATAGAGGTGAAAATAGATCGCATATATGTTTTTTATTACAAAATTAGCTTTAATATTTATTTATTAACCTCGAAGTTCATAGAAATAAAAGTGAAGACTATTATGCGTCTTATGATTTGAATTATACAGATTAAAATGGAACGCTCGATATAATATTTTATTTAAATTATTGGCTTTATTTATTTATTTATTAACAAAAAAAATAGTATGTAATTTAATTTTTTGAACCACAGAGATTAAAATTATTATTACAAGTTAGAATATTTATTTATTAACACGGATATTCGTCGAAAAACGACAAAGAGAATAATTTTGTGTCTTATATTTTAAATTAAAATGCAGGACATAACGTTCTTATTAAATTATTAGTTTATATATTAATTTATTTTTCTCGATATTCAAATATTAAATCAAATGCTACTAAATGCTTTAAGTTTTAGATATTAAAATTGCTTGTTTAATATAATCAGTATTAATGACGCAAAAAAAATTTGTGTATTTATTAATGCAGATATATTCATAATATTGAATGTTTTAATCAAAAACTTGAATTGGTATTTTGTTTAAAACTAAATTATTATTAATATATACGTAATAATTACATTTCGATAATTGTCGAAACTTTTGTAAAGTCTGGGAGGTTTCATTAAAAAATTATGTGTAATCTGTTTGAGATATAACAAAACAATGTATGGCGGGGCTATTCTTCTCTTATAGGGCTACAAGAAAACAAAAGTAACAATAAAGTATATTTTGCTATAATCCGCGATACAGTAAACAGAAAATATATGTGGTGCTAAATGTAGAGTGAGCTATCCGCTTATTTCATACCCGATACATGCAGGATTCGTAAAGACACATGCACAAACCTCCACCACTGCCACCACAATACACAAGCACTACACACGTTCACTATCACAAACTCAACAATCGTTTCGTCCCGCAACCGAAGCATCATCAGGAGATAGACTGCACGATTCGATAGATAACACGCTTTGCGATTTTATCGTGGAGTCTATTACGAATCCTGCATGTATCGGGTATGAAATAAACGGATAGTTCACTATACATTTAGCACTATATATATTTTCTATTTACTGTATGGCGGATTGTAGCAAAATTATTTTGATATTTGTATAATGGATCTCTGGAAAGCAACGCCTAATTCTATAAATTAGCTACAAGAAAAGTTATTAAAAAGTAAAAGTAAAGTAACGGTACTGTTACTATTCTCCTACTGGGCAAAGGCCTTCTCTCTCCAAGCAAAGGTTGGAGTAAAGACCTACCACGCTGCTCCAATGCGGATTGGCAGATTACACATATCCCCAGAATTCTCTAGATATATCGACTATGAACTGGCAAATTGTCCTATCTTATTTTTGAGAACTGTTCAGGAAGAATAAAAAACGTGATTATTAATACATTGGCAATAATTTTTATGAAATAAAAAACAGATGACTTTAAATATGTTTATTTATTTGCAAGTTTTCTAGTAGATAATACATGTTGATAAGGTAAATGATGGGCAGTAGTACCCGATGCCCTTAGAAAGTGATTTTGCTTAAAATTGAGATAGGACGTATTGCCGGTTCACAGTCGATATGCAGGTTTCCTCACGATGTTTTCCCTTACGTGAAAAGCGTGTGATAAATTGCAATTATCAATTACATACATAAATCTTAACAGCCCGAGACTCTCTCGAAAGAGTCACGGTCTCACCTCTATATGGGCTATCACAGCTTTAGAAAGGTTATATCATCTGGAAAATAATCCTTACCGAGATCGCTTGAGTTCACATTATGGACGATAGCGCAGTCGTATCCAGCAAGCTGCGCATTGCGAACCTTCTGCTCGAAGCTGCAGTTAAACCTGTCGGATAAACTTGAGTTACGTTTATAGAATTAGGCGTTACTTTGCGGAGATCCATAATACAAAAGTAATAATAAGATTATTTTGCTATAATCCGCGATACAGTAAATAGAAAATATATATAGTGTTAAATGTATAGTGGACTATCCGTATTTTCATACCCGATACGTGCAGGATTCGTAAAAACACATGCACAAACCTCCACCACTTCCACCACTAAAAACAAGCACTACACACGTTCACTATCACAAACTCAACAATCGTTTCGCCCCGCAACCGAAGCATCATCAGGAGATAGACTCCACGACAAAATCGCAAAGCTATATATATTTTCTATTTACTGTATCGCGGATTATAGCTAAATAATTTATTATTACTTTTGTATTTAGTTACGTTATATATACCTCAAGTTTATCCTTACGTTTTTTTTACATGGGACACTTAACACACGGTTGTCCATCCCCAAAGTAACAAACTTAATACTTGTGTTACGGCTGACCGACAACTGGTAAATATATACATATATAGTTTTAAATACATAATTTAATACAAACATACACCCAGGCTCGAAGAACCAACAGATTTAGAAAAAGTTGGTCCTCGGCGGGAATCGAACCCGCGACCCGCGGAGCTGAAGGCAGGGTACCCACTGCGCAAACGGGCCAGTCGTTACATATTCATATTTTAAATATTCTTTTGAATCAAACAACATTGCATGTTCGGAAAATTGCTCTTACCGAGAGGAGCTAGCAAGAAATTCGGTATGTGCTCTTTTTAAAATACTATTATAATTAATTACATTTTAGTATTGCGATCATCTAATAAGCTGTGATATCCCAGTGGTGAGAGCGTGCGACTCTTTTAAGGGGTGCGAGTTCAAACCCCAGCAGGCACCAATGAGTTTTTCTGTTAAAACTCGTGTTTAATTGATAATTGCAATATATAACACGCTTTTCGGTGTATCAATTAGACACATAAGTTTTAATAGAAAAACTCATTGGTGCCTGCCCGGGATTTGAACCTTTGTCATCTCTAGAGAGTCGTACGGTCTCACCGACAGGCTATCACAGCTCAGTCATTGGCAAAGTAATCTGTGCCAACAAGGCACTCCAAAAAGCCATAAATGGAAAATTGAATTAAATTGAAGATACTATCGATTTGATTTGATAATTGTCTTACCTAGCAAGTAGGACAACCCACTTTCCGGTGAAGTTCTCACTATCAACAGGGGGTTTGTTGAGCGGAGCGCAGCCATCCTCCGGTTCACCTGCCACCAGGAAACCTCGCAGCCCATCTGGAGGCAGCTCTGGTCCAAAGCTCGCCGGCATATCGTGAAATTCCTCCACTATCTATGAACAAACGGTCAGTTATTATATGATTATTGTCAAAGGAAACTATACAAGACAATATTATCTAGATTTTAGAGAGCTAAAAAAATATACAGAATTATAAATTCAAATTATATTCTGTATTCAAGTAAATTGTAAACAAGTGCTTTTGAATTGCGAACTCTACTGATGGTTCAGAAAGCTGTTCCTACAGAGAAGAGAGCCAGCAAGATATCGGCGGTTACTCTTTTTAAAATAATGCTTATAATTAGTTACATTTAGTCATTACTATCTTGTACAGGTTCGAACAGTAGCTGTATCCACGCATTCTTATCATACAAGTAGTCCTCAACAGTATAGTAGGCTTTCTGTAACCTAGTTTAACCCTAACGTAAGCCCTGAAATCTGTAAATTAAATGCATTATATAAGTTTGGCAATTTTTGTAACTGAAATAAAGAATTTATCTACTTATAAAGTTCTTATGTAAGAAAAAACATTGTAAGTTTAGCAAAAATTAAAAAAAAACTCTACTTAAATAATTAAAACAGGACAACGTCTGTCAGGTCTGTTAGTAAGAATATATATGTAAACAGAAACAATATTTTTACGCATTTTAAGCCAATTTGTATGGAGCTATTGGGCCGAAGAACTTCGAATATAATTTGGTCCATTTTATATGGCCGAATAAGGTCAGAGCTCTTTTTATTTCTGAACGAGTTCATTAGCTTTAATAAAAACCTGACTCACACGATCTTCCTGTTATATATTTTTTTGTATCAGAATACACCTTAACAGTGAAAAGTAGGTACATTTTAATATTCAAATCAAATATTATTTGCAGTTATCACGCTTAACTACATACTAAAAGAGTAACAATATCATAAAAACTATTATTTTTATTAACGTAGCGAAATCTGCACGTGGGCCCAACTCACACATGTACACATTTTTTCTTCATAGACATTTCTTCTTTTCTCTTTTAGTAAATACCACGATACGAAAGGCCATAGAGGAAAGAAGAATTAAATGTGTCATATTACAAATAAAGAGAAAGTAATTTTTTTTCGAACTGACTGTATGCTGTTAGCCCTAATGGCTTTTACAGCGTCACCGGGTGGGACAGGCGAGCGCAGAAGCATCGCCGAGGTTGCGAAATGCAGAGGGTAAAACGCAGAAGCTCTACTTAAGTCGGGGAACGTCGTCCTAAGGGTGCCTCCTGTGAGGCCGGACCACGGCTTAGGGCGACGCGTAGTGGAGGGTTCATAGTATGACTTAGATTAGTCATTGCGGCGTCGGAAGCGTGACCGACCGACGTCAGAAAACTGGAATCTCGTCTTCGCCGGCGAAGACTTTGTGTGTGTGTATTACGTGTTTCTGTGTTGGCGATCGTTATTTGATCGTCGGGGCCATACAAGACGCTTTTTGGACGCCTATATTTTCGATGGTCGGAGAGAAACTAAACATCTAGTTGGGTAGCTAATCAGGAGACTGAGAAACCCCATCTATTATCTATATATCAAGTTTCGAGTAGTGGAATCATTGCAATAAGATTTTCAATTTGGTTCCCCTGATCGATCTGATTTTTTGATGAAGATATTTTCAGGGTTGGGGAGTGACAGAAGCTCATGTTTTTTTCAGGACTTAGGGCCACGCAGACGAACTCACGGGTAAAATCTAGTGAATTTATAAAACAAGGTTAGACCATATGGAAAATTGCTTATTTGCTTATGGCAGTGCAATAATGCTGTTTTAAAATAGATACGTCTTATTTTCGTTTTTACTTATAATCTACTAGCTGTGCCAGCGGCTTCGCCCGCGTGGAAACCTGCGTGTCACAATTTTTTTCTAGAATTCAAATTTTAAACATAAAAGTAGTTATTGTGACTTAACCATAAGAGATAGAGACATGCTATCGCGGACTCTTTTGTAGTAGTTTTATAGATCTACAATTCTCTAGAACATTACTTTAGCGTATCTCTGCTTGTTTACGCAGCGCACGCGACTAAAGCTTCCAGCATGCAAGTTTTTAACAACTGCGCGATCTCTTCAACACAATTTACATAATACCGATATGTACTATTTTTTTTTTGTATAAATATATGGGACATTTACACACACGGTCGTCCATCCCCAAAGTAAGTAACTTAATACTTGTGTTATGGGTGAGAGACAACTGGTAAATATATACATATATAGTTTTAAATACATACTTAAATACATATATACACCCAGACTCGAAGAACCAACAAATTCTAAATAGAAAATGTCGGTTCTCGGCGGGAATCGAACCCGCAACCCACGGAGCCGAAGACAAGGTCACTGCCAACTGCGCCAACGGGCCAGTCATCATCAGTCAAAAGTATTTCCTTTTATAGGTCTGTACTATCCGTAGAGTTACTATACTAGAGTAGATAGAAGCAACCTTAAAATGTGCTATATTACAATAAAGATAAAGCAAATGAGGTTTATCATCTCTCATTTTTGCGCGTACTTAGAGAACAAAAGTCATTCTGAAGATCTACTAAAAAGTTCTAAGTCATCATCCTCATGGCCTTAGCCAGTAAGTGGGATCAGCACAACATGTTAAGAACGTGTTGTCACATGATTTGGCTACGTACTTTACGATCGGCCGCCTGCCTGACGTCAACTTACCTTAGTCGTATTTTAAGACCCCTCGGTAAGAAAGAAGGTTGTCTATTCTACTCAACCGGATACCATACGGCGGTTCGGACTTACTTACCTTAGTCGCGTTTTACGACAGCTCGGTAAGAAATGAGGGTGGTCTATTCTACTCTACCCGGGCAGGCACCAATGAGTTTTTCTATTAAAACTTATGTGTCTTTTTGATTAATTTATAGAATTAGGCGTTACTTTGCGGAGATCCATAATACAAAAGTAATAATAAAATTATTTTGCTATAATCCGCGATACAGTAAATAGAAAATATATATAGTGTTTAATGTATAGTGGACTATCAGTATTTTCATACCCGATACGTGCAGGATTCGTAAAAGCACATGCACAAACCTCCACCACTTCCACCACAATACACAAGCACTACACAGTTTCACTATCACAAACTCAACATCGCAAAGTCTTGCGATTTTGTCGTGGAGTCTAACTCCTGATGATGCTTCGGTTGCGGGGCGAAACGATTGTTGAGTTTGTGATAGTGAAACTGTGTAGTGCTTGTGTATTGTGGTGGAAGTGGTGGAGGTTTGTGCATGTGCTTTTACGAATCCTGCACGTATCGGGTATGAAAATACTGATAGTCCACTATACATTAAACACTATATATATTTTCTATTTACTGTATCGCGGATTATAGCAAAATAATTTTATTATTACTTTTGTCTTTTTGATATTTGCAATTTATCACACGCTTTTCGGTGAATGAAAACATCGTGAGGAAACCTGCATATCTCTAGAGAAGGGATATGTTTAACCTACCAACCCGCATTGGATAAGCGTAGCGTAGGTAGGTCTTAGCTCCAACCCTTCTCTCCAAAAAATGGGGAGAGGAGGCCTATTCCCAGCAGTGGGATATTAACAGACCGTTACTTTATTCTACTCAACAGGATACCATACGGCGGGTCGGACTTACCTTAGTCGCCTTTTACGACACCTCAGTAAGAAATGATGGTCTATGAAATGGTGGTCTATTCTACTCAGTCGGATACCACACGGCAATAAAAAAAAAGTATTTCTTAAAATTAAAAACACGCCATGAATTATTTTCGACGCATGTGTGATAGACTAAGATATGTATATGAATCAAATTTTCCCTTTCATTATTTATTGTGACACTCACTTATAGCCTTCCCTATGTCTCTCATACTCTAGTATAATAACTCTATGGTGCCATATTACAATTTTTATTTAATTATAGATTATAAATATGGGTTAATATTACGGTTGTACTTACAGAATGTTGTATACCAACGATATGCATGACGATCACACTGTTTATTACTGGAAGAGACATAATTTAACACTAAATAAATATGTCTTTTTTTACTTTTCTCACTTTAACGCCTATTGTTTGTTTCCAACGACACTCTGATAGTATTTTTCAACCAATACCACATTTACCACGACCGGAGGCACTCGCGGCGTTCATATATATCGACAATATAAGAATAAACACTTGTTTCATACAATTTGTCCTTGCGTATTCACTATCAGGAAGAGAACTATATTGCATCTTTATTAGACAAATTGGGATTTTGCATTATTTAATATGTCTGTATTTTAAAACCATAACTATGATAACTATTTTTTATTTATTTATTTAAATAATATAAACAAAATATATAAGAAAAAACTGTCCTTATCAGACACCAATAAACAAGGAGATTTGTTCGGCATGCGAATTATTAAGTTTGTGTATTGCAACAATATATTATAAGTATTTATAATGTATTTATAATTATATGTATTTTTTATTTCGTATATCACAATTTTGTTAAAATTCCCATATCGCAATAAAAAAATAAAAAGTTTCCAACTCCAGTTTGCTACACGTGTTTGGACGCAAAATCAATGTTTGTATAGTATAATAAAGCTTACTTGCGTGATGCGGTTTTGTTGTATAACCTATCTGTTATAATGCTTAGGTTACGGGGCGATACGTTTGTTGAGATTATCATAGTGAATGTGTGTAGTGCTAGTGTTCTGAGTTGTCGGTGGAAGTGTTGTGAGGTACATGGGGTAACTAAACCTGCATTTATAAGGTATGAGAGCGGTTTTGGCTTCGTACGCTTAGCATTAAATACATTTTCTTAGCAATAATTGCATCATACCTTTTGTAGTGTCTTTTGTAGTGAAGTATCATTAACTTATTTCCTAAAGACTACCTGATCATACAGATGTTGTCCTCTCTTGGCTGTAATGTTTTGCTTTGCCCTCTTGGTTTTTCTATCACAGGACAATAATTAACACAACAAAAGGACATAGTGCGAAAGATTGACACATCGTAAAAAAGACCTCAGCACTTAATTTGATAATAGATGGCGTTTATTAATCTGTGGTCAATTGTTTCTGTTGTCTATAGACACAGAGTACTGTTTTATAACAGCCTTTGAAGAAAAATGTGGTTATAGTAGTTTAGTCTTTGAAAGTAGAACCTTAATAATGTTTGAACGTTACATTTTAATAGCTTATATAAAATCGCTTAAATTTTAAATTTATTATGTTTGAATTTCGACCACTGGGCGACACTAGTTGCAAGTATTTTTTTAGTTCGTTTTTGTTGCCATGGTAGTCACGCCGTGATGCCATGAATGCCGATATCAACATTATTTGTAACGGCCAGTTTGTCAAATAAACAAACGAAAAGTTCGCTATCGAGAACATTAAAAAGTGAACCGCGAAAACAAGAAATAGATAAGCTTATTTATAGGAAGTATGACTATGTACAGTATAATAGACCTTGACTTTAGCAGTTTATTTAGATAACATAATTATTAACTGGTTACGGTGCATAAACACTGTACAAACAAGAGATTTATTGTAAAGTAACAATTAGTTAGAAACACATTGAAGTACACATTGTGGATCGAACGATCCTGATTGTTCGTTCTCTATGAGGGAGGACGGATTAGTTTTTCTTTATTTTTATTAAGAAAACTGTACATTATCATGTTCCTGCTCTTAAACCGTTCTAAGTGGGTTCGGCACAACATGTTTTAAGCACGTTGTTACGTGGTTTAGCTAGTTATTTTACGAATAGAACCCCGCCTGACGTCAACTTACCTTAGTCGCCTTTTACGATACCTCGGTAAGATATGAGGATGATCTATTCTAATCAGCCGCATACCACACGGCGGGGCACCTTACCTCAGTCGCCTTTTACGGCACCTCGGTAAGATATGAGAGTGGTCTATTTTAATCAGCCGGATACCACGGCGGTATACAGAAAAGTGTACGTGTCACATTAAAATTATTCTGGTAGTGTGTATTCTAAGAATTTAATCAAAAGAACCAGTTTAATTTTAGGTTAAAGGCGAGGACCCATTAGTGCTTTACGTTGCGTCATTATAGAATAAGATATTGTATGGCACACCTGCGTTGCGTTGACGCTGCCACAACGAAATGCAAAAGGGTACGCACGTCGTCGCAGCTTTTTAGCGGTGGATCATTGTCTGTCTTCGCAGTGGAGCTCCTCCCGACTGTGTCAAATTATTGTAACGTTTATAGAATTAGGCGTTACTTTGCGGAGATCCATAATACAAAAGTAATAATAGAATTATTTTGCCAAATTCCGTGATACAGTAAATAGAAAATATATATAGTGTTAAATGTATAGTGGACTATCAGTATTTTCATACCCGATACGTGCAGGATTCGTAAAAACACATGCACAAACCCACTTCCACCACAATACACAAGCGCTACACACGCTAAGTACACACGTTCACTATCATAAACGCAACAATCGTTTCGCCCTGCAACCGAAGCATCATCAGGAGATAGACTTCACGACTTTGCGATTTTGTCGTGGAGTCCTGGAGTCTCCTGGAGTCTCGTGAAGTCTATATATTTTGTTTTTACTGTATCGCGGATTATAGCAAAATAATTTTATTATTACTTTTGCATTGAAACGTTGTTTGTAACGACGCAACGGTCTAATAGAGCTTGGTTATACAAAATATACAGACGATGGAGCGGAGTCGCTGCAACGACGCAATGCACTAATGGAGCCTCGCCCTTATTCTTAAGTATAAAAAATGTATCTCTAAATTGTCAATATGATTGCCATACATAAGCATCATACAACAAGCTTAAAGAATTAATATAGTCTGCGGCCAAAACAGGAAATCTCTTTGATAATTCCCTGGTAAAATTACAGACATTAATTTTTAATTTTAGTACTAACAATACCACCCCTGAAAATCAAATATACCTTAAAGATGTATTTAATTTTCAGGAGTTTTAATACTTTGCTGATATTATAAAATACCAAATCAAATGAAAAAGAACTTACCTATATTCAATCCATAGAATTGTGGCTAATATGAAGATATAGTGAGAAAAAAAACTACATATTTACATGCGAAACTGAGCATGTGCGTAGTTGGTCGCTTTGTTTATAAGGCTGGCAATTGACCTCTAATTTACCTACTATTTATCTTACCTCCACTACTAATATAAGATAATCATATGTTATAAACTATGACTACAACTATATAGTATAGGATTTTGGCCCCTGTCTGTTTAGAATCCTGGCTATGCCCTTGAAATTGAGCCGAACCATCTTAAGTAAATGAGCATTGAATCTATTTAAGGCTAATCGTTTTTCTTAGACTTCGCTTGCGGTTGCGACGGGCGCTCGCCGCTAGCATCTACCTTCGCGCCCTTGTACCCCGCAGGCGAAGTCTGAGTTAAACGGTTAGACATTAAACTAATATGCATTCTTTATTAGAATAGTGCAATGGGCATCAAACTCTTAATTGAAGGTCCCCGAGGTGACATTTAGTGCTCTTGATGAATCGATTAATGGATGGAAGGGTCACTATTTAGAGATCTCAAACCAGAGGTGGCGCTCCCCGGTGTTCATATGGGATAATATACGGGGTTAATATGGGTTAGGGGTCGATAGGGGCCATGTGAACAACGTTACCCTCATCCCCGAAAATAGCAGCGTCGTGCAACACAAACAAGTTTTTAATAGGTGGCAGTCCGACATAACAGTCATAGTGTTGCAAAAGTAATAATAAAATTATTTTGCTATAATCCGCGATACAGTAAATAGAAAATATATATAGTGCTAAATGTATAGTAGACTATCCGTATTTTCATACCCGATACGTGCAGGATTCGTAAAAACACATGCACAAACCTCCACCACTTCCACCACAATACACAAGCACTACACACGTTCACTATCACAAACTCAACAATCGTTTCGCCCCGCAACCGAAGCATCATTGATCTTGCCTGATGGAATGCGAACGATGTAGCCGCGACTGCGAGTTAATGATTATTAACTGGTGTAGTGCTTTTTATATGTACATTTACGACTGTTTTACATTTTCTTGTTGATATACCACTAAACGATTTACTTTTCTAACAAGATCGTTGAACTTGAAGTCATAGAAAAAAAGAAACATAAAAAGTGGAAACACTAGTCTTCCTAATTTAGTATCATTTGTATTCTAATTAGGCGTGTATTTTTTCAAGGTCAGCAGTTTTGTATTTTATTAAACCGGATAAATTATTCTAATCCATCAATTATCTATTTAGATGTATAAATAAAACGTTAAAATTTTAATCTCTCTCTCTCTCTTCCCAGCTATGCATCCCACATGGTGGTGGAGTCAGCCTTCCTTACACTTCTCTTCCACTTCGCTCGGTCATGGACATCGTCGTCGGTAATTTTGCATGCACTCTAGTCCTTTAGCACTACTTCTTTCCATCTTGTTCTGGGTCTTCCTACCGGTCTTTGACCCGGGATGGAAAGCTGTAGTGCTAAATTTCCGACGTAGTCAGGTGGCTTTCGTTAAAATAAATAAAACGTTAAAACGTTAAAACTTTAATGACATTAATTATTATTTAATTTGAATCAGTGATTCCCAAAGTGGTCTATATCGACCATAGGGGTCTATGACAATCTGCAAGGGGTCGACGTCAACGAAAAAATTTATTATATATGTTTATAAATTGTGTAAGTTGTAGGATGTTGGTATTCGCTTTGTGGTCACAATACATTTTGAACTTGTAAAAACCTGAGAGTCGCAGTCTCAGAGCTTCGCTACCTTGCACAAAATTTTATTTTGACTAGTTTTAATTTAAATTCAATTAATAAATGTTTCAAATTAACACGCATTTTTACTTTAAGTTTTTAACACTAAACCAATATCAGGTAAGTAGGGGGAGTCTACCCAACACGGAAAAACATGGCAAGGGGTCTCGACAAAAAAAAGTTTAGGAAACTCTGGTTTAAATCTATTCGTTTTTTGAGTTGCGTTAAGAACATTTTTTATTTTCTTTAGGCGCATCAATTTTTTTGACATCTAGGTTAATGGAATTACCGATTAAATTTAAATTATTTTATTAGTTTTGTGGTTAGCCAGTACAGTAACTAATTGCGTCGTTTTTAGTAACCTTGCTTGAGGGAGTGTCTTTCCATTGTTGCTGGATCTCAAACTATTCAGGGACAAACGAACTGGGATCTATCTTTTATGTGTTCACGTACACTCCGTCTTTTTATATGAGACCCATAGACGGCTACTAGGTTTCCGATCCAAAGAGTTGTACTTGCAACAACTGTTCCAAGATTTAGTCTATAGTTTAGTGAATTACTGAACGCGAAATCGTTTTCTATTCGGTAATAAATCTATAATTAATGAAATTCGACGAAGAACCAAGTAGGTAAAAATAGTTCAATAACTAGAATTACCGAAGTTGAGCATAAAGTTTGGTAAACTGTATTCCAAGATGTGAGATACAACCTTGCACTGGAAGACATAGTGTTCATATTACAGACAAATGAAAGAAGTGGGGGTATGTAAGGGTTTATGCGACAACGCTGAAATAAAAGATGCTGTTTAATTTCGGAAATCGGAAGCGTGTTGGTATACACAAAGATGTACGTGTGACGATTTGAAAGACTTTTGAAAATGTCGCAGGCGCTGAATTCAAGGAAAATAAAGATAAAAGCGTTGAAATCCTTTAAAGAACTATCATATGTGGTATATGATACTTCTTTAAAGGATTTCAACGCTGTCTTACAATGGACATCCACCCGTTTAAAGAAAGTAGGTTACATTACACTTAAAATCATAACAATTTAAGATGATTACGCTTTTCAACACATAGTGGTTCTATAATCCTTACTAATATTATAAATGCGAAAGTAACGGCGAAACCGCTGAACCAATATCGGTAAAATTTGGTACAATTATTACTTATATATTAAAGTTTTTTTAATCACTATGGTTCAAAGTCAAATTTGTAACTTAAAGAAATAGGTTTTATATAGGAGACCTGATGATCTCTCACATTAAAAGATCTATACTTATTATAAAACAAAGTCCCAAAAAGCTGTCTGTCTGTATGTAATCGATTTTCTCAAAATCTACTGAACGGATTTTTGTACGGTTTTCACCAAAAGATAGTGCAATACTTCCGGATGGTTTAGTAAATAGTACATATCGGTATTATTTAAATTGTGTCAGAGGTCGCGAAATTGTTAAAAAACTTGCTTGCTGGGAGTAAAAAAAATGTAGTAGAGAATTATAGATCTATAAAAATGCTACAAAAAAGTCCGCAATAGCATCTCTCTATCTCTTATGGTTAAGTCACAATAATTACTTTTATGTTTAAAATTGGAATTCTAGAAAAAATTGTGACACGCTGATTTCCACGCGGGCTAAGCCGCTGGCACAGCTAGTATAGTATACTAAAGATATTACAATTTTTTAAATAATTTTGTTAAAAAAAATTCCGGAGCCAATGATATATATAACGAATTTATTGTTAACTAGCAAAGCCCCGCGGTTTCTCCCGCGTCCATACCGATCTCGTGGTAGTGGAAAGTCTACGAAGTCGGACTATAGATTTATTTTGTAGATTATTTAATTATAAAAAATGGGTATCATTAATATTTTTGGAATAAGAGCTAACTCACTAAGTGACCCTGCTATAACGGTCGCTACAATGAATTTCTTATGGCATTGTTTTCTTGCGATTTACATTCTTAAATTCGTAATATCTTTTGATTGGGATGGCGGATTTTAATAATTTAAAAAGTATTTTACAGGTATTGAAACCAAAGTAATAAAGTATTAAAGAAAAAGTTATTAATAAAATATCATTTAATGGGATAAGGATTAATACAGAGATATGAATAAAATGGTTTGATTATTGTCGGCACTTTTACCAACTTTTACAATGTACAAAAGTAGTTATATTGGCATAAGTTATAATAGTTAGACATATGGCATCGCGGACTTCTTTGTGGATATTGAATCGTTCTATAATACTGTAAAACATTTTTTTGTTCTATCATCAATAGTTTCCGCAGCGCACGCGATGAAAGATGTTTACGACTAAATTTTTCCTAACTTATTACAATTTTATAAGGGATCCCTATTTTTTTTGAAAATAACATTTAGCTTATGTTGCTCAGTGAAAAAGCAGCTTTCCAATGGTGAAAGAATTTTTGAAATCGGACCAGTAGTTTTTGCGTGAAAAGGTAACAAACATACATACATAAAAACAAACATACAAATCTTTCCTCTTTATAATATTAGTATAGATAAATTTAATAGAAATTGCAATTTAAGCCCCCAGACCGATCTTATTTTTGTAATGGACATATTTGTAGGGTTGGTGAGTGACAGAAGCTACTGTTTATTCCCAGACTCAACGGTCCACGTGAACGAAGTCGCGGGTAAAAGCTATTCACGATATAAAACAATATATATAATTCTTTTGCACTTCACTGACAATATGATTTCGTTAATAACCGCGTTTAAGACTTAGCGGAACGCGACAGATTTATAGACTAAACGAGTAAACTGATTAGTTAATATATTAATAAGTTATTTTATCAATTGGTAATATTCCTTTGTAAATTTAAGATAAGCTAATGACTCTGGCATATATACATAAATTACTAAACACAATCCAATCCGATATATAGCTATATTATAAAGGCATATAATTGATTGGTCCATGTTCACACCTCAACTACTGAACCGATTTTGATGAACTTTGATAAAGGCAGGTTCTTATATATGGACATAACCTATGCCAAAATAATTTCCGGACTCAGAATACTCTCGTAAAAGCCTGAAATATATGTAGATGACTTTTTGTGAAATCGATATTAAGGACCGTATAGAGGATTATTTAATTTGAAATGACTAAAAGTATTATAACTTATAATAAGAAAAACATTTTGAAAAGAGCAACAACCGAGTTGCATTCTGGAGTTTTTTCAGTAGATGGCATTTTCCGAACCGGCAGTAGAGTTTACAATTCAAAAGCGATTAATATAAGTTTATTGGATAAAAAATACGTCGAATTCTAATTGAATGCGGTAAAGGCTTTTTACTATTATTTATTATTGACCATTAAAAGTTATAAAAATAGTGATGAACGAATGAACGAAAGGTGGTAAAGCGGTGATAAATAATCGATAATTTTATAATCGAAGTTTTGTTTGGTCCGGGGTCAAATATGTTACAACATATGCATTACATTTATGATGTAAAAGACGAGTTATATCACTATTATGTAAAAAGCAAGTTTTGAACTGCGACGTCATCGTACGTATTCCGGTATATTTTGACTTTATTTCACAGGTAAGTATACTGTGTTACCAGCTTTTCAAAGTGCAGTTATATTAAAGTCTTACAAAACAATAGAAGTTAAGAATAATTATTCTAGCATTAGATCAAAACAAGCCCATTTCAAAATTTATAGTGACGATTCCAACGTGTTGTAAATGAACAGAAATAGTTTAAAATAGATTCAAAATTGAGCTCAACGACCTATAAATTACGATCTTTTTTGTCGCCGTCTTAATCGTCTAACAGAGCCACGTGGCGAGTATGTCAGGAACCCACCTACTAAAAACAAGATATTACTCTACGACGACGCTGTTGATGACAGGGTAACGTTGTGCTCATACCATAGAGCGGCTTTAACTCCAAGTTGGGGCCGCTCTATGCAAACCGCTTTAAAAGTGACCTTACCCTCCGGCAATCGTTACATCGAGAGTACCACATGCACAAAAATTACGACCTGACTTAATTAGAATTTTTGTTCTTCTTCTTCTCCGTTTATACTATTTTATCAGAGCGGTCGTAGCCGTCACGTAGATGAGGCGCATATCGCTGGCCTAACGATGTTTCAACATCTATTGCTGTTTTTGCTAGCTTCTTAGCGCATTCATGTAGAGGGCCACCAACAACAGATTTAATTTTTAACGGTCCACCGTATAGGCAATCGACCTCGAGGTCTGGTACTCTAGACCCTGCTCTGGACTACAAGATATTCTATGGACTGTTCGTTTCCGCGAAAGACTTGGCCAAAGATTTTAAAACACGTGCTTGGACTGTAGTCGATAGACGCTGCTTGATGCCGAGCTCTTGATGCAGTCCGAGATACTCGAAATATTCTTCGCAAACACCACATCTTGAGAGCGTCTATCTTCTTTTCTGTTTCAATTTAATGTCCACGTCTCAGCAGCGTATAAAAAGATTTGAAATAATAGTGAACGTACCAGTTCTAAGAGTACCAGATTATTTTTTTAACAGTTTAAATTTGTTTAAAATTGTTTTTTTTTTTAATTGCTTACCATATGCGGCACGAGCTGCGTGTACACGATGACATTGCCGCGGACGGGTGTCAGCCAGCCGAGCAAGCCTAGAAGGCACGTCAGGAGTGGGCGAAGCATCGTCAGCACATCACTCTGAGCTTACTTCCAAAATTCGGTTCTCATAGCAAACACTGTTACATCCTCTAGGAGTAGAGTAGATGTGGTATTTCTGAAAGTCAACCGAAATACATTTACTTAAAGAAATCAATAGTTTGACGTGTCATATTATATTAAACATTGTGTGTTGTATAAATTATTAGTTGTATTATTTTAACACTTAAGTTGAAACGAACGTAAAGAGTCTAAGCATATATATAGCACGATTAGTATTAAAGTGTTCTAATTACAAAATAGTTGCTTTGTGGTAAATTTCAATAAAGCGTAGCGTAAAAAAAAAAGTAAAACTAACCTCGTGAGTGATAAAAGACAACTTTGATGAAGAAAACACTAGTATTTTTAACAATATAATAAATAAATTATTATAATAAGATTAATAAAATTAATATAATAAAGTTATAATAGTCCGTAGAGTGATGTCATAGAGGGCATTGAAATAAGAATTACAATGTATCTAATTCAATTGGCCTAATTTTGAAATCGGTTCCTTTAACGCTAAGCGTTGCGATATGTATAACACTCTAAGCGGGGTCGGCACAACATGTTACAAACATGTTGTCAAATGATTAGGCTTTGTGGAAAGACTGTCACCTTTATTTCTGCAGTTTGTGACTGCCTCGCAACTTTACATAAAAATGCTATAATAGCGTAATATCTAGTCACAGTGTAACTACTAGTCCCTAGCCTAGTCTCAATCCTTTATTATGATGTAAAAGATGCGTTAGTGTAAAAGAAAAAAAGTTTAGACGATATGTATAGACAAGAGAATGATAGCCACAGTGTTGCCATTCAAATTCAAAACATTGTTTATTCAAGTAAACTTGTAAACAAGTGCTTTTGAATCGTGAACTATACTGCTAGTTCGGAAACTTATTCCTGCCGAGAAGAGCCAGCAAGAAACTCGGCGGTTGCTCTATTTAAAATATAAATCCTATAACTAGTTACAATTAGTCATTACTGTCTTGTATAGGGTAGGATTGCAGCTATATATTATTATATTGCAGGTATAAAAATCGCCTTATCACTGTAAGAATAGGTGCTTATAGACGTTGAAAACTGTTTCTACACTGTTTTTTTAGGTTATATTGTTTGAGATTTTACCTTATGTTATCAGAAGATAAAATCTCGATAAAAACACACTAGAGTAAACGTTTTGTTGTTGGCTGGGCTTTATTTAGCACTAGCACGGCTTAGTGAAAGAAGTGTATCAATCAAATACTGTACCATTCAAGACTATTTTGTTTTATGATGTCATTGCTTTGTTGTGGCCGTGCGTTTGCCGCAAGAATTTTATAGATTTAGCTTAAAAAGACCTCAGAAGTCACGAAAAAAAATGTAAGAATTCCTGCCCCAATTTTTGCTAACAGAATTAATAAAATCCACAATTTTTTCTAATAAAATATGGATTGAACTACTTCACTTCCTAGATCGAGAATGACACGATATATGGGTAGTTATTTGAAATTTCACTCGTTTAGGTATCATTGCACTTTTTTTACTTATTAATACCTCTTAATGCTTTTTTGTTTCACATCTTATGTTACTTTTTGCACTATGAACGTTCAGATAACAATGTAACATATTTATGCACTTTAAAATATTTTCACTCACTTTTAATGAATTATTTCTCACTTTTTATATTGTAAAAATAATAATAATAAATCACAAAGTTGTAATTGAAATAAGGATTACAATGTACCCCGTACTCAATTAAGCCTAATTTTAAATTCAGTCACTTTAATGCTAATGTGCCATGTGTTACACATTAAAAATTTAGTATTTAGGTCAATATACTGCATGGGAAGTGTTGCTACTAGATGAGTCACCAGAGGGAAACACAGAGGAAGTATGCTTATAAATTATTTCAAAGATTAATAACTATTCATATATGACAAAATCAAGCATTCATCATCATAAACAGTACAATAAAATCAGCTTTGCACCATAAACAATTTCTTTACTTAGCAAGATTATCTACTAAAGTATTTATGAACAAAATTCATTTATAGAACACTCTACAATTGACAGGTGCAACCTGCAACTGTTAATTCAAATTAAAAACTTTTTTATTAAACATCTAAGCAAGTGCTTTTCAACCATCAACTCTATTTCTGTTTCAGAGAATTGCACCTTTTGAGAATTGCCAGGAATAAATAATAGAATTAAGCATTACTTTGTGGAGATCCATAATACAAAAGTAACATTGATATTATTTTGCTATAATCCACAATAAAGCAAACAGAAAATATATGTAATGATAAATGTAGAGTGTACAATAAACGATTTTTGATCTTGTGATAGTGACTGTGTGCAATGCTTGTGTATTGTGGTGGTGTGGTGGAGGTTTTTAGTGAACACATTTTTATAAATCAGCAGGTACAAAAACATAGTAAATAATACTAAATAATACATTACATATCCATACCAGGCGTGAATAACTGAACAAATCCAACACAAACACTTTTCAGGGCAGCCATAAATTGGTTTACATTTAGTATATGTTAAAGAGAGTCATTTAAATATTCACAAGTTTGTATGTGCGATATGAAAAACTTTAATTGAATTAAATTAACATTGAAATTTTCACCATATAAATTAGGCAATCCTAATGCCTATTATGAAATATATATAAGGACTTAAGTTGACTATTATTATTTTACTACTGTAGTAGTATACTAACTACCACTAGTATTAACATATTCAAGCTTAGTAGGAATAGATTTTGTATTTGCAAAGTTATATCATTATCACGTTTGTCAGTTATTCTTATTGTGTGTGTTCTATGATTTAACAAGTAGCAGTTTTATTATATACATAATAGGTTTATTGTGTCTTTAACGTGCCATTGTAATTGCCATTCTTAAGCATCACACAATATAATTAAAGAATTAATGTAGTCTGCAGCAAAAACCAGGAAATCACTTAGATAATTCCCTGGTATACTTCACAGACATAGTATTTTTTTATGTTAATGTTGACAGTCTCACCACTCTTGAAAATCAGATACAATTATTTATGAATTTTCAAGAGTTTTATTTCAGAAGTTACAAAATACAAAATAAAGTGAAAAAAATATATAACCTATATAAAGTCTATAAAATTGTGGCTAAGATGCAATCCAAAAAGTAACCATTTACATGCAAAATTGAGCTGATACTATCTTAAGTAAATAAGCATTGATCCTACTGAACTAATATAAGTTTATTATTAGAATAGTTTAGTTGGCATAGGGCACCCTGTTGATGTTTGTATATTTATTTCATTTTATAGGTCCTTGACTAGGTTGATGCATAAATTAGCAGAGATCACCACTGTTTAGAGAGACCCCCCAGTGATTGCATTCTGTACTTAATAAATTCTACCTAAATTAAAAAAATATATATATTATTATAATTATAAAAAAATTAATAGACCATTTTTCAACTAAATCACATCAATCACATTAGACAGTGTAATTTTTTAAAATATTTAGATTCAAAACATTATAAGAACATTAGAAGCAAGTAAAATATAAACTCAATTTTTCATACAGTCTATGTAACGATAACCAATGAATTGTTATAATTGCAAAACAATGTAATATCATGATTACATGAAAACAAAAGTTTGATCTAACAATTTATATATGATGTTCTTATAAGAATGTCATTAATATATGTAAATAGGAAATGGCTATTTTCACATTGTTAATATTATTTTATTGGTTCAGTTTATAACCTTTCTAGTCATAAGGTCTACTCGTTGTTATCGCACCGGGAACTAACGCTTGAAGACCGTTCTTAGCAATACACAAACTAGTTTTGATCGACGCTTAATTACATGACGAATCATCACGTATTTCATACGTAACACTAAGCTAACTTTTCTGAGAACAGAGAAAGATGTTTATAACACCAAAGAGTTCGGAAAAATATCCTTTAAACAAGACATCAATCTCAGATTGAGAATAAAACCATTTAATTACTCATGTAACCAAAACAATTGTCTATGCTGTTTCCAAACTAAAAAAAATAACATACAATGCTAATTCAATCTAATTAACCGTTCAAACTGTTTGTCGGCCTTGGATCATGTGTGTATAACAGTAATAAAATATTCATTTCAACACAAAACGATTACACAAAAGCAAACAAAAATACTCACTGGTTGTATGCAAATATGTTTAAACACTGGTTATACGCGTTATAAGGATAATCAAAGTAAAACGTATTCGTACGCACCACAAACGATTTTGATACAATCCCGCTTATTCGGATTAAAAAAAGAAATACATTAATAAATTATAGCTAAACTACGACTTATTCACTATTCAGAAAAATCAAATCAATGTAAAAATGACAAATGTCACTCAAGTGTCACATATGTTGATATTTGGTATTACTGCAAGAAAAAAATGATAGCAAAATGTTTCTTTTAATGATGATAAATTCGTCTATAATAATATTTTTTATTACTATTTAATATGAATTATTAGAAAAGACATTTTTAGAAGTATTTAGATTCTATGTTATGTACTTTGCGAAATTTTTAAATGAATGAAGTAAGAACCTAATTCGGATTAGCCGTACATCCATAGACAAGAGTAAAGACAATAAATAAATATGGGGCATAAATATCTATGTATAACATTAAGTAATAAGATTATCGTAATTCATGGTCATACTGTTATAGATTTATGTATATAGTTTTTTTATTTTTGTATTTACGGATGTACCATATATTATATTAAATATTTATAAAAACTCCTGTACGTTATTTTTAGCAAATTACTGGAAATAAGTAAAGAGTAATAAATTACTTAAAGCTTTTATATACTAGAAGAGCCACAATATCACTTGTGAAATGAAAATGAAAAAATTAATTCTATTTTTACAAGCGACTTCGTTTGAATCGAGTTCTGTGTTAAATTACCCTCAATATTTTACTATATTTTTAATCTTATATTTTGGTCAGATATATACGCCTCAATAACATGAAATTTCGTTAGCCGTGAAAGCGTGAAAGCGACAAGCTATGAAATCTAAATATTTCTTAAAAAATGATTAAGATAATTTAGTTATATATGAGAACAAATTTTCAAAAAATAATAAAATAAATTACAAATTTAAAAATATACTAGTCTCTCTCTCTTCAACTTCCAACTTTGGACATAGGTCTCTTGAAGGGACTTTCAGGATATACAATCTTAAGCCGCCTAGGTCCACACTAGGTAACATTTCTGCGACGTTTTTTAAATAAAAAAAAAACACCACGTTTGTGCCGAATTTCTGGCTCAATCCTTACTTAAATAACGGTATTTAACTATTATATAACTTATGTTCCAAGTACCCAGGTTCTTGGAGCATCAGTTCCACCCGCCTTCAGTTGTTTGTCTTTTTACTAAAAAAACTTTAAATATCAGATTATCATATATTATAAAAGAAATACGACACATAACGTAAAAACTAATAAACTCCAATATTGCTTATTGGGCTTTACCAAGGTTCCCTGATAAACATTCCAATTTGTGCCATAAAAATTATCAACTTTATTGCAAGTTGATTAGGATCCATTGAATTATTTTATCATACATACCAAGATGGCAAATCAACTGTATATTTAGACATTTAGATAACAACCACGTGGAGTATTAATAACATACTATAGTATAGTTCTGATACAGGCAAATTATTTGGTCATTTGTTGCAAAAAGTTATTGAAGTCTTGCCGTGACGATAGTAACTTTTCGCTGCTTTTGAAAGCAGTGAATTTTTCAGGACGATTGTCAAGACCGGTAAAACTGGAGAGCAAAAATTAGCCTCGCTAGGGAGCAAAATGATGAAAGCCCAATCTTTCTGAAATCTTTAATCGATATCTTATTTATTTACATTTTAGTTAATTAGAATAATTTTATCAAAAAAAAAACCTATTTACCTAGGAGTCAACGCGGAACCACTGGCATAGCGTTCATTTGCTGCGCAACTCTTGATTGTGTCAAAGTATTTTCTCAAAATTCCAAATCAAATATTATCTAGGTTGCACGGGTAACGATGAGAGTGACCATTTTTCATATAGAATCATATAGGCAAAATTGTTCAACTCCCACTTATGACTTACCTGTTAAAAAATAAAAGCAGAAAACTGCTTTTTTTAATTATCAATATGCTTGTTGTAATATTAGTCTGAATATGGCCTCGGAAGAGTTGATACAGTTCAGAAACCAATGTGGTTATCTTATTTATATGTTTTACACACATAAGCATGTCGAGGTGTATTTATTAAAAAAATAAATTTCAATAAATAATTAAAATTTTATTATTACATCACATGATGTTGAACAAAATAAATGATAATGTGATCGTAAATTAATAAATTTTTCGTTTAATTTGACAATTAGTGCAATCTTGATCACAATATCATCGTTCACCATAAAGTGTTCGAGATCTTTTCTATTAATGCAAATTAAAAAAAAAAGAAAAATGCACAGACGTCGTGAGGAGCTAATAAATCCTTCAATCGATAATATATTGCATATTAAGGAAGGATAAACACATTTATCTGCAGTAGTTAAATTTAATCGAGCAATACGCATATCGATTTTGTGCGGTGTTATTAATATTATCAGTTATACGTATTTTGTTGCCTCAAAATATGAAATTTTGCAATGTATTCGCGAAAATAATTCCAGAAAAGGTAGGATTTTTATTGGGTCCTAATTATTAAATCTAGGCATTGCTGGATTACCATTTGTGACGTTTAGAGGGGTTTGTACATAGAGTTACTAATACTAGACTAGGGGAGCCATAGACAGGCCTGTAAGTGATAGTGACACAATAAACAACGAGAGGGAAAGTGAAACTGTTATTCTTCATCTTTGTCTAATCACAAATAAAAAAGAGAGACAGACAGAATAACCCTTATTTGCTTTTTCTTTATTGTAATATGGCACATTTTAGGCTGGACTAAAACGCTTGCTAATGCTTCCTTACTCTATACTCTATGATAAACGTAGACTGTAGCTATAATTTACACGACAGTAAAGATGTGTTGGTGATCGCAATAGTAGGTACAACCGGTCGGCGCAGGAAGTAACGCTCCGATCCGCTGAGCTCCGCGGGTCGCGGGCTCGATTCCCGTCGAGCGCCAACATTTACTTTAAACAATTTGTTGGTTCGTCGAGCCTGGGTGTATATTTGTATTTATATAGAAATTTAAAATTATATCTTCTATATAATATATAAAATTCTGGTGTCACAATATTAGTAACCATACTCTTCCTAAACGGCTTAACCGATTTTTATGACATTTTATATGCATATTCAATAAGTCTCAGAATCGGCTACTATCTATTTTCCATATCCTTAAGGATAAGGATTGTCCACTCCTAATATATATTTTTTGTTTTTGTAAAAAGAAAATATTGTTTTATATTATATATTACAAATTCCCTAGAAATAATTTGTATGGTAACAACGTTTGACCGGTCAGCTAGTATTATATATTTACCAGTTGTATGTCACCCATAACACGAGTATTAAGTAAGTAAGCACCTAACCTTCCTTGGAGATGGACGATCGGAACAAAAAATTGGTGGTTTATCTTGTCGGAAGCTTAATTACTCGATGCACCTTTATAATTAACCTTATTTGAAGGAGGATACAGAATGTACGAAGGATATAGGATCAGCTTTGGAGAATGTGATCAAACATGTGGGCGAATTGGGCCTGTACCAGATATTGCTATTTATCGTTATGACTCCGTTCGGCCTCGTATGGGCGTTTGTGTACTTCAGCCAGATGTTCATAACTGCTACGCCCCAAGAGCACTGGTGTCGCGTACCGGAGTTAAGTGAATTAAACGTTGATCTGAGGTATGTAAAAAACCATCGTAAGTAGCTTTATAATCGCACCCCTGGACCAAAGGAACGTCTATTCCTTTGTTCTCGGTATTCGCTTTTACAAAAAAATCCGTTATCCACACTAGACCAGTCTACAATAAGGTTTGAATTAAGTGTAAGAGATATGCTTATACGTAAAGCATATTACAAAATTGATGATTATTTGGATGATAAAAACGCCTGGATTTGAAAATCCTTTCAACTTCATACAAGACTGCGGTTTAATTATGTAAAATTGAAAATGTTTAAAAGATTGACCGCCGAGTTTCCTGCTGGTGCTTCTCAGTAAGGGCAACATTCCGAACCAGTTGTAGCTTTATAAATCATATTGATCTTTGACGATTCAAACGTGCTTACTTGAATAAATATTATTTTGATTTGATTTGATTTGGAGAGAATGGTTGGAGTTAACTCCAATATCCGCATTAAGTCATATAGGTTAACCTACATGACTTAATGCGGATTGGTAGGTTACACTTTCTTTATCAACCCATGGACGTTCACTGCTGGACTGCTGGTCTCTTCACGGTATCTCCACAACACACGATATTGTGCCGCTTGAATCAAGCGTCTCTCTGCGACCTCTTTGGTTACACATACAGGAAGGTTACATTACGCACATCCCCGTAGATCCATGTAGATGTTTTCTGTGGTTCTTTAGCCTCATTTAAAAACAATTTGTGTAAATGCCTACGTAGCTCAAAATGAGAGTATCTTAGCTTGACTAACTTAGCTGAACCTAACCTATGTATTATTATAACCTATGTATTATTATACATAAGTTAGGTTACATGTTTTGTTCATTTCTAGTAGGTTATAATCTTGTGTACTTCTAGATATTTTATCATTTTTATGTCGGAATTGATTATAGCCAGTTAAATAAACCAAATAAAAAATAATTCACCGAATTTCAGATATTCTAATAAATATTAGGTCTTGTAACTATAAATTAGACACGTGTTTAATTGACAAACTCATTGGGTGCTTGTCCGAGTCGGAAACCGTGTCCAATATTGGGCAATATTGATGAAATTCAGCACAAATGAAGATTTCATACTGGCCCAACATATCGCATAAAAAATTTCTACTTTTCCTTCGGGAGTAGAAGGAAACCATAGTATATAATAGAGCGTGATTTATAATTTAAGTTGACGATGTCGCGGGTACTTCTGTCTCTCCTGCCTCAACCGACAGACGTCCGGAAATAGGTCTTTTCACGGGATATTCACACCACACAATCTTGTGCTGCTTGGATTCAGCGAGTCTCCGTGACCTTTTTGAGATCGTCAGTCTACCTCGTAGAGGGTGTAGACCCTCTACGAGGTAGACTGACGATCTCAAAAAGGCGACGGCTTTGCTATTTCAGCACTTTAAGTACTTTAGCGGCCAGTTTGCAAAAAATAATAAGATCGTAAGGCGAAAACCTACGTTACTACCGAAGTTATGCTATAAGTATTTTATTATTAAATTATATTTATAAAACGATTGGCGATGTATATAATAGACAAATCGACATAAGCTTGCGGTTCCTGCTTTGCGCCTTGCAAAAGTACCTAAGTCGTTTGTGGGTATGGATATATTCTATAGATTCTAATTGGCGATTTATATAATAGACAAAGTAGAAACCGACATAAGCAAGCGGTTCCTGCTTTGCGCCTTGCAAAAGTACATAAGTCGTTTGTGGGTTTGGGTATAAGATTCTATATTGAAATTCCGCAACCTACTTTAACTTTACCATTACAGCAGTTTAAAAACACTGTTAAAAAAAAGGCTTATACAGAAAGCCTACTAACTATTGAGGATTACTTAGACGATGAGAATGCGTGGATATAGTTCCTCTTCGACCGTGTACAAGATATCAATAACTATATGTAACTAGTAATAAGAATTATTTAATTAGAGCAACCGCCGAGTTTCTTGCTGGCTCTTCTCGGTAGGAACAGCTTTCCGAACCAGCAGTAAATGTTGACGATTCAAAAGCACTTGTTTACAAGTTTACTAGAATAAAGAATATTTTGAATTGAATAGAATTTTGCTATAATCCTACTAAGATACTACTATTTGATAACCTACGTTGATAACCTAGTGCATCTGCAAAAGCAGAATAGATAAGTATTTTGACTCAAATTTTAATTCCATCACATTTTACAGGAGATCGCTAGCAATTCCCATGCTTTCGGATACTCAATATGATCACTGTAATATGTTCGACACTGACTGGACAATCGTGATGGAGACATTAATACCACCACTACCTGGTACGCCGATTATTCCCTGCCAGAATGGTTGGGAGTTTTTATATGATGATATTCCATACTCTACTGTTGTTAGTGAGGTAAGTTCAATATTTCAATGCAAAATTAGGTTTAATTGAACATCACATCACCCTACGAACTAGCTATATCTATACTAATATATATAAAGCTGAAGAGTTTATTTGTTTGATTGATTGTTTGATTGTTTGATTGTTTGATTGATTGATTGTTTGTTTGTTTGTTTGTTTGCTTGCTTGCTTGCTTGCTTGCTTGCTTGCTTGCTTGCTTGTTTGTTTGTTTGTTTGTTTGTTTGTTTTTTTGTTTGTTTTATTGATTAATTGGTTCAACGCGCTGATCTCAGGAACTACTGGAGTGATTTGAAAAATCCTTTGAGTGTAAAATAATCCATTTATCGAGGAAGGCATACCATATAACTTCACGCTAAGATGAATAGGAGAGGAGCAGCGATAAAAAAAATTATTGCGAAAACGGCATAATTTAAAGCTTTCCTTAAAAGTTATTGAAAAATCTTGTATTACAAAATTGTTTCCCTCTAAAAGTTCTAAATAAAAGTCCGCGACAGCATATGTCTAGCTTTTAAGGTTAACCCACTTTAACCATAAATATAAAGCTTTACTCAAATAATAAGACTGCAGTCTACGCGAACGAAGTTGCGCTTACAAGTAAATAATAAGGATTAAACTTTTATGCCACTAGTTTGACACAAATGGAGTTGATGTGATACAAATTCTAAAATATATTTACGCATTAATATTTACTAATTATTTGAACTCATATATGAGTAGGTTTTCCTAAATTTCCATGTTTAACTTTATCTATGGGTAATTGGTAGTGTAAATTTGAAATGTTAGAATAGACCACCCTCTTTCTTACCGAGGGATCGTAAAGTACGACTAAGGTAAGTTGACGTCAGGCAGGCGGCCGGTCGTAAAAAACCGTAGCCAAATCATGTGACAACATATTAACATGTTGTTGCCGACCCCACTTAGAGTGGGATACGGGCAGGAGGATGATGATGATGTCTATTGTGTAGTAGTTCTCTAAAAACAACGCGCTACTATATTGTGGTTGTATTTTAGTGGGTAAGTGATAGTGTAAATTTGAAATGTTATTTTTGTTTTAGCGTGAATGGGTATGCGACAAAGCGGATTTGGTGCCGTGGGCTCAAACGATAAGCTTTATAGGATCTATCGTTGGGGGAATTATGTGCGGGATTCTAGCTGACAAGTATGGTCGCTTACCAGTTCTCTTTAGTGAGTATTGGGAATGGATTGAATAGATAAATATACATTAAATATAAGACCTTGCCTTCAGTTCGGCGAGTTGCCGGCCAACATTTTCTAGAACAGTCGGTTGGTTATTCGAGTTATAAATCTATTGAAGTATATATTTAAAAATTATATGTGTATATTTACCAGTTATCTGTCACTTATTACACAAGTATTAAATTACTCACCTTAAGGAAATTGTTTTAAGTTAATATATAGATACCGGCTACACTCACGTCTAATTTTATCGGGTTAGCCTGACTAGTTTCGAGCCCATCCGGGGCACTTATTCGTGAGCTCTTTAAACGACGTTATCGCGTTATAATTAGACGTTAGTATAGCCGGTATCTATATATTAACTATGAATACTACTCACGATAGTTTAAATAAATAAAAAATGTTTTAATTCAATTTTTTTAATTTTTATTTTAAAGTTTGCAGATGTTGTAAGCTACCTTGCAGTCTTTGAATACGGAATCAAAAGATTATGAGCAAGACAAAAATTACCAAGAGTGTCTATTGTGGAGTAGACGCCGTGTGGTATCCGGCTAAGTGGAATAGACCACCCTCATTCCTTACCGAGGTGTAGTAAAAGGTGACTAAGGTAAGTTGACCCACCGTGTGGTATCCGGTAGAGTAGAATAGACCACCCTCTTTCTTACCGAGGGGTCATAAAGTACAGCTAAGGTAAGTTGACGTCAGGCAGGCGGCCGGTCGTAAAATACGTAGCCAAATCATGTGACAACATGTTAACATGTTGTGCCGACCCCACTTAGAGTGGGATAAGGGCAGGAGGATGATGATGATGTCTATTGTGGAGTATATCTCTAACAGTAACAGCGCGCTACTATATTGTGGTTGATTTGAGTGCAAGCGTTTTACAAAACCTACCTGCATAATTTATAAAAAACGGAAATTACACTCTACTTTAATATTATAAATAATTTGAGTACTAAGTATTTCTTATGACAAAAGTAATAATAAAATTATTTTGCTATTTATTATAGCATTAATTTATTATGCCAAAATAATTCTATGTACGTTTATATATATATGTATATATATTTATATTAATATTTTTATATATTTGAATATATGTATATGTGTGGTTATGATGTATATATGGTTAGCATATATATTACGTATTAGAATGTAGTTATGAGAAAAATCTTTGTAAAAAAAAAACTTTGTACAGCTTAATTTAAATTTTCTTTTGTTTACTTTTAACTTTAGGTAGGTAGCCTGTAAGAGATCACTATCAGTGATTATTATGTACTGTAGTTTGTTTGTAGTGCAATAAAGTATTTTATTATTATTATTATTATGACTGGCCCGTTGGCGCTGTGGGTAGTGACCCTGCCTTCAGCTCCGCGGGTCGTGGGTTCGATTCCCGCCGAGGGCCAACATTTTCTATAAACAAATTGTTGGTTCTTCGAGCCTGGGTGTGTATTTGTATTTAAGTATGTATTTAAACTTATATATGTAGTATATCTACCAGTTGTCCGTCACCCATAACACAAGTATTAAGTTACTTACTTTGGGGACTGACGACCGTGTGTGTAAATGTCCCATATATTTATTTATTTATTTATTTATTAGTACTACATAATAATACAAAAGTATTATATAATTTTAAAAATTATTTCTTTCGAGTTTAAACAGTTATAAAATGCTTCGTTATAATCGCGTTTGATATTTGTTTACATACCGTTTTTAGTATCTAATATGTTGGGGTGTATTGGTGGCATTGCGACAATATACACTAAGGATTTCTGGGATTTCTGCATATGCAGGTTCATTGCTAGCATGTCGATAGACAGTTGCTTTTTGATGACTTATATTCTTGGTAAGTGAAATGACTGCACTATATCTTTTAATATTTTAATATATATGTATAATGTTAGAAGAAATAGTAATTAGTAAATACACAAAAAGTTAAAGTAACATGAAATTTTATATATAAAAATGAACTATCTGTATGTCCTTTATAAACTTCGCAATGGCTGGACCGATTTTAATGACATTTTCAAACACGACGAGACGATCGCAGTAACTATTTTAACTGTCGAGTTCTGTTTTGAGAATTCGAAGCCGGAAAGATATAAAAAAATGGCCCCTTTATTCCAAAATCATACAAGAGACAATAAAGTGTTCAGGATAATTATTAAATTTTAGAGCGTAATATATGTAGTAAGACATAAAGCTGAAGACAAAATAAAATAATATATTACAGTGATACATGATAAATAAATTACTATAAATTTCTTATTAATATTATTATTAAATATACATAATTCAATTAATTTAATTTAACATAGACATAAAATGAGGAGGGATGAAAATCATGTGATCAAACGAGTTTTAAATATGAATGTGGATGGATATGAGTAAAGGGAGGCCTAAAAAGAAATGTCGGATTGTGCGAAGTATGACATAAAAGAAGTAGCGCCAGAGTTGTCAAAATTATAGGAGAGAATAGAAGAGAAAAACATGTAGTGTCGACCCCACTTAGAGTTGGCCTATGATGTGGCGGGCAGGATGATAAAATTTAACCATATATTTAAGTACAATTTATCGTTTAGTATCCGGCTGAATAGAATACATCATCCTCATTTTTTACCGAGGTGTTGTAGAAGGCAACTAAGGTAAGTTCACCCGCCGCGTGGTATCCGGCTGAGTAGAATAGACCACCCTAATTTCTTACCGGGGCGTCGTAAAAACTAGCCACGTAACAACGTGCTTAAAACATGTTGTTCCAACCCCACTTAGAGTGGGATAAGGGCAGGAGATTGATGATGATAATATCTTGTATTGTATTATATTACAAAAAATTAAGAACTGCTGTAAAAATATTTGTAATATTGCGCTTAAAGTATGAATTATTGGGTTACTTTTAAGGAATCTCACTCACGTAAATCGCGGAACATTGGCCCACTTTGTAACATCTTTTCAATGACAATAATCACGTTTTTAAAGACACTAATGGGGCCTCTGGTCTGTTTAAGGTAAGTACCATTAACAGAGCAAATAACTAGTATTATTTGTTGTGTCCTAATATGAACATACTTGTTATGATTATAACTAGTCCAATGCTTAAAGAAATAAACACAAATCCAATTTATTTTATTTATATCTGTACCCGTTATAGCTTAACTCGCAATTTCGTTGGCTTTAACGTTTCTGGTACTAAGGTTTATTGAAATAAATGGGAGTAGCTCGAAAGTTAAAAAATTTCTCAATATATAAAATGTTTATGCCTAAGTATATTTTATTCTTATTTATTTATAACAAAGTGTAAGTAATTTTAGTTATATCAACCTTAAATTACTTTACACCCTATTACTATACAAATCATGCCCACGTGGAATGGTACTAAGAATGCTGGCAGCATTTCCGCGTTGAATCGCTAAGCTGATTCTTTGTGCGAAAAAGGAGCCAGCCCTCTTGTCACCTGAAGAGGCGATCAACCAAGGTGTTAAAACGGATAAAAAAATTTTTGCACTTTGGCTTCATAGCCCTAGGTCTCAACTGCAAATGGCACAAATATATAACTCTCAACCAGAGATGCATACTTAAAATATATAAAATATTTATGCCTATATATCTATGCTACAATCATACAATATATTAATAACTAGTTGTATCCGCGACTACATTTGTGTTAACTTAAATTTTCAAAAGTCAATTATGTCCGGTTTTTTCAATTGTGTATTTCTACCTGGGCGGAAACGGGAATTATTTTATCTTATACTAGCAATGCCCCGCGGTTTCACTCGCGTACATAACGATCTCGTGGTAGCGGAAAGTCGACTAAGTCGGACTATACATTTGTTTTTGTAAATTGAAAGTTTGGCCCTGGGACTTATCAATAGTTATTCATTTCCCCTTTATAATATTAGTATAGATTAGTATAGATATAAGCTCAATATATAAGCTTCAAACGTATCAAGTTTCATCAATCATCCAACGGAACAGCCAAGAAAACCAAGAAAAAGTAATCGACGACCAGAAAGACTTTAGAAGAAGATTTATTGTATAGCCCAGATACAAATACATGCCATGTAGACTTTCGCATTTATAATATTAACGTGGAAGTATGTCATCATTCTCTTGCCCTTATCCCATTCTAAGCGGGGTCAGCACAACATGTTTTACCCATGTTATGATGTGATTTTGCTAGGTATTTTACGACTGCCTGACGTTAACTTACCTTAGTTGCCTTTTACGACACCTCGGTAAGAAATGAGGGTGGTCTATTCTATGCTGCCGGATACCACACGGCCATAACGTGGAAGTATGTATTTATTTATTCTACAATTATACAATACATATAATACCAAAATAAACACCAATAAAGTAAATGCAAGAAAAAAAGGAACATACATAGGTACCCATCTGTACCTTTTACCAGTTATAGTACAGGTTTAATAAAAAATTAAAAAGGTAATTTTGAAAGTAAACTTATAAATGAGCTTGGAAGAAACTGTTCGCGTGACACCTTAACTTATTTAAATATATATTAAACATATCAATGTCTATAAAGACCCTATTGTGACAGTTGCATGCATGATGAAGGAAGGTATGATCTGGATAATTCTTTTGGGAGTATAAAACAAAAGTTGTCCTAATTGAGAACGTGGCTATTTTATATAAACATTACTCAGTAGATATAGAGACTTAATATAATAATTTATAGATTGTAAAATTTATTGTAAAATAAAAACCTACTTTTCAGTCTTGGAGTACGTGGGAACTAAATACAGATCGCTGGTGGCGAATTCGTCAATCGCTTTATACTTTGGAGGTGGTTGCTTGCTGCTCCCGTGGCTCGCTCTTTGGATTTCTGATTGGAAGATGCTATTATGGGCTACATCCTTACCAATGCTCTTGGTCATAGCAACTCCCTTCATAGTGCCTGAGAGTACAAGGTTTGGGTTAAAATTAAAACTTTTTTATAAAGGCATACAACTGGGACTCTGAAAGGGATTTCCAGGCTAAATAATCATGTGTTATATACGTAGATGTCTCAATGTGTCTTTATGGGGTCATCCTTTTTTGAGGTTATGCCTCCAGGTTACGCCTCCTAGTTGGAGCTATACGAACACTCCAGTTACTAGTGTGGAGTTTCAGTTCCACTACATTAAATACTTCGAAGTTCACCGTGTTTTTTTAAAAAAGCTTCAACAATATAGCTTCGCGACCCTTGACCTATAGCAGATTCCTTTATTCTTGTATATAAGAATACAAAGAAGGATGAAAGATAAGGATCTCCTCAATTCAAATTCCTTGAAGTAAAGTCAATGTGTGCATCAGTCCTTTCTATAACTCTCTGAGTAATTTTGAGGACTTCCTTTTGAGACTATTAGACTATGATTTAGGTTAGTGTAGAAATCAAGTTTTAAACCTTTAATTGCAAGACGAAATATCAAAAAGCTTAGGCCAAGTTGTGATGGATTTTTGTTTAAAAAGATCTAGCATAGTTTTTCGAACGCTGAACCCAATTCATATCTCATATTACTTGGTATTTGCTGAACTTTTACTGGATATTTACTTGGTATAATTTCTGTTAGCTTGAGCGTCAAACAGTTCATAGGATTTTAAAACTGAAGTGTCGAACATAGTTTTGAAAAGTTTGAGGGTCATATTTTAATCAATTTTTACTTCACAGATAGTAATAACAATTCTATTTTTAGATGGCTCATATCTAAGGGTCGTTACAATGAAGCATTGAAGGTTCTAAAAAGATTCGAGAAGGTCAACAATTCGAAAATACCAGATGACGTTTTGGAAAATTTTATAGTATGTATTTTGTGTTCGATATTCCTAAGTCTTTGATTTAACATTTTTCAAAAGCAAATTGGTTATTCTCCGAGCATTTAGGTATGTATTTAAAAATAAGAGTAATATATTTTTACCAGTTGTCTATCACCTGTAACGCAAGTATTAAGATTATTTTGGATACGGACGGCCGCATGAGTAATTGTCCTATACCTATAGTTATTAAATCTATAGTTTTTTTAGGAAGTCGCCAAAATGGCAGACAAGAATGTCGAGGGTATATTGACGATAATCAAAACACCACCATTACGTCTGATGGTAATATTACTGATGATCACGTTTATGAGCGTCGCCATAGTCTTCGATGGACTCATTCGCCTCTCTGAGAATCTTGGTTTGGACTTCTTCGTCACCTTCACGATTACGTCTGCCACGGAGATACCTTCTATTATAATTTTGGTGTTGATATTAGATAGGTAAATGTTAAATTATTATCTTATTGAAAATTAAAGATTCTTCGATTTTTTAAATTAATATTAGAAGAATTATTCGATTTTTATTATAAGCGCTTACCCATTTAACACGATCTAACAATTTGTAACCGTATAGAAGCAACATAAAAGCAGTTAGATGAATGAAGAGTAGAAAACAGAAGCTTCTTTTAGAGTCGGAAACATATTCTTCGAATTTCTTCAAAAAGGTGACTCTTATTTCGCCTTTTCGAAGACATCACATCAGGACTTAAGGCGAAGTGCGTTACAGGTTAGAAGTGTGGCGGGAAACCATGTCTGATTGGTGTAAGAAAACTGGGACCTTGACCTTAAAGTAAGAGAAGTTTATGTATGTGTGTGCAAATACTAAGATATTTGCGATCGCAATAGTATATTATGAGACTCATGCATGGTTGTACTTCTATTATTAATCGCTTCAATACTTTATTGGTGAACTTTTTGAGACGTCCGGATGTTTTGAGGACTTGAGAACATTTATTCGCTTTAAAACGAAACAGTAAATGTTAGTGACGTAGCAACTGAGATGAAGAAATGAAAAAAACTGCAATCTCAGTGAACTGAAGTTAACTGCAATTTCCGTAGTGCAAATTCAGTTGGCCATCCATGTCAATGCAAAATATAGTACTAATTTTGATAGACAATGATAAAACAATAATAACACTAACACAAAAGAGGGTGATCTGAAACTGTAATTAACACTTAATTATTTCAGATTTGGACGCCGATGGCTTGTGTTTGCCCCAATGCTGATTGCTGGTATTCTGTCATTAGTTGCTGCGTTCGTTCCGAGGGGTAATTAGCTAGTAAATATTTAATATCATGCATATTGCATTTTAGTGATAAGAATTAATCATATATATTACAGAAATGACAATACTAAATTTAAAATTGTATGAACTATTAAAAGTAAACTAAAATTATATGCATTACCAATTTAACCAAGCAAATCCATATTACAAAATTCTAGACAGGCATAGAACGTGTTCATTTGGGTTGGTGGTGCGTACAACTTGGCAATGTTGAGGTTAATAACCAGATAATTTTTCGTTTGGCTTTTTAACTGATATTGAAAGAATACAAAACCTTACTAACCTGATACCAGCATACTATGAACTCTTATTGTGACTTAATTGAAAACCTAAACTGAATTGTTTTGCCTTCTCGAACCATGGCGTGTTAAAGACGCATAGTTTCAGTCGCTGCCGAATGAAATCCTAAACTTAATAGCAAACGTATTTCATTCACTCTTATTTATACAGTAGATGTGCGATCTAAATGCAACTCAGGTAAAAACACTTCATAGTACGAAAAGAAAGCGATTCAGTTTAGTCACCGATTTTGAATAGCATTGCAATTGTATCGTTTTTTAAAAGTTGATAGTAAGCCTATAGCAGGCGTACAAAGAATTTTTATTGCGACTCAATTGAAGACGCAAACGAAATTGTTCTGCTTTTTAATACCATCACGTCTTAAAGACGCAAACTTTAAGTCCTTGCTGAATGAGCGTTCGGAATTCGCCCTAAGAACATTTGAGTAAAAGAGACAGAGTTATCTATAGTTCATATAACGTTATCCTTTTCAAACATTACGACCCCAATGTAATTCAAATTTCATGGTACGAAAAGAAAGCGGTTCGTGGTCGTCGTTTATGTCTTCAATTGAGTCGCAATAAGAGTTCATGGTATGCCTACAGGACTCCCTTAATCATCTAATCGAAATGGTTTCAAAAAATTTATTCGCTTTCTAAGCTGTTTCCAACATTGAATGATTTCTTTGCAAGTCCGTTAAATCTAAATTATCATAAGCATTTCTTCTTGCTCGACGTCTCGTCACATCTCCACACAATCTTGTGCTGCTTGGATCCAACGTCTCCCCGCGCCTGTGTTAAAGTCGGGTAGAGAGTTTACTAATGCTACGTTTTTCGGTGCGTGGTCACCAGTCAAATTCCTTGAGACCCCAACGCCCATCTGTTTTCTGCAGTATGTGCGCCGCCCACTATCACCACTTCAGCTTCACTTCATGCTGATAAGCACTCAGTCAGAAATTAATGGACTGATGTTGTATTACGAAGCTGTGATAGCCTAGCGGTGAGACCGTGCGACTCTCTAGAGACGACATAGGTTCAAACCCCGGGCAGCACCAATGAGTTTTTCAGAGGAAAACATCGTGAGGAAACCTGCATACCTCTAAAGAATTCCAGGGATATATCCTACCAATCCGCATTGGAGCAGCGTGGTAGGTCTTAGCTCCAATCCTTCTCTCCAAAAACAGAGAGAGGAGGCCTAAGCCCAGCAGTGGGCATAGTAACAGGCTGTTACTTTACTTTTTTTTATTGTATTACAGGGGTTATATCAGTTACTCTCGCGGTGATCGCTCGATTTTTCAACAACATGTCTTATGCTGCTATTATCCAGTGGACACCTGAGCTGATGCCCACACCAGTGCGTGCATCAGGAGCATCGTCTGTCCACATAAGCGCATTCGCTGCTATCACCATCTCGCCTTTCATCGTTTATTCGGTAAGTGAATTGATTTAGAAGTGGATCTTTTGTTATGTTTGGGAAAAAAGGTAACGATGGATATTTACAATTTTAACATCTAAAACTGACGTCACAAAATTGGGTAGTACACAAATTAATAATTTCGTAGTCGGAAATAAATAAAATAAATATGTGTTCTATGTGCAATAAAGTTTTATCTTATCTTATCTTATATATGGGACACTTACACACACGGTCGCCCGATCCCGAAGTAAGTAACTTAATACTTGTGGGTGACGGACAACTGGAAGCTATACTACATATATAAATGTAAATATATACTTAAATACAAATATACACCAAGGAACCAACAAAAACCAAAAGGTTTATAGAAAATGTTGACCCTTGGTTGGAATCGAACCAGTGACCCGCTTATTACCGACCCGTTTTATTAAATTATTTTAATAATATTAATTTTATTGAATAAAATCAAGATAAATTGTAAGGTATTATATTAAAAATATAAAAATAAACTTATTTCACGTTATAATAGTATTAAATAGATATTTATCATAGGTATTATAAGTATTTATTTCATTATCTTTATTTCGCAAAAGAAATTATATAATAATATTGCATCATCATCCTCATCATCCTCCTGCCATTATCTCACTCTAAGTGGGGTCGGCATAACATGTTACAAACATGTTTCCACATAATGAAGTGAAAACATGTTTGTAACATGGCTATGTATTTTACGACCGGCCGCCTGCCTTACGTCAACTTACTTTAGTCGTATTCTACGACCCCTCGGTGAGAAAGAGAGTGGTCTATTCTACTCAACCGGATACCACTCGGCGGGTCATCTTACCTTAGCCACTTTTTACGACACCTCGGTAATAAAGAGGGCGGTCTCTTCTACTCAGCCGGCTACCACACGGTGGTATATAATTATATTGCAAGATCTGTTTTTTTTTAATTTTAATTATCCGTTACAGGATCGAACTTGGGAAGGGTTATCCTTGATCATAGTGGGAGTGATAGGTGCCTTAGGTTCAGGAGTCGCGATGTTACTACCGGAAACAGCGGGACGCCGCATGCCACAGACTATAAAGAATTGGGAGGAGTTAGCCAGTACAGCCTGTATCACTAGGTAATTATATTTATTCCAGAGCCACCCCTGTTCCGCCCAGATAGTAAGGACGTGACTAGAAGTGGATAAAATCGCTCATTAATTGAATCATCATCATCCTCATGCCCTTATCCCACTTTAAGTGGGGTCGGCACAACATGTTCAAAACATGCTATCTCATGCATTCTATATGTCACATGATTCGGCTACGTATTTTACGACCGGCCGCCTGCCTGACGTGAACTTAACTTAGTCGTATTTTACGAACCCTCAGTAAGAAAGAAGGTGGTCTATTGTACTCTACCGAATACCATACTGTGGGTCGACTTACCTTAGACGCCTTTTACAACACCTCGGGAAGAAATGAGGTTGGTCTGTTCTATTCAGCCGGAGACCACATGGCGGTTCGACTTACCTTAGTCGCCTTTTACGACACCTCAGTAAGTAATGACTGGTCTATTCTACTCAGCCGGATACCACACGGCATCGACCACTAATGGAATCAATTTGTAAAAATCAATTAAGTAAAAAATGTAAAATATTTTTGCATGACAATCGATTGAAATAAAAGTCAAGTATTTTTCACATTGCTGCATCGTAATAATACATATTGTAACTTGAGCAAGCAAACACCTGCGTTTAATTATTTTTGTTAGCTTTCAGTTAATGCTAGTTCGTAAGTAGTGTAGAGCCGTAACAGTTCCCAGCTGAGATTGATTCATTTGATTTGTTCCTAAACGAACTAGTTGACTCTTTTAGTTCCGTTAGTTCGTCGCTGTGTTCGTCGACGTGTTTCGTTCCCAGCACTTGCTCTTCGCCGCAGGAGTTTTAAAGCGAAATATCTACCTAATATTCAAAGCAGTTCTTTCGTTCGAAAACTATAAATAACATTCATAAAATATATATTTTTAAATGTATATAAATACAAAAGTAAGTAAGGTTTTGAATTTAACGTGAACAAACAGACAGACAGACGCCACAGGATCGTTGTTTTAGTTAGTTTTAGTACTGTAGTAGTACAGTAGTAGTAGTAATTACAGATAAAATATGTAAATGACCTGGTTATTTATATATATTATCAATAACTCTTTTTCTTTCAGAAGAAAAATATCAGCTAAACAGCAAGATCAGGTTTCCTGATACGATCAGGCTGAGAAGATGCTGCCTTGATGTACAGACTATATATAATATGTGTTTAGAATAAGGAGAAATTTGATTATTAATAAATATATTGGACAAATACATATATGTACGTCGTCGTTCGTTGCAAAAGTAAATAACTTAATACTTGTGTTATGATGACAGACAACTAGTAAATATATATATTTATTAAAATACTTAAATAATTATATATACCCATACTCGAAAAACCAACAATTTTTTATAGTAAAAGCTGGACCTCGGCGGGAATTGAACCCCCGACGCGCGGATCTAAATTCAGGGTCACTGCCAACTGCACCAACGGGCTAGTTGGCTCATGAAGGTTTAAAAAATTATTAAATTGTTAAAGGAGAGTTACACAGAAACTTACTATACTATTAATTTACGAGTATTACATTAATGATAAAAATTTCTAGATTTAGCTGTTTTCTGACCTTACACAAGATAGCTATGACGAAATGTAACTAATCATAAGAATTATATTTTGCAAAGAGCAACCGCCTAGTTTCTTACTGACTCTTTTCGGTAGGAGCTTTAAGAACCAGTACTAGAGTTGACTATTCAAAAGCACTTGTATATTAGGTCCTTACATATGAAATTGGCGTTTTGTCGTACTGGCCACTTTGATCTCAAATATTACCTTTATGGTTAGGAATTCCAAATTCAAATTCATACAGCTATTTACTCATGCATTTGTGTTTCAAACCCCCTAATTCATTTGTTTTTTCTTCTTTTGTTTTTTTCTTTGTGTCACTCTGTTTACAAAATGGAAAACATGAAATATCGCGTTATTTACGAGTATGAGTTCCACCGTGGCACCAGTGCTGCAGAAACAGCTCGAAGGATTAATGATGTGAATGGTGACGGTTTCGCAAAAGAAAACACAGTGCGTTTTTGGTTCCAACGTTTTCGTTCTGGAAATTTCGACCTGCAGAACAAGCCTCGTGGACGGCCGGAGACCAAAGTTAATAATGAAAAATTGAAGGCTATTGTGGAAGCGGATCCATCGCAAACCACGTCCGAGTTAGCTGCAGGCTCCGGTGTTAGTGATAAAACTATTCTAATCCACTTGAAGCAATTTGGGAAGGTGAAAAAGCTTGAAAGGTGGGTACCTCATGAATTGAGTGAAGCAAACCGACAAACGCGTGTCGACTGCTGCGTTACGTTACTCAACCGGCACAATAATGAAGGAATTTTAAATCGAATCATTACCTGTGATGAAAAGTGGATCCTCTACGATAATCGGAAGCGCTCATCGCAATGGCTGAACCCTGGCGAACCAGCCAAATCCTGCCCTAAGCGAAAATTGACTAAAAAAAGTTGCTTGTAAGTGTTTGGTGGACTAGTGTCGTTCACTACAGCTTTCTTAAATCTGGCCAGACGATTACGGCAGATATCTATTGTCAGCAACTGCAAACCATGATGGAAAAGCTAGCTGCTAAACAACCGAGGCTGGTCAATCGCTCTAGGCCACTGCTGCTTCAGGACAACGCTAGACCACACACTGCACAACAGATGGCTACCAAATCAGAGGAGCTTCAATTAGAATGTCTTAGACATCTACCGTACTCTCCGGACCTTGCTCCAACAGATTACCATTTTTTTCGCAATTTGGATAACTACTTGCAAGGAAAAAAATTCAACTCCGATGGGGCAGTCCAAACCGCCTTCAAAGATTTTATTGATTCCCGCCCGAATGGTTTTTTTAGTAAGGGGATCAATGAACTACCTATGAGATGGCAAAAGTGCATACATAGCAATGGTACATACTTTGATTAATTAAATATATTTCATTAAAAAAAAAACGACTTTATGTTCCTCCCATAGAAAACGCCAATTTCATATGTAAGGACCTAATACAAGTTTACTTGAATAAAAAATATTCAGAGTTTGGGTAATCAAATAAAGCACAATATAGTGAAAAAGAAAAAAGTTTTGTTATTTTTTTTTACTTCGATGTTGTTCACGTATAGTTTTTTGAATATGTTATGACATGATTCCGGTTATTATCCCAATTACCCGGTTCAATAGGCTCCTTCCTGTGTTTTAATTACTGCAGGCGCTAATTATTGCTGTAAATTGTATGTTGTAAACATTATAAAACAAAAAGTTTGAGTGATACGCCATTTCCTTGTAATCACCGTCGAAATGAGTTTTTTTTAAAATTTAAACTATCGTGAGTAGAATCCATAGTTAATATATAGAAACCTGTTAAACTCACGTCTTAATTTATCGGGTTAGCCCGACTTGTTCGTGGCGATAACCTCGTGTAAGTAGCTTATGAATAAGTGCCACGGATGGGCTTGAAAATAGTCGGGCTAACTCGATAGAATAAGACGTGAATAAAACCGTTTTCTATACATTAACTAAGATAAGTGTTATAAATTTGACGCATCTGTTTATTGACGCAGGTGTGCAGGTTTCTTTCGAGCAAAATCCCGTGTCTGGTTAACGCTAATCTTCAAAAGCTACTGAACCGATTCCAATAAAATTTTCGAGGTAGTTACATTTTCGATAGTTTTTATTTTGATTATATGTTACTTTTCCGAATTGAAAGTTTTTTATCCTTCCAAAAAATTATTCCTAATATTCATAGATAATTTATAATATTCGATAGATATAAATCGATAGGATTAAGGATTTTTTTATTAAGAATGTTTCAAATTCAAGTCAAGTCTGTATTTTAAAATAGGTGTTATATGATGACACGCTGTATGTATATTGTGGGTACCAATAGACTACCTATCTACGTAATATGTAGATAAAATAGTAAAAGTAAAGTAACGGCCTGTTACTATGCTCACTGCTGGGCTAAGGCTTCCTCTGTCCGTTTTCCGAGGTTTCACGTTTCACGATGTTTTCCTTCACAGGAAAGCATGTGATAAATTGCAATTATCAATTAGACGCATAAGTTTAATAGAAAAATTCATTGGTTGGCCAACCAATGAATTTTTCTCTGGCGTTTGAACCCATGTCGTCTCTAGAGAGTCGCACGGTCTCACCGCTAGGCTATCATAGCTTGTCTATATGTAGATAAAAGAAAATCTATATATGTTCCTTATAGACTCCGAGATGGCTGGACTGATTTTGATGAAATTTTCAGATAATCTTAAGATAGACCCAGCAAAAAATCCTGTAAAGTTTTGTAGCGAATGGAGTATTTTTTTTATACAGTCTATGAAAGTTTTGTTAAGGCGCTGAACAGAGCTGGCGCAAATTCAGATTTCGGCATATAAGCCACGCCCACAATTTCTGCGACGGCGTAGCGACAAAATTAATTTTTTAACACCCATTGTAGTTGTACACTATTTTATCCAAACTTTTTTGTACAATTTAGTTAAAAAACTTATGTCTAATTAATCTTATAAAACTAAGTATGCTGAAACTATAACTAAACACCTACAAAAAGACATATTATCAACAAGGAATAGTCACAAAAGGCGGCAGCTAGCGACACACGTCCGTATAGCAGCGCGCCTCAGCGATCACTGTCTATATTTGTAGATGTAAAAGAGAAGCGAGACGATGACTCGTTTCAGTTTTGCTATTTTCTAAAAAATATTTAATTTGAATGAAATATCTTAATTAATTCAAAATTTAAATCTTACATTCTCTTTATATTATAATGATTTATTAGTCTTATTAATTTTATCAATTTTTGTTGATAAATATTAGAGATATTTACGATCAAAGTAAAAATCAGAGGTCTATTTACCAATTTTTTTTATCGAAAAAAAGTATCGTAATCATGTTTTGAAATCTTACATTCTCTCTGAGATATGATGTATATTAACATATATTTTTCTTTTAATCGTCATCCCTATAGCTTTTGTTAAAAACGTGTTTAAAGTCAGCCTATTTGGCTCTGTTCAGCGCCTTAAGAGAGGAAGTCGAAACCAGACTGAGCCACAGCAAAGCGTGGCCGGACCGCTAGTTTAAATAATAAATTAAAAATAACCTGTGTTATTAAAAAAAAATATGTTTACCATATCCGAAAAACTTTCTATGGAATATCATAAATAACTTACACTTTCTCTGAACGCTCTTGCATATAAAATATTTGCGCAGCTTTCTTGACGTCACTCATGCAGGGCTGTCAACAATGTTTCCTGTCTTTTTGTGTGAAAAACATTGTAAGATATGACCACGTATAGTGAGTATACAGCGAGGGCATAAACACTTATCATCGGTAAAACGCACAACCCTAACAGTTTTGAACTTTGGGCGGAGCAACGTTATTACTCGTCAAATTTCATAAACGCTATGTACAACACGTCGGCAAAAAATATGCCTTTCTTTAAACATCGTGGATAAACGGGTGAAGGTTGTAACAATTCCTTCAAGCTTTTGCAATGATAGTGCCGCTCCACGATAACTTTTTCCTCCACGTGTATCAAAAGCAGAATACCATTTATCATAATTAAGTACGAGAAAACTAGCTGTGCCAGTGGCTTTGAAACTAGTGTTAAAAAATTATTGGTCTCTGGACCTGGGTTTGAACCCGAGATCCCCTGACAAGAGTCACTGAGAGCAGCTTACAGCAGAAAGAACATTCCAAAATTGCTGTAGGTCGTATTCTTTCTTCAACAGGTTATTTTGTCCGCTCCGTAGCGACAACATTATGTTTTCGCTGCGGAGCGCTGGGTCAGTGCCCTTTGAACGAACATCGTACTGCAATTGTGTCAATTCATAAAGGCCACTTTTTGCGAAAATTTCGCGACGCACGTTGGCATGAATGTTATTGCAGTATCAGTATTTCAAAAACGTATTTTTTATTTTTTTTACACATTCATAATTTTAAAAGGAAAACTTCGTTTTCTTCGTATTAAAAAAAGAAATATTTTTTTTTATTTAGCTGTCTATGGATGTGAAGGTGGAATCTTGCAAGTTGAATTTGACCCACTTTCCGGTGTCGGTTTGATCTACAATTTTACATACTGGTCCAGTCCCGGTGATAATGCATTTTTATGATAAGTATGACCTGATGATGCTGCTAGGATTGGCTCCAGCCGAGGCGACTCCTCGATGACTTCAAATTTTGTTAAAAGGTTTTTTTTACTTGACTTTTTTGCAATTAAAAATAGCCCATTGACATTGATGTTTATGTCTATATGACTTGCTGTTCGTGCGGGTGGCAGTGACCCTGCCATAAGCTCCGGAGATGGCATGTTTAATTCGAAGGTCAACATTTTACTAAAATCAATCTGTTGGTTATTTGAGTCTGGGCGATACATGTGCTAAAAAATTTATTTAAAACTATGCATATAGTTGATTTGCACCCATAAAATAAGTATAAAACAGCCCTATAGTTGTAAACAAAGTAACGTAGGACGAGGAGTCGATAAATGCTCGCTTAAACCTGTTGATATGTTTGGCGCAATGCGTCTACATACTTTTATTGAGCAAAACTTTAAGCTCGCCTCATAACGGTAATCATAAGGGCAGTGTTTTGAACAAACGATAAAAAATTAAGCCCTGATGCAAGTCGATGCTACTGCAGCGAAACACATGTAACATACACGTTACTTAGTAGTCTTACTACTTATTCAGTATGTTATTCTGTCGGCGCGCTGCGCGGTCGTGTTAGTTGTTCAAATAATGTTATTTTTTTAAATCGTGTCAAAGAAATCACTTAAATACTCCTGTTTATAATTGAACACTGTGTGTAAATATTTCTAAATATAGTTCGTAGTAAAATGGTGAGTTGGCAATTGTTCTAATTTTGTTTATATGTCGCAACACATGCTGAATGTTCAAAATACTTGACCTGACGAAAGCCCATAACGAATTGAAGGAATTATTAATGAAAATATTAGAAATATATTAAGCTTTTTACATTATCTGATTTCTTATATAAAATAGACATAAATACTGCTATTGCTCAGTAATAATTTTTATTACTTCCTCATCATATCGCGGACGTATTTTATTTTTAAAATTAATCGTTTGGCAAAGGGAACTACGTGATGGCACATGCACTTTGGAGATCACATTATTATGACTGTAAATTATAATTATGATTAAAAAATAACTAATCTATATACAATTTTATAACAATAGATAGATAGATAGATAACAATAAATAGTTTATTAGTTCACGTTATCAAACTTCGTGACCATGGCTGATGGACGGTATAAATCACACTATCGTAGTAGTCGTATCGTAGTAGTATGAAGGATAAATTCAAACATTTTAAAATACCTAAGTTTTTTTTTCACATAATAATGTTATTTAGGAAATCACTTTCTCGACTAATCTTTTTTTACAATTTGCATATGTTGCCTGCAGCATAATTTACAGAATTTCGTAGCGTTTGGTATGTTCAAAATCTAAACAAAATTATGTTAATATTATAAATGCGAAAGTCTGTCTGTCTGTCTGCTGCATTTTCACTGAAGCAATATTTATAACGGTGGAAAATTTACCAAGGGAAACTTCCCAAAGGCTAAGGCTTCCAAGTTTCTTGTTTGCTTATGCGCTGGACACGATACATGTCACACATCAATTAATTAAAAAATCGCTATACTTTCATTTAACGTTTTCACGGCATTTTACCAAATAAATATTTATGAAATTTTATAATAATATTTCGGGAGTACGAAACATTACAGTACGAGTATTTTGTGGAGCAATATTAATTTAACACTGAAATTAAAGCGATCAAAGTTGCGGGTACCAATAGTTAATCTATCGTTAAATTGTATTTTAGAGACACTATATACGACCGTAATACACACGTCTTTGCTAGTCGATGGCTAAGTTTTTAAAATAAACAACTTTATCATATTATAAACAATATTATCTACAGAGTATAGATTGGTTTATACGGATCACGTCATTAAATATGCTTGCGTTAGTTTCAGCCGATATTATATTATACAGCTAAATATAATATTTGTACAAACTACATTAAAATACATATTTTATCAACAAAAAATTATCAGGATTTTGACGTCGATTGTATTTAATATTATAATAAAAGCGTATAGAAGAATAATACGAATAAGAACGAATAATAGATAAAATATACATGTAGAAAATCACAAACTAAGTATGTAGGTATCACTTAATCCATACATTGTGCTAGTCGTTATCTACATTATTGTCATCATTATTTGTAAATATGGGGTCGTGAACATGACAATTTCGAAATATGAAGGAAAATCGTGATGACTGATCGGGAATATCACATGACTTCAAAACTCAGTCAACCTTAAAGGTTTTTCACAAAAAACTCATTTAAAAAAAGTAACGGCCTGTTACTATCCCACTGTTTGGTATAGGCCTCCTTTCTCCGTTTCTGGTTGAGAACGGTTGTAGCTAAGAGTCACCACGCTGCTTCAATGCGGATTGGTAGGTTACACATATCCTTAGAATTATCTAGAGATTTCCTCACGATGTTTTCCTTGAGCGAAAAGCGGTTTTTATTAGATGAACTCATTGATGCTTGACCGGAGTTTGAACTCGTGAACCGATCGCCGCTGTGCTATGGCCGATTCACAACAAAAAACTTATGTGCCTAAATTATACTTAATGGAATTAGGCGTTACTTTGCGGAGATCCATAATACAAAAGTAATAATGAAATTATTTTGCTATAATCCGCAATACAGTAAATAGAAAATATATATAGTGTTAAATGTATAGTGGACTATCCGTATTTTCATACCCGATACGTGCAGGATTCGTAAAAACACATGCACAAACCTCCACCACTTCCACCACAATATACAAGCATTACACACGTTCACTATCACAAACTCAACAATCGTTTCGCCCCGCAACCGAAGCATCATCAGGAGATAGACTCTACGACAAAATCGCAAAGCTTTGCGATTTGCGAACACTATATATATTTTCTATTTACTGAATCGCGGATTATAGCAAAATAATTTTATTATTACTTTTGTGCCTAAATTATATTTACAATTTATTCAAATTGAACCTGCACATTGCTAATAAATTTCTGGTCATATTCCAACCCGCATCGTGTAAGCGTGGTGAAAATATCAACGAATCTAACACCGTTGCATGTAAATTTAAATATGCTGATAGAAAATTTATCTAAGAACACTCTGATTACAAGTTAAAAAAAACGAAAATTTGGATAATATGAATAATAAACAAACAATTAAAAAACTTAGTTACTTTTAGAACTAATATTCTATGAATAAATCCGAAATTATGTAAGAAGAATAAAATGTCACTGCGGAGCAAAGTCATTCATCATCGATCATTATAAAAGTTTTATTACTAATTTTAAATTTGTAAAAAAAACTATTTATTTATGTAGTATTATAATGTTTTTATTAATCTAAATTATTATATCTTTTAGTCAAAACCGTACAAAAATATGTTCAGAAAATTTGAAGAAAATCGACCACAAACAAACTTTTGGCGACTTTGTTTTATAATATGTAAATATGGTTTCTAAATTGAGACGTTAAAAAGTAATGATATTTAACTGTAATCCATGTAAATAAGATTATCATTATTTTTGTGTTATAAGAATTATTTGTGGCCTTTACACATAGAGTTATTATACTTAGAGTAAGCAAGCAAGTCCAAAATGTGACTATTAGAATAAAGAGAAAGCAAATAAGGGTGATCTATCTGTCTCTTTATTATGTGTGATTAGACAAAGATGTAGTATATATCATTCATGTATAACGTCGCAGAATAATGCATTCTACATTAAGAATAATTGCACACTCATATGTTTAGCAAAAACTTAATATAATATAATGATATAATTGTTAGTAAATAAGAACGTGTATAAGCGTGACCTGCTCTTGTTTTTGTCTGTACAAAGATACAAAATATCTTCTTTTTACGACTAAATTTTATCTGTGATAACCAGGTTAAGCTGTGATAGCCTAGCGGTGACACCGTGCGACTCTCTAGAGACGACACAGGTTCAAACCCCGGGCAGGCACCAATGAGTTTTTCTATTAAAAATATATGTCTAATTGATAATTGCAATTTATCACACGCTTTTCGGTGAAGGAAAACATCGTGAGGAAACCTGCATATCTCTAGAGAATTCTAGGATATGTGTAACCTACCAATCCGCATTGGAGCAGCGTGGTAGGTCTTAGCTCCAATCCTTCTCTCCAAAAACGGAGAGAGGAGGCCTTAGCCCAGCAGTGGGCATAGTAACAGGCTGTTACTTTCAACCAGGTTAGTCTACTTATGATTACTTTTTTTTTTAAATATACCCACTCGTATTTCTGTAATTATTTATCGTGACACTTACACTCATAGGCCTGCCTGTTGTTCCTCTCTATAGTTTTTTAGACTATAGTTAACGCTGTTAAAGGGAGGCTGATACAAAATGCTATTGAGGATTATATCGTGCCGTCTTGTATCCGGCTGAGTAGAATAGACCACCCTCACTTTCTTATCGAGATGTCGTAAAATGTGGCTAAGGTGAGTCGACTCGCTGTGTGGTATCCGGCTGAGTAGAATAGACCACCCTCTTTCTTACCGAGGGATTGAAAAATACGACATAGGTAAGTTGACGTCAGTCAAGCGTTCGTGGTGGAGGTTTGTGCATGTGTTTTTAACGAATGCTGCATGTCCCAGGTATGAAAAAGTATAGTCCACTCTATATTTCTTCTTCTTCTTCTTCTTTCTCAAGCGATGGACGTCCACTGCTGGACGTAAGTCTCTTCATGGGATCTCCAAAACACACGATCTTGTGCCGCTTGTATCCAGCGGCTCCCTGCGACCTTTTCGAGGTCTGCCAACACTGCGTTTACCGGTGCGGGGTCGCCATTCCAACACATTGAGACCCCAACGCCCATCGGTTCTCCGCACTATGTGCCCCGCCCATCGCCACTTCAGCTTCGCGACGCGTTGAGCTATACCGGTGACTCTTTCTTCTACGGTTCTCCTCATTTCTGATTTGATCACGTAGAGATACTCCGAGCATAGCCTGCTCCATCGCTCGCTGAGTGACTGAGCCTTCTTATGAGGCCTATAGTCAGCGACTACGTCTCAGATCCGTAGGTCATCACTGGCAACACGCACTGTTCGAAGACTTTGGTCTTCAGGTACTGGTAGCTTCTATATTTAGCATTATATATCTCTATATTTAGCTTTATATATATTTCTTATTTACTTTATCGCGGAATATAGCAAAATATTTTTACTATTACTTTTGGATTAACATGTAATGAATAATTCAAATTGTGTAATATATTTTTTAAAGGATTATCCGCCGAGTTTTCTCCTGTTGCTTTTCGATAGGATCAAACTTCCGAAACAGTGGTAGCTTGTTCAGAACCATTAGACGATTCAAAAGTGCTGAAAACAGTCTACTTGAATAAAGAATAACTTGAAATTGAATTTAGCTTTGTGTATAAACTTTTTTTAATAGTTATTTTAAACTTCTGCAACGTCAAAGCAAAAATCGATCGTGATATGATGTTATATCGATCGTTATATTATCTCTAATAATTATGGTTAAAAATCTATGCATAAATATACCATAGAGGATACGGAAATTCTGATCAATAATAACATAACGCAATGGGAGGTAGAAAGTAGAAAGTCGCAATCTGCAAACCGGATTTACTAATAAACGTATGTCTGTGCTTTTTGTTTTAACATCTAAAGCTAGTTTAGACAAAGTTAATAAAAATGGTAAATGATATTAGAAACTTGTGACATTTTTGGTTCAAAAATAATAGTGGTAATAATTGGCGGGTGGTTGCCATTAACCAATTAAATTTGATCGTTTAATTCTTTGACCAAACTATGTATTTATTAACCCTACCGGGGTCTTCTACGTCACAGGATCTTGCGCCGTTTGCATATACACCTGTGCCGTACGCAAATAATAGTCTTTATTCTTTTTATCTATTATACTTAGATTGAGTGACAGTTTGTCAAAATGTCCAAACGTGTGTTATCGCGCCCAAAAACATTAAACAAAGTTAGCGTACGTGCAAACATGGTTGGCGTGGCAACGTACTCAGATAACAAAAGAAAGATGGAATCTTAACGAATAATCGAGAAAAGCATCTTTTAGGACATACTTAAATATATTTTTTTTATAATTACTCTATTCTACCTCTATCATATTGTTAGCAATTTTAACATTTATATAATAATTGTAATAATAATATTGTATTGATATTAATTATTGTATTAAGTTAAGTGTATTTGGAAGTTTAAGTATTGGCATTAGCCTCAAGTTGAGGGGATATTAAAAAAGGATAGGTTAATTCATTTTGGCGGCATTCTGGTGTGACGAAAAATAATTAATATAAAAGTAATTACGCGTAATAAAGTGTTTTAAGAATGGTTTTGATATATTATTGGAAACCTTTATAAGTATTTTAATAATATGGACAGAGCATGTTTCAGCAAAATTTTAACTTTTTTATACAAGTTCTCGTATTTATCACATCCGCATACCAATTTCTTCTTACATGCAACAACCTTTCATATGTTTTACGGGTGGGATGCCCGTAGCATCTGGAATGTTACAAACGATGTTTTATTACTTTTTAAAATGAAGTCGAACTATACGACCATGTCATGCTCATGTCGAGAAAGCGATCGGCTTAGTTTCTAGTATCTGTATAGGAAAATCCGGTTTTGTATATCAATACCAAGCCAATAAAATGCTTTATTTTATACTTTGTCGTAGTTTTGTATATACCTGAAGTGTTATTCTGCTAGTGGAGCTTATGAAATTTATTTAATCAAATAATTTTATTTCGGTACAGAACTCTATAAATGGCGTATAAAGTCACTGGCAAGTATATGGTTATTATATGAGAGCAGTTAAAAAAACTATATTAAAAGCCCCGTAGTGTTTCTACGATTTTCTTTCTTCACTATTTTTCCCTTGTTCCCGAAAAAATAGTAGTTTTTATCCTATATTTTAGCCCGGTATAAGTTAGTTAATAACTTATACAGGCATAACATCATCATCATTCTCCTGCCCTTATCCCACTCTAAGTGGGCTCGGCACAACATGTTACAAACATGTCACATGATTTGGCTACGTATTTTACGACCGGCCGCCTGCCTGACGTCAACTTGCCTTAGTCGCCTCTTAAGACACCTCGGTAAGAAAGGAGGGTGGTTTATTCTATTCTGCCGGATACCACACAGCACATACCTTAGTCGCCTCTTACGATACCTCGGTAAGAAAGGAGGGTGGTCTATTCTATTCTGCCGGATACCACACGGCGTTATACAGGCATAACATATAGGTAATATAATAATAATAATAGATATTTTTTTTAATTGCCTGAAAATGGTACAATATGGTATTCAGTATAATATAGTTATAACTTTTTCTACCATTTCAGCGTGCAAAATAATGACATATAATAATTTTACACTAAAATTAAAATTAAAAAAATCTAATTATTATTAGGTATAAGGTATATAAGACTGAAGTGTGCCAAATTTCCTCAATTTCCAGTCCACGGGATTTGCCGAGAAAACAACAGAGTAACAAACATATTTTCGCATTTATACTATTAGTATCGATTTAATCTATGATATTATATTCATGTATAACACTAACATACTCTCAGATAAGGTTATTTAGCTGGATATATCGGATTTGGCCATCAACGATAAAACTAATCATAATATTGATAATTCTTATTACTTATAATAAAAAATACCATTATTGTAAGTTATTTTATGTCATACTATCACAATTAATATTTTATATTTATTCATACCTAGTCGTACTTGCGATTCGTTCGCGACGATTTAAGAGTTAACGTATTCAAAATAATGCTATTTGGGTTGTTTCCTTATTTCCAAAAGAATTAAGAGAGTTTTTTTTTTAAGATATACCAACAGCAATTATAACAATACAGAACTAATCTAATGTAACATTTGGGCAGGGACTGATTACAATCACTTATTACAGGTATATACAGCATTAATAATAATAATAATAACTAATTTTTATTCCAAAAGAAATTAATTTGAGATGTTAAATGTTACATGCATGAACCTGCAATCCTCAAAGAGAACCGTAGCTAAAGAATCTCACGATTCTAGTTTAGCTATCGGTGAAACGATTGTTTATGTAGCCCTAAAATCTGGAAATTATTTCGTTTATGTATAGTTTTTTGTAAAAAATTTTAACAGTAATAAAGAATTTATTTATTTATTTTATTTATATTAATAACAGGTCTCCATGAAACATATGACAAGATTATTGTACACAATTGTAACAACTCAACAATACAACTGTAAGCGTTAATAAAAAGATAGCAAAAACATTATACAATATAAAACTAGATCAAAAAATATTACAAATGCTTCCTAAGAAACATCAAACTACTCGTTCAATAAGATTGTGTTAACCTTTTTTTTAAATGTAATTAAACTGTCATGGAAACTATCAATGTCATACTGAGATACACTTATTATATGTAGACATTAATCGATTTAGAAAGGAATATTTACCTAGATTTGTTTGGATTTTACATCAATATTGGTTTAGCTTTGAAAACGTAACAGACAGATATACAGACAGACTTTCGGGTTTTATAAAATATTATAATGGATATTAGTATGGATGTAAACTAAAAAACGCCAATTTTTGCGTTATATAAGTTGTACCATACAATGATACATCAAATATTTTATATTTATTCATCATTGATAAAACGACCGGAATGACGTTATATATTTTAATACCCGTACTAATATCATACATACGTATTAATATTATCAATGCGAAAGTCTGTGTCTCTGTTGTTTTTCTGAAATTTGGTTCAACCGAAAGTTATACACCGGGTCAACATATACACGGAAAAATATCGTTTATATAAATATATTTATATAAACGAAAAAACAATACACTAGCAAGCAATATAACAGAACTAACTACTTTGCTATAATCCGCACGGGTTAAGTGAATGCATGCAAAGCCAATGTGTATGAAGCAGGCAAAATTTACGTACCTTATACATGCAGGACCAGCCACCACATGCACCCCAAGGCGCAATTCACCAGCAACAACGAACACAAAAGCAGCACACACACCCACCACCACAATGGAACATATGGAATTCCGCAAAGTAACGCCTGCTTCTATAAAACAATACACTAGATTATAAGGGTATTTTAACACTAAAACCAACGCAAAAGAAGTCGCAACTACAACTAGGGTTATAAATGCGAAAGACTGTCAGTTACGTTATTACATGCATGTAAAAGGAGTTGCGCCACAGTAGAGGAATGACAGGCAATAATGGAAGCGAAAAACGTGTCGATTCCACTTAGAGTGGAATAAGAGCGGGAGAATGATGACAAATTATTAAAAATTTCATTTAAACAATTGAGTGAAGCTGCACAGATCTTTTATTTATATATTTAGACATACATACAGCTAGGAAAGAGAAAGAAAAAAATAGCGAATGTACAAAAGCAGACTTATACCGTGTGGTATCCGGCTCAGTAGAATAGACCACCCTCATTTCTTACCGAGAAGTCGTAAAAGGCGACTAAGGTAAGTTGACCCACCGTGTGGTATCCGGTTGAATAGAATAGACCACCCTCATTTCTTACCGAGGAGTCGTAAAAGGCGACTAAGGTAAGTTGACCCACCGTGTGGTATCCGGTTGAGTAGAATTGACCACCCTCTTTCTCACCGAGGGGTCGTAAAGTACGACTAAGGGAATTTGACGTCAGGCAGGCGGCCGTTCGTAAAATAAGACTAAGGGAATTTGACGTCAGGCAGGCGGCCGTTCGTAAAATACGTAGCCAAATCATGTGACAACATGTTTGTAACATGTTATGCCGACCCCACTTAGAGTGGGATAAGGGCAGGAGAATGATGATGTACAAAAGCAGACTTATACCTAAAGGTCTATTCTAGTCAACCTTTAACACGAAATAGTAATAAGTAACACTAAAGTTAACGCGAATGAACTCCCGATTCGGACTGTAAATATGAAACACTCTCTGTTACGTTATGATATGTATATCTTTAGACATAAAACAGATGGGTCATATATCATACTACACTTTGCATTGGGTATAAATAGAAAACCGTAACTATCGCAAACCACGACTATTGCGAGTGGCTGGACTAAATATTTCACATGTTACTAGTATTATATTAATAATAATCTTTTACTTTTAAATCGCTCGCTTTAAATATATAGATCTGTGATAGCTTAACGGTCACGGTTTTAAACCACGGACAGACACGAAAGAGTTTACTAACTAAACTTTTCAGCCTAATTCAGTGTTTTACAACGTGGCCCACGCCCATAGTGGGGTAATTTTATTGTTAAGGGAGGCAGTTCGACACGAGTTTAACCTTTTCGCTCCAGGCCAAGTAGTTTTCGAAAATTAACTTATTAAATTATTATATTAAAGTATTAAATTAAATTAATATATTAAAGTTATGTATGTAAAACAGGGGGGTTTGAATGAATGATAATACTTTTATTGCACACCATTAAAAAAATACATAGCACTATAACAAAAAAAAGGTTGCACAATCCGGCGGTATGATCGCTACATAGCGATCTCTTCCAGACAACCAGCTAAGTAAGAGGACATACTTATGGATACAAGGGTATAAGAATTATACAAAGGTCGGGCATAGAACATGTTACGTTCACTCAAAGTTTGCCGCTTTTAACGACACCTGCGGTGTAGTGTTCCATACCAGGGAAAGACACTACGCGCAACCTCGACTTTCCCTACCTAACATCGGTGGGAACGCATGCCACTAGATATTTAATATATTAGTTTAGTATATAGCACAAGAGAAATTGTTAATGGACAAAGTGAGTTTGTCTACAGTCGCCTTCCATAATATAATTAACAAAAAAGATTGGGAGACAGTGGCCTCATTTAATTTCTATTGTATCACCTTGCATTTTTCCAGAGAATTCCAAGAATATGTGCAACCTACTAAACCTCATTGGAGCAGTATGCCTACTTTTTATTCAGTGATGAAACCCTCGGTTCTAAAGTAAACAAAAATATATATGTTTTCCTCAATAATTAAATTGCTTTCATTGTATAACCAATAAATATTTGTATATCAATTTGGCACTTAAGTTTTATCGATAACCTATAGCCCTGTCAGGCTTAAATTAACGTTTGAAATTAACGACTTCTTGTGACGTTACAATGTCAAATAATGGCTCCTCTTTGGGCTTGTACACAAAACTGCGGTGCGACGTCGCATCGTAAAAACCTGCGACCTCGCACGACGCATCGCTAGAACATACGAACTGATTCGCATAGCATATTTCTGCGATGTTACATCACACTTGTTGGCCATATTATGTTTAGTTTCGCAACTAATGTAAACAATTAATGTTTTACTTTTCTTACCGGATAGTGAGGCCAATCATTTCCAGAGGCATAACAGGATTTCTCCCCGTGTACGATCGTTTCTGAATATATGGTGATAATAAACTTAAAAGCTTAAAAATATATGCTCATTCTAAAATACTCAAAAAAAAATTTTTCGTCGTTTTTCAAAGCTTCATATTTTAGATGCAAATAGTGCCCATCGGGATTCATAGCAGTAATAAATGGATGAACCCAATCTTCTCTGTTTTTTCCAACTTTGTGCGTTGCGAATTCGCATCGCGTTGTATCGCAGTTTTGTGTTCAAGCCCTTTATAAACGGCGATTGAGGTTTGTGTAGAGGGCATATTCGGCTGTACTCGCAAATCATCGCTTATGATCGCCTACGATCGCCTGTAACACAGAAATTGTCAGTTTTCGGACACGCACCAAAGGTAATCACTGGGTGATACTTATCATCGTGTGTATCGTATGATACTAGGGATGATCGTGTTGACACTTGCACGATGATCGTGCTCATTATAGACGATCACACGATCATCGCCAATAGTGAAGAGCAGGCTTAAAATATGTATTAGTTTCATCATTTTCTTGCCTTATCTCACTCTAAATGGAGTCGGCACAACATGGCAACGTATTTTACAACCGTTCGCCTGCCTGACGTCAACTTACCTTAGTCGTATTTTACGACCCCTCGGTAAGAAAGAGGGTGGTCTATTCTTCTCAATCGGATACCACACGGTGGGTCAACCTACCTTAGTCGCCGTTTACGACACCTCGGTAAGAAATGAGGGTGGTCTATTCTACCCAGCCGGATACCACACGACATATAAAATATGTATTAGACTATACAAATGAAACAAAAATATAAGTTCTTGACACCTTTTACATGTATGTAACCTTATATGTATTCATCATACCATACAATGAATGTCTTACTTATTAATTATCTTTTATTGTAAATTCGTCTGTTTATGCAAAGTAGCTTTACACACGAACGCCTACGTAATGATTTGTATTCTATTTGCATCAAGTCAACCTTACAGAACGTTTAAAATATGCTCACTTTAAGACCTCTTCACATATATTATACACATTGTTCTCAAATTAAGCGTATCGGAATAGTGGCATTTATATAAAGGTACATAAAAACTTGATCTACTATCTTGTTTAAGAGGAAAGTCTTTGACGAGTTTCCTTTTCGATACAATCGCTTTTAAGCAAGTATAAAAACTATTTTTCTTTTATTAATGAAAGAATGTGGGACAACTACAAATGGATTTTAAAGATGTAACATGTTTTCGCTACGTTGTGTCGAACCGCCTTCCAACGTGTGGTATCCGGCTGAATAGAATAGACCAACCTCATTTCTTACCGAGGTGTCGTAAAAGGTAATTAAGGTGAGTTGACTCAACGTACAGTATCCGGTTGAGTAGAATAGACGACCCTTTTTCCTACCGAGGGGTCGTAAAATATGACTAAGGTATGATGACGTCAGGCAAGCGGCCAGTCGTAAAATACGTAGCCAAATCATGTGACAACATGTTTGTGACAACTTGTGCCCACCCCACTTAGATCTCTGATTTTGAACCGCCTTATCACTGGTATCACAGGGGGCGTCCTCAGGACGACATTCCTTGACACTCGAGCTTCTGCGCCCTACTTTATTTTGTAACCTCGACTAAACCTCACCGCAAGCCCGTCCCTTTAAAGCTTACCATACAGTCATTTTTAAAAAAAACTAACGATGTATTTCCTTCCGTTAATTTATGCATCTCAAAACTACAAAGAATTAAACCTTTGTAAACTTATAAATATAAATATAAAATTAATAACAAGAATATTTTTATATAATCCGCGATAAAGTAAATAGAAAATATATATATAATACGAATGTTGACTATCCGTTTGCATACCTGATAAATGCAGGATTCATAAAAACACATGCACAAACCTCCACCACCGTCACCACAATACACAAACACTACACACGTTCACTATCACATACTTAACAATCGTTTCGCCCCGCAACCGAAGCATCATCAGGAGATAGACAACAAGTAGTCGTGAAGTGAAGGTTTGCGCATTTATTTTTACGAATACTGCATGTATCGGGGGTATGAAAGCGGACAGTTCACTGTACATTATAATAATTGGGGTGTTGGCACAACATGATTTATTCTTCCATTCTCTCGTATCATTCGTCAACTCTGGCGCTACTCCTTTTATATGTATTATATACTTCATACAATCAAACCATCTCTTTTTAGGCCTTCCTCTAGTCACATATCCATCCACATTCATACTTCACACTCGTTGGGTCACATGTCTTTCATCCTTCCCCATTATATCTCTACACCATCTTAATCTTGTACTCCTCGTCTTTTCTATAACGGGCGAAACTTTCATACTTCCCCTCATGGGCATAGCGAGGTACGGGCAATGGGGGGCAGCTGCCCCCCCTTACACTGGAAACTGTATCACTGGAAAATTTTTCAATATCAAAAATAATAAAGCTAATTCTGGTTATTATTTTCATTTTTTTATCTCTCTTCAACTACTAAGACATACTCATTAAGCTCGGGTATGATTGCGATTTGAGAATCATATTCGATAATATGATCAAAGGTGACCACGGTGATCATGATGCTATTGCAATTGCTATTATGTACACAAACATGTGTAGGCCTTATATGCTTATGGAACGTATAGGATATAGGAACTACATTTGTTTGTAGAAGCAATCATTTAGTCCAGTAATCGCTGAATCGCTAAAAGCGTACATAGCAAATAGCAAAATACTATCGGCTATTATATTATTCAGCTATCACTGGACAAAGTGTTATTACAAGCAAATGTAATTCTTAAATCACATTCAATACGGTCTTTATTTCTAGACTCATCCCCAAATATCGACCATATTGAATCAGATATAAGAATTAGATTTGTTTGTGTAATAATAATTTTGGCCAATACTAAGTAATAAATTCACTTGGAATATCGTAAAAGTGCCACATAGCCTTGATACATATGATATAATGATAACATTTCTTTATAATATTATTTTTCTTTTTTATGGAATATCCATAATTTTGTATAGCAATGGCAGTTATCTAAAATTCAATAGCAGATGATACTATATGATGAGTGAATCATATCATGATCACTAAGTGATTGGTGATTCTGTCCATGAGTATTACTCATACGTTAAAAACTGCTAATTGAAACAATGTATTATATACAATCTATTAAAACAATATAGTCTAGGATTTTCTGCCCTTGTATAGAATTCTGGCTACGCCCTTGCTTCCCCTTATTTACTCATTTCATATTTTATCCAGTCTTGTCACAGCAGCTTAACATTCTCATCTAATTTAAAACATTCTGATCCATACAATACGACTGGTCTTATGGGATTTGTAAATTGGTTAAAAACATAATGGCTTCATAAATACGTTTATAACGTATCATAAAACTCTGTCAATGCTGAAGAAAATCAGTCCAAACTATAGGATATAATAAATCCATGTGGACATTAGTAGGCTGTACGCAAACCAACATTCATCACGCAAACAAATAATATCACGTTATTATATCTACATACTTGGAAACACGTAAAATTGTTGGACGTTACAAATTAAAGGTGTAATTAACTTTATTAACTCAAATAAGAGGATGGTTTAAAATGATTGTTTGTAAATGGTTTTATTAATCCATTGTATTCAATCACAATCAAGGTTTATTATATTTAACTTCTTTTGAACTAGCTTTAGTTATAATGTTCTTTAAGGATTCTTAGGGATTAAAATAATTAATTAATATGGGACACTTACACACACAGAAGCTGTGATAGCCCAGCGGTGAGACCGTGCGACTCTTGCGAGGGGAACACGAGTTCAAACCCGGGCAGGCACCAATGAGTTTTTCTATTAAAACTCATGTGGCTAATTGATAATTGCAATTTATCACACGCTTTTCGGTGAAGGAAACATCGTGAGGAAACCTGTATATATCTAGAGAATTCTGGGGATATGTGTAATCTACCAATCCGCATTGGAGCAGCGTGGTAGGTCTTAGCTCCAACCCTTCTCTCCAGAAACGGAGAGAGGAGGCCTTTTCCCAGCAGTGGGATTGTAACAGACCGCTACTTTTACTTTTACTTTTTTTTTACACACACGGCCGTCAGTTCGCAAGGTAACTTAATGCTTGTGTTATGGGTTAACGACAACTAATAAATAGACATATATAATTTTTTAAATAAATACTGAAATACATACACCCAGATTCGAAAAACAACGAATTGTTTTAAGTAAACTCTCGGAGGGGATTTAACTCGGGATCCAGGGAACTGAAGGTAGGGTTAGGTTACGTCTTGTTACGACCATTTCTTTATTATGTATTAGTAATTAGTTTTATGTAGTAATCATTATTTAAATTATCATAAGACACATTAAAGTAATTAAAGAAAGTAGCTTTCGATCGTTTTATGAATTAAACTTGTTATTAATATTTAAAAAAAGCACTACACGTTTTTTTTACATAATCAGTACTTTATTGCTATTCAAAATTTAAAAAAAAAAATAGTTTTATGTTTGATGGTTGTTATGGATAGAACAGATAATTTATTCTCATTTTACTGTTACTTTATAATTTTTGCTTCATATGTGGGTCAGACTGGTCGTAATTTTGAAACCCGTTTTAAAGAACATATGGTCGCTTTCAGGAATAATAAGCCACAAAATTCACATTTCGCTAAACATTTGTTAGAAAGCGGTCATAAAGTTCCTAATGACCATTGTTTCGAAATCCTGCACACCTGTGGAAAAAGCTTGAAATTAAATATTTTGGAACAATTAGAAATCATTATGCATAACTATGGCACCCTCATTAACGAGCAGATAAATGTTTCTAGTTCAAGCTTGTTGCACGTGTTCAGAATAAAGGGTGGGGATGAACCAAGTACTATATAACCATGTTTGTTTGGTTAATGCTTCGCTTACTATCCGATATTGTGCAAGACTAGTAAACTGTCACTTCGCAACAAAGTGACGCTTTCAAGACTTGCATTAGACCCATAATGACCTATGCGAGCGTCGCGTTCGCGCACGTTCCTAAGTCACGACTGTGTCCGTTGCAGACACTTCAAAATCGATTCATGCGTACAGCCACTGGCTGTCCGTGGTTCGTGCGCAACGTGAATCTCCATAGAGATCTCGACCTTCCCACGATAGCCGATCTTTTCAAACGATTCTCGAAGACTTACTTCGAGAGCGTCCACACATCCAAACCCCCTTATAGCGGCCGCGTCCAACTATAAGGTGTTCAACTTCCCCAACAAGTTTCACAGGCGCCCTAAGAGCGTCCTTAATGACCCCGACGATGCTATTACAGCATCCAACAAGATACACACACAATTCACACACAAACAGCGTCTTCGCCGGCGAAGACGAGGTCCCCGCTTGCTTGTGTCAAGCGGCCGCAGCCCTCTGCCGCGGCCGCCGTGATGCAGACTTCTTCAAAGTCAATGTGTTAGATACAGTCCTTCAAAACGCGCCGCTTTAAGCCGAGGTTCGGTCTCGCAGGAGACACCCTTAAGGCGACGCTCCCGATAAGTTACGAGTGCCTAAAAACACTCGCGTACTTCTCAATTTTACCCGGCGAAGCTTCTGCGCTCGCCCATCCCACCGGTGACGCTGTAAAAGCCATTAGGGCTAACAGCATTAGACACATTCGAAAAAAAAAAAATTAATGCTTCGCTTTGCGATTTTGTCGTGGAGTCTATCTCCTGATGATGCGGGGCGAAACGATTGTTGTGTTTGTGATAGTGAACGTGTGTAATGCTTGTGTTTTGTGGTGGAAGTGGTGGAGGTTTGTGCATGTGTTTTTACGAATCCTGCACGTATCGGGTATGAAAATACGGATAGTCCACTATACATTTAACACTATATATTTTTTCTATTTACTGTATCGCGGATTATAGCAAAATAATTTTATTATTATTTTGTATTATGGATCTCCGCAAAGTAACGCCTAATTCTATAAATTATTTACAATATTCTTTATTTAAGTTGGCTTATACAACTGCTTAAATGTAGAAATTAAAAGCATTGCAATAGGTTTCGTTTTCTTTGATTAAAACGAAATTGAAAACGATAAAGTACAGTCATCTGAAATAATTGCTGATATGGGAGTAAAAAAAGTAAATAACGGCCAACTATTCCATTGGCAGGCATGGGCATCAACTCTAAAGGAACTTAAGCGAAACACGACATTTAAAATTAAATTTGAATAACTTATCAAACCACCAATCTCTTTAATACAATGTATCTGGTATTTTAATGAATTCTTTATAAAATGGATTTTAAAGAATGTTAAATACAGTTCCAGTACCAAATAATTCAAGAGCATAAAGATTAACGATAGCCGTGTTGGGTTGCGTGAAAAGAATCGTTAAACAGTTGGTAATCTATCCATGAGATCAGGAAGTGAGGGGTTGATATTGCGTGGGTTTGTGGCACGCTTACTTGACCTTTAAAAATTTTTTATTTCACCAACAGAGTTACAAACATTGACGTAAGGTGAGGCTTCTTTTAAGTATAGAGATACAAGTATCTATATAATAATAGATAATAGAAGTACGGACGCCGTCCTTTCTTATTTTAAAACAAAGTCCCCAAAAGACGTCTGTCTGTATATTATGGATTTTCTTCAAATCTGCTAAACGGATTTTTATCCAGTTTTTACTATAAGATAGTGCCATAATTCTAAAAAGTTTAGGTAAATGTACTATACATTATGCTTTTATGTAAATTGTCTTGAAGAGTTCGTGCGGTTTAAAAAAACTTGCCACGTAAACCAGCACATATACACTAAAGTAATGTACTAGAGAATTGTAGATCAATATAAATACTGCAAAAAAAGTCCACGACACAATGTCTCTATCTATTATGATTAACTCACAATAACTACTTTAGTTAAGTCGGTGTTCAAAATAAGTATTAGTTAGTTAGTGAAGCCGCAAGCAGAGCTAGTGTTATCTATACAGTGCTGCCTCAAAATACGAGTATTTTAAGATGCGAGCCGCCGAGCGAGTGATATTCTGCTTTGAGATGAGACTAACATTTGAGTTACGAGCAATCGCACACTACATCGCTGTAACAACCCCAATATGCAAGGTATCTATTGGGGTTGTGCGCACAGGATATGTGTAACCTATCAATACGCATTAGAGCAGCGTGATGGGCTCCAAAGACTGCAGAACCGATTCATAAGGACAGCCACTGGCTGTCCGTGGTTCATGCGGAACGTTGACGTCCGTCCATAGAAACCTCCATCTCCCCGATTACTCACTTCTTTAAACGTTTTTCGAAGTCTTACTTCGAGAAATCCGAAGTACCCTCTTATTTTAGTTGCTTCTACCTACATCTTATTTACGTCTGACCATCGAAAATATAGGCGTCCAAAAAGCGTCCTATATGAATGACCTTGACGAGCAAATAACGATCGCAAACACAGAAACACGTAATACACACACAGCGTCTTCGCCGCGAAGACGAGGTGACAGTTTCCGACGTCGCAATGACTAATGAAAGTCACGCAATCAGCCCTCCAGTACACGCCGCCTTAAGCCGCTTTCCAGCCTCACAGGAAGCACCCTTAGGATGATGTTCCCCGACGCTAGTAGAGCTTCTGTGGTGTACTCTCTGCCGCCCTCGACGATGCTCGCCCGTTCCGGTGACGCTGTAAAAGCCGTTAGTACTAAAAGGATACAGTTAGTTCCAAAAAAAAGTCGTGATGGGTCTAAACCATAACCCTTCTCTCCAAACAGTAAAGAGGAGCCCTATGCCAGCAGAGGGACAGTAACACGTCGTTAGTTTATGTTATCAGTACATACTCGTAACTTTGAGAACGGAATTTATATTCACGTTTCCATTTCCGTATTAATTAATAACAATGAAATAGATTATTTTTAAGTAAGTTGTATTTTTTGCTTTCAGTTATCATTTCTCTTGGACTAGAATATTTAATGAAGTGTACTAAATTAATTATAAGTAATTTTGTTAAGAACATTGACGCAGCCTGAATTCCTTTGTTTTATCTATGCATTTTAATGACAGGAGTCGAAGGCATAAGGCCATATGCCGTCCCAATTTTCCTATCGTTTGTAATTTTTTTGCCATTATTTAAATTACTTAAATTACTCATTACCATTTTTTTTGGAGCTATGTGGTTTCAGATCATAGTTACTGAAGTGAAAACTTCTATAGTGGCGTTCTTTATGGGTAAAAAATGTAAAAATCGCGTTAGGACACATTAGGCTTGTCTGCCTACCGTTTCGCTTAGGCGGCGCGGGGCGCTTTCGCAAATGTGTCATCATCGTTCTCCTGCCCTTATCCCACTCTAAGTGGGGTCGGCACAACATGTTGCAAACATGCTGTCATATGATTTGGCTACGTATTTTACGACCGGCCGCCTTCCTGACGTCAACTTACCTTAGTCGCCTTTTACGACACCTCGGTAAGAAATAAGGGTGGTCTATTCTATTCTGCCGGATACCACACGGCATATACCTTAGTCGCCTCTTAAGACACCTCGGTAGGAAAGGAGGGTGGTCTATTCTATTCTGCCGGATACCACACGGCATTTACCTTAGTCGCCTCTTAAGACACCTCGGTAGGAAAGGAGGGTGGTCTTTTCTATTCTGCCGGATACCACACGGCTTGCTTGCGCAAATGTGTCGTTTTTGTGTAATTAATATTGTATTTTACCACATAAATGATAGTACTTTTATACAGATAATTAAAGCAATTCGTACATCATTCCTTAACCATTGCAAAATGTCAAAAATGCACAACGTTATTATTCAAGTTTTCATTTTTGCCGGCACTTCCATAGTGCTACCCATTGATCTTTTTATAATAGAGTAAGAGAATTAGCCTAAAATGTATCCATCGACAATAAAGAGAAACCAAATGAGAATTCATAGCTTTATCTTTGTCGTATATATGATTAAGCAAAGAAATAGGTATATGAGTTTCAGAGTTTCTAATCTAAATGATACTGTGGGTTTTATTGAAATTAATAGGATTACAGTAGAATATATAATATTATGTAAGTTAAATGCCTTATTTATGTATTTTAAAAACTTCAAATATCAATAAACAACGTGTTTTTGTAGAAAATTACAAGGTGCTTGCCCGAGCTTTGAACTCGTGACACCCTGATAAGAGCGCTGTCACCGTTCGATAATACATATATGCTTTAAAAATGTATAAAATACTACTCTTGAAAATATATATTACAGTCTGTAGCCACGCCGTTGAAAAGTTAAACTTACCTTAACTATTGAGGTATATAATACATATATTTACTTGTATTATTGGAGTGTAGACTGATCGTCATCATTGTCTTGCCCTTATCCCACCAAAACTGGGATGTTACAACATGTTACAAACATATTTTCACATAATTTGGCTACGTATTTTACGACTGGCCGCCTGCCTGACGTCAACTTATCTTAGTCGTATCTTACGACCCCTCGGTAAGAAAGAGGGTGGTCTATTCTACTCAACCGGATACCACACGGTGGGTCAACTTACCTTAGTCACCTTTTACAACACCTCGGTAAGAAATGAGGGTGATCTATTCTATTCAACCGGCTACCACATGGTGGGTCAACTTACCGTAGTCGCCTTTTACGACACCTCGGTAAGAAATGAGGGTGGTCTATTCTACTCAGTCTATTTAATGCTAAGTATATTATACACAAAAATTAAAAAAAAATTGCAAAAACTCTCTTAATAAATGGGGAAAAAATAATTTTATTATAACTTCTGTATTATGCAATGTAACGCTTACTTCATGAGTCATTTAAAGATGGTGTCTTTCTGTCAATATTGGATATTTAAGTTATTTAAGAGCCGTTTATATGATGTTACCTATATACTATGTAGCATAAACTTAGTTCTGTATCACCGTATAGTGCCATAAACACTAAATATTATACAGGAAGCAACGCCGACCACACTTCCGGCGCCGCCCGTAAATCCGGCGCAAAACAATGAAATCTATGGTCAGTTATATACTACAATACAATGCGATACGATACGTTGAGTTTTTCACCAACATATTTTCCATGGAAACTCGTTGCTTTACCTTGATGTTTCGGTTCATGGTTACAGAATTCTATAAATTTGTATACATCCATATCCATAAATAGTATATACTGATATTATAAATATGACAGACTGTCTACAAAATTAATAATAAAATTATTTTGCTATAATCCCCTATACAGTAAATAGAAAATATATATAGTGCTAAATGTATAGTGGACTATCCGTTTTTTCATACCCGTTACATGCAGGATTCGTAGAAACACATGCACAAACCTCCACCACTACCACCACAATACACAAGCACTACACACGTTCACCATCACAAACTAAACAATCGTTTCGCCCCGCAACCAAAGCATCATCAGGAGATAGACTCCACGACAAAATCGCAAAGCGAAGCGTTATCCAAACAAGCATTGTTACATAGTAATCGGTTTAACCCCACCATTTATTTTTTTTTACCTCTGAACACGTGCAACAAGCTTGAATTTGAAACATTTATCTGATCGTTAATGAGGGTGCCATTGTTATGCTTAATGATTTTTAAATGTTCCAAAATATTTAATTTCAAGCTTTTTGCATGTTCGTAAACTGCCCCGTTCAATTTGAACTTTATGACATATGCATTACGAACTCTTATCGCATGTTCCTAACACTGCCACCGTCCAATTCGAATGCTATGACGCATTGCGAACTCTTTTCGCATGTTCGTAACAAAAATTTTAATTGTTATAGATTCATTGCGTTTTCTATGCTAGGTTAAGGGGATGGACCTTTGTAGAGGAGAATTTTTATATTTTTTTTGAATTTTTAGATTTTAGCTTGTATAGGTACTCGGCCTGGGTCTTGTGTACTTAGCTCATATTTGAGAGTATTTTATAGCATTGTCTTGCCCTTATCCTATTTTAAGTGGACGCAACATGTTTCTCTCTTCTATTCTTTCCTGTTACTCGTCAACTCTGGCGCTACTCCTTTTAAATGCATGTCATACTTCACACAAGCCAACCATCTCTTTTTACAACTAAAGCACTCTCCTGACCTTAGCCCACTTTAAGTGGAGTAGGCACAACATATTTCTCTTTTCCATTTTTTACTATCATTCGTCAACTCTGGGGCTACTCCTTTTATATGCATGTCATGCTTCACACATAGTTTAAACATATATATACATGTACATCATTCAGCTTCTGCGGACTTTGTTTTATAATACGAGGGGAGGTCAAAAAGTTCACGGAATGGAGAGGTTGTTGGGGGTAGGTCTACTCGTCCAGGTAGCACTAGTTAAGCACCTCATTAAGAGTAGATATACCAAGTTTGAACCTTATCGGGTCATTAAGTTTTGAATTATCGACTTATAAACAACTGAATCGGGAAGAAGTCAGCCAGTATTGAGAAAATTGAACACCGCGCCGTCATTAAGATCCTTGTCAAGCAAGGAAAATCCGCTCAGATTATTTTTCAAGAGCTGTTGGCGGTTTATACGGAGTCTGCCCCTGGTAAAACTCGTACAGATCAGTTCAACGGATACGGTACTTGTATAAAAATGTACGCAAAGGTAAATTCAATTTTATAACTATTTAATTTCGTGGAACATTGGAGTTATCTAAAATATCAATCACTATTTCGTGATAAGACTGTCCTTACTGTTATAGATACGCTATACACCAATACCTAGCTTTGATCGTGGCTACGTTCCAAAAAACACGACGCAAATTGAAACGACGCAAAGTGAAATAATATTTTCTATAGAAAATGTGAAAATCGAAGATAGGTTCCAGGGTTACGACAATACTACTTTTTAAAAAGAAAATTAAACAAAAGTAAAGTAAAGTAAAGTAACGGCCTCTTACTTTGACCACTGCTGGGCTAAGGCCTAGTCTCTCCGTTTTTTGTAGAAAACGATTGGAGCTAAGACCTACCAAGCTGCTCCAATGCGGATTGGTAGGTTACACATATCTCTTGAATTCTCTAGAGATATGCAGGTTTCCTCACGATGTTTTCCTTCACCGAAAAGCGTGTGATAAATTGCAATTATCAATTAGACACATAAGTTTTAATAGAAAAACTCATTGGTGCCTGCCCGGGATTTGAACCCATGTCGTCTCTAGAGAGTCGCACGGTCTTACCGCTACAAATTCAACAAAGTATACATTATATAAAATTTTATTACACACATACAAAAAATTAAAAAAAAGAACAAAATAAAATTACAATGTGTTTGAAATACAACCTCCTCCAAATAATTAGGTCAATAATATATTATAAAAAACATTGCCACCATCATTGTAAAAAGTTGTTGAGAGATTAAACGAGCTGACCTTTGAAAAAATTGCTTCTTATTTATTGAATAAGTGCAAAGAAAAATATGGTCGTCATAAACTATTCGACTGGCCCGTTAGCGCAGTGGGTAGTGACCCTTCAGCTCCTCGGGTCGCGGGTTGAATTCCTGCCGACAACATTTTCTATAAACAATTTGTTGGTTCTTAGAGTCTGGGTGTATATTTGTATTGAAGTATGTATTTAAAATTATATAAGTATATATCTACCAGTTGTCCGTCACCCATAACACGACGACCGTGGATGTAAGTGTCCCATATATTTATTTATTCAATAATTTTATGAAAAACAAAATTAAAATTAATAATTCTCTGATGAGTCCATAGTGGTTGTTTTCGTAAGTCGGCTTCCTTTCCCAAAAAATTGGTCACAATACACTACGTTACAACACACTACGTAATTGAAACTGAACTCGAAAATCAGCAAAACAAAGTAAAAGCAAAACAAATAAAACTGTATTAAAATTGCGCAGATTTTAATTAGAAAGATATCATCATCATCCTCCTGCCCTTATACCACTCTAAGTTGGCACAAAATGTTATAAACATGTTGTCAAATGATTCGGCTACGTATTATACGACGGGCCGCCTGCCTGATGTCAACTTATCGTAACCGTATTTTACGACACCTCGGTAAGAAATGAAGCAAGCAACTAAAGTAATCTCAATAAATTATTACGCAATTCATTAAAATTTAACACGGTATTGTGTTTAGATAAAACGTTCTATTGCTAATATTCTTAAAGACTCAAATCTATCCTTCTCAAGCTTCCAGGAAGTACGTACCTAGGTTAAATAGAACAAAATAAACGGAGATATACGCTAATGAAAATATAATTTGTCACGGTGGTAATAAGCTTCTGATAAATTTGCGGGGGATTTGTCCTATTATAAAGTAGGCAAGGAAATTACGCCTAATTAAGACATTAGTTACGGCAGCCATAATTGGTTATGGGCTAGTTAGGAATAAGCAGAAGTATATGTTATTTACCCGAAGGACCTGATTTTCGTTTGGGAAGTGATAATAGACGAATTATAAAATCTAACCGCGGCTAACATCTGATTCCTATCTGCTCAGTTGTGATTCATTATCACGATTAGATTAGATTTAGTATTAGTGTAGTAACATGTTGTTATCTCTTCGAAGTAGTTTACTTCAGTTTATCTTAGCTTAAACTGTATCCATTCATCAACCATCTGTTTGGTGATTCGAGATGTGGAAGAGAAGCTTTTACAAATCTGTCCAAAAACCTTATCTGTGACGAAACATCGTAAATTTTCTGGTGACCGATAAATGAGGAATGATATACGTTATCGAGGCGATAGAGTATACAAAACTACATATTTCTAAAAAAAGGTGTATATTGGCAACAAAATAAATTCACTTCAAAATTGCGGATCAACTGATTCATGCGGAATATGGACCGCCATAAAAACTTCAATTAAAAACCTCAATCTATCCTAGCTCATCTCTTTATCCTAATCAACTTATAACAGTCGCTTCCGACCACGATCTTGTTAGATGGGCATAATCAAGGTATAGACATCGAAAAGTATTCTGTTATCACTCTGACGATCATATTACGATATCGAACACGCATAATACACAAAGAGAGAAGGAGGGAAAGAGTGAGAAAAACATAACACACACACAAGCACACTCACAGACAACCGCATCTGTCTTGGTTTCTCGCTGCAATTCCATGCGTGCTGCGTGTTGACTTGTCTTACGTAGGCTGTTGTCTGGGCTCACAGGAGACAGCCCTAGGGTGATATTCCCATACCGTAGAGATTATATGCTCCGAGAGTAGAGCTTCTACAGTCTACTCTGAAAATTTCACACTCTAATCTATGCTTCCATGCTAGTCCATCCCGACCTACGATGCTTTAAAAGCTTACAGAATATTGACAGTAGAATAAAACGTACATTCGTTAAAGAGACAGATATATATTGTTAATTGAATGATATAAACACGCTACGGAACACTATCCCTGAACCCGAATCGCACTTGACCGTTATACTTATCTATAACCCTATACAGTGTCCAGGCATCGTTACTTCGTAATGATAAGGCGAGATACGGTTTTTTATCGGGTTTAAAGCGTTGAAGGGTGCTCGCCTAGTTTATTTGGACTATTTATATTCGCCAGTGCTTTTTGGTTATTTTAGAAGTTTGTTGATTGCCGATGCGGTCATTACTTAGCAACGTTTTTAAATACAAACCATTAAAAAAAAATTCGCTACAGAACATTGTAAGTTAATTTCGCTCTCGCTACTGACATACATTTTAACACAGAAGATGACGGGAAATTCGTTTGAGATGAAGGTTAGATGGCGTTTTTACACTTTATATTACTTTCAACTGTATGTATTACATAAATGCACGTTTGAGTGTATGTATTTACATACAAAGAAGTATGTATATATATGCAACTAATTTTGTGCACTTATCGAGATCCGGTTACAATACAACAAAATAAATAACAAATTTAAAAAATATTTTTATTTAACAATCAATCGCACTAAAATTCGATAATAATATTTTCATTATTTTTCATTTTTTGCTTCGAACTTTGAAAGCGTAATAATATAATATAATATTTTTTAATAACAATGTACTGACAGTACCATATTTATTGGGAGGGATATCAATTTGTGTAACCGAATTTCAATAGGTGTGTTTAGAATGTTTAGAAGCATTTCTGAACGAATGAATATAAATATGTTTATTAACCGGTAGTGATGACGAAATTAAATATGGATTTACGTGGGTCTAGTATTTTTAACGATTTTATGTACATTGTACACAGTTATTACAAACAATTACTAACTATGTAAACTTTGTAGGCTTTGACTATTTTGTATCTCACATCAACTACCGGCATAATGAGGAAATTTTTTGCCTTACCAAATAAATATAAAAAAATACAGATTGTATCTTTTGTTGATAGGATTTAAAAAAAACCAGTGAGTCACAGTTCACAGGTTAAAAATTATCGCTATAGTATTTTTATACCTAAGCTAATGTATGAGAGGGATAAATTCAAATCTGTGGCTACTTTGTTTTTAATGACGTCATAGTCATTGTCGTAGAGATTACTTTTTTGCAGCAATACAAATTATAAAATAGTCACGTTCAACTCGAGCTATTAATATTTATCATTTATTTATGTAAGTCCCGTTATATTGGAATATTAACAGATATATTTTAACTGTTTTAAACGTAGACATTATACTAGAGTAGGCCAGCCTAAAATGCGCCCAATGAAAATAAGGAGATGTCGAATGAAATTATTATCTATCTGTCTTTTTTAACTTCGAACAGATGAAGATATGTATACGAGTGTCTTTTTTCCTCTTATTATTTATTGTGATATTGTCACTTACATGCCTGCCTCTGGCTCGCCTATTTTAGTAAAGTACTATTGAGTAACTCAATGGTTTTATAGCGGTTTTAATTCTGGGTTCAAAAGAATAAAAATAGTTTTTTTTGCAAGCACTCTTGTTACCTCAAATGTCAGTTCATATTTCTATTTATATTATAATAACACTAAAGTCTCTCTGTTCGTCTGTCTGTCTATTACGTTTTCATGACAAATCTGTTGGAGCAATGTTAATGACATTTGGTGCAATTGAATCATGTGTAGCTGTTTGTCATAAAGGATTAAAAAATCCTGGGGAACTTTAAAAGTATCGGGTAAGCCCGTAAATTATATATTACTGAAACTACCACGGGTTTGAAGCATTATTCTAAATGTTGTATACCAAAAAAAAAAAAAGTCAAGTACAAAAAGAGTAGGTTATGAGTTTATCGGAATCGCCGTGTGAGTTAAATATTCGTCTGAGTAGAATATACCACCCTCATTTCTTACCGAGGTGTCGTAAAAGGCTAAGGTAAGTTGTCGACAGGCAGGCGGCCAGTCGTAAAATACGTAGCCAAAGCATTTGACAACATGTTTGTAACATGTTTTGCCGACCCCGCTTAGAGTCGGATAAGGGCAGGAAGATGATGTTATAAGTTTATCGGAAACAGAAAGAAAGACGCGGGTGCAGATTTTATTTTGATAATATGTATTTTTGTTCACAGGACGTAAAAGAAGAGCTTAACAAGAAAAATAATCCAGACAACGATGCTCTGGAAGAGGTGCTCATGCACGTTGGTGAACTGGGCCGGTATCAGAAGCTCATGTTCCTGGCAATGGCACCTTTCGGCATATTCTTCGCGTTCGTCTACTTTGTGCAGATGTTCATTGCGGCGACACCACAACAGCATTGGTGCAGAGTGCCAGAGCTACAGTTTTTAGACGCCGAACTGAGGTACTTACTAGTTTTAGAAAGGCCTATAGAAAACCAAATATGACTGTGATTTAAAAATATTTATGACAAATACCTGATATAAAATACGAGGCAATATAGGCAGATTGTAAAAATTATAGTAATAAAAAGGCACCAAACTTTAGATCTAATATTTCCAATGCATCTTAACTGCATAATACACCAAAATAATATCACCCCGTACCCAAACCATCATCATATAGACGTTTAGTGAACGATTGTAGCAAAATAACTAATTATTTTTTTGTATTGTCGATTGAACACGAGTTTTCTTAGTAATCAATTTAAACCCGTCCAAACATTCCGGTGACGTCATGAAAGTCATTAGGGCAACAGCACAAGACATTCCGATAGAATAAATTGTATACAAAGCTTCCACAGCTTTCAAGCTTTCACGTGTAAGCAAGAACCTATCTACTCCGATTCCACATATACTTAAGAAATTAGGTATTAAAGTCTGATATATTTTACTAGTAGTACCTGCAGCTTCGGCCGCATAGAAATCAGTATGTCACAATGCCCGCGTAAATTCCGACCTCGCGAGAATTATAATGTACTGTACTATTAAGCTAAACGTTCCTCAAGAATTGCACATCTTTTGGTAAAAATCATACAAAAATCCGTTCACCAGAGAAAATCGGACACATACGGACAAACAGCTTTTGGAGACCTTGTTTTACAATATGTACTAGCTGTGCCAGTGGCTTCGCCCGCGTGAAAATCAACAATTTTTTTTTCTAGAATTCAAATTGTAAACATAAAAATTGTTATTGTGAGTTAACCATAACAGATAGAGACATGCTATCGTGGACGTTTTTGTAGTATTTTATAGGTCTACAATTCTCTAGTACATTACTTTAGCGTATCTCGGCTGGTTTACGCAGCGCCGCGACTAAAGCTTCCAGCAAGCAAGTTTTTTAACAACTGCTCGATCTCTTCAACACAATTTACATAATACCAATATGCACTATTTACCAAAACCATCCGGAAGTATTTCACTATCTTTTGGTGTAAACCGTACAAAAATCCATTCAGTAGATTATGAGAAAATCAATTACATACAGACAGACAGCATTTTGGGACTTTGTATACATATAGGTAGATATGACCTGCAATATCCGCTTTACAGGCGGAATCTTTCGGCTCCAAGAGTTGGAGACGACTGGGAGCGTTGCCTGATGTACGACGCAAACTGGACTCACGTATTGCTGAACAAGTCTGTACACCCGGACACAGCTACAGTGCCTTGTAAATACGGCTGGGAGTTCGAGTTGAATGATATACCTTATCCCACTGTTATTAGCGAGGTAATTTCTTATTCTAGAATTTCTTCTTCGTCAGTTTATAGACTGTTGTTATAAACTGTCGGGCATATGTATCGTAAAGGTACGTAGGTGTATCATTTGCACGACGTATCGCTGGGATTAGTTCAGATGTCCACTTTAGTCGCAATGCTGAAGTCGTAAAGGACACTTAGATCTTAGCTCCATATTTTTTCTCTTTAACGGAATTAGACCCTTGGACAAAGGCTATAAACGAAAACAATTAATTTGTACTTAAATTTTATCACTTACGAGCTTAAAGGAAGGCAAAACGTAATTGCGTTGGTCCTTACTGAGGGCTGAAACTTCCCACTTTCATTAGGATACATATCCTAATAGATGCTATAAGTTAAAAAAAAGTCATATGCATGTTTAATCTTAAAGATTAACGATTCATTATAAACTTTACATTGAAACATCGCTGAACTTGGATTTACCCAGAATACTTTTATGACACGTTTATAATAATAATAATAAAAACATTTACTCTCTGTTAGGTAATGTACAAAAAATAAACTAAAGTAAAAAGTAACATAGGCAAGCTAATTTTACCCAATAGAAAAGGATGTGTCTCCGCATTATTATTTATCTATTTTCATTTATCTATCATGAACCACCATTTCTCCATTTTTCCTATACTATACTATATTATCTAAGCTAAAGCTGTAAAATATGCTCATCCCCGCTGTAAAATGAATTTCGGGTGTTTCAGAGAGGTTGGGTTTGTGAATTTGCTGGATACGGTCCACTAGCTCAGACTATCTTCTTTGCTGGCTCATTCGTAGGAGGAATTTTCTTCGGTTGGATGGCTGACTATTTCGGCAGAGTGCCTGCTTTGGTTGGTAAGAATTTATCAAAAACAGATCATTACATAGTAGGTTCTTTGATGACATTAAACTATTACTATTCTTGGATATCTTAACTGCAGTGAGCTACGCGCCAAGCTGCAACGTTTAATTTGTAACCTTCAATCAAATTGTCTATCAAAAAAATATTTAAAAAAAACGGCCGCCGAGTTTCTTGCTGGTTAATTTTATAATAATAATTTTATTACGTAATAATATTTAACGCCCACTTTAGTCTATTCTAATGCAAGGCACTCATTGACTAATAAATACATATAATACATTTCTTTCTATAGATTGATATAAACCAGAGGTGAACAACCTTTTTAATCAACGGGCCGATAAGAATTTATATCATTTTATACGTCACCATCAAAAATAGCTGTTTTTGGCTATTTTTTAACTTCGCAATTCACACGGTAATTCGTCCCAAAATTAACATAATGTTGTGTGTGACAGACAACTGGTAAATATATTCATATGTAAAAAAAGTAAAGTAAAGTAGCGGCCTGTTACAATCCCACTGCTGGGAATAGGCCTCCTCTCTCCGTTCCTGGAGAGAAGGGTTGGAGCTAAGACCTACCACGCTGCTCCAATGCGGATTGGTAGGTTACACATATCTCCAGAATTCTTTAGAGATCCGCAGGTTTCCTCACGATGTTTTCCTTCACCGAAAAGCGTGTGATAAACTGCAATTATCAATTAGACAAATGAGTTTAAATAGAAAAACTCATTGGTGCCTGCCCTGGTTTGAACTCGTATTCCCCTCGAAAGAGTCGCACGGTCTCACCGCTGGGCTATCACAGCTCATGTGTCTAATTGATAATTGCAATTTATCACACGCTTTACGGTGAAGGAAAACATCGTGAGGAAACCTGCATATCTCTAGAGAATTCTGGAGATATGTGTAACCTACCAATCCGCATTGGAGCAGCGTGGTAGGTCTTAGCTCCAACCCTTCTCTACAGAAATGGAGAGAGGAGGCCTATTCCCAGCAGTGGCATTGTATTCATATGTATTATATATTATTTGAAATAAATGAGTACACTCAGACTCAAAGAACCGACGAATTGTTTTATTAATTTAATTTACAATTAGTATTATTGAGTAAGAAACCAAAAACCAGCTTAAGTTTTATGTAACTTAATTTTTTCAGCAACAAATATGATGGCGTTTGTGGGTGGTATAGCCAGCATCTACACGAAGGGCATCTGGGATTTCTCTTTCTGTCGATTTGTGGTGGGAATGTCCTATGATAGCTGCTTCATGATAATGTATATTTTAGGTTAGTTCTGCATAAAAATCCGGTTGTAATAAATATTATATAGATAAAAATTACTACGTTTTTAGTATAAAACTAAGTCTAAGGAAAACGCCAAACATATTATTATATATTGCATAGGAAAAAAATGCATGAAATCGAAAATTCTTCCAGCTTCGTACAAGACTGGAGATTAATAATGTAAATTTAAAAATTATCTTCGCTCTAAGAGTAATATTCTGAACCAGTTAGGTTCGTTAATATTATTGATCAATGACGATTCAATTAATATCGATATAATTCATAATAATCGACAGTGCATGAAGAAGCTTATTTGAATAAAGTGTTACACTTCACTATTGTTTACACATTGAACGCTGACACTAGACTGACTAGAATAGGCCAAACTGGCTTATTTATAACCTTTGTTGTTTGCATTCCCGTTTCCGTTTTATGAAACAAATAACATTTGACTACTTCCGTCTCCCACAAATTATTTAATTATTCCTAATAATTATTCTTATTACATAATCACATAAGGGTTAATGTATTTAAGATTATTTATAAGCATATTTAACATAATATATAAAATAAGATAAAGACTAATTATTGGATTTCATAGATGAAACTATGAAACAAGTAATTTATGGAATTAGGCATTACTTTGCGGGCGAAACGATTGTTGAGTTTGTGATAGTGGACGTGTGTAGTGTTTGTGTATTGTGGTGGCAGTGGTGGAGGTTTCTGCATTTATTTTTACGAATCCTGCACGTATCGGATAGTCCACTAAAGATTTGACGCGCAAACGTGCGGACGGATGAAACAACCTCCGGGACCTGGGCCCGACGCCCCGGCGTTTCAACCTACCTTATGCGGCCGTTAGCTGTATGTGGTCCGACCTCGTGAGTCACTGCATGTATATGAGTACGTGTGTGTGTGTGTGTGCTTGTAACAAAGGAATGCCGTGTTCCGGCGCACGCGGCTTCTCCCTATCGTGTTTGAAGTGTGACTAGCGGGCGGCCGGTCTGGTAGCAATCGAATGCCTAAACGTCCTTGCTTTTCGCCGCTCGCGTCGTTCGCCCCTCCGGCGGGCGAGTCATTTTATTCAAAACAACTATATATATTTTCTATTTACTGTATCGCGGATTATAGCAAAATATATATTTTTTTCTTTTATTATTAATTTTGAATGATTTTTTGCCATGTGAAATAATTTCGACATGTGTAAAATAATTTATATTGATTCACGGTGTAATGATTTAAACTGTTAATTAATATTAATAAAGAAATTTTTTGCAGTATTGGAGTACGTGGGTCCTAAATATAGGACGCGGGTAGCGAATTTGTCTATCGCCGTGTACTTTGGTAGCGGGTGCGTCTTACTGCCCTGGCTGGCGTTATGGATAGGCGACTGGAGAGTCCTACTCTGGGTCACCACAATGCCCATCCTACTGGTACTTTTGGTACCTCTTACTATCCCCGAGAGTGCTAGGTAAGTAACATCCATCTGCAAAAACATTAACTTATTTATCATTAACTGTGCCAGCGGCTTCGCCCGCGTGGAAATCAGCGTGTAACGATTTTTTTCTCGAATTCAAATTTTAAACATAAAAGTAGTTATTGTGAGTTAACCATAAGAGACAGAGACATGCTATCGCGGACTTTTTTGTAGCTTTTTATAGATCTATATTTCTCTAGTACATTACTTTAGAGAATCTTTGCTGGTTTACGCAGCGCACACGACTAAAGCTTCCAGCAAGCAAGTTTTTTAACAACTGCGCGATCACTTCAACAAAATTTATATAATACCGATATGTACTATATACCTAAACTATCCGGAAGTATTGCACTATCTTTTGGTGAAAATCGTACAAAGATCCGTTCAGTAGACTTTGAGAAGATCCCTTACATACAGACAGACAGTTTTTTGGGACTTTGTTTTATAATAAGTATAGATTCCAAAAAATCTCTTATACGTAAATTGGTATAGGAAGAAGTAAGATAGAGTAGGACTATAGTAATGATTTAAGTCCCATTGCATTGCTATTTTATTGCTGTAAATAATTATAATGATCCATAATTGTTAGTAATAATTATAATTTTTTTTATAAACTACTAGCTTTTACCCTCGATTTCGTTCACGCGGACCGTTGAGTCTTGGAATAAACAGTAATTTCCGTCACTCACCAACCCTGCAAATATCTCCATCACAAAAATCAGATCGATCCGGGGGGTTCAATACTAACATTAAATTCGGTATATATCATTTATTCTGGAAAAAATTGTAAAATCTATCTTATACTGTATCTTTTAATGTGAGAGGTCATCAGGTCTCCTATATTAAACCTATTCCTTTAACTTACAAACTTGACTTTGACACATCGTGAATAAAAACCTTTATATATATATAATAGATGGCGTTTTTATTGTCATCGTATTCCTGTTGAATTTACAGAATTTCTATAGCATATATGTTACCCCGGTGTATAAGCATTAATTGTGCCAAATTTTATCGATATTGGTTCAGTGAATACGCCGTGAAAACGTAACAGACACACAGATAGACTTTCGCATTCATAATATTAGTTATGTTAATACAACTTATTAATAAAATAATTTAAATTATTTTGTTAATAAAAATTGAAAATATATGCCACTTCTTACTAGTTTACAACTTGCACACTACGGTAATCCAACCCCTAAATTAAGTAACTTAATACTTGCGTATGGACTTGTCCGTATCCGGTGTCTCAGTATATATTCTCACTGGTTTATAACAAACGACTATCAGCGTTACGCGTACTTTAGGTAACAGTTAGTGCTTTAAAAAAAAATTATATTTCCTCTTTATAGGTTCTTTGATGCTATTAAACTATCCATATACTTGGAGTGCCTCTTATATATTTTTTTCATAATATATATGACAGACAAAGTAGTTAGTATGCGCGTCCGAAAATATCGCAGAAGCAAATAACCCAGAAGATCAATAAACCATCCGCGTATAGCTCAACTTATTGAACAGACTCTCTTTTTAATAGATTCAAGTATTTTAAAAAACAAAACAACTTGCAATATATGAATGTGAAGGTGGAATCTTGCAAGTTAAATTTGAGCCATTTCCCAATGTCAGATTGAGCTGAAATTTTACGTACTGGTCCAGTCCATGACAATGCATATTTATGATAAGCATGACCTGATACTGGAAGGAATGGCTCCAGATGAGGAAACTCCTTAAGGCTTAACTTTTAGAACATGAAGTTTCGTTGAAATCTTTCCTAAAAGCCTTTTTAACTTTACTTTTTTGTTATATTAGATATCAATTTTTTTTGTATCGATTTCAATATTATGTTTCAGATGGCTATCATCACGCGGACGTGTAAACGATGCTGTCTCTGTACTCAGACGCTTTGAAAAAGTCAACGGCACGAAAATTCCTGATGATGTTATGGATGATTTTATTGTAAGAATACAGTTTATTTTTTAGTTTCTTCTAGACAGACAGACAGACTTTCGCATTTATAATGTTCTTCAACCGATGGCTATCATTGTTGGCCATAGATCTCTTCACGGGATCTCCAAACAACACTCCTGGCTTCATCATCATCCTCCTGCCCTTATACCACTCTAAGTGGGGTCGGCATAACATGTTACAAACATGTTGTCACATTATTTGGCTACGTATTTTACGACCGGCCGCCTACCTGACGTCAACTTACCTTAGTCGTATTTTACGACCCTCGGTAAAAAACAGGGCGGTCTATTCTACTCAACCGGATACAACACGGTGGGTCGCCTTACCTTAGTCGCCTTTTTCGACATCTCGGTAAGAAATGAGGGTGGTCTATTCTACTCAGCCGGATACCACACGGTGGACAACACACCTGCGTCGTTATATATAATTTTAAAAAATATGTAAGAAGATCTTCTCTTATTAAAGAGATCTAGTATTCACACTTATATTATCTTAATATCTTTCTCTTTTGTCTCTCTCAAGGATGTCACCCTTCTTACTCCCTCTTCTTTTACTTCTTTTTCTTTGTTAACTGATGGATGCCGACTGCTGTACATAGGTCTTTTCGAGATCTCCAGACAACATGATCTAGTGCCGATTTGATCCAACGGCTCCCCACGGTCTTTTTGATGTCTTTAGTCCATCTTTTATAGGGTCTACCAACGTATCGTGTTCCGGTGCGGGGCGCCATTTCAGCACCTTAAGACCCCACTGTCCATCGGTTCTAACTTATACAATACTAGCTGTGCCAGTGGCTTCGCCCGCGTCGAAATTAGATGACACAAAAAAATCAATATGGTGTTGACTTCCTTTCTTCCACTCGTTACACCATTTTAAAGAGGTTATTATTAATAATAACCTCTTTAAACTTTTACACAAAACACTCAGCACTCGTTCACGACCTTCGCAGATATTCACAGAGCCGTCCAGCGCTCCGCTTTGCTTATATATCCTCTCCTCGTTTCCCATCCATTCCTGTTAGTTAGTGTTGTCATTTTAAAATATAAGAATTTCAAAATTCATAATAGTAGCAACGCTAACAATTGTAATTTTAGACTAAAAAGTAGTTATTGTGACTTAACCGTAAGAAATAGAAACATGCTATCGCGGACTTTTTTGTAGTATTTTTGCACAATTCTCTTGTACATTACTTTAGCGTAACTCTGCTGGTTGCGCATGCGACTAAAGCTCCCAGCAAGCAAGTTTTTAACAACTGCTCGATCTCTTCATAATACAGATATGTACTATTTACCTAAACCATCCGGAAGTATTGCACTATCTTTTGGTGAAAACCGTACAGAAATCCGCTCTGTAGATTTTGAGGAAATCGATTACATACAGATAGCTTTTTGGGACTTTGTTTTATAATAGATTAGTATGGATTTCTAGAATCAGATAATATTGCAGATGTCCGCAAACCAAACTAGACAGACCAATGAGTCGATCAAAGATGTGTTCAAAAGCGGCCCGCTGAGAAGGATGCTGGTTTCTATGGTGGTCGTATACATGGCGTGCGCCGTCATCTTCGACGGCCTGGTCCGGATGTCGGAGGGGCTGGGATTCGATTTCTTCATCACTTTCACGTTGACATCAGCTACAGAGATTCCTTCGGTTACTCTGTTGGCATTTATATTGGACAGGTAAAAGTAACGGTCTGTTACTATCCCACTGCTGCGCTTTGGCCTTCTCTCTCCGTTTTTTGGAGAGAAGGGTTAGAGCTACTACCTACCACGCTGCTCCAATGTGGATTGGTAGGTTACACATATCTCCAGAATTCTCTAAAGATATGCAGGTTTCCTCACGATGTTTTCCTTCACCGAAAAGCATGTGATAAATTGCAATTATCAATAAGTTTTTAAGAAAAACTCATTAGTACCCGGGTTTGAACCTATGATCATCTTTGAGAGTCACACGGTCTCACCGCTGGGCTATCACAGCTTCATATTGGACAGGTAAGTCTTATTCTATCCTAGTAGTCTTAGTCTATTCTAGAAATATATGTAAATTTTCAAAAGTTTTTATCGCGACTTGCATTAGTTGATTGGTAGATATCGTCATCATTCTCCTGCCCTTATCCCACTCTAAATGCGGTCGGCACAACATGTTTTAAACATGTCGTTACTTGGTTTGGCTAGGTATTTTACGACCGGCCGCCTGCCCGACGTCAACCTACCTTAGTCTCCTTTTACGACACCTCGGTAAGAAATGACGGTTGTCTATTCTACTCGGCGGGGATTTGTAGTTATGGTCAAGAAAAGGTTTGTAGAAATTGTTGAATTAGAAAGCATCATGCGCAGGTATTACTTCAATACTAGATTTGAAATAAAACCAATTTGTTACGGGTTTTATATCAGATGTGATATCTACGATATTACATCCGTAAGGAAGTTCACGTTCCTCAGATTGCTACTCTTTTACTATGTTATGTGTGAATATATGACAAGAGGAAGGCTGACAAAAAGATTTGTGAAGAATGATTTGCACGTAAAAGGAGTAGCATTGACGAATATTAGAAGATAATGGAAGATGAAAATATATTGTGCTGATCTTACTTAGAATTGGATAATAAGGGTGCTAGTGTGGCGACCGCGTACCGGAAGCCGTAATGTAGGCAGACCCATTAGGTGGACAGACGACTTCAAAAAAGTCTCTGGAAGCCGCTAGATCCAGGCGGCACAAGATCTTGTAACCTGGAAGTCTTTGGAATGGACCTATGTCCAACTGTGGAAATTGATTGTTTGATGAAAGAAGGGTGGAAGGATGATATCCTGTATAAAACAAGAAGATTTTAGAAATTCGTATTTGCGAATTTTCGTATTCGTATTCGCGATTCATACTTATTATTATATAAATAAACGGGTCACATCGCGGCAAAATCGAGTTACCTTTTTAAAAGGTTCGACGTTTCGGCAGGGTTGCATCCATGGTTGACCATGATGGTCATGGAAGAAATCGTTGCAAGCTATATGGCGTGCAGATAATATCAGTGTGGTGTCCAAGTGACCTTATGTAGATTGTGCGGTTCAAATGAGGGTAGATGAACAAAATAATGACTGTAGTACTCGGGAACGAAGAGGTGCTCCAGTCAGTTCGTGATCATGGCGGATGCAACTCTGCCGAAACGTCGAACCTTGTAAAAAGTTAACTCGATTTTGCCGCGATGTGACCCGTTTATTTATGTAATGATTTTAGAAATGTTTCCAATTTTTGTATATATATTATTATTATTGTTATTACTTTATCTGACATATCATAACAGCTTTATTAGAAACAAATGACGTTTTTTTAATGGCTTGCTTTTTTTGTTAGGTGGGGCCGGAGAATCTTAACATGCGGCCCGATGGTCAGTTCCGGAATACTCATACTTATAGCAGCTTTTGTACCTAAAGGTAACTTTTTTACTAACGTGACATTTAAAAAATTCTAAGCCATCGACAAATTAGTAGTTATTAAATACGAGTGGTACCTGCGCAAATTTAAGCGTTAAAGTACCCTCAACAATTCTTCCGTGTTCTTCCATGAAAAGTGTTCTTCCGTGTTTCCGATAGAAAAAACTAGATTTTTTATTCTATACGATATCATGGTGTATGAGCTTTAATTGTGACAAGTTTCATCGAAATTCCAGCGCTTGCGTCAAGATTCATCAAAACATAGCTCCAGCGTGGAAACGTAACAGACAGACGGACAGACTTTCGCAATTATGTTAAAGTATGGCTACCGTTCGAAAGAAATATTACTTCAATACGACTTAGACTACCCTCATTTCTTGCCGAGGTGTCGTAAGAGGAGAATAAGGTGAGTGCCGTGTGTTATCCGGCTGCGTAGAATAGACTTCCCCTATTTCTTACCGAGGTGTCGTTAGAGGCGAATAAGGTGTGTACCGTGTGGTATCCGGCTGCCTAGAATAGACTACCCTCATTTCTTCCCGAGGTGTCGTAAGAGGCGACTAAGGTGAGTGCCGTGTGTTATCCGGCTGCCTAGAATAGACTACCCTCATTTCTTACCGAGGTGTCGTAAAAGGCGACTAAGGTAAGCTGACGTCAGGCAGGCAGCCGGTCGTTAAATACGTAGCCAAATCATGTGGCAACATGTTTGTAACATTTTGTGCCGACCCCCTTAGAGTGAGATAGGGACAGGACGATAATGATTTATTTTTTTACGCAGGCATACCCCAAGTAACACTGGCCATAATGGCCCGTTTCCTGATCAACATGTCGTACAACACCGCCATCCAGTGGTCAGCCGAGCTGCTGCCCACTCCGGTGCGGGCTTCGGGATCCTCGCTGATCCACGTTAGTGGCTACGTCGCCACTCTCGTGTCGCCATTTATTGTATACTCGGTCAGTAGCGTAGGATATAAACGCTTTTTATCTTTATAAACATTTTTTTGCTCACTCGTGAGTATGTCGTACTTGCCGATTTCTTACTTTTTTGCCCGATTCTTTTAAACGACTGTCTTAGGCATTAAAACTTGGAACGCAATCGGCAACGCATACGTTCTCAACCAAACACTCAAATATTATTTATTTTATCTACTCTGATACTATAATACAAAGATTATAAAACTGAAAACAAAAATCTTATGACAAACATTAGGTACAGAACAAAAATAAAAAATTAAAAAGTTTCATTACGATACAGGTCTTGTATGGACACCTGTATCATAATGTAACTTTTTAATCATAACGATACACCTATAAAATTTCCAGCCGGACCAAGGAGGTTGAACCTCTTCCTCAAAAAAAAAGGTTTCAATGAATGGGTCCGCGGCGACGCAACACGCATGCGCCATCAATGTTTGCGCCTTGGCGTCAATATATGACATTTAAAAAAGCTAAGACTCACCCAGTAGGTTACATATGTCCCCAGAATTCTCTAAAGATATGCAGGTTCACTCGCGATGTTTTCCTTCACCGAAAAGCGAGTGATAAATTGCAAATATTAATTAGACATAAGTTTTAACGGAAAAACTCCATTAGTGTTTGCCCGGGGTTTGAATCCATTACCACCTCGAAACAGTTGCACGGTCTTATCGCCAAGTTATCAGAGTTTTTTTTCGTCGCCTCGTTCATACATTTTGGTATATTGTATGTACATATTCATCAAATACATTTCCAAGTACAACATGTTACCATTATCAAATTTTAAAATGGACTTAGCTTAAACGTTATACATATATATGCCATAGCGAACTACCGTGGAGCTATAATAAAGGAAAAAAGTTATAGCTCAAAAGGATTATAGACAGCGTTATGGATCTGAAATTTTCAACAATCATCGTAATATTTCATCCAATATGCACAAAAGTTTATTAAATATATACACCTTATACCTACCAATTAATCACTCTGTCAATTCAGAAAAACCGTATAAAATTCGTTTAATTGTTTCTAACTATATCGCAAACAGACGCGGCGTGGGACTTTGGTTTATAATAAGATTCAATCTCCAGTGTAGATTTATTATTAAATATCCGTTGAATAGATTTTTAATATATCGCGAACAGACAGACGCGGCGGGAGAGTTTCGTTTATAATAAGTTTATAATAATCTATCTACAGTGTAGAGTCATTACAATCTTTTTTTAATAATATAATGATCTACATAAATATAACAGAATTAATTTGCTATAATCCGCGTTTTTTAAGAGAATCAATGTAAATACCCTACAGATGCAGGACAAGTCACCACACATATCACAAAATACCGCCAACAGCAACAATTCACACAAGCAACACACAATCACTACAACTATCTCTACGATTGTTTCGCCCCGAAACTAAAGTATAAGAGGAAAGGCTCCACGGCGAAATTGTAATGCGTACTACGATTTTGTCGTGGAGCCTACATAGATTCTCTTAACTAACGCGGATTATAGCAAAATAATTCTATTATAGCTTCTGTACTATGGAGTTCCGCAAAGTAACGCCTGCTTTTATAAATCATGTAATGATCTACCTCCAGTGTAAATCTAAATCTATCTAAATCTAAATTTTAAACATTCGCGATTTGTACTTATTATTATTATATAAATAAACGGGTCGCATCGCGACGAAATCGACTTACCTTTTTACAAGGTTCGACGTTTCGGCAGAGTTGCACCCACCACGAACAGTCAGCTCGTGATCACGGTTTATATAATAAATCTATCAAAATGTACGTTATATAGGAGCGAGTATGGAGACCGCTTCCTCTGCTGATCTTGGGCTTAACGGCATTAGTCGCCAGTAGCGTAGGCCTGCTGCTACCAGAGACAAACGGGATGCAGATGCCGCAAACCATAGAGGAAGGCGAGAAAATTGTTTCCAGTTACACTTTATGCGGGTAAGAATATCTTTTTTGATAATAATATATCTTTTTTGGACACTTTATTGTACGGTGTAAGACATAACCAATTTGAAAGTTTAAAAAAACCTTAAAGAAAGCTTTTAACAAAATTTAATGTCCCTACTGTTAACCGTTGAGGAGTTCGCTCGTCTGGAGCCAATCCTGGCAGCATCAATTTGTGCTTATTCTAAACACAAATTCTTATCGGGACTGGAGTATGTAAAATTTCAGCTAAATCAGATACCGGGAAGTGGGTCAAATTTAACGAATCCTTACGAATCCTGCATGTAACGGGTATGAAAAAACGGATAGTCTACTATACATACTACACTATATATATTTTCTATTTACTGTATCGCGGATTACAGCAAAATAATTTTATTATTACTTTTGTATTATGGATCTCCGCAAAGTAACGCCTAATTCTATAAATTATATAAAAAGCGGACCTTAACACTGAATCGAGGGTTCCTCTCTATATGTTAGCTTAGAGTCAAACGGAAATTTTTTGGCGTAAACGTACAAAAAAGAATTACTAGGCATAAATGTTTAAAAAAGTACAACTATACAATTAAAATGGGATGACGTTCTTCGACTTCTTCAACGGAAAAATGTCACAGACGCAAACAGCTGTTGTGTTCGATTTGTTAGCGTTACAATATAATTTTAACGCCTATTTTAAATAGAAATCGATTTTAACTATAGATGGGTAGTCTTATAAGGAGTAGATTAGTATCTAGAACAATATATATAAAAAAGAGATAAATTTTAGTAGACAGCTGACAGTGCGAATTATCAGCTAATTATGGTTAGATTTATATTATTGTGCTATGTGTTACAACTTCTTGTTTTGTTATCTCTATAAACATGTGATGTGATATAACATTAAAAATACCTAAACCTGAAGAATGAAAAAACTGAGTTCAGATAAATCTATAGGGATTCGGTTAAAAATTAACCTTTTTTGTGGATACGTTCATATTACCGCAATTATTTTTGGTTTCCGAGAAAACCTTATCTGGGTAAACTGTAATGTAATGAATTATTTGTTTACAGAAAAGCAGAAGAAGTTGAAGACAAGCCGGAAGAAAATGAGAAATTAAAGTCGTTGATCACTTAACAGTTGGATTGTTGATGATAGAATAAAACTTGACTGCCGGGAGTCCGCCTTTTAGCAACACGCTTAACAATAAAGAAAAAACAACGCAAAACCGTGTGTGTAAACGAAACTTTATAAACGATATTTTCTAAATATTAAAAGATCGATAGAAAATTCAATATGATATTTGGAAGTATCGCGATGAGTCTTAGTCCTCATGTCCCGATGAGCCTTAATAAATAAAGAAGTACAATCATATAGACTAAATAATACACATATCAATATAGGTAGGTATATTTAGCAATATCAACATATTAATATATATCTTGGATAAACTTCCAAATTAATTCTTCTATGCTATTGTAGCATGCAAAGACCTTTTTCTATAGTCAAATTACAAAAAAAAGATTATATTTTTAATCCGATTTAAATAAGGAAAACAATTCGAATACATATATTAGATACCATAAATATTTATTAAAAATAAATTTATAATTAAATTTAATTAACGTAAAATTTGCATATATTTATAAATCTGCAATAAAATAATTTCATAAATAATAATTATTTTAAAAGATTTATAAGCTCGGCTTTATGTAAAGTGACATATATTTAATTATTGCGTCTTAAAATCATTAATTGTATCAATGGTAGGTACAATCTGTAACTAGCGTTATAGTATAAAATGTATATAACTTATAAAAATATATACAGCACCGCTCAAAGAAAAATCTCAATAAAACGATTTTCATAATTTATTTTATACGTGTATTAAACTTGTAATACAAAAAAAACATGGCAATATATTTCTTTTTTTAATAAATAAAATTAAATGAAAAGATGCCGTTGCCTTATTTCAATGGGTTAAAAAAAAAAAGCAAAAGAGTGCAGCAATTTTTCCGCTCAATTTAAGCAGCATTCTTATTTAATATATTATTCAATCATAGTTAATTTTACTGACATCATATACATAATGAGTGATAATAATTTGATTTTAATCGTATGTACGAGCTCAACTTAGATAGTAAGTTGTATACAGTGAAAAAGAGGTAAATATAATTTACTATGAAATTTGACACGCATTTTTTTACATAAATTAGCCTATTTATTATATATTATATTATATATATTTAATATACCTATTTATTATATTATAAGTTTAAAAACATTATTGTAATATCATTTTATCCTCTTATTCTAAATTTGAATTATATAAAGTTTAATGTTTGATGCTATTTAATCGGTCGAGGTAATTTTGTATAACAAGGATATACAAAATTACCTCGTATTTAAAAAATATTCTGTGATAATGCGTCAATTTACTAGTATGTATCATATAATAGTTTTAATTAATTTAGATTGTTTAAACAGATTAAATCGCGCTACATATTTATATACGTATGTATTTATTGCATTTATATATATTTTTTTTTCATTATCTATTTTTTTTTTTCATTTTCTTTCTGTTACTCATAGGTTGGCTGGTAGAGATCCCTTTTAGGGATAAGTCCGCCTTTTGTACATATGCTTCATTTTTTTTCATATTTTTTTGTTAGTACAATAAAAAAATAAAAAAATAGTGTGTATATGTGTTAGTTGTCTTTGCCATTTTACTTAAATTATAAATAGTGAAAGGTTTAAAGCCTATCTAGTAAGATTTTAATGCACAAAGTAGGTTGTTGGGATAATCGTATGTATTAATTATTATTATATCAATAATATTTATATTTTATAAAATAAAATTTTATGAAAAAGTGCATAACAATATAGATTTTTTGTCGACACATATTTAATTTTTCGGCAAAGGGTAAATGGTTAATTTTGTATTTTCTCCGGTGTATACAACAAGACTAAAGTCTGAATTAATAATTTTGTTTTATAAACCGAATAATAAAGATTTAGTTTTACGTTAAACGTTGTGTTTTTATTTCGGAATTAATTTCAATACAAAATTTAATGTTTTCTAACTAGCTCTAGAGATAGCGGGTTCGGTTCGAAGATCATTTCTAAAGTACAATTTGTTGGTTCTTGAATTCTGGGTGTAGAAAGTAGAAAGTAGCGGCCTGTTACAATCCCACTGCTGGGAATAGGCCTCCTCTCTCCGTTTCTGGAGAGAAGGGTTGGAGCTAAGACCTACCACGCTGCTCCAATGCGGATTGGTAGGTTACACATATCTCCAGAATTCTCTAGAGATATGCAGATTTCCTCACGATGTTTTCCTTCACCGAAAAGCGTGTGATAAATTACAATTATCAATTAGACACATGAGTTTTAATAGACAAACTCATTGGTGCCTGCCCCGGTTTGAACTCGTGGTCCCCTCGAAAGAGTCGCATGGTCTCGCCGCTGAGCTATCACAGCTCTTCTGTTCTTCTGGGTGTACTGTATTTAAAATTGCCAGAGTTGTACCGACCTTAGGACTAATTTACATTTAAGGTACATTTAATTTACTTTACACCTCAGCATCCTATATAAAAAAATAGTTCATTTAGTTGTGTTTTTTTAAACAGTCACAGGAATTATTTTACGTTTTTTAAAAACAAACACGATTTATAGAGATCAATGACCGTACAAGCCATTCCAACCCTGACCTAAACATGGTAATTGTAAATACGGTACAACTAAACTTAAATGGTTGTAGAGAGACTGTATGGGCTGCTACTACGGTGTACAATCTTTGGTTGGTATATTGATAACTGCGACGATCAATTGATTGTAATCTGATAATGATTTTAATAGTGTTTTGGTAGGTTGATCACGCGGAGGCCGTTAATGTCGTACTAATTTCCAATTCATACGATATTAAAAATATGACGTAAATGCCGCTGTCGAAAATGTACGCGTTAGCTCGTACAGAGCTACTAAAATGTTATTCTTTTCTCCTGTATTATGAACAAGCGTATATATATAATTATTGTTAAATAATATATATTATTTAATACGATATAATTAGAACGTTTATTCGTTTAAGTTATCAGTGTATTCATTTAAAGTCATATTGTCGATGCTACCCTATGAAAATGTAAATATTTACATGATATACATGTAAATATTTACCTTTTTACCACTCTTTTTTGAAATATTTCGTAAAAACGTCAGCTATCTCGATAAATCATACCGTAAATCATAAATCGTACCTACATATTATATTTATTGCGATAAGATTGTGTATATGATAGTAGGTATATTGTTTTGCATGAATTTAAAGCCGAACCGATATCTGATGAATTGCGTAATGATTTACTAATCATGATTTTGCGCAATGATTTGGTAATATATTCCATTCATGTACTTTCTGTACAATGTCACAACATTCTGGAATGACACAAGGTCATGGAAATCCTATGAAAAAACCTTTGTTCAGCAGTGGACAGCCCTATAGAAAGCTTTACATAATTACGTGGTTTGATGAATTTATCTTCGCTCTTTTCGTTGTCGAAATGAAAACAATGAAAAAGTCTACGGAACTTGTGTCCCTGAATCCAACTCGCGCTTCATCGATCCTTTATCTATTATTTATATGTCAAAAATTCGATACATAACCATGTGATAAATCAAGATATTATATATCTGTTCCCACGCGACTCGTAGTTTAGTGAGTTTATTGCAACCATTCACATTTAGCGGTGGTTTTTATATTTGATCAAAGTTTCGTGATTGCAAATGCGGTCTTATTTTGCTATTTTCTTTTTTAGTACTATTAAAGGTTGTAAATCGTGAGCCAAAGATAATTTACAAATTATTCATATTTGACTTTAAAATATTTTAGTGTTTGGAATAAGTTATATTTTACCTCGCAACATGACTAAAGTTAATGATGTAGAGATGCAGGTTAGAAATTTTCATTAAAATATTTATTTTGAATTAACTATTTAAAGTTAAGTAAAAATTCTATAAAGTTTTCAATGTACGTTAAATGATTTTCTCTCTATATTTTTGTTTACTGTTAATTTAGAGCTTGTCTTAAAATATATATCCGTCTGTTAACTCAGGCAAGAACATTATTGTATGAGTTGGTTTCGCTGTATATAGAATAATTGCAAGATGTTAAATTTACAATGAAAAATTTGGGAACAAAGCTTTCAAAATGTTTTAGAACAGTTCATTTTGTCCTTTCAAACAACATCCACCGTTGAAACCCAAAATCTTCATGATCAAATAAGACTTCGCCCAAATTATAACTATATACAACAGGAGATCTCAGAAAGCACGTCGTTCTAGGTCGGAAATGTCACAAATGTCATATTCCTAGATAGCGCCACGGGATACAATAAGGTTATATCCCACAGGTATAATCTAAACGGGGATTCGTTTAAAAAATAACTCAATACACTACTCATCATACGAGACTAACTGACAAACTGCAACCGTTAAAGCTTAGAGGATATCTTCTCGCCGCCCCATCCGTGCCAGAATCCCTCAAAATTTTTTAATACCATCCTTAGTCATTAACGTGATTCCAATGTGCTATATAAGAATGATGTCACAAGTGCACCCGCAGAGCACGCACTAATCTAGCCCTATTCGAGGATGACACCGCTATCTCTATTCAATACATTCCTTCGTCCTCACGTTATATCCAGAGTTCCTCAGAGATGTAGACAGCCTCGGACGCTATTTTTGGCAGTGGAGAGTCTCGGTAATGTCTGATAAAAGAGCAGTTGATTGCATAAAGTTGAATTATTGCACTTTCGTTTACCCATGAACACCCCCACGGAGATTTCTCTTTCTGATGTAAAGATAGTCTGAAGACCAGTCTACACAAAGGTTTAAATTAGGTGTAACAAATATGCATATACGTAAAGAAAATTACAAAATTGAAGATTATTTGGATAATAAAAATACCTGGATTTAAAAATCCTTTCAGTTTCATACAAGACTAGTTACTACTACAAGTGGTTTATTAATGTAAAATTGAAAATATTTAAAAGATTGAACGCCGAGTTTCTTGCTGTTGATAAGAGCAACATTCAGAACTAGTTGTATGATTAATGGAATCATAATGATCCTTGACGAATCAGAAGTGCTTGAAAGAGCTTATTTGAATATTTTGATTTGATTAAAAATATAAAATTAAAGAAAAAAACAAGTAGTATTGATTTCTAAAAAATACGAGTAGCCCGTTACATTTTCATGTTTCTAATGATTGAAAATAAAATAATAAACGTTTACGCATTGGGTTTACATACAAAGTGCCAGTAGTTCCAGAAAGAGATTCTCGATCGCAATAGGCGCCGATGCAAGTCTTCTGTATTTGACTTCTTTTTGAACCTTGTCCACTGCTGAAAATACTTATCTTCAAGTGATTTCCACTTCACATGATCCAGTGCCGCTTAAATCCAGCGGTTTTCCGCTACTTTTTTAAGGTCGTCAACCCACCTCGTAGGGGGTCTACTAACGCTGGTTTTTCAGTTGTGGAGTCGCCATCCTGGCAAATAAGACTCTCAACGCTCAACAGTTCTTTGTATTGTGTTTATTATACTGTAAAGTCTTTTTAAATATCGGTAGTAAATTCGCTATATCATCTTTAACGGAAACAACAATAAGTATAGTACCCGGCATTAAATAATGATGTTTACAACGAAACAGCCGCCAAGTTCGGGTTCGTAGAGCGCTGTCACTGTCACACACGGGTTCGTCCGTCTGTGCGACAGAGACAATGCTCTATGAAGCAGAATCTAGCCGATTTCTCTCTCTAAGCCTCGATGTGCATTATTTATTGCCGGGTACTATACTATAATCGTTGACTCATTGTACCACATGGCTGTAATCTCACGGGCAAGGTCTAAATATTTTATCAATTTATCTTTTTCGTGATTATCGACATATACGTATAACAATGACATAAAATATTTGCGGTGCGCGTAAATTGATAATCAACCGGTTTCAGCATAGGGGGTGTACAAAAATAGCTGCGTGTTTCTTGTTGTTATCTGGGAATAGGCCTCGTTCTCATGGATACTTCTTAGTAACTCTCTTCTCATAGAAGCTTATACCTACTATGTTGCTCCAATTAATATATGGTTTAGGTATAAAATTTTATAAATAAAATTGCGCTATCAATTTTGTCTTTACAGCTATTACAGCAGTCTAAAAACACTGTTTAAAAAAGGCGAATGCAGAAAGCCTACTACTATATTATTGACAATTACTTAGATGATAAGAATGGATTACTAAATATAACTAGTAATAAGAATTGTATTTTGAAAAGAGCCACCGCGGAGTTTCTTGCTGTCTCTTCTGGGTAGGAACAGCTTTCAGAACCAACACTAGAGTTGCCGATACAAAAACACTTGTTTAGAAGTTTACTTTAATAAAGAATATTTTTAATTTGAATTTGAATAGGTTTATCATATCGTAAGAATGGAATATAATAAGTATGAGATACGCTGGTTTCATCACGATGTTTTCATATACACAAAGCACTTGATAAATTCCAATTTGACACATAAATGTGAACTGAAAAGTGAGTGCTTAGGCTTGCTCATAACCCACGTATCTTACACATAACCTATATAAAATCCTTCCAGTACCTCAAATTTTAAATCCTATTTATGTAAATTAAATCTGAAATATTCTAAACATTTTGATTAATAGGATGTAAAAGAAGAGCTCAACAAGAAGAGCCCTCAAAATAAAGATGCCCTAGAAGCGGTCCTCTTGCACATCGGTCAGTTAGGCCGCTACCAGAAACTGATGTTCCTCTTAATGGCACCTTTCGGCATATACTTCGCGTTTATTTACTTCGTGCAGATGTTCATAACTGCCACGCCACAAAGACATTGGTGTAGAGTACCAGAGCTGGATGTGTTGGACGTTGAATTAAGGTATTTAGTATATACACACAGAGTAGATTAATGCGTAAAGTAGCAAAAATGTACACTAAGATCATATTACATTCAGACGATTTCTAAAGTAAGTATTACTCACTCACCGTATTGTTAAAGCAGTAACGTATTTACATCACTCTTTGACTGAGCAGAAAGATCTCCTCACTTTCGGAAAGAAGGATTCGAAATAAACTATCGGCGATGAGCTGATTTGGATAAATCGCGAAAAGTTCAAAGAAATAGGCATACTAAGTGTAGCATCACAATATATATATATAGTAATATTCTATTTGTACGGAAAAATATAAAATATAAAACAAAATTTAATGTATATCTTAGACATATCAGTTACAAAAAGCGACTTAGCAGAGTTAGCAACTCATTTATTGGTCTCGCTATTCGCTTCTGTAATAAAATTTCTCAATCCATTCTAGACCAGTGTACAGAAAGATTCTAACTAAGTGTAAAATATATGCTTATACGTAAAGCATATTACAAAATTGAAAATTATTTGGATGATAAGAATGCCTGGATTTGAAAATCCTTCCAGCTTCATACAAGGCAGCGGTTTAATAATGTATAAATGAAAATATTTAAAAGATTGACCGCCGAGTTTCTTGCTGTCTATTCTCGGTAAGAGCAACATTCCGAACCAGTTGTAGCTTCATTAATCATTTTGATGCTTGACGATTCAAAAGTGCCTGGAATGGTTTATTGGAATAAAGATTATTTTGATTTGATTTGATTTGGATATGTAGGTAGCACATGTCAGAATTTTAACACTATTTCCCTTCGCCGATAAACATATAAATATAGATTAAGCATATATCGTTTAGAAAACTATTAGCTTCCTGTTCAGATATTGAAGTCCCTGTTAGGGTCGATACCAATATGTATTTATTACTGCTTATTTCACGTCCCATATTTTGATACATTATGATTTACTTAGTCAAAATGGTTCTCATTGTCCTTGTAATTGGCCGTTTGTACAAGTGAGGTTGCTGCTTAAATAAAAGAGCTAAACTAAGAACCTGTACTTAGCCATAGTAAGTTCCACGCAAGGTACCTCGACGTCATAAATAACTTAAACTTTGTCAACCGGACAACTGCTTTTTGGACTCTTCATGGGATCTCCACAGACACATGCTCACAGACACACGATCTTGTGCCACTTGAATCCAGCGACTCCTCGCAACCTTTTTCAGTCATCATGTCAGTCCATCTCGTAGAGGGGTTTACCAACACTGCGTTTTTCGGTGCGGGGTCGCTACTCCAACATCTTGAGACCTAAAAATCTATCAATTCTCCGCACTATGTGCCCCGCCCATTGCCACTTCAGTTTCGCGACACGGTGAGCTATATCGGTGACTCTAGGTTCTTCAACGGATCTCCTCCATTAATAACAGTACAGCTTTATTATAGTGCCTCTTTGATTTAATACCATGTTTCACCTTATCGCTTATATACAACTTCCCTATTCCCCTATGCTTGAGTCTCTAAGGACCATAGATTCCTCGATAGATACCATAGATTTTCTTTAGACTGATTTGGACATGACATTTAGTAAAACGTATATTGTTTTCAGGCGGAATCTTACTGCCCCAAGAGTGGAAGATGCCTTCGAACGTTGTATAATGTACGACGTAAACTGGACTCACGTATTATTGAACAAGACGGTACCACCGGACACGGCTACTGTGCCGTGTAAATACGGCTGGGAGTTCGAGTTCAAGGATATACCTTATCCCACTGTTGTTAGCGAGGTAAGATGAATGTTCACTCAGTATAGCCCAGAAGATTCAATAATATACATATTAAAAAACTGTGTGTCAGTGCATCTTGATTCTCGGTACGTTAGTGCACTTGATCCTTGGCACTGCTAAGCATTTTGTATAGAAAATTAATATTGTTGGTAATTGACTGTATTCGTTATAATCTTACTCTTTGACTCTATACAAAATTGTAATGAGAATCTAGTTATAAGAATTATTTTTGAAAAGAGCAACCGTCACGTTTCTTGCTCGCTCTTCTCGGTAGGAACAGCTTCCCGGACCAGCGGTAGAATTGACGATTCAAAAGCACTGCTTTATCGTTGAATAAAGAATATTTTGAAGAAATATTCTTGAAAAATGCTAAATGGAGCGTGGACTGTCCATTTTCATACCTGATACATGCAGGATTCTTAAAAACACATGCACTACAAACTTCCACCACCGCCACCAAAATACACAAGAACTGCAAATATTCACTATCTCATAAACTCAATTATCCTTTCGCCCTGCAACCGAAGCATTATCAGGAGATAGACTCCACGACAAAAAGTTATATAGTACTTGGTTCAACCCCACCATTTATTTTGCCTCCGAACACGTGCTTGAACTAGAAACATTTATCTGATAGTTAACAATGGCAGAGCTGTGAGACCGTGCGACTGTTTCGAGGGGAAAACGAGTTCAAACCCGGGCAGGCACCAATGAGTTTTTCTATTAAAACTCATGTGCCTAATTGATAATTGCAATTTATCACACGCTTTTCGGCGAAGGAAAACATCGTGAGGAAACCTGCATATCTCTAGAGAATTCTGGCGATATGTGTACCCTACCAATCCGCATTGGAGCAGCGCGGTAGGTCTTAGCTCCTACCCTTCTCTCCAGAAACGGGGAGAGGAGGCCTATTCCCTGCAGTGGGATTGTAACATGCCGCTACTTTACTTTACTTTTTTAACAATGACACCCTCATTACTGTTTTAAGTTATGAGTGACATACTGCTTTCAGAGAGGTTGGGTGTGTGATTTCGCTGGATACATTCCGCTCGCTCAAACAATTTATTTCATGGGATCCTTCGTAGGAGGGATTTTCTTCGGTTGGATGGCAGATCGTTTCGGTAGAGTGCCTGCTTTGGTTGGTAAGAATTTTTCTAAGGTAAATCTATATTTGTCGATATTGAAGACTTTAGAGCAGTGTGTTTAAACGCCCACCATCCAACAACATTCAATTGTTAACTTGAAAATGGACCCGACAAAAGTTCATTTCACGATTATTCTAATGTTGGGTGACTTTCTTAATCAAAAACAATTATTCAGATTAATCGTGTCAATTTACTTTAACTGCCTTAATTGTAGACGGAAATTGATATTTATATTTTTTATTATCTTACCCTTTACTGATTGTCAATTTACAGGAGAATAGGTTCAGTGGTAGATGTTGCAAACAAAAGAATAACTTGTTTTCTGAAAATGATATTTCATCTTTCCTTCTCAGAATTTAAATTATTTAACATTATTACGAATTTATTAAATTTTAAACGTGTGTACTTAATTATAATTCTTTCATATTAATTATTTTAATAATATAACTAGCAGAATGGGCGACGTTTATTTTTCCATATAAATTATTTCCTTAGTGTAAAAAAAATTAAGAAAAAAGTTTAGGGAAGCCATATCACTTTAGGAGTATTATTATGCAGCTAAAACAGCAAATGAGCTCTTAATAGACAATGTACCGCTAAAAACAGAAAATACAACAATTTTTGGGAATGACGTTGGATACAAAACTCCAATGGAGCACACACATAACAGCTCTCGCAGGGAAACTCAGTTCAGCAGCCTATGATATTCGAAAGATAAGACAGTTTACAGACGTCGAAACAGCAAAACTAGTTTATTTTGCTTACTTCCATAGCATTATGACTTATGGAATAATGTTATGGGGTAAATGCGCTGATATTGAGAAAATTTTTGTATTGCAAAAAAGAGCCATACGTGGCATTTATAATTTGAGTCCGCGTGAGTCCCTGCGAGAGAAGTTTAAGGAAACAGGTATTCTTACGTTAGCTTCACAGTATATTTTTAGCAATTTGATTTTTGTGCATAAAAATATACATAATTATAAAAAGATTGGCGATGTATATAATAGACAAAGTAGGAACCGACATAAGCTTGCGGCTCCTGCTTTGCGCCTTGTAAGAGTACGTAAGTCGTTTGTGGGTTTGGGTATAAGATTCTATAACAAAATTCCACAATCAATTTTAACTTTGCCATTACAGCAATTTAAAAATACTGTTAAAAAGAGGCTGATACAGAAAGCCTATTATATCGCGGAGGCTTACATTGATGATAACAATGCATGGATATAGCTGCTCTTTGACCTTGTGCAGGATAGCTATGACAAAATGTAATTAGTATTAAGAATCTTCTTTTTTAAAAGAGCTCCACCGAGTTTCTTGCTGGCTCTTCTCGGTAGGACGGCTTTCCGAACCAGCAATAGAGTCGACGATTCAAAAGCACTTGTTTACAAGTTTATTTGAATAAAGAATATTTTGAATTTGATATATTTGTATTAATTTTAACTCCTTCCAGGAACTAATATGATGGCTTTCATCGGCGGTATAGCCACTATATACACGACGGGAGTCTGGGATTTCTCATTTTGTCGATTTTTAGTGGGGATGGCCTTTGACAACTCCTTTATGATAATGTATATATTAAGTAAGTGCAAAACAATTCAATATAAATAGCCTGCTATCTATTCACAAAACAGACTATTTATACTTTGTGTATTAAATCAGATTTTATTTCTGAAATTTCCCATGAAACTTTATAATGCACACAATAATTCATGAATGAATGACCGCCGTGTTGTATCCAGCTGAGTAGAATAGACCACCCTCATTTCTTACCGAGGTGTCGTAAAAGGCGACTAAGGTAAGTTGACGTAAGGCAGGCGGCCGGTCGTAAAATACGTAGCCAAATCACGTGACAACATGTTTGTAACATGTTGTGCCGACCCCACTGAGAGTGGGATAAGGGCAGGAGAATGATGATGAATTAATGAATGAATGAATAATTAAGTCAATTAAATGAAACTCTCCGTTTTTGCAGAGAAGGATCGGAGCTAACGAGTTTTTCTATTGAAACTCATGTGTCTATTTTATAATTGCAATTTATCACACGCTTTTCGGTGAAGGAAAACATCGTGAGGAAACCTGCATATCTCTGGAGAATTCTGGAGATATATGTAACCTACCAATCCGCATTGGAGCAGCGTGGTAGGTCTTAGCTCCAATCCTTCTCTCCAATCACGGAGAGAGGAGGCCTTAACCCAGCAGTGGGCATAGTAAAAAGCTGTTACTTTACTTTTTACTTTTGTATTTAACTTGTGCTTGTTGAATTCATTAAAAGCTTTTTCTTACACATTCGATATCTTTATTTTTTGCAGTATTAGAGTACGTAGGTCCCAAATACAGGACGCGGGTAGCAAATTTATCTTTCGCCCTGTACTTCGGCAGCGGGTGTCTCATGCTGCCCTGGCTAGCTCTGTGGATAAGTGACTGGAGAAGGCTGCTCTGGGTGACCACGTTACCTATCCTCCTGATCCTTGCGGTGCCTTTCACTATTCCTGAGAGTGCTAGGTGAGTTTCTTACAGCTAGAATAATTTGTATCTAATCTAAATAGTAATAGCCTAGCGGTGCGACTGTGTGTCTCTTTCGAGGGGATCACGGGTTCAAATCCGTTGTAAAATACGTAGACAAATCATGTGACAACATTTTTGTAACATGTACCGACCCCACTTAGAGGGGGATGAGGATAGGAGGATGATGTTAAGGCTCTTTTTATCTTATTTATTGGTGTGTAGGACTATGAATCATATCGTATAAAAATAAGATCTATTTTGCAATGGCGACCTGACATCAGCTGCTTACGGCTGTTGGCTTGTTTAACGCGATTTAGTTTTTATAATTTTAGTATTGATTCTAAACATTGATATCAGATGGCTCGCTTCGAGAGGACGCGTCAACGATGCCGTCAAACAATTGAGACGCTTTGAAAAAATCAACAGGAAGAAAGTTCCAGATGACGTTATGAATGACTTTATCGTAGGTATAAGAAATAGTACACTTGGTTAACGGCGGTATAAATAAGTCGAAAATAGTTGCATAACACTGGCATAAAGTACACCCCCTCAGCGCCCGCACTGCAGGGGACGTTGCATGTCAAGGTGCGTTGATAGATTGGTTAGGGTGATGATGAAAAATGAGAAAAGGTTAATAAAATTTATAAAAATGCAGTCTGAACAACCCACTGGGTTGCAGTCGAACAGTGAATAATTATAACACAGCTATCGGAAACACGATTTATTTTTGCTTTACCAATGAGGTTTGAGGTTATTTACAATGTATGATACGAAGCCGAACGCAATGAAATGAAGAAAAAACAGGCTATAAAAGAGAGTTTGTTGCAAACTGACGTATTATTTATATACACATACTGCGAACCAAACCATAGCGGGCATTTTTTCGATGCAGCGCCATCTGATTTGATTCGCGGTACTATCATAAACGCGTTTTCCACCGATTAGTTATTGTTAATCCGATTTCACCACGTCACGTTTCGCCCGTTATGAGTTTTCTATTAATTTGTAAATAAATAAATGAGTGAACATATTAATAAATGGGGCAATTACACAATACAATCAATTAATTTCGGGGACGCCTATCGGTACAGGACGGGTAGGCAGCTCCTACTCCGGACTATTCCACACATTATCATCGGCTTACAATATTCAATAATTGTATTGCAGATGTCCGCGAACCAAAGCAAAGGGACCAATGAGTCCTTCAAACACGTACTAAAAAGCGGCCCCCTAAGAAAGGTGGTGGCATTCTTAGTAATCGTATACATGGCGTGCGCCGTCATCTTCGACGGCCTCGTCCGGATGTCGGAGGGGCTGGGATTCGATTTCTTCATCACTTTCACATTGACATCAGCTACAGAGATCCCATCTGTTGCTTTATTGGCGTTCATTTTGGACAAGTAAGTTTTTCTATTACATAGGAAACTATAATTTTGATATTTAATGTCTTGCCGTGTGGTATCCGGCATAGAATAGACCACCCTCCTTCTTACCGAGCTGTCGTTAGAGGTGACTAAGGTATATGCCGTGTGGTATCCGGCTGAGTAGAATAGACCAACCTCATTTCTTACCGAGGTGTCGTAAGAGGCGACTAAGGTAAGTTGACGTCAGGCAGGCGGCCGGTCGTAAAATACGTAGCCAAATCACGTGACATGTTGGATAAGGGGATAAGTTGGAGTGGGATAAGGGCAGGAAAATGATGATGAGGATGATAATGTCTTGATATTCATTTAAAAATAAATAATAGAGTAATAATATGTGAAAATGCGGGTCACATCGTGACTCAATTGAGTTACCTTTGAGTAAGACGTTTCGGCACAGCTGCATCCGCCATGGTCACGAACTGATTGGAGCGCCGCGGCGTCTTCGTTCCCAAATACTACAGTCATTATTTTCACCAACTACCCTCACTTGAACCGCTCAATCTACATAAGGTCTCTTGCACACCATACTGAAATTATCCGCACGCGATATAGCTTGCAGCGACTTCTTCGGCGAGTTGTATTTATTAATCACTGGATCCCAAGTCGTTGACAATCTGAAGCCCTCTTCTCTATTGAACGTGTTATGCTTACGAATTTCAATGGCATTTACAATTTAAGTCCATGTGATTCCCTGCGACAGAAGTTTAAGGAAGTAGGTATTCTTACTTTGGCCTCACAGTATATTTTTAGCAATTTTATGTTCGTGCATAAGAATATACATAATTATAAAAGGATTTTGGCAATGTATATAATAGACAAAGTAGGAACCGACATAAGCTTAAGGTTCCTGCTTTGCGCCTTGTAAAAGTAAATAAGTAATTTGTTTGGGTATAAGATTTGGGTATAAGAGAAAAACCCCGCAATCGATTTTATACAAAAAAGAGCTATACGTGGCCTCTACAATTTAAATTCGCGCGATTCCCTGCGAGAGAAGTTCAAGGAAACAGGTATTCTTACATTGACTTCACAGTATATTTTTAGTAATTTAATTTTTGTACTTATGAATATAAATAATTATAAAAGGATTGGCGATGTATATAATAGACAAAGTAGGAACCGACATAAGCCTGCGGTTCCTGCTTTGCGCCTTGCAAAAGTTCGTAATTCGTTTGTGGGTTTGGGTATAAGATTCTATAATAAAATTCCACAATCTGCTTTAACTTTAAAAGCTGTGATAGCCTAGCGGTGAGATCGTGCGACTCTCTAGAGACGACACAGGTTCAAACCCCGGGCAGGCACCAATGAGTTTTTCTATTAAAACTTATCTGTCTAATTGATAATTGCAATTTATCACACGCTTTTCGGTGAAGGAAAACATCGGTGGAGGAAACCTGCATATCTCTAGAGAATTCTAGAGATATGTGTAACCTACCAATCCGCATTGGAGCAGCGTGGAAGGTCTTAGCTCCAATCCTTCTCTCGAAAAAGGGAGAGAGGAGGCCTTAGCCCAGCAGTGGGCATAGTAACAGGCTGTTACTTTACTTTACTTTACTTTACTTTAACTTTACCATTACAGCAGTTCAAAAATACTATTAAAAAAAGGCTAATTCGGAAAGCCTATTATACTATTGAAGATTATCTAGACGATAAGAATGCGTGGATATAGATTCTCTTCAACCCTGTACAAGACATTAATAGCTATATGTGGCTAATGATAGGAATTTTTGTTTGAAAGGAGCAACCGCCGAGTTTTGCTGGTTCTTCTCGATAGGAACAGCTTTCCGAACCAGCAGTAGATGTTGACGATTCAAAAGCACTTGTTTACAAGTTTACTTGAATAAAGAATATTATGAATTTGAATATCTTCGCCACTACAGCAGTATAAAAACGCTGTTAAAGGGAGGCTGATACAAAAAGCCTATTATACTATTGAGGATTAAGCATCGCAGTGTTAGACAAAGACCTTCGTTCCTTGGAGGGAAGGATTGAAACATAGATATGCCATACTGCTCCAATGCGTTACCCATAATTCAGGAATATTCTATGCACGTAGAATTTTTCACACAATTCTTTCCATCGGCACATGATAATTGCAGGTACCTATTAATTGCATGTTTTTTCAACCTTACCTGCTAGTGTTCTGAACATTTAAAATAAGTAATGCGTAAAAATGGAGGTATTTATTTCGTTATAAATATGTTATACTTGATATGTTAAAAGTATAGTTAAGCCTTGTTAATGAAAAACATAGGGCAAGGGCGTAGCCAGAATTCTATACAGAAAATCCTAGACTATATTGTTTCAGTAGATTTTATATAATATATTGTTTTAATTAGGAGTTTTTAACGTATGAGGATGTCTTATTAGTAGTTGAAGAGAGGTAAAAAAGTGAAAATAATAACCAGAAATAGCTTTATTATTTTTGATATTGGAGAATTTTGAAATTTGGATTGATGAGGTCCATTATAGGTATTATGCAAGCGTTATAAAGTGTCACTATGTTGCGAGTAGTCGGTTTCCCAGTTCCCAGGGTTTTCAGTGTAAGGGGGGGCAGCTGCCACCCCTTGCCCGTACTTCGCTACGGGTAATATGAGGTATGCGGGTAATAAAGTACGAAAGGCACGTAAATAGCACTTCCTGTTAAAGACAGGCAATTTAAGCAAAGTGATGAGTGTCCTTAACGGTAAAAGGATAAATTGGTAGGAAATTTTCCACGGATTTAGCCACTTTTAAAAGATTTAACTTGCCGTATTATGTATGCCAAGGTTGAATATTGCAAGTTAAATTTTACCCATTCCCCGGTGTCAGATTGAGCTGAAATTTCACATACTGGTCCAGTTCCGATGACAATGCAAGGTTATGATGAGCATGAGTTGCTGCTGCCAGGATTGGCTCCAGACGAGGGAACTCCTCAACGATTAACAGTAAAGACATGAAATTGTGACTTGAAAAATTGTTTTTAACATCAGTTGTTATTAATATTCTTTTTTTGTCAGGTGGGGCCGAAGAATTTTAACGTGCGGGCCGATGGCAGTTTCTGGAATACTTATATTTATCGCAACTCTTGTACCTGTAGGTAAGTGGAATTCTAGTGGTAAGTATTAAAAAAGTTATATGACTAAAAGATATCATTATTCTAAGTTCTTTTTATGGTAATACTTCCATAAGTAATACCATAAAAGAATTAAGGAAGATGACAAATTAAAGACAGTAAAGAACGGCTAAGTTAAGTTACTGGATCGATTCTTAAAGAAAAATTTATCTATACTTCTTTACTATTAATATATAATAATAATAATAAATAATAAAGTATTTATTAATAAGAATAAAGTATATAAAGCTAAAGAGTTTGTTTGTTTGATTGATTCAACGCGCTAATCTTGTTCTAAAAAATTAATAACTCTAATCTAAATATACATAACTCGTAATAAAAAATAATTCTCTCGTAATAAAATCTCATAATAAAATAAAAATTCTCGTAATAAAAAAGCGGTATATTTCCAGTATAGGTCCAGACCTATACTGGAAATATTGCGTAAACAGCAAAATTTAAAGCGCTAAATAAACGGTGAAAGTTATTGAAAAATCATGTACTACAGAATTGTTCCCTTCCAAAAGGTTCTAAATAAAAATCCGCGACAGCATATGTCTAGCTTTTAAGGCTTACCCACTTTAACTATAAATATAAAGGTTTACTCAAATAATAAGACTGTAGTGCACGCGAAAGAAGTATTGCGTTTAAAAGCTAGTTAAAAATAAAACGAAATTGGGAATAGGCCTCCTGTCTCCATATGTGGAGAGAAGGGTTGTAGCTAAGATCTACCACGCTGCTCCAATGCGGATTGGTAGGTTACACATATCTGCAGAATTCTCTATAGATATGTAGGTTTCCTCACGATGTTTTCCTTCACCGAAAAGCGTGTGATTAATTGCAGTTATCAATTAGACACATGAGTTTTAATAGAAAAACTCATTGGTGCCTGCCCGGGTTTGAACTCGTGTTCCCCTCGAAAGAGCTGCACGGTCTTACCGCTGGGCTATTACAGGGATATGTATGTATATATATATATATATATATATATATATATATATATATATATATATTTAATTTATTAGGTTCACCAACAGCTTTAAGATTTTGCTGGATTTGCTTTCTAAAAAGATGCAGGGAAACATTAAATATATCTGGGGGATTAATTTTATTATAAATTTTTATTATTCTGGGGATTGGTGAGTTAGCGCCCAAAACAGTAGAACGATGGGGAAAATATAGAAGGTTAATTAATGGTGTTCTTGGATATCGCGTTGGTACTCGTAATTTAAAGTATTCGAGGAGTGCAGAGCAGTCTACTTTATTATTAAAAATCTTAAATAGAAAGATCAAATCAAGTTCTATTCTACGGCTTTCCAAGGATTGAATGTTAAAGAAATTTAATTTATCATCGTAACTACGTAAACTTTTTGATTTTCCTATTGTAAATGTAAGATTCCAAAGAAATCGTTTTTGCACTCGCTCAATTCTAAGCATGTGTGTTGAGTAGTGTGGTCGCCAAACGATGCTACAATATTCTAATATACTAAGAACTAAAGACTTGTATAACAAAATTTTATATTCCAGTTATATTTACAATTTAACAAGCGCTTTTCGGTGAAGGTAAACATCGTAGGTATATCTGTATATAGGGCTATTTATAATCTAACATTCCTAGGAACAGATATTCCTATAAGCTAGTAATTTAAAAAAAACTCAACGTTTGCTCTCTGTAGGTATACCCCAAGTGATCCTGGCAACAATGGCCCGTTTCATGATCAACATGTCGTTCAGCGCGATAGTCCAGTGGTCAGCCGAGCTGCTGCCCACTCCAGTGAGAGCGTCGGGCTCCTCGCTGATACACGTCAGCGGATACGTGGCGACGTTCCTATCACCGTTCATTGTTTACTCGGTCAGTAACTGAGTTATCCTACGTAAAACGCAAAAAGTAAAGTAACGGTCTGTTATTTAACTGCTCGGCATACGCGCTCTCTCTCCATTTTGGAGAGAAGGATTGGAGCTAAGACCTATCACGCTGCTCCAATGCGGATCAATAGGTTACGCTGATCGTTAGATTTCTGTTACAACTTTTTTGGGGAGGACCGTAGTAGGTTGGTATTACGGTTATTATTAAATTGTAGATGTCACGTATGGCTCTTTTTTGTAATACAAAAAATATTTTCACTATCCGCGCATTTACTCTATAGCAATATTCCGTTTGACATAATTCTATGGAAGTAAGCAAAATAAACAAGTTTTGAGGTTTCCAATATAGGAGCGTGTATGGAAGCCACTGCCGCTTATCATTTTTGGGATGGCAGCGCTGCTTGCGAGCGTTGTTGGGATTCTGCTTCCGGAGACCAACGGCCTGAAGATGCCTCAGACCATTAAGGAGAGTGAGAAGATCATTAGCAGCTACACTCTATGCGGGTAAGAATATATCTCAAAGTCAAAATTGAACAACGAAAATGCATATAACAGCTTACTTAAGTATATATGTGTATCACCCGATAAACAACACTTAACTTAATATACAGGGTTAAACTTTTAGTAAATTTTTAATTACTTATTTATAGAATTAGGCGTTACTTTGCGGAGATCCATAATACAAAAGTAATAATAAAATTATTTTGCTATAATCCGCGATACAGTAAATATAAAATATATATAGTGCTAAATTTATAGTGGACTATCCGTTGTTTCATACCCGATACATGCAGGATTCGTAGAAACACATGCACAAACCTCCACCACTTCCACCACAATACACAAGCACTACACACGTTCACTATCACAAACTCAACAATCGTTTCGCACCGTTTATCAGGAGATAGACTCCACGACAAAATCGCATAATCGCTTTGCGCTATATATATTAAAAATTAAAATTTAGCACTATATATATTTTCTATTTACTGTATAACGGATTATAGCAAAATAATTTTATTATTACTTTTGTATTATGGATCTCGGCAAAGTAACGCCTAATTCTATAAATTATTTATTTATTTATTTATTTATTTATTAGGAAGCCAACGTGATGTACAATTTGGTTAAATTTATACCAATATACATTTGTAAATTATAGTTTTCTATTATATATCCCACTTTAACGCTAACTCAGCATGTATAATAAAATAAGTTAAATAAAATTGTGCTCACAATATCAAAAAGGAAAAAAAACAATAAAAAATAGAAAAAAAGAGTTATTACTGTAGAAAAACGATTCTACTCTTACAAATAAAATGTGAAGGAAATAATACAAAAATAAAAACAGTAATTTTAAAAATCAATATGAAAGATGGTAAATTGTGCCATCTTTTTTTTATTTCATAAGTATTTTTTTTTATTTTTTTTTAATGGAGTTCTCACTTTCTCACTCTTACTCTGTCGATCTCACTCACTCTCTCTCTCTCTCTCTCTCTCTCTCTCTCACTCTCTCTCACTCTCTCCCTCGAACAATTGGACGCCAAACTGAGATATGGGTTATTACATTTCATGCTACATGATCTTTCGCATTCCGAAGCCAAAGCACCAGAGTTTTTGGCTTCAACCGATGATTTAAAATGTACTATTCTATCTTTGTTCATAGATAAAGTAATAAAATATAATCTGGGCACAATTAACATATTATAATAATCGCTCTATTTTCAAAATTCCAGAAGAAATGTTTCTTCATAATATTCCAACTAAAAAAGCAAAAATAGTATTTAAAAATTAAGTGTTAAAAATATTACTAATAATACAGGTTTTAATTTTTTTTTCAGAAAAGCTGAATTTGATGACGACCCGGAAGAAAATGATAAACGGAAGTCGTTGATCGCGAATTCGCCTTGAAGGTGACATTCCTCTACAACAAAGAAAACAATAAAAGTCACATGGTTTGTGTTTCCAAATTAAGCTTTAACTGTTACCAGCTATCAAAATCGATATAAATAACGTAAACTATCGTTAACTGAATTTATTGATAATTTTTTTTTTTATCATTTTAATTAACATTATAATTTTTTTAATTAAATGTTTTTATACCAAATAATAAAAATATAGTCTATGGTACAATATCTGTATTCGATATTCGAAAGACCCAAAATTAGTATTTAATTTAAGAGGCTAACATTCAACTCTTACTGCGTTGTGCTCTTTCATTACGCTCAGACAATTTAAAACTAAAACAGTGAAAGTTAATCAATGATTAATTTTTCTAAAGCAAAGTTAAATATTGCTAGCAATACATTTAAAGTGGATATTTCTTTAAAGTCAAACGGCGGTCTACTTATATTGTTGAATGTGTTTTACCAGTATATTATTATACGGGTTTATAAAAGATTAGTATAATTCTGAATATACGGCACGAGACTTTATTGTTAAAGCTTGGCCATTATGGTATTAAAGACAGTGCGCTTCGTCTCGTTGCGTCTTATCTTCACAACCGGATTCAAAGAGTGTGCATTAATGAGGTGCAGTCATCCGGAACGGCCTTAGTTATGGGTGTGCCTCAAGGATCAATCCTTGGTCCCTGTTAAGACTGCGCTTAGCGTTAATATGATAAACTTTGCGTTTATAGAGTAAAATAAAAGAAATACTTAAAGAATTTCTTTTTATTGTAAGGGAACACGTATTGCTCGTAGAAGGCCGGTATGCAAAAGAGGGCTGTCAAACATGACAGTTGTCATAGATTAACTACAGCATAGATTAATTACTTATGTCTTTAACATAAATTGCGCCAGGCAAAATAGGCTGATAACAACATTTGCTACAGTATATAATGACAACAATATTAAGCATCTTAAACAAATTGACACAGAATTACAAAGAGTTTAAACAATTATTGAAATTAGAAACTAGCATACCAGACCGACCATCTTAAAAACTTATTCTTATTTTACAATTTATAATTTAATACAATCTATAAGTCTAATGATAAATACAATCTATTTAAAGTTATACAAATGTTAAGTTGTTTCTAATATATATTACTTATACATTGTTTAATAAGTTTTATATTACTTATACATTTTTTATTTATTTATTTTTTTGTATTTTACTTAAACATTATTTTATTTTTTATCTTAATTTCAGTACAACAATATGTATTTAGTTGACAATGAAATGGTGTGAAGGAGTGAGCTCTCTTGGCATCGTAGACAGTACATGCTGAACTACACCTTGAAAAGGTCCTACGAGAAGCTACTCTAATGGCAAAACTACAATTTTTGATATTGCTCTATCATGAAATTTTCCATCAGATGTTTTTATCTGAACCACTCTAACCTTGGCATCTGAGCCAATATATACCTTTGACACTCTACCTAGAGGCCAAGAGCAAGGGGAGGTATTAGGATCCTGTAACAGTACAACCATACCTTCCTTTAAGTTAGGATACTCTTTCATCCATTTTGTGCGCTGATTTAATGATGACAAATATGCATTGGACCAGGCCCGCCAGAAATGTTGCCGTATTTGTTCACATGTACGCCATAAACGCAACCTATTAGTAGGAATACTTTCAAGATTTTGCTCCGGAAATGAAGTTAGGCTATTTCCTATCAAAAAATGGCCAGGTGATAGATATGAATAATCATTAACATCTTGAGATAGCGGCATTAACGGGCGAGAATTTAGAATGCCTTCTATTTGACAGATGACAGTAGAAAATTGTTCAAAGGTATAATTTTTAGAGCATGAAATTCTCTTTAAATGATATTTAGCCGATTTTACAGCTGATTCCCACAAGCCGCCATGATTCGGGCTATAGGCGGGAATAAATTTGAATATAATCCCCTTTATTGATAAAAAGTTTTGAAATTTACTTTGAAAATTTGAAGTTTTTTGCAACTCATACAAAGCCCTCAGCTTATTATTTGCACCCTTAAATGTAGATGCGTTATCGCAATAAATAGTCGAAGGTAAACCTCGCCGCGATATTAAACGCTTAAATGCAGATAAAAATACTTCAGTTGACAGATCTGAAGCAACTTCCATATGTATGGCCTTTGTGGCCATGCAAACAAATACCACAACATAACCTTTGGTCACTCCAGCCCGTCTCAAAGTTGAAGTTTTAATATTGAATGGTCCACAGTAATCTACCCCTACATTATGAAATGCTCTACATGGTGTTACTCTATCCTTTGGTAATGAACCCATCAACTGCTGGGCACTTTGTGCTTTAAATCTTTGACAAACAATACATTTATTTATTACACTTTTAATTTCCCTTGTTGCATTTATTAAATGATATCTTTGTGATAAACTACTAGAAGTTAACTTTAAACCAGCATGAAGTAAATTTAAATGTTCATTTTTAATTATTAATTTTGTCAAGTGACACCTACTTGGTAATATAACAGGAAATTTCTTTTCAAATGAAAGTGAAGAATTCTGAAGCCGTCCTCCGACTCTCAACAATCCATTTTTGTCTAAAAAAGGGTGTAAAGATTTCAATGTAGATGACACACTTTGACCTTGTTGCAAACTCTTAATTTCATTGCTAAAATGAATTAGGTGCAAACCCCTTATTATAATATGCAAAGAATTCTTCATTTCCATTGCAGATATATAACCACTATTTACTTCTTTACGTTTACATTTGTTTACAAATCTTAACATGTAACATACTATTCTTTGTAATTTAATTAGACTGGAATAATTAGTATAAATAGGTAAAACATTTGTCTCAACACTATCAGAACATAAATTAACAATATTATTTTCACAATTTTGTTGCAAAGGGATTTCTATTGTTGACAAATATAAATTATAAGGCCCTTTATTTTGTAAATAATCAGGGCCATTCCACCATAAGGCATTTTTATGCAGGTCATCTGACTTTGAACCCCTTGACAAAATGTCAGCTGGATTCAATGAACCAGGTGTATGAAACCATTTCATATTTAAAGTTAAATTATTTATTTCCTTTACTCTATTACCAATATAAGCTGGAAGCTTAACAGGGGTTGAATTTAGCCATCCCAAAACAATATTAGAGTCAGTGAATAAAGTTATGTTTAAATTTGTGAATACTGAGGCGACCTTGTACATCAACTTTGCAAGCAGTAAGGCTCCATTTAATTCCAATTTTGGGATTGTTAACTTTGAATTTAATGGGGCTATTCTAGATTTAGAACATAGTAAATAAACATATTGCTTATTATTTACCTTAACCTTTATGTAAATACAACAACCATAGGCTAGATTACATGCATCACAATAACCTATTAATTCTGATTCAACAGAATCAGACATCAGTATGTTTCGTGGTATTAATATTTCTTTCATATTAGAAATGTCACTTTGAAATGATTGCCAGATCTGAACTAAATCACTTGGTAATGGAGTGTCCCAGTCTAGGTTGCATTGCCAAATCTGTTGTAATATAAGCTTAGCCTTTACTATGACCGGTCCTACAAAACCTAAAGGATCAAAAAATCTACTGACAGAGCTCAAGACACTTCTCTTAGTAGGAATTTCAAGAGACACCACCATGCTGCCACAAACCTTGAATACATCATCTTTGGTGTCAAAGGACAGACCTAATGTTTTTATTATATGTGTCTCCTGATCTAGATCCCGCTGAGAATAACCATGTTTGTCGTCAGGGATATCAGAAATCAAATCAAAATTATTTGAACACCACTTATGCAATTTAAAATTTCCCAATTTCAAAAGTTCTATAAGCTCACATTTTAATTGCTGAGCTTCGAGTTTGGTAAAAGCTCCACACAATATATCATCAATGTATGAATTTTGTAAAATAGCTTTACTAGCTAATGGATATGTATCTTTATGTATTAAAGCAAGTTCTACCAAGCATCTTGTGGCAAGGTAAGAGGAACTCTTTAAACCATATGTAATTGTTTGTAATTGTAAACAACTTATATTTTCATTTGTATTTTCTCTCCACAAAATGTTTTGAAGTACTCTGTGTTCTGGATCAATTAAAATGCACCTATACATATGGCGTATATCACACATTAGTACATACTTATATGTGCGAAACTGCAACAATATGCTAAATAAAGAGTTTTGAACCACAGGACCATTACATAGCATGTCATTAAGACTGGGATTATTTTTACATTTGGCACTACCATCAAAGACAGCACGCAATTTATTTGTTTTCTTATCCATGCGAACAACTGCATGGTGTGGGAGAAAATATAGTGGCTGGTCTACATAATTAGTAGTGTTAATTGACACTATCTTGGCATGACCTAACCTAACATATTCATGTATAAAGTCTTTGTATAATTGGTAATATGAAGGATCTTTTGAGAAACGCTTCTCTAAATTATAAAATCTCTTCAATGAAATTGTAAATGAATCAGCTGTATTAATGTCGCTTAAATTCATCTTTAAAGGATATTTAACTGTAAATGTATTGTTCATTAATTGTAATGAATCTTTAAAAATTAATTCACTATGCTCGTACTCTGGCAAAGTTTCACTGTATATTTCAGGTACCTTTTCAGTATCCCAGAATTTTTTCACAACGGAATCCAGATCATTAGCCATAACTGTATGCATAGATATATTAAAATTACAACATGGAAAGGAATCACCTGAGATGATGTATCCAAACCTTGTGTTCAGCAGTATAGGATCAGAAGTGCCTCCTTCTATTTTCCCATCTTGTATAACTTGGAAGAAAATGTCTGCTCCAAGCAGTATACTAATTTCCCCTGGAATGTTAAAATTAGGATCAGCCAGTGGAATAGATTTTGGAATTAAGAGTGTATTTGCAAATTTCTTTTGAGGCAAGGGTGTTGTTATTTTACTTATTATAGAACAGGTGACATTGCAGTTGTAATTTTGTGTCATAGAATAAATTGACAATTTGACAGCTTTATTTGTTGTATTTATATTATTGCCAAGAGTGGCTATAGTATTTTGCATGTAAACCTGTTTTAAGCCTAATCGCTCAGCCAAACTACTTGTGCAAAATGAAGTTTGACTGCCTGAATCAAGTAACCCTCGCACTACTATTTTATCACCAGAGGAACCTTTTACTAAAACCTTAACAGTTGGCAATAAAACCTTTGTGTTATTTGATTTATTTGTATATAAATTAATATCAGTACTGGGCTCAGAACACTCTGACTCCTTGCTCTTTAAATGCAGTAAAGTATTGTGTGTTGTATCTTTACATTGAGCACAGCACAAATTATAACGACACTTTTGAGTATGTTTACAGAGACAAATTTGACAGTAATTATTTGTATTAATATATTCAAGCCTTTTATCAACTGACAATAAATTAAATTTTGGACATTTAAATAATTTATGAGGTTGACCTTTACCACATAATTGACAAATCTTATTTTGATTAACTTGTTTGAAACTTGACAGATGAACAGGTTTTGTTTTAACATTATGATGAGATAAACATGTAGCTTCCATAGATGCAGCTCTTTTAGAAATAAAATCCAATAAACAGTCTAGTGTAGCAATTTGTGATATGTCTCTCTCTGCATGAAACAATCTTACAGTCAACGGATCAAGTTTTCTCAAAATTAAACATACTAATACAGCACCCCAATATTCAACAGGTTGTTTCAAGCCTTGTAGTGCAGAAGTATGTTGTCTAACCTTACTAACAATGTCTCGCAAATGGTGGGCCGTTCCCTTCTGAATAATGGGTAGATCTAGTATTATATTAATATGATTATTGACCAAAAGTGAAGTGTTGTCATACCTTTTGTATAAAAGATTCAATGCAGATTGGTAGGATTCATTGGTAACAGGTAAACCTTCAATAAGCTGTAAAGGTTCACAAGATAATAAACTCTTAAGATAATAAAACCTTTCTACGTTAGTTAATTTGGAGTCCTTACCGATGACTGCAACAAATAAATCTATGAAAGGTTTAAAACCACTTATGTCCCGTCCATCGTACGGTTTGAGGTTTATGGGGGGAAGAGTCACACTTGGTTTGGGACCACTAACACATTGCTCTTCCTGTTCTGCAGCAAGCTTGAGCCTTCGGATTCTTGAACATAATGTTAGATACCTCTCCTCAATTACACAGGTTTCATCATCTTCTTCCCCGCCACCCTGGCAGAGAATCTCAAGTTGAACTTCTAGGAACTTCTGGTAGTTATTGGTTAAGTTTTGCTCACGGACATGTAAGTCACTAATTTCAAATGTCCTGTCTTGACTAAAATAAGTTTCTACTCTGGTGATAGCTCCCTTGCATTGGCCCCTGGCATTGCGCAACCTTTTTAAGGTTTCTATTGGCATCGTGCGCAACACGTGGTCGACCATGCGTTGACATGAAATTTATCTGAAATATACGTGTCCCGGGTTTCGGCACCAATGTTAAGACTGCGCTTAGCGTTAATATGATAAACTTTGCGTTTATAGAGTAAAATAAAAGAAATACTTAAAGAATTTCTTTTTATTGTAAGGGAACACGTATTGCTCGTAGAAGGCCGGTATGCAAAAGAGGGCTGTCAAACATGACAGTTGTCATAGATTAACTACAGCATAGATTAATTACTTATGTCTTTAACAGTCCCTTTCTGTTTTTAGTTTATATTAATGATTTACCATATTTCATTCATAATATTTGCGATATTGTACTGTTTGCGGATGATACATCTTTAATTTTTAAAGTAAATAGAAATGACCATAATATTGACGAAGTCAACAGTGGTTTATCGCAAGTAGCCCATTGGTTCAGGGTAAATAATTTGGTACTAAACTCTAAGAAGACAAATTGTATTGAATTTGCATTACCTAATGCTGCAAAAAACAGCAAATAGGCTCTCCATAAATAATGTACCACTGAAAACAGAAAATACAACTGTATTTGTGGGAGTGACCTTGGATTCAAAACTCCAATGGAGCACACACATAAAAACTCTTGCAGGGAAACTTAGTTCAGCAGCCTACGCTGTTCGAAAGATAAGACAATTTACAGATGTCGAAACAGCAAAACTTGTTTATTTTGCTTACTTCCATAGCATTATGTCTTATGGAATATTGCTGTGGGGTAAATGCGCGGATAGTGAAAAAATTTTCGTATTACAAAAAAGAGCCATACGTGGCATCTACAATTTAAGTCCGCGTGATTCCCTGCGAGAGAAGTTTAAGGAAATAGGTATTCTTACATTTGCTTCACAATATATTTTAAACAATGTAATTTTTGTACATAAAATTATAAAGAATTATAAAACGATAGGTGATGTATATAATAGACAAAGTAGGAACCGACATAAGCTTGCGACTCCTGCTTTGCGCCTAGCAAAAGTACGTAAATCGTTTGTGGGTTTGGGTATAAGATTCTATAATAAAATTCCGAAATCAATTTTGGCCATGCCATTACAGCAGTTTAAAACCACTGTTAAAAAGAGGCTGATACAGAAAGCCTACTATACTGTTGAAGATTACTTGGATGATAAGGATGTGTGGATATAGGTGCACTTCTACCCTGTACACGACAGTAATAAATAAATGTAACTAGTTCTTAGTTTAATTTTAAAAAGAGCAACCGCCGAGTTTCTTGCTGGCTCTTCTCGGCAGGAACAGCTTTCCGAACCAGCAGTAAAGTTGACGATTCAAAAGCACTTGTTTACAAGTTTACTTGAGTAAAGAATATTTTGAATTTGAATTTGAATTTGAATATTATTGTATACAAAATTTTATTGATAATATCTTCGAAGCATGTACATTAAACAAAGTTTGCTAGGAACTTAAAATGACATAACTAGATGGCGCTAGTAGTACATTGACACGCGCTATAGAAGAGTCATCCCGCGGAGTACATATCCTCTGCGAGTCGTGTTGCAAGCATACTTACCTGGCGTAGGGGACACCGTGATCAAGTAGGCGGTTCCCCCAGAGCGAGGCCCTTCCATTGCACTGCGGTCGGGTTGACCTCTGCGATTATCCCTAATGCGGATAACTCGGACGCGTAATTTTTGGTAGTGGGGACTGCGTACGCGCCGTCCCCCTTATAATGAGTATAAGCATCTTCGAATATGAAATATTAACAATAACAATTAACACTCTTATTAAATTGATCACATTCGTAACGCCGGTTATAAGTATGACAATCTTACGTAATTCATCGTCGTTATACTGGCATGCGCAAAGCCCGCTCTTTCACAGGCAAAATATAATAATATATATTAAATATATATTATTATTAATATAATTATTATATTATTATAAATTATGTATAAAAATGAAAAAAATAATATTTATTTCTGTCCTTTATTGACTTTGACTCCGAAACAGCTGGACCGATTTTTATGAAATTTTAATGTTTAGAATGACCCAACGGATAATCCTGTTAAGTGGTGGCGATCAAAGCATTTTTAAACTGTTCAGGTTCTGTTTCGAGAGGAATTCGAAAAATGAGCATATGATCATTTTTTTTAATTCGTTATTTCCAATTTACCCATAACTCCAAATAACCTTACTACTGAAACTTAAAACGTTCGGATATTTACTCCTGGATGGTGGTCAAGATTGTCATTGCATTTTAGTTTTAACCTATAAAATTTGATGCAATTGAAGCTATGTTTAGCTTCAATTGCATCAATTTTTATAGGAAAATACATTATAGTATAATTAATGGTAATTTACAGAAACTATAACAGAACTCCTTTGCTATAATCCGTGCGGGTTAAGGGAATGCGTGCAAAGTATCATCAATATAATAGCATTATGATTTTGTCGTGGAGCCTATCCTCCTGATGATGCTTCGGTTTCGGGGCGAAACGATCGTCGAGATTTTGGTGGTGGTTGTGTGTATTGCTTGAGTGCATTGTTGTTGGTGGGGGCGTCTTGAGATACCTGTGGTGACTTGTCGTGCATGTGTAAGGTACGTGAATTTTGCCTGCTTCATACACATTAGCTTTGCATGCATTCGCTTAACCCGCGCGGATTATAGCGAGGTAGTTCTGTTATAGTTTCTGTAATATGGAATTCCGCAAAGTAACGCCTGCTTCTTATAAATCATTTAATGGTAATTTATCGCTAAAGTTGACGCGGACCGACTCACGGCCTCGAATAGTAAGAAATATAGAAAATCGAAGAATGGGTGTACAATACTGTTGTTGATAAGAATGTTCGGATTTAAGTTGTGACCAGCTAGTGAAACTTCGCGTTTACTCCGTTTTTTTTTTAAATATTTTAAAAAGGAAATTTATTTAATAACTCTCATAAGAAATACTAAGACCTAAACTAAAGTTAATGCTTATTGGTAGGAGTCGAGTTATGGACTGACTCCTCCCGATGGCCCAAGCGACTATCACGCGAGCGATGCAGGTGGTCGCTGTTACCCGGAATCTACCTCAGCGTTTCCGCGATTCATCGCTTATTGTTGAATGACCACCCTGCACATCGTGGGATCGACATCCATAACTAGCTACGCACTAGATTATATAGTAATTTTTGATTTGTAAACAATTATATATTAATGAAATGTTGATTTTAGAAAAATGACCTCGCGAGTTTTTTTACTGGTTCTTCTCGATAAGAGGACCTTTCCTAATCAGCTGATTCGGATTCCGATTTGACTATTTAAAAGCGCTTGTAAAGCCAACTTGAATAACGATATTTTTTAAATAATAAAAAAAAAACCAAGAACCGCCGTGTGGTATCCGGCTGAGTAGAATAGACCACCCTCATTTCTTACCGAGGTGTCGTAAAAGGCGACTAAGGAAAGTTGACGTCAGACAGGCGACATGTTTGTAACATGTTGTGCCGACCCCACTCAGAGCGGGATAAAGGCAGGACGATGATGAAATAAAAACAAAGAAATAAAACAATTTCAACTTCAAGTATATAATTAGGTGGATTTGATGCTCAAATACATTTTGCCGTTAATATTCTGTTTGACGGGATTGATCCTCTTCAATATCTGCGTCATGGTCTCGACCAGCCGCTCTGAGCTGACCCCCGTGCGCTTGGATTTGAACTTCGTTAGTAGTTCTGTGGTGGTCATGGGTTTTCGCGCCAAATAACGCCTAACCGCTTCCTCGGTTACCCCGCACTCGCTATAAATTCAAATTCAATCTCAAAATGGATTTCCTTATCAGCCGATCTACTACTCCGAAGCACAATTTATTTAATTAACTGTTAATTATAACACAAAAGTAATAATAAAAATTATTTTGCTATAATCCGCGATACAGTAAATAGAAAATATATATAGTGCTAAATGTATGGACTATCCGATTTTTCATACCCGATACGTGCAGGATTCGTAAAAACACAGGCACAAGCACTACACACGTTCACTATCACAAACTCAACAATCGTTTCGCCCCGCAACCGAAGCATCATCAGGAGATAGACTCCACGACAAAATCGCAAAGCTGCTAATTGTAACACTCAATTTTTATATACCACTAGCTGTGCTAGCGGAAATCACTATGTACAAAAGTTTCTCTTATTTCAATATATAAATTCACAATGTACTATTGAGCTAATCCTTCCTTATGAATTGACCTATCTTTTTGTAAAAACCATACCAAATGCCGCCGGTGGGTCACGTGGAAATCGAGTTACAAAGTTTTTCCCGCATACATCCCGGTCTCGAGGGAGTTATAGGACAAAAAAGGGCCGATATGTTGCTCTAAAACATCCTCTAATTTTCACTGAAAACCGGTTCGAGGGCTTTGTTTAGTATAGTAGCTTACTTACGTATAGGACGGATCGAGCTTTGGTCTTTTGGAGGGCGGCTGGTTGGCGTTGGCCGCGTTGGCCGCAGCCACGGCGGCCATGGCTGCCGATGGGGTGGGGGTGCCTGCACGGGAGGTGTTCGCACTGCCCGTGCCACTGGCGCCACCTGGCGGTAAGACTATGTTTCAATAACGTTTAATGGCGGTTGTTTTGAATAGAATGGCGCGCGCGACGCGACGCGAACGCAAGCTAGGCCGTTTTATGCATTCGTTCACGACTAGAGCGGCCCCCCGACAGTCACCCGCCAGACACGATACAGAGAGGCCGCGCGCGGCTTGGACGCGGCAGTCTTTTATAACGCACGTGTGTAATTTTGCGTTTCGGGTGTGGTTCTCAGATTTAGGTTCTCAGACGCGTTTAATCAGTGAAGCGTTTGAGAAGACGCGACCGTCCGCAGTTTTAGTGCGCGTTGGGTTACTATTCCCCGATATAGGGACGATTCAATAACGTGTGACCTTACGAAGGTTGTGTGCACACCGGGTGTTATTTGTGTTATTTAACCGATATAGTGAAGTGTATACTCCGGGAGAAACAGACATTACGTGTCCGTGGAAGACTGCAGAGACGAGCCAACGGTTTCGGGAATCGGCCAAGTACATACAAGCACACACACACACGTACACATATACACGCAGTGATTCATGAGGCCGGACCGCATACAGCTGACGGCCGCATAAGGTAGGTTGAGACGCCAAGACGACGGGCCCAGGTCTCGGAGGTTGTTTCATCCGTCCGCACGTTTGCGCGGAACAACGGTATAAAATATAAAATCAAAAATTTCCCCCAGCTATTATGAGTTCGATTTCCACCGAGGGCGCCAACATTTTTTAAATATTATTTGCTTGTTCTTCGATTCTGGGTATTTGTATTTCAGTATAGTACGTGGAGATAAATAATGCACATCGAGCCTTAGAGAGAGATGGTTAGATTCTGCTTCCTATGAAGCATAGAGCATTGTCTCTGTCGCACAGACTGAAAAACCCGTGTGAAACGTCACATACTGAGTGACAGTGACAGCGCTCTACGAAACCGAACTGTTTCGTTCTAAACATCGATGTGCAATATTTAATGCCGGGTACTACATGTACTTAAAATGATATATGTATGTGCTGCTGACCGTGCAAACGTTGTTTAGCCATTTAAATTATTACTAGGGATTTTTTTAAACTTCGATGTGCATTATTTAATGCCGGGTACTATATATACATAATAAAAAAAACACAAATTTTGACAAAAAATTAAAAAAAAATGTAACTGGGTGGAGAACACTATCACCTCAGGATATTAAAAATAGATAGTAGCCGATTACCAGACCTACTGATATATGCATATAAAATTTCATAAAAATCGGTCAAGACGTTGCCGAGGAGTATAGTAGTTAACATACAGAATTTTATATACAAAAGAAAAGATATGTTTACCCGTTGTAGTCAAGTGGTACTCTGAGGAGCTACAGCCGTATGTGTAATAATTACATATTATTATACTTATATAAAAAATGTGATCGATTTTCTTAAAACCTACTGATTAGATTTCACTATGGTTTCTACTAAAAGGCAGTGCAATTCTTCCGAAAAGTTACATAAAATAATGTTTTTAGTGGTATCATTTACCGTTGGGAGTGTTCTTGTCAATTCCATTCTTCATCTTTTTGGTTTTCTTGTTGCTGCTCTCCGGGTCCGTGTCTGAGTCGGAGCTAAACTCGCTGGTGGAATCTGAAAAAATAAATATTTGTCAGAGTTAAAATTGTTACAGAGATAAAAGACAAAAAATTTCTTGTTTTGTCACACAAAAATAAAAGACAATATATTTCTTGTTTTGTGACACAAAAACAAAGGACAATAAATTCCTTGTTTTGTCACAGAAAAACAAAAGACACTAAATTTCTTGTTTTGTCACAGAAAAACAAAAGACAATAAATTTCTTGTTTTGTCACAGAAAAACAAAAGACAACATATTTCTTGTTTTGTCTCACAAAAACAAAAGACAACATATTTCTTGTTTTGTCTCACAAAAACAAAAGAAAATAAATTTCTTGTTTTGTCACAGAAAAACCGTACAAAAATCCGTTCATTAGATTTGAGAAAATCAATTACATACAGACAGACAGCTTTTTGGGACTTTGTTTTATATTAAGTATAGATAGATAGGGTGCTGAGATGTGTAGGTATCTAAAATGAATTATTTAACTTCGATCGGTACCAAATCCAAAATTAATTCATTCATTACAAGTCATGCAATCTCGCTGCAATATATTACCTTTCTTAACTTCATCTGGTTTCTTCTTTTTCTTGGTCAGTTTGCTCGCTCTCTCCTCTCCATCTTTAGTGGGCTCATCCTCTTGCTCCGACTCCTGCTTTTGCTCCTGTTCTTCATCACTCTCCTCATCTGATGTCAATAGTTTCCTGTTAAATATAAAATACACGCATATTCAAATTCGAAATATTCTTTATTCATTTAAACTTGTAAACAAGTGCTTTTGGAGAAACTCGGTGGTTGCTCTTTTCAAACAATAATTCTTATAACTAGTTACATATTAGTGCTTTGTACAGAAATAGCAGCATAAGAGATAGAGATATGTTATCGCGGACTTTTTCTAGTATACTTGTTGATCTTCAATCCCCTGGTACGTTAATTTAGTATATTTCTGCTGGTTTACGCGGCGCATACGAATAAAGCTACAAGAGATGAGTTTTTTTTTTGAGCTCGACCTCTTCATCACTTTTAACATAAAACTGTTATAACCAAAACCTTTCGGAAGAATTGCATTCCCTTTTATTAAAAACCGTACAAAAATCCGTTCAGTAGATTTTGAGTAAATTACACACAGACAGTTTTTGGGAACTTTGTTTAATAATAAGTATGGACAGATGTAGATTTTATAGTAAATAGTATAGTAACAGCCTGTTACTATGCCCACTGCTGGGCTAAGGCTTCCTCTCTCCGTTTTTAGAGAGAAGGATTGGAGCTAAGACCTACCACGCTGCTCCATTGCGGATTGGTAGGTTACACATATCCCTGGAATTCTCTAGAGATATGCAGGTTTCCTCACGATGTTTTCCTTCACCGAAAAGAGTGTGATAAATTGCAATTATCAATTAGACACATAAGTTTTAATAGAAAAACTCATTGGTGCCTGCCCGGGGCTTGAACCTATGTCGTCTCTAGAGAGTCGCACGGTCTCTCCGCTAGGCTATCAGTTACTTTTTGATTTTATCAAGTACAGAGACTCCAAAATTACCTCAGAGCGTCCTCTTCTGCAACGCCCTTGAGCTCCTTGTTGGCTTTGGTCTCATGGTCTGATTCACTGTAAAACACAAAACGTGGTGTTTTATAAGTAAATATATGGGCGATTTACACACACTACCGTCAGTACCAAATCATTATAATTCTCCTCCCCTAATCCCACTCTAAATGGGGTCGGCACAACATGTATTTAAGAAATGAGGTTGGTTTATTCTATGCAGCCGGATACCACACGGCACATACCTTAGTCGCCTTTTGCGACACCTCGGTAAGAAATGAGGGTGGTCTATTCTATGCAGCCGGATACCACACGGCACATACCTTAGTCGCCTTTTGCGACACCTCGGTAAGAAATGAGGGCGGTCTATTCTATGCAGCCGGATACCACACGGCACATACCTTAGTCGCCTTTTGCGACACCTCGGTAAGAAATGAGGGTGGTCTATTCTATTCTGCCGGATACCACACGGCACACCCCTTAGTCGCCTCTTACGACACCTCGGTAAGAAATGAGGGTGGTCTATTCTATGCAGCTGGATACCATACGGCACATACCTTAGTCGCCTTTTGCGACACCTCGGTAAGAAATGAGGATGGTCTATTCTATGCAGCTGGATACCACACGGCACACCCCTTAGTCGCCTCTTACGACACCTCGGTAAGAAATGAGGGTGGTCTATTCTATTCTGCCGGATACCACACGGCACACCCCTTAGTCGCCTCTTACGACACCTCGGTAAGAAATGAGGGTGGTCTATTCTATGCAGCCGGATACCACACGGCACATACCTTAGTCGCCTTTTACGACACCTCGGTAAGAAATGAGGGTGGTCTATTCTATGCAGCCGGATACCATACGGCACATACCTTAGTCGCCTTTTGCGACACCTCGGTAAGAAATGAGGATGGTCTATTCTATGCAGCTGGATACCACACGGCACACCCCTTAGTCGCCTCTTACGACACCTCGGTAAGAAATGAGGGTGGTCTATTCTATGCAGCTGGATACCACACGGCACACCCCTTAGTCGCCTCTTACGACACCTCGGTAAGAAATGAGGGTGGTCTATTCTATGCAGCTGGATACCACACGGCACATACCTTAGTCGCCTTTTGCGACACCTCGGTAAGAAATGAGGGTGGTCTATTCTATGCAGCCGGATACCACACGGCACATACCTTATTCGCCTTTTGCGACACCTCGGTAAGAAATGAGGGTGGTCTATTCTATGCAGCCAGATACCACATGGCTTTCTTTTAGTTAATAATCATTGATAAAAATAATAATCTCATAACTATTTATAATAATTAATTATTTAAATGAAATAACTTTGTGCACAATTTAAAATTACTCCACGCGCCGTCATACATATATAATTCAAAAATACCTATACGCAGAGGAACCAATAAATTGTTTATAGAAAATATTGTCCTTCGGCGGGAACCGAACCCGCGACCCGCGTAGCTGAAGGCAATGTCAATGCCAATGATGTAATCTTATGAAATAAGGCTAATTTAAGTTTCTTTAAATTGGGTAGATTTCGGTAAGAAAATTGAAAAAAACTACCTGTCTGAAGAGTCCGATATGTAATCTCTCTCTCTGCCCTCTTCATCTCCATCGTCGCTTTCTTCAAACGCCTCATCTTCCACTTTCTTCTTCTTTTTGTTGGTCAAAGCTGAGAATTTAATGTGTTAAAAGAACACTTTTTACATACATATATACGTATCTGCTTCTAGTTGTACTTTTCCTTCATTGTTAGGTAATTGTATAATAATAATAATAATAATAATAATCTTTAGTTATAAAAACAGTGCTAACATTACATATTGAAACCCTGGCTCCTAAACTAGATTGAACTGTATTTCAGGAACCAGTGCCCTACCTTAATATTATAGATTATTATACTGTAGTGTGGTTAATAGAAGTAACTTAAAATAAATTAGTTGGGTTAAATTGATTGATGTATGAATATCAAATAAACAATTTGAGAAGTCAATTTACTTACGTGTTACTTCAGATTGCATGAAACAATTTATTTATCATTGCATTGTTTGGAAAAAAATAGTACCTCGTGCTAAATTCGTGTTTCATTCAAAAACAATTCTAGGACACAACTACCCCTTAAACAGACTTATGCGTCGATAAGATGAGTTATCTAAAGGTAATGTGTTAGATATAATGTATAGTACGCGGCAATAAATAATGCACATCGAGGCTTAGAGAGAAATCGGCTAGATTCTGCTTCATAGAGCATTATCTCAGTCGCATAGACTGACGAGCCCGTGTGTCAGTGACAGCGCTCTACGAAACCAATTGGCCGGCTGTTTCTTCTAAGTTCACGATGTGCATTATTTATTGCCGGGTACTATACGTTTCCAAATTACGTTTAGAAAATCCCTCTTAAAACTTCTCTCAGAAACGTAGATCGTATTATCTCTTAATTCGTCTTATTGATACTAGCTTTTACTTTTTGTATGCTCTATAACATCTTAACTTAATATGATTTGTTATCTAAAGGTAATGTGTTAGATATAATGTATAGTACGCGGCAATAAATAATGCACATCGAGGCTCAGAGAGAAATCGGCTAGATTCTGCTTCATGGAGCATTGTCTCTGTCGCACAGACTGACGAATCCGTGTGTGACAGTGACAGCGCTCTACGAAACCAATTGGCCGGCTGTTTCTTCTAAGTTCTCGATGTGCATTATTTATTGCCGGATACTATACGTTTCCGAATCACGTTTAGAAAATCCCTTTTAAAACTTCTCTCAGAAACGTAGATCGTATTATTTCTTAATTCGTCTTATTGATACTAGCTTTTGCTATTTGTATGCTCTATAACATCTTAACTCTGATAAGTGAATACTAACTCATTATTTAACTACTATGCTGGATGTTTACTATTATTGTACATGTTATTACCATCTTTAATTAACATAGCATTTCGTTTCCATTTTCTATTGTATAATGTATAATCTGACACTTATTTAATGTATTTTTCTTTGTTTCGAGAAAATTAAAGGTTACTTATATTTGTTGATTTAAAAATACAAGCAAATTATATGAGGTCTGGCATTTTTATTGTTTTATCAACATTTAATTTGTTTATATAAATTTGTTTTTGGCTAATTAGACTACGATAACAGGATATATATGTGCTGTAAATGGACTTACACCACTTTCAAAATTAGACAACTGTAAGAATCGTTAAATTTTGTAAAATCAAATATCGCTTAAAATATACTTCATTTTAATATAATTTTGTTTACAAATACACATAACAACACATAAAAAAATAATTATTTGAGACTCCAAATTGTCATAATTACAAGATACTTGTTTTGAATAAAATGACGCGCGCGACGCGACGTGAACGCAAGGTAGGTCGTTTTATGCATTCGTTCACTACGAGAGCGGCCCCCCGACAGTCACCCGGCAGACACGATAGAGAGAGGCCGCGCGCGGCTTGAACGTGGCTTGGACGCGGCATTCTTTCTCTTACGCACGTGTGTAATTTTGCGTTTCGGGTGTTGTTCTCAGATTTAGTGACGCGTTTAATCAGTGAAGCGTTTGAGAAGACGCGACCGTCCACGGTTTTAGTGCGCGTTGGGTTACTATTCCCCAATATAGGGACGATTCAATAACGTGTGACCTTACGAAGGTTGTGTGCACATCGGGTGTTATTTAACCGATATAGTGAAGTGTATACTCCGGGAGAAACAGACATTACGTGTCCGTGGAAGAGTGCTGAGGCGAGCCAACTGTTTCGGGAATCGGCCAAGTACATACAAGCACACACACACACGTACACATATACACGCAGTGATTCATGAGGCCGGACCACATACAGCTGACGGCCGCATAAGGTAGGTTGAGACGCCGAGACGACGGGCCCAGGTCCCGGAGGTTGTTTTACCCCGTCCGCACGTTTACGCGGAACAATACTGATTACAAGAATTTACTAATTCTCTGCATGTGGTAGTGTTTCAAAATATGCATGATGCACCGTACGTATCCACTAGGGACTTACACCAAATAAACGGTCCATATATTGTTGATAGCCTAATAAAAAATAAAAGAAGTAAAGTAACTGCCTTTTATTATCCCACAGCTGGGCACAGGCTTCATCTCTCCATTTTTAGGAGAGAAGGGTTGGAGCTAAGACCTACCACGCTGCTCCAATACGGATTGGTGGGTAAAATTCTCTAGAAATATGCAGGTTTCCTCACGATTTTTTCCTTCACCAAAAACCGCACAAAAATTGCAATCATCAATTACACACAAGTTTTGATAGAAAAACTCAAAGGCGCTTGCCCGGGCTTTGAACCTGTGATATCTGTAGAGAGTCACACGTTCTCACCGCTGGGCTATCACAATTTTTTTTATAAATAATAACTCCATAATTTTGACGGGTGGTGGCGCTGTGGGGTGGTGACCCTGCCTTCAACTCCACGGGTCGCGGGTTCGATTCCCGCCGAGGACCAACATTTTTATATAAACAACTTGTTGGTTCTTCGAGCCTGGGTGTATATTTGTATTTAAGTATGTATTTAAACTTATTTATGTAGTATATCTACCAGTTGTCCGTCACCCATTACACAAGTATGAAGTTACTTACTTTGGGGACGGACGACTGTGTGTGTAAATGTCCCATATATTTATTATTTATTATTTTAACACATTGTCAGTCGTGGTAGATATATCCAAATTAAAACCATCGACCGCATTATTTGTATCTTGTCACTATTAAAAGACGTAAAAGCTTGTTAAAACAAGTCAAATAAGCCCAAACATGACGAGGAAGTATTTTTGAAGAAGAGCTCATACCTTTTTTGTTCTTCTTCTTCTTGGCAGCAGTCTCTTCATCCTCTTTCTCTTTCTCGCCCGCCTCCGAGTCCGAGGAGTCGTCATCGGAGTCTATCCATTCGTCCATCTCTGATATCTTCAGATCTGAAAGTCACATTATATCATTTATAGTTAAAGTAAGGTAAAGTAAACGACATGTGCCGTGTGGTATTCGGCTGAGTAGAATAGACCAACCTAATTTCCTACCGAGGTGTCGTAAAAGACGACTAAGGTAAGTTGACCCGCCGTGTGGTATCCCGCTGAGTAGAATAGACCAACCTAATGTCTTACCGATGTGTCGTAAAAGGCGACTAAGGTAAGTTGACCCGCCGTGAGGTATCCGGCTGATTAGAATAGACCACCCTAATTTCCTACCGAGGTGTCGTAAAAGGCGACTAAGATAAGTTGACCCGCCGTGTGGTATCCGACTGAGTAGAAAAGACTTCCCTCATTTCTTACTGGTGTCGTAAAAAGCGACTATGGTAAGTTGACCCGTCGTGAGGTATTCGGCTGAGTAAAATAGATCACCCTAATGTCTTACCGAGGTGTCGTAAAAGGCGACTAAGGTAAGAAGACCCGCCGTGTGATATCCGGCCGAGTAGAATAGACAACCACACAGTAAAAGGCGACTAAGTTGACGTCAGGCAGGCGCCCGGTGTAAAATACCTAGCCGACTCGTGTGACATGTTGTGCCAACCTCACTTAGTAGGAATGGGATAAGCTTAGATAAAACGCTCAAACTAATCCTGTAAGGTTAGTCTAAGGTTTTTCGAACTGACTGTAGCCATTAGGGCTAACAGACTACAGTCAGTTCGAAAAAAAAAAAAATATATATATATAATATAAATAAAATAAATAAATAAATAAAATAATAATATAAAAAAAAATAAAAAAAAAACACTACACAATCGTGGTAGCGGTGCGGTGCGAACTTATAACAAATTTATGCGCGTGCGGCGATCGTACGATTAGCGACTGAAGTGCGTGCGGAAGGAAGCGGGAAGGATGCTATTGCAAGTGTATGGTGAACTAGACATTTGATATCGAACAATGCATAAAAAAATCATAACAATCGGTCAAGAAATTTCGGAGAAGTATTGTAACAAATGTGACACGACAATTTTATATGATGGAAGAACCAACCTTTTTTGGCCTTGGAGTTCTTGACTTTCTTCTCGTCGGGCTCATCTATGTCGTCCGCTGTGCCGTCACCGCACATGCGCTTGCGCAGCATTAGCGAGAAGAAGTTCATCACCTTGTTGCGTCTGATTAGGATACAAATTACCAATTAAAATCATATCAAACATTTTATACAAAAATGAACGTCAAACTTCATAAACTTAGGTAACTTAGGTAATAATTATTAGCAATAATAGTAATTAAAGTTAATTTAAATCTTACTAATATTATAAATGCGAAAGTTTGTGAGTATGGATGGATGTTTGTTACTCTTTCACGGCTAATCCGCTGAATCAATATGGATGAAATTTGGCACAATTATTCCTTTTATACCGGAATAACACATAGGCTATAGAAATCCTGTTAATTCAACAGGAATGGGATGACATTGAAAAGCGCCATCTATTATCAACCTATCACAGTGTTTTTATTCACAATGTGTTAGAGCCAAGTCAAATCTATAGTTTTTTATATGGCAAAACAACGTTTGCCGGGTCAACTAGTATTATTATAAGCTGTGGTAGCCCAGCGGTGAGACCATGCGACTCTTTCGAGGGAAACACGAGTTCAAAACCGGGCAGGCACCAATGAGTTTTTCTATTAAAACTCATGTGTCTAATTGATAATTGCAGTTTATCACACGCTTTTCGTTGAAGGAAAACATCGTGAGGAAACCTGCATATCTCTAGAGAATTCTGGAGATATGTGTGACCTACCAATCCGCATTGGAGCAGCGTGGTGGGTCTTAGCTTTAACCCTTCTCTCCAGAAACAGAGAAAGGAGGTCTATTCCCAGCATTGGGATTGTAACAGGCCGCTACTTTTAAATACTATTGGAGATATATTGAGTCCAGTCATTTTTATCTCTTCATATATTCGTCAATATTATCATAACTTGTACTGCATAGTGATTTTTTAATGTACGTTTTATATTTCAACTAATACATCATCATATAAATAACTAGAAATACGTGCGGCTTCGTCCGCGTGAAATTCAGTGTTCAGCATGTTATAGTCTCGAGTCTCGCATGAGACTGGGTCTCTGATACCCGACATCGCTTTTTACAGCTATTCCCCCCTCTAAACTACAATCGACACCGGTTCGTTACTACCCCCACTAAAAATTGTTGTAAAACGACCTCTTCAACTCAATTTACACGAAACGGTTATGTGCTATTAACCTAAACCTTTGGGAGGAATTGCACTACCTTTTAGTAAAAACCGTACTAAAATCCGTTCAGTAGATTTTGAGAAAATCGATTACATGAAAACGTAATCGATTTCTTCGAAAACGTGAAGGTCTGTAGTGCATGTGTTTTTGGGAATCAGACGAAAACGGATAGTCTTTACATTTATATTTAGCATTACATATATTTTCTATTTACTTTATCGCGGATTATAGCAAAATAATTTTACTATTACTTTTGTATTATGGATCTCCGCGTATTAACGCCTAATTCTATAAATTAGTTTAAGTACTAACCTTCCAAACTCTTGTTCCGCTTCTTCTGCTGACAATGCCTTGTACCGCTGTATAGGTTGGAAATTGTACCTACGAACAAAATAGAAGATTCTTATATTGTAGTAAGTCTTAGTTTCAAAGCTCCTCCCCAAAAGTGGAGAGAGGAGGCCTTTGCCCAGTAGTGGGGTAATAAAAGATCATTACTTTAAGCGGGTAATTTTTTTTCGAACTAACTAAACTTAGTAACTAAGTATGTGTTTTGAACAAATTGACGCGCGCGACGCGGCGCGACCGGCCGGAGCAACGACCTTTATGCATCCCATTGTCGACGCGAGCGCCGACAGTCAGTAATGTTTCGCATACTATAAAGACAGGATGCGTGCACCCGTAGACGACTTTATTGTATAACGCACACGCGTAATTATGCGTTTTGGGTGTGGTTCTTAGATTTAGTGACGCGTTTAATCAGTGAAGCGTTTGAGAAGACGCGACCGTCCGCGGTTTTAGTGCGCGTTGGGTTACTATGCCCCGATATAGGGACGATTCAATAACGTGTGACCTTACGAAGGTTGTGTGCACACCGGGTGTTATTTGTGTTATTTAACCGATATAGTGAAGTGTATACTCCGGGAGAAATAGACAGTACGTGTCAGTGGAAGACTGCAGAGGCGAGCCCACGGGTTCGGGAATCGGCCGAGTACATACAAGCGCACACACACACGTACACATATACACGCAGTGATTCATGAGGCCGGACCGCATACAGCTGACGGCCGCATAAGGTAGGTTGAGACGCCGAGATGACGGGCCCAGGTCTCGGAGGTTGTTTCATCCGCCCGCACGTTTGTTCGGAACAGTATGCTATTAGCTCTAACGGCTTTTACGGAGTTTCCGGGCGGGACGGGCAAGAGAAGAAGCATCGTCAAGGTTGCGAAATGCGTAAAGTAAAGCGCAGAAGCCCTACTAGTGTCGGGGAACGTCATCCTAAGGGTGCTGTGAGGCTGAACCACGGCTTAGGGCGACACGTATTGGAGGGCTGATGTATGACTTTGATCAGTCATTGCGACGTCGGAAGGTTGGGGGAGAAGCCACGACCGACCGACATCAGAAAACTGGGACCTCATCTTCGCCGGCGAAGACGCTGTGTGAGTGTGTATTACGTGTTTCTGTGTTTGATCGTCAGGGTCATATCAGGTCGCAGCTTTTTGTACGCCTATATTTTCGGTGGTCAGATCTAACGGGGATGTCGGTGGAAGCAACTAAAATTAGAGGGTGTGGGTTCGAAATCTTAAGAATTTAAGGTGGGTTTGTCTTGTTTGTAATGGTCGCGAGATCGAGGATCTATTGAAAAAGAATGTACGGGCAGGAGAGAAAGCAAGGTCAGAAGAAAGGAGTGGCAGGACAAATAAGGGCAAGAGAAGAACGTAAAGGCAGGAGAAGAAAGGAGGGGCAGGAGGAGAAAGGAGGGGCAGGAGAAGAAAGTAAGGGCAAGAGAAACACGTCAGGGCAGGAGAAGAAAGTAAGGGCAAGAGAAACACGTCAGGGCAGGAGAAGAAAGTAAGGGCAAGAGAAGAACGTCAGGGCAGGAGAAGAAAGTAAGGGCAAGAGAATAACGTCAGGACAGGAGAAGAAAGTAAGGGCAAGAGAATAACGTCAGGACAGGAGAAGAAAGTAAGGGCAAGAGAATAACGTCAGGACAGGAGAAGAAAGTAAGGGCAAGAGAAGAACGTCAGGGCAGGAGAAGAAAGTAAGGGCAAGAGAATAACGTCAGGACAGGAGAAGTAAGGGCAAGAGAAGAACGTCAGGGCAGGAGAAGAAAGTAAGGGCAAGAGAATAACGTCAGGGCAGGAGAAGAAAGTAGGGGCAAGAGAAGAACGTCAGGGCAGTAGAAGAAAGTAAGGGCAAGAGAATAACGTCAGGGCAGGAGAAGAAAGTAAGGGCAAGAGAAGAACTTCAAATTTGATCGGGTATCCTTACCACTCTTGTAGCGGGTACGCGTCTATAGCGCCGTCGGCTGCGTGCGTGAATACGTAGTAGGCTGTATTTTCCGATACGCCGCCTTCGCGGATTCCCTTGAATCTGTAAAAATAAAGAATTTATTTTAATTTAAGCGTAACAGGACAGATATTCGCAATTTAATATTAGAATGGATATGGATTCCTTTATCTTTATATGAATACACTAGCTCAATGATTTATAGAAACAGGCGTTACTTTGCGGAATTCCATATTACAGGCACTATAACAGAACTACCTCGCTATAATCTGCGCGGGTTAAGCGAATGCATGCAAAGCACATGCAGGACAAGCCACCACACGCACCTCAAGGCTCCTCCACCAGCAACAAAGCACACAAGCATCACACACAACCACCACCACAATAAATCTCGACGATCGTTTCGCTCCGAAACCGAAGCATCTTCAGGATAGACTCGTCGTGGAGCTCTGTTATAGTGCCTACACTAGCTCAACTATATGTCATAGGTTTAGGTACATTTACTTAAGTAACAACAAATATGACTAAGGAGTGCCAAACATTTTATTGGAATAATATGATCTACAAATAAATAAAAAAAAATCCAAATAAAACTGTATAAAAATATTTTCTTTAATGAAATATTTCATTAATGACATTTAATATTTATGCTTTTAGTTTTATTTTAATATACGTAAAAGTTCGTAATATTTTAGTTTAAAATTATATGTGTATCATCATCATTCTCCTGCCCTTATCCCACTCTAAGTGGGGTCGGCACAACATGTCCCAAAGATGTAGTTTGTTGTTGATTAGGCTACGTATTTTACGACCGGCTGCCTGCCTGACGTCAACTTACCTTAGTCGCCTTTTACGACACCTCGGTAAGAAATGACGGTGGTCCAATCTACGCAGCCGGATACCACACGGCACTTTAATATTATATGTATAATAAAAAATAAATAATTGTAAGCGATGACATGTTGTTGAATTTTGATATCTTCAAATGTATTTGTTTTGTGAACTTAATTAAATTTATGTGGGAATGGAACGTAAGTGCTGTATGAAAAGGAACGTAGGTAAGGGGAGGTGTGCGCCGAGAGGGGAGAGAGGAAAATGGAGAATATATATATATATAAGAAGGACCTATATTATAAAATTAAAATACAAACTTCTTGCCGGCTTTCCCGCCAACTTTGAGTATCCAAGGTTGATCCTCAGGTTTGTACTTGCGAGATATTATACCGAACTTTTTGCGACGCGCCTCCTCACGCATGTCGCGCCCGTACTCAGAGCCTGCGCCGAATCTATAAGAAGGTGTAGGTTGTCAGAACAACTCGCCGTATCCGAAAAACAGTCACATGTCCTATATATAAGCATAGGAAATGTGACTATGTTCTTTAGATAGAGTGAACTGTCTCCTTCTATGACTATTAGATTAGTGATAGTGTTTATCTTCTGCATAATCATGAAGCTGTGATAGCCTAGCGGTGAGACCGTGTGACTCTCTAGGGACGATCATTTTCTATTAAAAACTTATGTGTCTAATTGATAATTGCAATTTATCACACACCTTTCGTTGAAGGAAAACATCGTGAGGAAACCTGCATATTTCTAGAGAATACTAGGGATATGTGTAACCTATCAATCCGCGTTGGAGCAGCGTGGTAGAACTTAGTCAATCCTTCTCTCCAAAACGGAGAGAGGAGGCCTTAGCCCAGCAGTGGGCATAGTAAGAGGTTGTTACTTTACTTTACTTTTACTTTTTTATCTTCTGCTATAATTAAATCTTTATTTTTGTGCTTATGAATTATTATAAGTATAAAAAGATTGGCAATATATTCAATAGACAAAGTAGGAACCAACATAAGCTTGTAGTGCCTACTTTGATTTAATTGATTTTAGCTTTCCTATTACAGCAGTTTAAAAACACTATTAATGTATCTATATCTACATTTTTGATGATCAAAAATGAAACTCTTTTTATTTATCATAATAGAAAAAAATCAACCTTAACCTAATAAACACAAATTCATTCTTGTTGTTTATGGAGTTAAAAATCGAGAATACCAAGAGATAACTTTGAGCAGATACAAATACCAAGGTTGTTGCATGTAAACATTAAAGGCTACTATAGATAAACAACTAGAATGAATTTGTATTCATTACATTATGGTTGTTTGTTTGTTTGGAAGTTATGAGTGTACAAACATTCAGTGATACATTTTATTTACACATATATGCACATATAGATGAAATAATTTTGATTTGGTATATATAGTATCAAATCAGGTTCTGCAGTGGTGGTAATGTAACTATCTTTATAAGCATTGGTATACTTGCAGTGCATTTTGGTATTATTGGTGAATGCATTGAACTACCAAATAACTCATACAAATGAGTATAGCAAAAAAAGTTCTTAAAAAATATATATTATTAGTTACAATAAAAATCATGTACATTCCACTCACTTAGGCATGTCCTCTTCTATACCTTTAAACTCTTTAATGTTGTTCTCCCTTTCCATTTTCACATGTGTCCAATTTGCAAAGTCAACATTGAGAGTTGCATTGAATCTCATTACATGATACTTTTTTTTTACATTCTTTGGAACTCTGATTTTAAACTCTTGAACAGAGGGAGATGATGGCTATAAATAGAACAAAAACAAAAATATAAGTAATATAACAGAACTAACTACTTTGCTATAATCCGCATTTTGTGTGCGTTGTTGCTGGTGAATTGCGCCTTGGGGTGCATGAGGTGGCTGGTCCTGCATGTATAAGGTGCGTAGATTTTGCCTGCTTCATACACATTGGCTTTGCATGCATTCACTTAACCCGTGCGGATTATAGCAAAGTAGTTAGTTCTGTTATATTGCTTGTAATATGGAATTCCGCAAAGTAACGCCTGCTTCTATAAATCATTTAAAAATATAAGTGATCATCACAAACATGGGCGTAGCGAGGTATGTGCAAGGGGGGGCAGCTGCCCCCCCCACCCCTTGCAATGAAAACTGTAACATTGGAAAAGTGACTACTAACAACATAGTAACACAATAAAAGGCTTGCATAGTACCTATAATGTAATGTAATGTGAAAAAAAGTAAATATTAAGTAAAATTAATTAATTAATTGATATTATTACAAAAAAGTAGTAATACCTAATATTGATAAATATCTAAATCTACTAAAACAATATAGTTTAGGATTTCTTGCCAAGTATGGAATTCTGGCTATGTCCTTGATTACAAATATAACTAACAAGTGAACTGAATCTTGACTTTGCTTTTAGTCTTTTATTCCTCTTAGCACATAATTTTGATAGTATACTAATTTAAATATTACTTAAGGGAGGGTATACCCGCAGGTGACTATCCCAAACCAAACTATAGATTTCAGTGTATAACACTCATGGAGTTCTATTTAACAAAAACATTTCTACCCACACTAATCTGAAATTACATTTATATATAAAATATTTAACAATAATGTAAAAAGTTATATAATAAATAAATAAAGCCACATATTGAAGATGAAATTAAGACTTATAGAAAATATACTAAAGAAACGTAAAATAAGGTTTACATACTGTTGTGTTTGGTGTCGTCATTTTATAGGATTGAATATGATTAGTTATAGGACACAGTGTATCGTTTTTGATTACACTAAACAATTTACTTAACTCTACGCGACTTCATACTAGGACAAACGACACTATTTTTTTTACGTACACTAATACTGGATCTATAACTATTAACCATAGACTAATCCGAACCATAAATGAGTGTCATAAATTTACTCTGTGCAGTGTGCACAAAACAAATAACTCCATAGACTATTAACTAAAATAGACTTAAGTCTTAAACATAGATTACTTATTGAAATACATACTTTAACCATAGGGTTATTATACTATAGAGGTGTAAAAGTAAAGATAAAAAGCGTACCCGTATGTGTTCGTTACCATCTCTTTCTCCTACCCTTATCCCACTCTAAGTGGGGTCGGTACAACATGTTTTCCTCTTCCATTCTCTTCTATCATTCGTCAACTCTGGCGCTACTCCTTTTATATGCATGTCATACTTCACACATTCCAACCATCTCTTTTTAGGCCTCCCTCTAGTCACATATCCATCCACATTCATATCCAACACTCGTTTAGTCACATGATTTTCATCCCTCCTCATTACATGTCCATACCATCCCAATCTTGCACCTCTCTTCTTTTCTACAATGGGCGCAACTTTCATACTTCCCCTTATATACTCATTTCTTATTTTATCCAATCTTGTCACACCACACATCCATCTTAACATTCTCATCTCATTGGCATGCACTCTTCTTTCATCCATCTTTTTCATTGCCCAACACTCTGATCCATACATTACGACAGGTCTTATGACCGATTTATAAATTTTCCCTTTAAGTTTAAGGGGCATTCGGGGGTCACATACTGTCCCTGAGACCTGTCGCCACTTCATCCATCCTGCATTCATTCTATTCCTCACATCGCGATCAATTTCACCGATTTCCTGTAGAAGCGAGCCAAGGTACCGGAAGTCGGAGCAGACTGGCAAAACAACACCATTTAAGGTTATTGGAGAAAAATTGTGTTGGTTACCATATAGTATTAAAATAACGCCTCGAGTCGTATTTCCGTAAGGCATGATGTCGCCGCAACATATTACTTACTTACGTGTAAACCTAGCTGCGTAAGATAATATTTTTCGTATTATGATATTTTTATTTCTACATTTTGATTTAATTCGTAATATAGAATCCTAGAATAATTAGAACTACAAGTAAATTGTAATTTATAGAATTAGGCGTTACTTTGCGGAGATCCATAATTAACAGTAAAATTATTTTGCTATAATCCGTGATAAAGTGAATAGGAAATATATGTAATGCTAAACGCAGAGTGGACTATTCGTTTTAATAACTGGAACATGGAATATTCGTTAAAACACATGCACACACCTCCACCAGTGCCACCACAATACACAAGCACTACACACATTCATTAGATCACAAAATCCCCGCAACCGAAGACTAAATCGACGACAAGACTATTAGATCCCGATGTCTAGATCGTGAGCTAAGCTAACGGGTTATGTGCTGGATAATGTGACGGGTGTCGATTTCGTGTCTTGCCTAGCCAAAATAGATTGCGCCATATTCACAAAATTTTTCGTTCGTTACACAAGCTAAAATGAGTTTATTCGTTACGTTACAAAATTGCAATGCGAAAGGGTAATTGATAGGTTTTAAATAAAACTGCACCATTAAAATTATTTCTATAATTGAATATACACTAAGTATTTTTTTTATCACGTGCGCTTAAACTTAAAAAAGTATATAACATAGATATTTATCCTTTACACTTATTCAATAAATAATAAGCAATTTTCTCAAAGTCAGCTCATTTACTTTTTTTCAACAACCTATCTCAACGACTACGACAGTTTTTTATATATAATAATATATACAAAATTTGTCGCCTTAACTATTTGAAGGAGGTTGTAATTGAAACACATTGTAACAAATATTTACCATATTTCTACGTTTTCCAAAAGTTATAACATATGATTCCTTAATATCCGTTTATTGTACAGTACAGCAGAAACGCAGTAAGTAGCAACGAAGTAGTGTGAAAAAATACATCATCATTATCATCCTGCCCTTATCGCACTATAAGTGGGGCCGGTACAACATGATTTGTCTATGTATTTTACGACCGGCCGCCTGCCTGACGTCAACTTACCTTAGTCGCCTTTTACAACACCTCAGTAAGAAGTGAGGGTGGTCTATTCTACTCAGACGGATACCACACGGCAAGTCGACTTAACTTAGTCACCTTTTTACGACACTTCGGTAAGAAATGAGGGTGGCCTATTCTACTCAGCCGGATACCACACGGCGTTAGTGTGATATTCAAATTAATCTTTTTGCCAAAAACATGGTAACAAAAGGTGTAACAAGATATTAACAACATTTAGTAGCAACATGTTAATAAATTAATTAATTAATTAACAACATATATCTGACATGCAAATTTTATCATCTATTTTAATATTATGAATTATTTATATCAATATGATTGTACTATTTCATAATGATTATAAGATTTTATTTTACAACGATCAACTATCAACAATAAAAAATACAACGATCTAAAAAACTCATCACTTGAGCACTACGCTACTATTTTGTTATATAAATGTTTGAGTCGTGAAAATATCTACTATCAGGTGTTACCAGGCTATCTATTCATTACGGGACACCTTATGCATAGGAGAATCAAAAACGATTTTGGTGATGTAACGGTCATAAGTATATGTCGAAAAAAAAACCATGTATATATGTTATTCTTTTATTAAAATATTTGTATTTTTTCTGAACATTAGGTTCGTAGTCTAACAGTAACTTAATTAATGCGTACTAAATTTATTCATATTTAATGGTGGACATTGGTGTAAGTATTGTTTTACGGTTTGTCCAAGGCAATTTCACAGCAAGGCATATTACGGATGTGAGGTATGAACTGTAAAGGAAGACAAGCAATACAACAGAACTAACTACTTTGCTATAATCCGCACGGGTTAAGTGAATGCATGCAAAGCCAATGTGTATGAAGCAGGCAAAATCTACGCACCTTATACATGCAGGACCAGTCACCACATGCACCCCAAGGCGCAATTCACCAGCAACAACGCACACAAAAGCAGCACACACACCCACCACCACAATCTCGACGATCGTTTCGCCCCGAAACCGAAGCATCATCAGGAGGATAGGCTCCACGACAAAAATCGTAGTACGATGTGGTGTGGTGGTGGGTGTGTGTGCTGCTTTTGTGTGCGTTGTTGCTGGTGAATTGCGCCTTGGGGTGCATGTGGTGACTGGTCCTGCATGTATAAGGTGCGTAGATTTTGCCTGCTTCATACACATTGGCTTTGCATGCATTCACTTAACCCGTGCGGATTATAGCAAAGTAGTTAGTTCTGTTGTATTGCTTGTAATATGGAATTCCGCAAAGTAACGCCTGCTTCTATAAATCATGTAAAGGAAGACCTTCGAAACCGTAACGTAAACGACGCGTATTAGCTGGACTCACAAAGTTTCCTATGTGGAAGTACTGCGACGTATCAACCAAAAACCTTTTGAACAGCATCAAGATCAGAAAAGTATCATATCTGGGGCATGTGTTTAGACACGAGAGGTATGAACTTCTCCAACTGATCATGATGGGAAAAGTAGCAGGAAGAAGAGGTGTTGGTCGCAGAAAGAAATCCTGGCTACGTAACATCCGAAAGTGGAGAGGAATCGCGAATGCTGTCGAGCTTTTTCACCACGCGAAAAACAGGCATGAATATACGCAGCTAACTGCCAACCTGATGATCGGAGAGGCACCCAAAGTAGAAGACATTCACAACTCAATCATCAGTATGATCATTTTGAATGTGTTTAAATGATACGATACACATGATCATACGTATGACCCAGCGATTCTCCTTGAAGTGTGTCTGAGAAACCAACAATTCCCGGGTTGTCGGCAATCGTAAGTGATCACAGTCGATGTTTGCGAATGCAGTCTAGAATGCAATCTACGCGATCGTGCTCGCGCTTAATCGTTTTCAGTCGCCGATTATGAAGAGTAATTATTAAATAATCAAATAACAATCAGGCTACTAGCCAGTGTGAGTCCTCATATGGCAAACTAAATTACTCTTATGGGAACATTTATAATTGCAAAGGGTACATGAGAAAGGTTTCTCGCCGGTGTGAGTTCTCATGTGAACGACTAACGTACTCTTCTCGGAACATTTATAATTACAAAGGTTACATGAGAAAGGTTTCTCACCAGTGTGAGTCCTAATGTGAACGACTAACTTACTCTTCGCGGAACATTTATAATTACAAAGGTTACATGAGAAAGGATTCTCACCAGTGTGAGTCCTCATATGGTTAACTAAACCATTCTTATGGGAACATTTATAATTGCAAAGGGTACATGAGAAAGGTTTCTCGCCAGTGTGAGTTCTCATGTGGACGACTAACCTACTCTTCACGGTACATTTATAATTACAAAGGTTACATAAGAAAGGTTTCTCACCACTGTGAGTCCTCATATGGTAAACTAAACCACCCTTATGGGAACATTTAAAATTGCAAAGGGTACATGAGAAAGGTTTCTCGCCAGTGTGAGTCCTAATGTGAACGACTAACTTACTCTTCGCGGAACATTTATAATTACAAAGGTTACATGAGAAAGGTTTCTCACCAGTGTGATTCCTCATATGGTGAACTAAACCACTCTTATGGGAACATGTATGATTGCAAAGGGTACATGAGAAAGGTTTCTCGCCAGTGTGAGTTCTCATGTGAACGACTAACCTACTCTTGACGGGACTTTTATAATTACAAAGGTTACATGAGAAAGGTTTCTCACCAATGTGAGTCCTCATATGGCGAACTAGACCATCATTACCGAAACTTTTATAATCGCAAAGGTTACATAAGAAAGGTTTCTCACCAGTGTGAGTTCTCGTGTGAACGACTAAACTACGTTTCGCGAAACATTTATAATTGCAAAGGTTACACGAGAATGGTTTCTCACCAGTGTGAGTCCTCATATGGCAAACTAAACCACTCCTATGGGAAGATTTAAAATTGCAAAGGGTACATGAGAAAGGTTTCTCGCCAGTGTGAGTCCTCATATGGTAAACTAAACCACTCTTATGGGCACATTTATAATTGCAAAGGGTACATGAGAAAGGTTTCTCGCCAGTGTGAGTTCTCATGTGAACGACTAACCTACTCTTCACGGTACATTTATAATTACAAAGGTTACATGAGAAAGGTTTCTCACCAGTGTGAGTCCTCATATGGTGAACTAGACCATCATTATCGAAACTTGTATAATCGCAAAGGTTACATGAGAAAGGTTTCTCACCAGTGTGAGTTCTCATGTGAACGACTAAACTACGTTTCGCGGAACATTTATAATTGCAAAGTTTACACGAGAAAGGTTTCTCACCAGTGTGAGTCCTAATGTGAACGACTAACTTACTCTTCACGGAACATTTATAATTACAAAGGTTACACGAGAAAGGTTTCTCACCAGTGTGAGTCCTCATATGGTGAACTAAACGACTCTTATGGAAACTTTTATAATTACAAAGGTTACACGAGAAAGGTTTCTCACCAGTGTGAGTCTTCATATGGCGAAGTAGACCATTATTATCGAAACTTTTATAGTCACAAAGATTACATAAGAAAGGTTTCTCACCAGTATGAGTTTTCATGTGAACGACTAAATTATACTTCGTGGAACATTTATAATTGCAAAGATTACATGAGAAACGTTTCTCACCAGTGTGAGTCCTCATATGGCGAACTAGATCATACCTATAGTAACATTTATAATTGCAAAGATTACATGAGAAACGTTTCTCACCAGTGTGAGTCCTCATATGGCGAACTAGACCATCATTATCGAAACATGAATAATCGCAAAGGTTACATGAGAAAGGTTTCTCACCAGTGTGAGTTCTCGTGTGAACGACTAAGCTACGTTTCGTGGAACATTTATAACTGCAAAGATGACATGAGAAAGGTTTCTCACCAGTGTGAGTTCTCATGTGAGCGACTAAAATACTCTTCTTCGAACATTTATAACTGCAAAGATCACATGATAAAGATTTCTCACCAGTGTGAGTCCTCATATGACTAACTAAACCATAGTTAGTGGAACTTGTATAATCACAAAGGTTACATGTAAAAGGTTTCTCACCAGTGTGAGTTCTCATGTGAATGACTAAATTATACTTCACGGAACATATATAACTGCAAAGATCACATGAGAACGGTTTCTCACCAGTGTGAGTCCTCATGTGAACAACTAAACCACTCTTATGGGAACATCTATAATTGCATAGATCACATGAGAAAGGTTTCTCACAAGTGTGAATCCTTCTTATATGGCAACTTAATTTATTCTTGTGCCCAAATTGACGATTGCAAAGGTCACATGAGAATAATTTTACAGTACCTTGTTGCTTGATACGGGTACTAACATCACTTCTTTTTTTAACGTTGCGTAGTTTGTAGAGAGATCCTTTGTATCTTTTAACAATTGTCTTATAAATAATAAAATCATATTTTCTAGAAAGTGATCCATTGTTGAAATCTGTTGAACATCTTTTACTCTTCAGAACTGATAATGTTTTAGCATCATGCGAATCTAACGAGTTTTTGAAGTTCGTCCTCACTTCAAAGTTATCATCCGTATTACAAATGTTTGTGGTGATATCACCTATACGACTTTCTTTAAACGTTAGTGGAGTAATTTGATTTCCACTATCCACCGTCGACACCTCAACAGAACATCCTGAAAGATAAAATCAGATGCAGTAGAAATTTAAATTATATTTTAGACTTTCAGTTATTTTTGTATTGATAACTGTTCCCACTTAGGCCTGAATTTTGAATTAAAATATAATAAAGATGAGAAGGAGGAAGAGAAGAAATAAAGATTTGATAAAGAATTGCATGCTTCAAATGTTATATGGACCAAGTAATAATCATAATGATTTATTAAACAAAAAATATTTTAATAATATTTCATTGTGCCTTAAGCACAGATGTCCATGTGGAAAAGAGGTAGACAGTTTTGGCATACACGGGCTTTCATGCCATAGGAGCTCTGGTAGGCTTTTCCGCCATGGTTCTCTTAATGACACCATCAAAAGAGCTCTTGCCACCATCGACATTCCTGCTCTTCTCGAGCCTTCCGGGATATGTCGGGATGATGGCAAGAGACCAGACGGTCTGACGCTGGTTCCTTGGGAACGGGGACGGGCCCTAATGTGGGACGCAACATGCGTTGATACGTTAGCCTCGTCCCATATCAGGGAAACGGCGTCCAGACCTGGATTGCGGCGGAAATGGCCGAATCCGGCAAGCGGCGAAAGTATGCATCTCTCGTTGAGAGTTATATATTTGTGCCGTTTGCATTTGAGACCCTAGGGCCATGGAGCCCAAGTGCAAAAAAAAAATTATCCGTTTTAACACCTCGGTTGATCGCCTCTTCGGGCGACAAGAGGGCTGGCTCCTTTTTCGCACAAAGAATCAGCTGAGCGATTCAACGCGGAAACGCTGCCAGCATTCTTGGGACCATTCCACGTGGGCATGACTTGTATAGTAGTAGCGTGTAAGTAATTTAAGATAGATATAACTTGTACATATTTGTTACAATAAATTAACGTTAATTTTAAATTTATTTATTGAATTCTATGAATTTAAACGTGTCTCAACGGTATTTTCCAAACGCGTAATATTAAAGGGAAGCTTCTAAATGTTTTTCAAATTGCTCGGGTTTTTTGCTGTCGTAGAAAAATCATGAATATCAGTGTAACCGGCGTCGTTCCATAGTGTTTATTATTACAAAATAAGACACGTAAAACAAAACCACCGATCCCTTTGCATATAACCAGTGAGCCAATTATATGTATCGTATTGTTTAAAATAAATTTACGATCTTTACTACCGTTGGTTTCTACTATTTGTAAACTTGGTGTAAGGCGGCCTTTTACAATTAGCGACTTGCCTTTTTTCATCAAAAGATAGTTTTCAAAATGTGCTATTTTTAATTTTCTCTATACACACACCACCACATATTTCGCATTGCATATTATTCATATTACACAGTATTTCACTAATAAATAAATTTTAACCACAAAAAAAAACAATATCAAATCCGAAAAATGGCGAGCGACTCAATTCACCAAAACAAATAGTGTATTAAACGGCAAATTGGTATAAATTAGTAGTTAGTAATTTCAATGCTCTTTCTTAATAAAACTGTAAATTTGTCGTGTAGTAATGAAGACACTGTCTTTTCGGTGTATTTGTGTTAACGCACGCCACTGGCTGCTGATGGTGTTGTAACCTTGTTTTTTTATAGATGTTTGACCTGTGATCATTCACAATTTTGATTATAAATATAATCAATATAAATATAATTGAAATTGTGATATCATACCATACTCCTCCGAAACAACGATTGATTTTTATGAAATTTTATATGCATATTCAGTAAGTCTGAGGATCGGCTACCTTAAAACCTCCATATCCTTTATGGTGACTTTATTACTTATTTCACGCGCGGCCACATGCCGCGACCCTACACTAGATTTATCTCTTGATGAATCTCTGCTTTGTTTCTTCTTCTTTTCTAATGTTGTTCATTATATCCTATTCAATTCTATTTTATAAAACATCAATTTGTTCAATTAGACAGCTTCCAATTCATTTTTCAAAAAAATATTTTTTCAATAAGTTGTTTTACAAAATAAAGACAGTACATGTCTAAACTTTTAAAATTTTCCAAAACAGTAAATATATAGTCTAAAAGCCTACATAATGTACTTGTATTACAAATTTGAATTTCAAAAGAACCTTTGCTGTACTCACCTAATGACTGAGTATAGTCTGCAGATCTTTCCTCATACTTTATAGAAAGTTCTTGCTGAAACAAGAAAATTGTTATTTGTACTCCACTGCTAGTAATTATTATATAATTCGGATTCTTAGGTGATGTAATATGCTAGTACGACATTGAACTTATAGCAGGTCAAATATTAGTTACATCACAAAACAGATGTTCCTTTATTTTAATAGAAATACTATACAACAGACAACTGAATGTGTCAATTGTGATTTATTTATTAAAAATGCTATCAAAATATACACAACATACAGAGCTACGAATACATAAAATACAACTGTTTTTCAATCAAATCTTTCTCTCCATTTCGTCATTACTGAAGATCACAGTCTTGGCTAGACTCAATCCTTGAGTGGATCAATTTTTTCCATTGACTTCTATTAGTGACCACCATTGCTACCTCGTAAAAATGTTTTGTCATGCTGGACTCGCGTAATTGGTCAGACCACTAAGTTGGTGAGCGGTCTCTTGGTCTTTTGCCTTCAGTGTTGCCGGTCACTATGAGTTTCTCAAATACATCGTCTCCACGCCGCATGATATGTCCGAAGTATTTCAGTAGGCGTTTATAGCAAATGGAGGAGAGACCCGTCTTTTCGGCATCGACGCTACACATCTGCACTAAGTTCTGAATAGTGCCTGCAGACTTGGTGTATGTGTGTATGTGTGGTTGTGGAGGTGTATTCAAACTACTCTTTCAGTTTACGTTTCTCAAGAATAACATTTGCTGTCTCTAGAATTATATAATCTGTAATAGCTACTTTAGGTCTTGCATTATCTTTTGCAGCTTGTTCGATGAGTTTTTTTAGACTGCTCCATGCAATGTTCGGCAAATATTCTTTTTGTTATTTATACTCATACATAACAACTCTGTGGAGAACTGGTGTTCGTCTTGACTTCTTTAATTTCTTAAAACTTAGTCTTAACATTGTTACTAATAGCTGATGATAGCTTCCACAATCTACTCCTGGGAGAGTAACGGTGTTGCTTATAGATGGTCGCCAGCGTTCTGATATCATAAAAATTGAGAAAAAGAAATGAAAAAAAAATACAATAATCATAATAAGTAGGTGAAACAAGAACTACAAGTAAAATAAAACTATGATTTCAAAAAAGTATATTATGACATGTTCTGAATCAAAAAGTAAATTTAATAAAGTTTACTTACTTTTATATTTTGCAGTGGATAGTCCAAGTCATAATTTGTTGATTTCGATTTTAAACACTGCAATAGTTCTCCATCTTTAAGTGGTTCTGCACACTGTTGTTTTGAACATGAATCAACCGTTTTCTCTCCCAATATTTCACTTTTCAGGCTGCTATCGTGTAATTCATCTTTCACACTGAAGCTGTCTTCGTAAAGATTAAAACAGGTTTCTTTGCAATTTCCATCTAACGATTCTTGTTTCAGCTTCATATTACTCTTCACGATCGACACATTTCGATCGGGTTCGATTTTTACTCTAATATTCTCAATGCCTTCATAACCGCATTTTTCCTGCTTTTCTTTCACCGTCGATTGGTCCATTTCATATATTCGTTTATTTCTTGGTTATCCTTTTTTTCTCAGTAGCTTTACGTACTAGAGTTGAGTAGCTCGCGAGCTAAAGACAAGAAAGATATATATCTCTCCAGAAGATATAATCACTCTCTAGCTCGCATGTGTTTCAATTATATCTCTATATCTTTAATCTTAAGAGTCAATTTTCGTGATGAGTTACGGCTCGTTCAGAGTTAGAGTGAAAGAGATGATCTTATATAGCAATTTACATGTCAGAAAGAGACACGAATAACTCTTTCAGAGTTAGAGTGAAAGAGATGAGCTTGTATAGCATTTTACATGTCAGAAAGAGAGACAAATAACTCTATTGCATATTTGAATTATTTGTATTAAAATTTAAAAATGTAAGTTGTAAATTACGAATTTTCTGAACGACAACAACACATGCGCGGGCGCTTAGTTTTTTGTGCTTTATCACAGAGACATAAAATGCTTAATAGGAAGAAAGAATGCGACCAAAAAAAGCTCACTAATTCGACACAAAAACAATTATTTGTTTATTTACATTCAATTCTCAGTTTCGTTACTTTAATTACTTTTCTTCCGTAACTGCGTCCGCACGGATACGTTTTAAATAGTTTTAAATTCTATTTGCTTCTCAAGTTATATTGTTTATATTATTTGTATTAAAAATGTAGACTACGGATTTTCGGAACGACAACACGCGCCGGCGTTCAGCTTTTTTGTGCTTTATGTCAAAGACATAAAATGCTAAAAAAAATCACTAATTCGCGAACGATTATTTATTTATATTCCATTCTTAGTGAGAAGAAGTCATCCTTACCTGTACATATCAGAAAAGTGTAAATAATAGTGTAGATAATAAATAGAAAAAAATAAAAAATGAAGAAAATATGTAGCATAATTTATATAATAAATAAAAAAGTACAATACCGCCTTACTGAGTTCTAAGTCCGGGCTAAAAGAGCCGAAGATATATCGGATATATTTTTATTCTTAGTTGCTTTATACTCTCAAGCCGTACTGAGCTAAAAGAGTTAAAGATATAAAAGAGTGATATATATCCCAAGAGCGAAAAGATATATATCACTCTTTTCTTGTCAGGGATACATTTCGCCCATGTCTATTACGTACTGACTATGATGATTACATACGATAACATTACGATTGTCTTATGCCTAGTATTAATAGTACATTATAAATTACATTGATACAATATGTATATTTACAAAATTTATCTATTAAGTAAGAAAAAATATACGTCTGATTTGTAATCGCAAAACAATTATTTCAGTCATCAATATGTAGGTACATTGTACACTGTAGCCATTATTTGAGTTAGTAGTCTATGGTAGCCATTATTTATGTATTTTAGTTAGTAGTCTATGCTATTAACTAAGAGGAATATGCAAATGATAGACAAGTATAAAGTTATAGAATTGCCACAGACTCTTTCTTACTTAAGTTATATTATTCGGGCTAGTTGTCAGTCACCTGATTTGATCCATATTAATATCATAAATAATTATAAGAGTGTATTTTTTTACGAAAACTTTAACCCCTCGTTCGTACGAGATGAATATTATTGCGCGTAAAAATTACGCCGAATTGAAACAAATGGGTATCCAGGTATCTGTTCACACGATAGCGTATTTAAATCGCGACGTATTTTATCGTGCAGTGTTCCATTTTGGTCGTTAGGGCGAGGGCGTTAAGCTGAATATACCATACGAAACTTCTTATAACGCCTATTTTGGAATTTTAACGCGACGTAATTTTTACGCCCGTTCGAACGAGGGGTAAAGGTCTGAAATATTTTTAGCATTTCATCCATATTTTATTTATGATATTTTTTCGTTTCATTATTCATTTCTGTATTGTCGTATTTATTATAGAGTACTAACTAAAATAATCATTATGTTCACAGAATACATTATGTATTTAGGCTATTTCTATATTTATATTTTAGTTAGTAAAGTATGATATTTACATTTTTGACTAGATAGTCTATATTCTATAACAGGTACTTGTCAAAGACTTGTTGACCGCTAATATTTATAAATACATTTATATAGATGTTTTATAGATTTAGTTATTTAGTGTTTCACAAGTTATTATTTTAATATGGGTAAAAAGAAAAATAAGAACAAAGTGAGTGGAGCAGTTAAAACTGCTGCGAAAACAGAGAAAAAACTAGCAAACAAAATGAAAAAGGAGCTAACAAATCTTGGCGAGGTTAGTTCACATGGTCACAGACAGCTTTCTTGTTCTAATTATTGAATAAAATTGTTTAAAAAATATATAATTATCACTAATCATTGACTATGTTATCTTTTTTTATTAATAAACAAATTTATTTAAATTTAAAAATTGTCTTATTTACAATCGACTATTCGAAGCGACATGAAAAAAAAGTTTGTTTTCATTTTACGTTTAAATGATAATTACTATCCATTTCTTAATAAAGTGAAATTATTCTAAAATTACATCAGATCAATTATCAAAGTTATAAAAGTTTATGATAATTTAAGTTATATAACAAGTAATTGTTATTTTCAGATTATTCTCGTGATAATCTCATAAAGAAATACATTAAGACGATTTTGATGATTCAAATTTATATTATGAACCAATGTGTAAAAATTAACTTAACACTTCAATGATACAGTTTATAATCTAATGTTGAATAGATATAATCATAGTTTCTGTTAAATTTAGGTTGTATAATTAATAGGTAGGTTTGAAGGGGTGATGTCGAATTGTGTAATCAAATCAGAAACTAGAGATAAAAGTATTGATTAGACTCTTTAACTCCAAAATATTTTAATAGATATGTTACAGACAGAAAAACCTTGATATGAATAAATGACTACATTGGGTCATAATCTACCAGAAAGAGATCTCAAAGGGGCTTAGATGTTATGTCTTGTTTGTAAACATGTTTAGATTGATTGTAATTTTATGTGTTATACCTCCATAGAACTCAAATCCTATATTATTATTACAGGAGGATATTGCAAAAGTTATAGCTGAAATTGAGAGAGAGGAGGCTAAACGTGCAGCTGCAACAGAGAAAACATTAATTGGCCCACCACCACCAAGAGCATATGCTACTCTTACCCCACATCCAACTAACAATGAGCTGATCCTGTTTGGGGGAGAATTCCATAATGGACAACAGGTTGCACTTGCAAGAACATAATTACAAATATTATAAATGTTAACATCTCTAGTCTAGTCTATCTGTTATGTTTTCACAGCTAAACTATTTTTGCAATATTGATTGGACCAAAATACAGGGTAAAAATCCTGCTTTTTTATAGGGAGAAAAAATAAAATAGAGTACATGATTGAGGAAATTTAATATTTTGTCTTAACTTTACACATGACTGTATGGGTATAGTACCCGGCAATAAATAATGCACATTGAGAACTTAGAATGAAACAGCTGGCCAGTTCGGTTTCGTACAGTGCTGTCACTCTCACACACGGGTTTGTCAGTCTGTGCGACAGAGACAATGCTATATGAAGCAGAATCTAGCCGATTGCTCTCTAAGTTTCGATGTGCATTACTTATTGCAGTGTATTATACTTGGCATGTGTTCATATGCCAGGTATTTTGTTCTAAGGGAACATTGTTAGAGGCAAGAGATTAATCTGCCTGCCTTGTAATGTTGTAAGAGTGAATGAAGCTTTGCCATCAATGTGAGGGTGGGGGATTGGTTGAACAAATTTTTGACATTCATTTTTAGATCATGTTATTAACTATATAATAATTATACCTGTGATTATTATACCATTATCTTTTTTATAAAAATCCCCTTTGAATACAGTAAAACAATTTATAATAATAACTTACATTTATTGTTGACGAGAGAAACATCTTGATTTCCAAAATTGAAAATATTTATGTAATATTAATTTAAGCGATGATGAGACTGGCATATCCTTGTAGGATATAAGTCCTTAAAAAAAAAAGATTAAGAAAAAAAAAGAATTTTGTGTACAACATAGAATTAGTGAGCACCTCACTAGATGTTTGAGGGGAGAGCTTTAAAATTGATATATTGATAGCTATGTTTTTCATTTACTGATAAACTTATATTCATATTTTTGTGTCAACAGACACAGGTGTACAATGAATTGTTATTCTTCAATCCTGTTAATGGTTCATGGAAGCAGTTGAAGGCTCCAGGGGCTCCACCACCAAGAAGCGGTCACCAAGCAATAGCAACTCCTGCTAATAAGTATGTGATATTGTATGTTTAAACCAATTCTTATGGCAGCCACTGGTTATCCATGATTCAAGTAGAACATTCTACTTAGAGACCTCAACCCTCCCATCATCACCATTCTCCTGCCCTTATCCCACTCTAAGTGGGATTGGCACAACATGTTACAAACATGTTGTCACATGATTTGGCTACGTATTTTACGACCGGCAGCCTGCCTGACGTCAACTTACCTTAGTCGCCTCTTACGACACCTCGGTAAGAAAGGAGGGTGGTCTATTCTATGCATCTGGATACCACACGGCACATACCTTAGTCGCCTTTTACGACACCTCGGTAAGAACGGAGGGTGGTCTATTCTATGCAGCTGGATACCACTCGGTACATACCTTAGTCGCCTCTTACGACTCCTCGGTAAGAACGGAGGGTGGTCTATTCTATGCAGCTGGATACCACTCGGCACATACCTTAGTCGCCTCTTACGACACCTCGGTAAGAACGGAGGGTGGTCTATTCTATTCTGCCGGATACCACACAGCACACCTTAACCCTCCCATCATAGCTAATAAATAATAAATTTTAATAAATAACTCTTTATTGCACACCAAGTAAACAGTAAACAAACACAAGAGAAATAAGAACAAACAGAAGTGCAAGGGCGGTCTTATCACCGAAAGTGATCTCTTACAGACAACCCCTACGTAACAGAGATAAGAAACAGGTTGAAATCTGTGCACAAGATAGACAAGACAAGATAATAAAATTGATAAACTTATTAATATTACATTCTACGTTGCACAAATAGAGCATAGTAACATAAATACTTATATATGTCTCTAATCTTTTTAAGCACTTTTAAAGCTTCATTTCGAGAAAGCTGAAGTACACTATTCAAATTCAAATTGTACTTCATTAAAGTATACTTGTAGACAAGTGTTTTGCAAACGTCAAATCTACTGCTGGTTCAGTAAGCTGTGCCTACCGATAAGAGGTAGCAAGAAACTTGGTGGTTGCTCTTTTTCAAACAATACATATAACTAGTTATATTTATTCATTATTATCTTGTACAAGGTTGAACAGCAGCTACATCTACACATTCTTACCCTTGCATTATAACAGTGGCCTCCATCTACATTTCTGTTAGGTTGATTCAATGAATATAACAAAAAGGGTCCTATAATAAGGGTCATATAAGTATATAAGTAAAAATACAAAAAGTAAATTAACAGCGTGTTACTATGCCCACTGCTGGGCTAAGGCCTCCTCTCTCCGTTTTTGGAGAGAAGGATTGGAGCTAGACCTACCATGCTGCTCCAATGCGAATTGGTAGGTTACAATGTGTAACCTACCAATAATATCCCTAGAATTCTCTTAGATATGCAGGTTTCCTCACGATGTTTTCCTTCACGGAAAAGCGTGTAATAAATTGCAATTATCAACTAGACGCATAAGTTTTTTTTTAATAGAAAAACTCAATGGTGCCTGCTCAGGGTTTGAACCTATGTCGTCTCTAGAAAGTCTCACCGCTAGGCTATCACAGCTTAGTATATAAGTATGTAATTATTATTATTATGATAATACAATAAGGATCGAAAACATACATATATATTGTTTGTCTGTGCGAATGAGAGGCAAGGGATAGTTATTTTAAACAATAATTTATTTCGTAGAGGCGAGCTTTGGATATTTGGCGGTGAATTCACAAGCCCCTCGGAAACTCAGTTCTATCATTACAAGGACTTATGGTGTTTTTCACTCGCTGATAAAAAATGGGAGAAGGTATGCTACATAATCAAATACTTTCTAGGTTACAAATGTTTTTCCAGTGCCAGTATACATCTGTTCCCATGTTATAAATGCGTGACTGTCTGTCTATTTTACTGTCTGTCTGTTACGTTTTCACTGCTATAGTGATGAAATTTGACACAATCAATGCTTATACACGGTGTTACTGACTATACGACATTAATTTTAATTGAGGCACCTAGGCCAAGGTTAGAATGGCGTGTACGGTCAATGATCTCTATAAATGGTGTCATTTTTTTAAAAAAGTGAAATATTTCGTGTGCCTAAAATACTTCACTGAATTAACAATTTTTTTTAGTGTGTAATCTAACTTCAGAGTATGTATATACATATATACAAGATTAGCTCATTTAAAGATATTAGATAAGGTTTAATTAGGTAAAGTAAAAAGTAAAGGGGCTTGTTACTATCCCACTGCTGGGCACATAGCCCTCCTCTTCGTTTTTGGAGAGAAGAGTTGGACCATGATCTATTACATTGTTCCAATGCGGATTGGTAAGTTACACATATCCCCAGAAGTCTCTAGAGATATGCAGGTTTCGTCCCGATGTTTTCTTTCAGCGAAAAGCGTGTGATAAATTTCAATTATCAATTAGATAAACTCATTGGTGCCTGCCCGGGGTTTGAACTTGTGACCCACTTTATCTTAGGTGGTGGCTTCAAACGGTCCGTCGGCCAGATCTGGCCACCGTATGGTGTTGCTAGGCCGGAAGTTGTTCGTCTTCGGTGGGTACTGCGACGACGGCCGTGAGTGTCGGTACTTCGACGAACTGTACACGTTCTGTTTGGACACTAGACAGTGGGCAAAGCTGACCACCAGTGGGAGGGGACCTTCCGCAAGATCTGCCTGCGTTATGTTGCCCGCTGGGAATGATTGTGTAAGTTAATAAAAATATGTATAGTAAACTATACAGTCTCAGCCCTACATTCTTGAAAAAATTGAATAATTTTTAAAATTTCAGCAAATGAATGTTTGTTTGTCACGCAATTACATTTTTTCGCATCTATAATTGATGCTTTAACCATAGAACATAAAAATCAGAAAAGTCAAATTTTCATCATATTGACCGAACGTCGCGACAGCCGCCGTTCTATAGTAAGAAGAGCGAGGGAGGTGATAGTTACAAAACGCATTTAAAAAAGGGCTACTTGCTATAATCCGCGATAAATCTAGATTATTTAATCTATCTATTGTGGACTATCTGTTTCCATACCTGATTCATGCAGGATTCATAAAAACGTAAAGCACTACACACGTTCACTATCACAAACTCAACGACCGTTTGGCCCGCAACCGAAGCGATCAAGAGATAGTTATGCGATTTTGTCGTGGAGCATGTGTTTTTACGAATCCTGCATTTATCGGGTATGAAAACAGATAGTCCATTCTAAATTAAGCAGTATATATATTTACTTCATCGCAGATAATAGCAAAATAATTTCATCATTACTTTTGAATTATTATTTCTCTTTTTTGGCTAGATTTAATCTTTATTGATGAATTATGGTCGAATTTCGACCACTAGACTATAGATGGGCGAAATGTATCCCTGACAAGAAAAGAGTGATTTATATCTTTTCGGGATATACATATATCACTCTTTTATATGTTTAACTTATTTAGCTCAGTACGTCTCAGAGAGAGAATAAGGCAGATAAGACTTAAATACATTCTTTATATCTTCGGCTCTTCTAGCTCGTCACATCTAAAAGATTGTCGTTCCGATCCATATTTCCGAATTCGTAGTTTACATTTTTAATACAAACACGCAATAGCTACCCGTCTCTCTCTTTTACGTGTAAATTGCTATATAAGCCCTTCTCTTTCTCTCTAACTCTGAACGAGCCGTAACTGGTCACGAAAATTAACGTATTAACGTATTAAAAATTAAGTATAAGATATAGAGATATAATTCAAACATGCGAGCTAGAGAGTGATTGTATCTTTTCTAAAGATATAACCTTTTCCGGGGTAAATGCGCGGACATTGAGTTAATTTTCGTATTACAAAAAAGAGCCATACGTGGCATTTACAATTTAAATTCGCGCGATTCCCTGCGAGAGAAGTTCAAGGAAAAAGGTATTCTTATATTGGCTTCACAGTATATTTTTAGTAATTTAATTTTTGTACATATGAATATAAATAATTATAAAAGGATTGGCGATGTATAGACAAAGTAGGAACCGACATAAGCTTGCGGTTCCTGCTTTGCGCCTTGCAAAAGTTCGTAATTCGTTTGCGGGTTTCTATAATAAAATTCCACAATCTACTTTAACTTTACCATTACAGCAGTTTAAAAATACTAAAAAAAAAGGGTAATTCAGAAAGCCTATTGTACTATTGAAGATTACCTAGACGATAAGAATGCGTGAATATAGCACCTCTTCAACCCTGTACAAGACATTAATAACTATATGTAACTAGTGATAAGAATTATTGTTTGAAAAGAGCAACCGCCGAGTTTCTTCCCGGTTCTTCTCGGTAGGAACAGCTTTAGATGTTCAGCTAATAGTAGATGTAGCAGTAGAGCTGTGATAGCCCAGCGGTGAGACCGTGCGATTCTTTCAAGGGGAACACGAGTTCGAACCCGGGCTAGGCACCAATGACTTTTTCTATTAAAACTCATGTGTCTAGTTGATAATTGTAATTTATCACACGCTTTTCGGTGAAGGAAAACATCGTGAGGAAACCTGCATATCTCTAGAGAATTCTGGAGATATGTGTAACCTACCAATCCGCATTGGAGCGGCGTGGTAGGTCTTGGATCCAACCCTTCTCTTCAGAAATGGAGAGAGGAGGCCTAGTCTCAGCAGTGGGATTGTAACAGGCTGCTACTTTACTACTTACTTTTACTTAGATGTTGAAGATTCAAAAGCACTTGTTTACAAGTTTACTTGAATAAAGAATATTTTGAATTTGAATTTGCAAAGATATCTTTGGTATCTTTAGCTCGCGAACTACCCATCTATAATTTTTATTTTATTTTCATTTTTCAGCTTGTCGTTTACGGAGGGTTCTCTAGAGTACGCGAAGGCCGTGCCGAGCGCACACATACACACACAGACATGTTCAAGCTGAGCTGTAAGGGCTCGAGCTGGTCGTGGCGCTCGCTATCCGGGGGGTCCACGGCTCGAGCCGGACAAGCTGCTGCTGTGAACGTACACAGCAACCGGGGCTACGTGTTTGGAGGTGTTTGTGTGAGTGACCATCGATCAATCAATAAATGTTTTGTTTGGAAAGATAGTGACAAAATGGACTATCTTACACTCAAATAATTTTTCAAATCGGTCCAGTAGTTCCTGAGATTAGCGCGTTCAAACAATCAATCAAACACACAAACAAACAAACTCTTCAGCTTTATATATTAGTGTAGATTCCCGAGTTATGTAATATGCAAACATTGAAACAATGTAGTGAGACTAAAATGCCATCCTTCTCTTCAAAGAATGACGATTTATTCCAACAGAGCTTATAGGCAGTTATTGCAGTGTCTTTTCTCCAGGATGTAGAAGAAACAGAGGAAGAGTTGAAAGGGGAAATGAGCGACGAACTCCAGCTATTGGATCTTGAGACGTGTCGATGGCACGCTGTTACTCTAGGCGAGTGTGCGCCCGCACCAACAACACCAAATGCACCAACCGCACCAACCGCATCAACTGCACCAACTGAGAACACTAAAGACACCAAGGAAGATGTTACAGGTAGAATATGGTCCGGAAATATCATATAGTTTCATAGCACTATGTTGTATGTCTTGCTTGTGTACTGTTTTGAACAAATTGACGCGCGCGACGCGACGCAACCGGCCGGATCAACGACCTTTATGCGTTCGATTGTCGACGCGAGCGGCCGACAGTTAGTGACGTTTCGAATACGATAAGGACAGGCCGCGTGCGCCTGTATACGGCATTCTTTTATAACGCACACGTGTAATTTTGCGTTTCGGGTGTGGTTCTCAGATTTAGTGACGCGTTTAAGCAGTGAAGCGTTTGAGAAGACGCGACCGTCCGCGGTTTTAGTGCGCGTTGGGTTACTATTCCCCGATATAGGGACGATTCAATAACGTGTGACCTTACGAAGGTTGTGTGCACACCGGGTGTAATTTGTGTTTTAACCGATATAGTGAAGCTGACGGCCGCATAAGGTAGGTTGAGACGCCGAGACGACGGGCCCAGGTCTCGGAGGTTGTTTCATCCGCCCGCACGTTTGTGCGGAACATGTACATTTACGCGTGTGTGTGTGTCTACTCGTGGTAGTACGAGCTACTCATAGGATCATCATCATCAAAATCAAAATAATCTTTATTCAAGTAGTCTTTTTACAAGCACTTTTGAATCGTCAAGTATCAATATGATTAATGAAGCTACAACTGGTTCGAAATGTTGCTCTTACCGAGAATAAACAGCAAGATACTCGGCGGTCAATCTTTTAAACATTTAAATTTACATTATTTATTTGCAGTCTTATTTGGAGCTAAAAGGATTTTCAAATCCAGGCATTTTTATCATTCTCCTGTCCTTATCCCACTCTAAGTTGGGCCGGCACAACATGTATTAACCATGTTGTTACATGATTTGGCTAGGTAATTTACAACCTACCTTAGTCACGTTTCACGACACCTCGGTAAGAAATGAGGTTGGTCTATTCTATGCAGCCGGATACCAGATGGCACTCTACTCGTGCTATGATGTGTGTATATTTACACTATACTCCACACATGTGGTGTCGGCACAACATGTTTGTAACATGTTGTGCCGACACTTACAGTGTGATAAGGGCAGGAGGATGATGATGTATGTCTGAGTGCTCTTTGTGTCCATCAGTGCTATGTGTGTCTATTCATGATATATATCGCAATTTCTAATCAAAAGTAATAATAAAATTATTTTCCTATAATCCGCGATACAGTAAATAGAAAATATATATAGTGTTAAATGTATAGTGGACTATCTTTTTTTCATACCCGATACGTGCAGGATTCGTAAAAACACATGCACAAACCTCCACCACTGCCACCACAATACACAAGCACTACACACGTTCACTATCACAAACTCAACAATCGTTTGGCCCCGCAACCGAAGCATCATCAGGAGATAGACTCCACGACAAAATTGCAAAGGAATGCGCATGTGTTTTTACGAATCCTGCATGTATCGGGTATGAAAAAACGGATAGTCCACTATACATTCAGCACATTTTCTATTTACTGTATCGCGGATTATAGCAAAAATTACTTTTGTATTATGGATCTCCGTAAAGTAACGCCTAATTCTATAAATTATTCCTAATCACTTCCTATTCTCATCACAGTGGTAACAGATGAGGTGTTCACAATGAAACTTGGTGGTACTCCCGTCACTACGGACTCGGTGGTGACGGTGGCACCACGGCAACAGAAGGGCGGTCCCAGTGCCAGGATGTCTGCCATGATGGCAGTACAGCGGTCCGTGCTCTACGTGTATGGTGGGGTTCTCGAGAAGGACGACAAGCAGTTTTATCTCGGGGACATGTACAGTTTAGGTGAGTAATACAATACGTAAAAGCACTTATAGCACGATAAAAAGACTGTTCCGCACAAACGTGCGGGCGGATGAAACAACCTCCGAGACCTGGGCCCGTAGTCTCGGCGTCTCAACCTACCTTATGAGGCCGTCAGTTGTATGCGGTCCGGCCTCATGAGTCACTGCGTCTATATGTGTACGTGTGTGTGTGTGTGCTTGTATGTATTTGGCCGATTCCCGGAACCGTTGGCTCGCCTCTGCAATCTTCCACGGACACGTAATGTCTGTTTCTCCCGGAGTATACACTTCACTATATCGGTTAAATAACACAAATAACACCCGGTGTGCACACAACCTTTGTAAGGTCACACGTTATTGAATCGTCCCTATATCGGGGAACAGTAACCCCAACGCGCACTTAAGCCGCGGACGGTCGCGTCTTCTCAAACGCTTCACTGATTAAACGCGTCACTAAATCTAAGAACCACACCCGAAACGCATAATTACACGTGTGCGTTATACAATAAAGTCGTATACAGGCGCACGCGTCGACAATGGGATGCATAAAGGTCGTTGCTCCGGCCGGTCGCGCCATGTCGCGCGCGTCAATTTGTTCAAAACAAAGACAATGTTCAAAAATGAATTTTTTTCTGCACTTCTACCCTGTACAAGACATTAATAACTAAATGTAACTAGTTCTAAGATTTATATTTTAAAAAGAGCAACCGCCGAGTTTCTTGCTGGTTCATCTCGGTAGGAACAGCTTTCCGAACCAGCAGTAAAGTTGACGATTCAAAAGCACTTATATACTTATTAACATAGCTGTGATAGCCTAGCGGTGAGACCGTACGACTCTCTAGAGACGACATGGGTTCAAACCCCGGGCAGGCACCAATGAGTTTTTCTATTAAAACTCATGTGTCTAATTGATAATTGCAATTTATCACACGCTTTACGGTGAAGGAAAACATCGTGAGGAAACCTGCATATCTCTAGAGAATTCTAGGGATATATATATAACCTACCAATCCGCATTGCAGCAGCGTGGTAGGTCTTAGCTCAAATCCTCTCCAATAACGGAGAGAGGAGGCCTTAGCCCAGCAGTGGGCATAGTAACAGGCTGTTACTTTTACCTATTAATATTAACAAAAATTAGCAAATATATAAAGTTCTATACTAGTATCAAAGATTCGTTATCCGCAGGGTAATAAAATGTTGAAACAGGACGCCCAATTTTGCATCTCTCTGTCGCACTTTATCATATTACTAATTTTCTTCAATTTTATGCTCGAATTTTTAATTATAACATAAATGAATTCTGTTTAGATTTAGTTTGCTTATATTTGCAATATCATTCAGATTTTTTTCGCACATTATATAATATTAGTTTACGCCGTGTGGTATCCGGCTGCATAGAATAGACCACCTTCGTTTCTTACCGAGGTGTCGTAAGAGGCGACTAAGGTATGTGCCGTGTGGTATCCGGCAGAATAGAATAGACCACCCTCATTTCTTACCGAGGTGTCGTAAGAGGCGACTAAGGTATGTGCCGTGTGGCATCCGGCAGAATAGAATAGACCACTCTCATTTCTTACCGAGGTGTCGTAAAAGGCGACTAAGGTAAGTTGACGTCAGGCAGGCGGCCGGTCGTAAAACACGTAGCCAAATCATGTGACAACATGTTTGTAACATGTTATGCCTACCCCACTGAGAGTGGGATAAGGGCAGGAGAATGATGATGATTGTATAATATTAGTTTGAAGTGTGAAAAGGTTTTAAATTTTGCTATCTAATTTTTGCCGAACGGTGATGCCTACTCTAATTTTCCGTGTTTCAGACAAATAATTTAAGTGAATAATACAGTTTTAACAAAAATATATCGACTGTGAACTGGCAAATTGTTCTATCTTATTTTTGTCAACTTATCAGTACGAAGAAAAAACGTGATTATTAATACATTCGAAATAGTTTTAAAGAAATAAAAAAACAGTTGGCTTAAATATGTTTATTTATTTACAAAATTTCTATTAGATATTACATGTTGATACGGTAAATGATTGGCAGTAGTACCTAATGCCGTTAAAAAGTGATTTGGCTTAAAATTGAGATAGGACATATTGCCGGTTCACAGTCGATATACTCATGTGTTCTATAGACCTCCATAAATTAAATGAATGGAAAACAATCATCGAACAACCGCCATTGCCGGATTGGCTCGGCTCGGATTCGGAAGAGTATTCGGGATCCGAGAGCGAGACGGACGATAGCCAGGACTCTGATGAAGAATAGAGACGGCGATAGATGTAAGCTAATTTTATTGTTCTGAATACCTTGCCCTGCCTACCATGAACTCTTATTACGACTCAATTAAAGACTTAAACTAAATTGTTTTGCTTTTTCATACCATGACGTCTTAAAGACGCACACTTTAAGTCGTTGCCGAATGAGCGTTCGGAATGCGTCCTTAAAACTTGTGAGTAAAAGAGACAGAGTTATCTATATAATATAGGTATACTAATTAAGTTTATTTTTTTTAATTTTGTTTGTACTAAATATAATATTAAGTTATGTTATCTGTTGCTGACGTCCGTGAGTCACAAAATGGCGGCCACTGAAAATCGCTGTTCGAGTATTCGAACCAAAGCCGAGCCGTCACACCAAACCTTTAAAAAAAAAGATATATTTTGTATTATCTCATGGGTGTACGTCACAAATAAAGTTTTTCTTTCTTTCTATATTTCATATAACGTTATCCTTTTCAAACATTACGACCCCAATGCAATTCACACTTCATGGTACGAAAAGAAAGCGGTTCGCGGTCGTTTACGTCTTCAATTGAGTCGCAATAAGAGTTCATGGTACTGTAATAAAAAAGTGACGATAAATTATTCGTCTCGCTCAGTAAAGCCTAAGAAGAGTGTTCGGGATCTGAGAGCGAGACGGATGATAGCCAGGATTGATGAGGAAAAGAGATGGGGATAGACGTAAGCTAATTTCATTTTTTTTTTATTTATTTAAGGAAAACAAACAGTATAATAAATCTAAAAAATTAAGTTTACTAATAATAGAAAAACCAGCAAAGTTTCCACAAATTACTTAACACAAGTAAGAGTAAATAAGTTAGCTTTACAAGCATATTACAAAATTCAAAGAAGAATGACAATGAAAATAAAAAAAAATGTTTATATTTATGTTTATTATATTTAAGTAATTATTATCGGTGTTAAAGACATTTACATGGAAAAAAAAGGTGGTATTATATGCGTTAAGAGTTGGTTTCTAAGAGTGAGACGGAAAATAAATAAATAAATATATGGGACACTTACACACACGGTCGTCCCCAAAGTAAGTAACCTAATACTTGTGTTATGGGTGACGGACAACTGGTAGATATACTACAAATATAATTTTAAATACATACTTAAATACAAATACACACCCAGGCTCGAAGAAGCAACAATTTTTTTATAGAATATGTTGGCCCTCGGCGGGAATCGAACCCACTACCCACTGCGCCAACGGGCCAGTCAAAAATAGGTAATTATAACGATGAATAGAGATGGGGATAGACAAGCCAATTTTATTATACCAGAGAATTGCTGATTTCAAAGAAAGAAGGCGATAGATTGTTATCAGGTTATTTTTTTATATCAAATAGAAGTTACAGTATATATTACTTAAATATTATATAACTACAAACACACACACTTCTTTACACACATCTACATACACACACACACTTCTTCACACACATCTACACACACACACTTCTTCACACACATCTACATACACACACACACTTCTTCACACACATCTACATACACACACACACTTCTTCACACACATCTACATACACACACACATACTTCTTCACACACGTCTACATACACACTCATACACACTTCTCTGGCGTCCTTATTGTTATTATAAAATATTGTTAACAAAATTAAAATCCGTAATTGGCTGTAGGTTAAAATTAAGTAATATTTTGTAAATTAATATATTAAGAGCTGTGGATTTTGTAAAAGTAAATAAATAAATATTAATAGATAATATCACGAATTTTTAAAAATCGTATTATGAATTCGGTTGCGAATTTTTCATTTCCTTTTTTTGATTCCACTTTATGATATTTATTAAAATTACATATGTTTTAATTTTAAAAGGTGAGTTATCTTAAGATGGCGTTTATGGAAGATTTTACTTCATGTCATCATGTTACGTTTTGCCTTCATTCGTTTTGAAAATTATAAATAAATTAATAAAACTTTATGCTTTATGACATAATACATTGAGACTGGTCGTATTAGAATAGATACATTAAAATATTTCAAAAGATAACAGTTTTACTGAATTAATATTTTTTACGTCCACTTTAAAATAAAGAAAATAATATATCGCACGCTTAATATTAAAGTGACTTAATTAATAAAAGTTGTTTTGTAGCGAATTGCAATAAAGCATTGCGTAACGCCTACAAATCTAGTGAACGTAGAAGGGATCCATAACTTGGAATAGCAAGAAAACACTAGCTTTTTTAATAGTTAATGTTTTATTGGGATTGACAATCGATGTACTAAACTCAAAAAAAAAGTAAAGTAACGTCCCAATCCCACTGCTGGGAATAGGCCTCCTCTCTCCGTTTCTGGAGAGAAGGGTTGGAGCTGAGACCTACCACGCTGCTCCAATGCGGATTGGTAGGTTACACATATCTCCAGAATTCTCCAGAGATATGCAGGTTTCCTCACGATGTTTTCCTTCACCGAAAGCGTGTGATAAATTGTAATTATCAATTAGACACATATGTTTTAATAGAAAAACTCATTGGTGCCTGCCCGGGGTTCGAACCCGTTACCGCTTCGAAACAGTCACACGGTCTCACCACTCGGCTATCACAGCTCTCGTACCAAACTCAAATAAGCATAATTTTGAGTTAGGTCTCTATAATACTGTGTGTGATATATTTAAAAACAAGCCGTGTGGTATCCGGCAGAATAGAATAGACCATCCTCATTTCTTACCGAGGTGTCGTTAAAGGCGACTAAGATAAGTTGACGTCAGGCAGGCGGCAGGTCGTAAAATACGTAGCCAAATCATGTGACAACATGTTGGTAACATGTTGTGCCGACCCCACTCAGAATGGGATAAGGGCAGGAGGATAATAAAAAAATATATATTTAAAAACAAAAATGGTGAGTGATTTTTGAATATTAATACTATAATGTGATTTGTTTGGCTCGAAATCTGCATATCGTTAGAGGATTCTTGCATTATGTATAAACCTATCGATTCGCTTTGGTTTAGCGCGTTGGGTCTAAGCTACAATCGTCTTCACAAGGAAAGAGGATACATTTGTCCCAGCAGTGGGATTTATGAAGGTACACAATAAAATGTATCATATTTAAGTACATATAGATTTTTATTGAGATTTCAAACAGGTTTTGTATTATCTATAGCTACAGTCGTAGACGTCATCTGACATTTTAGACTAATCTTTAAAGTAAAATAAATACGTGAATTTAAACACTTTTTTTATTTAATAATGAAAATAAATAGATTTAATAATTAAGCTAATTACTTAATAAATTTATCGTGTTAATATTTCAAATGTTTGTGTAAATTTTTCCTCATATTTAAATTTAATTTGTTTTGAAAAAATCCTTCAACTGAAATATATAAAACTATTATAGAACGGAAGTGACTTATCCCGAAATAGCTAATAAAAAATTATAATTGTATAATAAATATATTTATTTGATATATTTATTAGTCTATTATCGCTTCTATAAACTATGCTTTTGTTTCCGTAGTACATTTAAAAGGACCAGATTCCTGTACGGTTTGTTATTCTTCATTATTGTCTTTGCCTTGCGTAATTTTGCAATTTTTAAATTTATAACATTGTCTTTTTTACTTATTACTTATTACTTATATGGCGAACATTTAGAATATCTACCATAAAGTTTTAAATTATCAATGAAACTTCACTTATGACTTATCCATAAAAAAGCCAAGCCTAATTGGGTTAAGATGGGGGTTAAGTCACTTTCGATCCAAATGAACGTCCTTTATTGCCTTTTTAAGACAGCGTTCGACTTATTTTACTTATATCATTATTTATTTATAAATAATATAGTTAGTTTATTAAAAATAATAAAATAAACGGTTTTTAAATTATAAATTCACAGTTTATCGTGCAAGCTAGTATACGTAAGGATACAAAATGTGGTTGAATAATTTAATTTTCGAAAAGTTTTTTTAACTTTTTTGGTCCCGAAACTTGCACGTTTTATTGGTTTGATCCAAATATTTTATATATTATAAATAAACATTGATATGCCTAAATCTATAAATATTGAAATAAATTGAAGAAATCATAAACCGTTTTAATATTCTCAACTTTTAATTTTAAACAATGACATGAGATTTATACTAGAAATAAAATAAAAATATATTTTTTTAAATCTACTACGATTTCATTTGAAACAATTATGTATAAATATTATTTGTGCGTTTTACAGAAAAAAAAGATAAAGGTATGGCATGTAAAATAGTTCAATAAGACAATAGACGTGTAACATGGACTACGCAATCTATAGAAATGTAACATAAAGCAGAAACCAGAGACTATCATATATGCAGAGTTCTTACTTTGATTTAATCCACAATTAAAGTGATATTAAAAAAATGTATATATAAAACATTATCACCAATATATTTGCGACGGTTTAATAATTGATATTTTAATTATTAATAAATTTCGATACTCTTAAATCTTAAAATTCCAGACGACTCAACCGAAGGTAGATCCTAAGTAAATTATTTAAGTACGCAACTGACGCGTTATCCACATTACATGTCCATTATTGACTTATATAGGCTACAATTTTATAAAAATCTACAATTTTCGATACTATAATATGTATATTTTTTTTTATTACCCTAAATTTTTCTTCAAATGCATTAAAAAAGTTGTATAGCAAAATAAAGCTAAAGCTAATAAAAAAATATAGGTTTAAAAATATAAAATTGAGGTTTATAATTGTTGAAAAAATATAAAAATAAAACAAAAGTATTAGGAAAGCTTAGTCAGATATAAAAAGTAAAATACAACCATGAAATTAATCTAAAAGAAAAAAATAAAATAAAATCGAGTCTATGAACATTATCTATGAATGTATTTTTAATGAAATGAGTTGGACTAATCGCATGATAGCAACAGGTAATAAATATATATGCATTATATTACCTAGCTAGAACCTACCATAGAGTACTAGAATAGGGGAGCCAGTCTAAAATGTGGCCATCGACAATAAAGAGGAAATCAAAAGAGATGTTGAAATATGAGTCTCATCTTCCTTCTCTTATTTGTTGCGACACACTCATTCACAAACCTGCGTATGACTCCCTTACTCTATAATAACTCTATGGAATCTACGGTTCCTATTTCTATACAAAATTTAATAGAATATACCGAATACACTTCAGAACCGTTTGGGGCACTATATGAGATCTGTAAGTTTAGTTTCTCAGTGTCTTAAGACCAATTGATTCAAGGATTATTGATGCATGCATTGATGCAACGAAGTTGGATACATAATTCATGAATGATTTTACCTTGGTCATTGATTTATTGCAATATCATTCTGGAATATAAGTTCATTGATCGTAGAATTGCTCTTTCTTTAATTATTGTGCTCACAAACTATTTTAGTATAGTACCTTTATGAGTATAATATTTATTTTTGTTAAGTTCTTTATTTGTTCAGAAAAATATTATGTAGTTTATAATTACAACATTCACTGGATGAAACTACACAATACGGTATTATAAAAATGTAAAATTTACAAGTTAGGTAATATATAATCGTTAATTTTAAATATATAAAAGTATAATTAGATTTATTTATCTGTATTATAGACAGATAGAATGCTCTATGGAAATGGGTCTTAATATTGACAAGTACGTACTCGTTAAAACAAAATGTTACAAATTGTTAAAATAATCCTAAATAGTTGAAAAACAAAAAATCTACAATATAGCAAAGTAAAGCTGAAGCCAAGGTAAAAAATAGATTATGTAACATAGAATTGCATTAAAAATAAAATATAAAATTAATAAAGCAAAAATTATACTACACGTCAGTCGGTTAATCTTAGCCTGATGGAAACTCAAGCAAGATACAACCACAAGAAATAGTAAGTCGAATAAAATAGTTCTTCTATATTCGTGGTATTGAATCTACTAGTTCGACTGCATAGTCCATAGAATTAAATATGTATTTTTCTAACTACTACTACGTATTTATGCAAAAAAAAATATGCGATCTAGCTAAACCGACAAAGTTAGAAAATATTTAGTTTTTGGTAACATTTCTCTTACATAGTAAAAACGATATTTCAATTTTTAAAGCTGTCCTCATTAGAACCTTCGTCAGGGTTATAACGAATATTAAAAAAAGAAATAGTCTGATATTGATTTCTAAAATTTAAAAATAAGAACGTTTAACGTTTTTCCTGATACCAAAGTAGACATAGATCCTTGATTTCCTGTGATTGTATGCACTTGAAAAAAAAAACAAATCATCGAACGTAAAATGTCAGTCTTAACTTACGCTTAAGTATACCACTAAATTATATGTACACATTAAATATTTTTGATATACGAAACTAGAAAATAGACATCACTCGGCGCTCGAGATTATTTACAAAGAAACTCATCACCTTTACAATTAAACATAGAAGATATATATAAAAAAAAATACAACGCGTAGTACAGTGAAGCCGAATTTATATAATCTCCGCCTAGAACGAGCGATTTTGATAAAGATCCATAAGGGCATTGCATTGACAATTTCATGGCGATATTTTTCCAGCGTTAAGGCTTTCCTGTAAAGCTTGAAATATGCCAAAAGGTAATAAGATTGAGTTTGCCTAATATTAAAGTAGGTCATGATATTAATCTCCAAAAGCCTTATTGTCTACGAATGAAAAAGCTCTCCCTGAGACTTAATATTCTTAGGATGCCTCCTGTAAGGTTGAATTTTAACTTGGTACTTAGTAGTAGAGACATGCAATTGGTCAGGTTTGAGGCAAGTAGGGCAAAACTTCTTGGCGAAGATTCTATTACAGAATAACAATGGAGGACCGCATCTTGGTTGTGGGCTAGGAACCATGCTATCAGATCCTTTGCGACAATCCTAATATTATACTAGGCACGCAGTAACTCTGAAAATCCTACTTAAGGATATCTCCTTTGGGACTAGATCATGGATTAAGACGATCATGGTGAAGGACTGAATTATGAGTAAGTTAATTCTAATCAGCATCATTTTATATATATATCTAGCCGAAGCTGGGTGCCAAATTTTACAATTTAGTGAGGAATCCAAAGAATTTTCTAAAAAAATATTGTTATCTGGCGCTTCACTTATCAGAACCACTCGTTCTAGCCGTTCTGCATTTAGAACAAAACATTAACTATCTAATACGATTACAATGTACAAGTAATATTTACAAGATAAAATAAATACACGATTTGGCTGTTGTCTTTTTTTTTCTCCCTAAAATTCCAATTGCGATCTTATTTGAGAATATAAAATATTAAAAAAAAAATTAAATTCACTGTTATTGTCGCCACTTATTCCCTCGACAACGGAATATTTGTTTTAAGAAAATAAATTAATACGGTGTAAATATTTCTTTTTTTTAATTTGTTAAGAGTCTATAGTCCAACCGTATAATCTGTCCACACGTTTCATATCACAGGAGCTATCGCTCTATAGCTTGCTCGCTTTGCTACCGTCACTCGCATTGACTAGGCTCTGAAAATATGCTCGTCTTTGGCGACGTCGCGTATTAATTTCGATATAACTAAGTCATGGCTTTTTATAATGAACTCGGAAAAAGGCCTCAAAGGACTAGATTCCATGCAGTGATGAACTTATTAACGAGAAAAAATCAAATAGCTGCTTTCTCCATGCAAGTAACTTATTTGTCAACTTATAGTAAGATAAAAATAAATGATATTCCATATTACAAAAGAATCTGAAGTAATTTTTTTTCCATATTAAAGATAAAGTTCCAAGCAATTATTCCGCCGTTCATTTTAGACTTTTTTTTTCAAATTTTAATAAAGTTTATTACAATAAATATATAGTGATTTAAGGATTTCAAATCGTATCAATATTTGAGCTGCATTTACAATAATCTTTTGGTGGATTTTCGATGTTCTTTTTTAACTTGTATTTAGTTAGTTTAACTTTACGCTATATTCTGCGTTTATTGATAACAACAATGATAATGACGAAGATGATAAAATATTAGTTATCATTTAAATCCTCAGTTCCCAAAATGATCCCGGTGGATCCCAGGGATCTACAAGAAGCTTTGAGTTCTACGTTGGCGTGATAAGATATGCGGGTTCTTACTTTATGTCATTTTTGTGGAGTTTTACGGATTTGGTTGAAATGTAGCTGCAGAGGGTCTACCGAAACCAGCTAAATTTTGAAAGTGGTCTATAAGGAAAAGTCTGGGAACGTCTGATTTAAAATATATGTCGAGTGAGATGCTATGGCCCATTCTTCATCACTAGAGCCATCTCACGAAGGTAACTACGAATTCCGATCAATAGAATTATTATACTAGAGTAACCATTGTATGACCCAGCCTGAAATGAGACTACCTATCTCTCTTTTTTTGCGCATTACCTAAAGATTGGATTTAGTTAGATCAATGTTGGAAAATTTCAAACTAATTTTCCAACGCTAAAAATCATTTAAATAATTAATTAAGACAAAAGTATTTAAATTAACAACCCGCTTTGAATATTAGATATAGATAAGTACGGTCCACTCATCTTCCCGCTCTATAATTTGTTGGACGCTCATACTCACAGGCTTGTCTATGGCTCTTCTACTCTATGAATAATAACTCTATGCCCCAATCACTGATGTAGACACGGATATGTGTGAATAATAGCAAATATAATGAAATAGCGCGACGTCGCCAAAATTAACGACTTAGAATAGATCGGTGACAATAGTTCCGAACCACGCGCACACAACCGGCAGCGCGTAAGTAAAGAGGGCCTTCTGTAAGGATGGCCGGTCGGCTGCTGCTGCAACCGGTTGCTCCCCGGGTGGTTCCCGGCTAGGAACGGTTCCGGTCCGGCCGCTGGTGTTCTCGGGCAGCTCGTCCGGGTCCGGCACCGGATCCGGCACGCCGACCCGCACGTTGTTGGTCCCGGGCGGGTCGACAACGATGGGCACGTAGGGCTCTTCGGAAACTGGCGGACGGTTCTCTGTTTCCGCCTCCGTTGTGCCCGAGTTCGGTCGGCTGTCGCCAGAACCTGGAAATGAAAAAGTCAAGTATAGAGCAAGTTCCAAATTTAATAATTTAAATTAAACTAGCATTCCTGTCACGGAATTTATATAAAGAAATAAACTAATATAGAGAGCAAGTTCGAAATTTAAAAGTTGAATTGAACTAGTGTTTCTGCTGCGGAATCTAAATAAAGAAGTCAACGAGTATAGAGCAAGTTCGATATTTAAAAGTTGAATTGTACTAGTGTTTCTGCTGCGGAATCTAAATAAAGAAGTCACCGAATATGGAGCAAGTTCGAAATTTAAAAGTTGAATTGAACTAGCGTTCCTGTCTCGGAATCTAAATAAAGAAGTCACCGAATATGGAGCAAGTTCGAAATTTAAAAAGTTGAATTGGACTACCTTTCCTTTCGCGAAATCTAAATAAAAAAGCCAAATTTATAAAATTTCTTGTACCATAAGCTCACATGACGCGGTATATAAATTATTTTTGATTAGACTTGTGGTTATCATGACTTCGACCTCCTCAACTTTAGTGTTAAAATACCCTCAATTATGAACTGGTTTTTTTTCTATTCACGAAGGAAAAAAGGATTATTTGACCTATATATTAGCACTGGGATAACAATATAAGCTTTAATTGTACAAAATATCATCAGTATCATACTAACGAAATTCAGCACAATTAAAATTTATACACCGGGGCACGACAGGAAAAAAGAATCGGTTTTTGAAGGTAATTTGCACATGGAGTCAAAGTCTCAAAAGCTAGAAACATATAGCAGTTGATACGAACTGAAATTTACAAACAAGAAAAAAAACGTATTGCATTAAAGAGTACTTAAACGCATAATTTGACGCGAGTGAAGTTTAAGTTCTCAAGAGTAAATAAATACTTGTTAAATAATAGAAAAACCGCAAAGAGAACGTTGATAATAAGCCCAATCATACCTTCACCGTAATCGTTGCCAGGGTCCCTGTCCTCGTCATCGTCAGGCAGGTCCTCGGTATCATCAGTGTCATCTCCAGAACCCGATCCAGAGCCGCCGTTGTCCACGAACTCGTTAGCTGACGCTGCAGCCGCTTGTAGATCTTCAGCTATAAAGAATAAGATTATTTTAACTCTTTTTACCGTCTCAATATATTAACACCAATTCACTTCAATGTTAAAAATGAAAATAGCGACGTGAAAAAATAGTCGACTCTTATATTAATTTTTTTTAAGTCAAAAGATATGCATTAATGGATTAAATCAATGTGGCCTACAGTACACCTTTTAAATAATGTAAAGAAAGTAGGCGTTACTTTGTGGAGATCGATAGTACAATAGTAATAATAAAATTATTTTGCTCCGCGATAAAGTTAATAGATAATAATGCTAAATGTATAGCTATGATAGCCCAGCGGGGAGACCGTGTGACTCTTACAAGGGGAAAACGAGTTCAAACCCGGGCAGGTACCAATAAATTTTTCTATTAAAAACTCATGTGTCTAATTGATAATTGCAATTTATCACACGCTTTTCGGCGAAGGAAAACATCGTGAGGAAACCTGCATATCTCTAGAGAATTTTAGGGATATGTAAATTAAAGTAGCGGCCTTTTACAATCCCACTGCTGGGAATAGGCCTCTTCTCTCCGTTTCTGGAGAGAAGGGTTGGAGCTAAGAACTACCACGCTGCTCCAATGCGGATTGGTAGGTTACACATATCTCCAGAATTCTCTAGAGATATGCAGGTTTCCTCACGATGTTTTCCTTCACCGAAAAGCGTGTGATAAATTGCAATTATCAATTAGACACATGAGTTTTAGTAGAAAAACTCATTGGTACCTGCCCGGGTTTGAACTCGTGTTCCCCTCGAAAGTCGCACGATCTCACCGCTGGGCTATCACAGCTAGGGATATGTGTAACCTACCAATCCGCATTGGAGCAGCGTGATAGGTCTTAGCTCCAACCCTTCTCTCCAGAAACGGAGAAAGGAGGCCTATTCCCAGCAGTGGGATTGTAACAGGCCGCTACTTTACCCTTTAAATGTATAGTGGACTATCAGTTTTTATATACCCGATACATGCAGGATTCGTAAAATCACATGTACGAACCTCCACCACCGCCACCACAATACACCAGCACTACACATGTTCACTATCACAAACTCAACAATCGTTTCGCCCCGCAACCGAAGCATCATCAGGAGATGGACTCCACGACACAATCGTAAAGCGAAGCATTATCTGAACAAGCATTGTTATATAGTAGTCGGTTCAACCTCACCATTTATTTACCTCTGAACACGTGCAAAAAGCTTGAACTCGAGACATTTATAATTTCAAGCTTTTTCCACAGGTGTGCAGGAAGTTCAAATGATTACACTGTTGGTTGAACCTGATATTTTGGACAGCGACGCGATGTAATTTAGTCAATTTAATGTAGAGTTTAGCCTGTACGGTCAAGTTCATCGTCTTTAAATAATTTATAGAACTAGGCGAAGCATCATCAGGAGATAGACTCCGTGTGTAGTGCTTATGTATTGTGGTGGCGGTGGTGGAGGTTTGTGCATGTGTTTTTACGCATCCTGCATGTATCGGGTATGAAACAACGGATAGTCCACATTTAGCATTATTTATATCTTCTATTTACTTTATCGCGGATAAAGTAAATACAAAATAATTTTATTATTACTTTAAAACCTTTTAATCTAATTTAATAATTTAATTATAATATTATAAAAATGCAATTTACGAAGAGTTAGAAAAAAAAACTACACTTAAATAATATAATAACAATAATAATAATTTTTCTTTGTTTTTTCTTTATTTTACGTTTATTCTTTCTTTATACCCTTTTTCTTTTTACCCGTGTTTCACTTTTTGTTTTTTCCTACTGTTACTCAAAGGTTCTAATTATAAAAAGATTGACGATGTATATAATAGACAAAGTAGGACATAAGCTTGCGGTTCCTGCTTTGCGTTTTGCAAAATATACATAAGTCGTTTGTGGGTTTGGGTCTAAGATTTTATAATAACATTCCGCAATCTACTTTAACTTTGCCATTACAGCAGTTTAAAGACTCTATTAAAAAAGGCTAATACAGAAAGCCTACTATACTATTGAGGATTACTTAGACGATAAGAATGCGTGGATATAGCTACTGTTCGACCCGTCCAAGACATTAATAACTATATGTCATTAGTAAGAAAAATTATCCTTTGAAAAAAGCAACCTCCGAGTTTCTTGCTGGTTCTTCTCGGTAGGAACAGCTTTCCGAACCAGCAGTAGATGTTGACGATTCAAAAGCACTTGTTTACAAGTTTACTTGAATAAAGAATATTTTTAATTAATTTGACGTGAAGAGATCCCTTTAAGGGATAAGTCTGCCTTAGGCTATACTTTTACATCTTTTTTCTAATAATATATATTTAAATATGAAGAAATAAATAATATTTGTGTTATTCAAACCCAAAACGTCGCAATGTATAGTAAAGTTGACTCACCGGAGTCTTTCCACTGCACCTCGACCCCGTTGTACGCGTCTTTCAGCCGTGCGGTCAAAGAGCGCAGGGACTCGAGGGAGGCGGCGGGCGGCGCGGGCGCGGGCGGGGTGCGCACTTCGGGGTTCGATGCCAGCGCAGCGCTGCCATCGCCCGCTGCTATCGACGTGTAGCTGATGGAGAAAACATATTCAAATTCAAATTGAAATAAGTCTATTCAAATTGGCCTATTGCTAGCACTTTTGAATCGTCAAATTAAAATTAAATTGAAGCTACAACTGGTTCGGAAAGGTGCTCTAACCGAGAAGAACCAGCAAGAAACTCGGCGGTCACTCTTTTAAAAAAATAATATTACAGTTTTGTATTAACTATTGTTAACAAACTTTGATTATAATATCGTCTAGTACATAGCTGGTCGCATCTTCAATATTATAGTAAGCTTTATTAATGAGAGTCTCTTTAATTGCTTTTTTGAACTTGTGCAAAGGCAAGTCCAAAATTGATTGAGGAATTTTAAAAAAAAAAAATATATACCGAAGCCCACAAACGATCTACGTACTTTCTGAAGCCTTATATATAACTACAGTGGCAGTAATCACATAGTAAAGTAAAATAGCGGCCTGTTACAATCCCACTGCTGGGAATAGGCCTCCTCTCTCCATTTCTGGAGAGAAGGGTTGCAGCTAAGACCTACCACGCTGCTCCAATGCGGATTGGTAGGTTACACATATCTCCAGAATTCTCTAGAGATATGCAGGTTTCCTTACGATGTTTTCCTTCACCGAAAAGCGTGCGATAAATTGCAATTATCAATTAGACACATGAGTTTTAGTAGAAAAACTCATTGGTGCCTGCCCGGGTTTGAACCCGTGTTCTTCTCGTAAGAGTCGCACGGTCTCACCGCAATACAAAAAACTTTGAAATTACAATGAGCCACTTACAAGTTTTCACAAATATAATAGATATATGGGACACTTACACACACGGTCGTCCGTCCCCAAAGAAGTAACCTAATACTTGTGTTATGGGTGACGGACAACTGGTAGATATACTAAATATATATTTTTAAATACATACTTAAATACAAATACACACCCAGGCTCGAAGAACCAACAAGTTGTTTATAGAACATGTTGGTCCTGGGCGGGAATCGAATCTGCAACCCGCGAATTTCGGATTTATGCTGTTAGCCCTAATGGCTTTGACAGCGTCACCGGAAGGACGGGCGAGCGTAGGAGATTCCCCGGTTAAATTTGGTAAGAGGCATTGACCCGCATATCCCTGGAGCGTCGCCTTAACGGCGGCTCCTACGAGATCGAACCACAGTTGAAAGCGGCGCTTTTTGGAGGACTATATACTATATCCAGGTTGAATGGTCCGTTGGCGTAGTGTGTAGTGAGCCTGCCTTCAGATCCGCGAGTCGCGGCTTCGATTCCCGCCGGAGGCCAACATTTTCTATAAGCAAGCGGCCGAGCGCTAGTTACTTTTCAAACACGATAGGGACAGGCCGCGTGCGCCTGTACACGGCATTCCTTTATAACGCACACGTGTAATTTTGCGTTTCGGGTGTTATTCTCAGATTTAGTGACGCGTTTAACCAGTGAAGTGTTTGATAAGACGCGACCGTCCACGGTTTTGGTGCGCGTTGGGTATTATTCCCCGATATAGGGACGACTTAATAACGTGTGACCTTACGAAAGTTGTGTGCACACCGGGTGTTATTCGCCGGGACGTCGGGCCCAGGTCCCGGAGGTTGTTTCATCCGTCCGCACGTTTGCGCGGAACATATGTATTTATTATTTAATAGTATCCTAGCTTATCAATAAATATATGTATAAACGCGTATATTTAAATATATATGGAATATAGAATATATGATTTATAGAAAATGTTGGCCCTCGGCGGGAATCGAATCTGGAACCCGCGGAGTTGGAGGCAGGGTTACTTCTCACTGTGTCAACAGGCCAGTCTGTTACTACTAGTAAATAAAATTTATAAGTTTTGATTACTATAAATTGTCTCACTTCGTAGTTTAGCTGGAAGAGATCTCTCAAAGGATAGGAAGGATAGGAAGATAAGTTGACCTTTGTACACTTTTTTTTAATTAATAATGTTTCCTTACGTTCTTTTAGTGAACGAACCATTAAAGAGGGTTCTGCTTCTTGTTTAATTACGAGTCGTTAGTACAATGGCGGGGATTCGGAACACGATTCGTAAACAACGTGAATGTTCTAGACGTTTAGCGTCAAACAACTTTGAACTCTATGACATGATACTTAGAGTTTACATGACTTTTAGTGTGTGAAAGACCAAATCACCTGGCCACGTGTGAGCCATTGAAGCACGGCGCAGAAGTGATGCTGACAGGAGTGCAGAGAACAGCGGGGAGGTGGATCCAATAGCTCCTCGATGCCCTCACTCGAGCTCTCGTCTCCCGTACGAGCTTTTCTAACGCTGGTCCTGATTCAGCACCTGAGAAAATACCACATTAAATTCCATTATTGACGGTGAAAAACCATCATCCTCCTGCCCTTATCCCACTTATAGTCGGCACAACATGTCACAAACTTCCTGCACATGATTTGGCTATGGTATTTTTAACTTACCTTAGTCGTATTTTACGACACCTCGGAAAGAAATGAGAGGTGTCTATTCTACTCAGCCGGATACCACACGGCGAGTCGACTTACCGTAGTCGCCTTTTACGATACTTCGGTAACAAATGAGGATGTTCTATTCTACTCAACCGGATACCACACTGTGAGTCGACTCACCTTAGTCGTCTTTTACGATACTTCGGTAACAAATGAGGATGTTTTATTCTACTCAACCGGATACCACACTATGAGTCGACTTACCTTAGTCGTCTTTTACGACACCTCGGAAAGAAATGAGGGTGATCTATTCTACTCAGCTGGATACCACACGGCGAGTCAACTTACCTTAGTCGCCTTTTACGACTTCTCGGAAAGAAATGAGAGGTGTCTATTCTACTCGGCCGGATACTACACGGCGAGTCAACTTACCTTATTCACCTTTTACGATACTTCGGTAACAAATGAGGAAGGATGTTTTATTCTACTCAACTGGATACCACACTATGAGTCGACTTACCTTAGTCGTATTTTACGACACCTCGGAAAGAAATGAGGGTGATCTATTCTACTCAGCTGGATACCACACGGCGAGTCGCCTTTTACGACACCTCGGTAACAAATGAGAGAGGTCTATTCTACTCACCTGGATACCACACGGAGGGTCAACTTACCTTAGTTGCCTTTTACGACTTCTCGGTAAGAAATGAGGATGTTCTATTTTACTCAACCGGATACCACACTGTGAGTCGGCTCACCTTAGTCGTCTTTTACGACACCTCGGAAAGAAATGAGGGTGATCTATTCTACTCAGCTGGATACCACACGGAGGGTCAACTTACCTTAGTCACCTTTTACGATACTTCGGTAACAAATGAGGATGTTTTTTTATTCTACTCAACCGGATACCAGACTATGAGTCGACTTACCTTAGTCGTATTTTACGACACCTCGGTAAGAAAAAGTGTGGTCTATTCTACTCAACCGGATAGCACACGGCAAATCGACTTAGCTTAGTCGCCTTTTACGATACCTCGGTATGAAAAAGGGTGGTCTTTTCTACTCAACCGGATAGCACACGGCGAATCGACTTACCTTAGTCGCCTTTTACGATACCTCGGTAAGAAAAAGGGTGGTCTATTCTACTCAACCGGATAGCACACGGCGAATCGACTTACCTTAGTCGCCTTTTACGATATCTCGGTAAGAAAAAGGGTGGTCTATTCTACTCAACCGGATAGCACACGGCGAATCGACTTACCTTAGTCGCCTTTTACGATATCTCGGTAAGAAAAAGGGTGGTCTATTCTACTCAACCGGATAGCACACGGCGAATCGACTTACCTTAGTCGCCTTTTACGATATCTCGGTAAGAAAAAGGGTGGTCTATTCTACTCAACCGGATAGCACACGGCGAATCGACTTACCTTAGTCGCCTTTTACGATATCTCGGTAAGAAAAAGGGTGGTCTATTCTACTCAACCGGATAGCACACGGCGAATCGACTTACCTTAGTCGCCTTTTACGATACCTCGGTAAGAAAAAGGGTGGTCTATTCTACTCAACCGGATAGCACACGGCGAATCGACTTACCTTAGTCGCCTTTTACGATATCTCGGTAAGAAAAAGGGTGGTCTATTCTACTCAACCGGATAGCACACGGCGAATCGACTTACCTTAGTCGCCTTTTACGATATCTCGGTAAGAAAAAGGGTGGTCTATTCTACTCAACCGGATAGCACACGGCGAATCGACTTACCTTAGTCGCCTTTTACGATATCTCGGTAAGAAAAAGGGTGGTCTATTCTACTCAACCGGATAGCACACGGCGAATCGACTTACCTTAGTCGCCTTTTACGATATCTCGGTAAGAAAAAGGGTGGTCTATTCTACTCAACCGGATAGCACACGGCGAATCGACTTACCTTAGTCGCCTTTTACGATATCTCGGTAAGAAAAAGGGTGGTCTATTCTACTCAACCGGATAGCACACGGCGAATCGACTTACCTTAGTCGCCTTTTACGATACCTCGGTAAGAAAAAGGGTGGTCTATTCTACTCAACCAGATAGCTCACGGCGAGTCAACTTACCGTAGTCGCCTTTTACGACACTTCGGAAAGAAATGAAGGTCTATTCTACTCAGCAATACCACACGGCATTACTGAAAAACCACTTAAAAATCACTATTGAAAATTAAGAGAGAAAGTATATCACTACTCACCGTGACTGTCTTCAGATTTACTCGTAGTAGGCTTCTTCTTTTTAGATCCTCGTTTCCCATCGAAATCGTATCCTTTAAAGTCAATATCGGAATTTCCTGGTGCGGGATCCGGATCGGCGTTCCTCCTTTTCCTCTCGTGTTTCTCATATTCATCCAACTTGATTTCTCCCCTCATGTAGTCAAGGAAACGTTTCCTAGACTGCGCCTGTTCGGCCAACTCATCCGTCAATCGACGAATACCCTCGGAAGTCCAAAGGTTACTCAACGACGGGTCGTCTTTGACGATACTCTCGAAGTTCGTCTCCAATTCGAAATCGTCGACATCGTTTGATTTCTGTACCCAATCGAAATCTGGTATAGATCTGGCGAAACGCCGGCTTCTGTCTGGGGCGAAGAAGGGACCCGTGCTGCCGCCCCCACCCAGCACTGGTTTCCCGCAACCGGCGAAGATTTTCTGCGAGATCTCCTGGTTGCGCTCCTGGAAGCTCATGATCGCTTCGGATATTTTAATATCTATCGGTTCTACGACCATTGCAATATTAAACGGTCCGAGCAGACGATCTGCAACCTTCTCTACAGCATCTGAAGTTGAGTAACAATTTTAATAAGTATTTTTTAAGACTTTTCGTGTTGTATCGTTTTTAAAATTACGTTTTAAATCAGTGATTCCCAAAGTGGTCTATATCGACCCCTAGGGGTCTATGACAACCTGCAAGGGGTTTTATGTCAGCGAAAAAAAATTTGGGGGTCCATGAAATGAAAATAGCGGTCCACGATAGTGGATCTCAACTCATACACTGATAGTACCTATTTACTTACATCTTACTATCTTATAATATCAAAACATATACATTATTTATAAAAATACCTATGAAGTAAAAAAATATTATATATATTTATAAAATTGTTGTAGGATAAAGTTATAAAGTTGTAGGATGTTATTATTCACTTTGTGGTCGCAATACATTTTATTTATAGTTTATTTTATGTTTATTTAATGTTACGTATATTTTACATGACAGATATAAAATTTTATTTTGAGTAGTTTTAATTTAAACTCAATTAATAAATGTTTAAATTGCCACGTGTTTTTACTTTAAGTTTTTAACACTTAACTACACTACAGTTAGAAATTTACAGAAAATCAATATCAGGTAAGTAGGGGGTCTACCCAACACGGACAAACATGGTAAGGGGTCTACACAAAAAATCTACACAAAAAAGTTTGGGGAACTCTGTTCTAAATGTTTGAATAAGGCGATTAAAACTTTCAATTAAAGGGACACTTATTCATAAAGCTTATTTACTGTTGATGATAAGAAAGCTTGGATTTAAATTGAGACCAGCTAAGCACTAGATGATATCGCAAATTTTAAATTTATGAGCTGGAATTGCTCATAAATTTAAATACAATATTGACATATTTATTTTTTTAAAAGAGTGACCGCCGAGTTTCTTGCTGTTTCCTGTCGGTTGGAGCACCTTTCCAAACCAGTCGTAGCTTAATTGTAATTTGACGATTCAAAAGTGCTTGCACAGGCCAATTTTAGTAAAGAATTATTTGAATTTGATTAACGGAATTTACAGAAGTCGCAACACCAGAAGTTCCATAACATTACGTCTTATAGAATACTGTTATGTGTTAAATACGCAGGTATTAGAAACATCTTTGTATCGCAAAAAGAGCCATGTGTACGATTCTATAATTAAATACCACAATTAATTACAGCTTTACCATTACGGTAGTTTAAAATAACTTCATATTAAAACGAGGTTGAGCCACCATAGTAGCCACTATATTATTGAGGATTATTTAAACGATAAGAATGCGTGGATTTCGCTATTGTTCTACCTTGAAAAAGGAAGGAATGACTAGTTATATATTGATAAGGTAATAGCTGAATTTCTTGCTTTGCTCTTTTAGGTATTCAAAGCATTTGTATACAAGTTTACTTAAATAATAATTTGAATTGGATACTTACCAACATATGCGTCCCACTGTTCGTTCAAGTCTGCGTGCGTCGGCAGGCAGCCCTTGATAACGTTGTGGCAATATCGACTGCACGCCGGCAGCTGCTGGCCGGCGCAACTGCCGCAGTACCTCAGTCGAGCCCACGCTGTGACACAATCCTGGGTAACCCCCACCTAGAAATCAAAGGCATATACTTTAATAATCGTTATAATTGCAACTCACCGGATTCCTAAGTAGGCACGACATTCCGACTCCACGACAAAATCGCAATGCATTGCGATTTTGTCGTGGAGTCTATCCTCCTGATGATGCTTCGGTTTCGGAGCGAAACGATCGTCGAGATTGTTGTAGTGGTGGGTGTGTGTGCTGCTTGTGAGCTTTGTTGCCGGTGGAGGAGCCTTGGGGTGCGTGTGGTGGCTTGTCCTGCATGTGTAAGGTTCGTAGATTTTGCCTGCTTCATACACATTAGCCTTGCATGCATTCGCTTAACCCATGCGGATTATAGCGAGGTAGTTTTGTTATAGTGCCTGTAATATGGAATTCCGCAAAGTAACGCCTGCTTCTATAAATTAAATATAAAAGGATTCCTAAGTTATAAGTTTACTGACTGCTTGCCTTCAGCTCAGTGGGTCACGATTTCGCGGGTCAACTTTTTCTAAAGACAATTTTTTTGGTTCTTCTTCTATATGTATATAAATATTTATTTAAATATGTATGTAAATATTTATTTAAAATTGTATTGCATGTATGTATTTAACAGTATTCTGTCACCCATAACATAACTATTAAGTTACTTACATTGCGGACGGTAGACGGTGTCCCGTATTAAAAAAAGGTAAAAATTCTGAGCCATTTTGTACGTTCTAGATGGTTGTAACATTTGTTGGTCAATGTTGTTTTCCCGATTATGCTGAACAATACACTTTTAAGTAATATCGATGCTAATATTATAAATGCGAAAGTCTGTCTGTCTTTTACGCTACCATTGACCATAATAACATTACGTACTATATATCATATAAGGTACAGAGATGTCGTTTTTCAAACTTCAAATTTAAAAATATTCTTTATTCAAGTAAACTTGTAAACAAGTGATTTTGAATCGTCAACACTACCTGCTGGTTCGGAAAGTTGTTCCTACCGAGAAGTGCTAGGAAGGAACTCGGCGGTTGCTATTTTAAAATATATTTCAATAGAACTAGTTACATTTAGTAATTACTTTATTGTCCAGGGCCAATGAGTAGCTATATCCACGCATTCTCATCTTCTAAATAATTCTCAACAGTATAGAAGGCATTTTGAATCAGCCTCCTTTTAATAGTGTTTTAAAACTGCTGTAATGGCAAGACTAAAATTGATTGCAGAATTTTAGTAGAGAATCTTATACCCAAACCCACAAACGACAAACGACTTTCCTTTTGAGACTAGAAAATACATAGTTGCCAAAAAAAATCCCAGTTATTTGAATAATAAAGGGGGCCAAGGAAGGTAATTAATTGCAGATAATTTTAATTTCCCGAAATTGCAGTACAAAAAACAGATAATCGACCCCTTTTTTAGTGGTAAGTCAAATTAATTTTTCATTACCATATACACCAGAAGAACTCAGTATTCCCAGAGAAGGCTTTACGTGATGCCATCTATATCGAAGACAGTACAATGTTTTTAACGATACATAATTACACAGAATTAATTATAAGAAATTAAACAGCGCATTGCGATACTTATATTTTGGTAATGAATTACCGCTTACAATGAGAATGATTATCTAGAATTCTTAGGACCATGACTGGTACACGTGTTTTCGCCATGATTGGCAATCTTAAGGGCTTGTGTTTACGACATAATTGCCTGTCAACATTCCTTTAAGGTACACATGAGCGGAATCCGGCTTGACAGATACGTGCATATGCTTTTACTTATTCGCTATTCCTTTGTTGGAAGACAAATTAAGTGCGTGTACTAAATGGGAACATAGGCTGTAGCCGAAACTTGTAGCGTCAGTTTAAGTGTTAAAATAACCACAATTATGTACTTGGGTTAACCGCAACTTCGTTTCGATTTTAATGTTGAGATAGCGTTAATTATGTTACTAGCCGTGTGGTATCCTGCAGAATAGAATAGACCACCCTCTTTTCTAACCGAGGTGTTGTAAGAGACGACTAAGGTAAGTGCCGTGTGGTATCCGGCTGCAAAGAATAGACCACCCTCATTTCTTACCGAGGTGTCGTAGAAGGCGATTAAGGTAAATGCCGTGTGGTATCCGGCTGCATAGAACAGACCACCCTCATTTCTTACCGAGGTTTCGTAACAGGCGATTAAGGTAAATGCCGTATGGTATCTGACTGTATAGAATAGACCATCCCCATTTCTTACCGAGGTAGGTCTTAAAAGGCGACTATAGTAAGTTGACATCAGGAAGGCGGCCGGTAGTAAAATACGTAGCCAAATCATGTGACATGTTTGTAACATATTGTGCCGACCCCACTTAGAGTGGGATAAGGAAAGGAGAATGATGATGATAGCGTTAATTATGTTACTAACCTGTTACTATCCAACTACTGGGCATAGGCCTCCGCTCTTGTTTTAGGAGAGAAGGATTGGAGCTAAGACCACGCTGCACCAATGCGGATCGGTGGGTTACACATATCCCTAGAATTCTCTAGGGATATGCAGGTTTCCTCACGATGTTTTGCTTCACCGAAAAGTGTGAGATAATTTGTCGTTATCATTTAGACACATAAGTTTTTAATAGAAAAACTGATTGATGCCTGCCCGGGGTTCGAACCCACGATCGTCTCTAGAGAGTCACAGGGACTCACCGCTGGGCTATCACAGCTTTTTATCGCGTTTGGTCCTAAATAAATATTATTTTTGTCTTTCCTCTTTCCATAATTTATAGAATTAGACGTTACTTTGCGATTTTGTCGTGGAGTCTACTATCTCCTGATGATGCTTCGGTTGCGGGGCGAAACGATTGTTGCGTTTGTGATAGTGAACGTGTGTAGTGCTTGTGTATTGTGGTGGAGGTTTCTGCATGTGTCGGGTATGAAAACGAATAGTCCACTCTACATTTAGCATTAAATATATTTCCTCTTTACTTTATCGCGGATTATAGCAAAATATTTTACTATTACTTTTCCTCTTTCCATATAAAATTGTGAACTAAGAGATTGACTAATGAAATTCCCTCTTTACCGAGATGACATCATCCAATCGAAACGTGCGCTCGTAAATCTAAACGTCGGCACTTTCAATTGAGACTGAATCTGTACCCAGAAGTTGGGATGCGAATGTGTTCTGAATAATTATTATATTAATTGTCAGCTGTATGCGTCATCCGGCGCCAAATGGGAGCAATGGTCGAACTCACTAACTCCTAATATGTAACTTTGCACGAAGGTCTCGGCTGCCGACCGACCGGCATACTGATATCGTTTAAGGACCCAAACAAAATTGGATAAGTACATTAAAATAAAAAAGATTTAGCTTTCAATTGCAATTCACACTTTTTTCCCCATCGCTATCCTACATAAGCAGGTCCATCTTCTATTGTCTTGTCCTTGAATTTAGGGATGCTCTGTATAAACTCATCAATAACTGCCCGGGATTTTAACCCGTGATCATCTTACCGTAGGGCTATCACTTCGTCACCATCGGAATCATTAAGTTTAATCTACTAGTTTTAGTTTTTTTTTCGCCCTGTGGTATCCGGCAGAATAGAATAGACCACCCTCTTTTCTCACCGAGGTGTCGTAAGAGGCGACTAAGGTATGTGCCGTGTGGTATCCGGCTGCATAGAATAGGCCACCCTTAGTTCTTACCGAGGTGTCGCAAAAGGCGACTAAGGTAAGTTGACGTCAGGCAGGCGGCCGGTCGTAAACTACGAAGCCAAATCATGTGACATGTTTGTAACATGTTATGCCGACCCCACTTAGAGTGGGATCAGGGCAGGAGAATGATGACTAGTTTTAGTTTGTGTCGACCTGTAAATTTTAATTTCGCTGACTTATACGGTTTTGTTCCGCGGCTGCCGATATTATATATTCGACGCCGAATATTCGCAACGCCAATTTGCATAGAACAAACCGCGATTATAATTCAAATGTATGAAGACAATGGAAAATTGTATTTTATATGCACTTGTCGCAGTAACCAAAAGACAGTCGCGTACCAAAAAAATTCGTACTTAGTGTGGGACGTTTGTTTGGAGGTCAGTAGGGACACGTTTTGGCTTAATTGCTAACATTTTATTGCGATTAAACGTGGCCATAATGCTGCCTCTTGTTCCTTATAAGTATAACTTGACTGCGGGTCACAGATACTGGTTGGTTGTTTTGGTTTAAAAGCCTTGTATTTTCCATATACTTAAAATGTGGTCTAGATGTTGGTAATGATTATCTATACTAATATTATAAAGAGGAAAGATTTGTATGTTTGTATGTGTGTATGTATGTTTGTAATGTTTTCACGCAAAAACTACTGGACCGATTTCAAAAATTCTTTCACCATTGGAAAGCTGCTTCTTCACTGAGCAACATAGGCTATATTACATTTTCAAGAATAATAGAGTTCTCTAATAAAATTTGATAAAGGTGTGAAAATTTAGTCGTAAAAATCTTTCATCGCGTGCGCTGCGGAAACTAATGATGATAGAACAAAAAAATGTTCTAAAGTATTATAGAACGTATCAATATTAATGGTAATGTTTTTTTGGCATAATCCACCATAAAGTAAATAGAAAATACCTTTTTTTTTTCTTCCAAAACAATCTCTATCACACATAATAAATACATTAACACACCTTTCGAAAACCACGCAGGGTTTATTTGAATGTTTGGAATTCGCACTATTTCTGTTAAATAATAAAAACCATAAAAAACTTAGTTAAACTTTAATTTTTTCAATGGTTTCGTATACCTATTAAGTTACAAGAGGTCTTAATATAAAAAGCAGTTAAATTTTTTAATGGTCTTTTATACCTATTAGATTTATAAGAAATCCAAATATAAGTAGCAGTTACAGTATTTAAAAATAAAGTAAAGTAACAGCCTGTTACTATGCCCACTGCTGGGTTAAGGCCTCCTCTCTCCGTTCTTGAGAGAAGGATTGGAGCTAAGACCTACCACGCTGCTCCAATGCGGATTGGTAGGTTACACATATCTCCAGAATTCTCTAGAGATATGCAGGTTTCCTCACGATGTTTTCCTTTACCGATTGGAGCTAAGACCTACCACGCTGCTCCAATGCGGATTGGTAGGTTACGTATATCCCTAGATTCTCTAGAGATATGCAGGTTTCCTCACGATGTTTTCCTTCACCGAAAAGCGTGTGATAAATTGCAATTATCAATTAGACACATAAGTTTTAATAGAAAAACTCTTTGGTGCCTGCCCGAGGTTTGAACCTATGTCGTCTCTAGAGAGTCGCAGGGTCTCACCGCTTGGCTATCACAGATTCATTCTCTAATTAAGCTTAAGTCTCATTTCAAAATGCTATATGCTAAATACAGAGCGGACTATACCAGTTTTATACCAGATACATGCAGGATTCGCTAAAACACGCGCGCTAATAAAACCTACACTACCGCCTCACAATACAAAAGCACTACAGACATTTACTATCACAAACTCAACAATCAAACACTTATAAAAACGGCCGGATTACTTCAAAGTAACCATAACGGCAACTGAAACATTAAATTACCTGCATCATATTTCTAACGACTTCTGACCCAGCACGCAACGCCTTATGGAAGGTGCGCGTTGCGACGAACGCCCTCCTGAGCTGAACCGATAGCTTCGAAGGCACGTCCTCGAACGGCTGGATGTCCCTCATATGCTCGTTGACACATTTTAAATACCTGCAATTAATCAGATCAAATGAAAATGATCTTATTTATTTATTTATTAGATACACCAACGATACAATATAAAAGCATCAACCATTATACTTATATTTATTCTTATACTACTATATTTATCCATTAAAGGCGTATTCAGCATTGTCTTATAATGTTAGCTCTTAAATATATATTACAATTAGGTACATCATCAAATAAAAGCATCAAGTCTAAATGGAATAAAAATTTGTCAAAAATTTAATAAAAGTGAAAATTGTCTAAAAAAATTATATATAACAATTAATTAGATCGATGTCACAAATGTCCGTACATGTATATTTTATTTTATCTTTATTGAAAGCTTAACGAATTTCAAATACCTGCAATCAATCAAATCAAAATGTATCAATTAAATTTAATGAAGGTATGTTGCTCTTACCGAGAAAAATCAGCAAGTTTTTTTCATAAATCATGCTGCAGAAGTTGAAAGGATTTTCAAATACTAAAGGAAAAAGCTTTTACAAGCACTTTTGAATCGTTAAATTACAATGAAGTTCGACTGGCTCGGAAAGGTGCTCAAACCGAGAAGAACCAGCAAGAATCCGTCTTAACTTTCAATATACTTTTAACTTTTAACGACATAGCTTTTCAGAGACCTGATGATTTCAATCAGATAAGTTATTAATTTAGGTTCCAATATTCGTAATTCTTTATTTAGTACTATTAAGTTTTCAACAACCTTTGCACCTAGATTAATTAAGTAAGCGAAGGTGTTGATGTGGTCACGTTTAATAAATTATAACCGCCATGTCGACTACAAGGGTGACTAAAGGTTTTTTAACGTTATACAAGCGTAATAAAGTTTATAACGACATCGCCATCGTTATTATCGCGATGTTATCCGACCATAACTTAATGGGTCTTTTGTCAACTTTTGTTACGTGATTTGTATCGAAATTATACTTCGTATGATATAGAGATTTAAAATAGTCCGTATTCAAGTAAACTTGTAGAAGAGTGCTTTTGAATCATCAACTCTACTGCTGGTTCGGAAAGCTGTTCCTACTGAGAGGAGCCAGCAAGAAACTAGGCGGTTGCTCTTTTCAAAATATAATCCTTACAAATAGTTATCTATAACATATATGTATGTAATAAAGCTGCGACAGTCGAAAAGTAGTCACGGGTTCAGACCAATGCGCTCCGCATTTAACTTTATATATATTTTCTATTTACCTTATCGCTGATTATAGTAAAATAGTTTTATTATTTTTCTTGTATTATGGATCTCCAAAGCCTAATTCTATATATCTACAGACAAAACCTGTCTTAAGTGCAAGAAAGATGCTGATACGTAAAGGATATTATAAAATTGAAGACTATTCTATCATAGAGATGCCTGGACTTAAAGGTCCTTTCAAGTTCATACAAGACTGCGGTTTAATAATGTAAATTGAAAATGTTTAAAAGATTGACTGCCGAGTTTCTTGCTGGTTCTTCTTGGTAAGAGCAACATTCGGAACCAGTTTAATTTGACGATTCAAAAGTGCTTGCACAAGGCAACTTGAGGCACTAGCAGTGCCTGCTGCTTCGCCCGCGTGAAATTTTAAATGTAAAAATAGTTATTGTAAATTAACCGTGAGATAGAGATATGCTGTCACGGTCTATTTGTAGTATTTTTATAGATCTATAATTCTCTAGTACATTACTTTAGCGTATCTCTGCTGGTTTACGCAACGCACGCGACTAAATCTCCCAGCAAGCAAGTTTTTTAACTGCGCGATCTCTTCAACACAATTCACATAATACCGATATGTGCTATTTACCTAAACCATCCGGAAGTATTGCACTATCTTTTGGTGAAAACCGTACAAAAATCCGTTCAGTAGATTTTAAGAAAATCGCTTACATACAGACAGACAGCTTATTGGAACTACGTTTTATAATAAGTATAGATAGATAATTAATATGAATGAATAGTGGGCTGGCCCGTTGGCGCAGTGGGTAGTGATCCTGCCTGCCGAGAGCCATCAAATTTCAATAAACAATTTGTAGGTTCTACGAGCCTAGGTGTATATTTGTATTTAAGTATGTATTTAAAATTACATATTTCGTATATCTACCAGTTGTCCGTCACCCATAACACAAGTATTAAGTTACTTATTTGGGTACGGACGGCCGTGTGTGTAAGTGTCCCATATATTATATTTATTATGAATTACGCTCATTACTTTCGCTCCACGCTTTCGCACGTTTGATTCCGTGAAATACAAGAATGGCGAACGCTGATTAATGTGGACAGCGGCCAAAAAGGACAGCATAATCATCACTACTCGGCGGGCCGATGTGACGACGCGGGACTTCGGGGAAGCGTAAAATATCGGATAACAAATACACAGATCACACGAGCAAGCAATCCATAGTATTATCAACTACTGCTAGCGGCGACTTCATAAGCAATTAAATTATGATTTTGTTATAATCCACGATAAAAGAAAATACATGTAATGCTAAATGTAGACTGTACTATCCGTTTTCATGCCTGATACAGGATTTGTACAATTAATTTACAGATAATTAATATTATATTTTTTTTATAAATAACGATTAATAATTATTACAAATCGATCATTTTGATATATTATGATAAATAATCGATTAATATAAAATACGATTATTTTTTATATCCCTACTTTATATCATTATTTTCTATCTATTATTTAGTGCAGTGAAAGTGTAAAAATCGTAACTAACTGTGATTGACCTGCCTTCAGCTCCGCGGGTTGCGGGTTTGATTTCCGCCGAGGGCCAACATTTTCTATAAACAATTTGTTGGTTCTACTAGCCAGGGTGTATATTTGTATTTAAGTATGTATTTAAAATTATATATGCAGTATATTACCAATTGTCCATCACCCATAAAACAAGTATTAAATTACTTACTTTGGGGATGGACGACCATGTGTGTGTGTGTCCCATATATTTATTTATTTACTGAATTTTATTTTTTGATTACCTTTATGCATTGTACATATTTTTTAAATCTTCAATCCCTTTAGATTTAAACCAGTATGTTAACTTTTTATTAGATAATTTTTCCTACCACAGAGCGATCTGTAGTGCTTATAAAGTCAATAAAAAGCATTCAAGACGTGTCTGTTAATAAGCTAGGGTAAATAAACTTTCATACGCGATAAAAGAACATAAAGTGTTTGCGACTGTTATGATAACATTATTGAGTGGTTGACTTCTGATGACTTTGTTCGGGTGTCCAGTTAATGGGTTATGGCGGTTTATGGCAGTTTTTATGTAGTTTTATGGGCTCGTTGACGGAACAGATTACGTGTTACAAAAATATAAAACGAATGATAAAATTATGTTATTTCAACCCTTTAATTCATTCTGCGCTATGCGGATTTTTTATAGATCTGTGTAATGCTGAATTAATGGAAATCCCTTATAAAATAAATCGATGGTATAAGTGAACAATTGTAAATAGAATTCAACCCTACGTGATCTGTGAATGCCGAGACAATCGGTGTCAATTTAAGGCAAGCGAAATGATCGCTTAAAATATCACTACTTTTTTTGAAATTTTTCTATCAATTAAATAAGAAGATTTCTAGAAGAGACCCACCTCAAAACGGGTTTTTTTAGGAAATTTTAAACCATAGGATCCTGTGGCGAAAACGTAAAAAAAAAAGTAAAGTACGGCTTGTTTCAGTCGCACTCCTAAGCATAGGCCTCCTCTCTCCGTTTTATTAAGGAAAGGTTGAATCTAAGACCCACCACGCTGTCCCAGACTGGTAGGTTACACATATCCTCAGAATTTTCTTGAGATATATGCAGTGCAGGTTTCCTCAAGATTCCTTCCTTTACCGAAAAGCGCATTAGTAGGTTGCCTACTGGTGTTTAGTTCAAAACTACGTGACATTAGAAAGTGGGTAGCTAATCCTCTGCATTTTCCCATTGATTTTACCTACGCCTGTTAACTATAATAAGATTTTTTTAAAAATAATCTATCTTAGGCGTATATGTTAATGTCACTTACTTCTCGTCGAAGCTGTACTGCGAGTTGAGCACGGTGAACATCTTCTGGTACAGGATACCGAAGAAACTGTCCATCATCACGTCGAAATCGGTGTCACCGCGTGTATAATACCTATAATAAAAAATATACATATAAAAGATAGTAGTAGTAAGTATGTATGTATTTCTTATAGTGTCCGAAACGGCTGGGCCAATTCTAATGAAGTTTTCAGACAATGTGTTTAATCAAATAATCCTGTATAGTTGGGTAGCGATCGATTTATTGAATTTGTTAACAAATAAATTTAGATAAATGAACACACTTACATACACAGTCCGCCCCAAAAGCAATGTATAATGGGTGACAGACAACTGTTAAATATATACATATAAAATTTTAAATACGTACTTAAACACATATATACACCCAGTCTCGAAGAACCAACAAATTGGTTATAGAAAATGTTGGCCCTCGATGGGAATCGAACCCGCTGAGCTGTATGTAGCCAGAATCACTGCTAACAACACCTAAGGGCCATCTGAGTATGTATCATTTGCAAAGATAAGGAGTGCAGGGAAAGAGATCGGCCTTAAACGCACAGAACCTTTTACCACGTATGTTCGAAAGTGTGGTTGCGTGGCAAAAGCATTAAGATGTTCTCTGGAAAATTATAAGAAACGATCAGCACGAACGGTTCCTTGCTGATTGGCAGTGAATAAGGAAGTTGTTTATTCCGTGCGAGTTGGACACTCTCTACGTACCGGCTGGTAGCAACCGTCAGGGATTTATCCCCCTCGTGGGAAAATAATAGAGTAAAAGATTACCTTTCCAACTGTTCAAATAACTGCTCAAAGACGTAAGAGTGCTGCTCGTAGATCATGCCGTAAGTTCGTTTGAACATCGCGTGGAACTCCTCCCGCGACAACATCAGCAGTTTGCGGAAGAACTCTGAAACAACAGATTATCGATGAATCGAAGAGAACTTTTGCACTTGAGATTTAGAGAGACAACTGATGAACTAAACACTGATGGACATAGGTCTCTTCCCATGATCTCCATAAAACACGATCCTGTGCTGCTTGGATCCAGCGGCCCCTCCCCCTAACCCTTTTGAGGTCGTCAGTCCAATATATTACTGATATCATTTTAAATATACCTATATACACCAAGACTCGAAGAACTAACAAAATGTTAATAGAAATGTTGGTTCTGGGCGTTAGTAGAACCAACGATCAGCGGACCTGAAGGCAGGATCACTGCCATCTGCGTCTGTCATCAAAATTCAGCAGTGCAATTAAGCAATGTCAATGAGATAAGCAATTTCACCAGAATAAAGCAAAGTTACGCGCTATCCCACAGCTAGGCATAGGCCAGTAGGCCTACCATGAACTTTTAGGTAACGATTCAATTCAAAGTAGCTAAACTCAACCGCTTTCTTTTCGTACCATGAAGTGTGGATTGCATTGGGGTCGTAATGTTTGAAAATGATAACGTTATATGAACTATAGGATAACTCTGTCTCTTTTACTTACATGTTCTTAGGACGAATTCTGAACGTGCAGTCGGCAACGACTTAAAGTGTGCGTCTTTAAGACGTCATGGTATGAAAAAGCAAACAATTTAGTTTATGTCTTCAATTGAGTCGCAATAAGAGTTCATGGTAGGCCTGCTACTCTCTCTCAATTTTTGAGAAATGGGTTGAAGCTAAGGCCTTCCACGCTGCTCCTATGGATTGATAGGTTACACATATTCCCAGAATTCTATAAAAATAAAAGTAAAATCATTTAAAAGTCGTGACGTCTTTGGATCAGAAAGAAATATGAAATGTAATTTATATGTACCAGTCCAAGAAATGAAATTATGTAGGAAAAACGCTTATTGTATGTCTATTCGGATATATAATCCTATTCCTAACAAATTAAAAGACCTACCTTATACGAGGTTTGAAAATCAATTGTTTGACTTGCTGCTCGATAGAGTATACTACGCCACTTATTATCCACTCATTTATTTATATGCAAATTGGATTACATTTTTAAATATTAAAAAAAAACATTTAAAAATATAAAAAAAATGCCATCCACGGAGAGCGGAGATAGGACCCAAGCTTCCGGTGGACTGAATGCGTGCCGTCTCAAGCAACACTGCCCTTTGTATCTTGCCCTTAATCCAACAACTAAGCGAGAGCCTCTTGATGTGTTGGTAGACTAGGTAGGTTGTTGAAGACTCTTCGCTAGTAAACCGTTGACCGATACAACAATAGGAACATATTATTGTTGAGTCAATATTCCACATTGCGGTAATCTCATGAGCTAGATCCAGGTATTTGGTTAATATTTCTTTTTCAGCTTTTATGAGATTATCGTCACGTGGAACAGTGATATCATCAATAATTGCCCGACGCGCTGACCGATCTACCAAAACTATATCAGGTTTATTGGCGGCAATATACCTGTCAGTTATGATAGATCGGTCCCAGTAGAGCAGAGCATGATCATTTTCTAAAATTATTATTATTATTATTAAATTTAATATTATCTTTAGTTAGTGACTACGTTACGAATGCGTTGATAATATATTATGAGACGTTTAGTAACAAACAAACAAGAAGCTATATTTAAAGCGTCTCCAGCGGTCTGATAGTAAAATGTTACTTCAAAATTAGCCGACAAACTCTGCTGTGATATGAACATTGTTTAATCGCCATTTTGACCTACTAATGACAGTAATATTAGTTGATAAACGCAAGACAACAGAAAATATTTTTCTTACAAAATATTGACTTGTTGTGTAATGTTTGACACGAATCTATGAATATGTGAATCTCTTTGCGATATATTTCATTCATACTAATACACTAAACTAGCTTAGCCAGCGGTTTCGCGTTGAAAGCAGGGTCACAAAGAATTTCCTATTTTACATAAAACCATAATGTATTAACTTAAACCTTCCTCAAAAATTGCACAATCTCTTAATCAAATGTCATCAATATGGATGGGATTTGCTAGAAGCAAAGCTTATATACCGTGTTAGAATGTAGGAAATAAAAGTCCCTTCTTTCTTAGGCAACAGTATATTAAAACATTGAACATTTAAATTAGAGCAAGTGACTGCTTTAATTGTCCCGGAAAGAAATTTTCTTATACTATACTAGCTGTGCCAGCGGCTTCGCCCGCGTGGATATCAGCATGTCACAATTTTTTTTTAAAATTCAAATTTTAAACATAAAAGTAGTTATTGTGAGTGAACCATAAGAGATAGAGACATGCTGTCGCGGACTTTTTTGTAGTAATTTTATAGATCTACAATTCTCTAGTGCATTACTTTAGCGTATCTCTGCTGCATTATGCAGCGCACGCGACTAAAGCTCCCAGCAAGCAAATTTTTTAACAATTGCGCGATCTCTTGCACACAATTTACATAATGATATGTTCTATATACCTAAACCATCCGGAAGAATTGCACTATGTTTTGGTGAAAACTATATAAAAATCCATTCAGTATATTTTGAGTAAATCGATTACATACAGACAGACAGCTTTTTAGGACTTTGTTTTATAATAAGTATAGATGTTCGCTCTGTAAATAAGCCTCAATAGAACAAAATTTAATAAACAGTACACATCGGGACATCACTGAAGGGACTCGGGACAACCTATTATTAGATGAAACAATTCATATATATCATGATCCCCAAAAAAATACTGAACTACTAATACAACTAATAAACTCTACTAATAAACGCCAGCCGTATAACGTGTCATAGACATTAGTAAAATCACAAACACATTCGTCATATCGTAATAGGACCAACGACCGCGCTCTCTGGCCATTAGGTGCTAAATACAGCTCCTCCAGATATAATCGTCGCGTGCTACACGTTAATGCATTCTTTATTGCGCGCTGCTCGCACGAAACGCACACTTTTTTAAATTGTTATAACCAACTGGCTACGCCAAGCGATACTATCCTCGGCGAATAAGTATTTACTGGCCCGTTGGCGCAGTGGGTAGTGACCCTATCTCCGTTGTGACCCTCCTCGGGTCGCGGGTTCGATTCCGCCGAGGGCCAAACATTTTCTTTAAAAAACAATTTGTTGGCTCTTCGAGCCTGGGTGTTTATTTGTATTTAAGCCATAACACAAGTATTAAATTACTTACTTTGGGGACGAACGTGTGTGTAAGTGTCCCATATATTTATTTATTTATTTAATAGCATGGTGTTGTCACCCTTAGCACGGCATTTGCAAAAACGGAGTCACGGAGATGAAAATACTACGGATGATGTGCGGTATCAGAAAAAGTGATCGACTACGTAATGAATACATCCGCAGTATGTCCGCGGCTCAGTTTTCGTGGTATCGGAGAAAAAAATTCAGGAAGCACGTCTTCGATGGTATGGTCGTGTAGCACGTAAGCCTAAAAGTTACTTTGAAAATAAATGTCTCAGTATGGTGGTCTCTACACCACGCCGCCGTCCAAAAAAAGAGTTAGCTGTGGATAGTGGATGCCGACATGAGAGCCAACAATTTATACAGATCGGACGCTGAAGATCGGGCAAAGTCGAACAAGATGTTGGAGGAAAGCAGACTCCGGGTCTAAGTCGGAACAAAGCTAAATTGAAGAAGAGGTAGGCCGGCCAGAGAGAGTTCGCAACTCATAGATATATTATAGTAGAGTATCCTACGTTAAAAGCAGATCTATAATTGAGAGTGTCGAAACCAATGATAAGAAAGGGAAGATGAAACTCAACTCTAATCATACTTATTGTCTATTCTATCTATACTTACAAAATCTAATACTAAAACAAAGTCCCAAAAAGCTGTCTATCTGTATGTTATCGATTTTCTCAAAACCTACTGAATTGATTTTTGTACAGTTTTTACCAAAAGATATTGCAATACTTCCGGATGGTTTAAGTAAATAGTACATATCGGTATTATGTAAATTGTGTTGAAGAGACCGCAAAGTTGTTAAAAAACTTGCTTGCTAGGAGCTTTAGTCGCGTGCGCTGCGTAAACCAGCAGAGATACGCTAAGGTAATGTACTAGAGACTTGTAGATCTATAGAAATACTAAACAAAAGTCCGCGATATCATGTCTCTATCTCTTGTGGTTAATTCACAATAACTACTTTTATGTTTGAAATTTGAATTCTAGAAAAAAAATGTGACACGCTGATTTCCAATACTAAAGAAGAGCAATTAGTCAATACTAAAGAAGAGAGACAGATGATTTAACTCTTTAGTTACACTAAACTAATGACAATAATCACTAAATTATTGTGGCAATGTCAATATTGCTACCAGTATGGATAGAAGACCCACTAAACCCATATTTATGACGTGGTGTAGATTTCAGGCCGAGGTTAGTATGGCCTAATTTCATTAGCGCGTATCGAATACTTGCGTCAGCTTAGCAATTTGGAAGTTATTAGAATTAGAATAGCAATGTCGAATTCAACATTTCTCATTGATGATTTGAACACTGTAGCTCCTTTTCGAGCACTTTCCGAGGAGCTGCAAAAAAATAGTCTGCGAAATATAATTTTACTGGATGAAAGTAAAAATAAAATTAATGAACAATTGTTGAGTTTGTGATAGTGAACGTGTGTAGTGCTTGTGTATTGTGGTGGCGGTGGTGGAGGTTTGAGCATGTGTTTTTACGAATCCTGCATGTAATCTTGAAAAAAAAACGGATAGTCCACTATACATTTAGCACTATGTATATTTTCCATTTACTGTATCGCGGATTATAGCAAAATAATTTTAGTATTACTTTTGTATTATGGATCTCCGCCAAGTAACGCCTAATTCTATAAATTGCTTACTTACTATACTGTGGAGGATTATCCCAGAACTATTACTGAAGTAACAGTTTTCTACGTAAAAGTCCGTGAATTAATTTATAAGAAGGTCGATCGCTTCTTACAAACCGTCCACCGTTTAATTTCGCAGAATGTTATGTATGTGTGTGAGTAATTTATATTATAAATGTAGAAACGTATTTTCGCCGTTTTCCTCTTAATTTTTTTATTCGTCGAAAAAGTTTTCCTTGTTCCATTTGTGGAAAACGCTTAATGAAAACTAGAGCAGATATATTTATATTTCTGGTGCTACCGTTGCATCGAATAGCAGAGAGAGAAGTCACTTTAAGAAAGGCCCCGAATCAGAGGTGATGCACTCTGCGGGTTCAGAACTGCTGCTGGCGGGGGTGGGGACAATGTGTCCAACGGTTCTCTATCCGTGCCACCAGCAGCATTGTGGAGCACTCAGGTGGTTTTAGTCAGTGCGAATCTGACATGACCACCACCTGTCCACGTCGAATCATAAGGGGATTATATATCTATATTCTTTTTATAATTGAAAGCGAATTGTATTGCTTAAGGGAAGACTGAATGTTGTGTCACATTATACAATACGATATGTACAAGATTAAGATAGTATGGACGTATAATGAGTAAGGATGACCAGTCATGTGACCAAAACGGCTGCTAAATATATGGTTATGTGATTAATATGGATATGTAACTACAGGAAGGCCAAAAAATAGAGTGACAAGCATGATATATGTTATAAAGGAGTAGATAAACTAGATCTTACTAATGATAGAAGAGAATCGGAAAAAGGGTTGCGAGCCTAGACCTACCACGCTGATCCAATGCAGATTGGTAGGTATCCCTAAAATTCTCTAGCGATATGCGGTTTCCTTCACGATGTTTTCATTCACGCAAAAGGGTGTGATAAATTGCAATTATCAATTAGATACATCATAATTCTCCTGCCCTTATCCCACTCTAAGTGGGGTCGGAACAACATGTATTAACCATGTTGTTACATGATTTCACTAGGTATTTTACGACCGGCCGCCTGCTTGACGTCAACTTACCTTAGTCGCCTCTTACGACACCTCGGTAAGAAAGGAGGGTGGTCTATTCTATTCTACCGGATACCACACGGCAATTACTTAGGAAAACTCATTGTGCTCATAGTCATAGAGTTTTAGCCCGTTAACCTCACGTAAGAATCCTTCACTCTTTCAGCACGAAGTCATCTTTTTGCTTTCATAGTTAGAACGCGATAAGGCTAGAGGAATGTTGATGTTTACAATATTTGCAAGTTGCGCTGTTTACGTTTTTTTTTATCACACCAATTACTAGTTAACGCGAGGAAATTGTATCCGGAAATAAATAAAGTACACAAAACATATTACATATTCGTTGATTGCTGTTTTAATGCGAGCCGTTTTTTCGCTCCACCAATTTCGCTTTGTTAGTCCGTTAGCACGCTATGCAGTGATATTGGACTATTTGTGTGAATTTCTAGAAAGGCATGAGGAAAAGACGTTACGAATATGTGCTAGGAAGTCTTTGCTTTTCCGCCCTTTAAGGACTTTACGTAATTGTTTCCTGTGTGTTAGATATACTCTAATAAATAAATAAATCAATTTAATTATATGGGACACTTGCACACACGGTCGTCCATCCCCAAAGTAAGTAACTTAATACTTGTGTTATGAGTGACGGACAACTGGTATAATAAAATTCCTCAATTCATTCTAGACCAGACTACAGAAAGATTCCGAAGAAACATATGCTTATACATAAAGAATACTTTTATATATTAATCTTCAATTTTGTAAAATTGAAAATTATTTGGATGATAAGAAAGCCTGGATTTGAAAAACGCTGAAAGGTTTTTCAAATCCATACAAGACAGCGGTTTAATAATGTATAATTGAAAATATTTAAAAGATTGACCGCCGAGTTTCTTGCTGGTTCTTCTCAGTAAGAGCAACATTTCGAACCAGTTGTAGCTTCATTAATCATATTAATGCTTAGATTCAAAAGTGCCTGAAATGGTTTATTTGAATAAAGATTATTTTGATTTGATTTGATTTGACATATATTATATTTATATTATGGATCTCCGCAAAGTAACGTCTAATTCTAGAAATTATTTAAATACATGGTTCAATTTTAACGAGTTTCGATAAGCATAGATAACACTTTTTTTCAAGGATATGAATAAATATATAGTTAATGATTGCGGGTACTTACTAATAAAGTTGAAGCCTCGGTAAGAAATAAGGGTGGTCTATTCTACTCAGCCGGATACCACATGGCGGTTCAACTTACCTTAGTCGCCTTATACGACACCTCGGTAAGAAATGAGGGTGGTCTATTCTACGCAGCCGGATACCACACGGCGGTTGAACGCTTAAGTTACGAGTATCTTGAACTAAGTCACGGTACTCCTAGTAGTAAATAATTTAGGGTATTTCAACATTTAAGGCGACGCGAACGAAGTCGCGGGCACATCTTGAAATTTCATATATAAATTCAACTCTTTGACGAATATTATATGACCGATATTCATAAATAAGGTTTGCGTGTTACAAAATAGCGCGACGACAAATGTATACGTCAGTATGTCTTAAATATTGTAGTGGTTGGTATAATTAAAGCGTTCAGCCAATATGAAGCCAAGCATGAAATTCACGATCGTGAAATTATTAATATATACACTTATTTTGAATTTTTTTTCCAACTGTCTGTATGCTGTTAGCCCTGACGACTTTTACAGCGTCACCGGTCGGGACAGGCGAGCGCAGAAGCATCGTCGGGATTGCGAAATGCAGAGAGTAGAGCGCAGAAGCTGTACTAGCGTCGGTGAACGTCGTCCTAAGGATTCTGTTCTGTCCTGTGAGGCCGGACCACGGCTTAGGGCGACGCGTAGTGGAGGGCTGATGTATGACTTTGATTAGTCATTGCGACGTCGGAAGGGTGGGGAGAAGCCACGACCGACCGACGTCAGAAAACTGGAACCTCGTCTTCGCCGGCGAAGACGCTGTGTGTGTGTATTACGTGTTTTTGTGTTTGCAATTGTTATTTGATTGTCAGGGTCATAAATGACGCTTTTTGGACGCCTATATTTTCAGTGGTCAGACCTAACTGGGATGTAGGTTGAAGCAACTGAAATAAAGGGGGTTCGGGTGTACCTCAGATTTCTCGAAGTAAGATTTCGAAAAACGTTTAAAGAGGTGAGGTCGAGGTATTTTGTATTGTTACAGTACAGTGTTGAGTATACTGTTGACTATTACCTAAATGATAATAATGTGTGGATATAGCTGCAGTTCTACCATGTGCAAGACAGTAATGACTAAATGTAACTATTTATAAGAATTTTATTCAAAAAAGAGCAACCACCGAGTTTATTGCTGGCTCTTCTCGGTAGGAACGGCTTTCCGAACCAGCAGTAGAGTTGACGATTCAAAAGCACTTGAATACAAGTTTAGTTGAATACAGAATATTTTGAATATGTATTTGAATGCATAAAACTCACGTATGTTTATGTATGTATGTAGTAGGGATGTAACGGAGGTGGGTTTACAGGAACCGGAGTCGGAACCGGAGATTTCATATTTGAATTATCGGAGCCGAAGTCAGAATCGGAGTCGGAGGCGGTGGTTTCCACCTCTGTCTCCTTCATTATTAATATAAAATTGACCCGTAAACTGTACTTAGACAATATGACGAAGCAAATAATTGAATACTTAAGCGCGTCTAGCCATTGATACTGAAAATAAACAAATTCAAAAAATTCAAAATATTTTTTATTCAAGTAAACTTGTAAACAAGTGCTTTAAAATCGTCAACTTTACGAACGAATGAACGAAATGAACGAGAGTTCCGCGTGCGAGGGTACATACCCCCGGGCAACGAGTTACAACTTGTAGCTGCGTATTCTGTCCTAATTCGCATGACTATTTCACCTTCGTTATACCTCCGACTAAAATTTATCGGGGCCGGAATCGGAATCGGAGGTGTGAATTCAATCGGAGATTCCAACATTTTGGAACCGAAGTGGGAACTCCTTGACATCCCTAGTATGTAGTATGCACCTATAAACTATTATATTCAACTCGCGCTCATATTCGAGTAGGTCAAATCGATTCGCGGCACATATCTGACACGCATGGCGCGCATTGCTAACGGGACGCCTGGAATTGATTTAATATTTATGCCCGCCGCAAATTGCTTGCAATGGTTCACTAATGCCGCAATAGTACACTACTCTTATATGCGGTTCCTGCTTTGCGCCTTGCAAAAGTACATAAGTCGCTTGTGGGTTTGGGTATAAGATTCTATGATAACATTCCGCAATCTTACCATTACAGCAGTTTAAAAACACTATTTAAAAAAAGGCTAACACAGAATACAGAAAACAGGCTAGCCTACTATACTATTACTTAGACGATAAGAATGCGTGGATATAGCTACTCTTCGACCCTGTACAAGACATAAATAACTATACAGAATAATTCTTATTACTAGTTGTAACTTTGAAAAGTGCAACCGCCGAGTTTATTGCTGGTTCTTCTCGGTAGGAACAGCTTTCCGAACCAGCATGAGAAAATGACGATTCAAAAGCACTTGTTTACAAGTTTACTTGAATAAAGAATATTTTGAATTTGAAAATACAGTTAATCACACGCTTAGTATTAAAGTGACCTAATTCATAACAGTTGTTTTTGTGGCGAATCACAATAAAGCGTAGCGGAGCGCTTACAAAATTCGCGAGTGTTAAACGAGACAACTTGAAAGAACAAGAAAACACTAGCTTTTTTAATTCGTAGCGTGATGTCAATGACGCCATTGAAATAAGGATTATAATCTCTAACTCATAATTGAGGTTACTTTAACGTAATTTATAGAATTAGGCGTTACTTTGCGGAGATACAAAAGTAATAATAAAAAAAAATCGCAAAACTTTGAGATTTTGTCGTGGAGTCTATCTCCTGATGATGCTTCGGTTGCGGAGCGAAACGATTGTTGAGTTTGTGATAGTGAACGTGTGTAGTGCTTGTGTATTATGGTGGCAGTGGTGGAGGTTTGTGCATGTGTTTTTACGAACCCTGCATGTAACGGGTATGAACAAAACGGATAGTCCACTATACAAGCACTATATATATTTTCTATTTTCTGCATCGCGGATTATAGCAAAACGATTTTATTATTACTTTTGTGTACTTTAAAGCTTAAGTTGTGGCGAAAGAAGTGTGTCAGCCTCTGACCAGAATTATAAATTGCACAGATATTATTATCCTTCCAAAACGTTTCCTTATGTACTGTCCAACAATTTTCAGCCAGACCTTGACACTTATCATGTCTTAAATGACCCGACGGAAGTGAACCCGCTACCTTAAGTGAGTAATTGGTTGTTCCTGATTATTATGTCGCAATACTCGAGACTGTGTAGGTAGATCTAATAGTCTGATTATATCAACTCAGTCTTTCTTCCTGTCTATATGTCACGCTTTCGCGGCTAAAACTCTGGCTCAGTGTAGTGTTTGTGAATCAATTGTATTCCTTATCTATGGCATATGCGTTGGTTTCGTATCTATGGTATTATTTGTCTATGGTATAGTGAAAATATAGAACGTTGTCTTTGTTACACACGGGGAGTGAGACGGAAAGGTTCGTAATAGCAACAGGCGAAAACGTTTGGCACTTGGTCCCTGGACGTGGAAGAGGAAACATTTGACTGGCCCGTTGGCGTAGTGGGTAGTGACCCTGCCTTCAGCTCCGAGGGTCGCGGGTTAGATTCCCGCCGAGAGCCAATATTTTCTATAAACAATTTGTTGGTTCTTCGAGTTTGGGTGTGTATTTGTATTTAAGTATGTATTTAAAGTTATATATCTAGTTACCAGTTGTCCGTCACCCATAACACAAGTACTAAGTTACTGACTTTGGGGATGGACGACCGTGTGTGTAAGTGTCCCATATATGTATTTATTATTTAACAGTATCCTAACTTATCAATAAATATATATAAATAAGTATATTGAAATATATGTGAAATATAGAATATATAGAAAATATTGGCCCCCGGCGGGAATCGAACCCGCGACCCGCGGAGCTGAAGGCAGGGTTGGTACTTACTGTGTCAACGGACCAGTCTGCTATTACTAGTAAATAAAATATCTAAATTGTTAAGTTTTGATATCCACGTACCAAAAGTGCTTTACTTATAAATTGTCTCACTTCGTAGATTAGCCGGAAGAGATAAAAAGGAGAAGAGTCAAAGGGATAAGTTGACCTTTGTACACTTTTTTTTATTAATAATGTTTCCTTACGTTCTTTTATGGTACATAAATAATCAAATAATGTATTCTTACATGTTCACTTTTGCCATTCCTACTTGCTCGATAACATGCGCCTTACAAAGTTGTCTGGGCCATAAATAAACAGCTAGTCTAAAATAATGCAAAAGCCGATATTGCTAGTGGCGCGAGATAAACCTGAGATATAAATATACATTCACACGTGTACCGTAAGCTGTAAGATAAGGGCCAGATGTTCGGGAGGCGAAAATTCAGCTGCTGTGTGAGTCTGAGATGAATTCTGTGGTGAGTGCGCCAGAAACCCAGATATTAGTTTTAATCCCATTCAAGCTGTATTCACAATCTTATTTGCTTTAACTGAAATGTCTAAGTACCCTCAATTGTGTACTGTTTTTACCTATTAAAATGGAAAAAAAACGGACTTATTTTTATCTTATACTAGCTGTGTGCTACAAAAACGGATATATTCTGAGTTAACCATAAAAGATAGAGACATGCTATTGGGGACTTTTTTGTAGTATTTTTGAAGATCTACAATTCTCTTGTACAACTCTGTTGGTTTACTAAAGCTCCTATCAGACGAGTTTTTTACAACTGCGCCTCCGCCTCGACACAGTTATTTTGTCAAATCTCTTCTCAATTTGAGAACAGACTTCAATTATAAACAAAGAGTATATTTGTATGTCAAATGCATGGTAGAGTGTGTTAGTTTATTGATTTTATTAATTTTATGCATTATTTAAAAAATATATTGCATTTTGCTTTGTAAACGTAACTGAGTAAACAAAAATCATATTTCCCCGTTCGTCTCATTTACGTAAAGTTTTTGCTATAAACTAAGTTTTTCATATTTTCAATGGGATATCTCCGAGTCATACTTTACGAGTACCCAAGATGACACTGGTTAAGTATGGCTGGCTATATATACTATGACTATGAATATGCCAATTTTCATATTAGTCTGCGCAACAAAAGTGTGTAGTGTTCACTTGTATTGTATTAATATAAACTAATGTTGTATGAATATTGGAGAGGCTCAAACACGCATTAACAAGTAACAAAATATCACTACACGTCCACTCTCACCAAAGGCTCTTATGTTACTGACGTGTGTGCGTTTGAGATAGTCTAATGTTTCCATTGTACATTAGTATTAATGTGAGTTCCGCCGAGTTGTATCCGGCTGAGTAGAATAGATCACCCTCATTTCTTACCGAGGTGTCGTAAAAGGCGACCAAACTGAATCATGTGACAACATGTTTGTAACATGTTGTGTCGACCCCACTAAGAGTGGGATAGGGGCAGGAGAATGATGAATAGTATTAATGTAAGTATATTCATTTTATGCATTAGATGTATGTGTCTTTTATATAAATATATGAGGTAAGATACACAAATTTCAACCCGCATACACTAAAAAGGGTAACAAAGTTTGCGATTTTGTCGTGGAGTCTATCTCCTGATGATGCTTCGGTTGCGGGGCGAAACGATTGTTGAGTTTGTGATAGTGAACCTGTGTAGTGCTTGTGTATTGTGGTGGAAGTGGTGGAGGTTTGTGCATGTGTTTTTACGAATCCTGCACGTATCGGGTATAAAAATACTGATAGTCCACTATACATTAATCACTATATATATTTTCTATTTACTGTATCGCGGATTATAGCAAAATAATTTTATTATTACTTTTGGTAACAAAGTTGTCGCTTAACGCATCGAAATTGGAAAATGTCTTGTTTTACGTGTCTACGACCATAGACATCAATTCCACGTTCACCTAGTAGCAGACCATACATAATGCATCAGCCCGCTTCCCGCTGCACCACGCTGGGTAATTGCCACACAACTGGGGCCGGGCGCCTCGCCAAACAAGGGCTGCGACTTTTACAGGCCACGACACGATTACTGTGAACTTTGTTGAGGCGGTCGATTGTTCGCCATACAAGCAAGTGGTTTTACCATTTTGCGAGTTTAAAATTATTTCTTTATGCAGAATCATCATCATTCTCCTGCCCTTATCTCACTCTAAGTGGGTTCGGCACAAAATGTAAAAAACATGTTGTCACATGATTTGGCTACGTAATTTACGACCGGCCGCCTGCCTGACGTCAACTTACCTTAGTCGCCTTTTACAACACCTCGGTAAGAAAGGAGGGTGGTCTATTCTATGCAGCCGGATACCACACGGCACATAGCTTAGTCGCCTCTTACGACACCTCGGTAAGAAAGGAGGGTGGTCTATTCTTTCCTGCCGGATACCACACCGCGTCTTTATGCAGAATAACTTGGCGTTTTACATATCTGGCTGTATGAAAGTAAGCATTAAATGTTTCCAGTTTGAATAATTATAAATAAATGTGTGTGAATTGCCACTATTTAATACTGCTTGATATTATATGCATAGTACACGCCCGATTTTGAAATTATTGACAGTCGTTGTTTGCTTAAAATTGTTGACAGGTACATTTACCTAGGGCAGATGCTCGAACTAGGTAAAAACAATGTCCCATATATTAATTTTATTTATTCATTTATAGAAGCAGGCGTTACTTTGCGGAATTCCATATTACATGCACTCCACGACCTATCCTCCTGATGATCCTTCGGTTTCGGAGCGAAGCGATCGTCGAGATTGTGGTGGTGGTTGTGTGTGTTGCTTGTGTGCGTTGCTGCTGGTGAAGGCGCTTTAGAGTGCATGTGGTGACTTGCCCTGCATGTGTAAGGTGCGTAAATTTTGTCTGCTTCATACACATTAGCTTTGCATGCATTCGCTTAACCCGTGCGGATTGTAGCAAGGTAGTTCTGTTATAGTGCATTTATTTATTCAACTAGTGTGTCCTACCTGTCATGACTTACGTTGTCGAAACGTGGACACTAACATTTAAGTCACCTACATAACTCAGCCTATAAGCAAGCTGAAGTGGCAATGGGCCGGACCTATCTGTTGCAGAACCGATGACCGTTTAAATGATATATATGAGGGCTTTTGGGGGTTGTTGCAATAAGTGGTCATACTTTTACAATCTTCTTCGTTGTAAATCGATGAATGTCCTCTCCGAGACATAGGTCTATCCCGCTCTTTGCGACCTTTTTAGGTCGTCCAAACTGCATGAAAATTCGTTAATTGGTTTTGAGTTCATCGCAGTCAATAAACAGACGCAGACGTATGTCTATATATGTACGAAAGGATAAAGCTCAATATCCTTAACACTAAGAGGCACTATAAAAGTGAGTATTTTAAAAACACTTCACTCAATTGTTAGACAAGACTCAATTCTTCCTTTCGTCTGATCCGAGGATTTAACTAGGAATCACGTGACATCTAACGAAGTCATCGCGACGTCGCGTCACTCGAAAGGCATCCATTGCAGTGAACGGGACTCTTGCGTCCAAATAAGGCGTGATTACTTGCGACCAGATCGAAAGTTATGCCGCCACTGAGAAAACTTTGCCATTACATTAATTGACCGGACACAATCACTGATAATGATTGAATAAGTAGGCGTTACAAAAGTATTGATAGAATTATTTGCCATAATCTTCGATTTTTCCCCTTATTTCTTTTTTCAGGTAACAGAGTCCAAACAGATGGTTAGATGAGGTTTCCAATACCAACATGAGCTCCGTTTTACGTCGATGACAGAACCATGTGACGGAAACATGTTTTTTGGAAAACTAAGACGTGATATCAAAATGCTCAACTGCAAGCAAACAGGAGAAGAGCGGGCCATGAATGGTATACCATAGTTTTAAAAAAAATTCACAAGTCAGTCCGGTCAAGCGACTGGAGTTTGAACCCGTGACCCCCCTGATAAGTGACATGGTCACACAAATTGGATTTCACAATACGGTGGGTTACATTTATCATAAGTAGAAAGTCGTCTTGCCCTTATCAACAAACCATGCGTAATCTGCCAAAAAAATCTTTCGGAAGTTATAATTGCTAATAAATCAAAATATTATCACGGGGAAAACCTCTTTTGATAACACAATGTCAATGAACACGAAACTGTCCGCAAATATAATCTCAATAAAGAGTAATATTTGAATAGAAATAAAGCTTGTGGAGACAGATAAATTTTATAAAGTGGCAAAGTGTTGATACGCCTTTTGCTTGGTGGACAGACGAATTTAAAAGGTTTTGTTTAGTCGAAATCATTTTATGACACATATGTCTTAACAGTAGACGATAGTGGAGTTTATTGAAGAGTGAGAGAATAAAAACATTAGTAGAAAAAGTTACGAGAGATTAAGGACAATCGACAAGTTTGCTAAAAGAGATTTCAAGGCAATAAAGAAAAGAGTGGATTTCAAATGAGCATAGAGAAAAGAGGGAATTTTAGGACATCTCTAGTTTAGATGTTATGGTGATATCTATTGACACAGATATGATTCGGTTGAGATTGATATGATGATGATAGATATATATCGATTGAGATTGATATGATGATCATATGATTGAAATGCATTGATTGAGATAGATAAAAGAAATAGAAAAAATAGACACAAAAAGTTTTGAAATGCCGATATAGCGAATAAAACATGCGGACTTAGCTCTCCTAAAAGTTGGACGGACGTCTAAAAGATCAAAATGGTTAAAAATAGCCTAGCATTGAAAAATCGCATTTTTCAAATTAAGTAAATACTGTTAATACTGACTGCTTTTCCAATTGGGCGAGACGAATGCGCGCAGAAGCATCGTCAAGACTGCAAAATAAAGAGCGCAGACCGCAGAAGATTTGCTAGGAGTCGGGAACGTTATTCTATAGGTGCGTACTCTGAGACCAGACCCTGAATGATTTATAGAAGCAGGCGTTACTTTGCGGAATTCCATATTAAAGGCACTATAACAAAACTACTTCGCTATAATCCGCACAGGTTATAGCGAAGTAGTTTTGTTATAGTACCAGACCCTGACTTACGGCGACGTGTAGGGGTTATTGGTGGTAAGTCCATGATAAGTCAAAATGCCGTTAGAACTGTGGCAAAACTTTACGACTAACCACCCTCAAAAAACTGAAGCCTCATATTCAGGTTCGTTGATAAACAACCTCTAAAAGGTGAGAAAGCTTTTTTGCCAGTTATTTTACAGTATTGTTCCACATGACTAGACCAACTTAGACAAAAAGCATCAAACGCTTCATGAACGCGAGAGTTTCTAGACAAAATAAATGGTTGGAAAGTAGACAAGTCAATATTGAATGTGCAACTGGCTATAACCAGTTGCAGTCAGTGGCACACTAAATTTGTTGCTTCGAGCTTTCTGCGAGCAGTTTCGATTTAATATCATCCACCTGTTGAAAGAGTGAATATATTAAGGCAAGATTAACTACCTCCTACATTAATCTTGAAAGTTAATAAAATTTATTGTTACGGACAACTTTAAAATTACCAAGCAAATGATCCTTTAAAGTTTGATGACGATCGGAGGATTTGTTTTCGTTAACCGTTGAGTTCTGTTTCGAGGGGACTTCGAAACCAGAATGAGCCACAGCAATGTCTGTACAGATATTTAAAGAAAGTAAAGTAACGGCCGGTTACTCACCCACAGCTGGGTATAGATTCGTTTTTGGAGAGAAGGATTGGAGCTAAGGACTACCGCGCTGCTCTAATGCGGATTGGTAGGTTACACACATCTCTAGAATTCTCTAAAGATATGCAGGAATCCTCACAATTTCTCACAGTTAGTGATGAATGAATTCTGAATTGTAGAATGAAATTCATATTGTAACAGAACCTGAAGTAGGTACATTTGAAAGTCGTTGAACTGCAATTTACTTTCTTTCCGTCGATTTGTTAGTACAGGTGTGAAGATTTGAAAGTGACATTTCGCGAACGCAAAACTGTACACCGAGACGGATGGTTAATCATTCGATTATATTATACCTACTGAATATAAATTATAATTGATTCGTATCGATAATCGATTTGGTAATCGGTATAATGGAATTCGGGCATTAAATCAATCTGATACATTAGAAACTTTAATGTCGGAATTGTTAGAGCGCGTCAACCTTTATGTCTCTAGGCAAAAAAACATTATATTAACTGAAACACAATTATAAAGATTATGTCTATTAAATATATCTTGTTATAAAACAAAGTCCCCAAAAGCTATCTGTCTGTATAATTGATTTTCTCTTAAACTTTTTTTCGAACTGACTGTATGCTGTTAGCCCTAACGCCTTTACAGCGTCACCGGGCGGGACGGGCGAGCGCAGAAGCATCGCCGAGGTTGCGAAATGCTGAGTAGAGCGCAGAAGCTCTACTAACATCGAACGTCGTCCTAAGGGTGCCTCCTGTATGGCCGGACCACGGCTCTTAAACTACTGTACAAATTTTTGTACGGTTTTTACTAAAAGGTAGTGCGATTCTTCCGGAAGGTTTAGGTTAATAGTATGATGATTTTATGTAAATTGTGTTGAAGAGGTCGCGCAGTTGTAAAAATCTCGCCTTCTGGGACCTTTAGTCGCGTGCATCACGTTCTACAATCACTCAATGTTGTATACATTCCTTTTCTTTAGGCATTCTGTGGTAGGTAATTGTCTTTCTCTAATTTCAATTTGGTTAAAATTATATTTGTAACTCGGCGAACGTCGGAAAAACTTTGTGACACTCATTTACAAGGCTAGTGAATTTATAAATAATAGTCGTAATCGAAAACTAAACATACATTTTAATCCTGTGCTACTTACACTATTTCATATACTGAGCTGAGTCATATTGAATGAGGACGGATATATAAACTTTTGTAAATACAGGGCGTTTAAAATTTTCATAACCAAGTCCGTTATATTACTCACTATAACTGAAATTGCTTGCATGACGTCATTATAATATTTCTTAACTTCGAAGACTAAACATAGCCCGTACCATAAGTAAATATAATTTATTTTTTTAGATTCATATTGCTCATATATCATCAGTGACTATCAGTGATAGTCTAGTTGTGAGACTGTGCGATTCTCTCGAGGGGTCACGGGTTCAAACCACGGGCAGGCACCAATGAGTTTCTCTATTTAAACTTGATTAAAACTGATAATTGCAATTCATCACACGCTCTTCGGTGCAAACATCGTGGGGAAACCTGCATATCTCCACAGAATTCTAGGGATATATTCTAGGGAGCAGCGTGGTAGGTATTAGCTCCGCTTCTTCTCTTAGAAAATGGCGAGAGAAGGCCTATGCCCAGCCCCGTTACTTTCCTCTTTTTCCTTTAAGTCCAAAGTAGGCGCTACTTCGTTCGCTTCGACTTTAGACCATTACTATTTATTTACTATTCACTATTAATATTTTGTTAAATGTAAAATTGTGAGCACATAAAAATTTCTTATTGTTTTCCAAAAAGGGACATTCGTTCGAGGACATATAGTAGCGTGCTCGATGAGTACTGTTTTCTCGCGATAACCAGCGAACGGTCATACGGCTATTTATAGACCGCTCCGGATACTCGCTGCAGAACAGCTTACCAAGTATTAATATAAATATTCGATATTTTATAAACCGGCGTCACTAATAATCCACTATGTACAAGAAACAATATAATAATCCTATTTATATCAGGCGAAAGTGAGTGTGCGTGTGTTTGTATAATTAATAAAAATATATGGGACAAAAGTAATAATAAAATTATTTTACAATAATCCGCGATAAAGTAACTAGAAAATATATGTAATGCTAAATGTATCGAAAATTAAGGTTACATAGTATATTACGGCTTTATGTAAATTAATTTTAAAATGTCGTGCAGTTATAAGGAAACTCGCCTTTTGGGAGCTTTAGTCGCGTGAGAGGCGTAAATCAACAGAGATACACTAAAGTTATGTACTAGAGAATTGTAGATCTACAAAAATATAACAAAAAAGTCCGCAACACAATGTCTCTATCTCTTACGGTTAACTCACAATTAATACTTTTACGTTCAAAATTTCAATTAGATCCGTATAATCCTGCGTAGTAATCAATTATTATATATTGAAATGCGGATTTCCACACAGCTAGTAATAATATTAAATACGAAATATTAATTCAACGCTCACCCACTTTCTGTACAAGGTCTTTTATCAAGATCCGAACACTGCGACCCTAATTAAAGAAAACACCTGCCCTCATGCCAAGCTTCACATATAAAACAATTGATGGTGTCTCTTGAATTTTATTACAAAAAAAACATTGTCCTTCATTAATATGTTTCATATTTTTGTATTTACGACTATCCTGAGTCATATTCATATTTTATTTATAGAAACTGACTATAGTCAGTTTGTTATATCACGCTTTAAAAATAGTTTATGATCATATATATACTAGCTATGCCAGCTTCTTCACCGGCGTGGAAATCAGCGTGCCACAATTTTTTTTCTAGAATTCAAATTTGAAACATAAAAGTAGTTATTAGTGAGTAATAAAAGTTATAAAAGTAGTTATTAAGTGAGTTAACCATAAGAGATAGAGACATGCTGTCGCGGACTTTTTTGTAGTAGTTTTATAGATCTACAATTCTCTAGTAAATTACTTAAGCGTATCTCTGCTGGTTTACGCATCGCACGCGACTAAAGCTCCCAGCAAGCAAGTTTTTTAACAACTTTGCGATCTCTTCAACACAACTTACATAATACCGATATGTACTTTTTACCTAAACTATCCGGAAGTATTGCTCTATCTTTTGGTGAAGACCGTACAAAAATCCGTTCAGTACATTTTGAGAAAATCGATTACATACAGATTTTACTTACGATTACAGCTTTTAGGGACTTTGTTTTATAATAAGTATAGATTGGATGGGTTTAACTAATCGGAATATATTAACGATATGTAGACGCTTACTTTTTTGAATCAATTTGCAATTTATGTATGTGAAAGTGGAAACTGCAATTTAAATTTGACCCATTTCCTGGGGTCCGATTGATCTGAAATTTTACATACTAATCCAGTCTCGATGACAATGCATGTTTATGATAAGTATGACCTGATGCTGCCAGGATTGGCTCCATATGAGAGAACTTGTCAACGGTTAAGAGCAGGGACATGAAATATTGTTAAAGGCTTTTTTTAAAGCATTTATAACTTGACTTATTATAAAATGCTTGATCTTTATATATAAAAATCTTGCGGCACGGTGTGCGCAATCTCCAAAACTTCTGAACCGATTTTAATGAAATTTTCTAAGTAGTTATAATTTGCCCCAACTTAAAGAATAGGATTAGTTTCTATTTCGATTAATAATTGTGAATTTTAAGTTTTTTTTGCTTAAAAGCTCTAATTTACTTCAAAGTTCAATAAGTTTTCGATATACGTCATTATAAGTATTACGGTTTTTATTCACGATGTGTCAAATCAAGTCCGTAGATTAAAGAAATAGGTTCTATATCACGATACGGGATTGGTATATATAGAAGGTTTTTGTGAAGGAAAATTTTTACTTTTAGCGTAAATTTAAGAAAATCCTCTGACTTAATTCCCGTAAACTTAAAAACACCTTACTAACAGGTTATTTGGATATTTGAATATAGTCAACATGTCTAATTCGTTCCGTACCTTCAGTTATGGTTTCTATATTGTGCGAAAATAATTAAAATTCCGCAGACTTTTAATGTACACAACAGAACATTACGTTATATCATTCTGCAGAAGCCAGATGTTGCGAGACGAGGCCTTGAGCGAGATCTGAAGTACCACTTGACAGTTCAAATTTTCAAAAGTTCATTTAAGAACAATAATAAATATAATATATAATAAAAATGAATATATAATGATTTGCTTAGTACAAAACTCGACCCCAATTCGGCTAATTAAAAAAAAAACATTAAAATTCAAGATTCTAATGTAGAGGAAAACTGTGAAACTTAAAAAAAAGCGTAGGAACGCTTGAATAAGTTTTCGAGCTGTTTGATTTTTAAAAGATGCAAGATGTAAATTGACGCACGTGTATGGATTTCAATGGTGACCCTCGATCCTAGACCCCCTGTTACCCTAGAGTTAACTTAAGGATTTTCGTAATTAGTTTGAAAAGCAAAAAGTTATTCGATTTTAAAATGTACAGAATGTAAATATAGGTGCTTGTTTGAATTCAAATTTGACTTACCGTCAAACCTCTTAGCTCTTGTGGACAATATCTCGGCAAGCTTGTTTAGCTCGCTCCGGACGGCGCCCTCGAGCTGTGTCCGCGAGTGCTGCGTCAGCGGTAATCTCGCGTTTGGACCGCAGCATCCCTTGTTGAGACACAACTCGTTGCCATCTGGAATAAAAGACACAATCATTTATAAATGTAGCAACAGTGTGTTTTGGTAACACGATGTTGGCGGATGTAACATCATGCAGTGGGAGTTGCCGCCGAGGTGCACTCTTCAGAGGGTACCATGTATAGTACCCGGCATTAAATAATGCACATCGATGTTTAGAACGAAACAGCCGGCCAGTTTAGTTTCGTAGAGCGCTGTCACTATCACTCGTTTAATTAATAAACTATAGCGGAATTTCTTAAATATATATCACCTAAAAATATGAAATTCAAATTAAAAGAATACTTTCTTAGTACGTACAGAAATGACATTTTAACAACTTTTACATCTTTCAGTTACAATGGTACTTATCTGATTCCTTAAAATATATATATATTTTTTTATAATTAAAATATTTTTTTAATAAATTTAATTTGATTTAATTTAATTTAATAAAATCAATAAATTTAATTTTATAAAGATAATTAACCAGCGGAACTCCTCAAAGTAGTGTACTAGAAATTGAAGATCTATAAAAATACTATAGAAAAGTCCGCGACAGCATGTCTCTATCTTATATGATTATGATTTTTTTTTAATTTTATGTTCGAAATTTCATTTTAATACACTGATATCCGATGCGCGAAGCAGAGCCAGTTATAGATAAAAGCAGAGATAGGAAATAAAAAGCGGCATTTTGAGGATGTCGGTTAGCCAGAAGTCAGGAGGGTGGCACTCGACGGGGTGCGACCTTCAGATGGGCCTAAATAAGTTTAAACATCCGACTGGGGGCCTTTATTGCGTTAGATGCGTTTGGGAAAAGATCAATAAAACGATGTGACTTGTGACTATGGATGGCATCACTTGTAATAAATACAATTTCATTAAAATCATTCAAAAGAAAAATTGTGCAATAATGTAAGTTGAAACAAAAAATAAAATAATTCATAGTCCGCATTTAGGCGGTAGTAACATGTAGAAATTTAGGCATTCTACAAAAAAGGCACGGCGCGGCAAGGCATAGGTAGGCATGGTGCAATTTAAAATTTGGAGCAAATTAATGATCTTATGTCATGGAAATATGTAAATTGCAACGAAATATATCGCAAATTTTTTATTGTTTCGTAACTATTCCACGTTTTATTTTATAATTTTTTTCTATTCTTAAAAATAAACTTGCAACTTACAAAATGAATAACAAACTAATAAATAGTCACAAATTATTGAGATTTTTCACACATTTTTTTTGCAATTAATACTATACTAATAATTTTAGCCGTATGATATCCGGCATAGAATAGACCACCCTCCTTTCTTACCGAGGTGTCGTAAAAGGCGACTAAGGTATGTGCCGTGTAGTATCCGGCTGCATAGGATAGACCATCCTCATTTCTTACCGAGGTGTCGTAAAAGGCGACTAAGGTAAGTTGACGTCAGGCAGGCGGCCGGTCATAAAATACGTAGCCAAATCATGTGGCAACATGTTTTCACATGTTGTGCCGACCCCACTTAGAGTTGGATAAGGATGATGAATGATGATGAATGCTATACTACTAATTTTGATACGTAACATACATTATCAAACAACTTACCTTAATCGCCTTTTACGACACCTCGGTAAGAAATGAGGGTGACCTATTCTATGCAGCCGGAAACCACACGGCACATACCTTAGTCGCCTCTTACGACATCTCGGTAAGAATGGAGGGTGGTCTATTCTATGCAGCCGGAAACCACACGGCACATACCTTAGTCGCCTCTTACGACATCTCGGTAAGAATGGAGGGTGGTCTATTCTATGCAGCCGGAAACCACACGGCACATACCTTAGTCGCCTCTTACGACATCTCGGTAAGAATGGAGGGTGGTCTATTCTATTCTGCCGGATACCACACAAAGTAATTATAAAAGATTTATCTTTTAAGTTATGTTACTTTATATATTTATCTTTTGTATTATAGATCTCCGCAAAGTAATGCTTATTCTATATTATTGTATTTAATTTTATTACGAGTGTGCTCCGCGACTACAATAAAATAACAATGACTTGTACGATGCAATTGCACAAAATTACGCAATCGTCTATCTATATAAAGCCTAAAATTAAACTATAATTATGAAATACATGTCGAATTCGCCATCACCATTTAATTGAAGATTCCCTTATAGCCTTAAAATAATTATTGCTACGTACAAAATTGTATTGTAAACTGATATTTCATAACAATAATATCTTGATTAACGCAAATCCTTTTGAAATTCGGAGGCGTTATTGTACGTTGGCTCGTGATTTCTGGCACCGAAGCTGGATAAACTGGAATCAAATGAGAAAAGAGACAGGGGAATTTAAATGTTATGCCAAGGGGATAAAGTTTCTTGCCCTTCGCATGTTAAACAGTGGGGTCAATCTCAATTAAAATTGAGGCGTAAGATAGGAGCTTAAGATGTTACGAATTTAATCACGCGTGTCAAAATATTTTTATTTTAGTCCATAGAATTAATACGGCCGTAACTACTTGATGGCCCTAAATTCGAACTTTAGCAAAGGTATGTAAGTTAACCATGAATATCATCATCATCATTCCCCTGCCCTTATCCACTCTAAGTGGGGTCGGCACAACATGTTACAAACATCACCCTAAGACACCACCTGTACAAGACCAGCGAGGACCTGCCTGGGCAAAGAGGTTTACCTCGAGGCCCGTACCCCGCTTGCCTTTAGGGATAACGAGATGACCCTCTATATATCATCATCCTGCTGCCCTTATCCCACTATAAGTGGGGTCGGCACCACACCAAAAACATGTTGTCACATTTGGCTACGTATTTTACGAAACTATTATATAGTTTGGCGAGAATATTTGCGTTAAAACAAAAAAATCTAAACCTGAGTACAATAAATAAATAAAAATAACGACCGGCCGCCTGCCTAACGTCAACTTATCTTAGTCGTATTTAACGACCTCTCGGTAAGAAAGAAGTCTATTCTACTCAACCAGATATCATACCAGTGGGTCAATATGCCTTAGTCGCCTCTATACGACAGACACACTAGAAACCGAAATAAACTAATGACGCCAAGGTTGCGCCTCCAAAAGGTGGGAAAATCATTTGTCGTTCTCGGTACACGTTTTTATAATAAAATTCCTCAACATTATCTAGACTTGCCTTTACACAAGTGAAGATTATTTGAGTGATAGTAGCATATCTTAACTGCAGTCAGCTACGCACCAAGCTGCAACGACTAATTTTTAACCATCAATCAAATTGTAAAAAATATATTTAAAAAAAAATGGCCGCCGAGTTTCTTGCTGGTTCTTCTCGGTAGGAGCAAACTTCCGAATCAGTGATAACTTCTTGAAAACATTTGACGATTCAAAAGTACTGTAAACAGTCTACTTGAATAAAGAATATTTTGAGTTTGAGTTTGAGTTTATATAAAATAAAAGCAATTACTAACTTAAATTTCTCTCGAATTATATACCCGCTACCCGCCATCCGCTTAATATTGTACCAAACGCCATTATCCCCAGACTAAGGGAGTCGCGAGAATGAAAACGCCATCACATTTGATATAGTAATATTTACAGTATCTGCCAGGAACCGTGACGAATAATATGAGGGGCTTGATCTCACAGTAAGATTTGATCGGGCTTTAAATATTATGATATATTTGTTGCCTTTATTAATGACTTGCTGCTAAGTTGAACGGTTTTGTGTAAGTTAATTAAAATATGACGACAATGACTAATAGTACTTTGAGGTAGAAAAGTGCGACCGCCGAGATTCTTGTTGGCTTTTCTTAGTAGTAACAGCTTTCTGGCAGCAGTAGAGTTGACGATTCAAAAGCACTTATTTCCAAGTTTAATTAAAAGTATATTTTGAATTTGAATTGGAATTTAGACTGAGTAAAATAGAGCACTTACTCGGACAGCCCTCAGGGTAATAAATATGATACAATAAAAAGTAATATTTTCGTAAGTTAGGGCTTTGCGATTTTTTCATGGAGTCTATTTCCTGATGATGCTTCGGTTGCAGGGCGAAACGATTGTTGATTTTGTGATTGTGAACGTGTGTATTGCGGTGGCGGTGGTGGAGGTTTTTGCATGTGTTTTTACGAATCCTGCATGAAAACGGATAGCCCACTATACACATAAATAAAATAAATAAAAATAAAATAAAATTATTACTCTTGTATTTTTTATACAAAAAATTATATACAAACGAACAGAAATTAGTGGTCCCAGCAAAACTTGTTAACGCTTCTCTTAACGATTAATTAATTTTACTATGTAACGTCCTCTTACAATCCCACTTCTGGGCATAGGCCTCCATTTCCTGTTTTTGAGAGAAGGATTGGAGCTAAGACCCACCACGCTGATCCAATGCGGAATAGTATATATATATCCGCTAAAGTCTCTAAAGATATGCAGGTTTCCTCACTAAGTTATCCTTTACCGAAAAGCGTGTGATAAATTACAATTATCAATTAGACGCATAAGTTTTAATAGAAAAACTCATTGTTTCCTGCCTGGGTTTGAACCCGCGGCCCTATCAAGAGTCGCACAGTCACAGCACAGCTGTGCTATCACAGCTTGACTTTAAGCGATTGATTGATTTTGCGCGACGTAAAGCTAAATTATGTTGGGTTAATAGTATTAAAATTATATATGTACTATTTATTTACCGGCGACTTCATTCACGTGGATCGGTGAGTCTTGGAATAGACAGCACTTTCTGCCACTCATCAACCCTACAAATATCTCCATCACAAAAATCATATCGATCGAGGGGCAGAATTGCAATTACTATTAAATTTATTAACAATTTACTAACATTAAATTCGGTATATATCATTTGTTTTGGAAATAAAAAAAAACAACTAAGAAATTGTAAGACCTTTCTTATACTATATATATCATTTAATGTGAGAGTCATCAGGTCTCGTATATAAACCTATCAAAAATGAAAGTCTAACTTGCCAACTTGACTTTGACACATAGTAATAATCGAGATAGATGGTTTTTTAATGTCATCCTATTCCTGTTGAATTTATAGGATTTCTATAGCCTATGTGTTAGATCGGTATATAAAGAATAATTGTGCCAAATTTTATCGATATTGGTTCAGCGGATTTGCCATGAAAACATAACAGGCAGACAGACTTTCGCATTTATAATATTAGTAAGGATGTAATTAAAGAGATATATTATTTAAGTTGGGTAGCCATGAACCCACGCGGCGTGATGTCACAGACGGCGTCGCCTTTCATGTGCCGAAGGTTAACGTATGATTTATCTGTGAACAGAGTTAACTCGCCAGTAGGCTCACCTTTAAATAGGTAGAAACGAAAGTCGAAATTAAGAATATAGCATAGCGATAGCCCAGCAGTGATATCGTGCGATTCTTTCGAGGAAGCCAACAGTTCAATCCCCGGGCAGGCACCAATGAGTTTTCCACATATATGTCTAATTGATAATATTAATTTATCACACGCTTTTCGGTGAAGGAAACCATCGTGAGGAAATCTGCATATCTCTAGACACTAGAGAATTCTAGGTATATGTGTAACCTACCAATCCGCATTGGCGCAGCGTGGTAGGCCTTAGCTCCAATCCTTCTCTCCAAAAACGGAGAGAGGAGGCCTGTGCCCAGCAGTGGGATTATAAGAGGACGTTACTTATTAAAATTAATTTATCCTAAAGAAAAGCGTTTAAAATTTTTTTTTATAGTATGTATAATAATTTATAGAATTAGGCGTTACTTTGCGGAGATCCATAATACAAAACCGATAATAAATTATTTTGCTATAATCCGCGATGAAGTAAATAGAAAATATATATAATGCTAAATGTAGAGTGCATACAATGAGATACTAAAAGACTTTTGCTTTACTTTTATGAAATAAAATTAAAAACTATGAAATTAATTATTATGAAATTAATTATTATGAAAATAATTATATATTATTTCATCAGCATGGAATTTAAAATGTGATGTTTAAATTCAGCTATTTTTATTGGTTATGGGTTCGGTTGGAGAAAGAGACGAGTTCATATGAAGAATATTTTTTATCTAGGAACTATTTTAAAATTTTGTATTCAGTCCACAGAAGAAAATACTTTTCCCATGTTACTGAATATATCGCACCCATAGTATTAAAGTGATCATGCCATGTTATTAAAATATAACGATACTTGCCTATTTCCTTTAAAAATAAAAAAGGAAATAAAAAATACATACAATTGTGTAATACTGTAGTATATATTATGATATAATATAGACGACACTAAGCACAAACCTCTGTGGTTTTTTATAGTGTTAAGTAACATTTGTTAATAAATTGATAAAATTGTTAAATAAATCAAAAAAAATAAAATGTGGTATCCGGCTGCATAGAATAGATCATCCTCATTTCTTACCGAGGTGTCGTAAAAGGCGACTAAGGTGAGACGTCAGGCAGGCGGTCTGTCGTAAAATACGAAGCCAAATCATATGACAACATGTTTGTAACGTGTTGTGCCAACCCCACTTAGAGTGGGATAAGGGCAGGAGAATGATGAATGATGAGTATTAAACCGACCGCATTCGAAAAAGCGTAGCATCGCGTCTTCAAATCTCGTGTGTATTAAAAACGCATAATTAAGCAAGAAAAAACTATGTTTTTTAATCGTTCGTATCGTAATATCATAGATGAGAATGAAATAAGGATAACAATGCATCTAACTCATTTAAGACTAATTTTGAATTCAGTCATTTTAATATTAACCGTGCGTTATATCTAATATAATTAACGTAGCAGTGTTTGTCTCACTATGAGAAAGTACATATTAGTGACAAATACCGAAATTAATTAAAACAGGTTCGCAATACAGGTTTAGTAAACGCTTTAAACTTTTATTAACAAATAATTTAACTACTAAACAGATTGCCGCCTCGTAAACCGTAATATCATTTGACAGACTGACCTCACATTCCGATACATTACTTCCAAACATTCTTTTAAATTAGGCCTGTGTACCACTGAGATCGCTGTCAGATGCAATCTCATCTAGAAAATCAAATCGTTTGTATAGTAAACAGTCAACAGAAAATTAACCTTATGTGATAATAATAAGATATATTTTTGTGTATCAGAAATTCAATTGCGGTAATCAATGCGTGAAATGATAAATTCCTAATCTCTATTTGTATGTATAAAAGATGGTAGAAGGCAGCCATCGCATAACTGCAAGTATCTTACCGTAAACAAACATAACCAAAATAGTATTGTATGATTTAAAGCATATTTCAAATTTGAATCTGTGTCTGCGCCAGTTTTCCTCAAAGTTTTTGAAATATACTAATAATATATAATTTTACAGACATTAGAATATTATTAATTGGTACACCTTTATGATAATAATGTTTTTCTAACGTTTTCTATGGTACATAAATAAAAATAAATAAATAGGTAAATAAATTGTTTTGTTTTTATAAAATGGTGGCGTTGCTGACTAAAGGCCATCCGTACTTTAATATTGTAAATGTGAAAGTCCGTCTGTCTGTCTGTCAAGGCTAATACGCTGCACTAAAGTTACTGATATATGGCACAGTTAAGCCTTATACACCGGGGCAACATATTTTAATAGGCCAAAGAGTATTTAAAATATATGCTGTCTATCTTAAACTGTATCATTCACTAGAATTACTGGAGTCTATTAAAGTGTTTTTTACAGTTATTTAGTTATAAATAACACACACGATTATTCGTGCCCAAAGCAAGTAACTTCATATTTGTGTTGTGGATGACAGACAGCTATTAAATATAATACATACTTAAATACACCAAGACTTGAAGAACCAAGAGATCGTTTTAGAAAATCTTAGAAACGGAGCTGAAGGCAGAATTAGTAACATCAGCAACAACGAGTCAAGTCATACATTTTTTTTTAATATTTTTTTTGTTATTACGCGTACACAACAGGTCACAATTGAAGAATATAATAATTTATATACTAAGTAACACTTATTATCTAATTGCAACCCTTAAGGTGTAAGCACAACAATTAATTAGGTATTAAAACTACAATGAAATTTAAAATTATCACAACGTTAATGTCCGTTAGTGAATTTTACGTTTTTCATGGAACTCACGAATATAACAAGTCGTGAATCAAAAATGTCTACGTTATATGCCTTTTATTTATTTGAAAAACTTTGTAAAATCCGTTTTAGGTGAAATTATTAATTAATCTTTTTTGGGTGAGGGTTGTGATTATAATTTTTGGGAACCAGTGGCCGCGCTCTCGCTTTCTTTAATCTCGGCGTGATGCTAACAAAACAAACACTCAGATAATGGTAAACAAGCCATAACAGTCGACGGTGCTCGCTATGGAAATTTACTTTCGTATACAACAGACAAATAATGGTGTTCGAGAGCCTGTGAAAGTATTTCTGTATAAGTAAACCTGCACTGACAGTATATCCGAAACCTGTGTTCTTGTAAAGAAAATTGAAGACAAAGCTTAAAAAAAGAATTCACTATTTCACGACAAAGTCGCAAAGCATTCCTATACAATTGCGTCGTGGTATCTATCTCCTGATGATGTTGGTTATAGGGTGTTGAGATTGTAGTGGAGGATGATAATTTTTTTTTAATAAAAACAAGTCCAGTATCCAGTCTATGAATCCATTTACCTCAAGTGAAGATCATGCTCTATATAAATAATAAATAATTATAAAAGGATATAAATAATTGTAACAGGATTGGCGATGTATATAATAGACAAAGTAGGAACCGACATAAGCTTGCGGTTCCTGCTTTGCGCCTTGCAAAAGTTCGTAATTCGTTTGTGGGTTTGGGTATAAGATTCTATAACAAAATTCCACAATCTACATTAACTTTACCTTTACAGCAGTTTAAAATTACTATTAAAAAAAGGTTAATTCAGAAAACCTATTATACTATTCATGATTACCTAGACGATAAGAATGCGTGGATATAGCTTCTCTTCAACCCTGTACAAGACATTAATAACTTTATGTAACTAGTGATAAGAATTATTGTTTGAAAAGAGCAACCACCGAGTTTCTTGCTGGTTCTTCTCGGTAGGAACAGCTTTCCGAACCAGCAGTAGATGTTGACGATTCAAAAGCACTAGTTTACAAGTATACTTGAATAAAGAATATTTTGAATTTGAACTTGAATTTATAAGAAATGGTCAACCACCTTTACCGAATTCCAATATCGTGATCCTTCACGATATTGAATTTGAAATTGAAATTGTATTTGATATCACATTAGAGATAGTAACGATAAAAAACGTAAATAAATTATAAAAAATATATTTTTTTCCCTGCTGGATTCCTGCAAATATGCGAATATGACGATTTGGAATATACAGTATATATGTAGTTAAAGTTAAAATTCCAGGTACCAATGATGCCGTTACAAACTAATAGATAAAATTTTTTATTTTTTGACAAAGAACTTTGGCTTATACATAGAGAGATGACTAGCTATGGTAATAAGTCCCAGAATCAGTTCTAATAACTTTACTTCACTGCGCCTAAGAGTTCTAATAGAGGCCAATAACATTCTTGTAATCGAAACGCAACACGACATTCTCGACAGCCGTTTCCTACAGATAACGTAGAAATTACTATCTGTTTATAACAAGAATAAATTAAATGTATTGTAAAGCAAGAACACGACAAATCAATTAACAAGATACGTTTATTCCTATCCAAAGTTTCTGTCTCGTTAATATGCGAGATACTGGGTGCAGATAGCTTCGCGCCCTCTTCAAATTTAACGACCTTTTTATTATTTTCCAAGCGGCACTCGTATTGTGACACAAAAAAAAACAGACCACAGCTAAAAACATGTGGTGAGACCGCAGAAGACTATGTCAATGATAAGAAAGCTTGGAACTAAATTGCGACCAGCTATGTACTAGACGATATTATAATCTAAGTTTGTTAACAATAGTCAATACAAAACTGTACTATTTATTTTTTAAAAGAGTGACCGCCGAGTTTCTTGCTGGTTCTTCTCGGTTAGAGCACCTTTCCGAACCAGTTGTAGCTTCAATTTAATTTTAATTTGACGATTCAAAAGTGCTTGTAATAGGCCAATTTGAATAAAGACTTATTTGAATTTGAATTTGCATTAGGTGTTAAAAACATATTTACAGAACGTTACCTTTGCCATGAAATTAAAAAAAAAAAAATTTGACGTTCTATTTTCAAATTTTAGAACAATGTAATCTAACGACAATACGTTGAAAATAGGGACTAAGATGCAATGGGTAATTCCATAAATAAACGTATTTCAAAGCAATCCAAACCTGAACCTGATATTTCGATGTTAGTAACAAATACATAGACGCAACGATTATTTACCACGCGGCACTCATAATTTAACGTAAAAATAAACGTACCGTAAAAACACACGGAGAGTCCTAATTACGTGTTAAAACATATTTATAAATTTAAAAAATTACCCTGTATTAAAAGTTGCTATGCAATTAATGAAAAAATAAAAAAAAAGTAAAGTAACAGCCCGTTGTTATGCCCACTGCTGGGCTAAGGCCTCCTCTCTCCGTTTTTGGAGAGAAGGATTGGAGCTAAGACCTACCACGCTGCTCCAATGCGGATTGGTAGGTTACACATATCTCCAGAATTCTCTAGAGATATGCAGGTTTCCTCACGATGTTTTCCTTCACCGAAAAGCGTGTGATAAATTGCAATTATCAATTAGACACATGAGTTTTAATAGAAAAACTCATTGGTGCCTGCCCGGGTTTGAACTCGTGTTCCCCTCGAAAGTGTCGCACGGTCTCACCGCTGGGCTATCACAGCTCCTTAATGAAAAATAATTACCGCTAATTTTAAATTATTGAATCATATTTAATCTGTATTATTTTTATAGTAGAAAATTACATTAAAGGATAAATATATATTATACGACTTAGTACGTATTAAAATATAGGTAGGATCCGAGTCCCGTACTTATTTTAATACAGAGGCAAAAAATTAGAATTGGCTATACGATACAAGGTCATAGATATTATAAATCTATCTATCATTACTTTATCATTACACCAGTTTAGATAAAAGGAAGAACATACAGTATGTCTAGTACTAGTCTAGTACCGAACTTGCAAAAGGTAACACTGAAAAAAGTAACTAGCTAAACAAACTAACTAACCACCTGGAAAATATTTTGTTCGCTCTTCATGGTAAAACCATAGTGGTTTGAACATAAAAATACAGTCAACTGTATATAAGTATAAGAAATTATAAGAGTCTCATCATAATCTTGCCCTTATCCCACTCTAAATGGGGTCGGCACAACATGTTACAAACACGTTGTCACATGATTTAGCTACGTATTTTACGACGGGCCGCCTGCCTGACGTCAACTTACCTTAGTCGCCTTTTACGACACCTTGGTAAGATAAGAGTAAGTACTCTTTAGACTTTTAGAAGTCAAGAACTTATAAAAGTTTATTTGAATAAATTTAGAATGATAATAAAGGGGCGCCAAGGTAAATAGCACTATAAGTGCTATTTACCTTTGATTAAACATAATTGAATAAATAACACGAAAGTGTTTCGAGCTTTCCACTTATTAAGCCGCCATTTTATGTTAATTACTTTCTATCACACAATAAGATTATTTAAAATAGTTTAAAATTGGAAGTCACGTAGTTAAATGAGTGATTGACTTGACTTTTAGAATAAAATTCTTCTCGCATATTATATTCATAGTTATTATGTTTAATACGCTTTTAGCGTAGAAACTATTTATATTTTGTAAACAATTGTAGTTTGACAAGTCCACGCATTCTTATCGTCTAGGTAATCGTTAACCATTATATAGTACAGTAGGCTTTCTGTATTAGCCTTTTTTTGGTAGTGTTTTTAAACTGTTGCAATGGCAAAGCTAAAATCAATTGCGGAATTTCATTATAGAATCTTATACCCAAACCCACAAACAAAAAAAAAATTTTTAGAGCGGAAAATGATAAGCATTAAATGAGTATTTACACATATATACTTAGTATATATCAGGTAAAACCAAAGAATAAGCAAATAAAATAGAAAAAATATATGTAAATAAAGCAACTTAAGAAATAGTGAATAAAGGTGTAGAGCAGAAATAGGATGTCATAAAAACTTCAATAGATTTTGATATAAAAGAAAATTAAGTTAAAAGAAAACTAAATTAAAGTTAAATTGTAAAATAAAAAACTTAAACAAGCGGAACCGTCAACGACCATCTCATAATGTACAAAAATAAAATGTATGGCACAAATCTTATTGTTACAAATAACTGTAAGACTTCCCTTGGAAAGAATCTCTGTAAAACTTACTCATAATAGAAATTAATCTTGTACTAAAAATAGCAAATATAAATTGTAAAATAAAAAGATTGTTAATAGTACATAATAATATCTGGAAAATAATATAGTTATAAGTAGCATAGATGAATAAGTTAGAATTATAAATGGAAAAAATAACGATGTATTAGAACATGTAAGAAATTAGAAATAAGAAAATTAATGTATAGAATTACTTACATAGTTAAGTATAAAAATTTTAGTTAGCATAAAAGACCAAATGATAAAACACGGCTCATGTTAGAGGAAGCTGAATAAATAAAAAAAAAACCCAACAAACGACTAACGTACTTTTGTAAGGCGCAAAGCAGGATCCGCAAGCTTATGTCGCTTCCTACTTTGCCTGTTATATACATCGCCAATATTTTTATAATTATGTATAATCTCATGCACAAAAATAATTACTCGTTCTGGTAATTATAAAGTGTTCTCTCGTCGAATATATATTACAAGTCAATTAGAATTGTTGTAACTTTTAATGAGTGCGAATACGGTTTCTAGTACAAAAGTAATAATAAAATTATTTTGCTATAATCCGCGATACAGTAAATAGAAAATATATATAGTGTTTAATGTATAGTGGATTATCAGTATTTTCATACCCGATACGTGCAGGATTCGTAAAAGCACATGCACAAACCTCCACCACTTCCACCAAAATACACAAGCACTACACAGTTTCACTATCACAAACTCAACAATCGTTTCGCCCCGCAACCGAGGCATCATCAGGAGATAGACTCCACGACAAAATCGCAAAGCGAAGCGTTATGCAAACAAGCATTGTTATATAGTAATCGGTTCATCCCCACCTTTACCTCTGAACACGTGCAACAAGCTTGAACTTAAAACATTTATCTGCTCGTTAATGAGGGTGCCATTGTTATGCTTAATGATTTCTAATTGTTCCAAAATATTCAATTTTAAGCTTTTTTCGCAGGTGTGCAGTATTTCGAAACAATGGTCATTAGGAACTTTATGACCGCTTTCTAACAAATGTTTCGCGAAATGTGAATTTTGTGGCTTATTATTCCTGAAAGCGACCATATGTTCTTTAAAACGGGTTTCAAAATTACGACCAGTCTGACCCACATATGTATCATTGCATTCAGGACATTTTATTTTGTAAATACCACTCTTTTTCGGGCTTTCTAATTTGTCTTTATTATTGCATAATATCTTTTTTAAGCAGTTATTACTTTTAAAACCTAATTTTATATTTGACTTTGTTTTAAATATAGTTGAAATTCGTTCTGACAATGTTCCAAAATAGGTCAAACTGGCTTTGTATTTATTATCTTTGTAATGTGGCACCGCATAGAAGTGTTTTGTCAATTGCAACTTCTGTTTATTTTTTAATATATTTTGTACTAATTGCTCATCGTAGCCATTGGAATGCGCCATCTGGTTGATTATTTGCAGCTCATTGTTAAAATTCTTTTCCGAAAGAGGGACTGATAAGAGTCTGTGTATATGACTATGAAAGGCAGCAAGTTTGTGTTGCCAGGGGTGAAAGGAAGAAGCAGGTATGATCGTATCCGTGTAGGTTGGTTTGCGAAAGATCTCAAACGTATGTTCGTTGTTAGACCGTGTAATAGTTAGGTCAAGAAAGTTTAGTGAGTTATTCTGCTCTGATTCTAATTTGAAACTAATTTTGGGATGTTTGGAGTTTATATTATTAATAAAAATATCAAGTTGTCTATCTGTACCCGTCCAGCATATAATTATGTCATCCACGGTTTCTAGTGTTGTGAAGGCGTGAAATTTAGCAACTCAGACGTCAGAGACTAAAAATAATCGTGTTTTGTTGCGATTATAACAGTCATGTATCACATCTATTAAAACTAATGTGTCTAATTGATATTTGCAATTAATCACACGCTTTTCGGTGAAGGAAAACATCCTGAGGAAACCTGCATATCTCTAGATAATTCTGGAGATATGTGTAACCTACTAATCCGCATTGGAACAGCGTCTTAGCTCCAACCCTTCTCTCCAGAAACGAAGAGAGGAGACCTATTCCGAGCAGTGGGATTGTAAGAGGCCGCTACTTTATGTATCACATATACATTCTATATTTGCCAAATATTAAGTTCTCGTTCAAAAATAAATTTATAATCACATACTTTTTTCATTAGAGACAATTCATTCAGCGTTCTTGTCTAGCGTAGATAGCCTAGGTAGGGTTGTCGACTCGCGCAAAAACAAGTTCCAATAGTATTTCTTAAATATCCCTAAATCATACTCATAAGAATTTTTTTTATCGAGCATAGAAAGCGATGTTGATACGTCCTTACGATTTGATGCTAGTCATATATCGGACGCTTAGAATTAAAGTGAATTAATTCAATTTTTTTTGTTTAGAGACCCAAAAGTTGTAGTAAGAAAATAATAGTTCTTTAAATAATTGGTAGCATGATGTCATAGATGGCATTGAAATAAGGATTACAGTGTATCTAACTCAATTAAGCCTAATTTTTATTTAGGTCACTATAATACAACGCGTGCGATATATACAACTTATGTCATAAATATAGTTTTTTTTTATTTAAATGTTTTGGCGAACAAAACTTTACCTGATTGTAACCGGTTGTGTAACATAGAAATTATTTTTGAAATATTATCTATTATGTATGTAATGAAAATTTATAAAATTAAAGTATGATGGAATTGCCAACCCTGGGCACCCCTTTCGCGACTAGACGTAGTGTAATTGCAGGCGAGTCGCAGACTCCCTTCCCCCCATCAGTTTTGATTATACTCCTTTCGTTTGTAAGGGAAACGCGTAAGACTGCCGCCTCGGGGCAACTACAATAGTAGAATTGTATTTGAAAGAGAAAAATACACTGCAATACAACACCATCATTAAATTTTATGCTGTCTTTTGAAATGATTTATACGTTACTTTACGGAATTTCTTAGTACAGAAGCTATAATACAACTATTTTGCTATAATCCGCGTTTGTTAAGAGAATGTATGTAATGCCAAGTATATGAAACAGGCATAGTTCACATACCTTACACATGCAGGACAATTCACCATACGTATCCCAAAATGCCACCACCAGCAAAAATGTACACAAGCAATACACACAACCACCACCACACCACACCACAATGTGACTAGCCCGTTGACGCAGCGGGTAGTGACCCTATCTTTAGCTCCGCGGGTCGTGGGTTCGATTACCACCGAGGGCCGAAGCATCATCAGGAGATAGACTCCACGACTCGGTTGCGGGGCGAAACGATTGTTGAGTTTATGATAGTGAACGTGTGTAGAGCTTGTGTATTGTGGTGGAAGTGGTGGAGGTTTGTGCATGTGTTTTTACCAATCCTGCACGTATCGGGTATGAAAATACAGATAGTCCACTATACATTTAACACTATATATATCGCGGATTATAGAAATATAATTTTATTATTACTTTTGTATTATGGATCTCCGCAAAGTACCGCTTGATTCTATAAATTATTTCTTGGTTCCTCGAGCCTGGATGTGAATTTGTATTTAAATTTGTATTAAAAATATATATGTATATATTTACCAGTTGTCCGTCACCCATAACACAAGTATTAAGTCACTTTTGGGATGGATGCCGTATGTGTGTAAGTGTCCCATATATTTATTATATATATAATAATCCCAGCGATTGTGTCGCCCTGAAACCGAAGCATCATCAGGAGGATAGGATAGGCTCCACGACAAAATAGATCGGCATGAACCGAATTTTTATGTGCAACAAGTACGATAGAGCGAGAAAATGAAGATTTTTACAGAAATAATGGCTGACTAATAAGTTTAAAAAATAGTTTTAATAATATTTGGCACGGAATTTTATTGTTTATCAGTGTTTCCCGCGACTTAGTTCCAACCCTCCTCTCCAGAAACGGAGAGAGGAGGCCTATTCCCAGCAGTGGGATTGTAACAGGCCGCTACTTTACTACTTTTATAAGAAATTTTGTTAAAAGCATTTTTAACAGCAATTGTATATCTATTTACAATTATATTATTAATCTTAAGTTAGAAACTTATTACCAGAACAATTTTACCACCAGTTCTAAACGCCGTTATCCATTGTGAAGAACTGTTTAGAAACTCAGCGGTTGCTCTTATCACGAATAGTGACTATTTGAAGGTAGATTCGAATAACAAAGAACACTCAAATTAGGCAGACACGGAAGTACCTAAGCAACATTAAAAAGACACAGTAATGATACTACTTGCGTAGTAACAACGCATGAGCATGCTGGTTGGGATCAACCAAGACAAGTTGAAACACGATCTAAACGCGGGAGCGTTTAATAATCGTACAAGCCAAGCTTTACAGCAAGACTCCAAGGGATGAACGGTCTAGCCGCGTAAGCGTAAGCTATTAACCGTACGAATCGAGTATATATAAACAAGACTGACTTCCATGCCTTTTTTTTGGACACTAACTAATGCTGTTAGCCTTGAAGGCTTGACACCGTCACCGGGTGGGCGGGCGAGCACAGAAGCATCGCCAGGTGTGAGAACGGCGTGCTCCACCTTTTATAAACAATTCTCGCTTCAAAACCAAGCCCCCGCTCTGGTATAAATCACGTGATCACAGTGATGCCACTATACAAAACTAAAGAAATAAGACTTACTACTGCCATGGATGCGACTTTAATGGCGGTTAGGCAAAAACTCTAAGTCTTAATATAATCATCGAGATCTCGTCGTACAGCGTTGTCAAAAGAAAATTAACAAAATTGCTCTTACATCCAATTATTCTGAGAAACTTCCTCGCGAAATAAGAAAGGCAATAATTTCATTGCATATTTCTCTTTGACAAATTCGTCGCCGTAAAAGCCCTCTCGAGCGTACATTTAGATTGTGATTTTAATAGAAACACCCCTCTATTTATGAAGGGATGTTAAGAGGTGTCGAATAATGCCGTCTTTATGACGGGACTTCACTCGTTGGCGATCAATTTGGCGTTCTACAAGGACTTATTAAAATTTTAGGGTAAAACAAGGGCGTATACAAAGTTTGTAAAGGAAATGTAACTTTGGAAGTAATTTAAGATTCTAGAGCAACGGGAAAGTTTATGAAATTAAGTGAAAAGATCAAAAGGTAAATAAAAAGATAACACGGAGCTTAGGTTAGGTTAGAGCTAAGGTTTATGTAAAATTGGGTTTGCCTTATTAATATTTACAAATCATCGAGAAAATAGGTGTAGATTTCTGGAAAAATTTTGAGATATATGTAACCTGCCATCCTCCACTCCCTTTCCATTTAGAAATCCTAACTCTTATTAATCAATAACTTCCGTCAATAAATACGAAAACAGTCGTAGAACCTTCGAGAAGTATCTGACGAAATGGGATATTTAATTTCGATTTACGTTGATTAAAAAGCTAACGCAGCAAGCATCAATGGAAACAGTGAACCCGTCCGGCTATTATTTCACTACCTAATCATAACAAATAGCGTTTCAAATACTCAAACAATGGCTGCCGATACATAGCGTTAAATTATCGATAGATCTAATAACAAAGCTAGCGACAATTGATGGATATAGGAGAAGACAATGCAGTATGCGACCACCTGGATGGATTCATATTCTAATTCAACAAATTCTTTATTCGAGCAAACTTGTATTCACTTATCGCAAACTTAAAAATCGTTTCGCCCGCAACCGAGCATCATTTATTTTACCTTCGAACACGTATAATAATCTTGAACTAGAAACATTTATCTGATCGTTAATTTCCCATTTTTATGTTTAATTATTTCAAGTCGATTTATAATTTCTTTAAAATCAACTCTCCTTTCGGAAAAATTGTTCCTATCGAGCAGAGCTAGCAAGAACCTAGGCATAAATTCGACATAACAATTCTGAAGTTTTAGAGGTTTGTTTTTATGTTGTTAAACTAATAATATAATACACGCACGTCATAGAATTATCTCTGTAAAATGTAAATTAACTTGTAAAATTTAATGCGTCCATAATTTGACGCGTTATTTAATCCCAAGTTTTGCCCGTAACAGATATTTGTTATATTAAGTATTAAGGAATCATCGGAATGTATCTTGACCATACTGTTTCGCTATTTTCTGTATTATTAAGTAAAACGATAAAGTTATTTATTGAAATCACATTGCTATTAAAATTTAAAACTGAATTTTAGTATACGAGGGCGTTAAGCAGAATTTACCATACGAAACTTCTTATAACGCCTATTGTGGAATTTTTACGCCTGTGCGTACGAGAGGTTAGTCTGTCGTGTAAATGTGACCAAAACTGTAGGACAAAATGCAATTAACGAAAAAATATATTGCCTTCTCTTCACTATCGGCGATAATTGTTGATGGATTGAGTGTTGATATAATTGTCACAATCATTTAGAAAGTGTTCATGATCGTCTGTATTATTTATTATACGATTACAGCAGGCCTACCATGAACTTTTAGATAACGATTCAATTCAAAGTCAGTACCTAAACCGAACCGCTTTGTTTTTGTACCACGAAGTGTGGATTGGGGTCGTAATATTTGAAAACGAAAACGTTATATGAACTATAGATAACTCTGTCTCTTTTACTCACATGTTTTTAGGACGCATCCCGAACGCTCATTCGGCAACGACTTAAAATGTGCGTCTTAAGACGTCATGGTATGAAAAAGCAAAACAATTTAGTTTACGTCTTCAATTCAGTCGCAATAAGAGCTCATGGTAGGTATCACCCAGCGATCTATTTGATGCGCGTCCGACAAACCGACAATTCTCGCGTTGCAGGCGGTCGTAGGCGACGACGATAGACGATGATTGGTCATTGGCAAGCTCTCAATCTTTTGTAATCGACGATTATGAAGAGGAGCCATAATACACAAGCAATAACATCTAGATGTGTTTAGATTTATCATATACCTAAAAATTCTTCTCTTAAATGAGAACATATATCAACGTATAAGTAACACTTTTTTAATTAAAACTCTTTTATACTACGAATTTACTCAAGTTAAGCTTAACTTCTTAGGTACCACGAAAATGTCGTTTTAAATTATTGTTTTAGGTTAAACTTAAAGGTTAAAAAAAATGTGACAGTAGCATTCTATCCGTTACGTTAGCTAATCCGTGAACCAATTTCGATGAAATTTGGGACAATAAAGCATATACACCGAGTTAACAGATAGGATAAAATATACCGTTTTTCTTTCGGAAACATGGAAAAGATATACATTGCATTGTTGGGGGTATGTTCAGTACTTTGTACTGTTCGCCCAGTCGGGGCAGGCGGGGGGTCAGCGCTCGCGCACACGGCGCCCCGCATTCACACTATGGAAACTCGAAGACTGGACCACATTTTGTCAAGTTGCCAATAAAAACCAAAGAACCAGTGCAGTATTTAATTTTAATAGAAAGTTACACAGGGCACTTAAACGCTTAAGTTGACAAGCACGAAGCCACGGCTACCACCAATTACAACCAATATAATTAGAAGAAGTAATTTATTAACTGCCTCCATGCTGTTAAATTACCTATCACACGTCGCAGTTTTAGCTTATAAATATTGTAAATAAACTAAACGTAGATAACGTTCCGCGGAAATATATATCAATATCCAATCTTATCGATAACGATGTCTATTTCGATTCAAATTTCTATATATGAACTTAGATTACACAAGACTATTACAAGGTTATTGCTTTCAATGATAATTTATAGAATTAGGCGTTACTTTGCGGAGATCCATAATACAAAAGTAATAATAAAATTATTTTGCTATAATCCGCGATACAGTAAATAGAAAATATATATAGTGTTTAATGTATAGTGGATTATCAGTATTTTCATATTTTCATGCTTTTCTTTTTCATTTTCATGCTTTCAATGATCTCTTACGAATGAATAATACAGAGTTATGACTACCAGTTCGAAACTCTAGATTACTGCGAATGCAATAATTACTATGCTAATTAGCAATAACAGTTCCCTTAATGCCATGCATAAAATAATATGGCCACGTAATTATCAATATAAAAATGAATCTAAGAATATACATAATTTAAAAAGATTTACATTTTATTTAGACATAAGCTTGCGTTTACTGCTTTGCGCCTTGCAAAAATTCCGTAATCGATTTTAACTTTACCATTACATTACAGTACAAGATATTAATAACTATAGTGATAAGAATTATTATGTGAAAAGAGCAAGCGCCGAGTTTTTGCTGGTTCTTCTCGGTAGGAACACCTTGCCGAACCAGCAGTAGATGTTTACGACTCAAAAGCACTAGTTTACAAGTTTACTTGAATAAAGAATATTTTGAATTTGATTAAGACAAGTCGTGACCATCGGGAATGTCATGATAATTTACGACGAGAAAACTAAGACGTCGTTTACGACAAATATTTTTTGCAATGGTGTGCATTTGCACCCCATTGACCAGAAAGAATGTTCATAAAAAAATTGAATTAATTTATGTATACATATATATACATGTGGGATTATTAAAATTCCTTTTTTTTCAGTATTATTTGTTTATTCAAAGATTTCCGACAAACACTTTAAGTTAAACAAAACTAGGGGAATTATTCGCGTCGTTACGTCCTTCGGCCCGCTAGGATTAAGAAATAAGACTGCTTTACAGAATACAGACTAGTAACCATAAACTAAAACCTTCCATACGTCATCCAATCCTTTCACTCTGTCCTTCATACATTCTTCTCGCTTGCTCACAGCTGAGTTCGAGTTTACAATTCCACATAAATATGACTATTTCCGTAATAAACGCCGCTATCGCTTGACTGTTTTTTTTGAAACGATATATCTGTTAATAATATTTGTAGATGCAGATGGATTAAAAATAAACCTGGCGAAATAAGTATTATTAAAGTATTCCAACTATGGAGGATAAAAATGAAAAAAGCACGTCATTAAATTTAAATGTAAATGGACACGACAATTATATAGACCACCCGGGATTTCACGCTCGCGCCATTACAACGTATTAAGATGAAAATGGACAATGAAGCCATCAAACAAAATGTAGTCGCATGCTTGAGACGTTAATACCCAGATTATCGTTGAAATTATCTCCAATGGTGGACTCGAAGTCGTGTAACATGAGACGATATGTTTAATAGTTTACAGTGTTCGAGATCGACTTGTTTATGATATTGAGATGCTTTATTTATTGTCTGTTGTTTGGATTATTCATATTACAAAACATGCTCACCCACCGCATATGAGTTTTCGCGATTAACTCAAAAAAATACTTAGCTACCAAATTCTTATACGCTTTTCTGGAATAGACACACTGATTCATGGTAATTGCGCCTTGCAAAAGTTCGTAATTCGTTTGTGGGTTTGGGTATAAGATTCTATAATAAAATTTCATCATCTACTTTAACTTTACCATTACAGCAGTTTAAAAATACTATTAAAAAAGGCTAATTCAGAAAGCCCATTATACTAAGATTACCTAGACGATAAGAATGCGTGGATATAGCTTCTCTTCAACCCTGTACAAGACATTAATAATTATATGTCACTAGTGATAAGAATTATTGTTTGAAAAGAGCAACCGCTGAGTTTCTTGCTGGTTCTTCTCGGTAGGAACAGCTTTCCGAACCAGCAGTAGATGTTGACGATTCAAAAGCACTAGTTTACAAGTTTACTTGAATAAAGAATATTTTGAATTTGAATTTGAATTTGAACAAATTAAGAAATCCTGTTTGATAGCTTCCAAACTGTGTCTTGTGTTATGCTCGTGTTGATACTATACCTGTTTACTTTTAGCTAATGCTGATAGTATACCTGGTTGCTTCACAGATGATGGAGTTGTTTCTACAACAATTAATTTTGCGCTGTTATTTCGATGTATCCAGCGACAATTCGGCTAGTCTCGAGCGGATGCTCACTTGAACTGTGTCGACTTCGGTTCGTCTCTTCAGATACGGAAGTGTCCATACGACAATAAATATATGAAATAATGATCAAAAAGATCTAGGACGCATCGTATATGTCATGCTTTGAGTGTATAATTTGCTAAGGTTTAGTGTCTGTGTGAGGTGTGCCGTGTGGTATCCGGCTGCATAGAATAGACCCTCAGTTCTTACCGAGGTATCGTAAAAGGCGATTAAGGTACGTTGACGTCAGGCAGGCGGCCGGCAAATCAAGTGACAACATGTTACAAACATGTTGTGCCGACCCACTAAGAGTGTATTTTTCTAAATATGATCATAATTGTTGAAAATTTCGCTGTCATCAACGCGGCTTAATCAATATTTAACGCGGCATTTGAGATATCAAAAAACGAAGTATTATGAGATAATTTTTGATAATAAGAGAAGCTAAATATAAATGGACTTTGCTACTAAATCGTTTACTAAATTTGATAATTATTTCTAATTTAATATCTGGTTTTGACATAACTTACAAACGGATGTTATATTTACCTGCTCAAAATCATGATCCACACATGTAATTCTAATTCCATTAAGATAAACTCTTGTAAATTAATCGATAAGCTAGATAAAATAAAATATTTAGGTGTTATGATGGACCAACGGCTATGCTGGCATTCGCATATAAAAGTTCCTATGAATAGAACTAGAAAATTAGTCTGGATATTCAAAGTCTTTGCGTAACATCGCTAGTAAATCTCCCTTAAAACACTTACTTTGCCCTAGCTCAATCTGTGTTAGCATATTGTATGCCAGTCTGGGGCAAAAATAATGTTTTTTTAAACCGTTTAATTCCATACTAAATTAAATCAAAAATACACTTAAAGATAATGGTTTGAAACAGCAAGTGGGTCATCTGGTAGGTCTATGCTTTCTAATCATTGTCAGGTTAAATATTAACGAATTTCACTTTATACTGTTATCTTTGATAAAAATTTGAATTTTATAAATGTACAAGTTATGTCTATCTTAAATTACTTACACACTAGTACTATAAAAATCACGCCCACGTGGAATGGTCCTAAGAATACTGGCAGCGTTTTCGCGTTGAATCGCTAAGCTGATTCTTTGTGCGAAAAAAATTATATAAATCACAAATAGAATTCTAAATAACAAAATCTTAGTCAAATATAGAAAAGATATAAATTACAAATAGAATTGTCCAATAATCTTAGTTAAATAATACGGAAATGATATTACTGAGAAATATATAGCAAATATAATAGGCAGCTATCTCAATGACTCAATATAATTAAAAAAAAGAAAAGTTAATACACAAAAAATCTGATAGCGATTAAGATTCATATTCAATCTATAGAAAATAAAGCCTTCAACTTATTAAAAAGAGAAGTGATCTTAGTTAGACTTAATTTACACGCAGTATTATACGTACAACTTACAGAAACACAAATAGAAAAGCATGATCAATTGAAACACATCCGGGGAATATAGCACTTATTTGATTTGGAAATAAGAGTGAAATTTGTAGAAATGGCAATGTCCGATCAGGACTGAGGAAACGAAAATCGTCCGGAACGGCGAGCAAACATCGCCCGGTCACAGACGGACGCGCCTTCCTACGGAAGTACAATACAGTAGTCGTAGTTAATAACGAAAGTAATATATAGGGTTTCGCGTTGATGGACGAACCGTTCTGGCAATTAATTGGATATTAGCAATTAATAAGAGACAACATTAATTGGATATTACCCACCGTGTGGTATCCGGCTGAGCAGAATAGACCACTCTCATTTCTTATCGAGATGTCGTAAAAGGCGACTAAGGTAAGTTGACACACCGCGTGGTATCCGGTTGAGTAGAATAGATCACCCTCTTTCTTATCAAAGAGTTTTAAAATACGACTAAGGTAAGTTGACGTTAGGCAGGCGGCCGGTCGTAAAATACGTAGCCAAATCGTGTGACAACATGTTTGTATAATAACATTTTGTGCCGACCCCACAGAGGAGCAGCAGGATGATTTGATGGATGATGATTAATTGGCTACCTAGTGATCCAAATTAATAAGATTTATTGTTTTCATAGTTATTACGCCGCTTTTTAAATTGAGATTACGTAAATTTTGTAAGAAATAATTGATACAAATGGAAATCGAAACATGCAAATGGATGATAAATAAGTGACAATATCAATACTTTTACTGTAAATTTATTATCGCAAAGCTGAATTCTTATATAAAAGTAAACGCCCTGTTACTATCCTACTGCTTAGCATAGACCTCCTCTCTGTTTTTAGAGAGAAGGTTTGTTGCTAAAACCTACCACGCTGTCCTAATGCGGATTGGTAGGCCACAAATCTCCAGAATTCTCTAGAGATATTCAGGTTCTCACACGATGTTTTCCTTCAATGAAAAGCATGTGATAAATTGCAATTATAAATTAGACAGTTTAAACAGAAAATCTCATTGTCCCCTGCCCGGGGTTTGAAGCCCTAAACCCTCGAAAGAGTCGCACGGTCTCACCGGTGGGCTATACAGCTTATGAATTCCTATATAAATTGATTAAATCATCGTACTGTCAGCTACAAAACGCGATTACTTTGTAGTTGTATACGGTTTACGAATTCTGCCTGCATTAAATATGAACTTCGACAGTCCTCTTTATTCTTATCATTATTTAGTATTCCATCGTTCTGTAATAGGTATATGAGTTATAAAAAAATAAAACAGTAAAAGTACCAGCCTGTTAATATCCCACTGCTGGGCCAAATCCTTCTCTCTCCGTTTCTGGAGAGAAGGGTTGAAGCTAAAATCTCCTACGCTGTCCAATGCAGTGTAACCTACTAATAGGTTACATATATTCCCAGAATTCTCTAAAGATATGCAGGTTTCTTCAAGATGTTTCCTCTTACCGAAAAGCATGTGATAAATTGCAATTATCAATTAGACACATGTTTTAACAGAAAAATTCTTTGGTTTCTTTCCGAGCTAAGAACCCGTGATCCTCTCAAAAAAGTCGCACGGTATCACCGCTGGGCTATCACAGTGCTATCAAAACACTTATATAAAGACTAAAGCTATGAAAAACTAACGAGCATTAAATTAACGGTTAATTTTATCTACCCGCCCGTATCTCACACGGCAGTTAATCGAAAGGCAGTCCCGACAAGAGCTGATTTATGAAGTGGCCAATATCCGCCAAGATATGCATCGAGGAAGATTGCACTTGACTTAAGAAGGAAGATTTACGTCTTACGATCAATAAATGCAGATAATTGTGTGTGAATGAAAATCTTGAGCTTCTACTTATCAGTACTTAATGTTTTTATGACTTAAGAAAGACTTCCTAAAGTATGAATGTATTTTTTATTAAGTTTCCAAAATTTTAAATCTAAATTCAAAATATTCTTTATTAAAATAAACTTGTAAACAAGTGTTTTTGAATCTTCGTCTACCGCTTGATAGAAAGTCAAGAAACTCGGCAGTTGCTCTTTTCAAAATAATATAACCAGTTAACTTATAACTAGTTATACATAGTAAAGTAGCAGCCTGTTACAATCCCACTGCTGGGAATAGGCCTCCTCTCTCAATCCCTGGAGAGAAGGGTTGCAGCTAAGACCTACCACGCTGCTTCAATGCGAATTGGTAGGTTACACATATCTCCAGAATTCTCTAGAGATATGCAGGTTTCCTCACGATGTTTTCCTTCACCGAAAAGCGTGTGATAAATTGCAATTATCAATTAGACACATGAGTTTTAATAGAAAAAATCATCAGTGCCTGCCCGGGTTTGAACTCGTGTTCCCCTCGAAAGAGCTTCACTGTCTCACCGCTGGGCTATCACAGCTCTAGTTATACATATTTAGTCATAACTAACATGTACAGGATCGAAAAGTAGCTAGATCCATGCATTCTTCTCATCTAGATTATCCTCAACAATATGGTAGGCTTTCTGTGTCAGCTTCATCTTAACACTGTTTTTAAAAATTGGAAAGACCAATGAGAATAATTTTGTACAGATAATTTGTTGAGAGGTTTAACCTAATGGTTAAACTAGCACGTCTATTTGATACATTAAGCAAGTCATTAAAATTTATTTTTCTATTATCAACTTCAACCAAACAATTCCTATAGTATCTACTCAATTTAATGAATGTACTTAAGAGGTTCGTTGAACTAATAACTGACAATATATTTAGTCTATGGGCCTTATAAGAAAGCTCAGAGTCGCTCAGCGGGCGATGGAACGAGCTATGCTCGGAGTGTCTCTACGAGATCAAATCAGGAATGAGGAGATCCGTAGAAGAACTAGAATCACCGACATAGCTCAGCGTGTCGCGAAGCTGAAGTGGCGATGGGCGGGGCACATAGTGCGGAGAACTGATTGGCGCTGGGGTCTTAAGGTGCTGGAATGGCGACCCCGCACTGGAAAGCGCAGCGTCGGTAGACCCCCTACGAGGTGGACAGACGACCTCAAAAAGGTCGCAGGGAGCCACTGGATCCAGGCGGCGCAAGATCGTGTGGTGTGGCGATCCCATGAAGAGGCCTATGTCCAGCAGTGGACGTCCATCGGCTGACGAAGAAGAAGAAGAAGATATTTAGTCTTAAAACAGTATCAATAAAATTCGACAGCCAATCAGAAATAATCAGAAGAATAACACTTTCCGCATATGTATGTGAAGTTAATCAAGGACACATCGCTAAATCTGTTCCCTTTTTTATTTCACAAGTGCAAGATTCCGTTCGAATAAAGGATGACGCACACGAGGATTCCTTTATAATTAGACGTACCGACGGTCGAGGTATTCCGGCGAAATTGCCTATATCAGGCGAAATAAAGGGCGAGGCCTGCGTACGGAACGAAGATTGATCGTTTAGGGACGCAGAAAGGCTTTAATTAGAGGATCTGAAGGTTCTTAGGTCTAATTGCAGCTAGACCGACACTAAAGTTACAAACAGATCGTCTATACCAGTGACCAGATGTGTAGGTAGATAAGTTTGTTATAGACAATTGTTCGGAGAGTAAACGCTGATTTTGTATCCCGTGTTTCATTCGACTTACAGATCGTTTACATACATCATCATCATTATACTGACCTTATCCCACTCTACGTGACAGTCGGCACATCATGTATTAACTACGTTATGGTGTGTTATGCCTGAGGTTTTTTGTTCCTATATCTAGTTTAGACTCTTAATGTTTTGTATTTGCTCTATTAACTATTTACACTTAGTTCTCTTAGTTTGTTATTATCTATTTCGTTGGAAGCGCGCGATTTGATACGCGCTTCCTATGCCTGAGGTTAACTTACCTTAATCGCCTTTTATGACACCTCGGTAAGAAATGAGGATTGCGTGTAGTGTTTGTGTATTGTGGTGGCAGTGGTGGAGGTTTGTGCATGTGTTTTTAAAAGTGGCTACAAGCCATAATCAATTTTTTGAATGTAGATAATCGTAATACATGTGTTTTTCTTTTGTAACTTATGTGTCTAATTGATAATTGTCATTTATCATACGCTTTACGTTGAAGGAAAACATCGTGAGGAAACCTGCATTTCTCTAGAGAATTCTGGAGATATGTGTAACCTAACAATCCGTATTGGAGCAGCGTGGTAGGTCTTAGCTCCAACCCTTCTCTCCAGAAACGGAGAGAGGAGGCCTAGTCCCAGCAGTAGGATTGTAACAGGCCACTACTTTACTTTTCATCAATCCGCTTTGGATCTCACCAATAGTAGAATTAAATTTTATTCTTTTTCTAAAGATTGTACACTAATAACATTGTGCGGACAACGCTTCGCTTAAGTAACAATACCATAAAATTATACATTCAAGTTAAATATCTCAACAATATACAAACGTATCAGGTGTTATCAAAACATAAAGATCATCTCCAAACTATCCAAGATCATGAACCCCAAAAACGTATCTGAACCTTGGTGTGAAATGTGACGTTACAGTCACATCGCGACCCGGTATCTCAAAATCATCTCACGTACAACACAAGAATTCTCTTACACTCGACAACATTATGAGGACCCTTCGAGAAATTCTTATTCCTGCAGCGATAAAGGTTATAATCCAGTGAAAATATTTTCGACATTTTATCGCGTTTAGCCCACCGTAACGTGTTATTGTTTGGACCAGACTTTATTGTTATGCAGAGTCAGCTACATTCCGGAATATTGAAATTTACTACCATTTCTTAATAAGTTATAACCCTGTTATAAACGTTTTAACTATTTTATGTGTGTTTTTAATTATGGTTGTTTGAAATGATTACGAAAGCTTGTGAACACGTCAAAGCAACTTTTTTAATTAGTTAGGGTGATTGTCTCAAAATAGTTCAGACAATGTTTAAGATATATGAAGGTCTAAAAAATGTTTTTTTTTTGTTTTATGTTAAGATTTTATGTCTTGTCTTAATATTTTGGATTAAGACTAGGTTAGGTTAGAATGAGCTGTGATAGCCCAGCGGTGAGACCGTGCGAATCTTTCGAGGGGATCACGAGTTCAAACCCGGGTAGGCACCAATGAGTTTTTCTATTAAATCTCATGTGTCTAATCGATAATTGCAATTTATCACATGCTTTTCGGTGAAGGAAAACATCGTGAAACCTGCATAAATCTGGAGAATACTGGGAATATGTGTAACCTACCAATCCGCATTGGAGCAGCGTGGTAGGTCTTAGCTCCAACCCTTCTCTCCAGAAACGGAGAGAGGAGGCCTATTCCCAGCAGTGGGATTGTAACAGGCCGTTACTTTACTTTTTTTTAGGTTATATTAGTATTACTATTAATGCTAACACAATAATATTATAAACGTTCTATATCAAACTAAAATAAATCTATTTAAATTTTTTTTATGTTATCGCTTGAAAATAGTTTATTCTAGATAATCGCTCTTTAATATAAAGTTCAGAAACTAACTGCATCGTCTCAGAACTAACTGATTAAATACGATACTGAAGTGCGGATTTTCTTAACTATAAATAATATTTTATTATTATCATAATAATTGTACATAAAGTCACGCACACATATACAACAACACCTTTTATAGTCTTTGTTAATGATATAATTGAAGTTGTTTTTTTCGGCTTCTTTTATTTGTTTCTACATTGCGAAATTGTAACTAAGGGAAGATGTTAGGCAACCCTGGTCGTTGCAAAATTCTTTTAATAGTATTGCTTCAACTATGTAATATATGACAACAGTTTCAATGAAGATTATATTATATAATAACTAGCTGTGCTCGCGGCTTCGCCCGCGTGTAAATTAGTATATTTAATTGCAATTGTGAACATAATAGTAGTTATTGTGAGTTATCCGTAAGAGATAGAAACATGCTATCGCGGACTTTTTTGTAATCATTTTTATAGATCTACAATTCTCTAGTACATTACTTTACCGTAACTCTGTTGGTTTACGCAGCGCACGCGACTAAAGCTCCCAGCAAGCAAATTTTTGTTCGATCTCTTAAACACAATTTTACATACAAAAGTAATATTTTATTAATTTTATTATTACTTTTGTATTATGGATCTCCGGAAAGTAACGCCTAATTCTATAAAGAATTTACATATTACCGATATGTATTATTTACCTAAACCATCCGGAAGTATTTAACTATCTTTTGGTGATAACCGTACAAAGATTCGTTCAGTAGATTTTGATAAAATCGATTACATATAGACAGACAGCTTTTTGGGACTTTGTTTTATGATAAAGTAACAGCCTGTTATTATGCCCACTGCTGGGCTAAGGCGTCCTCTCTCCGTTTATGGAGAGAAGGATTGGAGCTAAGACCTACCACGCTGCTCCAATGCGGATTGGTAGGTTACACATATCTCCAGAATTCTCTAGAGATATGCAGGTTTCCTCACGATGTTTTCCTTCACCGAAAAGCGTGTGATAAATTGCAATTATCAATTAGACACATAAGTTTTAATAGGAAAACTCATTGGTGCCTGCCCAGGGTTTGAACCTATGTCGTCTCTAGAGAGTCGCACGGTCTCACCACTAGGCTATCACAGCTTTTATGATAAGTGTAGATAATCCTGTCAAAATTTGAAGTTTGACCGTAAACTTGCTAACGAATTTTGCTTGTTAGGTCAAACATAGTTTTTGCTAGTTATTACATTATTAGAGCGTGTCTCATGCGAGACTATGAATGAACTTTTATAAAGTCCAGGAAATACGCAAATGACATTTTGGCTTCGTTTCATATGATAATTTGAATCACTTTGGACGTTCAATTTCCAATTCAGTGATGCTTCAAAGTCAATTAATATGCTATGCGCTTTAAACGAGTTCTTTTGATGCTTAATTTATACGAATCTGTGGGAATTGGTTCGATAAAATATTACAGTAAGAAGTTAAGTGAGCGATAATTTTGATAACGATGGTTTGGTTATTTGATAGATAAGGAATTCAATATTAAAATTCAATTTATCTTTCTACTAGTCTTCCTACTAGTTCTCCGCCGTGTGGTATCCGGCTGAATAGAATAGACCAACCTCATTTCTTATCGAGGTGTCGTAAAAGGCGACTAAGGTTAGTTGACGTCCGGTTGTAAATTACGTAGCCAAATCATTTGACAACATGTTTGTATCATGTTGTGCCGACCCCGCTTAGAGTGGGATAAGAGCAAGAGGATGATGAGGATGATGATTATCTTTCTACTAGCTGTGCAACCACGCGTTGCTGTGGTTAGTCAGTCTAGCTTCGAATTCCAGCCGAATCAGAAATGTACAGTTTAAAAAAATGCTCCGACCGCCAACAAACTTTACAGGATCATCAGCTGGATTATTCTAAAGATTGTCTGAAAATTTCATTGAAATCGGTCCAGCCTTGATTTGTATAGTGCTAGTGTGTTAGTAATTATGGATTAATGTCCTGCTGGCGGCGTATCTTACGTATCCCCTGGACAGCCTTCAGAACAAACGTCTCCATTCTCAGTGAGCTTAAGGTGAAACAGAGACTCTCAAGCATATGCCTCCAGAGAATTCTCCAATACTTTGGACATATTGCTAGAAAACCCAGCAATAACCTTGAGAAACTCATGGTCACTGGGAAAGTAGACGGCAAGAGATCCAGGTGTCTGAACATCTGGACATCAAACTGTACTGTACACAGTGCTGCTGACCGGAAAAAGTGGCACCAGCTTATTCATAATAGATCTGGCCCATCACGATGCTCAGAAGTGAGCAAACGACTCTAGGAGCAGGAGAGGTTTAAGCACAACGCAAATGCGTTCGTCTGCTCGCCAGAAATATATTTGTAATGCATAAATGTACATAACATTAAAGTGTCCCTAAATAATGTAACTCCAACATATGTTTCCATTTTTTTGTTTGTTATCCATGAACTTATTTAGTATAGTGTCTGGAATTTTATTGAGATCAGGCAACTATATAGGCAACGAAATAAGCAACATATATTCTCATGTTCTTTAATCATAGTTGTCTTTGATTTGAGGCAACATATAACTTGGATGATTTACTAGTTGCCTCAAACCGCTAGGTTGTAATATAATTGAATCCACTCACATATTCATTTTATCATGAACGAGTACGACTTTAAAGTACTTAAAAATTCAAGATGCCTTTTCTTTGTACTTACATTTAATATATCCCTCCCTATACCTATCCCTGGCTCCTTTATCTATTTTCTATATGTTATTTCTATTAGCTTAGCGATTATTGACCAATGTACCTTTGTATAGTGAAAAAGAATAAATAAATATTAACTTCAGTTATTTAGCATTAAGTCTTTTCAGTTTTTTTTTATAATTCATTCGCTGTAATTAACTTTAAATCTATTTATATTTTAGTGAGTTTCACCAATAAAATAAACAGAAATTTTTGCAGTTGAATATGCCATTAATGTATTCGGGAGAGTTTTACAACGCATAACTAATATTAATTGACATAAAAGGCGATGTTGTTTGGGGACTTTGAACTTCTTTTTATAATAAGTAATATACTATCGAATTATTTATCACATTATTTTGTAAGGATTGAAATATCAAGTGTTCACGCGTAACAACAGTCATTGATTTTATTGTTCCAAATTAATATAGCCTAGAAACTGGAGCAATTGGCCGTTATCGGTAAATTGTTGTGATTTACGGCGGCACTTTGAACTTTTTGATAGCTAATTTTGCTACTAAATAATGGTCTTTAACTGCGAGAACCAATTCGCCGGTTTAAATTAAAGATGTGACATGGAATGGGAGAAATCGATTACTAAATATTCGATTTTTCTCCCTTGAAAATAAATCGATTTATAAAAAAAACGGTTACAATGAATCAAACAAATCGATGATCAAAAATCGTTTTTTTTTACTTTACGACAAAATAGCAAACTTTTGCGATTGTTGCGTTTGTGATAGTGAACGTATGTAGTGCTTGTGTATTGTGGTAGCGGTGGTGGAGGTTTGTGCATGTGTTTTTACGAATCCTGCATGTATCGGGTATGAAAAAAAAGTATAGTCCACTATACATTTAGCATTATATACATTATCTATTTACTTTATCACTGATTATAGCAAAATAATTTTATTATTACTTTTGTCTTATTAGGACTGCTTAGTACATAGTAGAGATTATAGTCTGCTCTTCATAGAATAATAATCGACGTTTAAAAGATATTTTGTGACCATGAATGGAAAGGGATTCTTCAAAGACGGAATATTGCACGAAAAACCTCAGTAAAAAAACAACCGAGGAGCCTGGTAAGAAAGAAAGCTGTCCACTTTAGCTTTTTGTGTTTTGTTTACTGGCAAGTTTTTAGTTTGTACTTTGGTCACGTACGTTTTTGCATATTTGTTTTTAACACGGCACAAGTCTAAGACGGTCATAATTATGGCTTTGGTTGCGCAAAACACGCTACCACAACCTACACAAGCACTACACATACTCACCACCACAATCCACACGTTCGTTTCGCCCCGAAACCCAAGCATCAACAGGAGGATAGGCTCCACGACATAATCGCAATGCATTATAGTGAAATAATTATATAGTAACTTCTGTACCATGGAATTCCGCAAAGTAACGCCTGCTTCTACAAATCAAAATAATCTTTATTCGAATAAGCTGTTTTAAGCACATTTCAACAGATATGATTAATGAACCTATAACTGGTTCCGAATGTTGCTCTTACCGAGAAGAACCATCAAGAAACTCGAAAGACAATCTTTAAAACATTTGCAGTTTACATTATTAAACCGCAGAATGAATCTTATATGAATCTAAATGGATTTTCAAATCAAGACATTTTTATCATCCAAATAATCTTCAATCGTGTAATATGCTTTACGTATAAGCATATTTCTTACATTTAATTTACACCTTTCTGTTATAATGACCTCTCGTACGTCTATGACAGCACTAGCACTGCACTGCCAGCGGTGAGACCGCGCTACTCTTACGAGGGGAACACGAGTTCTAACCCGGGCAGGCACCAATGAGTTTTTCTATTAAACCTCATATGTCTAATCGATAATTGCAATTTATCACACGCTTTTCGGTAAAGGAAAACATCGTGAGGAAACCTGCATAACTCTAGAGAATTCCGCAGATATATGTAACCTACCAATCTACATTGGAGCAGCGTGGTAGGTCTTAGCTCCAACCCTTCTCTCCAAAAACGGAGAGAGGAGGCCTATTCCCAGCAGTGGGATTGTAACAGGCCGCTACTTTACTTTACTATGTATTTAAAATGGTCTGTCACCCATAACGAATGTGTTGTAATTTGGGGACGGACGACCGTATGTGTCTAATAAATTAAAAAAAAAATTTTTAAAATAGGAAAATATACGTAGGAGGCTTAAAAAGTTCAATAAATTTTTAAAGATACAACTCCAGTTCTGAGTATACTGTTAGAACACGCTGTTAATGTAAGGGCTTTAGAAATGCATGCAATAATTTATCCAGTATAAAGAGACAAAGCTGCAATACTGACAATAGACGGAAATCATTAAAAAACGAGCTAGACACAACAGATAAGACCCATATTCCGCGTTGAGCAACCTTTTAATCCTGCTAAAAGGTTTCAGGAATCATTTCACAGTTGGAATTACTGATTGTATTCAGGGTTGCGTTTATTAATAAAGATTTTTACACTCAACTTTGTCTACGTAAAATTTTATGGTGTGAGCGTATAAACCCTACGAAAAATTGACAGATTTCACATCGCAGGCAAATGTATGTATTTCTCATTAAAGTAACGGCCTGTTACCAAACCACTGCTAGGCGTAGACCTCCTCTCCGTTTCTGGAGAGAAGGATTGGAGCTAAGACCTACCACGCTGCTTCAATGCAGATTGGTAGGTTACACACATCCCTAGAATTCTCTAGAGATATGCCGGTTCCCTCATGATGTTTTCCTTCACCGAAAAGCGACCGATACATTGAAACTATCAATGAGACACATAAGATGCCTGCCCGAAATTTGAACTCGTTACTCCCTCGAAAGAGTCGCACGGAGTCACCGCTTGGCTATCACAGCTCTAATGTGTTTCTTACAAATATTGCCTCATAAATAATTCAGAGCAACCTAAGACCAGGCGGTTCGACGCTGATTCCTTGGGAACGGGGACGAACATTAATGTGGAACGCAACATGCGTTGATACGTTGGCCTCGTCCCATATAAGTTGAACTGCGTCAAGACCTGGAGCTGCGGCGGAAATGGCCGAATCCGTTAAGCGGCGAAAGTATGCATCTCTCATCGAGAGTTATATATTTTTGCCGTTTCCAGTTGAAACCCTATGCCTATGGAATCAAAAAATTCTTATACATAAACACCTGGGTTAATTGTTTTTTCATACCTGAAAGAGGGCTATCTACTTTTTCGCATAAAATTCAGATTCAGCTTAGCAATTCAATTTGGAAACGTTAGGACCATTTCACGTAGACATGATTTGTAGATAACCTACTGGTGTGTAAGTTATTTATGATACATTTTTGTTGTACAAAACCCGGCTTATTATATAATTGTAGATAGACATATTAGACATTTATAATATCTGTATGGATCTACGTTATTATTAGGGATTTTACGGAGGTGGGTTTACCGGAACCGGAGTCGGAACCGGAGTTTTCATATTTGAATTATCGGAGTCGGAAGTCGGAATCGGAGACGGAGTCGGAGGCGGTTTCCACCTCCGCCTCCTTCATTATTAATTTAAAAATTTAACCGTAAACTATACTTAGACAATATGACCACCACGATTTAAATAATTGAACACTTAAGCGCGTCTACCCAATGATACTGAAAATAAAGAAAATGAACGAGAGTTGCTCGTGCGAGGGGAGATACCCCCGGGCTACTAGTTGTACAACTTGTAGCTGCGCATTCTGCCCGAATTCGCATGACAATTATACCTTCGTCATACTTCCGACTAAAATTTATCGGAGCCGGAGTCGGAGTCAGAGGTGTTCATTCAATCGGAGGTTGAAGTCAGGACCGGAACCGAAGTCAGGGCTCCGTAACATCCCTAGTTATTATATTATGTTGGTTGGATACGTGTTTACCCCATAGACTAATTATACTAGAATAGGTATGCAAACCTAAAATGTGCCATATTACAATAAAGAAAAAGTAAATTAAAGTAATCTATCTGTCTCTCTTTTTCGTGTTTGGTTAGACAAAGACAAAGTATACGAGTGTAATTTTCCCTGTCATTATTTATTGTGTCACTCTCACTTACCCCTCGTACGCACGAGAGGATTTTTATCGTGGGTATCCAGGTATCTGTTCACACGACAGCGCATTTGAAACGCGACGTATTGTTATCGGGCAGTTTTCCATTTTAGGCGTTAGGCCGTAGGGCGTTAAGTTCAATATACCATACGAAATTTCTTATAACCCCTATTGCGGAATTTTAACGCGACGTTTTCTTTACGCCCGTGCGCACGAGGCGTTACAGGAGTGCCTATGGCTCCACTGCTCTAAAATTAATAACTCTATGGTCGAACCATGTACAAAGATCAGTGTTATTTTCGAAACACAGACAAAAAGATTTGTTTTTAGTATTTAGTATGCTTTTATAGTCAACAATGCTACAAACAAAATCGTCTTACAAAAAAATAAGAAAAATATGAAACTTCATGGGAATAGTTACAGCATGCTTAGCTTCAACATAACTGAACAATGACTCGTAAAATGAATCCTATGAATGGACATTTTTGGTCCGTTTTATTGGAAACGATAGTTTGCGGGTAGCGGCTGCTTGCAATGACACGAGTTCCCTACATAACTGCTTATTGTGTAGACTGTACTTTTATTATCCATACTAATATTATAAATGCGATGCCGTGTGATATCCGGCTGAATAGAATAGAACACCCTCATTTCTTACAGTGTCGTAAAAGGTGACTAAGGTAAGTCGACTCGCCGTGTGGTATGCGGCTGAGTATAGACCACCCTCATTTCTAACCGAGGTAAAAAGCGGCTAGGGTAAGTTGAGCCACCGTCTTTTGCATCTAGTCGGCAATATCGCGCACACTGAGGCATCCTCGCCCGTACTCGTTGCGAATTCCATCGAGCCTCATAACGCCACATATCCTCAGCTTCTTCATTCTTGCTGAGAGCCTTAGTCGCGTGCGAAGCGTAAATCAGCAGAGATACGCTAAAGTAATGTACTAGAGAATTGTAGATCTATAAAAATATTACAAAAAAGTCACTCATAATAACTACTTTTATGTTTAAAATTTCGAAAATTCGAGAAAAGTTTCGTAAATCACAGAATTCCACGCGGCCGAAGCCGTTGTTGGCACAGCTAGTACTATATAACTAGAAGTATTCTAACGCTGATAAGCTGTGATAGCCCAGGGGTGAGACCGCGCGACTCTTTCGAGGGCAACACGAGTTCAAACCCGGGCAGGCACCAATGACTTTTTTCTATTAAAACTCATGTGTTTAATTGATGATTGCAATTTATGACACGCTTTTCGGTGAAGGAAAACATCGTGAGGAAACCTGCATATCTCTAGAGAATTTTGGGGATATGTGTAACCTACCAATCTGCATTGGAGCAGCGTGGTAGATCTTAGCCCCAACCCTTCTCTCCAGAAACGGAGAGAGCAGGCCTATTCCCAGCAGTGGGATTGGAACAGGCTGCTACTTTAACGCTGATAAGCGGTTGGTTGTAATCATGCATGCTGGAAAGCGATGATGCAGTTCAGAAAGATGGAGGGCGTCTGTCCAGATGATACTTCTTCACTCTTGCTTTGACGATACTCATATTGTAATTAATGGGAAAAATTATTACTGGTATTTAACACCAGTGTTGTACGAAAGAGAAATGACGCACGTTTCTTCGATCTTTGTATGGTCATTTTAAACTTACACATATTCCAGCGAATTTCAGTCATTCAATAATAAACTCCAGTTTATCCTTATTATAAAACCTCATTCATACAATAAATCACAGTTAAGGAAAAAGATTTATCGGGGAACACGCAAATGAGTATGTTAGCCCACAGTTAACCTCTGAATTTTAATCACTCTATGCACGGATATGTCATTTCAGGAGATCGTTAGTCAAATGCATGCGGCACGGGACTTCCAGCAGGCCTACCATGAACCCTTATTGCGACTCAATTGAAGACGTAAACGACGACCGCGAACCGCTTTCTTTTCGTACCATGAAGTGTGAATTGCATTAGGGTCGTAATGTTTGAAAAGGATTACGTTATATGAACTATAGATAACTCTGTCTCTTTTACTCACATGTTCTTAGGACGAATTCCGAACTCTCATTCGGCAACGTCTTAAGTGTGCGTCTTTAAGACGTCATTCTATGAAAAATCAAAACTCAATTGAGTCGCAATAAGAGTATATATGTAAATACATACATGCTTATTTTTTAACTTTATCAAAATCAACTACGATTTCTCATTCTCTCACTTTTGATAATCATTAACGGTTTAAAAGAATGAAATTAAACAGAATACCAACCAATACATGTGGGAATGGAACTTAAGAGGAAATAGTAGAACGGAATGCAGGTGAGTGTGTAAGTGAGATGGTATGATAGGAGGGAGGGAGTAGGGAGAAAGGAACGACGTAAGACGGAGGACAGTTGGAAGTGTGGCATAGTTGATAAACTAAAATAAAGGATTAAATTAAACATGTTTGGTTGACCCCGATAGTTCCGGTTACCAAATACACATGTTTGTTCGCCATAAATATCTTGACTCTATTTTGTAAAATAGGATATAATATACCTCATGAACTCTCCAGAATAATATTCACTCAGAGTAATGCAACGACGTTTTCCGTCACCGGAAACGGTATACAAGGTTAAACAGGAGCCTATTTCTATTACACTGCCGAGAAAAGACCTCTTCCCTTTGGAAGAGGATTTCAGCTTAGATCAATCACGCATTCTAATTTGGGTAAATGACGCATACCTCAGGAATTGTCCAGAGATGTGTAAGTTTCCTCACAACAAATAAACAAACAAATAAAACATAACAAAACAAACAATAAATAAAACATAACTTTTATGGAAAAAGCTTAGGTGTGTGACCAAGGTTTAAACGTGATACTTTGGATTTAACATATTGAAACAAATGATTAAATAAATATTGATAAGTTATCTGTTTTTACGAGTATATCCCCAAATAAAGGCTTCATTACTAGAGTCACAGAGTCTCACCGTTCCGCTATCACGGTATTATTTGCACAAACACTATTTCGTGATGATGAAAATCGTATATAAAACCAAAAAAGAATAGAAAAAGCACGAAATTACATAACAATATTCGTACTATTTACAGCGCTTTAAGTATTTATTGCTCTGTGCGCGCATAATTGATCAAAATCATAATGTTTATGTGATATGACAATTCCACGGACTAGTATAAATCTCTACTATATAAAGGTCAGAATCAAACTCACCTAATAATGAAAAAAAACCTTTTATTTTTTTTGTTGTATAGACTTGCTATTTAAGTGCTTTAATCTGTACTTAATCTCTGAATAACCATAACAATATCAATATCGTTTTTGATATTTAATTAATAATAAAGATGGACTCCGAAACACAAATATAAACTATTGTTAAATAAATCAGACTTGATTTATTTCGAATGCTATCTATATTTATGTTTCGTTAAAAAAAAGGAGAAAAACACATGCAATTCGAGTACTTTAACCCCGTACTTAACCTCTGAGCGTTAATCACTCTGTGCGCGGATATATCACTTCAAAGATCATTAGTCGTCTGTACGTGACATGGGATTTCCACGTTCGAGTTTAAACCGTCGCTGGATAAATTAATCAAATTTGATTTATATGTAAGGTCTATGCTATAAGATATTACATATATTTGAAGAAAAAAGGGGTGGTTACAAACTTAAAACATGTAGCTAAATTTTTCACATTTTTTGGTGAATTAATTAAAATAATCTTAATAAGTGATGGTTTCAATAAATTGGGTGAACATTCGCACTCTTAGTATTAAAGTGACCTGATTCAAAAAAGCTGTTTTGTAGCAAAATGAAATAAAAGAGATCTGTAACTTAGAACAGCACTAAAACACTAATTTTTTTTTAAAGTTCGGAGTGTCCTAGATGATATTAAAATAAGGATTACATTTTTTTAACTCAATTAAGCTCAATTTTGAATTAAAGCACTTTAATACTAAGCATGCGATATCTGAATTTTTCTTATTGTGAAATTAAAAACAAAATTTGACACCAAAATATTAGTTTCTTTTAATATATAGATCTCTCATCAGGAGGAAAGACAACCTACAGGATGGTCTCAATGAAAAAACCCATGAAGAGTCTATACCTAGTGGACTTTTATTTGTCGACAAGTGCTGTAGCAGAGACCTTAGCTTAATTTATCTCAACGTCAAAATATGTAAATAAAAAAAAACTAGTGAAATAACCACCAGTCAAAGTTGTCAAGTTTCTATATCAAAGATATAGATGATAAGATGGATAAAAACATAATAATTTTGATTGTACCCAAAAGTATACTACAGGTAATAAACAAAACAATTTAAAACTAGATTTTTAGACATAACACAAACGGCGTTTTTGTGCATTCAACTAACATAAATTAAAAATGCGTTTCATTTACAAACTGTTTTTAATTAATCATAAACAGACGTTTAAACGGCGTAGAGCTGGGGCAGTTTCGAACAATTTAATAACACCTAAATAAGGGGTAAATGGAATTATTGTCAGCTTAATGAAAGCCACGTCAAGAAGTTTCATACAAATTGGAATTGTTTGCGAACTAAGATTACACTGGCGCTCGGAATTTACGTCACTGCATAATATAATAATACCTACAAAATTCAGACATCCATGCTATTATTAGAAATGTGATACTGTTTTTTTGCTTGTCCATGTCACGTCAAGTTATGAGCAATATCGTCGATGTGAATTTTTATGTGTTAACATTTTGGGATAAAATACTGGTCATACCAAAAGCGGCTCCATCTTGACTGGCATCATTTTTGAGTATTCATGGTGCATCCAAGATGGCTTGAACGACATTCAGTTTTAATCAGTGGTAATTTTAATCTAAGGTTACGTTAAAATGTTGTTGTTTCTAAGTTTAAACATAATTTGCTTAACTTTGTTTTAATTGTTATTATTTAAAAAGTTCTTAAAAAGTAAAATATATATCGTAAAATAATTTTAACATGTCATTACTTAAATATTAACTATAGGGATAGTTTCAAAGCGACTTTCTCTATATTTTATCGTTATCGAAGATCACACGAACGAAGTAGTAGGCAAAAACCAGTTCATAATGCTTTAAATTAATCGTTAGAGCAATATCAACTTTTATTAAACACTTCTTGTCACTCTTAAAGCGAATCTCCGAGAATATAACTCGCAGTTATTCTTCCTTCTTTCTCATTGTTTTTACGGTGGCACAATCTCTTCAATGTCAATATTAAAGTCTTAGGTAATCATCCATGGTAGCATTTAACAATATTGTAGATATTTTATGATGACACAGGCCGCGTATAACTTAAAATTTCTATATTATTTATAAGCAACCTGTATATCCAAGCGCATCCTTTCTCGCATTCTCAACATTCTTCAGCGATCTGTACGCATCTGTCTTTATTCTTTTTTTAAACTGATTCAACCTCCATAAGTTATATACGTTCCATTACTTCGAAACTAAACGTGCTATACTTATGATTTTTTTAATTTTTCACGGCTGCAGGTTCTAGCCGTTTGAATATTAGACTTCCTTTTAGCGTGATAATCAAAGATGTTATTGATTCCCCTGAATATTAGACTTCCTTTTAGCCTGAATATCAAAGATTGATTCCCCTAATTTATCGTTACATTAGCGACATTTTTTTAAGGATATATAATTTTTTTAAGGTTTTGATGTCAACACTCAACATGTCAAAACTGAGTAGAGCAGGGCAGGTAGCGATACCGGGTCCCGAATTTCGTCCAATATAGCATTAAACATATGTTCTTTAGTCGCGAATTAGCGCTTAATAAAAAAAAATCAGTAACTGCTACTATCAGTTCCTCAAAGTAACACCAAAAGTGTTTCTTAAAATTTATAAAAATTATTATCATCATTATCATGCTCTTTTTACGACACCTCGGTAAGAAATGAGGGTGGTCTATTCTACTCAGCCGGACACCAAAGGGCACATTTATAAAAAAAATTATTATATCGACTCAGATGTGGTAAATTTAAATAAATTCTTGTTTCTTTTCATCTTTATAGGTATGTTAAAAAAAACTATAGAAACACAAGTCGATGCTTCGGCCCGCAGGCATTTAGGTGAAGTGGCACTGCACAGCCTTTGTAACTGTGTCGGGTAAAGGCGAACTTCAGAACTCAGGCCAAGAGTCATATTTACACTTTACACGTAGGTATAGTAAAAGTTTTTTTTTTAATATCACTGGTTGTACTTTATATTGGTATACAAATATACAAAATCATATACAGGGAGTTGTTAATTGGCCCGAAGGAAAAACTTAAAAACTTCGATGGGCCCAAATTTAATCAATATTTCTCCAGCGGATTAGCAATAAAAGTAAAAAAATAGCAATGAATTCTTACAAACAAAAGAACGAATGATTTTCGTATTTATAAAACTAGTAATTATTCTTCTGCCCTTACCCCACTGTAAGTGGGTCGGCACAACATGTTTAAAGCATGTTGTCAACTTACCTTAGTCGCCTTTTACGAAACCTCGGCAAGAAATGAGGGTGGTCTGATCTGCTCTGCCGGATACCACACGGCGTCGTATTTATAATATTAGTAAAGATATCACTTAAATTAAAATTAAAAATATTCTTTATTCAAGTATACTTGTAAAGAAGTGCTTTTTGTCAACATGTACTGCTGGTTCGGAAAGCTGTTCCTATCGAGAAGAACCAGCAAGAAACTCGGAGGTTGCTTTTTTTCAAAGAATAATTCTTATTACTAGTTACGTATAGTTGTTAATGTCTTGTACAGGGTCGAAGAGTAGCTATATCCACGCATTCTTATCGTCTAAGTAAGCCTCAATAGTATAGAAGGCTTTCTGAATAAAGCTTTTTTAAAAAGTGTTTTTAAAATGCTGTAATGGTAAAGTTAAAGTATTGTGGAATTTAATTATAGAATCTTATACCCAAACCCACAAACGACTTACGTACTTTTGCAAGGCGCAAAGCAGGAGCCGCAAGCTTATCTCGGTTCCTAGTTTGTCTATTATAGATATCATGTTACTTTTATCATCCTTGTTACTCAACCGATAGACGTCCACTTCTGAATATAGGTCCCTGCAAGGGATCTCCTCACCGCACGATCTTATATAGCTGGAATCAAACAGCTCCCTACGACCTTTTTGAGGTTGTCAATCCGCATGCTGCGTTTTCATGTACAGGGTCGCCATTCCAACATCTTAAAACCCAAATACCAATTGGTTTTGCGTACTGTACCCATACATCATATCATTTAAATGAACTTACTTCTTAAGTGATAATTGTTCCAAGCAGAATATGCTCTATACCGGTTCTAAGCCGAGGCGTTTCGCTAGTTAAACATAATTCAATGATACCAATCTGGTCCATATCAACTATCGGACATGTTTACATTCAATTTGTTTCCGTAATTAACATTAAACATTGCTGCGTTTCATTAGGCATTGTTTATTTAGATGAATTACTCCGAAATATCAATATGCGCGGTGCAATATTGAATTAATAATTTAATTCATGTAAGTAACTCTAGATTATTTTGTATCATGAAACTTTCCTTATAGTGACGAAGGATTGCTGTGTTATGACTTTTGCAGTTTTTTTATTATCGCTCGATGGACCAAGTTTACGTTACCGAGTCAAATATGATGCGACAACCCTCTCTATAGGCAACACGCGAACCGCGCTGCTGAAGACAAGGTCACTATCCACTGCGCCAAGGGCCAGTCAATTTAATAAAATCCAATTAATCAAAGTCAATCAAAACTTGTAATTAAATTCATATTCAGATACATACTACGTCATATTTTTGTATAAACAATACGTTTTTTTATGAGAAATTGAATAAAGCCTGCCTACCTGGAAGCGAGGGCTCTAACTCCGGAGTTTCCTCTTTAAACTGTTATACCTTCTAACAGTCATACCTCGCCCCAATCGGTTATCAGGGTTAAAATAGAAGGTGGATAAAAATAAACTTCTTGCCTCTGAACAAAAAAATCAAAATTCAAAATATTCTTTATTCAAGTAAACTTGTGAACAAGTACTTTTGAATCGTCAACTCTACTGCTGGTTCGGAAAGCTGTTCCTACCGAGAAGAGCCAGTCAGAAACTCGGCGGTTGCTCTTTTAAAATATTAATCTTAACACTAATTACATTTAGCCATTACTGTCTTGTACAGGGTAGAAGCGCAGCTATATCCACACATTCTTATCATCTAAGTAATCCTCAACAGTATAGTAGGCTTTCTGTATCAGCCTCTTTTTAACAGTGATTTTAAACTGCTGTAATGGCAACTAAAGCAACTATTGTGGGCAAGGACAAAACCCGCCTTTTGATATAAGTGGTTATGGCTAAGTAGTCATAATCAAACTCTTTCTTCTTCGTTCTTCTCTTATAAAGTCTTAAAGTCTTTATAAGAACAGCTTTGTCGCTCAAATTCACGCTGTACTTATCGCATATTGTAGAATTTGTTTAATAAAATAATAAATAACTACAATTTTAAGAAATCGAAATCGTCAGCGTACTATATCAGGTAAAAAATAAAAGGCCATACCAAAATACCGCGCATTCCTTGCGACTTACGTAACCAGCGCACCATCTTTTTACCTGCAAAATAAAACCATTGTTTAATAAACATCTTCACTTCTCGTTTTGCTTGCAAGGTTTTTACGGATGACGAGTTCGCGCTTTCTCACATAATACAAAGTGACAATAAACTTTTAAATTAAAAACGTATCAAGCTCGAAGATAAAAAAAAAATGTAACAGATTATAACAAAATAATATTAAAATGATTTATTTACATTACGATTTTGTCGTGGAGCCTATCCTCCTGAAGATGTTTCGGTTTAAGAAAGAAAGAAAGAAAGAAAGATATTTATTAGAAATATTGTATCACTTACAGGCTAACACACTTAATAGCTATAATAACGATGGCTTAACTAATTACTAACTAACTATTCAACTAAGGTTTCGGGGCGAAACGATCGTAGAGATTTTGGTGGTGGTTGTGTGTATTGCTTGTGTGCATTGTTGCTGGTTCAGGCGTCTTGGAATTCGTCTGGTGGATTGTCCTGCATGTTGTAAGGTACCCGAATTCTGTCTGCTTTTCATACACTTAGCATTACATACATTCACCTTACACACGCGGATTATAGCAAAGTTTTATCTGTTGTAGTTTTTGTAAAATACCATTATTTTATATCATAAGTTTTGTATTATGGATTTGTTCGAAGAGTCACTAATGCTTAAATGGAATCATTTGTAAGGTTCTTTTTTCAACGGCTTTTACAGGATATACTGCGCAGAGGCACCGTTGAAGCTGTAAAAGGCCGTAATTAGCCCAGAAACTCTGCCAGGGACGAAAAACGTCATTCCGAAGTTGCCTTCTGGGAAGCATGATCATAACTAAGTGTGGCGTGTGGGATGACTTTGATTATTTATCCTAACGGGTGTGTTTAAAGCCACAACCGTTCATCACTAGAAGTCTGGAACCATGGTCTCGTCTTCACTGGTCAAGATGCTGTCTGTGATTGTATTGGTGATTTGATCATCAGGGAAAAGTATGGCTTTGTTGATGGGGGAATGCTTTAGTAGAGTCCTATTGCTAAATTCAAGCTGTTTAAATTAAAATTTGGTAATTTCTGTTTACAACTATTACTATTAAACTATTATTAATATTTATATTACATACTCGTATATTATTATTTCATACAAGCTCTACCGTGACTAAGTTCGTGTCAAGTTGATTGTTACACTACACTTAATTATATATTATTTATTTCTTTTCCATCCTAGAAAGTTAAACACGATTATCATCCAAAATTATGCATAAACCTTAGCATATCAGCCGTGAAATAATAATAGGCAGATAGACTAACGGACATAAAGTCAGAAAACTTTCGCATTTATAAGATTAGTTTAGATATAGATGGTTCAGCCTAGAAATTAACTCATTTTTAAATTCCTTTTTTAATTTTGTTTACTGACAACCCTAGATATACTTAAAGTAAAGAGTAAAGTAACAGCCTGTTACTATGGCCACTGCTGGGCTAAGGCCTCCTCTTTCCGTTTTTGAAAAGAAGGATTGGAGCTAAGACCTACCACGCTGCTCCAGTGCGGATTGGTAGGTTACACATATCCCTAGAATACTCTAGAGATATGCAGGTTTCCTCACGATGTTTTCCTTCACCGAAAAGCGTGTGATAAATTGCAATTTCATTTAGACACATGAGTTTTAATAGAAAAACTCATTGGTGCCTGCCCGGATTCGAACTCGTGTTCCCCTTGAAAGAGTCGCACGGTCTCACCGCTAGGCTATCACAGCTTGATATATACTTATACTGCCTTTTTTATTGAGCGCACAATACAGTTTAAAAGTAGGCAATCCACGTGAAATCACTTTGTATTATCTGTGTTAGCACACGAGGGCCGTATTAGGGGCAAAGGGATTAGCGGTCAGATTACTTTGACGGCTTTATGAAACCGTAATCGAATGGAGCATGAAATCCATTGGCATTGTCCCGTGTATTATTTGAAACGTTTATACAAGTCCATAAAAGTTAGTTAAAAACGAAAATTCCATAAATGTAAAGTACAAAGACTCATTGTGTTGCCCACTCTACTTTTTCTACGTGGCCCATAAAGTAGGGTAGCCAGCCTAAAATGTGTCACTTATACTCATTATAAAAAAATCGCTAAAACTGTCTGACTGTATATGATCGATTTTCTCTTAATCTACTGAACGGATTGTTGTACGGTTTTTACTAAAAGGTAGTGCAAATCCTCCGATACATAACAGTTTTATGTCAATTGTGTTGCAGAGGTCGTTTTACAACAATTTTTAATGGGTGTAGTAAGCCTTCCCGACGATGCTTCTGCGCTCGCCCGTTCGCCCGGTGACGCTGTCAAAGTCATCAAGGCTAACAGCATTAGTTAGTGTCCGAAAAAAAATAGAGCTAGTCCCCTGCCGCGACTCGAGCGTTTATTACATACTAAACACTGATTTCCACGCGGACGAAGCCGCACGTTTAGCTAGTATTACAATAAAGAGAAAACAAATCAGGATGTATCTATCTATCTCTTTTTTTTCAAAATGATTCGACAAAGGTGAAGTATACGATTGAGTTTCCCACTCATTATTTATTGTGACACTCTAACTTGCAGGCGTGCTTATAGCTCTACTCTATGAAGTGGATAATTTAGGGATACCTTTTGAAATAGGTCATCTTCCTTCCTTCAACTCTTTTGTTTTTAATAATTTAAAGGTAATTAATGAATGACAAATTTAATACTTTATCCTAAGATCGCAGTCGTCTAAGTTATGGAGAATACACTCTTTTTGGAGTGAGTTCCATAGACGAAGGCCGATAGGCATTTATAAAAATTAAAAATAAAGGAAATTTATAAACATTTGCAATACAAACCACCACTATCAACATCATCAAACTACTGCACACATTCACTAATACAATCTCAAAAATAGTTTCGCCCCTTAAGCGAAGAACTATCAGGAGACAACACGACAAAATTTCATTTTATAATGTTCACGTTCATTTTGAGAATTGTCAATGATCTTTTAATATCGATATCGTATTACGATGCAAGAATGTCAAATGTAACCTTTTTTTCACTACAGATGCAACAAAACATCGTTCGACGCGAAACTTACAAAATATTTGTTCAAACAGGAAGGGATCCCGTGACTGGATGTGTTGAATAGGGACGGTGTTTATTAGCCTATTGCTAAGTAATTCGAGTATAGGCCCGAAAGTTTAATAAAAGAATATTTAGGAATCACGGGTCTGTATTGATTTTGTAAGTAAATAAAAAAAAACAACATGTTTCTTAACGGAACTAGACGCTTTTGAATTTGATATTCTCACGGATTTTGTTTATTTCATTTGTTCAATGTTCGGTGTTGAGATTGCATTTACCGTACAACTGATAACTGAGAAACGATCTTATCTTGGCTAAACAAAAGTTTTTATTGGTGGAGCGGTTACAAACTAGCGTTGGTTTTGTTAACCTCGAAATATGTCTAGTCATTGTATATAAGATAATCTATATAAATAAGAATTAAATTTTCATTAGTCAGCGCTTAAGTTGAGAACGGTCAAATCGATTTGTGATACAATTTTTGTAAATGTTTAAACTATTTATTTTGATTAAACTGAATTTTTTTTTTGGTTGAAGACGTTACATAACATACAGACTGTTAGTCTGTGGCCGAACATTTGCATAACGTACAGTTAAGTGTTGTTAGTCTGTGGCCTGAATCCTCACATTACGTACAGGATGTTTTTGTTCATATAAATAATTATAAAAAGATTGGCGATGTATATAATAGACAAAGTAGGAATCGACATAAGCTTGCGGTTCCTGCTTTGCGCCTTGCAAAAGTTTGTAATTCGTTTGTGGGTTTCTATAATAAAATTCCACAATCTACTTTAACTTTACCATTACAGCAGTTTAAAAATACTATTAAAAAAAGGCTAATTCAGAATTTCTATTATACTATTGAAGATTACCTAGACGATAAGAATGCGTGGATATAGCTTCTCTTCAACCCTGTACAAGACATTAATAACTATATGTATAATAACTAGTGATAAGAATTATTGTTTGAAAAGAGCAACCGCCGAGTTTCTTGCTGGTTCTTCTCGGTAGGAACAGCTTTCCGAAACAGCAGTAGATGTTGACGATTCAAAAGCACTTGTTTACAAGTTTACTTGAATAAAGAATATTTTGAATTGAATTTTGTTGTGTTGTCAGTGTCCAGGCTCCTAATTTTACATAGTGTAAGTTTTATTCTTCTGTGGCTTGATCACATAACGCACGATACATAACGTACTTTTTGTTAATAAATTCTTAAAAGATATATATCGTACAGTGTAAGTGTCGTGAATCTCATGGCCCGGCCCGCTATATAATAACATAGAGTTATTATATTCAAAATATGGGAGCTATAGGTATACCTGTAAGTGATAGTGACATAATGAATAATCAGAAGGATTTACTCATTATTTTTGTTTATTGTGAATATGGCACATTTTAGACTGGTGGCTTTGCGATTTTGTCGGGGAGTCTATCTCCTGATGATGCTTCGGTTGCGGGGCAAAACGATTGTTGAGTTTGTGATAGTGAACGTGTGTAGTGCTTGTGTATTGTGGTGGAAGCGATGGAGGTTTGTGCATGTGTTTTTACGAATCCTGTACGTATCAGGTATGAAAATACGGATAGTCCACTATACATTGAACACCATATTTTTTTCTATTTACTGTATCGCGGCTTTTAGCAAAATAATTTTATTATTACTTTTGTATTATGGATCTCCGCAAAGTAACGCCTAATTCTATAAATTATTTTAGACTGGCTTCCTTATTCTGGTATAACTCTATGCTTACGATACGTGCAGCGTTAGTGTTACTAGTCTGTGGCCTGACCATTGTACAACGTACAGTTTAGTGTTATTAGTCTGTGACCCAACCGTTGGAGTGCGGCGCGCGGTGCACCGTGCAGTACGACAAACGCGCGTCTATTTGCGGTGGGATGTTGACCGCTGTCGTTGTTTACCTTACACCTCCGGCGCTGGCTGCAGGCGCGCTAAAGATAGCGGTGGACGCACTCTTAAAGATATTAACGTTTATTTACATTATTTTAATTTTAGAACACGATTTGCTTAATTTTGAAATATTTTTTTTCCGATTTATAGAAGCAGGCGTTACTTTGCGGAATTCCATATTACAAGCAATATAACAGAACTAACTACTTTGCAATAATCCGCACGGGCCAAGCGAATGCATGCAAAGCCAATGTGTATGAAGCAGGCAAAATCTACGCACCTTAAACAGGACCAGCCACAACATGCACCCCAAGGCGCAATTCACCAGCAACAACGCACACAAAAGCAGCACACACACCCACCACCACAATCTCGACGATCGTTTCGCCCCGAAACCGAAGCATCACCAGGAGGATAGGCTCCACGATAAAAATCGTACTTTTTTTTCCTTTCTGCGTACGTTAGTAATTAAAACTTTTTAATTTATTAAAGCAAGACAGACACGGCCGAAAATGTCAAACATTAAGGAAGCCTATATATCTCAGATGTACTTCTACGAGTATGTATAAGCTCTTTGAATTTAGTAATTCTAAGCTCAAATTAAATACTATAATATATGGATTAACGTAAAATAATATTATTGTTTATATAAAACATATCGTTTTATATTAATATTTTGACATTAAATCCTTCTACTATAAAACGCGTATTTAAATTCAAATTCAAAATATTCTTTATTCAAGTTAACTTGAAAACAAGTGCTTTTGAATCGTCAACTCTGCTGATGGTTCGGAAAGAGCCAGCACGAAACTCGGCTTAATAATAAATAAATAAATAGTTACATTTAGTCATTACTGTCTTATACAGGGTAAAAGTGCAGCTATATCCACACATTCTTATCATCTAAATAATCCTCAGCAGAATTGTAGGCTTTCTATATCAGCATCTTTTTAACATTCTTCTATATTCTATCTATATATTCTATAAAGAGTATAAGGTCAGATCTCTATCTATCTATAATAATATATAGTCTGTAAAGAACAGTATAATAAAAGTAAAAATGATTTTATTAAATTTGTCCTCGTCGTGGCTGGCGTCTAGAGCGACGGCAAGCTCTCGAGAGCGGGGCGGCGAGTGCCACCCAACTTCAATTTAGAATACATTAAGGTAGGTGCATAATGTATATAATTCAGTAAGAATCTACCGCATAGGTAAAATTGCTAACGATGTCTAACACTTAGGTATTGTCATATCTTGTAATTACTTTTTAATTTATTTTTCAATCCGTATGCTCGAAAATATCTACGTGAAGGCTTGCGATTTTTGTCAGAAACCCGTGGTCAGTGTTTAAAATCTACGAATAACCTCTCCCTTGCTTACTTGTATATGTTTCTCAAACATATTCCATGTTATTCACTGCACAGGCGGTTAAACTGTGGAATAAATTGCCCGATTCTTTAGTAGGAACCGCAAACTTATATCGGTTCCTACTTTGTCTATTCAAATTCAAAATATTATTTATTCAAGTAAACTTGTAAACAAGTGCTTTTGAATCGTCAACTTTACTGCTGGTTCGGAAAGTTGTTCCTACCGAGAAGAGCCAGCAAGAAACTCGGCGGTTGCTCTTTTTAAATATAGTCCATATAACTAGTTACATTTGATCAACTATCTTGTGCAGGGTAGAGCAGTAGCTATATCCACGCATTTTTATCATCTATATAATACTTAATAGTATAATAGGCTTTTTGTATCAGCCTCCCTTTAACAGTGTTTTCAAACTGCTGTAGTGGCAAAGACAAAATCGATTGCGCAATTTTATTATAGAATCTTATACCCAAACCCACAAACGACTTATTTACTTTGCAAGGCGCAAAACAGGAACCGTAAACTTGTGTGGGTTCCTACTTTGTCTATATAAAAGTTAAAAAAAAGTAAAGTAACAGCTTGTTACTTTGCCCACTGCTGGACTAAGACCTCCTCTCTCCGTTTTTGGAGAGAAGGATTGGAGCTAAGACCTACCACGCTGCTCCAATGCGGATTGGTAGGTTACACATATCCCTGGAATTCTCTAGAGATATGCAAGTTTCCACACGATGTTTTCCTTCACCGAAAAGCGTGTGATAAATTGCAATTATCAATTAGACACATAAGTTTTAATAGAAAAACTTATCGGTGCTTGCCCGGGGTTTGAACCCATGTCGTCTCTAGAGAGTCGCACGGTCTCACCGCTAGGCTATCACAGCTTTTTATACGCTATTGGTATAAAAAGCTATATTGGCGATGTATATATTGTCTATATATACATCGCCAATCTATTAATGGCACAAATGGATCTCTTTTATAAATTCGTTATTTAATCTAATATAACATCTCTCTAATGGTGTCGCGTTGTTGTTTATCATGATAAAACAATACACCATAGATTAGAGTGTAGATTCACCAGGGATTCAATGAAACAAGCCGCTTGAACAAATTACTGGCATTAAGCAAACTAATGGCTTAGCGAGACGCTGGGGTGTTACGCGGCCGCTGATATAACTGTATGGGAAACACCGACTGTTGAAAACAATATGGACGTCATAAGGTAGTTAAATTAAATGAAAGCGGAGCCTATTCTTTTGGGCTTACTTGGCTTCCTAAGACCTCAAATTCAAGAAAGATTAAATTAACATTCTATCAAAGAACACGCTATCAATTTTTATATTTTTGGTAGATTAGATATGCTTGTTTGGATAATGCTTCACTTTGCGATTTTGTCGTGGAGTCTATCTCCTGATGATGCTTCGGTTGCGGGGCGAAACGAGTGTTCAGTTTGTGATAGTGAACGTGTGAAGTGCTGTATTGTGTATTGTGGTGGCGGTGGTGGAGGTTTGTGCATGTGTTCTTACGAATCCTGCATGTATCGGGCATTGAAAAAAACGCATAGTCCACTATACATTTAACACTATATATATTTTCTATTTACTGTATCGTGGATTATAGCAAAATAATTATATTATTACTTTTGTATTTTGGATCTCCGCAAAGTAACGCCTAATTCTATAAATTATTTTATATTTTTTCTTATCTCTAGACTTATAATTTTACGTTTGTACGTTCGTTCATTATTGTTTTTATAACCTTTGTATATTTAGAATGTTGTGTTCTTCTAACGGGTGTTTTTTTTAAAGGTATAGAACTTTAAGTTGGCATTACTTTTCAAGATGGCGACCGATTTAACAGTTGTCAAGTGATTTATTCTCAGTTTGGTTTGGCAATTTATCATGAATAGACTCACGCCTGAACAACGCCTGCAACTTGTGCAATTTTATTTCGAAAATAATGGTTCTGTGCGAAATACGTATCGCGCACTACGTCCATTTTATCGTTGACAAAATCGTCCATCGGAGCAATTAATTGGATTAACCATGGAACGTTTTCGCACCACGTTTACTCTAATTGATAACTTGCATCTCTAGAGACGCCGTACGGTGGTACAGAAGAAGCTATTGCTACTGTAGAACGTAGCATTGAGAAAGACCCGAATGAGTCCATCCGCCATCGAGCACAGGAATTGGATCTGTGTCCATTCACTTTATGGACGATTTTGCGGAAGGATCTTGGCTTGCGTGCTTACAAAATCCAACTTGTGCAAGAATTGAAGCCAAACGATCATCAAGCAAGGCGTAGATTCGTCGAATGGGCCCAAAACGAGATTGCCCTTGTTCCCGATTTTCATAAGAGAATTTTGTTTAGCGATGAAGCGCACTTCTGGTTGAATGGCTACGTCAACAAACAAAACTGCCGCATTTGGAGTGAAGCTAATCCTCAAGTGTATGTCGAAACACCGTTACATCCAGAAAAACTGACTGTTTGGTGCACTTTATGGGCTGGTGGAATCATTGGTCCATACTTCTTTAAAAACGATGATGGAAAAAACGTTACAGTCAATGGTGATCGGTATAGAGCCATGATTACTAACTTTTTCATTCCTGAATTGAACAATCATGATATCCAGGAGCTGTGGTTCCAACAAGACGGCGCAACATGTCACACAGCGCGTTCCACAATCGATTTATTGAAAGACACATTTGGTGACCGCCTAATTTTACGTTTTGGATCTGTAAATTGGCCTCCAAGATCTTGTGATTTAACACCGCTAGACTATTTTCTGTGGGGCTATGTAAAGTCATTGGTCTATGCGGAAAGGCCACAAACGCTTGACCATTTGGAGGACAACATTCGCCGTGTTATTGCCGATATACGGCCACAAATGTTGGAAAAAGTTATTCGAAATTGGACGTCCAGATTAGATTACATCCGAGCCAGCAGTGGCAGTCATATGCCAGAAATCATATTTAAAATGTAATGCCACAAGATTATCTGTCGAATAAAAAAAAAATCATTTCAATCGAATAAGCCATCGTAGTTTTATTGCAATTTAAAGTTCTATACCTCTAAAAAAAACACCCCATATAATTGGGGGTACATTTAGCTCATATGTCAAATATTGTTATTACTTTATTTTCTGTGTACTTCTGTACACAGTACAGTTTCTTGCTGGCTCTTCTCGTTAGGAACAGCTCTCCGAACCAGCAGTAGAATTGATAATTCAAAAATACTTGTTTACAAGTTTACTGAAAAAAAGAATTTTTTGTATTTGAATAAGGATATTTTAGAACTAAATTCGACACGACCTCGAAACTCTGAAATTATTTTTTTTATTTTAAAACTTTTATATAGTCAATAACGGGAATAACTTTCTGGCTAACTAAATAAGGTTTAAATGTCATATACCACTCATTATAGAAAACTAAATATATAGGTATTTTATGTGTGTTAATTGAACACGTTATAGGATCCCTGGTCTTTTATTTTCACTCATATTTAACAGGTTTAACGCGAAACGATACGTCCCGTTAATGGCAATTAATCAATTAATCACAATGGATATACCAATTAATTTCTTATTCGATGTCCATTCAATGCGCATGCCTTAATTATCTGTTAATTAAAGTATTGTGGTGGCGATGGAGGTCTGTGTATTTATGAATCCTACACGTATCATGTATAAAAACTGATAGTCCTGTTATAGATTATAATTGAATATATAGTTCATTAATCTGTGAAAGCCCAGCGGTGAGACCGTATGACACTTTCGAGAGTGTCACGAGTTCAAAGCCATGGGCAGGCACCAATGAGTTTTTCTATTAAAACTTAGGTGTCTAATTGTTAATTGCGATTTATCACACGCTTTTCGGTGAGAAACCGGCACATCTGTAGGAATTTATTCGACACTTATTGAACTTCGCGAGCATAAATAAAAGAGAACTTTTAGAACACAGATATATTGAAAACGTATTTTACAAGAGCAGTCGATGACAGAAGGAAGTAGTACTTTTGACACAGACTTATATATATTGTGATATGGGTGCGTTCACTTTCCATCAATATCTCTAAAGAATTCTGGGGATATGTGTAACCTATCAATCCGTTGGAGCAGCGTGGTAGGTTTTACCTCCAACCCTTTTCTCCAGAAAGGGAGGACGCCTAAGCCCAGCAGTGGGATAGTAACAGGTCGTTACTTTACTACTTTTACTCTATATTTACCGTTATATATACATATTTTCTATTTGATTTATCGCTGATAATAGCAAATTAATTATATTATTAATTTTGTGGTATGGATCTCCGCAAAATAATATCTAACGCCTATATATAACCTTTGTAAATGCTTCTCGCTATCTAAAATATATAATTCAAAGGAATTTTAAAAACAAATCGCATTTGAACGCCATTGACCCAAACAGACGTCTAACTGAATGATCAAAGGAAACCCAATTTGTTTCAATGCATTCCTTAATTGAAACAGTCGTAATCAGAGCCGGTACTTCTTAGACAGGGTTGCCAACTTACTGCCGTTTAATCTGCGAATTCAAAGATATATTCTATTAGGATATTGTGATGTATAGATCACAGTATATAATAGACAATGTAGGAATCAACTTACGCGTTCAGCTCCAGCGTTGAGCCTTATAAAATTAATTCGTTTGAGGGTTTCTGTAACGTAACGAAAATATATATATATGGAACACTTACACACACGGTAGTCCGACCCCAAAGTAAGTAACTTAATACTTGTATTGCGAGTGAGGGACAACTGGAAGATAAACATACTACATATATAACTTTAAATACATACTTAAATAGAAATATACACCCGGGCTCGAAGAACCAACAATTTTTTTATACAAAATGTTGACCCACTGCGCCAACGAGCCAGTCAAAGATATCATCATAGGTACCCACTTTAATGCGACAGATCGTATTCGAATGCGGTCGCCATATTTGAAATCACAATAAACATTAATAAGTCTTTCAATAAAAAAAATAGACCTAAGTAATAATAATGAGACGTTTAGATAAAGGTTAAACTAACTTGAATTTAAAATTATAATTACTTACTTACAATTATAATGAATTCGAATTGAGAGCAACTGAATAAATTGCCTTGTTCAGCAAAAGAGATTGGGTCGCACGTGTCAGTGCAAAACGCTGCAGTACCCCTTACCAAAAACCCCTCGTCGTACAGTACCAAAAACCCCTCGTACGCACGAGAGGTTTTTTACCGTGCTTTAAAAATACGTCGAAATGAAACAAATGGGTATCCAGGTAGGATCCTATCTGTTCACACGACAGCACATTTAAAACGTGACGTATTTTTATCGCGCAGTGTTCCATTTTAGGCGTTAGGGCGTAGGGCATTAAGCTGAATATACCATACGAAACTTTTTATAACGCCTTTTGCGGAATTTTAACGCGCCTTATTTTTTACGCCTGGACCTGGATACCCTGGAATTTGTTTCAATTCGACGTAATTTTAACGCACGATAAAAATCCTCTCGTGCGTACGAGGGTATAAGGACGGACGACTATGTGTATAATTTACTAATTATTACTATTTATTTATCTCATTTTATTTGCAATTCGTGTTGTTGAATTTAAATAACAATTATAACAAAAAATAAAGTTTTACACACTAATATAATTAACAAGATCTTACAAAATGATTATGCATAACACACTTTTGAAGAGTACACAAGTATTGATAATGATAGTACTACGCTGATAGCGACATTATGATATAATCCTGAAAGATAACCGTTGCTTTGTTTATTTTAATTACAAATGTGCGTTAAATTTTGCACGGCTCTCCTTACACTTTAATATAGTGTAAATGAAATTTGAATTCTTTAACATACTGTAGGCAGATTTCTAATCAACTCAAGTCTTCAGTGTATTTATAGCTGTGATAGCCTAGCGGTGAAACTGTACCACTGTTTCGAGTGGGTCACAGGTTCGAACCCAGGGCAGGCAACGATGAGTTTTCTATTTAAAACTAATGTTTCTGATTGATATTTTTTTAGACACACTCACAGTCGTCCGTCCCCAAAGTAAGTAACTTAATAAAGTACGCGGCAATAAATGATGCACATCAAGGCTTAGAGAGAGAAATTTCGTTCTGAACATCGATGTGCATTATTTAATGCCGGATACTATACTCGTGTTATGGGTGACGGTCAACTGGCAAATATACTACATATATAATTTTAAATACATATTTAAATACAAAATAACACCCAGGCTCGAAGAACCAACAAATTGTTTATAGAAAAGGCCCTAGGCGGGAATCGAACCCGCGAGCCACAGACAGCGTTGGGTCACTAACCAGTGCGCCAACGAGCCAGTCTATTTATAAATATCACACGATTTCGCTGAAGGTAACATCGCGAGGAAACTTTTATATCTCTACAGAATTCTGAGGACATGTGCAGCGTCGTCGATTTTCCAAAAAGGGGAGAGGACTGCCTGCGCCCAGCAGTAGGATAGTAACAGTTTAGTTAACATCGTTATTATGTTCCCAATAAAAACTGCATAAAACTTGTATATGAGTGACGAGATTGGCGATCGAGCGACTAGTATAACCAATTATTTATGTAACAAATGTTTTAAGATTGCAATCGACATTAGTTAAATCGAAATGATGAATATTAAATATCAATAAATTGAAAAAAAGTCCTTTGATATTCAAAATAATGAGTATGCAATGATATTCTGCAGGAAGTAATTATATAAGACATAATTGTCGTTAGACGCAAACGTTTCGACACTTCATTTGCATTTGATAACACGTATCCGGAATTATCCCCTTTAAATTATTCGATAAGTTCCCTTTAAATTATTCGAACCATAAAATTCAAATTTAAATAAATTTATTCGAATGTTTTTTTTTTAATTTTCTTTTGACATCCCTGCGACGGTTACAAATAGGAGTGCCGTAGAACACAAAATATCATCTGTACTAATAAATTGTGAACACAACACTTGCTCAAACATAATCAACCAGGTATTCATAATATGGTTTTCTGGTAAAGGTCCTTATATATTTTTGGAGCCTCAAAGAGTCTCTAAAAGAGTCCTAATAGCCTCAAAGAGTTTTTATACTAGAATAGGGAAGCCAGCTTATAATGCCATAATACAATAAATAGAAACTAAAGAGAGGGTGATCTATCTGTCTCTCTTTTTTATGTGCGATTAGATAAAGATGAAGTAATATAACAGAACTAACTACTTTGCTATAATCCGCACGGGTTAAGTGAATGCATGCAAAGCCAATGTGTATGAAGCAGGCAAAATCTACGCACCTTATACATGCAGGACAAGCCACCACATGCACCCCAAGGCGCAATTCACCAGCAACAACGAACACAAAAGCAGCACACACACCCACCACCACAATCTCGACGATCGTTTCGCCCCGAAACCGAAGCATCATCAGGAGGATAGGCTGATGATCCTGATGATGCTTCGGTTTCGGGGCGAAACGATCGTCAAGATTGTGGTGGTCGGTGTGTGTGCTGCTTTTGTGTTCGTTGTTGCTGGTGAATTGCGCCTTGGGGTGCATGTGGTGGCTGGTCCTGCATGTATAAGGTGCGTAGATTTTGCCTGCTTCATACACATTGGCTTTGCATGCATTCACTTAACCCGTGCGGATTATAGCAAAGTAGTTAGTTCTGTTATATTGCCTGTAATATGGAATTCCGCAAAGTAACGCCTGCTTCTATAAATCATTTAAAGATGAAGTATACGAGTTTCATCTTCCTCCTAATTGATTATTGTGTCACTATCACGTACAAGCCTGCCAACGGCCTTCCTTACTAGAGTATTAATAACTCTATGATTAGCTTTATTTAAATTTACATTTATTTACAGAAATATATTTCTGGAATAATTAAATTTTGTTTCTACTTCACCATACATCCATATTCCGCACATTTTTATTTACCTTATATAAGAAATATCCAATTTTCTGCCCACATTAAGTACATGACATCGTGAGCAACATCTATAATAATCATCATTTATATACCTTGCCATATCTGTAGGTATATTATATATTAAACTAACTACCTCATATAATAAAATAACTACTATATATTAAACTAACTTTGGCTCTAAATTGCTTATATCTAAAGAGATAATCTAGAATTCTCTATGTTTCCTCAATTAGGTGAATCAATAAAAGAAGATATGTATTTTATCATCCCCGACGATGTCAGGTAGCAGTTAAAAACTTTACATTAATTAATATAAAATAATCAATTCTGGCAACCCTATATGAAGCCGTAAACTGAAATGCTTGATGAAATTTCAATGTCATCTATAACATGACATTGCGAGCTATTGAAAAAAGCAACGTTTTTGTTATCCTTCCAAGTTATGGGTCTCTTTAAAACTCACTAGCTATAAAGACGCTACACAACGCTTCATTCAACGGTGCCTAAAAAAACTTAAATTCAGTCACTAAGCGCCATTTTGGTGTTAAAATATTTGGTATCGAAATAATTCGAAGGCGAAAATAAAATTCATAGAGGATCGAGGGATATGAAATCTGTGATACGTACCAAGTGTTCTTACTACCAAGCCACGGCTTTAATTCAAGAACCGAAACTTGCCTTGCCGAGGCTTCAAGCTTACTTAACTCGACTATTTTCGCAAAAAAATTAGCGGTGGAAACGTGTCCAACCATGAACTTTTATTTACCGTGACGTCTTAAAGACGTCACACTTTAAGTCGTTGCAGAATGAGCGTTCGGAATGAGTAAAAGAATGAAAAAAAAAGAATGAGTAAAGGAAAATAATTGAGTAAAAGAGACAAGAGTTATGTACAGTTCATATAACGTTTTCCTTTTCAAACACTATGAATCCAATGCAATCAACACTTCATGGTACCAACAGAAAGCGGTTGAATTTAGGTACTGACTTTTAATTGAATCGTTTTCTAAAAGTTCATGGTAGGCCTACAGGATAAAGAAACGCTTCGTCTAATTTCAGGTAAAAACTTCCCTCATCCTCCTGTCCTTATCCCACTGAGTGGAGCGGCACTTTCTCAGTTTTCTGACGTACGTCGGTCGTGACTTCTCCCCACCCTTCCGACGTCGCAATCACTAATCAAAGTCATACATCAGCCCTCCACTACGCGTCGCCCTAAGTGTACAGTCAGTTCGAAAAAAAAATAAGGAGCGGCAAAAACATGTTGTAACATGATTCGGCTACGTATTTTACCCTGTCTGACGTCTACTTACCCTAGGCGTAGTTTACGACACCTCGGTGAGAAAGAGGGTGGTCTATTCTACTCAACCGGATACCATACAGCGGGAGGTAAAAGCTTCGTTATTTAAACTTTATATCTTAAACTCCTCTGGTAGCGTCATTACCGGTTAGCCTTAGCCGCATTACCTTATTTACCGGTAAGTTATCTTCAGAAACAAAAAATGACACTACGACTATTTTCGATTCCAAATGTTTAAAAAAACACAATGTAAATGTGATAGATAACCTTCTATTTGTAACTAACACTGGGAATATAATGTTTTAAATTTAATTAATGCAATTGTTAGATAAAAACGAATTCTCGAAGGCTAAGATGGCGCCTGACATTGTGGAATTTTCATTCGGGAAGTGAATGCCAACGATAAACCGTTAATTAGACTGACTTGTAAGTTACAAGTCAGTATTATAGAGAATGGGTATACAATTACACATGCGGATATAGACATCAGATAGCATATTTTAAAATCATTATATTCTAGGACAAGTACTGCTAATTATATCAACAACAGGAATAGTACCCGATAATAAATAATGCACATCGAGGCTTAGAGAGAGAAAATCGTCTAGATTCTGCTTTATAGAGCATTGTCTCTGTCGCACGGACTGACGAACCCGTGTGTGACAGTGACAGCGCTCTACGAAACCGAACTGGCCGGCTGTTTCGTGCTAAACATCGATGTGCGTTATTTAATGCCGGGTACCATACGATGTTGTGAGTTAATATCTCGTGCTTATTTAATACAAATCCATTATAGAATTAAGCGTTACTTTGGGGGTGTCAAAAAATATCAAACCATATCAAATATGAAAAAATCCTTGTTCAAATAAGCTCTTACAAGCACTTTTGAATCGTCAAGGATCAATATGATTAACGAAGCGACAACTGTCCTTATAACACAAGTAATCATATTAATATTTTGCTAAGATCAGCGTTTAGAGAAAATCTATGTAATGCTTAAAGTAAAGTGTACTACATGTAGGATTCGTAAGCTGCATGAACTTTAATCCACCACCACCACCACCACGAAACAACACTAGCACCGCATACATTCACTACCACAATATCAACAATCGTTTCGCCCTTAACCGAAGCATCATCAAAAGATAAACTCCAAGGCAGAATTCAAAAATAATTAACGATTTCCTCTAATCTCGGATAACAGCAAAATTATATCATAATTACTTTTGTAATATCTCGCGTGCACACACGCACTCACGCACGCACGCACTAGCTCACACTATAATATTGCTAGACAGTATGATTAAGTTCATAAGCTACGCAGGGTAAACACCTCGTCCATCATGGTTACATGGCAACAGCATCCATGGTTAGAATCCCATTACCATACGAACCGCACCGACTTGGAAACGAGTCGCAATTACAATACATTAAATCGAATTGCACACTAACAAGCGTCGCTAGCAAATTGAAAAATAAAACGCGCGTCAATTTTAGATGCAAATAAAATAACCCCAATGGCGCCACTGGAAGCATTAATAAATCAGAATAAGTCCGTACTTAGTGCGGTGATAAATCAGTCTATGCTCGGCATAGTTTGCGGTATTTGATTTAAAGTTTAAAATAGATTGTGCATGTGCGAAAAGCGATGTAAAACGAATACCGCGAAGTGTCAAATAATGAGCCATTGTAGCTGGTGAATCATCATCTACCTGCGCAAGCGCAAGCAACTTTTGTTTAAGGCGCTGAACAGAGCCAAATAGGCTGACTTTAAACACGTTTTTAACAAAAGCTATAGGGATGAAGATTAAAAGAAAAATATATGTTAATATACATCATATCTCAGAGAGAATGTGAGATTTCAAAACATGATTACGATACTTTTTTTCGATAAAAAAAATTGGTAAAAAGACCTCTGATTTTTACTTTTATCGTAAATATCTCTAATATTTATCAACCAAAATTGATAAAATTAATAAGACTAATAAATCATTATAATATAAAGAGAATGTAAGATTTAAATTTTGAATTAATTAAGATATTTTATTTAAATTAAATATTTTTTAGAAAATAGCAAAACTGAAACGAGTCATCGTCTCGCTTCTCTTTTACATCTACGAATATAGACAGTGATCGCTGAGGCGCGCTGCTATACGGACGTGTGTCGCTAGCTGCCGCCTTTTGTGACTATTCCTTGTTGATAATGTCTTTTTTTAGGTGTTTAGTTATAGTTTCAGCATACTTAGTTTTATAAGATTAATTAGACATAAGTTTTTTAAATAAATTGTACAAAAAAAGTTTGGATAAAATAGTGTACACCTACAATGGGTGTTAAAAAATTAAGTTTGTCACTACGCCGTCGCAGACATTGTGGGCGTGGCTTATATGCCGAAATCTGAATTTACGCCAGCTCTGTTCAGCGCCTTAAGAATAAATGAATCAGAGAACGTTATTTTTTTTGTAGCCTTAATTCGTTGAACGTTCAATAACCAAAGTTAGTCAACTTTCGCTTTAAGAATTTGGATGGGAAGCTGTGAGAACGTGCAACCCTTCTGAGGAAGTCACGAGTTCAGGCAGACCAATGAAATTTTTTATTAAACCTTATGTGTTTAATTGATAATTGCAATTTATCACACGCTTTTCGGTGAAGGAAAACGTTATTAGGAAACCTGCATATCTCTAGAGAATTCTGGTGATATGTGTAACCTACCAATCCGCATTGGAGCAGCGTGGTAGGTTTTAGCTTCAACCTTTCTCTCCAGAAACAGAGAAACGATGCCTATCCCTAGTAGGATAGTAACAGGCCGTTAATTTAAGAATGGGGCCTAGGAAGGAGATGGCGTTCGTGGTACAGTTTATCCTAGTGCGAGCGCCAAAGCACTCCTTTTAATTAATCCTACCTTTTAATTAAGACTTAACTTATATATATTGTTATAAAGGGAAAACGTAAAAACATTAATAGATTAGTAGATAATAAAAAATAAATAAATAAATAAATTTACTTTTTTAATTTGGACGGGCGACCGTTTAGGCAAACTGTTATTATAAAACATCGACATGATAGAGGAGAACGGAAGACTAAGGCATATTGTGCCGACCCCACTTAGTCGGATAAAGGTAAGGGAATGATAAATGATTATGATCTTATGTATTATTCGGTAAACTTCATATTTTACAATTCCTTAACTATCACTTAAAGTGCCAGCCTATCACAATCCCACTGCTGGGAATATGCCTCCTCCCTCCGTTTCTGGAGAGAAGGGTTGGAGCTAAGACATACCACGCTGCTCCAATTCGGATTGGTAGGTTACACATATCTCCAGAATTCTCTAGAGATATGAGGTTTCCTCACGATGTCTTCCTTCACCTAATAGCGTGTGATAAATTGCACATATCAATTAGACACATGAGTTTTAATATAAAAACTCATTGGTGCCTGCCCGGGTTTGAACTCGTGTTCCACTCGAAAGAGTCGCACGGTCTCACCGCTGGGCTATCACAGGTCTACCATCACTTATCATTTATTATTTCACTTTTATTATTATCAATTTATTTATTTATCATTTGCTTACGTACGTCGTTACACCGTATTGATTTTCGTTTCTGTATATATTAACGCCTATCACCATTTTTCTTCTTCTGTTTGCTTACTGCACCTACTTAAATTTCCTGTGTAACCCTTAAGTCGACTATTAAAGAACGCTTAATTTGCTTTTTTTTTATCTTAATAGTGCAATAAAGTATATAAAAAAGGCAAGCTGGAGAGCCTTACTAATCTTTGTCTAAACTCACATAGAAAGGAGAGATAGATAGATAGCCTCGTTCGTTTTCTCATTTCTTCGATGGACACATTTTAAACTAGCTCCCATACACAAATATAGTCTCAATACTAATTCTATGGGATTTTCGCCAACAAGAGTCTAGTACGTAAAGGACGCACAGTTAAAGAACGGTGGCGTTAGCAGTTAGTTAATGATAAACAATAGCTTTATTTATAAATGGTTTCAAACAACACTATTGTCTATAGCTTCGAGACAAACAATGACATTGCGGTTATAAAAAATGATACAAAAACATATTAAATTGTAACGACTGAGCTATATGTTACATTATATTACATAAGAAATTAAATCCAGATCGGCTATATGAGGCATTTTTATTATAGAGTTATTATACTAGAGTAGAATAGCCAGCCTAAAATAGAGAAAGAAAATAAGCCTGTCTCTCTCTATTTGGGCATTATCTGAAGATTATTTCTCTTTATAGGTAACTAGTTTTTTCGCCCGGTCTGGTCATAGAGCTTCCACATAAAAGATAGATATATGCTGCAGCGGACTTTTATTTAGAACTATTAAAAACAAACAATACTACGGTACATCATCTTTGTGTAACTCTAATGGTTTAGGCAGCGTACGCCGAGATAGCTCTCAGAGGCTAGATCTTTTCCGACTTTATTGACATGAATCGTTGTATTATATAAAATCATTGCAATTTGTAGCGTATATGTTATTCCAATGTATAACCTATATAACTGTAAAGCTTCATCTAAATCCATTCAATAGTTTTTTCGTGAAAGAGTAACAAACATCCATCCATACTCAGAAACTTTCGCATTTATAATATTAGTAGGATATAACTCTATGATCAATATAATGAATGTCTTAACATAAACAATATTACCCAGGCTGATGCAAAAACAACTAAATGATAGCCTATTTTAAAACTAATTAATTTATAATTATGTTATCTGTAGAACTGTTCATTTAGGTAAAGATAAATAGTAATTAACAAGTGCGCACACAAGTACATTAATGTAAAAATACATTAGACATTTTTTCATCCAATAGACATCTCACTTGGCTAAGGCAAACGAAGAATATAATATTTTACTTAATTTCTTTTATCTATGCATTATAAATTTTATTTTACTAATAATAAATATATGGGACACTTACAAACACGGTCGTCCGTCCCCAAAGTAAGTAACTTAATACTTGTGTTATGGGTGACGGACAACTGGTAAATATACTATATATATAATTTTAAATACATACTTAAATACAAATACACACCCAGGCTCGAAGACCAACAAATTGTTGATAGAAAATGTTGGCCCTCGGATCGAACCCACGACCCACGGAGCTGACGGTAGGGGGACTACCCACTGCGCCAACGGGCCAGTCAAATTTGGCAAATTCACATAGCGTTATTATACTAAAGTAGGGAAGCCAGCCAAAAATGTGTCATATTACAATGAAAATAAAGCATAATTTATATAAGCAGGCGTTACTAAGCGGAATTCCATAGTACAAAAGTTAGGGTATAATTATTATGTTATAATACGCGTTTGCTAACAAAATCTATGCGGAATTACATACTACAAAAGTTAGGGTATAATTATTTTGCTATAATCCGCGTTTGTTAACAAAATCTATGTAATGATAAGTGTAGAAAGCAAAGACCGTTCTCATACCTTATACATGCAGGATTAGTTAACGCACATATCACAAAACATGACCACTACACAAGCGCTATACACGTCCACTACGACAATATCAATGACAGTTTCTACCCGTAACCGAAGCATCATCAGGAGATACGACGAAATTTTTAGCATTACATAGATTTTCTTTACAAACGCGTGCTATCTATACATATTATAAAACAAAGTCCCCAAATGCTGTATATGATCGATTTTATCAAAATTTACCGAACCGATATTTGTACGGTTTTTACTAAAAAATGCTGCAATACCACTGGATGCTTGGGATTAATTATAATACATATTAGGATTTATGAAAATTATGTTGAACGGTTCGCATTATTGTAAATAAAACACGCCTACTGGGAGCTTTAGTCGCGTAAACCAGCAGAGATACACTAAGGCGAAGGCGCTTGCACAGATAGTAGCAAAATATTAGCAATTGTATTTCTATTTTTACTTTATATATTTACTTCTAAATCTTTTTAGTATGATCCTTTCGTGAAGCTTTTAGTGATCATATTTTGGAGTTTTATTATGTCAAGCTTTACAATCAATTGAACTTTTAAATTTATTTTTAATAACATTTTGTACTTGATATTCAAAAAAAAACAAAAAAAACAATTTACGATTTTAAAAAGATTATCGATAGTATCGATATCGATATTCAGTTCACAGCACTGTCGCATTCCTTTAATGGTCATGAACTCGTACTGGGCCCGTTTCTCTAATTTGTGCTCATTCATACTAATCGCTCAACGCTTCGTTGGACGGCTCGACTATTTTTTATCGCGGAATTATAATAACATTCGCACACGGCTTAAGTTTACTTGTAAGAATTTCTAATAATAACAGTAGCTACCGTTTGATTTCCGAGAAATAAAACTAATCGTCGCTTTATCTAGTTATAGTTCATATCGCTAAGGCACGGGCAACAGTACATAGGGTAATTTAATATGCCTGTCTTGTGGCGAAAATGTACACAATCAATGCCCAGGCAATGAAGAAAGAATGAGTATAAGAATATATTTAGCACAATTCATATTTTTTCGTATATTTACGTACCAATACTGCTTTATTAATCATTGACTTATAACGACGTTGAAAACGTGTGATATAATCTATAATACTCATATATATAAAAACACACACAACACAAGCACACACGTCTACACACGAACACACACGCACACTCATTCACATTTTGCAATTATTCTTCTGAGTCTTGTAAGTTTTATTACATTCTCCTTTTATTTATTTTTTTAAAATTACTTAATTTTTTTAGTATGCAAATTGTTATGGAGAGCGGGGTATTCTAACACAGGTGTTGTTACACTTAAAAGAAGGACCTTGATGTTGTAATCTTTATTGTATATAACGAAAAAAAAAATTAAATTATAAATTGTCTCACTTCGTAGGTTTGCTGGCAGAAAAATATCTGTCAAAGGGATTAGTTGATTTTTATACTTTTTTTATTATTAATGTTTTTCTAACTTTTATATGGTACATAAATAAATGAAGTAGAAAGAGCTCATGAATAAGGGCCCCGTATGGGGTCGAAACTAGTTGGACTAACCCCATAGGACAAGTTATAACTATAGCAGGTTTACAGTAAGTACGGTCACAAATAATCAGTTTATATACACTTCGTTGAAGTCATCAAATACAATGTGAATGAATCAAGCAAAGCATTCTTGGATACGCACAAATATTTTTCTCATCATTATTATTTAAAAGGAAAACCACAAGAGGTCTTGGGATTCTGAATGCGCAGTATATTTTATAATGCTAATGTTTATCTAAAGATATGGGCGGGAAGCACATGAAATTCTTTATAGCATGACGTATAATACCATGCTTCTATAATAATCTGAAACTCTTTATTAACCTTTATGAAACAGAATATAAATCCTAAATATTTTTTAGTTCCTCCCTTTATTAAGGTTACGGAAAAGGCGATTAGCGTGAAATCCTTACCAGGACTTTAGGAGTTCAAATGACGGGCATGGATCTATATCTATCTATCTATCTAGTATCTACACTTATTATAATATAAAACAAAGTCCATAAAACTGTCTTTATGTGATTGATTTTCTCAAAATCTACTTTCGGATTTTTTAATAAAAGGTAGTGCAATTCCTCCGAAAGGTTTAGGTAAATAGTACATAACGATTTTATGTAAATTGGTTAAAGAGGTCGTTTTACAACGATTTTTAGTGGGGGTAGTATAAAAAAAATATATAACAAATCGGTGTCGGTTGTAGTTCAGCGGGGGGAATAGGTATAAAATGCGGTGTTGGATATCAGAGAGTCAGTCTCCTGCCGAGACTCGAGCGTCTATTACATTCTGAACACTGATTTCTTATAAATCTTACGAGTATATAATCAACCTGTTTTTGCCCGCGGCTTCGTTCGCATGGAATTTGGTTTGCCACAGTAACTAATTTATTTAAATTTATGATTCACAATTTTGATCATAGTGGCTTGCACATAAAAGGTAGATCTATGCTGTCGCGGACTTCTATTTAACTATTCAAGACAAACATTACTACGGTACATCATCTTTGTGTAACCCCAATGGATTAGGCAGCGTATGCTAAGATAGCTCTCAGAGGCCAGATTTTTTCCGACTTCATTGACATGTATCGTTATATTACATAAAATCATTGCAAATTGTAGCCTATATGTTATTCCGATGTGTTACCTACATAATTGTAGTTTCATCCGAATCCATCCAATCGTTTTTTCGTGAAAGAGTAACAAACATCGATCCATACTCACAAACTTTCGCATTTAAAATATTAGTAACATTGATATTTATAATCTGTCATGACTTGGTTATATTCGAACAAAAGTCTTTGTCAGCAATAAGATAGTAACATATCGTCATTTTACTTTTCTATTAGCAAAACTATTTATTAGGTTTGATTAATATCTCGTCTACAGGCAGTAAGGTGGAACACCATGAGGTAAGAGTCCGGCATAACTGTAATACACCCCCCCCCCCCCGCGGATTGCAGTACCCATAAAGGGTTTCCTCATGGAAAAAAAAAGGTTTGATTAAAATCTGTGGTTTAGAATACTTAATGGTACCTAATGGTTTATAATCTCTTAAGATAATTCGCGATGTTTTACATATAAAATCGCAGTTTACTAAAGGGGATTTTTTAGAATAATTTATAGCCGAAACCATTAATTCACGGAATTTCATAAAACGAAAGTATTATTAAATTATTTTGTTATATTCTACTAACTACTAACTTAAATGAATCGTCGCTTTGTTCGAATCTAACATCTGAAATAAAAATAATACACCCATATAGCAGAAGGCATCTGTTCTATAATAAAATGCGGTTATGGATTTAACAGGTCAAACGATTGATGAGTATCAGGGTATCTCGAGCTGATATTATCTAAATTTGAAATATAAACAATTTAGTTTACGAGCGGCTGTTAATTGTTGAGGTTATACAATGCAATAAATGGATACTTAAGTTTTAAAGTTGCATCTATTATTGAAAAGAAGACACGCGCCCCCGCGCACTAAGCGGCCAGCAGGCCTACCATGAACTCTTATTGCGACTCAATTGAAGACGTAAACGAAATTGTTTTGCTTTTTCTTACCATGAAGTCTTTAAGACGCACACTTTAAGTCCTTGCCGAATGAAATGAATTCGTCCTAAGAACATGTGAGTAAAAGAGACAGGGTTATCTATAGTTCATATAACGTTATCCTTTTCAAACATTACGGCCCCAATGCAATTCACACTTCATGGTACGAAAAGAAAGCTAATTCTTTTGTGACATATTGTGAGCCGGCAATATGTGCTATCTCTAATGTAAAGCCAAATCACTTTTTAACGGCATTGGGTATTACTGCCCATCATTTACCGTATCAACATGTATTATCTAATAGAAAATTTGTAAATAGATAAACATATTTAAATTCAACGGTTTTTTTTTCATAAAAATGATTGTGAATGTATTAATAATCATATTTTTTCTTCCTGAAAAGCTGTCAAAAATAAGAAAGGAAAATTTGTCAGTCGATATATAAAAAAGAGAAGCAGAGAACCTAAATTTTTTTCTGTAGCCTAAGTTTCATACCACATCGAACGTTCAGTAACCACTGTTAGGTAGGTACCTTTCGCTTTTAGCATTTATTTTGGAAGCTGTGATAGCTTTGATAGTAAACGAGTTTTTCTATTAAAACTTATGTGTCTACTTCATAATTACTATTGAATACGTACTTTTCGGTGAATCACAACATTTTTCGAACTGACTGTGTGCTGTTAGCCCTAACGGCTTTTACAGCGTTACCGGGCGGGACGGGCGAGCGCAGAAGCATCGCCGAGGTTGCGAAATGCAGAGATTAGAGCGCAGAAGCTCTACTAGCGTCGAGGGTCGTCCTAAGGGTGCCTCCTGTGAGGCCAGACCACGGCTTAGGGCGTAGTGGAAGGCTTGTATTGATTGTATGACTTTGATTAGATTGAACCAATGAATAATCCTGTAAAGTTTGGCGGCAATTGCATTTGTTTTAACTGTCAATGACAGTTAGTTTCGAGGTGAATTCGAAATCAGACTTAGCCACAGCGACGCGTGGTTGAACCGCTTGTCAGATATAAAACATGAGAAGAAATACTTCAAACAGTTTACGTAAAATATATTTACAAACTAGAAAAATTGCACTGAACATACAGCTAGCCGACTTGTTATCTTAAAAATAACTAATAAACAGACTTTAATCTATCTCTAAAGCACCGACACCAAAACTCAGACCGCTTTGAACCACCCACATATAGTTACAACGTATCAATATCACTTTCATTAACAAGAGTTAAGAGTATTTTATAAATTTGCTGAAAGAAAAAACGTATTCCGAAACGGATTTTATTTTTGACAATTTTTCAGGAAGAAGAAAAAATGTGAATATTTATTTTCAAATTTTCTTGTATGATGGGCTGTAGAACCCAATGACGTAAAAAAGTTATTTGGCTTAAAATTAGAGATAGGATATATCCGTCGTGTGGTATCCGGCTGAGTAAAATAGACCACCCTCATTTCTTACCGAGGTGTCGTAAAAGGCGACTAAGGTTAGTTGACGTCAGGCAGGCGTATCGTAAAATACGTAGCCAAATAATTTGACAACATGTTTGTAACCCATGTTATCCCACTGATGATAGAGATAGGATATATATAGATTTTATATATCGCAAAATTTAAAACACTCAAAAAATTGGGATAGAGGAAATCGAATACGCAACACAGACACAGCAACGCGTTGGGTGTACTAGTTTATAATATTAGCATTGATAACTTCTGTAAACAGCTTCCGTTCAAGTCGTGTTATTGAACAGACACTGTTGTATAAGACCGAACATTTTTCTCTAATTCAGATAGCTGATGCAGCTGGAGTTTATTTATACTCAACCCGTTCTACCTACGGTTAATGTCTACGTTAATTGATATGAAACCCGCATCCCCGGGGGCGATCATTATTAGGACCACCCTTCACCTAATGAGCAAGGATATAAATATTTATATCGATAGTAACAGGTCGATGCTTGAAATAGACGTAGAGTACCCGCCATTAAATAATGCACATCGATGTTTAGAACGAAAGAGCCGGCCAGTTCGGTTTCGTAGAGCTCTGTCACTGTCACTCAGTTAGTAACTGACATTACACACGGGTTCGTCTGTCTGTGCGACAGAGACAATGTTCTATGAAGCAGAAAGTAGCCAATTTCTCTCTTTAAGCTTCGATGTGCATTATTTATTGCCGCGTACTATACCAAAAACACTACCGTACCTAACGGTTTTTTCAGAGTAAATGATTTCTATTTATTTATTAAGAAACTACTGCTTTAAACAAAGGCTGGAACCAATTTCTATAAGGAATACTCCGCTATTAGTAGCAACTTACGTTAGCCCCGATTGGGCCAAGTTTTTTAAATAAATATGTACCACAAAATTGCTGTGTATATCTATAATTGGTGCATGTATCAGACGTTTACTTGTTTTTGTACGTAGCCTAAACAGTGTTTAATATGTATGCTGTTGATGGTCCTTAATAAACAAAATAAAAAATTGTTATAGACAGAACAAATAGGTAATACCTTTGTACTTTTTACATTGTTGTTGGATACGATAGATTCTTATCGTAATAACACTGATAAAATTATTCGCTTAGCATAGCACTGGCTGAACGCCCAACTTTATAAAATCTTATTGTTGTGCCAGATAACCGTTCGTTTAATTGATTAAAGTTATTTAGCCAAAATACATTACTTAGTTTCATTCATTTACTAAAAGAATACCGATGTGCTAACAGTCAGTCAAATTTAATTTGTGAAGCAACAAAATATTTATAGACAAAAATTCTAGTAGAACGTCAGACACTTAAGTAGATTTTTAGTCCTTTGGAAATCGGGCATCGATTATACAGTTTATCTCTATATCTGCTATGTAGTGACGTAACTATTTTGATCCGCTAGAAATCCACCTTTATGTCCAGACTCTAGCTGATAAAGTAGAATATCATAAGGGTTTTAGGCCACTAGAAGTGCCGAATAAAACGTATACTGGCTTTTATCAATAAAGTAATAACACCATGACGTTTGCGAGCTAATAAAATTGCGTTATGTAGCGACATTTTTTATATCAGGAAAATTCATTCTGAATATCGCCGAATGGCGCCTAATCCGGACTCTCAACGGCTAAAAACCTGATATTGCTCTACCACGCTTTTGATGGCAGCAACAAAGTCAAGAAGGAACGTGGTATGGTTGCTATCTTTTTTGGTCCGGACTCCATCTAGTCTAATATCATGAGGTTATTCGGTCAGTAGGATTTTGCCATAACGAATCCAGAATCATCATTAAACATGTAACTAGGTGAAACAGGAGACATGAGAACCGCTTCCTGTAGATAAGTTTTTTTTATTTCAGTAAAACCCATAATGACAAATGAATGAAAGTGCTCTACCATGAATGTAAGTGCTCTACCACGCTGCTGGTAACGTGGACAGGGTAGTGCTCCCGTACATCAATACTTTGACATACTTACTTTCATTCTTATAAATCGATAGAGTACCTAAACAGTAGTAAAATATCTTATATTCCAAGATTATTATTAAATAGATACCTTAAGTGAAGAGTATGTAATATTTAGGACAGGTCTGATGTCAAGTAGGTATGTCGGTACGTGATATCAAATTACTGACTATGAATATTAAAATTATGTCACGTACATACGTAAGCAGTATGTAAATCTAACAATGGCACTAACTACATGCATGATAATTAAACTAGAAGATATGAATAGGGCGTCCATCTATGATGATATATCGCGACTGTCACCGTTATTAAACTCTCTGTCCCGACTATTTTTTTTTCATTAAAGATGTTAGAGGCCAAACGAGCGCCAATCTATAATATTTAGTACCAAAAGACAAATAACCTGTATCCCTAACTCTTTTGTTTTAACAAAAAAAGAAAGAGTTTTTATACATTAATCAAAACACACGTTATACATCAATCTAGTGTCCCAACAAGACTTAACAAATATGGTAACCCCAAATATAAGGACGCATTTACTAATTAAGCTTCTCAAACGAATTTCATTGTTTCTGATTTGATCACGATGAGACATTCTATATATAGCTTGTTCCATCACGTTTTGAGTGACTCCTACAATTAATTTCATTAACATTCCATCACGCGCTTTTCGGTTAAGGAAAACATCGCGATCTACCATCACCTTTTGTATATGTTATGTATAGAATTTGGCGTTACTTTGCGGAAGTCCATAATGCAATAGAAATGAAAATATTATTTTGCTATAATCCGCGATGAAATAAATTATATGTAATGCTAAATGTATGTACTATCCGCTCTCATACCTGATACATACAGAATTCGTTAATGGCACGCCACAACATTTTGGGCATATTGCCAATCACTAAATTCATAATGCACTAAGTTTTAGTGGATTATGAATTTCGTGTATTCATGAAACAGTCTAAATTTTGCACCCATTATAGAAAAGACGAGAAGGGATGAAAATCGTGTAACCAAATGAGTGTTAATTATAAATATATATGATTAGAGGAAGGCCGAAAAAGAGATGGATGAACGGATGATAGGAGAGAATGGCAGCGAAAAACATTTGGTGCCGACACCACTTAGAGTGGGATAACGGCAGGAGAATCTCGTAGTAAGTTGATTGATACTATATATTATTTTCCCAATAATCAAAAAGTCTAAATTTTTCAGGCACTTTAACAGAACTACCTCGCTATAATCCGCACGGGTTAAGCGAATGCATGCAAAGCTAATGTGTATGAAGCAGGCAAAATTTACGAACCTTACACATGCAGGACAAGCCACCACACGCACCCCAAGGCTCCTGCACCAGCAACAAAGCACACAAGCAGCACACAACACCACCACAACAATCTGGACGATCGTTTCGCTCCGAAACCGAAGCATCATCAGGACGATAGGCTCCACGACAAAATCGCAATCGCAATTCTATAAATCTATATTTTTGATGACATAACCTTATTAGAGATTTGTTGAAAATACACGTCACCCTAAGATGTGGTCCGGTATCTTGTTTTTTTGTTTTAGAATTGACTAATGCTGTTAGTGCATTGACGAACAACTCAACTCGTAACTCCCTGAGAGCGTCGCCTCATGTAAGGGTTTCACTGCGAGACCGAACCTCGGCTTAACGTCTGGGTCTTCTCGATACCCTTGTGAGGGTGTCGGGGTACGGGCCTCGAGGCGAACATCTTTGCCCGGGCTGATCCTCGCAGGCTGTGGGCCTGGCCTGTATTCGGGCCGGTTGGCTCGTAATAGTAACTCCCAGACCGCTGGGTCTAGTTCGGGTGGTGTCATCGGCTCGGCTTAAAGCGGCGCGTTTTGGTGGACTGTATCTAACAATTGACTTTAAAGAAGACTGTATCATGACGAAGACGCTGTTTGTGCGTATGTTGCGAGTAATCTTATTGGACGATGTTATAGCATCGTCGGGATCATTGAGTACGGTTTTTAGACGCCTGTGAAAGCTATTTGGGAAGTTGAACACCGTATAGTTGGACCCTATGGGAGGAATTGGGTGGATGGACGCTTTCCCGAAGTAAGGCTTTGAAGAGATCAGCTATCGTGAGTAGATCGAGATCTCAATGGAGATTCACATGGCGCACGAACCACGAACAGCTGGTCCGGCATCACAGAAGGCACTCTTAGGACGACGTTACCCGCAGTTAGTAGAGCTTTTCCGCTCGCCCGTCCCACCCGGTGATATTGTAAAAACAGTTAGAACTAACAGCATATAATCAGTCAGAAAAAAAATGGCACGTTGACGAATAAGAGGTCGCCTACCCTGGCGCAGACAGTGGTAGGCCAATATATGACGAACAAAGCATCACTTGATCTCTTAACTGCAGCCATTTATGAGTGATGCAAACTTGCGACAAAAACTTACAATGTTGTAATACACCTTATTACATGCATGACGAAATTAAATTACAATTCGTAGACCGTAAAGTTGATATTGGGTTGAGACTCGTGAAAAGCGAGGGCGGCCGGCGCCTTTGTATGAGATAACATCTCTGGGCAGGTAGGTTTTATTACGGACCCTCGGATCGAGCGACGAATTTTAGTGTTACATCTCACACAAACTACGTGAGAATTAAGATTACGCATTAAACGTGGAGTATCGCCTTTTTGTTATGGCCTAACGATGGATAAGCGGTCGAGGGTTCAATCCCTGTGAATAAGATTTTCTATAAAATTAAGTTATGCTTTGATAGCTCAGCGGTGTGACCGTGTGACTCTTTCGAGGGGAACACGAGATCAAACCCGGGCAGGCACCAATGAGTTTTTCTATTAAAATTCATGTGTCTAATTGATAATTGCAATTTATCACACGCTTTTCGGTGAAGGAAAACATCGTGAGGAAACCTGCATATTTATAGAGAATTCTGGAGATATATGTAGCCTACCAATCCGCATTGGAGCAGCGTGGTCTTAGGTCTTAGCTCCAACCCTTCTCTTTAGAAAAAAAAAATTAAGTGCCTGCTTGATATTTCCAATTTATTATTCATTACTAATGATTCATCATAATTATTATTGTTTGATATTTAGTAAGAACATAGACAAATAATATTAATCCCTACTCAATTCGACCGCAGACTTTATCCATAAATAAGAGTTTGTAAGTGTGCGTCAAATCTATGGTAGTGTGTCACGATTTTTTTATGTCGTAATATATATATTTTTAATTTTTTTTTGAAAATATTAGCGTTTTAGAATCCTTCTCTATATATACTATAATTGTGCCAAATTCCATACTCCTCCGTCCGCATAATTTTCTTAAAAAGGGTGACAAAGTTATTGCATGACTATTTTATAATTTTTTTGTTCAACTATTTTTCACTTTTGTTAACGCCTAAGTAACTACTAAAAAGTACGAGATGCATTAAATTTAAAAAAATCCAACAATGTTACCATCACGAATATAACTTCTGCTACATTATTTCGTGGTAATTAATTCAGTAATCTGATATCTAAATGAAAAAAAATCGATAACACTAATATTAATTAATTAACAAAGGCACGATTATTGAGAGTAATAAATTCATTTTCGTAAAACAGCAATTAAAATAATTAGCGCTCAGATATCATTAATATTATCACGCGTATCAATTAATACAACGTTTATCTATCTGATCATTAAAATAATTTATTTCAAATAATGTGAAAAAATTGATTAAAATAATTAAGCCACCGATATGCGACATAAAATAATTTTATCTTGTATTTTGACTGACGGCTCGTTGAACATTGTATTCGTTAAAACAAATTTAATTGAAATAAAATGAAATTTAAATATATATAACTTTGATTAAAATAATTAGATAATATCTAAATTTAAATATTTTATCTAGAATAAAATTAATTAACACATCATTATGAACTGTGATAATTAAAATTAATTTTATCTACTTTAATTATATCAAAATTAAAAGAAAAATTAAATATTTTTAATGTAAATATTTAGATTCTTTAATAACACAAATTGTGAGCTGTCCCAATGATGATATCCCGAAGGAATGTACCACTCAAAAACTTTGGGATGTGCGATTGGTTCAGCTTACACATAAAAATTTGATACAAAATCTTTCGAGTGACCGTGACCGAGCTAGGCTTCTAGCCTTATCAGAATAAGAATCAGGTTATTGGCTTCATGCTCTCCCGTCTAAAAATCTTGGCACACTTTTAGATAATGAAAGTTTTAGAGTGGCTTTGGGTTTCAGATAGGGAACCACATTGTGCCTTAAGCACAGATGTCCATGTGGAAATGAGGTAGACAGTTTTGGCATACACGGGCTTTCATGCCATAGGAGCTCTGGTAGGCTTTTCTGCCATGGTTCTCTTAATGACACCATCAAAAGAGCTCTTGCCACCATCGACATTCCTGCTCTTCTCGAGCCTTCCGGGATATGTCGGGATGATGGCAAGAGACCAGACGGTCTGACGCTGGTTCCTTGGGAACGGGGACAGGCCCTAATGTGGGACGCAACATGCGTTGATACGTTAGCCTCGTCCCTTATCAGGGAAACGGCGTCCAGACCTGGAGCTGCGGCGGAAATGGCCGAATCCGGCAAGTGGCGAAAGTATGCATCTCTCGTTGAGAGTTATATATTTGTGCCGTTTGCAGTTGAGACCCTAGGGCCATGGAGCCAAAGTGCAAAAAAATTTTTATCCGTTTTAACACCTCGGTTGATCGCCTCTTCGGGTGACAAGAGAGCCTGGCTCCTTTTTCGCACAAAGAATCAGCTTAGCGATTCAACGCGGAAACGCTGCCAGCATTCTTGGGACCATTCCACGTGGGCATGATTTGTATAGTAGTAGCGTGTAAGTAATTTAAGATAGATATAACTTGTATATATTTGTTATAAATAAAATAATTGTGAGCTAGTGAATTTATTTAGGACGGAGGCTGCAAGTCGTGAAAAATTCAAATTCAATTCAAAATATTCTTTTTTCAAGTAAACCAGTAAACCAGTGCTTTTGAATCGTCAACTCTACTGCTGGTTCGAGAAGTTATTATACGGAGAAAAGCCAGCAAGTAACTCGGCGGTTGCTCTTTTCAAGATAATACTTATAAGTTATAACTAGTTATATTTAGTCATTGCTATCTTATACACGGTGGAACAGTAGCTATATCCACGCATTCTTATCATTTAACTAATCCTCAACAGTTTAGCAAGCTTTCTGTATTAGCCACCCTAACCGTTTTTTAAAACTGTTGTAATGGCAAAGGTAAATTGATTGTATTTTATCATAGAATCTTATACCCAAACCCACAAACGACTTACGTAAAGCAGGAGCCGCAAGCTTATGTCGGTTCCTACTTTGCCTATTATATACATCGCCAATCTTTTTATAATAATGCATATTCTTATGCACAAAAATCAAATTGCTACTTTTATAAGGCACTTGTGCAAGGCGCAAAGCAGGGGCCGCAGGTTTATGTCGGTTCCTAATTTATTTTGTAGTATATAATAAAGGTACTAATTAATCATTCATTCAATTATTTGTTCATCTTGCCTTTTTCTTCGAACGTGTGCAAACTCTATTCACAGATAAATAAATATTTCACAACTAGCGCCCTTTGCCTGAGGTACGGAAACAAAACTCAACCGCTTCAAATATTTGCCAAGCGCGAACAAGCACGCCTAGGTACGGCATAAAGGACTCTTAGGAGGCAGGTAATTATGGCGACTAAGCAGTATATATTAACCGTTACACAGAGATGTGATACGCGTCCTTTGTAAATAATGCGCTTGTATCGTGATTCGTATTGATATAGAACTTGTATTGAATGTTCGATACAGCACGTCATGTAATGAATCATCATTCTCCTGCCCTTATCCCACTCTAAGTGGGGTCGGCACAACATGTTACAAACATGTTGTCACATGATTTGGCAACGTATTTTACAACCGGCCGCCTGCCTGATGTTAACTTACCTTAATCGCCTTTTACGATACCTCGGTAAGAAATGAGGGTGGTCTATTCTATTCTGCCGGATACCACACGGCACTTACCTTAGTCGCCTCTTACGACACCTCGGTAAGAAAGGAGGGTGGTCTATTCTATTCTGCCGGATACCACACGGCTAATGTCATGTAATGAATGAGAGATAAAAATTATGTGACCAAAATAAATAAATAGTATATATAAGCGACACTTACACACATAGTCGTCCGTCCCCAAAGTAAGTAACTTAATACTTGTATTATTTGTGAGGGACAACTGGTAAATATATACATATATAACTTTAAATACATACCTTAATACAAATGTACATCCAGGCTCGAAGAATCAACATATTGTGTATAGAAAATGTTGGCCCTTGGTGGGAATCGAACCCGCGACCCGAAGAGCTGAAGGCAGGATCGCTACCCACTGCGCCAACGGGCCAGTCGAAGAATTTTTTTTTTTTCGAACTGATTGAAATATGAAGATGAAGAATTGAGATATGAAGTTCGACCTAAAGGCTCGTTGGCGCTGTGTATAAATACGAATGTAGACGCATATATTACTAGAGCGTAATAGGGGAATACAGCGAAATATTACACAAAAGTAATGATATTTATAGTACCCGGCAATAAATAATGCACATCAAGAATTAGAGAGAGAAAATCGGCTAGCTTCTACTTCATAGAGCATTGTCTCTGTCGCACAGACTGACGAACCTGTGTGAAACGTCACATACTAACTGAGTGACAGAGACAACGCTCTCCGAAACTGAACTGGCCGGCTGTCTCGTTTCAAAGATCGATGTGCATTATTTAATACCGGGTACTATATTTCTTTAGCTGTGATAGCCTAGCGGTGAGACCGTGCGACTCTCTAGAGACGACATAGGATCAAACCCCGGGCAGGCACCAATGAGTTTTTCTATTAAAACTTGTGTCTAATTGATAATTGCAATTTATCACACGCTTCTAGGGATATGTGTAACCTACCAATCCGCATTGGAGCAGCGTGGTAGGTCTTAGCTCCAATCCTTCTCTCCAAGAACGGAGAGAGGAGGCCTTAGCCCAGCTGTGGGCAAAGTAACAGGCTGTTACTTTACTTTTTTTACTATATCTCTTTTGTAAAAAATAAATGTGGTCGTATTTCTCAAAACAACTTGCCTTACAAACATTTGTACTTAAACAGGTGTTTAAATATTCTTCCTTATACAGCTTATAAAATGGTAGGTGCTTTGTACGTGACTCGAAACCAGACCCGATGGAGGGCCAAGGTTTTCCAATCATGCCGACCAAGCGCCGGCGAGATGAACTGCATTCCATGCCAGCCTTTGTCATGTTAACCAAATAAGTGGCTCGTTATTATGTTATTTTAACAAACCATGGCGCAACCGCTCTCGGCGGCCGTTTAAGAGCTTTTTGTATTGATACGTAATACAATTAACATAGTTGAATGTTCGAATTATGTACTCGACAGTAAATGGATGAAGCTGCACGCACATTAGAGGGCCAAGTGACATACTCGCATCAACAACAGTAAAGTTAAGTAGCGGCCTGTTACAATCCCACTGCCGGGAATAGGCCTCTTTTCTCCGTTTCTGGAGAGAAGCATTGTAGCTAAGACCTACCACGCTGCTCCAATGCAGATTGGTAGGTTACACATATCTCCAGAATTCTCAAGATATAGGCAGGTTTCTTCACGATGTTTTCCTTCACCGAAAACCGTGCGATGATTTTCAATAATCAATTAGACACATGAGTTTTACTAGAAAAACTAATTGGTGCCTGCTCGGTTTTGAACTCCTGTTCCCCTCGAAAGATTCGCACGGTCTCACCGCTGGGCTATCACAGCTCAACAACTACAAGTCAAGTTAAAAAAAACTTTTATCAAGTATCTTGACCCTACTGTCAACCGTTGAGGAATTCACTAATCTGGAGCCGATTCTGGCAGCTACATCAGAAATTTCAGCCCAGTCTTACACCGGGAAGTGGGCCAAATTTAACTTGCAAGATTTCACCTTCACATATGTAACATACACGGCAAGTGAAATAAAAGCTTTTAAAATATATACGGAATATACAAGTATAAAATGGAGCATCATATAGAATAGTAGATTTTAAACTTCAGCGATTCAGACTTTATTAGACCACATCGCGATAAAATCGAATACGCGAGTTGTGCGAAAGAATACGTTGGAAGCTATATCGCCTGCAAATAATATCAGTACAACGTAGAAGAGACCTTACGTGGAATGGATGGTCCAAGTGAGGGTAGAAAAAGAAAATAATGAGTGGAAGAAGACGCGGCGCTCCACTCATTTCGTGACCACGGCGGATGCAACTCTGCTGAAACGTCGACACTTATGATAAAGGTAACTCGATTTTATCGCGAACAAATTTTGAGAAGAAGAATAAGAACGAAGAAAGTTTAAAACGAATGTATACATAATTGCTTGTTACTATCCCACAGCTGGGCATTGGTTCTTATCTCTCGGCTTTTGGAGAGAAGGATTATATATAGCTAAGACCTACCACGCTGCTCCAATGAAGATGAGGTAGGTTACACATATCCCTAGAATTCTCTAAAGATATGCAGGTTTCCTCACGATGTTTTCCTTCACTGAAAAGCGCGTGATTAATGGAAATTATCAATTAGACAAATAAGCTTTAACAGAAAAACTCATCAGTGCCTGCCCGGGGTATGTAACCGTGATTGCTTTTAAGAATTGCACGGATTAACGTTCGGCTATCACAGCCTTTTCCCAACCGTATACGTAATAACGCATGGAGAATGACAGAAAAAAATCGTTATTTTTAACTAACGTTACTACATTCCTATAGCGCGAAACACTTAAATGTATTTTAGTCAACATTCTATTTCAAAGTAGACCAATGCTCAAAAGGTTCTGGTTTTAAGTGGCGAATGCATTTGGCACAAACACTGGGTCGGCGAAGTTGGAGTAAATACAGCTGTTCGCTAACGGCCCATCTCTTGAACATTCAATACATCAAGAACGCAGCGTACCTATTATTGCTTTGTATTGATAAATATTTACCGCCTCGTCTCGTGAGTAGTGTTTCCAGACGTACGATTTTAATAGGAAATGTTTGGATTTTCACAGGAGTACGAGATTTATGGGTGTAAATAATTGCAACACGTTTTACGGGTTACTTTAAAAGAAGCGGCCTGTTACAATCCCACTGCTGGGAATAGGCCTCCTCTTTCCGTTTTGGAGAGAAGGGTTTGAGCTAAGACCTACCACGCTGCTCCAATGCGGATTGGCAGGTTACAGATATCCCCAGATTCCTCTAGAGATATGCAGGTTTCCTCACGATGTTTTCCTTCGCCGAAAAGCGTGTGATAAATTGCAATTATCAATTAGACATATGAGTTTTAACAGAAAAACTCGGTGCCCGGGTTTGAACTCGTGTTCCCCTCGAAAGAGTCGCACGGTCTCACCGCTGGGCTATCACAGCTCCATGGTTACCATATTCTGTGTCAAATGAAAACTTTGCTTTAAGCAATGATACAATAATCATATACCATTATAACCATACTGAGTTATAATTAGTGATTTGCAGCCATCTCTATTTTTTTATAGTTATATGGATAATACTGCCTTTTTGGTTGTTTTTTGGTGCAGAAATACAATACAAAGTGTTTTGCAAAACTGTTTTCATCAGTGTGTATGTGTGTTTACATACACATACACAGAATTTTTGGTTTCCGTGCAACTTACTGATTTATTTTCGATCATATTATAAAACCATACAGGTGAACTACATATTAGGTCCCACTCAACAAGTTGAGGCAACTCGGTTCTATTCTGAACTTGACTGGCCCGTTGGCGCAGTGAGTACTGACCTTGCCTTCAGCACCGCGGGCTGCGGGTTCGATTCCCGCCGAGGGCCAACATTTTCTATAAAAAATCTGCTGGTTCTTCCAGCCTGGGTTTTGTGTTTAAGTATGTATTTAAAATTATATATATAGTATATCTACCAGTGGTCAGTCACCCATAACACAAGTATTTAGTTACTTACTTTGGGGTCGTGTGTGTAAGTGACCGTGTGTGTAAGTGTCCCATATATTTATTATTTATTATTAATCTCATATGGCCTATACCATTTTATAATAAGTACAAATTGCGAAAGATATAAATCATTTAATTCCTAGGGGAAACAACTTTTGTGCACCATTCGAATATTTTCTGGCGTAACATTTCATTTTAAACGATATCGTTTTGTTTATTTGTGCCGTGTGGCATCCGGCTGCATAGAATAGACCACCCTTATTTCTTACCGAGCTGTCGACTAAGGTAAGTTGACGTCAGGCAGGCGGCCGGTCGTAAAATACGTAGCCAAATCATGTGACATGTTTTTAACATGTTGGGTCGACCCCACTTAAAGTGGGATAAATCAGGATATTAACACAACCATAGACTTAATGAACTGAAGCAAGGTCCAGTTTTCATTACATATGGTAACCCTACTATAAATAAAAGATCTGATTGTCCGTTATATTGAATGGCACGCTAGTACAATTACCGCAAATTATCAAACAAAACACTTATTCTAGTTTATTCGCTGAACATGACTGCATTTGGCGGTATTACACGTAGCGACTGTGACCTTTTTATTGATTCACCCTACTTTTATTTATATGAACACTGGTGGCAATTGTTAAAGGACACATTATAAAGTAAAAGGCTTCCGACTGCATGACGACGATGATTATGACGATGGCGTGACAGTATGTAATATCCTATAATAAATATTGTTAAGCTGTGATAGCCTAGCGGTGAGACCGTGCGACTCTCTACAGGAGACATAGGTTCAAACCCCGGGCACCAATGAGTTTTTCTATTAAAACTTATGTGACTAATTGATAATTGCAATTTATCACACGCTTTTCGGTGAAGGAAAACATCGTGAGAATACCTGCATATCTCTAGAGAATTCTAGAGATATGTGTAACCTACCAACCCGCATTGGAGCAGCGCGGCAGGTTAGCTCCAATCCTTCTGTCAAAAAACGGAAAAAGGAGGCCTATGCCCAGCAGTGGGATATTAACAGGCCGTTATTTTACGCCGTATATCCATGCTGCTTTGTCACGGTGGCATCAATAGTTAATTATTTTAATAGACTGTCGTATTGTATTTTTTTTTAATTTTAATATACGTCGAAATAAATCATATTATTATTTATTGCATATAAATTCCACAATCCATATCAGATTTATCCACAGAGAAGTTTCAATTAAGTGTAACAAATATGTTTATGCGGAAAATATCATCATTTCATCATTCTTCTGCTCTTATCAGACTCTAAATGGGTCGGCACAACATATATTAACCATGTTGTTACATAATTTGGCTAGGTATTTTACGACCGGCCGCCTTCCTGACGTCAACTTACTTTAGGCGCCTTTTCCGACACCTCGGTAAGAAATTAAGGTGGTCTATTCTACTCAGCCGGATACCACATGGCGAATGCTTATACGGAAAGCATATTACACAATTGAAGATTATTTGTCCGATAAAAATGCTTAGATTTGAAAATGCCTTTAGCTTTATACAAGACTGTGGTTTACGAATGTAAATTGATAACGCTTAAAAGATTGACCGCCGAATATCTTGCTGGTTCTACTCGGTATGAGCAACATTTCGAGCCAGTTGTAGCATTAATAAATCTAATTGATCCATGATGATTCAAAAGTGCTTGCAAAAGTTTACTTGAAAAAAGATAATTTTGATTTGATTTGATTTGATATAAGCAATTTAACGATGTCAGACCAAATAACCGAATAAGTGCTGCAGAGCTGCCGATCATAACACCTGGAAACGAACAGTTCACAATTTGATAAAGGGTAACGATCCTTAGCAATGAGGAAACAATTTGGAAGAAACATTCAAATGATACACACTTTCGATGTTCTGGCAACATCTATTGAAGCTATGGCAAGCCGTGATTCAGAGTCGATAGATAAAAAAATAAACCATCAATACTTCCAAACCGCGTGGTTTATTACATCATCATTCTCCTGCCCTTATCCCACTCTAAGTGGGGTCGGCACAACATGTTACAAACAGGTTGTCACATGATTTGGCTACGTATTTAACGACCGGCCGCCTGCCTGACGTCAACTTAACTTAGTCGCCTTTTACGACACCTCGGTAAGAAATGAGGGTGGTCTATTCTATGCAGCCGAATACCACACGGCTAGCGCGGTTTATTACACCATTGCAACAACAAAAAACATGCAAATCGTAAAACGTTTTGTCTGTAGGCGGTTAATGAAAGCAATATATAATGTAACGTTGTTTAGCATAAATGAAATCAATTTATGATAAAAAGCCCGGAGATGCTGATTCTAGTTCTTCGTGCCGGACCGACGGCTTTTTTGTACGTCCGACTCGCCCACTCGAGTTTTTGGAATTCCGAAAGCGTCCCCCACCACAACAAGCGCCGCCGGGGGTCGACATTCATTCATAACGCCGCGTGATGTCCGTGTATTGACACCTTGCGTTAGTTTCGACTAGCATGCAACTTCGCAGCTAACCCCTAATTGAGAGAAATGACCCTTTCATTCATAACGTGTCGTTTGAATTTTAATATGCAGCCCCCATTTATAAGCGGCATATATAACGTACATAACATAACATAACAAGTACAAAAGTAATAATAACATTATTTTGCTATAATCCGCGATACAGTAAATAGAAAATATATATAGTGCTAAATGTATAGTGGACTATCCGTTTTTTCATACCCGTTACATGCAGGAGTCGTAAAAACACATGCACAAACCTCCACCACTGCCACCACAATACACAAGCACTACAACGTTCACTATCACAAACTCAACAATCGTTTCGCCCCGCAATTGAAGCATCATCAGGAGATTAACTCCACGACAAAATCGCAAAGCCTTTACGATTTTGCGTGTAGTGCTTGTGTATTGTGGTGGCAGTGGTGGAGGTTTGTGCGTGTGTTTTTACGAATCCTGGATGTAACGGGTATGAAAAATCGGATAGTCCACTATACATTTAGCACTATATATATTTTCGATTTACTGTATCGCGGATTAAAGCAAAATAATTTTATTATTACTTTTGTATTATGGATCTCCGCAAAGTAACCCTAATTCTACACTTCTCACAAAGTAACCCTAATTCTATAAATTATTTAAAGTGGCTACAAGTCATAATCAATTTTTAGATAATCATAGTAAATGTGTTTTTCTTTTGTAACTTATGTGTCTAATTGATAATTGTCATTTATCATACGCTTTACGTTGAAGGAAAACATCGTGTGGAAACCTGCATATCTATAGAGAATTCTGGGGATATGTGTAACCTACCAATCCGCATTGGAGAAGCGTGGTAGGTCTTAGCTCCAATCCTTCTCTCCAAAGACGGGGAGAAGAAACCTGTGCCCGGCAGTGGGATGGTTAACAGGCCGTTAGTTTATATACAGCAGTATTGGAATTTATTTTATCGGATGAGCCCTATACGGAGCCTTATTCATGAGCTCTTTATGCGACATTATAGCGGCAAGAGTACTCGTGTATGGGATTGAAACTAGTCGGGCTAACCTGATAAAAAAGACTGGAGTATAACCAGATTCTGTGAGTCACAATCAATTAAAATTTACTGTACTATAATCGGTTAGACAATTAACATCAACACAACTATTTCTTTACCTTTAATCACTCTTACAATTATTACGAATACAATTATATTATATATATAATATGAATGGATAATGAATATGTAATGAGGGACGGAAATCATGTGACTAAAAGAGTATTAAATAAGGACGCGGATGGCTTTATGGCTAGAGGTAGGCTAAAGTATGTGTATGTGAAGTATGGGATATATATAAAAAGATCCAGAGTTGACGACTCCTAGAAGAGATTAAAATATGACCAAGTTACTTATTACTAAGGAATAATATAGAAAATTTAAAAAGTATATAATATCCTTGATATACACATTAATGAATTGTCAAATGTTCTAATGTGCACAGATTTATAATAAGACAATACACCAAAAATACACCGCGCTTATTTTACATTAATAAATTTTCCAAGCTTTCCATTGTAAGCTTTTATTTTAATTTAGCTGTTATTTATTTCGAGTGAGACCGTGCGACTCTCTAGAGACGACATAGGTTCAAACCCGGGCAGGCACCAATGGGTTTTTCTATTAAAACTTATGTGTCTAATTGATAATTGCAATTTATCACACGCTTTTCGGTGAAGGAAAACATCGTGAGGAAACCTGCATATCTCTAGAGAATCCTAGGGATATGTGTAACCTACCAATCCGCATTGGAGCAGCGTGGTAGGTCTTAGCTCCAATCCTTCTCTCCAAAAACGGAGAGAGGAGGCCTTAGCCCAGCAGTGGGCATAGTAACAGGCTGTTACTTTACTTTTTTTTTATTTATTTCGTCGAAATACAAAAATATACATTTTTACTTTTAATAATTTTTTAATCTAATCTAGAACCCGTTCCATTTTCAAAATACAATCTATCGCCGCAGTAAATATAAAAAACTGTTCAATATATTGCGTTAATGTTTCTTAATTTTTATTTTACATTTAGAACTTATTTAAAACAATGTTACTAATAAAGCTACAGTTGAATCTATTACACTTCCACTATTCGAACAAAGTCGATAACTCACAACATGCCTTAGACCGGAAAAGTTCAAGAAAACAAAACACCACATTTTTTTTATAAACTTTAAAAGTATATACATTATGGATTGTCAAATATTCTAATGTTAACAGATTAAAAAATACACCACGCATATTTTACATTAAAATTCTAATCTAAGCTTTTATTTATTGCATCGAATTACAAAAAGGAAAATATAAATTTTTACATTTAATGTCTAGAACCCGTTCCATTTTAAAAATATAATTTATCGCCGCAGTTAATTAAAAAACCTGTTCGATATATTGAATTTATACTTCTTATTTTTTATTTTTAATATAGAACTTATTTAAAACAATGTGACCTGTAAAGCTACAGCTGAATCCATTACACTTCCACTAAGCGAACAAAGTCGATAAACCACACAATATGCCGTAGACCGGAAACGTTCAAGAAAACAAAACACCACATTGTTTTAAAAAGGTTTAAAAGTATTATTGTATATTTTGAGACGAACCACCAACGTTGTCTATGGTCAGCATAAACATGCCATTTCACTCAAAAAGGATCAATGGAGCGTGCCACATGTTAACGCTTTATTATCTGTTTATAGCGAAATCTAGTTTAATTTGTATAAAGAAATAAACAATGACAACAATATATCATAGACACGTATTGTAGTCATGAAACCATAAATATATTTTTTTCTCGATATGACTGATTTTAATTGTAAAAAGTTAAATGACTTTCTATTATTATTTTACATTTATTTGTAGATAAAGATTTAAATATCTATTACTATTTTAATTTAACTGTAATATAGAAAACAATTTGTCAAAAATAAAAAGTGATTTATCCATAGAGTAGGAAATTCACAGGCAAACCCGTGAGTAGGACTGTCCAACAAATAATAAGAGAGGGTAGATAAGAAACCCATATTTGTCTAAGAAAGAGAGATAGTAATATCTTTAGATACTCGGCGGTTGTTTATTTCAAAATAATAATTATAACTAGTTACATTGTGTCATTACTATCTTGTATTGGGGCGAAGAGTAGCTCTATCCAGGCATTCTTATCTTTTATTTAATCCTCAAAAGTATATTAGTCTTTTTAACAGTTTTTTTAAACTGTTGCAATGGCTAAAATTGATAACGAAATTTAATTATAGTCTTATACCCAAACCCACAAGTAACTTACGTAGTTATTCAAGGCACATATATAGCAGAAGCCGCAAGCTTATGTCGGTTCCTACTTCAAATTTAAAATATTCTTTATTCTAGTAAACTTGTAAACAAGTGCTTTTGAATCGACAACTTTACTGCTGGTTCGGAAAGCTGTTCCTACCGAGAAGAACCAGCAAGAAACTCGGCAGTTGCTCTTTTTAAAATATAAATCTTAGAACTAGTTACATTTATTTATTACTGTATTGTACAGGGTAGAAGTGCACCTATATCCACACATCCTTATCATCTAAGTAATTTGTCTATTACATAAATCTCCAGTTTTTTAATAAATCTGTATATTACAAGCAATATAACAGAACTAACTACTTTGCTATAATCCGCACGGGTTAAGTGAATGCATGCAAATCCAATGTGTATGAAGCAGGCAAAATCTACGCACCTTATACATGCAGGACAAGCCACCACATGCACCCCAAGGCGCAATTCACCAGCAACAACGCACACAAAAGCAGCACACACACCCACCACCACAATCTCGACGATCGTTTCGCCCCGAAACCGAAGCATCATCAGGAGGACAGGCTCCACGACACGACGATTACGATTTTTGTCGATTACGATTTCGTCATTGGCTTTGCATGCATTCACTTAACCCGTGCGGATTATAGCAAAGTAGTTAGTTCTGTTATATTGCTTGTAATATGGAATTCCGCAAAGTAACGCCTGCTTCTATAAATCAAATCTGTCTATATTTCTATGTCTTAAAGAGTATTGATCAGGTTGAAAATAACCCAATGAAAGTACCACGAAACAAGCGTGATAGCAAACATTTTCATGCAATTCGCAACAGTCATTAAGGCAATACGCGGTGGCGTTATGGTCCGAGGTGATCGCCCGAACTCGGGTCTCTCACGGCATAATAATTACGGGGCGCACCGTTCAGGCGCAGTGCGTACTTTATAGGCCGGCTTTATTCCCGTTTACATCGCAACGACACGGCTGAGGGCTTGCTGTTGGCATATTCTACGACCTGTTTAAGTAAATGTTGCTGTTCACATAATATTACAGATGTAAAAGTATTTTTGTTGCACTGAATCGCTAAACTGATCCTTCGTGCGAAAAATGTATGGAGGCTTTGTACGAAAGAAGGGTTCAGGTGACCATAATCCTCAATAATGAGGGACCCATTAAAGAAGAAGATATTATAAAACGAAATCCGCAAAAGCTGTCTGTCTGAATGTCATCGATTTTCTCCACATCTACTGTTTGTACTTTTAGTAAACAGCGTACAAGAGTACGCTGTTTACTAAAAGATAGTGCAATTCTGCCGGAAGGTTTAACTTAATAGTACATAACTATTTTATATAAATTGTGTTAAATAGGTCGCGCGGTTGTAAAAATAACTCGTCTGCTGGGAGCTTTAATGCGTGCGCCACGTAAACCAGCAGAGATAATTAATGTGCCAGAGAATTATAAGTCGACAAAGATATTACAAAAAGTCCGCGAGAGCATGTCTCTATCTCTTATGGTTAACTTACAATAACTTCTTTTATGTTCAAAATTTTAATGCTAGTAATTCAATATACTTTAAACTTTAGAAACTACTTCTAGTAAAACAGAAATAGAAAGTACCAAAACTTTATTGTCTACCAGAAAGCCTATCAGTTGTGTGAGTATACGGTTATTAATACTAGAGTAGGCAGGCCCGTAAGTGTGACACAATAAATAATCACAGGAAAGATTACACTCGTATACTTCATCTTTGTCTAATCAAACATAAAAAAGAGGCAAGGATCACCCTCATTTGCCTTCTCTTAATTCTTATACTTCACATTTTAGACTGACTTCCCTTCTCTAAATATAATAACTCTATGAAAAAAATATACATTTTATTATATCTGTTAATGTGTGTAGCCTACAGTTTATACTTTGTCGTTGATTAGTATCAGCAAGTTCTTGCCGCACAGATTAAATCTCGTCTGTATGATTTAATGTCATTAAAGACTTACTTTATCGTGCGCACCATATAATATCCTGCACAATTAGAATAATTTTAATTTTAATTGTTATTATACTAACTATGAGAAAAAATATTATAAATATAAATATGAATAAAAGCTTTCCAGCAATTTAGTAAAAAAAAAACAGAAAAAATTGGAATAAAATTACCGTTTTTTTTTTGATACAACACATCATCATTCTCCTGCCCTTATCCCACTCTAAGTGGGGTCGGCGCAACATGTTACAAACATGTTGTCACATGATTTGGCTACGTATTTTACGACCGGCCGCCTGCCTGACGTCAACATACCTTAGTCGCCTCTTACGACACCTCGGTAAGAAAGGAGCGTGGTCTATTCTTTTCCGCCGGATACCACACGGCGTTTTTTTTGATACAACACAATAATAGAAAAGGATATATAACATTATTTATAATATTTTACGGTGAAGACATCCACGTGTTACTTGTTTATTGTGCGTGATATGTTGTATATCGTATTGATTACAATTCCTTGTATTTTTTATTTATTGTGAAAATGAACAGCTTAAGCTAGTAATACGTTTCCACATATAAACTACTTTATTAATAGTACTTTCGGTTACAATTTTTAAGCAAAAAAGAACAGAAAAGAATCAGTAGAATCAGTAAAATTAACGAAGTATGGGAATCGAGTCAAACTACATTCCAGACATATGTTTTTTTAACGCATTAGGTTTAGATGTAAACATGTCTATTTCATGACAGTTTATTAATTTATTAAACGCTGCTGATTCACGATAGAAAAATGAATTTGAAATAGAGGGCCGTTTTAAAATAAGTTTTTTAGGGATGTTAAGTTTGATAGAAGATAAAAAATAATGCCACTAATAACACGCAGTGTCGGCAAACACCCAACGAGATAGATAGAATAACTTAAAAAGGTCGCGTAGATCCGCTGGCTTAGGACAGGGTGATGTGAAAATCCCTTGAAAAAAGCAAGAGTCCAGCATCGGACATAAACATGTCTGCAAAATAAGCTAAACAGTTTGTCTATTGCACCAATCAAAATTATAAATTCTAGTCATCACAGTTACACTAACGCAATAAACTGAAAGATTTTAAATGACTTGAATCCAGAGCGTTTATACAATCTGTATTAAATGCAAAGTTTTTGAACGGAAACATATTTTTGGTTTCTGGACAAAATAGCAAACGTAGCATCGACATAATGGGTCATTTCTTTGTCAAAACAATGGACGCTGTATGAAACTATGGCAGCGTAAAAATTTTGCTACAATGAACGGGATATTTTTCCCGGCAACAATAAGCATCGCTATATAAGACCGTGTGATTGTATAAAAGATCCGCAGACTTATCTCGTATCCCGCTAGATAAAATAAAAAATATTACGCGCTCTAATTTTAAGATTAGAATTCTCTTAATTTATAGAATTAGGCGTTACTTTGCGGAGATCCATAATACAAAAGTAATAATAAAATTATTTTGCTATAATCGACGATACAGTAAATAGAAAATATATATAGTGCTAAATGTATAGTGGACTATTCGTTTTTTCACACTCGTTTCTAATTGTTCCAAAATATGTTGGAACAATTATAAACCATTAAGCATAACAATGGCACCCTCATTAACGGTCAGATAAATGTTTCAAGTTCAAGTTTGTTGCACGTGTTCAGAGGTAAAATAAATGGTGGGGTTGAATTGACTACTATATAATAATGCTTCGATTTGCGATTTTGTCGTGGAGTCTATCTCCTGATGATGCTTCGGTTGCGGGTTTTATGCACCGATTTATGCGGACAGCCAATGACTAATCAAAGTCATACTATCAACCCTCCACTACGCGTCGTCCTAAGCCATGGTCCGGCTTCACAGGAGGCACCCTTAGGACGACGTTCCCCTTTAGAAGAGCTTTTGCGCTCTACACTCTGCATTTCGCAACCTCGACGATGCTTCTGCGCTCGCTCGTCCCGCCCGGTGACACTGTAAAAGCCGTTAGGTTAGCCCTAACGGCTTTTACAGTGTCAGTCATTACATACAGTCAGTTCGAAAAAAAAATACTCTATATACAATGACTCCTATCCTTTTATCCTAAGTGGTCTGAGCACAGTATGTCTATCTATTTCATTCTCTTTTAACATTTATTAACTCTGCAGCTTTAAATTTTATACACATTTTATACATACAAGTTATTCATCTCTCTAGGCCTCTGTTTAGTCACAAATCCATATTCATTTATCATTCTCCTGCCCTTACCCCGTTCTAATTACGGTCCACAATTATTTTTCACTTCTGTTCATTCATTTCATTTACCAACTTACCATAGTAAAAACACGTCTAATCTCCCAGTATGTTTACTGAGGTATAGTACCAACGGCTAATTTGACAGGGCTATCCAAACATTTCGAGAGCGTGTAGTTATGGCCCGACAACGGGGCGGCATAATGAAAACGTGCCTTCGCCGCCCTCCGCCGCGCCGCCGGACCGCATTCCGCTCCCATGCGACCGCGTCCTGACTCCAGGACCTCACCGAAATGTCTGCTTTTTATTATTCCACCGTAACGGGCTACCGCTCTCTATACCGATTTGCCATATTCGCTTTCACGTGATTCCCATATTCGTATCGCACGCTTAGTATTAAATTGGCCAATTCCAATTTTTTTATCGAAGATTTTATCTATCTGTTCATACAAAAATAATAATAAAATTATTTTGATATAATCCGCGATAAAGTAAATAGGAAATACCTATACTCGTAATGCTAAATGTAGATTGGACTATTCGTTTTTATACACGAAACATGCAGGATTCGTTAAAACACATGCACAAACCTCCACCACCGCCACCACAATACACAAGCACTACACACGTTCACTATCACAAACATAACAATCGTTTCGCCCCGCAATCGAAGCATCATCAGGAGATAGACTCCACGACAAAATCACAAAGCCTTTGCGATTTTGCGTAGTGCTTGTGTATTGTGGTGGCAGTGGTGGAGGTTTGTGAATGTGTTTTTAAAAGTGGGTACAAGTCATAATCAATTTTGGGAATGTCATCAGAAGATAGACTAGCGTCATGTGATAGATGGCATTGAAATGAGGATTACAACTTATCTAACTCGATTAAGCCTAATTTTGAATTATGTCACTTTAATTTTGCCACGCAAACCTCTTGGCTTGTTGTACCCGCCGCGCTCCAGAACTAATCTTATTAGTTTCTGCTCTAAGTAGGTTATCAAGACAATATAATACAATTTATCAATATGTAGATGTGTTCAGCGATACATTTTTTTCATTAAAAAAAATAATTCTTAATTTCCAGTTCTTAGAGCTTACATTTAAATTTAGATTAAGTGGTTCATTGTTGTCCTTATATATATATAATGATGTGCATGCTGTGACACCTAAAGGCAGTGCATTTAATGCCTCTTGTGTTGTGCTACTTTAATTTAATGTTTTAATGTAACTGCCACTGGTTGTTCCTTAATAAATAAATGAATAAATAAATAAATAATACTTAAGCGTGCGATATAAAAATTAATTAACCAAATAAAATATATAGCGCCGGCAATTAGTGCAATGTTTTTCTACACATACCTACTCGTATTAATACATGGATTTTGTAATTTTGGTTTTATACATGGATTTTTCCATGATAGCCCAACGGTGAGACCGTGCGACTCTTTAGACGGGTCAAACCCCGGGCAGGAACCAATGGGTTTTCTATTAAAACTTTTGTCTAATTGATAATTGCAATTAATCACATGTTTTTCGGTGAAGGAAAATATTGTGCGGAAACGTGCATATCTCTAGAGAATTTTGGCGATATGTGTAACCTACCAATCCTCATTGGAGCAGCGTAGTAGGTCTTAGCTCACCAAAAACGGAGCGAGGTCTATGCCCAAAAATGGGATTGTAACAGACCGTTACTTTACTTACGTGGATTTTGTGATTTAATATTGTTGTTGATTATGTTGGAAAGATCAAAATCGTTAGATAGTACCTACTGCGAGAAAAGTAAATTTAATATCGCGTTAACGAGACAGATCCGCCGAGTGGAATCCGGCTGAGTAGAATAAACCACCCTCATTTCTTACCGAGGTGTCGTAAAGGGCGACTAAGGTAAGTTGACGCGCCGTATGGTATCCGGTTGAGTAGAATAGACCACCCTCTTTCTTCCCGAGGGGTCGTAAAATACTACTAAGTAAGTTGACGTCAGGCAGGCGGCCGGTCGTAAAATACGTAGCCAAGTCATGTGACAACGTGATTGTAGCATGTTCTGCCGACCTCACTTACAGTGGGATAAGTGCAGGAGGATAATGATGTGTTAATGAGACAGAAGACAAAAACTTTTACGAATGAGCCGATAAGTATGCAAATTTTCTGCTTGACTTGTTGCCAATCCGCAGCGGGCACCAACAAAAACAAACCCACTAACCAGACGACAACCGAAATAAAGCCGTAAGTCGTCAGACAGTTTATTCACACGACTGTTGCCTATTCCATTAACTAAATCGGACGATGACGAATCGACCAGTAAATCGAGATTATAATCGTTACAAGCTCGCGGGCGCGCATTCTTACCAAAGAATCTGTGGAGCGATGGAATGCACGGAATCGATTCGAACTTGTTTTGTTTTCGCCACGTCATATCTCGCCCTCGACCCCTCACGGCTGTCTTTAGTGTTGCCAGGAGCAAAGTTAAAAAAAATACGCTTCAAACTAAAAAAAAGCGAAAAATAACGAAAAATATTATTGTAAAAAAAAATTATTATTAATAATCAATGTTTTCTGACTATTTAAAAATTAGTTATTTATATAAACAATTAATTAGATTACAGGCTAATTGAAATGGACTAGTACGAATAAGAAATAACAAATGCGCTATTTGAGAATATCTATAAAAATGTATAGTTAGGCTACATTGGTTTCATCCACAGCGCATGTCATACCTTAAGAAACGAGATTATTAAAAATCGGTAATAGCAATAAAATAATTCATTAATATAAAAAAACTTTTATTTTTTGACATTTCTCGCTATATCTAGTAACCAATATTTCAGCGCCACCAGCGCACCTGCAGACACACACACAAAGACACACATATATATGTTTATATGTGTGTGATGTGTGTATGTTTGCAGGTTATACATACGCTTCTGTGGTTTACCGGTTTGTACGAAATTTTTCAAACAGCAGAGTTGCAGCACAACACATAAGCATATGGTATATGATTCCTTAAAAAGTTAAAATCGATGGTTCCAGAGCAAACCAAACTATTACAAAATTCGTTCTAGAAGAGCAATGACGTAAATTTTTTGAATGGTTTGATTACTTAATGTAAAAGAAAAGCATATTTCCTGTACACATATATTTGTCATTATTTTTAGTCAAATGTTTAATTTTCACTATTATTATTTCATTTGTTTTCTTGAAGATTGTGGTGGTGGGTGTGTGTGCTGCTTTTGTGTGCGTTGTTGCTGGTGAATTGCGCCTTGGGGTGCATGTGGTGGCTGGTCCTGTTTAAGGTGCGTAGATTTTGCCTGCTTCATACACATTGGCTTTGCATGCATTCACTTAACCCGTGCGGATTATAGCAAAGTAGTTAGTTCTGTTATATTAGTCATCTCTAGTTGAATACAACTTAGTCATCACTTACATTTTATAGAAATATATTATTTCATACATACTAGTATTAATAAATAGTACTAATACGAAGACAGGCAAAATATGCATAAAGCAAAGGCCATAAGCCTTAAAGTCCAATACTGTAATGTAGTATCTATACTCGTAAAATATTGATTCTTTATAACCTGTAGTCGATAGTGCTTATTTGCACATAACAGGTCATTGACTTCATACCGCCATTGCTCCGAGCGTTTTAATCCTTACAAATTAATAAAATAATATTTTATAAAAACTTTTGTGCACATATAACAAAATGCCGTGGAAGCGTATAGAAAATCCATAGAGTTATTATTCTAGAGTAGTGAAGCCAGCCTAAAATATGCCATTTTGTGATAAAAACAAAGCGAATGGAACCTTATATTAGACAAAGATATAAATAACTATATGTGTTTCATCTTCCCTTTCATTATTTGTTCTGGCACTCTCATTCATGTATAATATAATACTCTAGTAGAATAACTATGTCAGAAAATCTCTTCAAAGATGGAGAAAGATGTACATTCATAAAATCAATTTTCGTCATTTAATTTAATGAAATAATATCCAAATATTCCCTCATTTTTACAATTCTTAATTTTTCATTGAAACTTTATTTTAGTTATTAAATTTTTATATTAAAGATGAAACATTTATTTTATGACGCGATTGTTTATGGCAATACTTTTATAAATTTTAATAACCAAAATATTAAAATTTTATATATAATACTTTTCTATTAATAACATATGTATATACGTATTAAAAGTATTTGTCAGGATGTGTGACCGCTAATTACTTTTAACTGGATAAGATGCGGTTAGCAAAAATATTTATTTAATAAAATAAGAAACGTTTACACATTATTATTTGGTATAATATATTAAGATAAGTGTAGAAATATATGTTAAACGCTTAACTGTTTTACGTTCGGTAGACTATTAAAGTATAAGATTTCTTGTAAATTAAAAAAAATAGCAACGCCCGCGTTCAATTTATTATTCTCTTTAATCTTCATAAAGTATATGCAGCAGATAAAAATAATTTAGAGATGCGGTTTTAATTAGGATCAGGAATTTTTAATTAGATTAACGTCTTAATTAAGCATGCATAAGGGGCTTAGCATAAACGGTCGGCCGTTGACAAAGCAACACGTTTTTGCAGCGGACCGACCGGTTGACTTGTTCGAACAGGTCCCCACCTGCATGGCTTGGAATGTTTGACTAGCAGGTCCTACGATTAAACCAAGACTTTTAATCACTTTTGTTTACAATTTATTATTGCCGCTTGATATTTTTTAATTGACATGGATATTCGTTATTTTTTTTATTAGTTTTATTAACGGCCTGGAATCTAGTCCTTTAATGCTACAAGCATTTATGGTTATCTGTAAAGATACTACAGGAAATAAACAACTGTAAATATCATGCTACCAACATAAAAAAATATATTTGAAAAATCTCTAAGATAATTTGTTTACTTCACACCACATTTATTGTAATTTATGTGTATGCAAAATGTATGTAGGTTTTCTGGGAGATATTGCATTTTCCTTATATTTAGTATAATTTTTAATCATTTCTCCTCTCTTGTATTGCTTTACTATTTATCAGTAATAAGCCGCTGGAATAGGAAAACTTTATTTTGGTATTTTAATGTAATCAGATTACCGACTAAAAAAAGTGAAAAGTTTTGACCAGAAGCAAGAGTCAGTACAACGACTATAATATTGCTTACATCATATATATAAACATAAACTTCTATAAGCTAATATTCCTCTATAATTCTATAACCCTTTGATATAGGTAGTTTACGATGGATGTTGAAACGTGTGTGGATTCACAAAACAATTTGATGGGTACATAAAATACCTATATTGGCACACTTTGCGTCAACTATGACCTCGAAACGTGCCGGATCCTAGACGATACTAACGATCAATAATAATAAAAACTATTCTTCAAGTTATATATGTCTATAGTCATGGATACTGTACAGGTCTTGACAATTTAAATTATTTTATCACATAAATATAATAATATTCTCGTCCAATTGTTAATTCCAATAGAAAAAAACAGCGGCATCCTGTTCCAAATGAATGTAAATGCCTAATTATAAAATAAGAGGTTTCGAAACGCGGGATAAAAGGGCTGATGAGGCCTGTGACTGATGGAGTCCCATTCAGCTAACTTGATTGAAAGGGTTCATGTGAAAGCGCGAACAATTCGATTTGTAGGTATAATGCCATTTTATTCTCAGGTGCGCGAATTTAATTTGAAAATGGAATTTGACGTTCGAATTACATAATATCGTACGGTTTTATTTTGAAGTACTAAAAAATAAGTTTAAAATTGGACTTGGACGTTCGAATTTTTAATCGAATTTTAAAGTTTTAAAAAATAATTTGAATACGAATACGATATATAAATTACATAATGAGCCGTTTCTTCTTTTAAGTTTGCGCGAGCTAAAGCTTAAGCCAATATGTACACTGTAGTCTATGGCTTAAGCTTGGTTCTTTTATTAATATTTAAAATATGATGCATATAATTCTGATGGCGGACCTAATTAAAAAAAAACTAAGTATACAAATGTCAATTTCATGTTCGAATTTTAAAATATCATGAGTTTTTAATTTCTGGTATGAATACATAAATTTCTAATTGACATTGGACGTTCGAATTTCAAAATATCGTGCGAATTATATTCACGTCTACGAAGTTTATCTATAAAAAAAAAACAATTGGCACCAACTGCATAACTGATATGTTTACTTAAAAGGTAGTCATGATTTAATGAATGCACTTACATGTATTGATTCGACGGAAGACTTTCAAATTTACCAAGGAAGCGAAACTACAAGTGAATATATCAATAACTTTCCCGGTAGGATGTGAAGTGATAAATTAGTAATCAGTTGTACTAAACAGGTTGTTGACCTAAACAATGTTTGCGTAACATTTGTCGACTTGTCAACCAGTCCTCCCACTAGGCAATTTGTTTATCACAGGTAACATTTATTTGTGGGGAGGTGGCTGCATTCTGTAAAGCGGTTTAACTTAAAAAGGGAACGCAGACGTGTATTGTTCGGCAAAATGACATGACCGAAATTTTTAAATATTAAAGCTTTGAGGTTCTCTTCGCTTTTATTGACATAAATGGCAGTAAAGTGAAATAGAAGAAGAAGAAGAAGAAGAAGAAGATCTTTATTCGCCTTTCACAAACCAAAAATGTTTTAAGTATACTTATACTATAAAACAAATATATAAAAATAAAATATATATATAAAAAAAACAGAAAAACACCATGTACAGCTGTGTGAAAGGACGAAATGGACGGCCACTCAGACTGAAAGCCTAAGCTTCACTGCTGATTTTCAGTGGTCTCCAGATAACTTGACTTAGATTAATTAATAACGGCAGAATCAGCTGGAACATAATAACATATTAAAAATAATTAAAAAAACACATAATTTATCAGGCAATTTTGGGAGTGACAAGCTGACACAGACAAAGTCTCAGGTGCAGCTGGTTTGGGGTATAAAGTAAATACAAAAGAAAACATATTTATATTTTAAAAAGTGCCATACAAAAAGTGTAACAATTATAACACTAATAATATGTAACTAGATTATAAGATAAAAATAAAATGAAATTGATAATATAGAGCAAAAGTGTAATAATTATAATACTAATAATATATAACTAGATTATAAGATATAAATTAGTCCTGTAATTGTATAGAGAGCAAATATGATTTATATTGTGATCTGAAATGATGAACTGTCAGGCTGTTACGCACTGGCGGAGGCAAATCATTCCAACACTTCGACGCAGAATATCTGAAGCTACCGCGGAAGCATGCTGTTTTATGTATTGGAATATTTAACATAAAAGCTGTGGCTCGTGTCCCGTAAGATTTATTGTCATCGCATGCCCAACGCAACTTCTTAAATAGATACGATGGGTGTTTTGATTTAATTATGCCAAATAATAAAGTGGCAAGATGCAGATGACAGCGAGATTCCATTTTGAGCCTACCAGCAGAATTTAGAAATGGGGTTACATGGGCACGAGGTGGAATTTCAAAGCAGAACCTGGCACAAGCATTTTGTACCTTCTGAATTAAATTTCTAGTGCGCGCTAGTAGTCTCGGACCGATTACTGTGTCGGCATAATTAAATTTTGACAGCACTAATGACTCGCATAGAATAATTCGAAGATCGACGTCAAGTGTATTACGAATACGATACAAAACTTTCAATCTGTAGAAACAATTACGAGCCACGTTTATAACGTGTTTTTCGAACCTAAGATCTTTGTCCATCAGAATTCCTAAGTTTTTAGCATCCAAAACAGGATCTATAACATGGTCTGAAATTGTAATTACGGGGTTATAATCGGAAATCCTTTGTATCTGAGTTTTGGTACCTAGGATAAGATACTTAGTTTTAGAGTGATTTAGTACTAGCGAGTTTACTGCAGACCACGTATCAATTCTATTTAAGTCTTCGTTCAACTTTTGTATTGCAATATCAGTCTCGGAAGGCTTGAATGAGGCATATATTTGAAGATCGTCTGCGTAAATATGATAACTGCAGTTTTTAATAGATTTCACCACGATAGTTAGCATCCCGCTGGTGTGAACAGAGCTCCTCATTCTTATGGAGGGACGGATTGACAGGATATCGCACACTCAGTATGAAATTGACCTAATTCAATATTTGACTTATTTTGGTTAGATACATTGCAATCCTTATTTCAGTGCGTCTATGAAATCAGTCCATAAACTATTAAAAAGTTTGTGTTTCCTGGCTCTTTCAAATAATAAGTCTCTTTAAACACTCACGAGTTTTGTAGGCGCTACTCTACCATTTATTGTCAAAAACTACTATTTCTAATTCGGTCACTTTAATATTAAGTATGCGACATATGCAAGGAATGCGGAAGGAATTAATTGTACACTAAAAATCGCCGGTTAAGTTGTTGAAGAGAACTTATAAATGCCCGTGTTAAAAATTTCGCGATTTCATGCGCCTTCAGCATTTGACGTACCACGGTTTACACATTATCAGAAAACTACTAGAAGTTAAAGTGAGATCATTCGTCAAACACATTAAAGCACAATACGTTTTATATTAGTTTCTCCTATATTTATATTCTTGTTTGTTATACCTCGACGTGAGACGCATGCCTTATGCGTCTCACGGCCTGATGTGTGTTTTGAGTTTTCACGAGTGAGTGAATTTGCAAACTAATTGGGCAAGTATTGTCGTTTATTCATAAAACATAAGTTAAATATTGATTTATAGACGCAGGCGTTACTTTGCGGAATTCCATATTACAGGCACTATAACAGAACTACGTTGCTATAATCCGCACGGGTTAAGTGAATGCATGCAAAGCTAATGTGTATGAAGCAGGCAAAATTTATGCACCTTACACATGCAGGACAAGTTACCACACGCACCCCAAGGCCGGGCGTAAAACAACTAGCCAAATCAAGTAACATGTTCAACATGTTACTTGAAAAATGTTGTGCCGACCCCACTTAGAGTGGGATAAAGGGAAGGAGCATGAAGATCTTCACTTTTAAATTCGAGAGCGAGTTTTTAAACTCTATTATATATTTCCCTCTAAATTTTCTTCGTCGATATGTATGGGAATTTTCGTACAAAATTATACAAAGTCCGACACCAGCAAGAGTAAATAATGTCAAAAAGGAATTTCTTTCAATAGCGCTCTCAAGGATGGACACGCGTTATCGACAAAATGTAACTCCCGTGACAGACGTGATAGATAGGTTAGTTTAGAAAGTATCCAAACAGGATATTCACCTCACGATAACGACGTGCATCCTGATATTTTCCATTTATAAAGTACTAGGTTTTGCCCGCGGCTTCGCTCGCTGGAATGTGGTCTGACACATTAAGTTTCGTGACATTTTAGATTTAAATAATTTTTTTACTTAATATTACAAAATATACATTTATTTAGTTACTCGTACATCCAATTGTAGATGTTTAACTTCAAACAAAAGGATTGAATACAATTTTCGAGCAACGCGCATATTAGACACACTAAGGTGCTCCATTTTAGTCAATCATATCGTGATAACTTTTAAACTATTCGGCCAAACTACTTAGTGTAAAAGACAAGTTTATCTACATGAAATACTGAAAGCGACAAATGTATTGATTTTTAAAAGAATTTGATAACTATACTAAAATATGCATTGTAAAATAGTATCTAATTTAATTAACTTTATGATTAACAATTTGAGTCATAGTGGCTTCCACATAAAAGGTAGATATATGCTGTCGCGGACTTTAATTTAGGACTATTTAAGACAAACAATACTAAGGTACATCATTTTTGTGTAACTTGAATGGTTTAGGCAGCGTTCGCCAAGATAGCTCTCAGAGGCCAGATTTTTTCCGACTCTATTGACATGTACCGTTATATTACATAAAGTCGTTACAAATTTAGGTTATACATCAGAATAACATATAGCCTATATGTTATTCTGATGTATAACCTATATAACTGTAAAGTTTCATCCAAATCCTTCCAATAGTTTTGTCGTGGAAGAGTATCAAACATCCTCACAAACTTTCGCATTTATAATATTAGTAGAATAGGAAGTAGGACAAGTTGAAGGCGACTTCGTCAACTTAGTGTCAAAATACCCTCAATTCTGCTCTGTGTTTTTTTCATTTAACATCTTCATTCTCCTTCTCTTATTCCACTTTAAGTGTGGTCTTAGCATGTATAGCATAGCTTAAAATGTTTTTCGCATTTTTTCTCTCTTATCATTCGTCAACTCTAGCGCTACTTCTTTTATATGCATCTAAACATTTTACTTTTTTTTATTGTGCTTATTACGACCTCTAAGTGTGCTTTTTTGGCAAGATTAACTTTTATTTACCCTCCTAACTCTATTCAAATAAAAAAAGATGAAGAACGCGGAATTAAAAAAATGTGCATTTAATTTATAATATTAAACTGAGCTCTCATCTCACGTATACATAAATAAAAACTAAATATTCTAAGCCTATCGCCATATTGAGTAAATTACCACGAGGATATTATCCGGCTTAGTAGAATACACCACTCTTATTTCTTACTGAGGTATTGTAAAAGACAACTTAGATAAGTTGACGTCAGGCGGCCTATCGTAAAATACCTAGCCAAATCATTTGACAACATTTCTATAAAATGTCGTACCGACCCCCACTTAGAGTGAGATATGGGCAGTAGAATAATAAATAAATAATAAATATACGGCACACTTACACACGCGGTCGTCCGTCCCCAAAGTAAGTAACTTAAGACTTGTGTTATGGGTGACGGACAACTGTTAGATATACTACACATATAATTTTAAATATATACTTAAATACAAATATACACCCAGGCTCGAAGAACCAACAAATTGTTTGGAGAAAATGGTGGCCCTCGGCGGGAATCCAACCCGCGACCCGAGGAGCTGAAGGCAGGGTTACTACCCACTGCTCCAACGGGCCAGTCAATGATGATGAATGATACCATGTGTATATTGTAAGGCTTTATTTCATTATTGGATGTATTGAGGGTAATTTTTTAACATCTCTGACTATTAAAAGCGAACAAAAATTATAATTATCCCTTATATCACACAATGCAAAACCGCATATACAAAAATGCTTAATTCGGCACTACTCTAACCTCTTTTTATCAAAGGTTACATTCTTTTTAAAAATATGAATATCAATGATAATCAATGACTGGCCCGTTGGCGCTATGGGTAGTGACCCTGCCTTCAGCTCCGCGGGTCGCGGGTTCGATTCCCGCCGAGGGCCAACATTTCCTATAAACAAATTGTTGATTCTTCGAGCCTGGGTGTGTATTGTATTTAAGTATGTATTTAAACTTATATGTAGTATATCTACCAGTTGTCCGTCATCTATAACACAAGTATTAAGTTACTTACTTTGGGGACGGACGACCGTATGTTTAAATGTCCCATATATATATAATTAATAATGAATCATCTCCATATCCGGTATCCAGACCAGTGTCCCATTCAAATCGATACATACTCGCAAAACATTATGAATAAGAGGTTCGCAAACGGCACAAATGCCGGTAGTTGGCGCGACGTGACGCTGGTAGCACCGGCGAGCGAGTATTGCATGCTAAATAAGCTGAGGCATGCAAAGTAGTTAAGTTTGATGTGTCTCGCCGGTGCCCGGTCTATCAGACGCTATCGCCTTATATGGCAACGTGGCATTTACAAAGCGGACTATTTTTAATGCATTTTATACAAGCTTAACCCGCCACTTCGTTAAAAGTGTTGAAATATATTCAGTTTTCTTGATATAGCCGAAGGAAAAACGGGAATTAAGTCTTTCAAAAAAAAAATTTACTTAAGTTGCCATGTGGAATCTTGCGAGTTAAATTTGACCCACTTGCCGGTGTCCGATTGAGCTGAAATTGTACATACTGCTTCAGTCCTTATGACAATGCATGCAGATGATAAGCATGACCTGATACGTCAATGGATAGCAGTAAGAGTAAAAAAAGTAAAGTAGCGGCCTGTTACAATCCCATTGCTGGGAATAGGCCTCCTCTCTGCGTTTCTGGAGAGAAGTGTTGGAGCTAAGACCTACCACGCTGCTCCAATGCGGATTGGTAGGTTACACATATCTCCAGAATTCTCTAGCTATATGCAGGTTTCCTCACGACGCACCAAAAAGCGTGTGATAAATTGCAATTATCAATTAGACACATGAGTTTTAATAGAAAAACTCATTGGTGCTTGCCCGGGTTTGAACTCGTGTTCCCCTCGAAAGAGTCGCACGGTCTCGCTGATGGGCTATCACAGCTCGTCGCGGATAGCAGTAGGAACACGAAATTATGTTAATTACTTTTTGTCCGAACACGACAGAAATTACTATGTTAAGTAAAGTAACTGCCAACAGTTACTTTATAGGCCTATGTCCAAACATAGGCCTCCTATGCGTTCTTCTCCGTTTTTTGGAAAGGATTGGAGCTAAGGCTCACCACGCTGCCCCAATGTGGATTGGTAGGTTACACATAGCCCTAGAATTCTCTAGAATATACAGGTTTCCTCAAGATATCCCTCACCGAAAAGCGTGTGATAAATTTAAAATATTAATTAGACACAAGTTTTAATAGAAAAACTCAAGTGTGCCTGGCCGGGATTTGAACGGGGGTTTGGGTAATAGGAAAGCTAAATTAAATTTAAAAACACTGTTAAAAAGAGGCTGATACACAAAGCCTACTAAATGTTGGGGATTACTTAGATGATAAGAATGCGTGGATATAGCTACACTTCTGTCCTGTACAAGACAGTAATGACAAAATTTAACTAGTTTAAAGAACTATATTTAAGAAGAGCAACCGCCGAGTTTCTTGCTGGCTCTTCTAGGTAGAAACAGCTTTCCGAACCAGCAGTAAAGTTGACGATTCAAAAGCACTTACTTGTTTACAAGTTTACTTAAATAAATGAATATTTTGAATTTTAATCACGTTTATATCAATAATTTTGTTGCTTCAATTAGGGTTAATAGATTGATACATATTGATTATATGGGCGTGGCTCGGTAACACGGTCTCAAAATATTTGCGCTAGCGTTAATGTATTAGTTTACATAGAAGGATCGGCGTCGAGCGACTTCAAAGCTTTTGTCACGTACGAAACGCCCTTTTTGGAAACTAGATCGGATCATTAATTTAAATTAGATCCCCGAGTCACATCGTATACGAACACACGTAAAAGCGAATAATAATAAATAATAAATATATATAGGACACTTAGACACACGGTTGTCCATCCCCAAAGTAAGTAACTTAATACTTGTGTTATGGGTGACGGACAACTGGTAAATATACAACATATATAACTTTAAATAGAAATACACACCCAGGCTCGAAGAACCAACAAATTGTTTTTAGAAAATATTGGCCCTCGGCGGGAATCGAACACGCGACCCGCGGAGCTGAAGGTAGTGACCCACCCATTGCGCCAATAGGCCAGTCACGAATAGTGAATAGAATATGTGATATGTCTTTTTCTTTCTCAATCGATAGACGTCCACTCCAGCAGGCCTACCATGAACTCTTATTGCGACTCAATTGAAGACGTAAACGACCACCGCGAACCGCTTTCTTTTCGTACCATGAAGTGTGAATTGCATTAGGGTCGTAATGTTTTAAAAGGATAACGTTATATGAACTATAGATAACTCTGTCTGTGTGTTACTCACATGTTCTTAGGACGAATTCCGAACGTTCATTGGGCAATGTCTTAAAGTGTGCGTCTTTAATACATCATGGTAAGAAAAAGCAAAACAATTTCGTTTACGTCTTCAATTGAGTCGCAATAAGAGTTCATGGTAGGCCTGCTGGACATAAGTCTTAATAGGATCTCCAGAACACAAGATCTTGTACCGCCTGAATCCAACGACCTTTATGAGGTCGTGAGTCACTGCACTGCGTTTACCAGTGCGGGGTCGCCATTCACTCTTTGAGATCCCAACGCCCATCGGTTCACCGCACTATGTGCCCCGCCCAGCACCACTTCAGCTTCGCGACATGCTGAGCTATATCGGTAACTCTGGTTCTTCTACGGATCACCTCATTTCTGATTTGATCACTTGAAGACACTCCGAGCATAGCTCGTTCCATCGCCCGCTGAGGGACTCTAAGGCCTTCTTATGGGACCCATAGTCACCGAACACACATATACACATATATGGTTGATGACTATGTGATATGTATTACTACATATTATAAAATAAAGTATCCCGCTGCGTCTCTCTGTCTTTATGTTCGCGATAAACTTTAAACTACTGGATCTTTTCGTTAAGTCTATTACACGAAGTAAATCATATGACAAAAGTAATAATAAAATTATTATGCTACAATCCGCGATAAAGTAAATAGAAAATATACATAATGCTAAATGACTACATTTACTGTCTGTTTCCGACGATAAAATGGCAATTCGTCGTGGAGTGTATCTCCTGTTGATGTTTCTTTCGCGGGGCGAAACGATTGTCGAGTTTGTAATGGTGAACGTGTGTAGTGATCGTGTAGGTTTGTGCATGTGTTTTTACAAATTTTGCATGTATATGGTATGAAAATGAATAGTCCGCTCTAAACTTTGCATTATATATATTTTCTATTTACTTTATGGCGGATTATAGCAAAATAACTTCATTATTACTTTTGTAATATGGATCTCCGCAAAGTAATGCCTAATTCTGTAAATTACTTAAATCATACGATTTAAGTGTATAAATGTTTAGGTTTAATTAATTCAAAACTCTGTCTAATCCTTTTGAGATAAAAAAGTAATTGTGGAAGAATTCTATTTCATCGGTGTAACACTTTATTATTGTATTATCAGTTATATATGTACTAATATTATAAACTCCAAAGTCTGTCTGTTATGATTTCACGGCTAATCCACTATTGATAAAATTTGGCAAATTAAAGCTTATACATGGGTCAACATAAAGGCTAAAAATTTCCTGTTTTTTATTTCGGAAACACGGAAAGACACATATTGCCTTAATTAATATAATTAAACACTAAAGATAACGTAAACGAAGCTACGTGTACCTCTAGTTCTTTATATTTCAACTATCTATGCTATTTGGTAAGATATCTATCGATTTTGTGTTGACGTATAAGCTCGCCTACGCCTAAATTGCAGCCAACTGGTCAGTATTTTCCATAGAGTTATTATACTTAGAGTAGGGAGGCCTAAAATGTGCCATATTGCAATAAAGAGAAATAAAAAGTAAGCAAATGAGGTTGTATCTATCTGTCTCTCTTCTTTATGTGTGATTAGACAAAGATGAAGTATACGAGTGTCATCTTCCATCTCATTATTTAATCTGACACTTTCTTACAGGCCTGCCTATGGCTCCCCTACGCTAAGTACATATAATACTCTATGGTTCCTCTACACTAGTATAGTAACTCTATGATACTCATACATTATAATAAACACGTAACAATTTGTTTTGCTAATAGATATTAGCATAGATATTTGCATTCAGTCTACTGATGTTTTTTATATAGTTTTATTAACGGTCTGGAATCGAGTCTTTAAAGGCCTTTTATAAAATAACAAGTTTCGTAAAAATTTTATCGCTACTGTTGTAGGTATCTGCAAGATTAACAGATAATATAAATCATAATATATGAAAATAAACAAAACTCCATGAAAACATCACAAACTTCTGAGCTGTTTCATTAGTATGGATAACGTTTTTAGGTCTGTAGGCGTACCGTGAACTTTTAGTAAACGATTCAATTCAAAGTCAGTACCTAAACTTAACCGCTTTGTTTTCGTACCATGAAGTGTGGATTGCATTGGGGGTCGTAATGTTTGAAAACGAAAACGTTATATGAACTATAGATAACTCTGTCACTTTTACTCAAATGTTTTTAGGACGCATTCCGAAATTCTTTTTTTTTCATATTCTTCTTGAAACTGTAAGTTAAATCTATCTTTTGCAATGAATATAATTAAAATGTATAACAATACACTCTGTTTTGTATTGTTTATTATCGATCCACGTAAAACATAGTTTTATATATTTTATGTTACAATTAAATTTTAGAAAAATTTAATAAATTTAATTAATAAGTTAATTTATTTTAATAGCCAACGGTACGATAAAAGAGTGAATGAAATACGTTTGCGATCCAGTTTAGATTGTCATTTGGCAACGACATAATACTTTAAGTTTAACACGTCATGGTATGAAAAAGCAAAACAATTTAGTTTACGTCTTCAATTGAGTCGCAATAAGAGTTCGTGATAGTCCTGCTAATTTAAATTCTTTCGGTTTAAGTATGGCTGCAAAATAGTTCAGTTTAATAGTGAGGTAAGAATGACATATATATTTCTAACATTACTGATTGCAGAATACTATATGACAAATTTTCAAAGTGTATAATAGACTTTAGCATCATTGAACAAATAGTAATTCAATTTTTTAATTAGTTTTGAAATGAAGATCGTTCGATTGGGAAATTATAGAGCTTTCAATATTCACCTCAAAGATTGGTCTGTATTAGGCGTAGATTTATGTCGCAACTCATGCGTTTCGCAACGCCACCGCCCACCGCTATCGCTCCACCTACGATCTTCTACAAAGATCAAACTTTATTCTCCTTTGAACATTTAAACTGTTTCTTCATACACTGTGTTCGAAAAAGATTCACCATCAACAAGCTTTAGAAAAAACCTTTTTTTAAATCGCTAGAATTAAGTTAAAAGGCGCACACAAAATTAAAAGACTTCTTGTCTTTAACTTGTTTCCCGAGCAGGTAAAATGTAGCGCTTCCTTATCGGCGGGGGTCTTCGTGTTTTTTAACAATAGCTACTAGTCCTTTAACTTGCTTTTGTTCAGTTAAAAATACCCGTTATTACGTGAAAATGTTCATGTATATAACTATTTGATTTATTATCTTCAATATCTTCACAATCTCGAATAAATATGTAAAAAATTAATCATTAAAAATTAACTTTCAACTGCTAATTGTTTTTAATACTTATAACTATAATATTATATCTACCAAACTTAATTAAGTAATTATTTATGTACCCTACAATTAAAACGATTTATAAATTCTTTCAAATATAAGTTGGACCGTTAAAAGCAAAACAAATATACAAGCGACACCAACTATACATTACCTAAATACGATTATCGTATCACTATCGTATTTAGGTGTAAAGAGAGCGCGTGATTCTTACCTGAATTCGGCTGTTCTTGTATATCAACCATTGACAACATTCCTTCCTTTTCAAAAATACTTTTCACATTTGCACACGATATTTCCGTGTCCGCAGCAGAAATAACAGCTATAGAACTTGCAAACAACACAAAATACAATATTTGGTTCTTCATTCTCAATCCAAAAATCGATTTTTTGTTAGGGGACAGTTTTTCACAAAACCACACGTTCACAGCCATGTTCGCGTTAAAGTTAATAAATAAATTTTAATAAATGTTAAATTGAATGTAGTAAATTAATAAATAAAAATGAAATTAACAAAATTTTAATTGAAACTTTGGACAGTGTACACGCCATAAATACGGCCCGCGTCGGTTCAACTGCGATCCATGACGACCGCAGCAAGACTACGCTGGCTGAAGTGCGCTGAAAGCGAGAGCCATCCTTTATGGCGTTGTTGCCAGCTACGCTACATTCTCATAAATTATGTATGTGAATTACGTGATCGCATGAATATAATAAATGTTATATTTAAAACATGGTTTTTAAACAATTTTTATTTTTAGTTTTAGCTTTGAAATCAAATGAAGCAAACCTTAAGTTCAGCTGTCACTGTCATACAAGCACGTAGTCGAACGATAGAAAAAGATGGCATGCGTTCATCAGTAGTACTATTAAAAATTTAATAGCTATGTACTTTGTGATATGTCAAGTTTTCTACAAATTAGAATGTCAATGTCAAGATTGTCAAGTAGTTTATCATTGTTTTAAAAGTTCTTAATTTATTTATTACACGATAGGACGGCGACGCTGATGCCGCTTGATATATTGTTTTTATTTTTTATTGTGTTTGTTGTGTACATTACCCAAAAGCTAAACAGTGCTTTTTAGTTTGTAAGATTAAAAATATTGTGTTCAAAACACGTTAAAAAAGTTTATGTAACGTTTACCGGCGTCAATATGAGGTTTTTTGTGTTCAAAACCGTGTCAAATACAATCAGAAAACAATTTTATTCGACGAAGAATGTGAGGAAAGTAACTCATTGTATATTCGATATGGACGGTCTTCTCTTAGGTAAGATTTTTGTATCTGACCTTTTAGTTGTTTGCCAATGTTATTATAACCAGGTTAGATTATTACGAAACATTTTATTACATCTGTCTACTTATAAGTTTAACATTATATATGTAACAATATAATGACGTGCATCTATACGCGTCGTTGAGGAACGTAAGTCCTGTCTTTTAAACATATAGACATTAAAAAGTTGTTTAATATCCTTGGTCACCTACTAGGAGGCCGTAAAAATAAAGGTGAGTGTTGTAACAAATCAAAATTTTAAGTATATATCACTTTCTTTTTTTTATGAAACAGAGTACGCTGCAGTAATGCTGAAACTAGTATATTACAACTAAAACTTATTGATAATTACCCTTGTGATCGCTACTTGATTAGATACTTATTAGCAAATTACATTAAAATATCACTAAACTGGTGTTAAAATATTTTCACTGCAGAAGGCAAAAGCTTTATAAGCAGCCTCTTGTGGAAGTGAATGTTTCAAAGTTGGTAATTAGTATTTAACAGTAATGGGGAAATGGGCGGAATAGTTCAGAATAGGAGTTAACCACCTGGCCTGTTCCGACAGGTATCACCGAAACTAGATGGATAGATATAACTATATATATTATAATAATATGGTATATTTTTTCGTTCTGCTATGGATTCATTAAAAGATATATTTTCTCCAGGTGTAAAACAGTCCAAAAATCTATAATATATATATTCAATAATATTACTTGCTTTTTAAATACATGTTCTAATATCATTTTACGCAATATCCTTCTGGACAGATGACTCCGTAGTTGAGCCAGCTATCTGCTAAGCGTTAAAGATGAATATTTTTTAGATACTGAACAAGTATATAAGAAAATGATCACTCAACTCTGCTCCAAATATGGTCACGAATACACCGACGAACTGATGATGAAGGTGCTTGGTGGTACAGAACAGAGGTTGTCAGAAATTCTATGTAAAGATCTAAATCTTCCTGTCACACCTAAAGAGTTCAGGGACCAATTGTTAGAGCTTGGAGACACTATGCTGGCTGGGACGCCATTATTGGATGGTCTGTATATTTATTATTTTCTTTTTAACTAATTCTAAAAGCCATTGTTTGGCCTGTTCGAACAGGTGTTAGTAATTCTTCAGGTAGGAGGGGGGGGGGGTCGAATTCCTGCTGAGGGTCAACAGTTTTCAAATACATTTGTTGTTTTTCGGAGTCTAGGTGTACATTTTTCCCAGTTGTCCGTCACCCATAACACTTGTATTGCCGATTATAGCAAAATAATTTTATTATTACTTTTGTATTATGAATCTCCGCAAAGTAATTCTATAAATTCTAATCCTAATTCTATAAATTACCCTTAAATTTTTTTTTTTTTTTTACTTGTTTTAACTTATGTACTTTGGGTTTGTGTAACTGTCCAATATATTTATTTATGTCAACAAACAGATAAATTTAATTAGTTATTTCTGATATATGACATATTTTAACTGACAATTAAAATCATATTGAAGTTATTACTCTAGAGGCCTTATAAGAAATCTTAAACTAACCTAATGGACAATCCCTTGAAGATTATATAAACAATAAAAATATGTGGATATACTACTCTTTGACCCAGTACAAGATATTAATGACTAACTGTAACTAGTTATAAGAATTAGATTTTGAAATAGGCAACAACAAATTTCCACGAACCAGCAGCAGAGTTGTTTGAATTTGATAGAGTGAGCTGTGCTTAGGGAGGTAAAGGTTTATGTGAGATCGAATAAATCAAAGTGGTTGCGTGGAGTAGAACTGCTATTATTCTCTGATGTGAAAAGTCCTGCTATGAACCATCTTTTGAAAACCTGATTCAAACTTCGAGTCAGTATACGCGGAAGCGTCGTTTCTTATTAAATTACAGATATTTCATTCGCTTTATAAAATAATAAAAACTACTTCAGCTTCCAAATGCAAATATTGCAGCTTATAGCAAATATTACATCTCTGATAATATATCTATTAAATGACAATATTATCTGGAGATAGGATCAAAGCAATGATAATGTCAATAATATGAGATAAACGACCATTGTATTAAATTTAGAATGCGGATAAGACTACATATAATTGGGTTAGGATGACAATTATATGAACCTGGCCTCCATATTTATTGCTGACTGTGCGCGCTGTTTCGCCCACGTGGAATTCAGTGTGTTACAAAGTTTGTCCCGTAAATCCTGACCTTGCAAGAATTCTAGATTAAGAAGTAGTCTATATGTTGCTCCACAACCTTGGCTTCCTCCAGTCAAATTTTCATCAAAATCTGTTCATCAATATCTCTTGAGAGTTCCCGTCACGATATCGTCGCGTAAAGAGCTCATGAATAACGAGTCCCGGATGGGCTTGAAACTAGTCGGGCTATAGTTTCAAGCCGTGAGTATAGCCGGTCTCTCAACAATAATTATGAATACCACTCACGATAGTTTAAATTCAAAAATCCCTTGAGAATTCCAGGGATATGTGAAACCTATCTGGAGCAGCGTGGTAGGTCTTAGCTCCAATCGTTCTCTCCTACAACGAAGAGAGGGGGCCTATGCCCAGCAGTGGAATTTATTCAACTTTTATTAAATTTCTTTGGTCAGTCCAATGTATCGAGAAAACAGCTAAATTCTGCAATTTGAATTGAAATTTATTGATTGTATTACTAGCAAATTTGTTAAATACCATTTAAAAAACGTTAAAAACGAATAAAAATTTAGGGAAAAAGTCTAAATCAGAAATGGGAATTAAATAATAAATAAATATATGGACACTTACACACACGGTCGTCCATCCCCAAAATAAGTAACTTAATACTTGTGTTATGGGTGACGGACAACTGGTAAATATACTACTTATATAATTTTAAATACATATTTAAATACAAATATACAGACAGGCTCGAAGAACCAACAAATTGTTTACAGAAAATGTTGGCCCTCGGCGGGAATCGAACCCGCGACCCGTAAAGCTGAAAGCAGAATGACTACCCAACCAACGGGCCAGTCAAATTCCGTTCCGAATTCTTAGTACTTATTCAGAATTTGAGTCGAATAATCGAAGCTCCGTAAAATCGCTATTGTATAAGATACTCTAGTAGTCTTACTCGCCCACTCATCATTAGGATCGCCAGTAAGTCTAATAAAGCACAATAACGTATTAATTGGATTTAAATTGCTTCAATTGGTACATAACTATTAAACGTTCGCTCGTGAAGGCCACAATTACACGTAACGCATAGTTTAGGCACGGGTTGAATGTATTTATAGACACCACAAGCTATTTTGTAGAAGCGGTTTTACTTGCTGGTCCTCTGAATGGGATAGACTTGTTAAAGTAGTGTCATGTCGTTGCCTATTATAGAACGCAGTCTATGCTTAAGCTAAACTAAGTTTAAAGCTAAATTTATAAATTAAATTTTCGAAAGTTGCACTTGTGAATAGCCTGATGTTCTCCATTATCTTATACGGCGCAGAGACATAGACACTCAAACTGGCAGACCGCAATCGAATTAATGCATTTGAGATGTGGTGATGGAGTAAATTGTTACGCATCCCATGGACGACGCATAGGGCCGATCAGCCAGTGTTCGAACAACTTAAAATAGACAGGAAACAGAGGCTTTCGAACATATACCTACGGAGGAGTTCTTTGGACTCATTGCACGCAAGCCTGGCGACAACCTCCAGGCTCATTGCCAACGGCAAGGTTGCTGGCAACAGACCCAGAGGACGTAGCCCTATGCGCTGGTCAGACCAAATCCGGAATATCAGTCAATACAACCAACAGTCCAACCAACAATCTCCAAGGCCATTCACGTGGCAGAAAGCAGGAAAAGTTAGAAGACCATCCTTAATAACAAGATGTGAATTATGGGGTCACGTCCACCATTATTGGGGAAACAATGCAAGGAGGAGATGGAAACTTATAAATGACTCAAGAGATTTTCACTCTACTATAACTCAATGTATGCTTTACGCCAACATACTCGTATTCTTTCAAATAGGAGATTCAAATGCAAAACATTTATAAATTCTACTTGACTTTAATCACTTGAAAAATCAATTACTTTTGAATCGAAACTCTTTTACTGGTTCAGAAAATTGCTTCTACTGAGAACATCCAGCAAGAATCTCAGCGATTGCTCTTTTGAAAATATATACCTAGATAAATTCATTTATCGTTGACGGAGTACTTAAGTAATACAAATATCCTCGATTTGTTTACAGGAGCTGAAAGGCTCATCCGACACCTTCATACAACAAAAGTACCTTTCGCACTTGCGACGTCATCTAGTGAGCGTTCTGTTAAAACAAAAATTGCATCACACAAAGAGCTGTTCAGCTATTTCCATCATATGGTGATGGGGAGCACGGATAAGGAGGTGAAATTCGGCAAACCACACCCTGACATATTCCTCGTTGCTGCTACCAGGTTTCCCGACAAACCTGAACCAGAAAAGGTGAGTCTCACGTGTATAAGTTAGTGCAAAAAGTTATATCTAATCTAAAGTCTAAATCTTGGGTTCAACGGAACTCGCATAAAGTAAAATTTTGCTATAATTTTGTGGCAAAATCTGGCTCGATGGACCATGTCGAACACTTTTAATGTTATTTTTCGTGCAGTTTTTAAATTTGATTACAAGTCTAATTTCGAAACCGAACATCAAATCGTTTATCGTTATATATTTTAATAGATATAAATAAAAACCTTAAAAGGAAGTCAAATCAATTGATAGCAACATAATGCACGTTATTAAGTAATCAATTTAAAAATTTGTGCGTCTGAGGCCAAAAGCTCCTTTCCCTTCAAGCAATAAACGTCCACATGGTCGTTTAAAGGATTTTTACGATATTGCATCGCCTTAATTCAGCGATTACCCATGACTGTTTTAAAGTCGTCTATACTTTTAGGTCTAACACGGTGTTTCCCGCCATTTAAATTGAGACCCCAACGTCCAAAAAAACTGTACCGATTTGAGCGGGTCTACTTATTCTAAAGGTCCTACCAGTACCAAACCCGCCCGCCCGTAGAAATCAGTGTTCACACATAATTTTTCCTATTTCTATTTAGATAAAACCGTATAGGACTATACGGTTCAGAAAAAGGAATAAAAATCTATTTACCGAAACCTTCCACAAGAATTGTACTACCTTTTATTAAAAACTGTACAAAAATCTGTCCAGTAGATTTTGAGAAATTCGATCACATGCACACAGCTTTTGGGGACTTTGTTTAATATGTGTAGCTTAGCTCAAATGCTTAGAAGCTACACTGCGGTTTTTATATAAAAAATACATAAAGCAAGTCAAATTTTTGAAAATCGCGGATAAGGAAGTTGAATTTATATAGATACATAAACATATATTTTGTTTTTTTTTACATTAGTATTTCGCCTTGCGTTTAGTTTCGATGCAATGAGATAAAAAAAACTTATTCTGACCTTGATGCAAGGTGTGTTTATGCTTATTAAAACATTCTATTTAACAAGTCTTATAGAAATATATTTCACTATGTGTACATACTTATCTCTTTGACTGGTTCGTTGGCGCAGTGGGTAGTGACCCTGCCTTCAGCTCCGCGGGTCGCGGGTTCGATTCCCGCCAAGGGCCAATATTTTCTATAAACCATTTGTTGATTCTTCGAGCCTGGGTGTATATTTGTATTTAAATATGTATTTAAAATTATATATGTAGTATATCTACCAGTTGTCCGTCACTCCTAACACAAGTATTAAATAACTTACTGTGGGGACGGACGACCGTGTGTGTTTGTATCCCATATATTTATTTTTTTATTTATTTACGTATAAAAAAGTAACCAAAAGTCTTCCTGTATGTGATCGATTTTTTTCAAAATCTAAAGAACGGATTTTTGTACGGTTTTTCTTAAAGAAAGAAAGAGTGTAATTGTTGCGTAAACCAGCAAAGATATGTTAAAGAGCATATCTTTGCTGGTTTACGCAGCGCACGCGACCAAAGCTCCCAGCAAGCAAGTTTTTTAACAACTGCTTGATCTCTTCAACACAATATCGATATGTACTATTAACCTAAACCATCCGGAAGTATTGCACTATCTTTTGATGGAAGCCGTACAAAAATCCGTTCAGTAGACAGACAGCTTTTTGGGACTTTGTTTTATAATAATTATAGAAGTATAGATTATAAGCTGGTTTCTGTCATATCACTCGGGCAGCAGTTGAAAATCAGCGCCGTGTGTTATTAGTCTTAGTAATGACATACGGCAATGCTGAGCTGTGTGCCCTTTCTGTAACTTTTTAATTGCAGAATAAATATTTCATTTCATTTATTCTCAGAAGTGGGATAGTAACAGGTCGTACTAAATTTCAGTTTCAACTTTCAGTGTCTAGTCTTTGAGGACTCGCCTCACGGAGTAACGGCCGGTGTTTCGGCCGGTATGCAGGTTGTCATGGTACCCGACCCACATTTGGACAAAAGACTGACCACCCACGCGACTATAGTGTTGCCAACATTGTCGAAATTCCAACCTGAAATATTTGGCTTGCCACCATTTCAATCATAACGTGGTACAAATCGATATATAATAATAATTTATATCGCACGCCTCAGTATTAAGCTGACTGTATTCAAAATTAGACTTGATTGAATTTTGAGATTGAGATTGTAATCCTTATTTCAACGCCATCTATTACATTACGCTATGAACTTTTAAAAAGGCTAGTGTTTTCTTGCTCTTTCAAGTTACGTGCATCTAAAGTTTTGTAGGTGTTAGGCTAAGCTTTATTGCAGTTTACAACTTTTTTGAATGAATTCACTTTAATACTAAGCATGTGATATACTTTCAAGTGTGATTCTAGTTTAGATCTCTTGGAATGATACTACACTGTTAACAATGTGCTATATTATTATAACAATAAGTTTAGTTTTACACTACATTATACCTTTTACTGTTGAACAAATATAAAGTATTATTTGTGCTTGCGGCTTCGCCCGCGTGAAATAAAATAAATAAATGATAAATAAATATATGGGACATTTACACACACGGTCGTCCGTCCCCAAAGTAAGTAACTTAATGTTATGGGTGACGGACAATTGGTAGATATACTACATAAATAAGTTTAAATACATACTTAAATACAAATACACACCCAGGCTCGAAGAACCAACAATTTGTTTATAGAAAATGTTGGCCCTCGGCGGGAATCGAACCCGCGACCCGTGGAGCCGAAGGCACTACCCACAGCGCCAACGGGCCAGTCAAATCAGCAAACCAGAAAATCAGCGTATTTGATTAAAATTTTGAACATAAAATTAATTATTCTGAGTTAACCATAATACATAGAGAAATGCTCTAACGAACTTTTTTGTAGTACATTTATCGGTCTACAATTCTCTAGTACATTACTCTGTGTATCTGTTTGTTTATGGGAAGCACACTACTAAAGCTCCCAACAGACGAATTTTTTTTTTTACGTCTGAAGGACCTCTTACATCTTACTAATATTATAAATGCGAATGTTTGTGAGTATGGATGGATGTTTGTTACTCTTTCACAGCTAATCTGCTGAACCAATATCGATGAAATTTAGCTCAATTATTCCTTATATACCGGAATAACATATAGGCTATAGAAATCCTGTTAATTCTACAGGATTTTTACATTTAAAAACGCCATCTATTATCAACTTATCAAAGTTTTTAATTCACTATGTATCAAAGACGAGTCAAATCTGTAATAAAAAGGAGGTTCTTTATCACGTTGATCAGCTTACGACGAAGGAGTTATTTTTAGAAGAATTTTTTATATACTTTGATTTCTGTTTACTGCATAAATTTAACTGAGCTATTATAATGTATAATTTTGAAGCTATTGTTTATCCTAGGCCTATAGTCCACGCGGACGAAGTCGCGGGTTAAAGCTTGTAATACCATAATGCACTAGTAACCTAAACCTTCCGGAAGAATTGCACCTTTGAGTAAAAAGTCTACAAAAATCAATTCAGTAGATTTTAACAGAATCGATCACATACAGATAGATAGACAGCTTTTAGGGACTTATTTGTATAATAATTATAGACAGAAATTACCTCCAACTCTGAACAGTTAAAGCGGGTCTAGTACTAAAACATTTAACCGTTTAACCAAACTTATGATAGTCATTATTGCATATATTAGGACGTAGAACTTAATAGTAACAATACAAAGTAGTTAATATTTTAAGACGATTTGTTGTAAGCATAAGTTTTCTACAAATTTTTTGATGTTATTTTCTTAATAGGTATCAGTTATTCCCAAAGTGTTGCATATCGCCTCCCAGGTGTCAAAGATGTACATATAATGCGAATGTGGATTTGTAGAGTAATTTTGTTTGAATCGTCTTAACCAAGAGTGCTTTGGAGGACCTTTTTTTAATAGTGGTTTGCAAACATTATATAGAAATTGGGCAAAAGTTATTATAAATATTTCGCGGTAAAGTAAATAGCTTTTAAAACATACAATGCTAAATGTACCTATTTGTTTTCATACCCGATACATGCGGGATTCGTAGAAACAATTGGACAAATCTCCACCACCGCTACAATACACAAGCACTACACCCGTTCACTATCACAAACTCAATCGTTTCGCCCCGCAACCGAAGCACCATCAGGAGATAGACTCTTCTTCAGAAGAGATAGGCTTTTCAATGCCTATGCTATTGCAGCGATAATGCTTCGTTATCAATCAGTTTTGTTGGGTTCTACTGGCGCGATGTTATGTATAACGATATATTGATCTTTTCGTCGAAAATATATATATTCTAATAATTAAATAAAAATATAAATATCATTATTCATAAAATATTACCATTTCGATTCAATGACTAGTAAAATATTTTTTATTCAGTTAGGCAAATAAACAAATTACAATATAGTCTATACGTTATAATATTTATATGAAGATTTACTTTATACATATGACACGTGCGCGTCATTTTAAAAATATTACAAATACATAATCAAATATATACAAAATAAGATACATACTCAAATATAAAATGTAGAATTTACAAGAAACACAAGGACGAAATTCATCTTAAGAGTTTAGATCGCCTGACAAGACGCGATGCAGGATTGCAGGTTCGATTACAATTGTATCGAAAATTTAAAACACTTTTGTTGCAGTGTTGAATTTTTTTTTATTCTTTGCGTTGTTACGCGGTCTGACTCTCTAAGGCGAAATATGTATACTTGATAAGTTTTTTATTTCTGCAAAACATGTTATAAATATGAATACTATTGTTACCAGAAATCATTGTTTTCCTTGATATTTCTGACGATTTTAGAATATTCGTTTTTAACCTAATTTATGTGTTCAAATAAAGAAAACTTTGGGAATAACTGTTTTATGTTTATTTTGTAGTAACCGAAGTACAATTAAAACAATAATTTACATACTGTATTTTAATCGCACCCAAAACATATCTATTGCTATTTATACATAATAATAAATTAAATAATATTAATTATTCATTTAACAAGTTGCTTGATGGCAGATAAAACATCACTTGCAGATAGATTTGTCAGAGTTGCACTCCTCTCATTTCCTTTGTCTGAAACAATACAGATTTGAGATTATCAAAGTTTACTTAATATAATATTTTTACTATTAGTACTATTAGTAAAAATTATTAAAAATTAGTAAAATTATTATATCTGTGTAACAAACACAGATATCATATTTTTGCTACAGATAATATAAAAAAGTAAAGGCCAGTTTTGGGAGAAAATTGATTTTTTTTAAGTATCATATATTATTGAATGTATATAACCACAATAGCTATGACCTGACTATGAAAGAACAATAACCAAACAAATCTCTATATCTAAAAAAATTTATGTAAGCTACTAATCTCTTCAACAAATAAATATTTGGGACAACTGTTAAGTACATCCCAGCATGAAGCGAATGGTTCAAAATACAGACATACCACGCATTACAAATAGAACTTCATGTTGTTGGATTTTGTAAGGCTATGTGTGCCTAGATTATCATTTATCATTAAAAATACAACACAATACTTGGATAATAGGGCAAACATTCACATAATAATATCCTAAATATTAATGAGGCAATAAAAGTTACTAGTATAATAAAGTCTACAACAATATTTAAATAAAGAAGTTACACAGAATTAAGTCTTCTGAGCATGCCCATAACTTGATCTGAGCTTAGATCGCAAAGTGATTCGCTTATTTCGTAACCCTTATCTGAAATTAATAAGTAAAAACATATAAATGTGCAAAGATTTGCAGTGAATTTAAATTTTCTCTGTAGTGGGTTAGTAAGAGGCTGCTAAAAAAAAATTGTCTATAGTCATAACCTGGACTTTCGCTATTTTCTTAAAATTATAAATTATAAATAATGAATAAAAATTAAGTATTTTACGAGACTTTTTCATTTTTTACAAGTACTGTTTTTATAATGTATATTTTTCCTTTTAATTATAACCATAATTATGTAAAGGTTTCATTGAATACTTAAAGCTCAGTTAAGCTTGGGTTTGTTAACTTCGTTATGGTTATTTATTCTTTTAGTTAGGTTAGTTTTAAGTTTAACTTATTATACACTGACATTGTATTATACATCACATACCATATCTTGCCCAAACACGAGGTTGTATGCCATTGCATTCACGGATTAAGATGGGAAAGGTTGGGTTTTCTTTTTTGATTGCCACATAGCTGTTTTGAATGAAATCTCTGAAAAAAAATTGCCTTACAAAATATCTTATGAGACAATATGTAAAGATAAAAAAACAAATTCTCACATTTTTTAAGCAATCACACAAAATAACTTAAAATATTATAGTATACAAAAGGCCAAATAATAACTTCTTATAACAAATGCCAAAGCAAGTTACAGTGTTTTGCTTATATCACTAAACAGATCCAAGATGTCACAGTAGATACTGGAAATTGGATCAATTAATAAATAAATATGGCTTACACTCAATAATTTTTAAAAATATCATTGAATATTAACAAAGAATATAGACAGTTTTTTTTTAACCACCACAAAACCATAAGTGCTCGAGTATTCTACTTCTACACTTTATATGCCATTTCAGGCTAGAATCTCGTTCTGCATGGGTTAAAATTTTATACAAATTAACAAAATGATACATTGAAATTTTTCTTAGGTTGGAACAATGTTTATGTAATCAAATTGGTACCTCACACCGGCGGATTGAGGGCTGGTTTGGCATAAATGAATCCTCAGCTCCTTGAGAGCGCCGCTAAAACGAAGAGCCATTTTAACAATACTACTTTTAAGTTTTTATTGTCTCAATTGTAAAATACAATTGTTTTTTCCTTCAAAACTTGACAAGTAAATGACATTGACGTTTCAAAAATATATCCATAAAAGCAAAGACTAGAGTCATAAAAGTAGGTATCATTTTAATAAAATTTCAACTGGTAGTTATAATAAGTGTTGTTTACGTATTGTTTTTTTAGGCTTTTCAGAATTATATATATTTACGTAGAAGAAACAATATATATAAAATAAAAACTTCAAACATGTATTAATATTGAGTCTATAGCTGGTAGGTATTTTAGAAAATGTAATATGTGTATAATTACATTGTATCACGGATTATAGCAAAATAATTTGATTACTACTCATGTATAATTACATTTATTTGGCACCAAACTTTAAAGACTAACTAGAAGGCACATTTTTCTATTTCATTTCAGAAGACCAAAAATAAATAAACGGGTCATAATTTTAAATTTTAATGCAAGGAAATACAACTTAATAAATTACTACGAACACTTAAGTCAATAATTTAAAAACTTGCCGATCAAAGGACAAAGGCTGTAATTTAATGATTTAGGCGTTACTTGGTTGAAATCAGCGCAGGGAACTAATTTTAAGACTGAATTTTGTATATATAGCCTAATAAATGGTAGAATAATTATCGCGCTACCAGGCTCAATAAACAAGTATATTTAGATTTTATGTCAAATACATCCTATATTTGCTTTTGAATGGAAAATCATGTTCGAGAAGAATGCACAATTAAAGGATCAATTAAATAGAGATATCACATAATTCGCACGAAACGTTCATAGTTTAAATTAAAATTACCAAAAATAGATCGGAAGTTAAGTCCGGCAGCCAGAACCTTGCATCGTCATTTTTTTAAATTTTTGGGGATAAATAAAGTTTAAAAAATTATGCCATGTCCATAATAGGCTCAAACACGTGAGAATAACGTATTTCGATCTCACATAGACATACCTACGGAAATTTCCCTTTACAATACACCGATTTACTGGCAACAGAAAGTCAAGTACCTAGGTGTCACCTTTCAACCTTCCATGACCTTCCACGAGCACATACACATAGTCTGCAATAAGGCTGCGTATGTCATGGGACGACTTTATCCGATGTTATGCAAGAAAAGTAAGATGTCGCTTCGCAACAAAGTGACACTCTACAAAACTTGCATAAGACCAATAATGTCCTATGCGAGCGTTGCGTTCGCGCACGTTTCAAAGGTCAGATTGCTCAGGCTCCAAAGGCTTCAGAACCGATTTATGCGGACAGCCACTGGGTGTCCGTGGTTCATGCGGAACGTTGACCTCCATAGAGACCTCGATCTCCCTACCATTACTCACCTCTTTAAACGTTTTTCGAAATCTTACTTCGAGAAATCTGAGGTACACCCGAACCCCCTTATTTCATTTTCTTCCACCTACATCCCAGTTAGGTCCGACCACCGAAAATATAGGCGTCCAAAAAGCGTCCTGTATGACCCCGACGATCAAATAACGATCGCCAACACAGAAACACGTAATACACTCACACAGCGTCTTCGCTGGCGAAGACGAGGTCCCAGTTTTCTGACGTCGGTCGGTCATGGCTTCTCGCCACACTTCCGACGCCGCAATGACTAATCTAAGTCATACCATGAACCCTCCACTACACGTCGCCCTAAGCCGTGGTCCGGCCTCACAAGAGGCACCCTTAGGACGACGTTCCCCGACTTAAGTAGAGCTTCTGCGCTCTACTCTCTGCATTTCGCAACCTCGGCGATGCTTCTGCGCTCACCCGTCCCGCCCGGTGACGCTGTAAAAGCCAATAGGGCTAACAGCATACAGTCAGTTCGAAAAAAAAAGATAATAACGTAAAACTAAGAGTATCCTAAGGTTGTTTGTTAACTTTTAAGTTGGTAAAAAAAAGTGATTTTTCATTAATAAAAATATAAAGCATTTATATATGGCAATTTATATTTATGACATATTAGGCGTTACTTTACGGAGATCCATAATACAAAGTTATGATATTATTCTGCTATAATTCGCGACAAAATTTGCATGTATTTTGGCAAAATAATACTATCATTTACAATAAAAAGCAATGTTTCGATTTATCATTTGTTATTAATTTTATTACCATCCTCCTATCACTCTTAGCCTTGTAATACTTATTTTTTCAAGATTCTTTGATACTTACTTTCACTAGTTACATTTTTCTCAGATCCTTTCACCTTTAAAAAGATACAAGCATGGTGATTTTTACTGGGTATGTAGAAGATTATTAATAAATATTAAAAAAAGCAAAATATTAAAAGATTTTATAGATGATTTATAGAAGCAGGCGTTACTTTGCGGAATTCCATATTACAAGCAATATAACAGAACTAACTACTTTGCTATAATCCGCACGGGTTAAGTGAATGCATGCAAAGCCAATGTGTATGAAGCAGGCAAAATCCACGCACCTTATACATGCAGGACCAGCCACCACATGCACCCCAAGGCGCAATTCACCAGCAACAACGAACACAAAAGCAGCACACACACCCACCACCACAATCCCGACGATCGTTTCGCCCCGAAACCGAAGCATCATCAGATCCTGATGATTCACTTAACCCGTGCGGATTATAGCAAAGTAGTTAGTTCTGTTATATAGATTTTGTAAAATATTTTTTTTTTAATTCATTCATCGGCGACAGCTTTTGGTTGAAGAGGCTAATTGAAACAAATACCTAGCTGTTCGAGATATAAAGCAGAGTCAAAATTGATTCTAATATAAGAGATATGATCAAAATTTTTAGATAATGCTGCCAGTATTTCTGAACAAAGAGAAAAAACCAACAAAAAAATATTATATAAATAGGCCTAACTTACAAAGATATTCTTAAATACTTTATTTTCTTTTCTTTTCCCATAAACATCCGAATATTCAGAGTCGTCTATATTTAAAACTCTTCTGGCATCTAAGTTTTCAACTATATTTATGACAATATATTGTTTGATGGTCCTGTAAATTTTATAAACGAACAATTTCAATAACAATTTTTAATAGTCAATACTTGATACATTAATATATATTTTGTACATTAAATCAAGTATTACATACTATAATGAATATAATATAAATAACAAATTTCATATAGAATATTTCTACCAACATTGAAAAACACTTTAAATTTTAAATGAAAAGTTAACATTTTTTATTGCAGCATAATATCTAAAAAGTTTTTTTAATAAAAATCAATCTGTAATCCTTCTTTTAGCTTTAATAAGAATAATAGATTATATTAGGTATTGTAGTTATATAAAAAAAGAAAGATTTCTTTTAATTCCTTTTTTTTAAACCAATTTTGAAAAAAATGGTTAAGTATATGTCAAATATAAGGCCAGAAAATGAATTATTTTTTGATATTTCAAGCATCCCATCTTTCTTTTTTTTTACTTAATTAATAGATATTAAGATGATACATATAAGCCATGAATGCTGTTATAAATATAATGGAGAATAAACCAAAATATAATATTAAAAATTCTTTCCTTACTTAAACTGATTTGAAATATTTGTAATGAAATATAAGTGATTATCAAACTGTTATATAAATTTGAAAATTTAATAAATTGATAATAAATTTAACAGTTACTTTAATATGAATTTAAGAAACATTAATATGAAAATGTCAATCCAAATAAAATATTGTTTGTTATATAACAATTTAATATTAATAACAGGATATAAAATTATTCAATTACATTTTATATACTGAGAAAATATACATAAAGATAAAAGTGATATCTGTAAAATGTAATTTTTCTATTAATTTATACTTAATTAGAAAATATGTAGTAATAGAAAAATTGCCACTCTGCATTTTGTTTGGTTTATTTTTGATTACTGCACTTTATAGCGAATTGAAATGATTCAGTAATGTTTAAAATATATTACAAAATTTACGATGATATTTACAATTACCAGAGGCTTACTACTGGCTAAGTAATAATGACTATTGATGGTCAACATCAACCATACAAAGCTTCTAGCCTGGTGTGAAATAAAATAAGCGAAAGATTCTCAATTTTAATATTATTAAAAAAATAACATTAACTTGTATATACATATTTACATCTTAATTTTAAAACTTCACAGATTAGTATGCTACAACGCAAATATTAAACCCAATTGAAGTGTCTTAAATGAACGATTTGAATTATTCCTACAATTAATTTTCAATGAAAAATTTATTAAACTCTATAATTAGGAAACAGGAGTTTAAGGATTTCATATAATTCTAACGGACGAAGAGTTCAGAGCTTTATACAGTTGGGTACTAGATGTTCGTATGTCAATTAAAAGAACAAGTTCAATGTCCATTGTCTTTGTTACATCCCAACAATCACAAATCACTTTAAGGTTTTGCACAAGCAACTTTGCTGCTGTAAGAAGTTCTAAATATTCATTGCTAAAAGGCAATTAGCACTAAAACATTCCTTATCCCGCCTGAATACACCAAAAGAAATCTTCTCCAATGTCTAGTTTATACTAGAAGGTCCAGCTTGTCTTAAATCAGGTCTACATTATCTAAAGGCTTTCTTGTTAATGTTCTCATTGTCACTTCTCAATTTAGTCATCTACACAGATCAAAAACTATAACAATTGCAATGCACTCTACTGTACACAGCTCCAGACTGTACAGTACAAAGCGAGACAGCAGAAATAACATAAACAATCCAAGATCTTTCAAGAAACTTCGCCCCTGACTTCCTGTGTACACAGTGTGTGTTCTCGCTTCATACTGTGGCCAGCTGTTAAGTGTCAGCTAGCCAGATACAGGCTCTAAGGATTTCACACTATCTGCTGTTAGTTCTTGCTTTTGACACCATTCCACAAAATCATCAATGAGTACAGGCCAAGCTCCTTCTGCATCATAGTTGCTCATGCCATCATCAATTTGTGTTGCAAAATCTAATAGTAAATTCCATGTATCTTTTGGTATTGATCTCTTATGATGGTCCTGAAATATGATTATTTCTTTATGATCATATCAAGTATTAAAAGCTGCCTAATGGATAATAATTTAAAAATAGATATGAGAGATTAGTCTAATATTTATATGGACAGACATATTTTACTAATGTTTCCCACACAATTAATTATAAACAAACTCATTTTATGCTCATAGAATACATGTCCATTTTAGTGAAGTAAATTAATAAATTTACTTATTATTTAGTGGAAATAAAATGATATTTGTAAAATGTAATTGCAATTTTAGTAATATTTACAGGACAGAAAGGTCATCTTTAAAACCAATATTAAACCTGAATTGAATTAAATATATTATTCTCCTGCCTTTTTTCTCATTTTAAGTAGGGTTGACCCCAAAATATTTTCATCTCCCATTTTCTTTAATCTTTCATAATTATGTCATATATGCATTATTTAATACATAATATAAAATGTCATTAAGGTGTAATTTTTTGTTATATTTATTATTTTAGTTATAACACTGAAAATCCAATTTAGTAAAAATACCCTTATAACCCTTTTGATATGAATACTTAGTATACAATTAGTATAGAATTTATATTTCTCTTAATTGTAACTATTCTTTCATAAAAGCAAAATCAATTTAGGGTTTATAAAATTTTTCTAAAATTTAGATTTACATTTTCTATCAAAACTAATCTAAACATTCTATACTTGATCTCTTCATTCAGCTTTTATTCAGAATAAAAACAACTGAATTAGTATTGTTTCTATTTATAGATACAAATATTACATACCGTAAGAAATTTACACCAGGCATCTAAAAATTTAAATCTACCACGGAGCACTATATTCCAATAAGCTACTGCCATATCAAGTTCTAGACCTTTCTGACCTGGATTTTTTGCATAATTAAATGCAAATTGATAGAAATCTTTAAACTTATTGGGATCTTTAATTTCTGTTTCTAATGTTGGCAATTTATTTTTTAATTTATCTACACTATCAGCTCCAAGCTCTATCAAGCCTGTTGTGAACTCTTCTTTCGAAAACTCGCATTGCACAGCCGCTTTGCACTTCCACGCAATAATGAGAACCAATATAGAATCAGGACTTAAATTAAGATCTTCTAAAAATTTCATAACACCATCAACAGTAATTTTATCGTTCTCCTGCTGGTCTCTATACTTGTTGAAGAGCTGATCAACTTTTTTCCTATCTACCGCTGTCTTGACTGGGTCTTTGTAGTACGCATCGGGGTTCTGAAAATAGTTATCGCTTGCCAAGTCAAGTTTCCAATCGTTTTGTGACAGGCAATATATTGCTGTGCTTTCGCTTGTCTGCGTGAAAGCGACAAACTTCTTCACTTTATCTCTCTGTGATGATTTTAATTTATTCTGAAAAGAAAACGCAGTAATGTCATAACCTTAGTTTTAGCTGTCAAATATATTTAATCATATAAATTAAAAATTGTTATATTTCAAATAGTTGGCGGAATTAAATTTCACGTCACCAATAGCATATACACTAACCATTTTTGAATAATTATTTTGTTATTTCCTATAATGACTTTCACTAAATTCACACTTGTTTCAACATCGGAACTAAAAATGAAAAGCAACAATCAAAGACAAACTGATTTTTTTGGTTACAGTACTATTTTTGGTATTTCTCGTAAATTGTAACCTGAAATCGTTATAGTGGGCAGCACTGAAATCATGGGATGTGCCGCTTAATTGAGTTAACATTATTTAGCTCATTAATAAACGTGTAAGCGGAGATTAAAATATATTAATTAATTAAAATTTTAAGTATCACTTTTAAAGAGCCTTTAGAAATACTAAACAAATAATTAATAATATTATGTTGCATTATATAAATGTATGAAATCATTTTATAATGAATACCAGCAAAATAACACAGCTTCTAGGAAGGAAATCCAGTAGGTTAAGAATGTTTAGAATAATTATTATTTTGCGAAAATAATAATTAAATACATGTTGAAACTCGAGGTTTTCTAACTAAGCAAATTAGGCTAAATAAACAATTTTTTTTTTCAAACAATATATTTAAAAGTAAGTAACTGATTTTAAAAGTGTAGATTAGACTAAAATAGATTTCATGAAGTAAATTCATGCTTTTTTAAATATCAATCAATTCCTAAAATATAGTAAATAAAAACTGATCAGCTGATTATTTATGTCAATTGTCATCTTGACATTATGTTATCAGCTTTGGTACTGTTTTCCTTGGTTATTTGTTCGGAATCGTAAATCCTAATTTTAAAGACATTTTTGAAAATATCATTTTATTCTGTGCCACTAATAATGATAAGCCCCTATTTATTTACTTTTTTAATTTAATTATTTTTAATTTCACTCGATTTTTGTTTAAGTTAGTCTTTATCAAGTATATGGATTTAGTATGTTATAACCATGTGGATTATTACCGCAAGTCGTGTGTTTATTTTACCCAAACAGACATTATATCGCACATTAAAAAATATTCCTCCTAGGGTTCGATTTGCCCCTAGTCCAACTGGGTATTTACATTTAGGTGGTTTGAGAACAGCCTTGTACAATTATTTGTTTACGAAATCACGAGGAGGTGATTTTGTCTTGCGTATAGAAGATACAGATCAAACGAGGAAAGTGGATGGATCTATAGAAACGTTAATAAATGATTTGAAGTGGGCAGGTATTATCTACAATGAAGGACCTGGTGAAAATGGAAAATATGGACCTTATGTTCAGAGTGAAAGGCTTCATATTTATCAGTAAGGATGATTTAATTTTTACTAAGATATTCTAGGGATTGTGATTAATATGTACCTATATATACTCCTAGGATTAAAAAATTGAAGAAAAAACTTGAGAGCAGCAAAATATTTTTACAGAATATAATTGAATCAATCCATATATTTTTATATTATATTGAGGGATATTTATATAATTTAAATAATGTATATATAATTTTTTTTTAATGCTGTATTTTTTTTAAAGAAATCCAAAGTGAGGACATCTGTTAAAAGTTTAATTCTTTCATTCTCTATAACTTTTATTTATAGAGAATTTATAAAGAAGCTCCTTAACAATGGCTCTGCCTACAGATGTTTTTGTACAGAGAGAAGGCTTAATATACTTCGTAGGGATGCTGTGAAACATCAGAGAATACCAAAGTATGACAACAAGTGTCGTAGCTTGTCAAGTGATGATATCAAGGCAAAACTGAATACTGGTACACCTCATTGTATAAGATTCAAGGTTGGTTGGAAATAGAGTTTTGCAAAAGAGTAAACATACTTATCAATAACTTCTTGTGCTTAATAGATTCAAGCTCCTTAACATTTTTTTTCTTATTAAATTCATTTGTTTAGATAGTATTTTGGTATATACTTAAATTTTAATAACTTGAATATTGACATTAAAAACCTTTATAATTAAAAAAAATATTCTGGTCCCATCAGATCCTAAAAACCTATATAATTTAAAATACACAACATTGATAACTTAAATTAATAACTCAATAATTTAAAGAAATGTTTCATCTCACTTAAACTATCTGCCAATTCCAGTAATTTCGGATGGAATGTGAAAAAGTCTTCAAATTTATTGCTTGAACAAATTGAACTGTTTTTTTATATAGCTTAGAATTCTACTTACGCCTTACTAACCAAATACTTATTAACCAATTTTTTATCACCATACAGAAAACCATCGCTTTGCTATAAGAAAAACTTACCGAGCTTAAAGATTCAACTTTTATATAAAATGTGTGTATTATTTACGCATATGGTTAGAAATAGCTAAATATTAACTCTCCCACACATCATAAACCACTATAAGTTAAAAACTCTAAAATTCAAAATATTTTGTGTTTCCCATGGACTTTAACTTATCAAGGTTCTATACAAAATATTTTTGATGTATTAAATATTCTTTCAGTTATCTTCAGATTTGCAGTCTTTCGAAGACATGATTTTCGGTGGTATAGCATATGATGTGTCACTTGTCGAAGGTGACCCAGTTCTTATGAAAAGTGATGGCTATCCCACATACCACTTTGCTAATGTTGTGGATGATCACCTCATGAATATAACACATGTCCTTCGAGGTGTGGAGTGGCAGATATCTACTACGAAACATTTGTTGATTTATAAGTACGTTATTTCTTATTAATAATGATAATGTTATATTTGTCAATTCTTATGAAGAGCTATATTAAATTAGAAGATTTGATATAAGCATAACCACATTTAATTTTTGTTAACTAATAGATATTGTTTTTAGTTTCTGAATGTCACTCATGTTCGAAAGTGAAATAAATGGTGGAGTTTGAACGAATTACTATATAATTATGTCTATTTATGTGTTGCGTCGCTTTGCGGTTTTGATATTCAGTCACACATAGTGCAGTGCTATGTGTGAATGAAAAAAAAGTGAAAGTAATAAACTATAATTATTTTTTTTCACTTGTTATTATATAAATAAACGTGTCACATTGCGGCAAAATCGAGTTACCCTTTTACAAGGTTCAACGTTTCGGCATAGTTGCATTAAAAATAACCAGCCAACGAAGTCAGCGAAAGCAGACCATTTTCTTAATTCGGGGAGTCAGTAAGTCAGAGTATTATCAGTGTGGTGTGCAAGAGACCTTATGTGGATTGTGCGGTTCAAGTGAGGGTAGATGAACAAAATAATGACTGTAGTACTCGGGAACGAAGACGCCGCGGCGCTCCAGTCAGTTCGTGACCATGGCGGATGCAACTCTGCCGAAACGTCGAACCTTGTAAAAAGGTAACTCGATTTTGCCGCGATGTGACCCGTTTATTTATATAATAATAAGTATGAATCGCGAAAGGTAATTTTTCTCACCTAACCATCAATGTCAAAAGGCTAATTAAAAAATTAAAAAAAAGGAGTTTAAAGTAATTAGTGAGCAGGGGCTTGTTCTGATTTTAAATTTTAAATTTTCAAAAATTTTGCAGTCCGTTTGAAATATCAAATTAAATTTATTCTTAAAAATAATAATAAATAAAAGAATTGAAGATTGATTTATAGTAAAATCCTTTTTGTATTTTCACAGAGCCTTTGGTTGGACCCCGCCACAGTTTGGACACCTTCCTTTGATCGTGAATTCCGACGGTACTAAACTGAGTAAACGCCAAAGTGACGTCAAAGTAGAGAATTATAGAAACAAAGGTAAACAGTTTTATTATAATTATTCTTTAGGCTGACTCTGAGCTGAGCTCCTATCCTTTTAATTATTGGATGGTTCATTGAAATTCCTTGCTGCAAGGTGCAACGTGTAACTGTAGTGTCCATTGTAGTGTTGTCTTTGCTTAGAAAGCGAATTACCTTATAACTTGCTTATAACAGGCTTACTGGATATTCAACAGCTGAACTCAAAAATCCAACTTAATGGGCATTCATGTCAGTCTCCCATAGGCCTCCTAAATGCGGTAATAATGATCGGTTGAATCATGATGAAAGACACGTTGACTTGTCAACTATTATGTTATATAATTGTTGCACTATAACAAATAACTGTAATTTCAGGTATATTTCCTTTAGCTTTAGTGAACTATATCACTCTATCTGGCGGAGGTTTTGACCACGTCGTTGGTGAAGGAGTTAGGCTTAAGACTATGAATGAACTTGCTGCTGAGGTAACATATAGCATGTTCTTTTATAATTTGAGTTTTCTAAATCCATGTGTTAGGATAACAAAAACTTGACCTTTCAATAATATTTGATGATTTAACTGTTTCAATTTTCGCGTATGGTTTTAATACTTACCCTACGTAAAAATTACAATTTTTACTTCATTTTTTAGTTTAACATACAGAAAGTATCTTCACATCCGAGCCGTCTTAATCCTGATTTATTAGAAGAGTGCAATCGCTTAGAAATAAAACGTCGCTTAAATGACGATCAACTTTTTGGAGATTTAATAGTGACAGTACAAAATTTTGTGATAAACAAATATCCAAATAGGAACCTCAACATTGCAGAAGAGCACGTTAGAAGTGTATTGAATTGGGCGACATCCAGAATTACGAAGCTAGACGATTTAGTGTCCCCGAAATTCGCATTTCTATGGATCCTACCCTCAAATGAAGAATTAGATATAAATAGTACTCTATTTGAAAGATTAGTGAATAGTTTAGAAAAATTAGATAAGTTTGAACAAGATACTATTAAGGACAGTTTGAGGCAGTTTTCTGAAAGCAACGATGTTAAGTTTCCGGTCTTGATGAGGATGTTACGATCGGTTCTAAGCGGTTTGACCGAAGGGCCGAGTGTAAGCGAGATGATGCAGCTGTTAGGTAAATGTCAGTCATTGGAAAGAATAAAGGCGGTTATAAAATAGAGTAAAACAGTGTTTTCCAACCTTTTTTGTAACATGCCCCACCATAAAAATTCTTATGCATTAATGCTTTTAATATTAATGAATTAAATTCACTTCAGAAACTTAAATGTTTGGTTTTAGGTGAATTTACTGTCTTCGTTAATTTAATTTGGAACCGCGAATTAAAATGGCATTGCATTTGAGTGGCCCGGAGCGAAAGGGTTTAAGACGTGTGGAGTCTAATTTCGAATTCCTCCCCCTCCCCCTTGACATTAAAATTACCCCACTGGAGGTGTGAGCCTCACGTTGGGAAAGACTTATCTTAATGGTACCCAATCTTTTGTGTTCAATTAGCAATAAAAATGATTTACCTGTATCAATCCGCAAATCTCCTTCCCTACCAGCATTTAAGTCACAGACTAAAAAATATTTGTCTCAAGTCAGTTAAATTAAATTTAGCTTATTATCATTACAAATTACATTTTAATCAATTCAAATAATCACTATTATCTATTATTTTATTCATTTATTTTTCAACTTTAATCTATGTGTAGTGTTTCGTTATTTTTATTTTTCTTCCTTCCTTTTTTTTTCCATCATCAATTTTTTTTTCTTTTCATTTTCTTTCTGTTACTCATAGGTTGGCTGGTAGAGATCCCTTTTAGGGATAAGTCCGCCTTTTGTTTATACAATAAAGATAAAAATAAATAAATAAATAAATAAAAATTAGAAATAAAATTGCTGGCATATTTGTGGAACAAAAAAATAATGGGAAAGAAATGCCATAGCCATACCTAACGGTTCAATTTTATTCTACTGTTAGGAATGAAAGTTGGCAACACTACAATCACGTGGCTGATAGCAAGGAAGGGACACTCATTTGGAGCGAAAATTGTGAATAAAACATGTAGTCAGCCATATTGAAGTCAGTCTTGTAGTGATACTCGACTCTTACGTTTATTAGCTTACGCTTACGCGGCTAGACCGTTCTGTTGGACAAAAGTAATAATAAAATTATTTTGCTATAATCCGCGATACAGTAAATAGAAAATATATATAGTGCTAAATGTATAGTGGACTATCAGTTTTTCATAAACCCACAATGCACAAACCTTCACCACTGCCACCACAATACACAAGCACTACACACGTTCACTAACACAAACTCAAAAATCGTTTCGCCCCGCAACCGAAGCATCATCAGGAGATAGACTCCACGACAAAATCGCGAATCGTTCTGTTAGAGTTTCGTTGTAAACGAAACTTGTACGATTATTAAACGCTCCCGCGTTTAGATAGTGTTACAACCTGTCTTGGTTGAACAAACAGGTGTAATTAGTGTTACTGTGCCGTTCTAATATTATTACGGTAGACCCGCGTCTACCTATCTACATTTTTTGTTATTAGAATCTACCCTCATATTCGTGCGATTACTATAGAGGCGTTTAATGATATAATACGTTCCGTGTTAATAGAATCTAGCCTCGAATAGTTAATATTCGTGATAAGAGTAACCACTGAGTTTCTTGCCAGTTCTTCTCAGTGCATAGTAGCGTTCCGAACTGATGGTAGTATCGTGTAAGGTTGTAGACTCGTCCTGGCATAATAATTCCAAATTATATAAAACTTAACCTTTTAATACGTACGTTAGTCTTTGTTGACTTATGTGAGAAAGCTAAAATATTTAAGTGAAATTCCTGCCATTTCTAATACTACTATAAAACTTTTCTGTTATAAACATAGAGATTTTTTACAAGAGTCCGGCAGCCATAGAGCAGGCCGGAAGTGATAGTGTCACAATAAATAATGAGAGAGAAAATTAGAAGAATTAGGCAAAGTATATAATTCAAATTTATTTACATTGAAAAAAGAGATATAGATACAGTCTCATTTACTTTCGTTTTAATGTAACATGGCACACTTAAAGTTGGCTTCCCTACTCTAGTATAACTCTATATTTATAAAAAGTGTACAGCAGGCCTACCATGAACTCTTACTGCGAGTCAATTAGTGACGTAAACTAAATTGTTTTGCTTTTTCATACATGACGTCTTAAAGACGCACACTTTATGTCGTTGCTGAATGACAACCTAAACTGGATCGCAAACATATTTCATATACTCTTTCGTAAAATTAGCTTTTAAAATAAATTAACTTATAAATTAAATATTTTAATATAATTTTTCTAAAATTTAATTCTAACATATATATAAAACTATGTTTTACGTGGGTAGATAATTAACAAAACAAAGCAGGGCGGATTGTTATGCATTTTGCATATATTCATTACAAAATAGATAATAACTTACGGTATTTCAAGACGAATATGAAGAAAAAATTAGTTTCAGAATGCGTCTTGAAAACATTTGAGTAAAAGAGACAGAGTTATCTATAGTTAATATAACGTTTTCCTCATCAAACATTACGACCCCAATGCAATCCACACTTCATGGTACGAAAACAAAGCGGTTGAGTTTTGGTACTGACTTTGAATAGAATCGTTTTCAAAAGTTCATGGTAGGCTAAATGATCATTTGTTTCAATGTGTGTAATGTTTGTTTATATGTAATGACACTGTTTAATATATTTACTTTAATATATTTACGTGGATCTATTACTGGGTATATAGTGAAGTAACTAGGGTAGGTAATTAAATACACTCATGAGTAACAGTATAATTTATTGAATTCTCAAATATAAATGTTGAGAGAAAAATACACAATTATTAAATTCTTGACACAACGCCAATCTTTAAATAAAGAAATTATGTAATACTAATGCATTTTTGTTAACCAAAAATATACAAATATTTCAACGATCTACGTCAGAATCAGCATTTCTATAATTTCCATCAAAATAGCAGGTTTGTAAGAATTAAATTTACTAATAAGAATTAAATAACGGGCTATCCATATATAAAGATTATGCCAATGTCAGTAGTAACATGAGCTGTGACGGCCCAGTGGTGAGACCGTGCGAGGGGAACACGAGTTCAAACCCGGGCAGGCATCAATGAGTTTTTCTATTAAAACGAATGTGTCTAATTGATAATTGCAATTTATCATTCGGTGAAGGAAAACATCGTGAGAAAACCTGCATATCTATAGATAATTCTGGAGATATGTGTAATCTATCAATACGGATTGGAGCAGCGGGTAAATCTTAGCTCCAACCCTTCTCTCCTAAGGGAAAGAGGAGGCATTTTCCCAGCAGTGGGATTGTAACAGGCCAATACAGTAGTAACACTGAAAAAAAATAGGAAGTTTTGTTAATTTTAAACCATAATTGCTATAGTCAAAATGTCCAAATAATTGCTGGCGAATTGGTATAAATATACATTCGATGTAAAAAAGAACATTCCTCAAACAAACAAATGCGTTCAGCGTTACTTCAATGTTAGGAAATAATGTTATTTATAAAATTAGTGACTTGGAATTGAATGTTCGTTAAACACGGTTTTACCGAGTTCTAATTTCACTAAGAGTTTTAGACGCGTGCGAAATTAGTTTCTTTAAAGGTGCGATTTTTTAAAATTATTTTACACTTTCCTATAAAGGAATTCGGAACTTTGGCTAGAAAAATATTAAATTAGGCAACAACTTCATCAACATACATTGAATATATTGGTAGAGTTATCATATTCTGATAACACAATCCTCGTATGACTGGGAAAACGGGCATAATCTGGACTTCAAAATGCAATCTGATATATATGAATAGATCTCGGATCGGTTTATATAAACAAAAACAAGTGGGAATTAAAATGCATTAGTATTTCAAAGTCGAATACGGCTTAACAATACAATAACCAAGTAAAAACTGATATATGTGAAATCCTTAATATCTTTAGTTCATAAATTTAGTTACATAAAAGGTATAATAACCATTTATTTAAATGCGTTGAAGATTGTTGCGGGCTGTGGTTGTTAAAATTCAAATCAGCATTATTTTAATGATGGTGAAGAATTGATTAAGTTGTTAAAGTTGATTATTCTTACATCCGTAGATGTAAGAATAATGAAAAACGAAGATTTCATATTCTTCAGCGATGACGTTATTCAAACTAATCCCTACAAAAAACAGTGTTGAAATTGCGTTTTCATAATTTAAGAGCTACTAGACCAAAAATATGTTAATTTAATATAATAGTCATTTTTTTTAATTTATCAAGTTTTTTTATTTAGTTATTGTATATTAAACACAATATTATGTCTACTGACAATAAAATATTTACCCAATCACACAATCAAATTGAAAAATAAACTTAAAATTAATATATTGAGCATTATTAAAATTAAATAACTAACTAATAAAAATAAAATGCAGATTTATAATGTTACAATAATCGCATAAAGTTTAAGTTTACTGTTGAAAAGTTAGTTTTAAGTTGATAAAACATTATTTTTATATAAATAATGACAAAGTTTCATAATATTGAATTGCAATAATTTATTTAATTAAACATGAGTACGAGTATATTAAAAAAAGTATTGAATAAATTTTCATTATAAATATACAAATACCGAAAATGTGTGTAGTTAGAGGAAAACAAAATAAAATTCTAAGAGTCAGTCTTACAATGAATAAATTTATCAGGTGAAATAAACATAATATGTAGGCCCTTAATTAATATTAATACTTATTTAAGATTGTATCGAACATTTATCCCATAGGATGCGCCACAGTTATTCATATAATAGAATGCATTGAAATGTTTTTTAATCAACACAAAACTCTATATATGTAAGATAACAGTGTTTTAAAAAAATATTTATCAGAAATATTTTTATGATAACAGGGAACATCCCTAAAAATTCTTATGTTTACATCCCCTTACGGTAATTTTAGATTCGGAAGTAGCGAGTACCGAGTCAATGACCTTTAAGACTACCGCCATTTTCTTTCGTAAAGAAAAAGAAATAAAGGTTTTAAAATATTAATACTGTCCGCAGTATAATTGACCCAACATATTATTTAATAAGTACCGTGCGCTTAATAATAATAATATAGTAATAATAATATATAATAATAATAAGCTGTGATAGCCTAGCGGTGAGACCGTGCGACTCTCTAGAGTCGACATAGGTTTCAAACCCCGGGCAGGCACCAATGAGTTTTTCTATTAAAACTTATGTGTCTTATTGATAATTGCAATTTATCACACGCTTTTCGGTGAAGGAAAACATCGTGAGGAAACCTGCATATCTATAGAGAATTCTAGGGATATGTGTAACCTACCAATCCGCATTGGAGCAGCGTGGTAGGTCTTAGCTCCAAACCTTCTCTCCAAAAACGGAGAGAGGAGGCCTTAGCCCAGCAGTGGGCATAGTAACAGGCCGCTACTTTACTTTTTTTTACTTTATTATTTAATAAGTAAGCAAATTAAAAGAAAATTCATTGACGCCTCGTTTAAATTCTCTTCTCAGATCATAATTTCTTGTGTACGCTAATATAAAGTTTTATGCTAATATTATGACGATCTATTTATACTGTGTTGATTTTATAACTGACATTTTAAATTTTTGCGCTTCCTCTAGAAAAAATGCCCTAAATATACCTTTTAAAAATTACATTTGGTGCTAGTATGAGTGTAGTTTAAAAAACTGAGATTTTTTTTGTATTTATATATGTTTACACAATATCAAACAATTTAATAATTTAAGATTCGTTTTCTAGAATGTGCTTTTTACATAATATTCATTATGACATGTTGAGACATAGAAAGCAGTATATAAAAAGAAGTATGTGAAAACAAACTATTTACATTAGTCGAAAAAAATAAGAATATAATTTTGAAAAAATCTTAGAGTTATTGTAAATTGTTCTAATGACTAGAATAAACAATAACATCACTTATTTAATACAACGAATTATATATAGTTAGCAAGACTAGCGAAAGTTTTCTAAAACCGCACTAAGTACATTTTGAACGCACACAAATAATTTTCTAATTAAAATAATAGAATTTAAAATAATATTGCTTCAAGTTTTGTGATAAAAATATCAATAAATTATCACATAAGCACCTAATTAATATGATATGAAATAGTATAGTAGTAGTGAAGATTGCTTAATGCATTCACAATGAGAATTTGATTTTAAGTCATTTGTAAAGTATTAACTTCAATTGTTAAATTTTATTTCTGGTCTTATACAAATGCATCTCAATAAACTCCGTGACTTGAATGTATAAATGAATAAAATTTCAAATTTGCGGTGAACTAACGCACTTTTGAAAAATCGTGTTAACAAATGAACTTTATAATCCCTTTGCATCGAGATTGATTTAAAATAAACAAATTAAATATCTCAGAAACATGAATCTCACATCATTTACTCCATAAATATTCAATTTCAATATGTATAGTCAAGTCAAGTTTATACACTTATGTATATTATACTCGAAAAACAATATTAAAACCCTTATAATATTTAAATCTGAGATTTATATTATATAATATTAAAAATCACATTGAATAATTTAAAAAATAGCATCGTTAACAATTTGGGAGAGCCAAAGTTATTTTAAATAGAGTACTGTGTTGGAATTAAATTATTATTATAATTAAAGTAGTATAATATTTTTATTATATTAAAATAGATCTAACAGTTCTAAGGCATTATTACCGCGATACGCGTTGAAATATTTAGGTCTAGACTAGAATATTTATTACATTACACAACACGTTCATAACTAATATAAATATTATATAAATATAAGTTTAGACACACGACTTTTATTCACACGACACTAATACGTATAAATAGTAATAACTCGGAGGTACATTTATAAAAAACACCTATAAGGCAGATCTTACACTCTTTAAGGAGCAGCGAACGCGTCGAGAATAATTTTTTCATAAATAAAACTATTTTTGGATAAAAATCTAATATTCAGATCTAAAGGATTTATTCATGTTTCCAAATTTATATACTATGTATATCTGATAAATTTTTAATAGCAACATTTTAGAGTAGAGAAAGTATGGACTAAATAAAAAACAAATAAGAGGATGTAATTTAGTGGCGACTGCAGATAATAAAATTTATAAATTATTTTTGATTGCTGTTAGGTATGAATCATTCCTAATTCCTTGAACGATTTATAGAAGCAGGCGTTACTTTGCGGAATTCCATATTACAAGCAATACAACAGAACTAACTACTTTGCTATAATCCGCACGGGTTAAGTGAATGCATGCAAAGCCAATGTGTATGAAGCAGGCAAAATCTACGCACCTTATACATGCAGGACAAGCCAGCACATGCACCCCAAGGCGCAATTCACCAGCAACAACGCACACAAAAGCAGCACACACAGCCACCACCACAATCTCGACGCATCATCAGTACGATTTTGTCGTGGAGCCTATCCTCCTGATGATGCTTCGGTTTCGGGGCGAAACGATCGTCGAGATTGTGGTGGTGGGTGTATGTGCTGCTTTTGTGTGCGTTATTGCTGGTGAATTGCGCTTTGGGGTGCATGTGGTGACTGGTCCTGCATGTATAAGGTGCGTAGATTTTGCCTGCTTCATACACATTGGCTTTGCATGCATTCACTTAACCCGTGCGGATTATAGCAAAGTAGTTAGTTCTGTTGTATTGCTTGTAATTCCTTGAACGATTAGGATATTTTACATGTGGACTAACTACTAGGTATGAGCTAAAATAATAAATAAGAGCTATTAAAATGATTCACTTCAAATTTTTTATCGATTTTTAAACTGATTTCGTCAAATCTATAATCGAATTCCTTTATTTCAGAACGTATGAAAAATGATTTCTGCAAAGATTGTAAGACATGAAATAATAAAAATTTCCATTGACAAATTTTTGACCAAAATAGGAATAATAACGAAATAATTATTACTTTTGTATTATGGATATCCGCAAAGTAACGCTTTAATTCTATGAATTAATTATTTTTGAGTTTCCATAGACAATGATCATTAAACGTTCATGTACCTTAATTTAGGTCAGGAAATAAAGAATTAAAATTTAGAAAAACGTTGCTATAACCGACGCGATCACATTATATCTAGACATAATAAAGTAGAGAGATCACATTTTATGTAAAAGAGTATTATAATTTATAAAACGACATCGAAACGTTCCACGAATCGAACAATTAAGACAAAGTAATTGCTTATCTTTATTTAGAATATAAAATTGAGATTAAGACACCCATCTATATTTGTCTAATGTTAATTTATTATATAAATACATTGAAAAAAATATTGGAATCCATCTTGATTACAATCGACTCCGATTAAATTTAATCGATCTTTTTTACTCGTTTACGAATCTAATATATGTTGTTAGATCTCTAGTATGCACAGCTTCTATGTAGTACAAGTTGGTATCGTAAACGACTATAAGTAGGTTTTATATTTTCAGTAAATAATTACATAATAATAATTTAAAATATTCTCAAATAATTAGACAAGACGATGATTTGTATAATTTTGACATAATTATATAACCTGTCTTGTGTGTCTCATGTCTTTAAAAAATCAAATGTTTTCGTTTGTTTGTAACTTAAGAAACTTATAACATCAACGCAAAACATTTTATGGAGGTAAGTTAACAATCTTGAAGTTATATATATATATAAGACACACATGAATAAACTCACACTAACTCACACCATCACTAATGTACAAAGTAAACATTACATTACACTGTCTCAAACGCACATACGTCAGTCGCACGAGAGCCTTTGGTTAGGGTGGGCGTGTAGTGACATGTTTTTACTTGTCAGTGCGTGTTTGAGCCTGTGCTATATTCATACAAAATTAGTCTATATTAATATGATAATGTGAACACTACACGGCGCATGAGGAAAATCTTGCGTCACAGAAAATTTAAGAGTAATCCATTTAACTGGAATAATACAAGATTTATTCTGAAACAACATGAAATTATAGTGAATATTAAAATATTACTTTACGCTATATTATATATAATATAAATAGAAACTGTGCATAGATAAATAAGAAGTCGAAGAAACGATGGTTTGTCACAAAAAAATGTCCATCTAGACTATAATATAAATTACGCGGTAAATTACTATCCACCTAATATAATATCTAAATAAAATTAATATTTGGAACAGTTTACAATTTTAATAAATAGAAGAAATATATTTTTATATCTACCGACTAAAAGAGCGTGTATTGTTCTTGTGTTATTCTATAACGTTTTTGATTATTACTACCCGTAGTTTCAAGTTCATCTTTAACACGTGTCCTTTACATATCAACACGTTTGGATTGTACGTAATTTTATAGGCGCGTTTTTTTATTTAAACATTTTAAATCGAAGCTAACAAGAAATATATTATTATGATAACAATTAGAAAGACAATTTGCGAAACTGAAACTGATCCGAAACTTTGACTAAAAGTTTATATTTAATTATTATTGTTTATTGCTTCAAGAGTGTATATTATATATCATATTGTATTTATATTTTTTTAAAGAAGGCAACACTGACTTTGATTTTTGAGATTGGTCTATAAATTTCAAAATTCGAAGTTTGAATTTAAGACGCGAATTTGATAGTAGTTAGCGGAGATACTTTTAAGTTTAAATATACCAGAGAAGATTACGGTAAGTGTAAAGTAGGTAAATACCTAGTAAATTCGTTCTGATCCCTATTTAATTCGATTAATTATATACCCATTTTGATGTGCGACTCGCAATAGCATTTTTTTATAGTTTTTTAGTTTTTCAATTAAAATGATCTTTTAGTTATTGTATTTTACATATAATAGTAAAATAAATTTTAAAAAATAGTAAAGATAGTAGAAATGGAAAGATTTCGTTGATGAACTTAGCTTGGAAGAGGTATTAACTTCGATGTTTTAAGATATATTTAACATATAGTTGGTTTCTGTGGACTCTTCAAAGGCAATATAAGATAATATCAGTTACTTGATACGGAGTAGGAAGAAGTTTTTTTAAATGCATACGAAATGATTTAAAGAATTGTGCAAATATTTTTCACCTATATATTATTTAGGCTAATTACTATTTATTACTATCAAGAAAGTAATTGTTAATTTATGTAAATCCTGTTTGGTCTTATCACTATTAGTACAAACAGTTATTTGAAAAAACTTAATTAAAATCTTTCTACATCAATAATAATGTGTCTAAATCTTTTTCTAACTTGATTACGGAAATGGTAGATTTTTGAGATTACTAAAGAGAGATTCAAGTATATTATATCTGTAGATATCTATATCTATTAAAACGTCAAAACGACTGTATGATTATTGTGTATTTTCGTCTTCATCACTAATCATCACTTAAGAGATTGATAAAATATAATTCTAATAATAAAATACATGATAGACTAATTTCATTTAACAGACCAAGTTACTATCGAAGTGGTGAACAGTAATAAATTTAATTTGTGCAAATATAGCTAACCTGTCAACGCTAATCATATCTGACTTTGAAATTTGAGCGGTAAATTGAGGGTAGTTGAACTTTATATAACTTGTAATTGCGAACTATATTCGTAGTATATACATAGAGTAGGGGAGCTATAGAGCAGGCCTGCGAGTGTGTGTACAATAAACAATAATATAGGGAACATGAGAGACCCATATTATAGGTATTTGCTTTCTCTATCTTTTTCGATCGACACATTTAAGGCAGGCTCCCCAACTCTAGTATGATTGTTTCTCTATGCAAGGCCATTCCCTTCCGAACGGCCCCGACGCCGTCACTGCAGCTCCTTAACACCTTGTAGAATCCTCTTCACGTGCCCAACTTTTGTGATACCAAGATCTCTTAAGTCCCGCCGTGCGAGCGATAAAAGTTCCCGACCTGTGACGTCATGTTTCGCGAAAGCTTCGGAATACTCATCTAATTCTAGAGTTTCCAACCACGCTTGGACTTCCTTGACGCCCCACAGACGGACTTGCGCTGCGGTGTGCGTCGAGGAGGCAGCACCTTCGGAAACACTACGCCGTCCCCGAAGCCATCGACTGCCCGCTTTCTTCGGAACCTATGGGGGGCGAGTTAGGTTAGGGCAGATGTTTGGACAAAGGGTCACTATGAATTTTACTGAGAAGCCACTACGCCGTCCCCGAAGCCAACGACTGCCCACTTACTTCGGAACCTATGGGGGGCGAGTTAGGTTAGGGCAGATGTTTGGACAAAGCGTCACTATGAATTTTACTGAGAAGCCACTACGCCGTCCCCGAAGCCAACGACTGCCCGCTTTCTTCGGAACCTATGGGGGGCGAGTTAGGTTAGGGCAGATGTTTGGACAAAGGGTCACTATGAATTTTACTGAGAAGCCACTACGCCGTCCCCGAAGCCAACGACTGCCCGCTTACTTCGGAACCTATGGGGGGCGAGTTAGGTTAGGGCAGATGTTTGGACAAAGGGTCACTATGAATTTTACTGAGAAGCCACTACGCCGTCCCCGAAGCCAACGACTGCCCGCTTACTTCGGAACCTATGGGGGGCGAGTTAGGTTAGGGCAGATGTTTGGACAAAGGGTCACTATGAATTTTACTGAGAAGCCACTACGCCGTCCCCGAAGCCAACGACTGCCCGCTTACTTCGGAACCTATGGGGGGCGAGTTAGGTTAGGGCAGATGTTTGGACAAAGGGTCACTATGAATTTTACTGAGAAGCCACTACGTCGTCCCCGAAGCCAACGACTGCCCGCTTACTTCGGAACCTATAGGGGGCGAGTTAGGTTAGGGCAGATGTTTGGACAAAGGGTCACTATGAATTTTACTGAGAAGCCACTACGCCGTCCCCGAAGCCAACGACTGCCCCCTTTCTTCGGAACCTATGGGGGGCGAGTTAGGTTAGGGCAGATGTTTGGACAAAGGGAATTTTACTGAGAAGCTTTTAAAATGACGGGGAATTTGATTTATAAAAATTAGGGTGTTCTTGCAGATGATTGCAAATTGCGTGTTCAGTGAAAGGGACGTTATCAAAAATTATAATAGTACAGTTGGATACCGTCTAGCGATATTCTACGATATGTCTTTGGAATATCGTGTAGTGGCTGGAAGATGCGGGAGATATGATAAAATGATAAATTATTAAATATTATTCAGTACTTTTAAATTCTTAAATTTAAAACAAAACATTTTGCAATCCATAGAAAATTCACGGAGAATCTTTAATACGAAAACGGTGTATGCTTATTGTTAAAGAGACTAACTGCAAAGTTTCTTGCCGGTTCTTTTCGGTCAGGTATGACCTTCCGAATCAGTTCAGTGGTATATTGTACAATTAAAAAAAACCTTAATGACTACTTAAATAAAGTTTATTTTGTGGTTTCAGTTGTTTGCATAAAGTAATGCCTCGATATTTTAATCAAGAATTGAAAGTGTCTTATAAATTAGCTGAAAGATTTCAAGAAATCTAATTTTTAAGATTCCAATTTCTTTGTAAAACTCATACATAATTGATAATCTGTGTGCGTGTAAGTATAATGTGTGTACCTCATCAGCTTGTATATAGGCAAGACCATCACGTAGCTGGCACTTAGCTAAATGTGCGCGTAAACCTGTTACCGCATTGCCCAAGTTTGCTCCGCTATCTATTAGCTCCTGGCAGCTTTCGACCTGTAGAATTATATCTCACTATTAAAATTGGTCATTTATAACTGCAGTTATATGAAGGCAGTTTGTGATTCGTCTGCAGATTCCTTAAGGGTTCCTGCTATGAAATTACTTATGATTTCTTACTAAACGTTTCGTGTCTTAATGACATGGACACACTTTTGTTGTCCGTTTTTTCGTTATGATCATCGTAGATATATTAGTTATCATTGCTCTTTTCAAGAAATTGTCATATCAGACTTGTACTGTTTGCGTACCTATCTTGCAATACTTCGCCGTCTGATGTCGATTTACTCTTGCAATTTGTCGTGAAACCATCTAATCTAATCTAGGGTAGGGGACGCCTGTCGGTACAGGGCGGGTGGTCAGCTCCAATTCTGGACTATTCCACCCATTTCCCCTCATGTTGGGACAAGGGTCTCACTGTTGTCCCGACAGTGTCACCTGCTCAAACCTACCAGTTGCTCTTACAAACCTTATGATATCCCTGAAGGGGATATTTGTTAGGTCTTCTTCTTCAATTTCATCCTTACCTAGTATCTCCCATCTTACCAGCGAGTACATAGGGCACTCAACGTGAAACCATGGTTCCTTAGACTGCCTATTATATCTTATTCCTTAAACTATTATTATTATTCCATATTATTCCTTAGACTGCCGTTTATTTTCAAGGAAAAAGAAAGTAAGATCTTCTAAAAAAAATAATGTTAGGTCTACCGAAACCCTTGAAATATCAATTTCTATTAAATGCGGTGTATTTTTTAAAGTTAAGTAATTAAGTAACGTAAGAAATGATTTTGTATGTGTTTGATCAGTCGCTACTCACCAGCGTAGCTAACAACCGCCTCAGCTGCGGTGGTGGTAATAATTTCCCTTCGGCATCCTGCAGTGCGTCCGCTTGCGCTGAAATACGGCGCGCTATCGCTAACGAACCGCAAACTTTTCCTGTTCCTGACGCATTAGTCTCGCTGATGCACGCAAGTTTTATCTGAAACGTGTGATTGAATCACAGTAAAAACCATTCCAGACAAGGACACGAGATTGTTCATTCGTGTGTAGACAATATCACCTCTAATAATCTATCAATAGATTTTATAAATCTAATAGCGTCCTCCATCATTAGTTTCTCGGATACCATTTCGGCGTGAGTAAAAAGGGAACTAGGCTATTAGATAATTAAAGAATAAGATCAATTTTGGCCATGCCATTACAGCAGTTTAAAAACACTGTTAAAAAGAGGCTGATACAGAAAGCCTACTATACTGTTGAAGATTACTTAGATGATAACGATGTGTGGATATAGGTGCACTTCTACGCTGTACAAGACAGTAATAAATAAATGTAACTAGTTTTAAGATTTATATTTTAAAAAGAGCAACCGCCGAGTTTCTTGCAGGTTCTTCTCGGTAGGAACAGCTTTCCGAACCAGCAGTAGATGTTGACGATTCAAAAGCACTTGTTTACAAGTTTACTTGAATAAAGAATATTTTGAATTTGAATTTGAAGATATATCCAGATCCTCGTATGTGTGTGTAAACATGTACATTATGAGTGAGTGGCCAGTTTTGATATCTCTTATTAGTTGAAAGTATTAGTCCACGACAAAATCGCAAAGCGATTTTGTCGTGGAGTCTATCTCCTGATGATGCTTCGGTTGCGGGGCGAAACGATTGTTGAGTTTGTGATAGTGAACCTGTGTAGTGCTTGTGTATTGTGGTGGAAGTGGTGGAGGTTTGTGCATGTGTTTTTACGAATCCTGCACGTATCGGGTATGAAAATACTGATAGTCCACAATACATTAAACACTATATATATTTTCTATTTACTGTATCGCGGATTATAGCAAAATAATTTTATTATTATTTTTGTATTATGGATCTCCGCAAAGTAACGCCTAATTCTATAAATTATCTTATTAGTTGATCATATTCAAAGACAATATGAATCGGCTAAGATTTGGAAGAATAAATTGCTGATGTCAAATCACTGCTTCTCTTAATATTACATTACTTGTATTAAAATATTTTTTGTTCTAAATAATCTCAGTCCATCGTACGCTGAACTTTTTAACTACACCTTTGATTAATCTTTCATCGAAGATAGAAACTTACATGCTTGACAATGGTGTTGACGTCATCAAGCAAGACAAGCAAATGAGCTGCTTCGGTGGGCGTAAGTGCACGCGTCGGTGCTCCGGCGTGTGCTTTCTGCTGTTGCTTTTCATCCCAAGCTCTGGTGATTGAGCTTTGAATTAATTTCTGTCATAAGCTTCGTAAGATTTTTTTAAACTTAACGTTTCATTTACATGGTTATAAAGTTTCTTATCAGCCAAATTTTAATGTGACAAAATTAACTTCGATACTTTCTATAATTTGTCCCACCGTGTGGTCCCTGTTTGAGTAGAATAGACCACCGTTTCTTACCAAGGGGTCGTAAAATACGACTAAGGTAAGTTGACGTAAGGCATGAGGTCGGTCGTAAAATACGTAGCCGAATCACGTGGTCGGCACATGTTAAAACCATGACCCCACTTAGAGTGAGATAAGGGCAGGACGATGATGACTTTCTATAATTTGTCAAGCAGAATAAGTAAATCAGAACTTTCTTTAATAGCGATTTTTTTGTAAACAATTGGTAGAATCTTTACATATTATAAAACAAAGTATTCAAAAGCTGTCTGTCTGTATGCAATCGATTTTCTCAAAAAAGTATTAAACGGATTTTTGTACGGTTTTCACTAAAAGATAGTGGATACTTCCGGATGGTTTAGGTAAGTAGTACATATCGGTATTATGTAAATTGTGTTGTAGAGATCGCACAGTTGTTAAAAAACTTGCTTGTTAGGAGCTTTAGTTACTGAACAGATTTTAGGTACGATTTTTACTACAAGATAGTGAGATTTCTGTGCAATCAATATAACAGAAACAACTACTTTGCTATAATATAAATAATAAATATAAATCATTTCTGTGCAATGTTTATATCAATAGTATATTATGGTTAAATTCCCGCGGGGTCAAGATCTGCGCGGGTAAAACTGTGGGACATATTGATTTATACGCGGGCAGAGCCAGTGCGATTCTCTAGTTCCAAATAAACCTAATTTGTATATTTGTGGATTCCACATCAGAACTGCGTACAAACCTTAAGCTGGTCTCCAATGCCCGGGATCGGCACAACATCTGTGCTCTGTTTTTATGTATGATACGCACGCAACCGGGCGGCTGCAACCAAGCCTCGCCATCTACTTGCACGGGCACGCATTCCTCACCCAAGATATTAATCTGAACCGCCCTGCACTGTGCGATGCGATGTTTCTGCAGATTAATGAGGCGGGAAGCTGCCATTTGTGCTGAGCCGAAGACAGCTACAACCTGCATTATATAAAATAATATTAAACGTTAGATATTTGAACAACGTCGGCCGTGTGATATACAGCTCAGTAGAAAAGACCACCCTCACTTCTTACCGACGTATCGTAAAAGGCGACTAAGGTAAGTTACGTCAGGCAGGCGGCCGGTCGTAAAATAACTAGCCAAAACACGAGGGCATGGGCAAGAGAATGATGATGAAATTATAAAAAAAGTATAATAATATTATGAACAACGAATCTAAATTATTCATTAAATAAAGTCTTAAATAAGAAAAACCATTTTTTTAAATGAGACATTAATAATAAGTAACCAGAAAAATACAAATGTTGTAAATACAGTTGTTTTTACGGAAATATAAGATTTAAGATTAAAACTGGTCAACACCTCAACTTAAATGTAGGTATTCTCCTATATTACCAATATTGGAGAATACCTAAATAGGCAAAATAATTTCCAGAAGCAAATAAAAAGCGCAGAAAAAATAGCGACAAGCGCAACAAATTGCAATGTTTGATGGTGCTATCTGCTAGAATTGCTGCATTTGTACAGGGAATATCTCTGTGGAATACTGATTATTTAATAGCTACCGTAACTAAAACTATACAAGTTGATTCAATAACAATGGCGTGAAATACCATTTCGTTAATGCTTCAATACTTACTTCCAGTATTCGATCATCAAAAGACGGAGCTAGGAATATATCGTCAGCGCGCGTTCCGCCCCAAAAGTTGGTTCCTCCCATAAAAGATGATATATTTAAGACAACAATGCCCTGGAGCTCGGGAAGCGGTATTCTTTGACCGTCGCATTCTAACTGCACGCGCTGTCCGAGATGTCTGAAAATAAATGATATATTTTTCAAAAGATCCTCAACTTTTAGCATTTTTTTTTCGAATGTGTCTTATGCTGTTAGCCCTAATGGCTTTTACAGCGTCACCGGTGTGATGGGCGAGCGCAGAAGCTTCGCCGGGTAAAATTGATAAGTAAGCGAGTGTTTTTAGGCACTCGTAACTTATTGGGAGCGTCGCCTTAAGGGTGTCTCCTGCGAGACCGAACCTCGGCTTAAAGCGGCGCGTTTTGGAGGACTGTATCTAACACATTGACTTTGAAGAAGTCTGCATCACGGCGGCCGCGGCAGAGGGCTGCGGCCGCTTGACACAAGCAAGCGGGGACCTCGTCTTCGCCGGCGAAGACGCTGTTTGTGTGTGTATTGTGTGTATATCTTGTTGGATGCTGTAATAGCATCGTCAGGGTCGTTAAGGACGCTCTTAGGGCGCCTGTGAAATCTGTTGTGAATTTTTTTAGCAAGAAACACCTTAACAGATAAAGTATAGTTAACTATGTCATCAAATCAATATTTACAAGAGCTAGATGATGGGTTTAAAAAGTCAGCCTTGTGAACCTCGGCATTTTTAAATACGATAAGCAGTAGAATTTTTTGAAATTACTATCAAATCCTGAACGGCTTTCCTCGAAATATCTTATTCTGCTTTTTATTTCCTTTCTATTCTTTATCATAGAACTCAACCATCCATATATACTTATTATAAAACAAAGTTCCACAAAGCTGTCTGTCTGTATGTAATCGATCTTCTCAAAAACTACTGAACGGATCTTTGTACAGTTTTCACCAAAAGATTTTGCAATACTCCAGATCGTTTAGGTAAATAATAAATATGGGCATTATGTAAACTGTCTTGAAAAGATCGGTTGTTAAAAACAGTTGTTAAAAAATTTGCTTGCTGGGAACTTGGGTCGCGTGCACTGCGTAAACCACCAGAGTTACGCTAAAGTAATGTTCTAGAGAACTGTAGATCTATAAAAATACAACTAAAAAGTCTGCAATAGCGTGTTTCTATCTTTTAAGGTTAACTCACAATAACTACTTTTATGTTCAAAATTTCAATTTGTAATTTTTTTTGTGACACTGATTTCGACGCGGCCGATGCCGCTGGCACAGCTAGTATTCTATAAAGATATAAAAATAATAGTACCTGTAAGTCCTGTTAACCCACTCTTTTGACCCGAGCACTCCATACCACATGTAATTTCTTGCCCTTGATCTACATTTCTCAGGATGTTCCTCCCTTTTATTATGAAAATCCAGCGTTATCTTTGCATCAATACCAATCCCAAAATAGTTGTTCATAACAGCTCTCTCGTAGAAGCCTTCTAAGAGCGTCTCATCAGGGTCCATCAACGGACTCACAGCAGCACACAGTGCATCAGCATTTGCCAGAAGGCACTGACTTATGAAACCTTGCGTGACGTGAGGCCATGCTGGCAATGAAACCAAGGGATTGATAATAGGTAGTTTTTTGGTTCTATCGCTTGAATCTGACTTTGTAATACTTCCACCACCACCTATTGTTCCGCCTTCCCCCCATATTGATGAGACGGACGTTGATAGCCTGCTTTATAAAAAAATGAAAATTGGTAAATTATATTTTAGATTTCTCAAACTTATTCCTTAATATTTAGCTAAAAAGACAAAACCACGGTAATAGGAACTATAAATAAATATAAAAATAGTTAATCACTTACTTATCTGGTTCCCCGGGTTTAAATAAACTCCCGCAGGATATTCGTCTGGATGCTGCTGGAGAGCAACTCAGGAACTGACCATATTCTGAATCTGATCCTAAAAGTTTTGGATTGTCTGATTGTCTTCTTTCTCTTTCCTTTAGATTTGGTTCTGGTGAATAAACGCTAAGTGTATCTGTTCCTTGATCATAAATATCACTGAGGACTGAAGCCATACGGCTTTGACAGGTTTTTATACTTCTGTCTTCGCTATGTGATGGCGATGGAGGTTCTACTACAACACTAACTTGTGGAAATGGTATCTTTTCCCTAATTTCACAAATTTTCTCTTCCACTTTTGGTGGCACTCTTATTTTTGGAGATGTTTGTTTATTCGGAGTTTCATCACCTCTAGACAACTCTTCTGTAGTTTTAGGTAATAAATGTTTCAGATTTTGATCATCAACAACTCTTTTCTTAATACTCCTTCTCAGTGCTTTTCGAAAGGATTTTCTTGCAATATCACTCCCTTCTTCGAATTGAGCCAAACTGCAATATTTAACTTGTTCCTCGGCTTTTACTGCATTTTCGATATAAAAAACTCTATTTTCATATCCAAATTTTTCTACTTCAGGTTCAGGTGGTTTTTTAATTTTAGATATGTATTTCATTTTTCCATCACTTTTTTTTTCTAAACTGGGATGGCGACTGTCCATTGGTATATCAGAAACGGTATCCGACGTAAAAAGTGTTGTATCATCGGTGTACGTTTCATTTTCACCATTTTTTCCCATCATCGCCAGCAAAACTTCCTGTCCGAGCATCGAGCTGATGTCATCCATTATAGATTCACCGTGCAAAGTTTCCGAATTCATATAGGTGTCAGAAATTTCGGGTGAATCAATGTGCCCTATACCACCGCTCTCTTCAACGTCACCTGGTTTCGTGTCTATGATCTCTGATATTAAACTAAAGTCTTCGCTAATGTTGGACCCTTCGGAACTGGTCGCCTCTATCTCCAAGTCTACACTGGACAGCTTCCGCTCTGGTGTGCATTCGCCGCTGGCTGGCGTCACTCTATCGCAAATATCTTGGAAGTGTACGTCGTCCGTGTACGGCTTGTCGATGTCTATTATAGTCAATTGGTCCGATTCATAAGTTTCTCCCTGTATTAACGAATCTTTCTTATCACTATCGTCTGAGATAACTAAGTTAGGTATTGTAAGACTACTGCTATTATACGTGGCGCTAGTTCGCTCCAGTTCAGGCCTCAGGAGGTTTTTGCAGGAGCTAGTATCACAGGAGGAAAGATTTGAAGGCGAAAGCCGATCCTGAGGCGAGATGGAGCTTGTTTTACTGCGACTATACTTCTCGACATCCAAGTTATTAACTTGTTCTTGCGGATTTGAACTAATTAACTTAACTATGTCTTCATCTACATCTGGAATGCTGTGAACAATCAAAATATATAATTATAGCTGTTTTGTTTATATTTTTTTAATGATTATTTTTTTAGAGATATAACAATGTATAACATATTTATGTATAAAAATCACACGTTACGATGTGCGTTTACACTAATCTTCTGTACTGAATCGATTCAATCAAAATTTTCTAGGTAGTTATATTTTGATCCAACTCTTGCAGATTTCAATTGCAAGTTTTTATTCATTAAAGCTCCAATTTACTTCTAAGTTCTATAAGTTTTCGATAGATGCCAGTATAAATATAAGTTTAAAGAAAACTTACTCAAATAGTAATGACAGTTTAACGTCGGGTCAGCTAGTACTATTATAATATAGATAGCATAATATTCAAGTGCATTCGAAGATAAAAGTGATTAAAGAGACTTGATGTGTACCAGCATAATATAACTACAACTCTTGTCTTTGTTCCTTCTTTATAATTTCTCCGAGGAGTTTAGTCTATACTTATTACGAGCATAAGATAAATTCCCAAAGCTGTGTATATGTGATCAATTTTCTCTAAATCTACCGAACGGATTTTGTACGGTTTTTACTAAAAGGTAGTGCAATTCCTCTGAAAGGTTTAGGCAAATAGTAGATAACGGTTGTATGTAATGACGAGGTCGTTTTACATCAATTGTCCCAAGACGCCTCCACGATTACGATAACGATTTTGTCGTGGAGCCTATCCTCCTGATGATGCTTCGGTTTTGAGGCAAAACGATCGTACAAATTTTAGTGGTGGTTGTGTGTATTGCTTGTGTGCATTATCGCTGGTGGAGGCGTTTTGGGCATGTGTAAGGTACGTGAATGTAATCAATATACCTACTTTTCTGGCTGCATTGAGGCTGCAGAAACTGCTGACGCGGCGGAGGAGCGGCGGCTGTCAGCGAAGGCTCGTGGCACCGGTAGGGCTCCGCTCTCGGGCGCTTCGCTCCGACTGCTCGCGCTTGCCCCACTCGCTTCACCACGTATCGCGTCCTGATAACGATTATCTATATATTAAGTTATATTAATACGTCATCATCCTCCTGACCTTATCTCATTTTGAGTGGGTTCGGCACAACATGTTACAAACATGTTGTCACATGATTTGGCTACGTATTTCACGACCGACCGCCTGCTTGACGTCGACTTAACTTAGTTGTTTTTTACGACACCTCCGTAAGAAAGAGGGTGGTCTATTCTACTCAACCGGACACCACACGGCTGGTCAATTTACCTTAGTCGCCTTTTACAACACCTTGGTAAGAAAATGAGATTAGTCTATTCTCCTCAGCCCCATACCACACGGTATAATTTATACTAATACGTAAAGCGAAAAGTCTATACCTTTTTGCGAATATAACGATTATGATATGTTAAATTACATTTTAATCAATTCAAATAATCACTATTATCTATTATTTTATTCATTTATATTTCAACTTTAATCTATGTATAGTGTTTCGTTGTTTTCCATCATCAATTTTTTTTTTCTTTTCATTTTCTTTCTGTTACTCATAGGTTGGCTGGTAGAGATCCCTTTTAGGGATAAGTCCGCCTTTTGTTTATACAATAAAGATAAATAAATAAAAAAAAAAAACAATTATACTTATAAAATATGTTAGTAAACCTTAACTCTAAAACTTAACCTATTTCATATATTTTGCCCCACTAACCGGTGCACTAGATATATGGACGTGTGTCCGTATCCAGTGTCTCAGTATGGGGCAATCAGGTTTCTCATATATATCTCGAGATGATACCTTAATTACATCTAAATAAATGCTTAAAAGGATTACTGCTAAATAATCTTAGTTAAATGTACTAAAAGAAAAAGTCGTAATTATATATTACTTGTGGGTAAAGATGTGTAAGCGTCCGCACGAGCGACCGCAGAGCGCGCCGCACGCTGTCCGCGCGTCCCGCTAGGGCGCAACCGCGGGCTGCCCAGTTTAACTGCTCCTTTAATTAGTATACTATTATACTATATATTATATTTTAAATAACGTAATTTTTGTACATAAAAATATAAAGAATTATAAAACGATAGGTGATGTATATAATAGACAAAGTAGGAACCGACATAAGCTTGCGACTCCTGCTTTGCGCCTAGCAAAAGTACGTAAATCGTTTGTGGGTTTGGGTATAAGATTCTATAATAAAATTCCGAAATCAATTTTGGTCATGCCATTACAGCAGTTTAAAAACACTGTTAAAAAGAGGCTGATACAGAAAGCCTACTATACTGTTGAAGATTACTTAGATGATAAGGATGTGTGGATATAGGTGCACTTCTACCCTGTACAAGACAGTAATAAATAAATGTAACTAGTTCTAAGATTTATATTTTAAAAAGAGCAACCGCCGAGTTTCTTGCTGGCTCTTCTCGGCAGGAACAGCTTTCCGAACCAGCAGTAAAGTTGACGATTCAAAAGCACTTATTTACAAGTTTACTTGAATAAAGAATATTTTGATTTTGATTTTTGATTTTTATTAATAAAACATTAAATTCTCATTTCAATTGTTTCTTAAAGGATCTGTGAAATACTGCTCTTTAATTAACTTGCTTAATAATCTTGATTAATTAAGATTAAGTGATACAATCCGCCTGATTGTATCACTATTTTTGTCATATTTATTATTATTATTTTTAGTTTTACTGTTATTAATGTGGTATTCAATAAAAGTGTTCATTCATTCATCCATTCATTCATCTAATCTTCAACTAATGGGCCACAATACTGATATTAATGCATCGTCAAAACATTGACTTATCGACTAGAACTGTTCAATTTGTTGTTAAGAATGTTCAATTGGATATAGCAGTGTATATCGCGTGATGGTGAGGGAGGCGATAGATTTCCCTGTCTTCTCTGCCTGTATAAATAGCAAAACGTCATTTTATATGCTTATTGACTATATACTTATGACAGGACTATTCCAATGGTGTCTTGAGTTTCTTTATATAAAGGCTAACTAACAGATAACTAAGCCCATGCTTAGAGCCCAACGAGCTATGCTCGAAGGAACTATAACAGAATTACTTTTCTATAATCCGCGCGGGTTAAGCGAATGCGTGCAAAGTTAATGTGTATGACCTGCTTCATATATGATTTACCTTACACATGCAGGACAAGTCACCACATGCATCCCAAGACGCCTTCACCAGCAACAATGCACACAACGTACATATAGTACCCGGCATTAAATAATGCACATCGATGTTTAGAACGAAACAGCCGGCCAGATCGGTTTCGTGGAGCGCTGTCACTATCACACTCGGGTTCGTCAGTCTGTGCGACAGAGACAATGCTCTATGAAGCAGAATCTTGCCGATCCTCTCTATCTAAGCCTCGATGTGCATTATTTATTGCCGGGTACTACACGTGAATTTTGCCTGCTTCATACACATTAGCTTTGCATGCATTCGCTTAACCCGCGCGGATTATAGCAAGCTAGTTTCTGTAATATGGACTTCCGCAAAGTGACGGAGGTGTCACTGCGTCTACAAATCATTTATGCAAATCAAATAAATCAAATCAAACATTTTATTCAAAATTGGTAGTAACATACACTTTTTCAACGTCAAAATTTCATAAACAATAGTAATAACAAAATTATTAATAATAAGTAATAATAATAATAAATTATAATTAAAGTTAATTTAAATATTATTGGAGATATAATAATCCAGGAATTTTTATCTCTCATATAATCGTCAATATTATAATAACCTTTACTGCATAATTATTTTCATGCTTGAACGGTATTCACGTTATAAATATCATTGCCCGACTATTTGCGAACCTATCCAGGGTTCTTAGTTTTTAGATAATCACCGATACTGACAATCCTGAGAGTAAAGAGCCATAAGAGTTCCCCAACACTGAAAGGTCATAACTATTCGTAATTAATATAGACATTAGCTTTTTATGCTCTGTTATGAAAACATAGGATACCTTTTCAGTCTTTTCGATGCTGCCTTTTTCGGCAGCTGGCTGCGGTTCTGGCTCGCTGTCGCTTGTATCCAAAGGCTCCCACGAGCTGGGAATAAATAAGCGTTATCAAGAAAATAAATTTTTTATATAATTACTTATATAATTTGTAGTAACCCGTTCCTACAAACTATATAATCAGGTAGAGTACTTAGTCCTAATCGCGATAACGTGGATTCGAACTCACCTGGAACATATAATTCATAGAAACGTGTCAATGCTCTTTGGAACAGCGTGTTGATTTTTATCTCCAAGGAGAGAGAAAACTTTGTCGAACATTGGACTAGCAAGTAGGCCGATTATTTACTACTTATTTATTTGGTAAATAATTTATGTCTGAAGTGACTGATTGATTTTGCGTTTCTTAGAAATAATAAGGTAAGGACCCAGTGTAACTACTTGCGAATCCATTTTTTGTGTCTACGATGCTAAGTTCGTTTTTTTAGTTCCTAAAAAGATCCATCGATAAGCGGTGATCAAGGATCTTAGGCAGATGTTATTGCCATAATTCTACCATGCCTCTGTTAGTAAGTTATTGCTCGTAATTGGCTCCTCCCAATTGGCTCTTACTGCATCCGGAAATACGGTAGTAATCAAACACTTTCATATCAAAAGTAATAATAAAAATTATTTTGCTATAATCCGCGAAAGGTTTTGCGATTTTGTCCTGGAGTCTATCTCCTGATGATGCTTCGGTTGCGAGCGAAACGATTGTTGAGTTTGTGATAGTGAATGTGTGTAGTGCTTGTGGTGGCAGTAGTGGAGGTTTTTGCATTTTTTACGAATCCTGCATGTACCGGGTATGAAAAAGCGGATAGTCCACTATACATTTAGCACAATATATATTTTCTATTTACTGTATCGCGGATTATACCAAAATATTTTTTATTATTACTCTTATTATGGATAAGTAACCGCAAAGTAACGCCTAATTCTATAAACTTTCGTATCAATTACGTATTCAAACATTTTCGTACTGTGAATTTCGCAAGAGCCTCTTCAAGCACTGATAGGAAAATTTGGTACTTGATTGGACAAAACTGGCATATGATGGTTAAGGATCGGCTCTGAAGGCTTTATTAGGTACTTGCATCGGAGTATATAAAGGGGAAGCAAGGTGCGTGACTTGAATGTATCTGGTATGTACTAAATTTTTTTTTTTTTTTTAATTTGGTTCATTAAACTGGCTATAATCAGTAACAGCATACAAATGATAAAATAACAAGAAATACACAAGATTATAACCTACTATAAATGAACACAACATGCAATTAATATAATACATTGGTTTGGTTCACCTAAGTTAAGTTCGTTAAGCTAAGTTACTCTCTAAGTTATTCTGAGCTACGTAGGCATTTACGCAAATTGTTTTTAAATGAGGCTAAAGAACCACAGAAAACATCTACGTCGCTTTTGCATGAGTTTAACTGATGGCAAATACGGTACACAGGAGCACGCTGTCTAAGATTTGTTTGACATTTGGGTAAATTAAATGGTTTGCGGTTCTCTAACCGACTAATTGTTGAAATATGCGTTCAAAAACACAACTGCGATGTAAATGCGCGGACCCTTCGATCTTACATCGTCCATACGTCATACTGAAACGATTGTAGCGATTATTAGTGGACAAAACTGGCAAATGATGGATAAGGAGCCCGTACTCGCAACGTGCATGGTCGTGGGCGAGATGCGTCCGTGCGTGCAGCAACAGTGAGAGGGCTCGCCGCAGCCGGTGCGCCGCCCGCGCCGCGCCGCCGCCCGCCCTCTCCCCGGCAGCAGCCAGTCTCGCGCAGCCCGCCCTCAGCGTCGCCCGAGCTATGCTAGTCTCGCTCTCCCCGCACTCTCCCGCCTGACAACAAAATTCAGCACCTCAATTTTCAACACATCAAATCAAATCAAATCAAATCAAATCAAAATATTCTTTATTCAAGTAAACTTGTAAACAAGTGCTTTTGAATCGTCAACTTTACTGCTGGTTCGGTAAGCTGTTCCTACCGAGAAGAGCCACCAAAAAACTCGGCGGTTGCTCTTTTCGAAATATAAATCTGAATACTAGTTACATTTAGTTATTACTGTCTTGTACAGGGTATAACTGCACCTATATCCACACATTATTATCATCTAAGTAATCTTTAACAGTATAGTAGGCTTTCTGTATCAGCCTCTTTTTAACAGTGTTTTTAAACTGCTGTAATGGCATGACCAAAATTGATTTCGGAATTTTATTATAGAATCTTATACCTAAACCCACAAACGATTTACGTACTTTTGCTAGCGCATCCATACTAATATTAGAAATGCGAAAGTCTGTCTGTCTGTTACGTTTTCACCGAATCCGCTGAACCAATATCGATGAAATTTGAACACAATTATTCCTTACTAGCCTTGCCAGCAGCATTTCGCCAGCGAGGAAATCTGCGTGTCACAATTTTTTCCTAGAATTCGAATTTCAAACATAAAAGCAGTTGTTGTGAATTAACCATAAGAGATAGAGACATGCTATCACGCACTTTTTTGTACTATTTTTATAGGTCTACAATACTCTGGTACATTACTTTAGCGCAACTTTGCTGGTTTAAGCAGCGCTCGCAGCTAAAACTCCCAATACCTACCAATCCGCATTGGAGCAGCGTGGTAGGTCTTAGCTCCAACCCTTCTCTCTAGAAACGGAGAGAGGAGGCCTATTACCAGCAGTGGGATTGTAACAGGCCGCTACTTTACTTTACTTTAATACTAAGCGGGTGATATTGTGTTATGTAATATATATGTGTATATATATTACATATATTATCCCTTATTATGAAAGACAGAGAAATATATCAATTAGATTACTATATAAGCGGCTGTATACGAAACCTTGATCCTGACTACCGAGTTTCTTGCTGATTCTTCTCGGTAAGAGCAACATTCTGAACCAGTTGTAGTTTCATTAACCATATTGATACTTGACGCTTCAAAAGTGCCTTAAATGGCTTATTTGAATAAAGAATATTTTGATTTGATTTGCTTCAGGGATCCAATTTTCGAGTAACAATCAGCGAAGAACTTTGAAGCGAAACAAATAATACTTATCAAATGACTCTATCAAACCTGTACAATCTCCTGCAGATTCCTGAGAAGCGAACTCTCGTCGAGAAGGTCGGGGGGCGCCGGAGGCGGAGGAGGGGCGGTCAGGGCCCGCTCGAAGGTCATTATCGACCACCTGTAAAGTTAATAGCTTGTAAAAGTGAAAAAAAAATAACGGCCTGGTAACGTCCCACTGTCATATACTGTTTCACTGGCATAGGCCTGCTCAATCCGTTTTTGGAGAGAAGGGTTGGAGCTAAGCCAATCACGCTGCTCCAATGTGGATAGGTAGGTTACACATATCTCCCGAATTCTCTAGAGATGCAGGTTTCCTCACGATGTTCTCCACAACAATTATCAATTACACACTTAAGCTTTAACGGAAAACGGTGCCTACCCGGGTCTTCATCAGTAGTAAATAGTCAATAATCATGTACTCCTGCCACACACGCAACACTTCCACATACAGTATGGCCTTATTAATAGACTAAGTTTTAAAAAAATATATACTTTATATGGAGCTGTAGATTATATAAAATGTAATAAATTAATTAGTGGCCTTGCCCACAGATGGGCTAAAGACCATTCTTGGAGCGCGGAGTGATCGGTGAGAGCGCCTCACCAAACCAAAAGGATACGTGGTTTTTAGACCTAGGCACATATCATTTTAATATATGACTCATATATAATATGACTGGCCCGTTGGCGGCCCGTTTACTTGGCCTTCAGTTTCGTGGGTCGCGGGTTCGATTCCCATTGAAGCCTAAAATTTTCTATAAAAAAAATTGTGGGTTCTTTGAGTCAGTTATTATATAAGTATATTGTCCCAGTTGTTTGTCTGACTTACTTTGGGGACACACGACCGTAAGTGTAATCATTCCATATATATTTATTTATTAAGATAAGGAACATACGCCTACATAGTGAAACAAACATCTGCAAATGCTGAATAGTCCCTGCGTTATGCACGGAAGTGATATAGCCGTGTATCCGGCAGAATATAATAGACCACCCTCCTTTCTTACCGAAGTGTCGTAAGAGGCGACTAAGGTAAATGCCGTGCGGTATCCGGCTGCATAGACTAGACCACCCTCAGTTCTTACCGAGGTGTCGTAAAAGGCGACTAAGGTAAGTTGACGTCAGGCAGGCGGCCGGTCGTAAAATACGTAGCCGAATCATATGACAACATGTTTTTAGCATGTTGTCCCGACCCCACTTGGAGTGGGGTCCTGCCCTTATCCTACGATAAGGGCAGGAGAATGATGATGATGCACGGAGGTGTTAATATTTTGAAATAACGTTCCGAACGGCTGCGTAGTGTCTTTATATAACTACGTTGCAGACTGTTAGAGCCTGTGGTCTTATTAGCTAAGTGAGGTCCCGCGCCCTCAGTCTCCCCTTACCCATTTAAAACGTTAAAAGGCCCGCTATATTTAGTCGAGATAACGGTCTAAAAGCCCACAATAAAACGTGCCAACGAACTGAATACTTTATGTATTGAACGAAGGTAGTGTTTAGCGTTATAGATAAAATACGAAGACAAACATTCGTTGCAATTTAAGAAGACATATTTCGAGTTAATTATGGAAGAACACAATGTTCCTCATACTCTTTTGAGATTTGTTTTGACTGTCTTGTTGGCGCAGTGGGTAGTGATCCTGCCTTCAGTTTTGCGGGTCATAGGTTCGCTTCCCGCGGCAGACCAACATTTTTTATACTGGGCGTATATTTGTATTTAAGTATGTATTCAAAATTATTATTTGTTTAAAACTGTTAAACTATTAAGGATTACATTAATGATAAAATGCATGAATTTAGCTACTATTCAACCTTGCGCAAGATAACGATGACCAAATGTAATTTGTCATAAAAATTGTGGGAAAAGAGCAACCGTCGAGTTACTTGCCGGCTCTTCCGGTACGAGAGCGAATTTCTAACATTAGAGTTGCCAATACAACCCCACTCGTTAACGAATCTAGTTAAATAAAAAATATTTATAAGTTGAATATCATATTGTGGATATTAGGAACATAAACGAATATCACTATTTTTGAATTTAAATTAACTTTGTGTCGTAAAAGGCGACTAAGGTATGTGCCGTGTGGTATCGGCTGCATAGAATAGACCACCCTCATTTCTTACCGAGGTGTCGTAAAAGGCGACTAAGGTAATTTGACGTCAAGCAGGCGGCCGGTCGTAAAATACGTAGCCAAATCATGTGACAAACATGTTTTGTAACATGTTGTGCCGACCCCACTTAGAGTGGGATAAGGGCAGGAGGAATTTAAATTAACTTGAGGAGTATTCATAGTTTATGTATAGAATGGTTTCTATAGATAAACTTTACTCACGTGTCATTCTCTCAGGTCAGTCTGCCGTCAGTTTCAAGCCCAACCGGGGCCTTTATTCATGAGCTCTGTATACGGCGTTATCGCGAAGGAAATCATTCTTCCACTCTCATATCATTATTTTCATATAGAATTTTCAAATCGAATATAGTTGCATAATTAGTTTCCGTATTAATGTTACTAACGAAGAGCTTAAATTCCAATAACTCACCGATCCAGCATCTTGGTGGACGCCCTCTCGTATCGCTCCAGAAGCTGTTGCAGATTTGTCGCGTCGTCGCAAGATGCTCCCCATCCTAGCACGCGCGCTAAATCGTTTCCGGTGCCCAGAGGGAGTACAGCAGTTTGGACCTGTCGCTGACACAAAAATTCCATTCTAACGACTTATGCGTCTATGGATAGCCGATCTGGAGGTGACATACTACCTCCACGGTAAATAAAAGGGATAGTCACTATATCTAACTGTGATAGCCTTGCGGTGAGACCGTGCGACTCTCTAGAGACGACATAGGTTCAAACCACGGGCAGGCACCAATGAGTTTTTCTATTAAAATTTATATGTCTAATTGATAATTGCAATTTATCACACGCTTTTCGGTGAAGGAAAACATCGTGAGGAAACCTGCTTATTTCTAGAGAATTCTGGAAATATGTGTAACCTACCAATCCGCATTGGAGCAGCGTGGTAGGTCTTAGCTCCAATCCTTTTCTCCAATAACGGAGAGAGGAGGCCTTAGCCCAGCAGTGGGCATAGTAACAGGCTGTTACTTTACTATATCTAACTAGTCTAAAGAGAGTACAAAAGAAATCCATTGCCGATACTTCCATTAAGATTTTTGTGGCCATAGTTGTATTTATATGGCTCTGACCAAGACACATACAGTGAGGGAACCAAGGGGAAAGGGGAAAGCTATGTTAGCCAAGGGGTGAGACCGTACGACTATTTCAGGGCGACTAAGGGTTCAAATCCCGGGCAGACGACAATGAGTTTTTCTAAATAAAAAAACATGTGTCAAATTGATAACTGCAATTTATCACGCGCTATTGTAAGAGAAACCATCGTGAGGAAACTTGCACATCTCTAGAGAATTCTGGGGATATGTGTAATACCTACCAATCCGCATTGGAGCTTTATGTGAGATTTGAGCTCCAAACTTTCTCTCCAAAAACGAAGAGAGGAGACCTTTTCCCAGCAGTGGGATGGCCGTTACTTCTAAGGGAACCATAGCCTGTAATTGCGAGTGTCCAATAAATAATAAGAGAGAGAATATGACAAGCCCATACTTATCTTTGTCTAATCACACATAAAAAAGAGAGACAGGTAGGTTTCTCTTTTATTTCGTTGGCCACATTTTACCCTGGCTCCTCTACTCTATGCTGTACATTGTGTTAGAAAAAACTCGTCTGTTGGGAGGTTTAGTTGTGTGCGCCGCGTGGACCGTACACATACACACAAAATACACTAAAATAATGTACTAAAGAATTGTAGATCTACAGAAATACAACAAAAAAAGTACTCGACATCTCTTATGGTTAACTTACAATAACTAATTTTATGTTCAAAATGTTTTTTCCACGCGGGCGAACTCGCTGGTATAGTTAGTTTAATGATCATATAATTTTTTTATAAGCCGCGTTTACGGAATTATTAATTTAATAGCCCAAAAATTGTTTACACATATACGATTTTCATGACGATATTTTCTTTGGCTTCATAGTACATGACGAATTTGATAATATCGATCAATATACGTCTAATAGCATATATGTGTTTAAAGAAAACTTACAAGAGTTTAACATCTGAAGGATTACACGCTCTCACAGTTAGGCCATTTTACATGGCCTGTAATATTTAAATATTTCTTTTGAGATATAGAAATTGCCATACACATTCATATGCAAAAGTAATAATATTTGCGATTTTGTCGTGGAGTCTATCTCCTGATGATGCTTCGGTTGCGGGGCGAAGCGCTTCATAGTGAACGTGTGTAGTGCTTATGTATTGTGGTGTGGTGTTGTTTTTACGAATCCTCCATGTATCGGGTATGAAAAAACGGATAGTCCACTATACATTTAAGACTATATCACCACTATACATATATTTTCGATTTACTGTATCGCAGACTATAGCAAAATAATTTTATTATTTCTTTTGTATTATGGATCTCCGCAAAGTAACGCCTAATTCTATAAATTATACACTTGCACTTACATGCATTTCCAGCTTGTCCACTTCTTGAAGGACCCACCCGACGGAGCCGTCTCCGCTGCACACCAGCACCCGTAGAGGTGCAAAATGCCTGAACAGACGCAACCCCAACCGAGGTCCGGCGCCGCTTAGCTCAAAGACCTGTGCTGGATTCAGGAGCTGTTTGAACCGACGGAGAAATTTGACGCCTTGGTTGTCTCCTGTGAACAACGGACCTATTTAATTTGGTGCAAGATGAATCTTTACTTATTGTAAAATAAAGTCCCCAAAGTTGTCTGTCTGTATGTAATCGATTTTCTCAAAATCTACTGAACGGATTTTAGTACGGCTTTTACTAAAAGGTACTGTTATTCCTCTGAAAGATTTAGGTTAATAGCACATAACCGTTGTTCAATCATATAAATTGGGGTGAAGAGGGGGGTAGTAACAAACCGGTGTCGATTGTAGTTTAGAGGGGGAAATAGGTATAAAAAGCGGTGTCGGGTATCAGAGAGCCAGTCTCATGCCGAGACTCGAGCGACTATAACATGCTAAACACTGATTTACACGCGGGCGAAGCCGCACGTATTAACTAAAAATGAAACGACCATACCATGGATCAACACATTTCTCTAGATTAAAGTTAACTCATCATGATAATTCTCTTGTTACATTTATATTTAAAGTAATAGAGTAGGACAAGTATAGTTATAGGTTTATACCACTACACGAGAAACCTACTAGGGTTTCTCATGTGTCTGGGTGTCTTGTCCAACCTTCAACCAATACAGCAAGAAGTGAGATGGTGTTTCTAGTCTCCTAATGCATCCTCTGTAACCTTATGCATGTAGCTGTCAGTTTTTTTAACAGGCATAATATATACTCACCAGACCGTGAGTTGACAAAGACGATGAGTGGCGAGGCATTGGGCGGCCTGTCTGGTAACCATCCATCATCAGGTCCAACGGAGTGTAGCCTCGTTGGTGGTACGACGGAGGCTCTCGCAGGCCCTAAGGAACAGATGGCTCGCCAGCTCGGGCGGCATCCTGCGTGGACACACTTGCGACACCAAATACATCGGAAGTCTTGTAACCTGGGACAAAAATATATGAAGAAGGACGTTAATCTATATATTCACCAAGATTTTGTTTGGATAATGAACAAACTGTTAGGAGCTAAGCAATAATGAACATCGTTAACAACAAAATTTCATGTCCCTACTGTTAACCGTTGAAGAGTTTTGTTTTTACAGGAAAAAACCCCTTATGGATACCGCCGCCCGATGGGGACAGGCGGCAGTTATGTCGGACTCACGCCGAGTAAAACGACTTGTGTGCTCCAACACGTTGCCGATGGCAAGGACAGGGTATCGTTGTACACATTACCCCCATCCCCGCCGACAGCTCTTATCCCAGAGAACACCTCCTTTGGGTAGGGACCCCTCGAAAGAGAAGTCCCCCCCGTAGAAAGTCGGAGCTCCGTATCATCCCTAATCATATTATATCATAAACATGCATTGATAGGACTGGTACAATATGTAAGATTTCAGCTCTATCGGACAAATGCGTAACATATCACATACAATATTCCACCTTCACTTACATTGCAAGTTAAATAAGATCTTTTAAAAAAGGCATGGCTTTGAAAGCTTTTTCCGTAAAACAAATCACCATTGTTTATATAATGTAGCTTGTTTAATCATATAAATCCAAAGTGAGAAAATCATTTATTTATAGGACTGGAAATTGGAAAGCGTTACGTATCCCTTTATATCTGCTAACTCTTACGAGATTTTCTTTCAATTTCCCGTCGCCTCGAGTGCCTTTGCGGTGTTCCGGACTTAGTATAAAATATATGGAGCATTCCCTTAAGCTAGGTGTAGGTACATATTGATGGATTTTACGATAGAAATAATGTTTTTGTGAATTTATTACTTTCCCTTTCGGTATTTGAATCAAGGAACATTCATGTTACATGACATTCGTGATCATTCACAAATATAATATTATAAATGCGATAGTCTGTCTGTCTGCTCGTTTCATACAATTCAAAAAATATTCTTTATTCAAGTAAACTTGTAAACAAGTGCCTTTGAATCGTCAACATCTACTGCTGATTCGGAAAGCTGTTCCTACCGAGAAGAATCAGCAAGAAACTCGGCGGTTGCTCTTTTCAAACAATAATTCTTATTACTAGTTACATATAGTATAGTTACATATCGTCTAGGTAATCTTCAATAGTATAATAGGCTTTCTGAATTAGCCTTTTTTTAATAGTATTTTTAAACTGCTGTAATGGTAAAGTTAAAGTAGATTGTGGAATTTTATTATAGAATCTTATACCCAAACCCACAAACGAATTACGAACTTTTGGAAGCCGCAAAGCAAGAACCGCAAGCTTATGATTCTATAGCTAATCCGCTGGATAAATAATGATGAATATAGTTAATGATCGAGATATATACCTCGATAACATGAATAAAATGTCACTATTCCTTCGTGAAATAGAGACTGTGTGTAAAAAAAAATGAAAACTGAAAAATTAAAGAATTTCAAAAGGGGGATAAAATAATGGAATAATTTTATTATTAGTTTTGAAAAAAAAATTGCTGTTAACCTGGAATAGAAAGAGCGCAATTCTCTGGCACAGGTAAATATTTATGTTATATTCATATATGTAATAATGCCGTGGTGTATCCGGCTGAGTAGAATAGACCACCCTCATTTAAAGTAGCGGTTAAAACCAGTGTAAAAAATAAATTGTGATATTATTTTCGAACAAGACAGTTATTTGTATCTTTCAAATCAAAATAATCTTGGTTCAAGTAGGCACTTCCGAGCACTTTTGAATTGTCAAGGATCAATATCATTAATGAAGCTACAATTGGTTGCTCTTATTTAGAAGAACCAGCAAGAAATTAGGCGGTCTTTTTTAGAAGACAATGTACACTAAGCTTTAAGCCCACTCCATCTTGCAGACGGCTGAGGCTGAGACGCGAATATCAAAGGCACTTGCACCTGTCGGCATGCCATCTAGAGCGGCATGACAGACATTAAGTGAGGTCTTTTTAAATGTCAGGTGGAAGATATAAAATTAAATAATAGCAAAAACTAATGGTTGAATATTTTCCTTATAATTATATATGTTTGTCTCTAGACAATTCCTTAATGTCCGCTTTCAGAACGTTAACGTAGCTTTACGTAACGTGAATTTTTTTTCCTATTCGTATGTGCGAGTCCGGTATAAAAGCTCCAAACATACCAAATTTCAAAAGTAATGAAGATATTGTGTCTTTCTTTTAAAAACTTTTTTTATTACATTTTTTTATATCTTTATAAAAAACTAGCTGTCCAAGCGGCCCGCGTGGAAATCTGCGTGTCACAATTTTTTTCTAGAATTCAAATTTTAAACATAAAAATAGTTATTGTGAGTTAACCATAAGAGATAGAGACATACTATCCTGGAATTTTTGGAGTAGTTTTACAAATCTACAATTCTCTAGTACATTACTTTAGTTTATCTTTGCTGGTTTACGCAGCGCACGCGACTAAAGCTCCCAGCAAGCAAGTTTTTTAACAACTGCGCGATCTCTTCAACACAGTTTGCATAATACCGATATGTATTATATACTTAAACCATCTGGAAGTATTACACTATCTTTTGGTGAAGACCGTACAAAAATCCGTTCAGTAGATTTAGAGAAAATCGATTACATAAAGACAGACAGCTTTTTGGGACTTTGTTTTATAATAAGCATAGATTACCGAGCAACGCTCGCTCACCCAGTTACTTCCTATTATTTACATAAATATATTGCGACCCGTGCAACTTCTCAATTAACTTCGACTCTATCACATTACTCCCAGCAAAGTTAATAGACAAAGCGCAAATATATAAATAGTTAACAAACTAAGCACTATCCATTGTCGTTTACTCGTGCGAAATATATTTGTAACACAACATGGAACTGCACTTAACCTATATTGCAACACGTGCAACTTTTTCAGTTGTACATCGCACGGTTAGTATTAAAGTAAACGTATTCAACATTAGGTTTAATTGAGTTAGATACAAGTTGTGATAGCCCGGTGGTGAGACCGTGAGTCTCTAGAGACGATCACAGGTTCAAACCTCGGGCAGGCATCAATGAGTTTTTCTATTAAAACTTCTTAACGTGTCTAATTGATTATTGAAATTTATAGCATGTCTCGTATCTTTTATGGTTAAATCACAATAATTATTTTTATGTTGAAAATTTCAGTTCGGGAATAAATTTTACGTGATCAATATCGGAGCCCGTAGACCGTGCGACTCTATCGAGGGTGTCACGGGTTCAAATCCCGGGCAGCCACCAAAAAATTTTTTGTGAAAACTTATGTGTTCAATAGGTATTTGCAGTGTGTCACACGCTTTTCGGTGAAGGAAAATATAGTGAGGAAACGTGCATACCTCTAGAGCATCCTAGGTATTAAATGTTACATATACATAACATGTATATACATGGTATATACATGTTACCTATCAATCCACATTGGAGCAGCGTGGTAGGTCTCAGCTCCAATCCTTCTCTCCAAAAACGGAGAAAGGAGGCCTGTGCCCAGCAGTGGGATAGTAACAGGCCGTTACATTACTTTTTGCTTTGAGTTAGATACATTTACTATACTATGCATATTATTTTAAATACAAACTTTAATACAAATATATACCCAGGGTCGAAGAACCAACAAATTGTTCATAGAAAATGTTGGCCTTCGGTTGGAATCGAATCCGTGACCCTTGGAGCTGAAGGCAGGGTCACTACCCACTGCGCAAGTGGGCCAGTCATTATATTCATACTAAGCTTGCGATATATCATTCAATCTGACCATGTTAAAAAGAGGATAATTGGAGTACATCCAAATAGGGATACGGAGCTTTCATCTTAGATATGTTGTATGGAAAATCGGCCAAGTGAGAAATCCAGTCAAACAGAATAATACGATAATTTATTCGACATAAGAGTACATTCAGGTATTGAGAAAGTAGCTAAATCGTTTTCCCTACGGAAAATTCACCCTTGTTTTATCCAGACAGAAAGAAAGAAGGAAAAACCTTTATTTATAACGTACACCACTTAGTTATTTATTTATTTAAGTGATAGCTTAGTTATTTAAAATACTATGGACGGCTAATAATCTATCTTGGAGCAACTGCGCATACGGACTCGGCTATCTACTATCTGCTACCGAGGACTTCCGAAGGATAAAAAACTCCCTATTTTCATTTGCGAACATGTATACATATTACAAAACAAAGTCCCCCACCGCGACATGCGAAAATGACCAAATTAATGACATTTGCATCATGATATTTAACAAAACAACGACTGTTTATATAAACAAAATGTAATTCACTTCGGCTTTTGTTTCAATAATTGGTACGTACGCGTTCGCCAAATTTTGCACGTAAATTACTTTGTGAAATTTTGTTCATTAAACACGATAATTACAATTTTGATCACTGAATCTATGTTCTTTATTATTATTTATTATTACTTGGACAAAATTAAATTGAAAAAAAAATTGTCGAAATTTGAATAGAAAGCTTACAGAGTAGCCAGTTTTAACGCTGGTTACATACGGCTAAAGTGCCGTGTGGTATCCGACTGAGTTAAATACACTACCCTCATTTCTTTAGGTACAAATACATATTGAATTGAATTGATTTAATATTGCTCCAGCGACCGTGAAAGCAGAAGGAACAGTCATTTATAATATATTAGCTGTGCCAACAACGGCTTCACCCGCGTGGAATTCAGTGATTTGCGAAACTTTTCCCGATTTTCGAAAATTTGAACATAAAAGTAGTTATTGTGAGTTACCCGTGACAGATAGAGACATGCTATCGGACTTTTTTGTGTATTTTTAAAGGTCTACAATTCTCTGCTGCATTACTTTAGCATATCTCTGCTGGTTTACGCAGCGCACGCGACTAAAGCTCCCAGGAAGCTAGTTTTTTTACAACTGCACGATTTCTTAAATACAATTTACATAATACCGATATTTACTATTTACCTAAACCATCCAGAAGTATCGCACTATCTTTTGGTGGAAACCGGACAAAAATCTGTTTAGTAGATTTTGAGAAAATCGATTACATACAGAAAGACAACTTTTTGGACTTTGTTTTATAATAAGTATAGATGGTAAAAAATAACGCCCTTAGTTTGTTTTTCGCAGAAGACGTACAACTGCGTTATATCAATAACATAAATTTAAAATTCTATGTAAAGCGATAAGAGGTTTAAATTAAGTGTAGGGAAATCAAATTATACAATTGAAAGACTATATAATTGATTAAATATTTGGACTTGAAAATCCTTCTATCTCTGTAGAACAACAGCTTAATGTAAGGTAATGTTTAAAAGATTGAACGCTGAGTTTCTTGCCGGTTCTCCTCTGTTAAAGCAACATGCCGAACCAGTAGGAGCTTCATATATCGTATTAATGCTTGACGATTTAAAAGTTCTTGAAAGAGCTTATTCGAATTAATATTATTTTGATTTGATTTGATAAATATGCTCCTTTTCAAGTTTACGAAGTTTCGACTGATATACTAAAATACCTTTAATGAAAAAATTACTATATTTACTAGTATTACTTCTATCCAATATACGTGAAGCAAAATGGAAAACATTTTCACGGATATTATAGTCAATATTTAAATCGTCAATGGAATCCAACGCTGTTATTGTTCGCAATACAATGGTTTTTAAGGTATTGAGCATACGAGCGTGCAAAATGCAGTCGATGCGACATCTGTAGTATAGTTTAAGTTTAAGGATTTCAGGAGAGGAAATTGGTTAATTCTAATGGTCTTGCCTTTATTTCCGGAATCCACGGGTTCCATTCCCGCCGAGAGCACACAGTTTCTAAAAACCATTCCTTGTTCCTTGAGGTTGGGTGTATTTAATTGTTTATTTGAAATTATATATTTACAAGTCCTCTGTCCATAATATTTAGTTATTTTCGAGGCCGATCACCGTCCCATTTACTTATTATAATCAAATTGTCATCTGTTTTTAATGCTTCTGCCCTCTAGGCTTCTGCATTTTACAACCTTAATGGTGCTTCTGTACTCGTAATCATCAAATTCAAATTCAAAATATTCTGTATTCAAGTAAACTTGTAAACAACTATTTTTGAATCGCCAACATCTACCGCTGGTTCGGAAAGTTATTCCTACCGAGAAGAACCATTAAGAAACTCGGCGGTTGCTCTTTTCAAACAATAATACTTATTTACTAGTCACATATCGTTATTAATGTCTTGTACAAGGTCGAAAGTATTTATATCCACGCATTCTTATCGTCTAAGTAATCCTCAATTTCATAGTAGGCTTTCTGTGTTAGCCTTTTTTAATAGTAATAGTATGTGGTAATTTATAGGTAATCTGTATACACCATTAGGCCTAGCAGAATAAACTCAGTCCGAAGGAAAAAATGATAGTGATTATATTATTAATGAGATGAGATATTAAACAAAAGGCGTCGTATCATGCGGACATAGCTTTATCGAAATCGGGTTACACGTGGCTGAAAAATTTGCATACCTCTCAATTGAAAAGTTTTCACCGCCCCAGGCAGTATTTGCGTGACCATTTTAAAATCGAGATAGAGGGAAAAGAATATTTCAACGTTGAATTGTTTTGTTAAAAAGGATTTGATATTTTCACAAAGTATGCTTGCGGCTTTGTTCGCAGCAACTTTAGCGATAACTACCCTCAATATATATTTTTCCTGTATTAAAGCGTTACGGATAGACTGACACTTTTATGTAATGTGAATGAAATGGAATAAAATGAAAAATATTTATTCTGTGTGTAAAGGGCACACAGCTCAGCATTGCAGGATGTCATTACTAGGACTAATAACTCACGGCGCTGCTGCCCAATTGATATGACAGAAACCAGCTTATAATATGAATATAAATGTAAATAAAACTAGACACAGAAAAACAAATATCTTACAGTATTATATATAAATTTTACAATTGACGACTAGCGTTTGCCCGGTGTCGTAAAAGGAGACTAAGGTAATTCGACTCGCCTTGTGGTATCCGGCTGAGTAGAATAGTCCACGCCCATTTATTACCGAAGTGTCGCAAAATGCGAGTAAGGTAAGTTGACCCACCGTGTGGTATCCGGTTGAGTAGAATAGACCACCCTCTTTCTTACCGAGGGGTCGTAAAATACGACTAAGGTAAGTTGACGTCAGGCAGGCGGCCGGTCGTAAAATACGTAGCCAAATCATGTGACGACGTGTTTGTTACTTGTTGCGCCGACCCCACTTAAAGTGGGATTAAGGGCAGGAGGATGATGATGGGGAATAATTTTGCGCGAATTGCTTTAATTATAAGTATAGCAGTACTATAATTTGTGGTTCAGTACAATATTAATTTATTGCGCTATCGTACACAAACAAGACACATTCGACACCTAAACGAAACAGCAGGCATAGGCATACATTTTAATGTCGCGGTAGAAACAGAGGACTCTTCCTCTCCTACACGCGCCGACGGTCTACTCTTCCTCCGTCTCACGAATTTTCGATCAGGCCACGTGTCCTGATGCGAATCAACATTTTTGTACCCATCACAAAAAGTGCACAACGCCGTGAAAGAAATCATTCGATCCAGATTGGTTTTATTCATATTTTTTGGCAATGAAAAACTGTTACAATAAAATTAGAAAACAAAGGTTAATTACGCTCTCAAAGTTATAATAGTTCAGTTGGATGATCGAACGTTTCGGAAAAATTAAAAGTATATAAATATTTGTTCGAATCGTGATGTCTCAGCGTCACGAGTCAGTATCATTCGATTATTTTCTTTTGTTTAAAATTCCGTTTTTATTAAAAATTACCCGAAATTATCCGAATATTTTATATTAACACGTGTAATATTATGTCAAGAGAATAATAGAAGCCAAAATATCCTGTTAAGGAAATCGAACTATATCAAACTATCGTATTAGAAGATCTTTTTTACCAAAACACATAAATAAGACCACAAAAATAAGAAGCGCATCATGCAAAATCGAATAATATAATTTGAAGCGACATAAATCCTTTATGCATGAGCTATATACAGTCTCGTGCTTTTTCGAATTTACATATATTCATGAGATAGAGCTCCATGTTTCAGATCTATTCAACATCATCTTTGTAGGAACTTTAGATACATTGTAGTAAATTTCTACGCGGTAATTCTTTTTCGAAATTCTCAAGATCATGGCTGAGTAAATGAGTTTGCAAAATATGTAAAAACGATGATGGTTTTAAGACACAATCTGGTCTTGTCTAAAGATATTAGCATCCGAATCTCGACTACACTATACTTTCTGATTTCTACTCTGTATGGTATCCGGCAGAATAGAATAGACCACCCTCATTTATTACCGAGGTGTCGTAAGAGGCGACTAATGTATGTGTCGCGTGGTATCCGGCTGCATACAATAGACCACCCTCATTACTTACCGAGGTGTCGTAAGAGGCGACTAAGGTATGTGTCGCGTGGTATCCGGCTGCATAGAATAGACCACCCTCATTACTTACCGAGGTGTCGTAAGAGGCGACTAAGGTATGTGCCGTGTCGTATCCGGCTGCACAGAATAGACCACCCTCATTTATTACCGAGGTGTCGTAAGAGGCGATTAAGGTATGTGTCGTGTGGTATCCGGCAGCATAGAATAGACCACCCTCATTACTTACCGAGGTGTCGTAAGAGGCGACTAAGGTATGTGCCGTGTCGTATCCGGCTGCACAGAATAGACCACCCTCATTTCTTACTGAGGTGTCGTAAGAGGCGACTAAGGTATGTGTCGTGTGGTATCCGGCTGCATAGAATAGACCAACCCTCATTTCTTACCGGGGTAAGAAATTAAGAGGCGACTAAGGTAAGTTGACGTCAGGCAGGCAGCCAGTCGTAAAATACATATGTTGTGACGTGTTGTGCCGACCCCACTTAAAGTGGGATAAGGGCAGGAGAATGTATACTTTCTGATTTCTATATTATATTTCATCACATTACATAATAAGCTATGGTTACGAAGTTACGAAGTTTGAGCTGTGATATCCCAGCGGTGAGACCGTGCGACTCTTTCGAGGGGCACACGATTTCAAACCCGGGCAGGCACCAATGAGTTTTTCTATTAAAACTCATGTGTCAAACTGATAATTGCAATTTATCACACGCTTTTCGGTGAAGGATAACATCGTGAGGAAACCTGCATATCTCTAGAGAATTCTGAACATATGTATGTGTAACCTACCAATCCGCATTGGAGCAGCGAAGTAGGTCTAAGCTCCAACCCTTCTCTCCAGAAACGAAGAGAGGAGGCTTATTCCCAGCAGTGGGATTGTAACAGGCCGCTACTAATAGAGACAGACGTATTGTAATTTGTCAATACTAAATGCAAACAAAAAAAATCAAGGTAGAAGAAAACGCTCCGTTCATCTGATTGCATAAAAGATTAGTTCGACTCAGTTAGATCGTGAAACGTTCGACGAAGCTCAATTTTTTGTTGAAACTGTTCCGAAAAAGGTTATACGTAAGCGCTCTACACACATACCTCCACTCGACGTAGTTTTATTTCTGGAATATTAGGTATTCACAAATTCTATTCCTATTGAACTTTCAATTTGATTGGAAGCTTTTTGAACGCGATATTAAACTCGCGGTATTAAAGTTTATATAAATAGAGACTTAACTTGAAAGAAAGGATAAAAATACTTGAACTCGGACTTGATTCAGGTTCTCAAGATTTTCTGAATTTCCTAACTAAGCTGTTAAAACCTTGTTGACGGCATCAAAATTTAGATAATTTATAGAATTAGGCGTTACTTCACGGCTTTTTTCAGGCGTTATATTGTTCCAAAATATTTAATTGTGAAAAAAGCTTGAAATTAAATATTTTGGAACAATTAGAAATCATAAAGCATAACAATGGCACCCTCATTAACGAGTAGATAAATGTTTCTAGTTCAAGCTTGTTGCACGTGTTCAGAAGTAAAATAAATGGTGGGTAAACAATGTTTGTCTGGATAATGCTTCGCTTTGCGATTTTGTAGTGGAGTCTCTTGACGATGTTTCGGTTGCGAGGCGAAACGATTGTTGAGTTTGTGATAGTGAACGTGTCTAGTGCTTGTGTATTGTGGTGGAAGTGGTGGAGGTTTGTGCATGTGTTTTTACGAATCCTGCATGTATCGGGTATGAAAAAACGGATAATCCACTATACATTTAACACTATATATATTTTCTATTTACTGTATCGCGGATTATAGCAAAATAATTGTATTATTACTTTTGTATCAAAATTTAGCTTCGTATTCTAATGCTATACCAGTTTTTAGTTCGCTGTAAAAGCGAATGAAACTGAAAACCCTAGTTTGAAATCAATACTTTACAATCTCCGAGATGGGAATGTTTGTAAGTAATATTCGATGAAACATTTACTAACCTGAGAACAGAACCGCAGGTCTTATCGCAGATGTCGCATTTCGCCGCAACTGGCAGATTGCCCTCCAACCATTGGTGGGGCATTATTATATTCTGCGAACAAAAGCAAATATTTAATCTGATGGGCTGATTTCCAAAAATATTTCGTGCAGGATGGTTTAAATGAAGGTTCCTTGACGGGTGTTAGACGTGTAATGAAAAATAATATAAAATTCCAGAGTACAAATAAGTAAGCGCCTGTATGGCTGTAAATGGGCAATTGCTCTCGGAATTAATACAGGGGCTTATTAAATCTCATGTATAACGGCATATAATTGGCAATACGATAATCACGTGGCCGACAGCAAGAAAGGGACTTGCTTTTTGGAGCGAAAATTGTGAATAATTATTATAAAACAAAGTCCCAAAAAGCTGTCTGTGTGTATGTAATCGATTTTCTTAAAATCTACTGAACGGATCTTTGTACGGTTTTCACCAAAAGATAGTGCAATACTTCCAGATGGTTTAGATAAATAGTTCATATCGGTATTATGTAAATTGTGTTGAAGAGATCGCGTAGTTGTTAAAAAACTTGCTTGCTGGGAGCTTTTGTCGCGTGCGCTGCGTAAACCAGCAGAGATACGCTAAAGTAATATACTAGATAATTGTAGATCTATAAACATACTACAAAAAGACTGCGATAGCATTCTCTATCTCTTATGGTTAACTCACAATAACTATTGTATAGATTATTTAATTATAAAAAAATGGGTATCTGTAGTATTCTTAGAATAAGAGCTAACTCACCAAATGAAGGCCCTGCTATAACGGTCGCTACAATGAATTTATTATGGCATTATTTTCTTTCGTTTTACATTCTTAAATTTGTAACATCTTTTGATAGGGATGGCGGATTTTAATAATTTAAAATGTATTTTATAGGTATTGAAACAGTTTTTAATAAAATATCATTCAATGGGATAAGGATAAATACAGAGATATGATGGTTTGATTATTGTCGGCACTTTTATCAACTTTTACAGTGTAAAAAAGTGTTGATATTGGCATGGTTAGATATATGGTATCGCGGGCTTTTTTCGCGGATATTGATACGTTCTATAATACTGTATAATTTTTTTTTGTTCTATCATCAATAGTTTCCTCGGCGCACGCGATCAAAGGTTTTTACGACTAAATTTTTCACACCTTATTACAATTTTATGAGGGATCCCTATTTTTTTTGAAAACGTAATATAGCCTATGTTGCTCAGTGAAGAAGCAGCTTTCCAATGGTGAAAGAATTTTTGAAATCGGCCCAGTAGTTTTTACGTGAAAACATTACAAACATACACATATACTCACAAACATACATATCTTTCCTCTTTATAATATTAGTATAGAAGTATAGAAATTGTCGTGTCACAATATTAGTTATTATACTCCTGCGACTTACAGCTTTCGGGGATTTTGTTTTATAACAATTATATATAATATATATAGTAATAATATTATTACATAATATTATATAATTACATAATACAAGCTGTAAGCTGTGATAGCCCAGCGGTGAGACCGTACGACTCTTTCGAGGGGAACACGAGTTCAAACCCGGGCAGGCACCAATGAGTTTTTCTATTAAAACTCATGTGTCTAATTGATAATTGCAATTTATCACACGCTTTTCGGTGAAGGAAAACATCGTGAGGAAACCTGCATATCTCTAGAGAATTCTAGGGATATGTGTAACCTACCAATCCGCATTGGAGCAGCGTGGTAGGTCTTAGCTCCAATCCTTCTCTCCAAAAACGGAGAGAGGAGGCCTTAGCCCAGCAGTGGGCATAGTAAGAGGCTGTTACTTTACTTTTTACTTTTACATAATACAATATTATTATATAATAGATAACTCTTTTTGAATTCATCCTTTGTTCGTGTTTTAATAAGCATGAAATGAGGGAGCTGAAAAAACGCTTTTAGCAGCAAATCCAACTCCTTTATTATTTCGCTTGTCAAATCTAGTAAGCGGTCTTAAGATGTTACGGAGAGATTTAAAAAGTTTTTTAAAAATTCACTTAAGAAATATTTAATCTTAATTAAAATTATAAAAAAATTACGCAATCAATTTCAGCTTTGGTTCTACGGTAGTTTGGAATCAATTTGACTGGCTCGTTGGCTCTGTGGGTAGTGACATCGCCTTCAGCTTCGCGGGTCGCGGGTTCGATTCCCGCCGAGGGCCAACATTTTCTGTAAACAAATTGTTGGTTCTTCGAGCCTGGATTTGTATTTAAGTATGTATTTAAACTTATATATGTAGTATATATATATCTACCAGTTGTCCGGCACCCATAACACAAGTATTAAGTTACTTTGGGGTCGAACGACCGTGTAAGTGTCCAATTATTAAAAAAAAATTGCACGCAACTCAGAATGAATAAAGAGATAGACTGTTCCATAGTCTTCTGCAATGTGATTTACGTCAAAGGATTTGTTTATTTATTTCACCATCGTTCATCATTCTCCTGCCCTTATCCCACTTTAAGTGGAGTCGGCACAACATGTTACAAACATGTTGTCACATGATTTGGCTACGTATTTTACGACCGGTCGCCTGCCAGACGTTACCTTACCTTAGTCGCCTTTTACGACACCTCGGCAAGAAATGAGGGTGGTCTATTCTATGCAGCCGGATACCACACGGCACGTATATATTAAAATAAAGTATTAAAAACTATTATATTTAGCGTGTTATTAGAGAAATCTTAACAATATCAAATCAAATCAAATCAAAATATTCTTTATTCAAGTAAACTTGTAAACAAGTGCTTTTGAATCGTCAACTTTACTGCTGGTTCGGAAAGCTGTTCCTGCCGAGAAGAGCCAGCAAGAAACTCGGCGGTTGCTCTTTTTAAAATATAAATCTTAGAACTAGTTACATTTATTTATTACTGTCTTGTACAGGGTAGAAGTGCACCTATATCCACACATCCTTATCATCTCCTTTCTGTATCAGTCTCTTTTTAACAGTGTTTTTAAACTGCTGTAATGGCATGACCAAAATTGATTTCGGAATTTTATTATAGAATCTTATACCCATACCCACAAACGACTTACGTACTCTTACAAGGCGCAAAGCAGGAGCCGCAAGCTTATGTCGGTTCCTACTTTGTCTATTATATACATCACCTATCGTTTTATAATTCTTTATATTTTTATGTACAAAAATTACGTTATTTAAAATATACTGTGAAGCAAATGTTAGAATACCTGTATAATAATTAATTATTGCACGGATAACTATAACCAGCGTTCGATATGGTATTAAATTAATAGATAAGTGCTCAACGACGTCATTCCGGGCGGCGAAGTGCGATAAAATAGAGTCGTTCACGGATTATTGTCCCATAAAATGAATTGTGAGTATCGACACTCACCGTAGATTCCGGTCGGATTGCTCTCGAGATTAATAACCGTTATGGAGTCAAGTGGGGAAACTGGGGCGCTTGGATAAAGGGAACTGTTCCGACGGTCTTTAATCAGGACTAATAAAACTTACGACAGTAAATGCCGATTCGCACGTAAGCGGCACGTTCGAAGTCTAGCATATTGCATACTAGTTGAATCGGCGGTTTCGCATAAACTTCAGCGTTATAATAACCTATTACTAGTGGTATAAGTGACTTCGTTCGTGGCAACTTAACCGTTTAGTTACTTAATATTTGATTTGATTTTTCCTTGTTTCCAAAAATAAAAAGGTTTTTTCATCCCACATGTTCACCTGGTGTGTAAGCTTTAATTGAGCCAAATTTCATCAATATTGGTTAAGCGGATTAGATGTGAAACTTTAACAGATAAACAGTCAAACGACAGTTAGACGGATAGACTGACGACAGACAGACAATGTCGCATAATGGTAGTACAGATGTTTCGTTTCTACTATTCCGATTTTTCAGCGAACATCTGACAACTGTACAACTAACGAATAGACCAACATACATAGGTACTGGGTAAAATGTAAGTAAATTATTCAAGTTAAGACACCGTGTTAGTACATAAGGTGGATAACACGAGCTACAAAATATCGATCAATCCCAATCCTAATCCCCTGAATAGACCTACGTTTAATGCCCATCATACATTTAAGAATGGGACATAAGCCTTGAGACCTACGTCCAACGTCCATGATCATTAAAGAATGGAACATAAGTCTTGAGACCTAAGTTCAATGTCCATCATACATTTAAGAATGGGACATAAATCTTGAGACCTACGTCCAACGTCCATGATACATTTAAGAATGGGACATAAGTCTTGAGACCTACGCCCAACGTCCATGATACATTAAACAATGGAACATAAGTCTTGAGACCTAAGTTCAACGTCCATCACACAATAAGGAATGGGACATAAGTCTTGAGATCTACATTGAACATCTATTATACGATTTATAGAAGCAGGCGTTACTTTGCGGAATTCCATATTACAAGCAATATAACAGAACTAACTACTTTGCTATAATCCGCACGAGTTAAGTGAATGCATGCAAAGCCAATGTGTTTCAGTCAAGCCAGAGATTGTGGTGGTGGAGCAGCACACACACCCACCACCACAATCTCACATCTGCGCCTTGGGGTGCATGTGGTGGCTGGTCCTGCATGTATAAGGTGCGTAGATTTTGCCTGCTTCATACACATTGGCTTTGCATGCATTCACCTAACCCGTGCGGATTATAGCAAAGTAGTTAGTTCTGTTATATTGCTCATCTATTATACATTTAATAAGTAAAGGTCCATCTCACCCCGTCTGGGTCCTCCACGAGGTGCGGCCCCAGTGAGGCGAGCGTGCTCCACTTGCAGGAGGGCGGCGCGCGCGCGGCGCACCTCTTGTGCGCTTTGTACTTGCACAGTTCGCAGGCGAGCGCGTGCGCGGTGCCCAAGGCGCCGAGCGGCTCGCGGCACACGTTGCAGAAGGTGGGCCGGGCGTGAGTCGCTGCGTACCTGCGAGTAACGTAACGTAACGTAACAGCCCGTTATTATGCCCACTGCTGGGCTAAGGCCTCCTCTCTCCGTTTTTGGAGAGAAGGATTGGAGCTGAGACCTACCACGCTGCTCCAATGCGGATTGGTAGGTTACACATATCCCTAGAATTCTCTAGAGATATGCAGGTTTCCTCACGATGTTTTCCTTCACCGAAAAGCGTGTGATAAATTGCAATTATCAATTAGACACATGAGTTTTAATAGAAAAACTCTTTGGTGCCCGCCCGGGTTTGAACTCGTGTTCCCCTCGAAAGAGTTGCACGGTCTCACCGCTGGGCTATCACAGCTTCATCACCTGCGAGAGTACTCTTTAAATTTTTATAGGGAACTAGGGCGATATATCTATGAATTTAGAACTCTATATTACTGTAGGGAAGTCCGCCGTGTGGTATCCGGCTGAGTAGAATAGACCACCCTCATTTCTTACCGAGGTGTCGTAAAAGGCGACTAAGGTAAGTTCACCCACCGTGTGGTATCCGGTTAAACAGAATAGACCACACTCTTTCTTACCGAGGAGTCGTAAAATACAACTAAGGTAAGTCGACGTCAGGCAGGCGGTCAATCGTAAAATACGTAGCCAAATCATGTTACAACATGTTTGTAACATGATGTGCCGACCCCACTTACGAGTGGGATAAGGGCAGGAGGATTACTGTAACTGTTACTGTAACTACGGGAAGTAGGGAACTATTTATTTATACGTGAAAGTAGCTTTATATTATTACAAAATACTCTTTATTTGCGTCAAATGAAGTGTAAAAATATCCACAATTATTGCATACGTTTTTCTTTCTTTCACTGGAACACAAAAGGACTTTTTATACTTTATGTTAGTGTACGATATAATAAATTCTCGTTGTTATTCATATGATAGACAGTACAAAATTGAGATAATTTTTATCATTATGGCAACCCAAACAAAGTCCCGGGTATCACTAGTATGTTATAAAATTCAAACTGTAACTTGTCTTGTTTTGAAATTTTTTTTAAAACCCTAAAAAACAATACAGCTTATGTACGACCCGCCGTGTGGTATCCGGCAGAATAGAATAGATCACCCTCATTTCTTACCGAGCTGTCGTACAAGGCGACTAAGGTAAGTTGACGTCAGGCAGGCGGCCGGTCGTAAAATATCATGTGACAACTTGTTTGTAACATGTTGTGTCGACCCCACGAAGAGTGGAATAAGGGCAGGAGAAAAAAACAGTTTATGTACGACTGTAGTACTCGGGAGCGAAGATGAAACAGCACTCCAATCAGTTCGCGACCCCGGTGGATGCAACTTTGCCGAAACGTCGAACCTTATCCATCTCGACTTAATAGCGACCTGACCCGTATGTTTTTATAAGAAGTATGAATTAATAAAGTATATTTATTTAGTCTGTGTTATTATATAAAAGCCAAACCAGTGGTGATCGCCGCAGGAGAGGCTGGCTACCAGGTCGGCGACGTCGGCACCGCGGTGCAGCACGCCGCGCAAGGCGCCCGCCCACGACTCCATCTCGCCGCGGCTCTCCGCGCACAGCACTAGGCACCGACTCGCTGTTATCACCTGAAGCAGACGACATGTGCTACAATTTATTTAATAATATACAGCAGATAGACTAAGATCCCAGAACCGTAAGACACAACTTATTAATCACCATATTACTTTTTATTTTATTTATTACTAGCTGTGCCGCTGCGGCTTCGGCTTCGCCCGCGTCGAAATCAGTTTTCACATCTTTTTCCAAATTGAAATTTTGAACATAAAAGTAGTTCTTGTAAGTTTATCGTAAGAGATAGAAACATGCTATCGCGGAATTATTTGTAGTATTTTTATAGATCTACAATTCTCTAGTACATTATTTTAGTATAACTCTGTTGGTTTACGCAGTGCATGCGACTAAAAACTCCCAGCTTTTTAACATCTGCTCGGTCTCTTCAACACAGTTTACATAATGCCGATATGTACTATTTACCTGAACCATTCGGAAGTATTGCACTATCTTTTGCTGAAATCCGTTTAAAAATTCGTTCAGTAGATTTTGAGAAAATCGTTTACATACAGACAGACAGACCCTCATTTCTTACCAAGGTGTCGCAAAAGGCGACTATGGAAGTTGACGTCAGGTAGGTAGAGTGGGATAAGGGCTGGAGAAAGATGAATTTATAATTCATTTGTGTTTTTAATGTTATATTTTTTAACTACTTAATGTACCTATACTACGTTTCCACTAATTATCCAACATCTAAGAGTTGCTGGCAGAGATCTCTTATAGAGTTAAGTAATCCTTTGTACTTTTCTTCTTTTTAACTGTATTATCTTGTAATTTTATTTTTGGTAAATAAATAAATAATGAGTTCAGATTAATAAAAAAAATCTATAGAATAGGTATATAATTATTAAATTTTTTATATGTGCAGCATAACATTCACCGAGGCTTCGAAATCTTTACGCAAATGTGGACATTGTTTTACAAAGTTTTCATGTTTGATCATGAGAAAGACATTTTTCCGCTTTGAAAAAAAATTTAAATGAAATAGGAGTCGCAAGGTTACATCGGTTTCTACGTTGTCTATCACTTACAGATTCAATTTGAAAACATTAAAATAATTCTGGTAATAAGACTGGTTCGGAAAGGTGTTCTAATCGAGAAGAACCATCAACTCGATGGTCACCCAAAAATAAATATTACAATATTATATTTTATTCTTTAAAAAGCAAATATTAATTATTCAGTTTAATGATCTCAAAAGGACAAGAGTACTTCTTGAAGACTTAAGAATACTTGTAATAAGAAATTCCCCGAACGAGAAAAGTTTAACAAAGATTGTAAACGTTGCCGTCGTAACTTTATACTTTGGTGTAGGATTAGAAGGATATTAAATGACAAAAGCGTACCAATATAAAGCTAGATCCATACTATGGTGTCTCAATAAATTTTATCCACACTTGTTCAGTACTTGCTTATTGCACATTTCGCGGTTGGCTGTAAATTCTGCCGGCAACCTAATGGTATCGCTCGGTGGTACCGGATTGGTGGATTTCTGCCGAGAGCGCCACCAGCGCCACTGACACGCAACGGTCAGTCGTCTAACAAAAGTAATAATAAAATTATTTTGCTATAATCCAGTTGTCTCTTGACCGCTGACCTGTCCGACCGCCATAGCAGTGTTCGTAACGAATCGTAAAAACTTTGTGGTACCGTGTGCCTGTTCACCGGACTCTATCCCACCAGTGTCGTGACATTATTGTGCGTGATATCTCTGCCAATTTCGGGAGCTGGACGTTCCAGAGGGACGGTGAGTAGTTTTACTTGTCGATCGCGGATATTATGTAATTTAGGGTACACTGGACACATCCATTCAGAACCAGCGAAATCTATAAAGGTCCTTCGATAGCAGAACAACATAATTTCTGCACCAACACTAATATTATGGATGCGAAATACTTTCTAAAACCGATAAGAGGTTTAAATTAAGTGTGTATATTCGTTACAAAGCAAATTAATATAATATGCTTTGCAAGCAAAGCAGTGATAGCCCAGCGGTGATACCGTGTGACTCTCTAGAGACGATCATTAGTTCAAACCCCGGGAAGACACCAATGAGTTTTTCTATTAAAACTTATGTGTCGAATTGATAATTGCAATTCGTCACACGCGTTTCGGTGAAGGAAAACATCGTGAGAAAACCTACATATCTGTAGAGAATTCTGGGGATATGAGTAACGGTGATGCCCAGCAGTGGGATAGTAACAGGCCGTTCCTTTACTATGTAAATTAGAAATGTTTAAAATATTGACCGCCGAGTTTATTTCTGGTTCTAATCGGTAAGAGTAACATTCCGAGCCAGTTCTAGCTTC